>JAEOAD010000009.1:46207500-48607500 GCA_036365145.1 Orientallactaga sibirica
TTAAGTCATCGCTAGAGGGACAATATGAGAGACAAGGAACTCAATAATTAAAATAACATCACTGTTTAAAAACATGAAGTTTACATTAAGACTTACTCAAGGACTCAACTCCCCATACCTTGTTCTGAGTTTTCACCTAACAAATTTCTGTTTGTTCTGGGCAATTAGTAAGAAAGCATTGAGGAAGGATAGAAGCCACTTGAGTGCAAAAGAAACACACGAGGAAGGACAAAATAAGGTGACTTGAAGCAAGACACTAGAGGTTACTCTACCTCCACACCATAGAGGCCTCGAGTCTGCATTTGTTCTGTTTGATGTGTGGGATGTGAAGACTGAGACGCTGTGTTTTAGACTGAGCTGGTAGGTTACCGGGTGAAACCCTGTGCTACCCAAAGCCAGGTAACCAGGGCATAAGACCAGCCCTGCTTGGTGCCTGAAGATGGCCCAGGGATAGCCATCTTGTCCTCAGCAATGTCCCCATCAGCCACTTTCTCACTAGGCAGGACTGTGCTATGGCAGAGAAGATGGTGAAAAGGGCATTTGCCAGTCTCATATATGAGGCATGCACTAAAGGTGAGATTTTTTTTAAATATTATTTTTAACATAGGTTATATAGTCTTATATGCCCTTCTCCCCATTCCCATTCCCCTGAGGGCCCTCCTCAGTAAGATTACAGGTGCCCACAATGGGGTAATTAGGGCCTCCATCAGTCTCTTGGGGGAAGGCTGTGTCTCAGGATATTTCTGCCTACCCTGTGGCTCTTGCAATCTTCCCAACCTCTGTTTGGCAACAGTTCTGGGGAAAGGCCAGATTTTGTGTGTGTACTGTTCCAGTGGATTTGTTGGCTGCGTCTGTGGTGCCACTCCCAAGACAGACTGACACTGAAGGACTGAGGTGAAGAACCAGTTGTGATATCTGATCCAGGCCTTTCCTAGGTCCTTCAGAGTAAGCAAAAGGCTGGGGGTTACTAAGGATGCTGATCCTGACCACTCCTGGAAGCTTCTGCTCACACATTCAATTAAAACCAAACAGTTAGAACAAGTGAGTAAAACGAAAACCAGGAAGAACTACAAAACAAGAAAAATGGAGAGATCAAATACATATCTTTCAATAATAACTCGTAATATCAATGGCCTCAATGCCCCAACCAAGAGACAAAGACTTGCAGACTGGATTAAAAAGCAGGATCCTACCATCTGTTGCCTCCAGGAAACTCACCTCTCGTTAAAAGATAGAAGCATTCTTAGGGTGAAAGGTTGGAAAAAGGTATTTCAAGCAAATGGGCCTAGGAAACAAGCAGGGGTTGCCATCCTAATTTCTGACAGGATAGACTTCAAGCCAACATTAGTGAGGAAAGATAAAGCAGGTCACTTTATACTGATTAAAGGAACACTCCAACAGGAGGAAATCACAACCTTAAACATATATGCTCCCAACATGGGGGCCCCCAATTTCATCAAACAAACACTATCGGACTTAAGGTCAGAGATAACTCCTAACACAATAGTAGTGGGTGACTTGAATACCCCGCTCTCATCACTTGACAGGTCTACCCCCAAAAAAATAAACAGAGAAACATCTGCATTAAATGATATGGAACAAATGGACCTAACAGATATATACAGAACATTCCATCCAAATGCTGCAAAATATACATTCTTCTCAGCAGCACATGGGACATTCTCTAAAATAGACCATATAATAGGACACAAATCAAATCTTAACAAATACAGGAAAATTGAAATAATCCCTTGTATGCTATCTGACCACAATGGGATTAAACTGCAAATCAGCAACAAGAAAAACTACAGAGCATACAGAAATTCATGGAGACTAAACAGTACATTACTGAACGATGTATGGGTCATTTAAGAAATTAAAAATGAAATCAAGAAATTCATAGAATCAAATGATGATGAGAATACAACATACCAAAACCTTTGGGACACAATGAAGGCAGTCATACGAGGGAAATTTATAGCTCTAAGTGCCTATATTGAGAAATTAGAGAGTTCACAAGTAAACAATTTAATGATTCACCTTAAGGTCTTGGAAAGAGAAGAACAAGGCAAACCAAAAATCAGTAGATGGGAAGAAATAATAAAGGTTAGGGCAGAAATTAATGAAATGGAAACCAAAAAAAAAATCAAAAAATCAATGAAAGGATAAACAAGAATGACAAACCCTTAGCAAATCTGACCAAAAGAAAGAGAGAAGAGACAAAAATTGATAAAATTAGAGATGAAAAAAGCAACATCACAACAGATACCAAAGAAATTCAGAAAATCATATGGACATACTTTAAGAATATATATGCCTCTAAGGTTGAAAACCTGAAAGAAATGGATGATTTCCTTGATTCATATGACCTACCAAAATTAAATCAAGATGAGATAAACCATTTAAATAGACCTATAACAACCACAGAGATCCAAGCAGTTATAAAAAGTCTCCCAACTAAAAAAAGCCCTGGCCCAGATGGATTCACTGCTGAATTTTACCAGACATTCCTGGAACATCTAACACCAATGCTTCTCAAACTTTTCCATGAAATAGAAAAGGAAGGAATTCTACCGAAATGCTTCTATGAAGCCAGCTTCACCTTGATACCCAAACGGACAAAGACAGATCAAAAAAAGAAAATTACAGACCAATCTCCCTTATGAACATAGATGCCAAAATTCCCAACAAAATACTGGCAAACAGAATACAAGAATATATCAGAAAGATTATTCACCCTGACCAAGTAGGCTTTATCCCAGAGATGCAGGGATGGTTCAACATACGCAAATCCATAAATGTAATACAGCATATAAATGGTCTGAAGGACAAAAATCACATGGTCATCTCAATAGATGCAGAAAAAGTATTAGACAAAATCCAACACCCCTTCATGGTGAAAGTATTACAGAAACTGGGAATAGAAGGAATATATCAACATAATAAAAGCTATTTATGACAAACCTACAGCCAACATAATAATAAATGGGGAAAAACTTAAAGCTTTTCCTCTAAATTCAGGAACAAGACAAGGGTGTCCACTTTCCCCACTACTATTTAATATAGTACTGGAAGTCTTAGCCACAGCAATAAGGCAAGAGACACTCATAAAGGGGATACAAATCGGAAGGGAAGAGATCAAATTATCATTATTTGCAGACGATATGATTCTATACCTAACAGACCCTAAAGACTCTACCAGCAAACTGTTAGAGCTGATAAACACTTTTAGCAATGTAGCAGGATACAAAATAAACACACAGAAATCAGTAGCTTTTCTATACACTAACAACAAACATGCAGAGGATGAAATCAGGGAATCTCTCCCATTCACAATTGCCTCAAAAAAAAAAAAAAAAAACCTTGGAATAAACTTAACCAAGGAAGTGAAGGATCTCTACAATGAGAACTTTAAAAAACTCAAGTGACAAATTGCAGAAGACACAAGGAAATGGAAAGATATCCCATGCTCCTGGATTGGAAGAATCAATATTGTGAAAATGTCAATCTTACCAAAAGCAATCTACACATTTAATGCAATCCCCATTAAAATCCCAATAGCTTTCTTCACAGAAATGGAAAAAAAAAATACTAAGATTCATCTGGAAACACAAAAAACCTCGAATAGCCAAAACAATTTTGCGCAAAAAAAATCAGGCAGGTGGTATAACCATACTGATTTTAAGTTATACAACAAAGCCATAGTAACAAAACCAGCATGGTACTGGCACAAGGACAGACAGGTAGATCAATGGAACAGAATAGAAGACCCAAATATTAATCCAGGCAGCTACAGCCACTTGATTTTTGACAAAAATGCCAAAAATATTCATTGGAGAAAAGATAGCCTCTTTAACAAGTGGTGCTGGGAAAACTGGACATCTGTATGTAAAAGGATAAACATAGATCCTTGTCTCTCTCCATGCACAAGAGTCAAGTTCAAATGGATCAGGGACCTTAATATCAGACCTGAAACTCAGAAACTGCTAGAGGAAAAGGTAGGGGAAACTCTTCAACATATTAGAATAGTCAAGGACTTTCTGAATATAACTCTAATTGCTCAGGGAATAAAACCACTAATCAACCAGTGGGACCTTATGAAATTACAAAGCTTTTGTACAGCAAAGGACACTGTGAATAGAGCAAAAAGACAACCTACAGAATGGGAGAAAATCTTTGCCAGCTATACATCTGACAGAGGAATAATATCCAAAATATACAGAGAACTCAAAAAACAGAATAATAAGAAATCAAACAACTCAGTTAAAAAAATGGGCTATGGAACTAAATAGAGAATTCACGGAAGATGAAATACAGATGGCATATAAACATCTAAAAAAGTGTTCCACATCCTTAGCCATCAGAGAAATGCAAATTAAAATCACTTTGAGACTCCATTTCACTCCTGTCAGAATGGCTACCATCAAGAAAACAAATGACAAAAAGTGTTGGCATGGATGCGGAAAAAGAGGAACACTTCTGCACTATTGGTGGGAATGTAAGCTGGTCCAGCCATTGTGGAAATCAGTGTGGAGGTTCTTGAGACAGCTAGAAATAGATTTACCATATGATCCAACTATACCACTCCTAGGCATATATCCAGAGGACTCTTCTCACTACCTTAGAGATACTTGCACAACCATGTTTATTGCTGCTCTATTCACAATAACTAGGAAATGGAACCAGCCTAGATGTCCCTCCACAGATGAGTGGATAATAAAGATGTGGTACATTTACACAATGGAGTTCTATTCAGTAGTAAAGAAAAATGAAATTATGAAATTTGCAGGGAAATGGGTGGATCTGGAAAGATTATACTTAGTGAGGTAACCCAGGCTCAGAAAGCCAATCATCACATGTTCTTTCTCATATGTGGATCCTAGCTACCAATGTATAGACTTGTGTTTGAACTGGAACCAAAAATAGGTGCCAGAAACCAGTAAGCTGGTAAAAGGCTATAAGGGAGGGAGGAAAAAGAAGGACTTAAGTGTATGGTATTGTACATATGTAAGTAGAAGAACAGATTACAGGGAGGGGAATGGCCTAAGCGAGGCCATGGGAAGAGAATGCATAAAAGAAGGGCAGGGGGAGGGTCAATCTAAACTCAAGATATTGTGAATAAGACATATGTAAAATTACTTTTTTGAATAATGGCACATCTAGAAGCTGTAGACTGTTACTAGAAAATTTTCAGTACCTGGGATGTGATACCTTCCAGTGAGTTGTTGGTAAGGAGGTCCCGGTAGCCTCCAAAACATTAAAGGCTTTTGCCAAAGCCCTTGGTTTCCCTTGAGAAACAGATAGTAAGACCCTATTGCTGAAGACATCTCTTGCCTGAGAGGCAAGGTCACTGAGAAAGCAAGCTGGTGTGGAGCAGAAAACCTTCTCCCTGTAGACCAGCCAACAGAAAGCTGGAAAAAGCTGCCCTGCATTGCAGCCATATGGGAGACAGAAGTCATCAGCAGTGAAAACAGTGGACACTGAATATTCAAGTTTGGCCATACAGGCCCAATGACTGAAGGGGTGCAATAGTGGCATGTCTACTCTTGGGGTAACCAACTGCTCCATAATTGGACTGAAGGCCCTCTCTATGGGAGGGAATACATACCTGGTACTGAAAAACCTAAGTAAAAGTCTATGGTAGGTGAGGTCATGAACCTTAGGGGTATAAGCCTGCTCTTGTCTGACTAAATGTATATATTATTCCCACCAAGCTGCCCTGAAACACTTAATGTTCATATTCACATATTAACGCTACTCTCACTTCTGGTTAGAGAAGCTTCTCTTTTCAGATAGCGATGACCACTGGGATGACCCAAAAGGCAACATAGTGCTGAGAAGAAGGGATAGAGGAGTGCCCAGCACTGAAACACCTCTGTCACACCCTCCAAGGCTCAGGGACCATTGCGGAAGAGGGGGCGGATAGAATGGAAGAGCCAAAGGAAGGGTATGACCTCTTACAATGCAACTGCCCAGACAGAAATTGGCCCAGATATCCATGACCTTGCAGTGCCTAGCAATACCTCCGCAAGACCCTCAAAATAGAAGAAAAAGATGATGACATCAAATTAAAAGAGAGACTAATGGAGAGAGGGAGGGGATATGATGGAGACTGGAGTTCTAAAGTGGAATGGGGGAGGGGAGGGAAATATCAGGTGGGTTTTTTGTATGTAAGTATAAAAGTTGTCAATAAAAAATAATAATTAAAAAAAAAAAACAACCAAGTTATGATGAACTGAGACTCTAACTCAATCCCTATGGCCAGACCATGCCTCCCATGCCTCATTTCCACTGGAGACCAGCTCTTAAATTTTAAAATGTTGCCTCTGTTGGTAAATGCTTATGTTAATGACCTCCAGTAGATCATAATTTTGTAGAAAATAAGGAATTAACGCTAGAAGTTATGAGTGGGACTTTACAATGGTCTGAGTATGTCACCCATAAGGCATGTTTGCAAGTTTAATCCCAGGGTGACAGTGTGGGCAGATAGAACAGTGGGAGGTGCTTAGATCACAAGGCTGTATTCTCATCAATGGCTGAAGTGAATTACAAAGGGTTGGGGCCCTGAGTTTGATCTCTTGCTCTCTTACAGTTCTGACTCCACCAAGGGATGGCAGAGCAAGAAAACCCACTAGGAAAGAACCCTCTCGATACATCCTGCCCTGGCCCTGGTAGCCATATTACAGAGAAGTGATTTCAGTGCTCTCTTGATTTTTGAGAGGAAATCATAGATTAAGGTTCATAATCGGAGATTTTTAAAAAATATATTTTATTTAATTATTATTTATTTATGAGAGAGAGAGAGATAGATACAGAAATAGGCAGGTAGAGACAGAGAGAAAGAGTGGGTGTGCCAGGGCCTCCAGCCACTGCAAATAACTCCAGGTGTATGCGCTTCTTTGTGAATCCTGCTTATGTGGGTCCTGGGGAGTCGAACTTGGGTCCTTTGGGTTTGCAGACAAGTGCCTTAACTGCTAAGCCATCTCTCCAGCCCCAAAGATGTTTTTTAATTTGAGAGAGAGAGAGAGAAAGAGATAGAGAATGGGCACGCAAGCAGCCTCTCAGTCCCTGTGAATGAACTCCATATGCGTGTACCCCCTTGTGGGCAAGTGCGGCATAGTGCCCTTGCATCACTTTTTGTGTCTGGCTAATGTGGGACCTAGAGAATTGAACGGGTGTTCTTAGGCTTGGCAGGCAGGCACCTTAACCACTAAGCCATCTCTCCAGCCTGGAGATTTGTTTTTAAAAATCAAAATTTCAAAGAATTTTGTGGAGTCAGTAATTTCATGCAAGTACCTCTAACTGCTGAGCAATCTTTTCAACAACAAACTCGGGGCGTGGGGGAAGATGCCAAAGGATATTCTCACCAATTTTAGACAGCATTTTATTTATTTATTTTCATTTTATTATATTATATTTATTTATTTTATTTTGAGAGCCAGAGAGAGAGAGAGAGAAAGAGGCAGATTGAGAGAGAGAATGGGCATGCCAGAGCTTCTAGCCACTACAAACAAATTCCTGACACATGTGCCACCTTGTGCATCTGGCTTACATGGTCCCGGGGAATTGAACCTGGGTTCTTCAACAAGTGCCTTAACCTCTAAGCCATCTGTCCAGCCCTAGACAGCATTTTAAAACCAGGGGTCAAAACTATAATGGCATGTTTAACTGGAAGACGGCTGCTCAGTGTTATAAGCCCCTCAAGAACTCATTCTGCAGATGCCTGAAATGGCCCGGTGTACTTCTTCAGACAACTGCCATCCAAGTGGAAACCTTCCTCCTAAGACTGAAATTGGTCTGGCCACCTAGAGTCACTTACATTTTTGGAATGTTAAACCAATCTCTTCCTTCCCTACCAAGGCACATCTCAGTCTCAAACCATGGTTCCCTGCATTTAGCAATGTCTCAGGAAATGTCTTTGAAAGTCAACTCCCATAAGCATGTGTGCACCACTTAGAAACTGCATGACAGGAGGCTGACCCTGTCCAGCACTGGCTCAGTGAGGTGGACTTGGAACTCTCCACTCCTGTGCTTTGCTCTGCATTGTGGCTTCACTTCTTTCCAAATGTGGCTCTTAGTAGAAAACGACAACAATTATGAGCCCTTTGAGATTTAAAATCTGAAATGCAAATTATCACGCCTTAATAAAAGCCTAATAAATTCTTTTATGTGCTATATTACGTCTGCTTAATTACTCCAAAACCATCCTCGAAGCACTGTGGAGTGGAGTTTATATGTTAGCTTTCCGCACGAGTGAATCTGGAGACTATCTCATCTAGATTAAATTTTTATGCATACATTTAAAGTATATATGAAAAGCCAGGCACAGTGGTGCACGACTATAATCCCAGCACTCAGGCGGCAGAGATAGGAGGACTGCTGTGAGTTTGAGGCCAGCCTGGGACTGACAGAGTGAGTTCTAGGTTAGCCTGGGCTAGAGTGAGACCCTACCTTCAAAGAGCCAAATATATATTTCAAAACATTATAAATCTGAAGTGTAGGCTACTGTTTTATAAAGTAGATACATTCTCTTAAAAGGCAGAACATGACTAAATCCATGAGAAAGTTCTTCTTTTTCAAAAATATCATGTTCTTACTTCCGTGGCATTTCTTTATTATAGCTAACAGTTTATCTCAATGATGAACTGAACATGAAAATGCAACTACTTGTGAGATTATCATTTTAACACTGTTTTCCTACCGAATAGAAATAATTTTGTGATAGGGCATGCATCAGTTACTTTTTTATAGCTATGACCAAAATCCTAAGCAGAAGTGTTTAGGAAGGAAAGTGTATCTTCGTTTACACTTCAGAGCATAGAATCCATCATGGTGGGGAGATATGACAGGAGGGAGAGGGAAGATGCGTGTCTTACTGTCCCTTGGGCAGGCAAGTTGGGCTGGGTTGGGGGCAAACAGGAAATGGGGCTAGACTACAAAAGCTCAAGGCCTGCCCTCAGTGACCCACTTTCTCCAGCAAAGCACCATCTCTGAAAGGTTCCACAACCTTCTCAAACAGCCTGAGCAGCTGGGGAGGAGGGGCACTTTACATCAAGCTGTAACAGAGCAGTAGTGACTATTAGGGAAAAGAATGGACTTTGCTGCTTTTAGAAAAATATGGCAAGCAACAATTTATTCTGATAATATTGACCTTATATGACATTTTGAAAGGAAGGGAACAATGCAGCCTCGTGACGTACAGAGGGACAAAGGATCCATTTAAGACTAGCTTTTCACCATGACTAATTGGGAATGTCAGTGAGAGTAAAGAGCGGACTGGCTGTTCCTGGAGGCTACCTTTCCTCACCAACACACTCCCCTCATCTTCACTAAGAGAACGCGCTTCCTGGAAGCTACCTTTCCTGATCTCTACGTACTTGTCTCCACTAACAGAACGAGGCCATTTTAATTGTTAAGGGCTTGTCGCTTGTTAGGCAGGCCCTCTACCATTGAGCTACGCCATTATCCAGGAGCCCACTACAGTAAGTTAAAATGTATGTATCCAAATAATTTCTTCTCTTCAGGCCTGAAAGATAGAATGTATACAAGGAGGCAGGCTGCCTGGGAGCCACAGCAAAGCCCAAAGGGCCTCCTGCTCTTTTCCTGAAACCTCAAGCTCATACATCATTTAAGGTTGGCTGTAGAAGTATTTATAGACCACTGATATGCCAAATAAATAAAATGCCTCCAATGAGATTTTTAAAAAACAGAAGACAATTTCAAAAGAAAAGAACACATCTAACACATTTGGTGCCATTGTGGCCTGGTGCACAAATAGCCAGACCTGTGACCAATGTCATCCTTGAGGGTTGCTAGGTATTCTCCCACGCCATTCATTCATTAATTCATCAAATGGAGACTGCTTCTCATTCTGCAGCCCAAACTTACGGCCTCAAAATCACGATGATCTTCCTATCTCAGCTTTGTCAGTGCTGTTACTATAGGTATGAACCATTATAAAGCCATGTCTGGATTCCTCTTGCCTCATAGAGAAACATAACCTCAAACTCAATCTATGAGGCATTGGACTAGGGGAAAAGGCTTGACATGCCAACCCTGTCTGAAGTAGAATTTAGTAGTAAAAGGCTAGAAAACACTACTGGGAAAAGGAAACTTTAGGGGGCGGGGCCTGGTTAAGGAAGTAGGCTATTGGGGGTTGGGCCCTTGAAGGGGAAAATGGGAATTGGGCCCCTTCCTCTCTTTCTCTTTGCTTCCCAGCCACCATGAGCTGAGTAGCTCTCCTCTATCACCCAGGTCCCAAAGTAGACAGGGCAAAGAACTACTTTGTTGCAAAAATAAATCTCTCCTCCTTTTATGCATGCATCTCAGGTGTGTTGGGCCTTGCTAGTAACAGGCTGGACCTGTGAGGAGGCTGGTCTGAACTACTGGACATGGCCAGGGACCCTGGGCTGCAGCTGGCCCTCTGTCAGGAGTCCCTGGAGACGGTAATTGCCTTCCCTATGTTGTAGGGTGCAGTGAGCTGTCATCGCCCAGAGTGGGCAGAACTGGCAAGGCGCTCCCCCCAGACCCCAAAAGGCTCTGACCATTCCATAAGTCAGACTTTGCCCCCTACAGTTCCTGACCTGTGGCTAGCTGCCCAAGAGACCCTCATGTGACTAAAGTCAGGTAGCCTTCTCACCCCCCACAGTTGTGAAGTCACAGCCTCCTGTTAATCTCCTCTTCCGCCCTTCCCCCTACCTTCTCTTATCCTTCCCCCATAGCTTTGAAGTTACTAGTCCTTCCTCTATCTAGATAACAGCCCATAAACTATGCATCTGATTGCCATATAGTCTGTACGTGCCATCTCAACCTTCCCCAAGTGTTTATAAACCCACCCCCCCCTTTGAATAAATGAGTGCTGTCCATCAGATGGTCTCCCGGGTGCTTATTGCCCCATCATGTGTTCATGTGTCCTCGCGCGTCACACTCACTCACCCAGCCAGCCAGAAATGACCCTGCTGCTCTCTCCCTCGCCCGGGACATCGGTGGCCAATGACCCCGGGGAACGGGAACAGAACGAGACCCCACAGCACGAGACCCACACAGGTGTTTTATCACAATGATGGCAAGTAGTAGACTTTCATGACCAGATACTGTCATGTATTTAGGAGTGTGACAGGATGCTGAGACCAGTGACCTGAACTGGGAAAGTTCTTTGAAGAAGCCTTAAGGATGAGGTCTATAGGTGACAAGAGATCACGAGGTAGCAAGTAGGGCAAGAAGAACCTTTTAAAATGAGGCTGAACATAGCACATGGTAAAGAGGAGTTGCTAGAGCAGAGGACAGGAGAGTGAGTGCCAACTTGACTGGCTTGAGAACCACCTAGGGCATTAGTGAGTCATGCCTTTAGGCATGACTGTGCGAATGTTTCAGGAAGGGGAAGGTGGGGATAGTGTCCTGAATGTGGGTGGCATCATCCCCTGAACTGGGGTCCTGGATGGAATAAAAAGGGGAAAAAGAAAAAGCCAGCTCCAAGTCAGGCATGGTGGTGCCTTTTAATGCAAGCACTTGGGAGGTGAGGTAGGAGGGCAGCCTGGGGCTCCAGAGTGAGCTCCAGGTCAGCCTGAGTTAGAGGGAGACCTTGCCTCGAAACAAACAAAGGCCCAGTCAGCACTGGCATCCACCTCTTTCTGATTCCTGGTCTGCTGAGATGTGAGCAAGCAGCTGCTTGCCCAACGGACTGTATCCTCTCAGACTAGGAGCAAATAAACCCTCTCTTCCCTCGTTGCTCCTTGTCAGGTGATCAGAAGGTAGCTAATTCAAGAAAGGAACACACATGGGTGGGGAGGGGTCCATTAGAAAGGCATCGCCATAGTCCAGGAAAGAGGATGGAAGTGGGTGGGGTTGATTTTCAGAGGAAACAAAAACTTCCTAGCATGTTCTCAATCTGGAGCTTTTCTATTGACAGATTTTCCATTTTCTGAAGGAGAGGTTGAATTCCACAGTGGAAATAATTTCTTGCTATTAGCGAAAAGCTACTCATTTTTCAGTCTTTGGAAATAAACTTCTTGACAATATGCCACAGAGTTCACTTAAAAATTGCTAAAAAGTAAGCTGGGCATGGTGGTACACGCCTTTAATCCTAGCACTTGGGAGGCAGAAGTAGGAGGATCGCTATGAGTTCAAGGCCACCCTGAGACTACCAAGTGAATTCCAGATCAGCATGGGCTAAAGTGAGACCCTACTTCGAAAAAAACAAAACAAAACAAAACAAAAACTGTTAAAAAGATGTCAGGAAACAAGGGTTAAGAAGCCCCTGAGCTACAGAGCAAAACCTTACCCTGAAACCACCTCCTCCTTCAAAAAAAACAAAGAAAAAAAGAAAGAAAGAAAAAGAAAAGAAGCCCCTTATTATGACATTAAGTGAAAAATTATTAAGTATTCATTATGTTGACAATGGTCAAAATAGGGTAACTTGGAAAGCATCAGTTGTCATGATAAATCTTCATCCTAGAAAGGCACACCATGTATGATTAAAATATTACTACAATTAAATAAAACTACAAATAAGCAAGGAGAACATACGTTTCTTACTGTGAAAACAACAGAAACTGAATGTTAAAAATATTAAGAATAGGAAATTCGTGAGACTGAATTAGCTACTATGGTGTGAGTCTTAAAGGCTAAAGCATTTTACTTGTTTCAATTAAAGTGTCTGCTCAGAACACAGACTGTAGGTAGTGGTGAAGTGATACAAAGCACTTGGTTAAACTGTTAATTCTATACATATCACTATACATGCTTTGCTGTGGTTACATAAGAAACTACATATATTCATAACATGGAATGTGCGTTTATGGTCCAAGAATAACACAGTTGGACATCAGCCAGTGCCTCAATTACCTGGCTCAAGGTCTTCACTGTGCCCTTTGGAGTTTTTTCCTCAGCAGAAGGGAGCAGCCGTGGCTGAGAGCTGAAGGTGAGGGGCGAGCTCCAACAGCCTCTGGAGCAACTGGAGCGGCAGGACACAATGGACTGGGGGCCAGCAGCTTGTTAGGATAAGTCAGCGCTCTGGGACCTTGAGCTTTTCAGGTTCTGAGCTCAGCTGGGATGGGAGAATCCGGGGCCAGGCCAGGGATGGTATGGAGGAGAACATTTCCGCCCTGAATGCAGCCGGGCTCTGTGCACAATGAATCCAGTTCAGCCAGGTGCTCACATGACCCAAGATACACATGGAGATTCAGGTGGGCTTTGTGCAGTGTTCCTGCAGCTTACAATGTGCTTACACATATGTCTAATGGGTGCTATGATATATGTGTGGAATATATGAAGGTAAAACTAGGAAGAAAAACAAATGCCTTGAGAATCATCTAAAATGGAGGGTATGTGACCAATATCCAACTTGCTTAATCTCACTGATCACAAAGCAGGCAGCTGTAAAGAGCATGCTCTCCATGTAAATAAGCACACACACTGTGTGAAGACTGAATTCACAAGAGAAAGGTGTTGCTGGTGGAGTGAGAAGTCAAATGCGCCTCTGGGTGCACCCAGGTGCTCAGCCAGCTTTCCAAAACGAGGCTCAGTGATGGGCTTGTATTTCCTCAAAAGCTGTTTACTTTCTGCAAAAAGCCAAGCTAGAAATACTATAAAACAAGTGATTTTGCTTAGGATGACCTAATACCAACCGAGCAGCTTGCTTTCCATGGGGAATATTTTAGCTTAATAATTTTCTTAACCTTGCTTTCCATGGGGAATATTTTAGCTTAATAATTTTCTTAACCTTAAGATGACCTTCCACCCCAAACAACAACGAAAACACACTCTCCAAAACAACCACAACCAAACAAGACGTCTACACTAGCACACATTTGCAGTTATAAGACACAGTGTGCTTGTGTAATCAAGACCACGAGAAAAGTCTGCTAGCAGTAAGAGCTGGAAAATGTATGTACACCAACCTTGTTTGAAACCCTGCAAAGTGGGCTGGGGAGATGGATCAGTGGCAAAGTAAGGCAAACGTGAGGAGCTGAGTTTGATCCCCAGAACCCACATTACAAAAGCTGAGCATGGTGGAACATGCTCGTAATCCCAGACCTGGGGCTGGCTGGTTAGCCGTCCTAGCTCACTCGGCCAGCACTGAGAGCCAGCCTCAAAGCAGGTAGATGGTACTGGAGGTTATTCTCTGGCCTATACGTATACATGCACCCACACTTACACGCACACCTGCACACGCATGTGTATACACACACACACAAACACACACTCACGCCCCTGCAAAGAGTGAGATTCATTACAACACTGACTTAGAGCATTGTAATGATTAATCGCTTTGTAAATTTGACAGCATTTGGAATCTCCAGGGAGAAAAAATTTCTTGGCATTGTCTACTGTGGATTTTCTAGGTCAGGCCCCATGCAAATTGTGAGTGATACCATGCTATGGGCTGGGATCCTGGACTAAATAGAAAGGAGAAAGCTGGGGTGGAGAGATTGCTTAGTGGTTAAGGCACTTGCCTGCACAGCCAAAGGACCCAAGTTCCATTCCCCAGGACCAATGTAAGCCAGATGCACAAGGTGGCACATGCATCTGGAGGTTGCAGTGGCTACAGGTGCTAGCATGCCCATTCTCTTTCTCTCAAATAAATAAGTAAATAATTACAAATTTAAAAAAAGAAAGGAGAAATCTTGGTGTTGTAGTCTGCTCCATGTTGCTAGGTTGAACTTCCAAACCAGGCACAGTTTATGGGAGGGAGGGATTTATTGAAGCTTACAGACCCAGGGGAAGTTCCATAATGGCCAAAAAGGCTGGCCTCCTTTTACAGATCCAAGCAGAGAGAAATATCACCAGCAGCCAACACCACCAAAAAGCAAACATCAGGGACCCAGGAAGAACTCACTCTGCATACCATAGGCTGAAATTCAGATCTTCACCCAGTGACACATCACCCCCTCTGTAGCAGGAGTCTGCCTGATGGGGGCAGAGTCTGCAAACTCCATCTTAATAACACCTGAGTCTATTGGATGACATAGATTCAAACTACTACACTGGGGTTTCCATTGTTGAGAGTTCTAGCAGTCCCACCATACAAAGTATTTGGTGGCTATAACTGTGTGTGTGTGTGTGTGTGTGTGTGTGTGTGTCTGGGAACACATGTGTGGGTGTATACACATACATGTGCATTCATGTAGGCCAGAGGTCATTGTGAAGTGTCTTCTTCAGTTACTCTATATATTTTTAAAAATTATTTTATTATTTTATTTATTTTTGGAGAGAGACACAGAGAGAGACAGAGAGAGAGGGAGAGGGAGACAGATAGAGATGGGCACTCCAGCAGTCTCTCAACTGCTGTCAACGAAATCCAGATGCGTGCACCCCCTTGTGGTCAAGTGTGGCATTGCGCCCTTGCGTCACTTTGCATCTGGCTAAACGTGGGACCTGGAGATTAGAAGCAGGTTCCTTAACCACTAAGCCATCTCTCCAGCCCTATATCTTATTTTTTGAGACAGGGTTTCATACTGAACCTGAAAGTTAACAATTTGGCAAGACTACTGCAGTGGTTTGAATCAGATGTCCCCATAAAACCATGGGTTTTGAGTGCTTAGTGCCAAGGTGGTGGCAATCTGTAAGGTGAATCTTACAAGGATGTATGTTGTTGGGGGTGGGATTAGGGGTGTTACAGCTACTAGCTTCCCCTTGCTAGAGTTCAGCTCAGTCTCCTGCTGCTATTTTCCATGTGCTATGGCAGAGGTGACGTCCAGCCTCTGCTCATGCCATGCTTTCCCTGCCATCATGCTTTCCCTGGGGACTATAAGCCAAAATAAAATTTTCCTCCCATCAGCTGTTTTAGCCAGGTGCTTTGTGCCAGCAACACAAAGGTAACTGCAACTACTAGCTAGCCCTAGAACCCCAGGGATGCTTCTGTTTCTGCCCCCACCCAATGCAGGGATTATACAGGTATACCACCACATGCAGCTTTTACATAACCTTTGGAGATCTGAACTCAGGACCTCAAGCTTGCATAGCAAACACTTTACTCATTAAACCATCTCCCTGCCCTGGTGGTTATAACTCTTAATAGCCTTTCCCCTTCCACGTACACATGCTTCTCTGCTCATGTGGCCTCAAGCTGCCTCAGTTACTCACAGATGGGCCTGCCTCACAGCTCCACAAACAGCACTGAAAGTTGCTCCTTGTACCCTTCCTCCCTTCTTCATGGAATAAGTGTTCATTTTGGATATTTTCAAAAACTCAGACATAGCCAGGCGTGGTGGTGCACACCTTTAATCCCAGCACTCGGGAGGCAGAGGTAGGAGGATCACCGTGAGTTTGAGGCCACCCTGAGACTACACAGTGAATTCCAGGTCAGCCTGAGCTAGAGTGAGACCCTACCTCAAAAAAACAAAACAAAAAAACAAACAAACAAAAATCTCAGGAATAAAAAAGAAAGTAAGATCTCCTGGGTATCTGCCCTTTACATATAGCTTCTATGGTCTTATGCTATGTATTTTACCAATGTTACTTTTTTTCAAGAAAACTAGTAATTATTTTTCGAAAATGGATACCACATAGACATAACATTCTTTGACTTTTGACAAATCAGTGAAAATCCCCTCCTATCTTTAAGCATCACATGATTGGTTGACCACCAGGCATCATATTATATGAAGATGGCATATTTATTTAACTCACCACTTACAATTGTATATTTGGGATGCTCTTCAGCATTTTATTATTGGAAACATTTCTATGATAAATATCCTCACAGATTCTTGTTTATTCAGCTCATGGCCACATCTTTATAATACATTCCTCAACTCATTTGGCCAGCTTTGATCTATCTAGTACGTTGCCCCTTTCTTATAGATTTATTAAATTCCATTCCCAGCAGGTCTAATTACTAGTGCATGGGAAATGGTCTCTTGAACATAATGAATAATCACCAAATTGCACAGTGACTTATAAGTGAATTAACTAATTCATTTAACAAATCTTCATTAGCCTTCTGTACATCGTAGGGATGGGGGTACAGTAGCGGCTCAGGCCCTCCTCTGAAAGAAGGTTCACTGTGTGTAGCCAGAAAGGAGGTAATAACTGCTTAGGATGGGAGCCAGGGGGAGGCTGATGGGAACTGTGTGCTGGCCAGGGCTTCCTCACTCCTGCTCACATCAAATTTCTTTACCTTTCACATTACTATATTGCCATATTTCTTATTTCTATTTCTAGTCTGATCTGGGGTAAGACAGTATTTTATTCCATAAGTCCCTTCTTGTGTTGCATTGGGTGAGACTTCTTCCACAGCCTCATATGTTTGCATACTCAGTCCCCAGCTGGTGGCAGTCTGGGAGGTGGAGCCTTGCTGTGGGGGGTGTGTCACTGGGAGTGGCTCTTGGGGCTTATCAGTCCTCCTTGCTAGTTCTCGATAGCTCAGCTCAATCTTGCTGCTTCCTGCCAGCTGCTGTGAGAAGATGTGATGTTCAGCTCCTGCCATCCTTTCCCTATCATGATGAGACTATAAGCCAAAAGAAACCCTTTCCTCCCATCAGCTGTTTTTGGTTGGGTGTTTTGTCCTAGCAACTTGATGGTACCTACAACACTGCTCAACTAAAAAGAAAATTGCTAATAAATATAATAACTTGTTAAAATTACTGGAATAACATGTACACTATTAAAAGCAGAACAGTTTTAGAGGAAAATTTTGTAAAGTAAAAATTATTCAGACCATAGCTCAGGGAATTTTGCAGAAGAGGGGGCTAGAAAGATTGTTAGAGCCATAGGGTGGGAGGGAATATCCACAATGCCTGACTGCTGCTCTCACAACTTCTAACCCACAATCACAGGGTAAACACCAGCAATCCCACTGAGGAGGGCCCTACAGGAGTGGGGCAGGGAGGAGGGAAATGATGGCACCAACACATGATGTGTCCCTACAAAGTTCCTACTTAATAAAAAGAAATTTAAAAAAAGGTATTCAGGGAAATGTTTTCTAAATGTTTCAAAATCTCCATGACTAAGTTCCTGAATGTATTATAGACAATATTGAAAGCCATTTTTTAATTCTGTTGTGTGTGCAGTGTGTATGGTGTACGCACATTTGTGCAAGGCCAGAGAAGAATGCTGGATGTTCTCCTTTATTGTTCATCCACATTGTTTCTGAAGTGGCAGCTGCTGTTTTATTTTCCTGGTAAGACTGGCTAATCAGTGCTGTCTCTGCCCCCATAGAACTGGGGTTACAGGAATGGCTGGCCACTCCTAGCTTCTTATTTTTGTAATGTGGGTGCTGGGGATTGAACTCATATTTGTACAGAAAGTACTCTTACACACTGCCCCAACTCACAGAGCCATTTAAATGAAATTGGCCTAAAGGTTTTAAAAAGTAGAATCAAAATACACAGCAATTAAAAATCTAAATATAACCTCATTATCTTTGCAGTAACCACATTAATGATGTAGTTGAGTTTTCCACTCCAGAAGTGCACAAGAACTAATGAATAAAAACTAACACCATATCTAGTGAGGCCTACTACAGAAGTGCTTAGACACAAAGCATACACCTCTCTTTAAGGCCAAACATAAAGATTAGAAAAGCTAGTCAAAATTTTGATGAAATCTTGGTCTATGTAAACACATGATGGCACACGGAGCCAGACAAACTGGAATACAGATGACAAAGTGCTCATTGATCTGTGTTTGGAGTACACAATAAATGCCTTAAATGAGAAATGAAGTTGTGGAAATAAGGAGCACTCAGTACGTTTTGATGTATCACTGCTTTGTGAGCAAGTTTAAAGGAAGCCAGGTTTGGAACCACCTTGTGATTCCAGCACTCAGGAGGCAGAGGCAAGGAGGTGGTACATTTGAGGCTAGCCTGGCTATACAGTAAGACCCTGTCACAAAAGAAAAAATAATTTAAAATTAAAACTAGTCTCTTTTTGTTTTGTTTTAGGTTTTATGCAAACATCTTTATTTTATTTTTATTTACTTATTTGAGATAGAAAGAGAGTGACAGAATGGGTTCACTGGGGCCTAGGCCACTGCAAATGAACTCCATGTGCATACCCAACCTTGTGCATCAGGCTTACATGGGTCCTGGAGAATAGAACCTGGGTTCTTTGGCTCTGTAGTAAAATGCCTTAACCACTAAACCATCGCTCCAGTCCATGTTTTATATTTTTTGAGGCAGAGTCTCACTCTAGTCCAGGCTGACATGAACCTCTGTAGTTCAGGCTAGCCTTAGACTCACAGGAATTCTACCTCAGCTTCCCAAGTGCTTGGCTTGAGACATGAACCACCATCCCCACCTCAACAGTAAAATATCTTTCCTCACAGGTGTGTTAAGATTCTTAGAACGATGAAAGCTAGTCTCCTATGTAGAGATGGCAGCTGTTCACCTCAGCCCCCAGTAAGAACCCACAAAAGACCACGCTCTGGGGTTCTAGGTGGCTTTTTCTATTTCCTAGACCCTCCTCTCTCCTTGCTTCTTTCTCTTAAGTTCTACATAAATCTAATACAATCTTTCTTAAAGCAAACAAGCTGACATGTACAGATGTACGTAGATAGGCTCCAACTTCCCCTTCTTTCACTATTCTTTCTATTTTTTTAAAGACACTGTCTCACTCTAGTCCCAGTTCACCTGGCATTTACTCTGTAGTACCAGTCTGACCTCTAACTCACTATGATCCTTCTACCTCAACCTGCAAAGTGTATGCTAACATACCCAGCCTGTCCTTTTTAAAATGACTTTCAGCATCTAAAAGACCTTGGACCACCAAGCTCCTCTGTAGCCCCTAATTTCTGTTACTCTGATTTAGGTCCCACGATTAACTGAACACACAAAACAATGAATCCCACCTATAGACAAATATCAGTTATTTTACAAATCTTCCTTTTGTCACTCTGCCACTAATACTAAGAGAACAGAATCCCTTCACTTTTTTAGAGCAGAGCCATTAGGTGTGTTTTGCAACCTGTTTCCTCTAAGTGATGCCCATAGGACCTTTACCACAATTGCTACCCTGTTTGACAGGACTTTCCCCTGGGAAGAGTCTACTCCTTGTCCAGAGTATCTTCAGCTGGCTCAGAGAATGGTTCCTACACATACACACAGATATGGAGGTAAGGCGGCCTATTGCAAGGTTAATGTAGAATATTATTGCTCACAAACAAACAGATGCCACAGCAGAACAACTCAGATGCATCACTAACATCAGAACAGAGGCAGAACCAATGCAAGGTCAAATGACATTAAGTTAATTCATTAAAGTTTTAAATAAATCCATATGGAAGCAATTATTTTTCTTTGTATTTCAGCATGCGTGGTTAGAAATGACAACACTTAATGATACCAACAACCTCAAGCCTCTCCCTGCCAAGGAGCCTGTCAACGTGCATGTCAAGTGTTCAAGTGTCATGTCAAAACCCAATTAGAAAAAACCAGGGGCATATACAAATTACCAAATCATATGTATCTAATGCATAGAAAGGGGAAATGTCAAAACATCCCTGTCTGAGCCAGTTAGTATGAACATACCTTTATATAAGAGGGGTTAAAAAGAAAAAAGAACTCGAGAGTAAGCATTGGAACATGGAGAAGGGTTTCAGAAACTCCTTTCTCTGAGCCAAGTAGAAATATTTCTGGAGGACTGATGTACAAACCCATGTCCACTGGGAGTGGCGTGTGACATGGCCATGTGCTTAGGGTGCTATGCTGAGCAACGACTATAAACACAAAATGGAATTCAGTTTTTGTGTACCAGGTGTTGCCTTCCAAATGATTTTGTGGTAATGGGAAAAATGACACTAAGCAGATGTATAAAATATATATTATAATTTGGGGCAGTATAAGATCAAAACGAGAGGCACGGCTAGCAAGGGCTCCAGAATAGCTAGGACTGTCAGGCTGGGTTGCTACTCACTGTTGGAGCCCTTGCTCAGTAAGCCGCAGGCTTTGCGTGCGAACCCGACACACCAATGCACAAAGTTTACTAAGAGTGAGTAAAGACTCATTGTAGCATCTCCCTACCTTGACTTGGTAAGTGTTTACTCAATGTTTGTAGACTGACATGATGACAAGATACTTGCTGTGTAGGTGTGGTAGTTGGGAACTAGTTAAAGAAAAGCACTCTAGAATGTACTTTGTTTTTGGAGACAAGGTCTCATGTATCCCAGACTGGCTTTGAATGCACTACATAGCTGAGAATGACTCCCTATCACTCTGCCTCTACCTCCTGAGTGTTATGCTTACAGGTGTGTGCCACCATACCTGGTTTATGGGATGCTGGAGTTTGAAACCAGAGCTCCCTGCATACTAGGCTGGTAATCAACCAACTGACCTTACCTTCTCATCCCTAGAGTGTACTCCTTGGCTCAGGTGCCTGCTCCCACTGAGTTACCGATTTATGTTAACAAATTAATGGCCATTAGGGAAGAAAGAAGTGGAGACTACACTGTCATCTGAAAGCAAAGAGCAAGGTGCACAACACAGAGACTACTGTGAACAACTGGCAGGGTTCCAGCACAGGCCTGACTCGGAAACAAAAGGAATAGTTTGCTTAAGGAAGTGATGGTGGGAAAGAAAGCATAGAGCCATGGGCAGGCAAAGGGGAAAAAAGGCACAGATGTTTCCACCTTCTTAACAAAAGTAGTACTGCATACTAACGTGTGCACACACGTCACAACAGCAATAATTGTTTTAGGTTATTTGTTATTTATAATCAGTGCAAAGTCATGTTCTGATTTTCATATTGAAACAGTGATGTCAGCAGATATTGAGCCCTTTGTGAAAAAAAATTGGGTCACAGGGCTGTTGCTAGACCAGGTTACTTCCCAGGTACACAGAATAGATGTTTTTGCAAAGGCAGGGTGTTTTCCCAGAACTGTGCAACAGAAAGGGTTTACTGTCCATCCACATGGGCCTTAGAGGGTTAAACCACCACTGCCACAGCGAAATCAGGCCCTTGCTGCTTCTCCTGTGGCTCAGTGTGGCTTTCCTGAGACTCCCCAGAGCCAGGCACCGACACATGGGTTCTATTGAAGAAATGCTATGGCATTTGTTCTAAATGTCACATTTCTACCCTACAAACTAAAAATAGCATGTCGGTTACCCCTCCCCCTAATAAAATTGTTGGCTTGGAAATGACGTTGATAAGCAGAATGAAACAAGTAACCTTTTCTCCCCTTTTCTACAAATGTTTTATTTATTCCTGAGTAGCACTGGCATATGGTGCCAACTGAGATCAAAGGGCCGAAGCGCTAAACTTTACTGCAGAGAAGTCTTCACAGCATAGGACTGTCACTTTAAAGCATGCTTCGGGAGGCATGGTTGTCACTGAGTAGTGATCTAGTGACTGACAGAAAATATGTGTAGAAATAATGTGTGCTCTCAGAGCAATGTGACATTTCATGAGCAGTCTGACTGTTTTCATTACTCTGATCTTAGTACAGTGGGAGAAGCTGGAGAATGGTGACAGAGCACATGGACTGCCATGGTGAAGCTGACAGGACAACTTTGAAGTTGGGCTGCTATATTTAATTGGATGGTTGCCAATTACCTGAGAGCATTTTTAAATAATAACTTGGCCAGACTGCTTAATTTGATCAATTCCAAGGTCACTGGCTTTATTGAGTGGTTGGCTAATGTACACAGTCTAGGTTTCACACAGCCTTCTAGTGGCTCTGACAGTATGTGCCTTCATAATCACGACAAGCCAGGAAGAGTGAAGATTCAGTGTGCTGGGAAGATTCCTTTCAGCAAACTTCACCTCTAAACTCTTGTCCTTGACAGAATCCTGCCTTGCTAGAAGACAGTCCTGGATTGAAAGCAAGCGAGTGCCAAATGCTCGCTTCAGGAGTCTCAGAAGGTTTGGGGTTGTTTCTGTTTCAAGCAAGGCAAGTAAGGGACATCTAAGGACCTTGCCTGGGACTACCTGCTTTTTGCAATTGCTCCTGGCAAAGTGCTGTAGCACTTTGTAAAGTTGGAGGAGGAAATCTTTAGGTCTTCACAGCTCCTAGTGTGACCAGGGGCATTCAGGACATACCGTGATTTGTCATTTTGCTCACATCCCGAGATGAAAGGACTCACTTGAAGAGTGGCTCCAGCCACTACCCCATTTGCACTGAAACCTGGCTTTACCACTGTCAGAACGGTCTGAGGGTGTCACTGCAAAGTTTCCACTTAGCTAGGATGCTTAGCGGTGCTGCTGTGGTGTACAAAGCATGTCACCATACCCTTTATGAAATGGTCTGAAATCAGGGAGCCGGCTCAGGAAGAGACCAGCACACCTGAGCAGGGGACACCGTCATTAAATGACGAGACTAGACTGGATCAGACACTGAATTCTCTTTGGACTTTCCCTAGCTGAATGCCTGAAAATAAAGCTATGTGGCTAATCCTCCTTCACTTACCTTTAATCAATTTATTAGGAGACTGTGAAGCTCCACAGAGGCCTTAAAAAACAAACATGAACAACATATAAATCACTGTACCAGACTAGTGAGGTGCTATTTCCATTGTCTACCTCAACATCATCTTGACATTGAATCCTGACTTTTAAAAAAATTATTTATTTATTTATTTGTTTGTTTATTTTCAAAGAGATGACAGAGAGAGAAAGAGGAAGGGAGGGAGGGAGAGAGAGAAGGGTAGAGAATGGGCACACTGGGGCCTCCAGTTGCTGCAAACAAACTCCAGACTCATGCATCACTTTGTGCATCTGACTTTACGTGGGTACTAGGGAATTAAACTCTGGCCCTTAGGCTTTGCAGGAACGTGCCTTAACTACACAGCCATCTCTCCAGCCCCAACCTGCACTTTTGAAAATATTATTTTTTAATATTTAATTTATTTATTTTAGGGAGAGAGAGGCGGGGGGAGGGGCATGACAGGGCCACTTGCCACTGCAAACAAACTCCAAGTGCATGTCCTACCTTGTGCATGACATGGGTATTGGGGAATCAAACAAGGGTCCTTAGGCCTTGCAGGCAAGCGCCTTAACCACTAAGTCATCTCTCTAGTACAAATGTGTGTTTTAAAAGTAAGCCACTACATTTCATACTTTGTTGCAACTTTTAGTTTCCCAAATGCTAACCAGATGTAACCATTGGGGTTTCTAAGCACCTGGAACATCAGATGCAACCATATCTCTCTTACAATGCTTCAGGATACAAAATTTATCTTATTACAGTACTTAACCTAACATTCAGTTTTCTTTAATTAATTTTTGGTGTTTGTGTATCCACAGGTGCACATGTAGAGGGCAGAGGACAACCTCAGGTGTTATCCCCAGGTATATCATTCACCTTTCTTAAGACAGAATGTGTCAATGGCCACCACACTGGTATTCCACACCACCAAAACCCATTCTGCCTTCAGCCACTGGGTTAGACTTACTGGCCAGTGAGCCCCAGGGATCAGCCTGTCTCCGTCTGTCCAATGCAGTGCTCAGCTTTGAAAAAAAAACTTATTTATTTATTTGCAAGCAGAGAGAGACAAAGAGATACAGAGATGAAAGGCAGAGAGAATGGATGCTTTAGGGTCTTCAGCCACTATGAACAAACTCCAGATTCATGTACCACTTTGTGCTTCTGGCTTTTTGATGGAACTGGGGAATTGAACTAGTCATTAGACTTTGAAGGAAGCACCTTACCCAGTGAGCAATCTCTCCTGCCCTCAGGTTTTGTTTGTTTGTTTGTTTTTTTGTTTTTTTGTTTTTAACGAAAGTTCTGGGATCAAACCTCAGGTCCTTGTGTTTGTGCAGCAAGTACTTTATGAACTAATCTCAGCCCCCAAGGTCTTAGGTCAGTTATGAATGCATAATGATCTTTGCAAGCTGAAAATATGTGTATTTATTATGGGTCAGTAGTCTGCAGCTTGCATTTTGAAACAGTTACTATCTACTACTATCAACTTTTCACCAACATGTCATCATTCTTTGAAATTACTATAAGATGCTTCAAATCTATATTTTCTTTAATTTTTAAAACATAACCAGTGTCTTCAGATAGCCTGCAGCTAGTGTTACCATCGAAAAAGGGCAAACAATTCCAGAAAATCTGTAATTATTTTTTAAAAAATAGGAAAAAATAATTTATTAGGAGTGTTATAATATTGTGATTCTGTGCTTTGTTCACTACACAAAAAAATTACAAAATAAATGTTTCTAAATTTTGTAAAATGATCCCATATTCTTTTGTATATATGGTGTTTTAGAGATGAATAAACTTATTTATATTTTTAAATAGCTGCTGGTCAACAGTATGTTCTAGGTTGGATTTTTTGGATTGCTGGTACTAAGAACGAAAAGTATTTTCCCAAGCAAATGTAGTGTTGAGGTGAGGCAAAGAAAGAGATTCACCAGTTAACAGTGATAGCCATCTCAACGGTCACTCTGTGGCCCTCAGCTAAGGCGGTTTCTTTGATTCATTCATAAAGCCCCTGTCTTCTTGCCTGCCTTCCCTTCCCCCTCTAAAACAAAACATTTATTAACTGATGCTTCCAACTGTGACAGAAATTAGTCAGGTTAATGCTACAGATGGTGTAAAAACTGCAATCTAAAAACATGATTAAAATATTCAGGAGCCAGGAACCCAAGTTCCTTTCTGATATGGTTGACCAGACAGCTACAAGGAAGGACATACACATTTTTGGTTAATTAGTTTGCTTTTATCCGTCCCTGTAATTAGAACATGCTTTTCCTCTACTTAATCCTAAAATAGTCATTAGATTTAATAAGCCTTCTTAGATTGCCACAAATGAGAAAGTGAATTAGTTAAAAGTAAGTGTTAGGCTATATTAGCAATATGACTGCAACATCATGAATAAAAATGTTTTTGTTTCACTATTAACTTTATATCTTGCTGCAAACAAAGACTACAGTTTCCCCTTCCTCCTCATGTCAGTTCATACAGTCTGAGAACATGGCTATAGAGTACGGTCCACGTCATGGAAATGGTCACTGATCATTCCTTTTTTTTTTTTTTAACTTACTTGACAAGGGAGAGAAAGAATGGGTGCACTCGGGCCTCTGGCCACTGCAAATGAACTCCAGATACATGTGCCACCTTATGCATCTGGCTTACATGGGTATTGTGAATCAAACGCAGGTTCCTGAAGCTTCACAGGCAAGTGCCTTAATGGCTAAGCCATTTCTCCAGTCCCTGATCATTACTTCTTAAAGTCAAGTCAGAATCGCACATGATCAAAGGACAGGGTGTAGCCCTGGCTGCAGGGAAGCAGTGGGCTGAGACCTTCTGGCTATTGGGGACTAACAATGGGGACAGCTGTAGCACATCTAAACCTTGTGCAATGGACTGAGCTCCCAGGGGGTCCAAACTGACCCCCTACACACAGGTCTCACTCATCCCCAAGACACCCAGCTTGCCAGCCAGGTAAGAACACTAGTGACTCGCATGGTTCTATTTCTAGATGACAGTTTTGGCCATCCTTAACGAGTGAAAGAATGATAAACTGCAGAACTGAAGACCTAGTTCAACAGGCTGGGTTTCTTGGTACTAAATGAAGTTTCTCTTTTAGTTTATGTCAAGGAGCATTTGAATCAAATGACTGCGAGTGTAAAATACAACACAGGTTAGAACTCACACGTACAGCAACATCCTATTTGCTGGACGGTAAGTTCTAGGGCAGTGGTGTGGATATGCTTCCTTCACAGCCCACCTAAGTTTCACCAAATCTTTGTTCATGGTGTCTATAATCATGCAAGGAGTATCAGAAACACAGAGTGGGGCCTAAACAAGATGACAGCAACGCAGAGGACAGCAGAAGGCCATCCATCCATTCATGCAAGACAGGATCTCATGTATCCCAAGCTACCTCAAAACTGCTTTGTAGCTGAGGATGACTATGAACTTTTGATCTTTCTGCCTCCACCTTGCAAGTGCTGGGAATAGAGGTGTGTGCCACCACATCTAGTTTATGCGGCCCTGAGGATCAAATCCTGGGCTTCACGTATCCAAGCACCCTTCTAACTGAGCTACATCTCTAGCTCAGAAGGTTAATTTTGTACTGTAGAAGTCCTGGGTAGAAAGGTAGGGAAATGATGCTCTAGAGAGACCAGTCTGTCCCTTCTGTAACAGGATGTAGAAATGACTCTGCCTATTTTCATCCTCAACCCAGAATTCCTAAGGTTCAGCAGAGAGGCCACAGGGTCCAATAGAATCTTTTCAGTTTTATTTTGGTCCTTTCTCTTACACAAACTATCACAAACTATGGGATTTATTTGTGTGTGTTTATGTGTGCGTTGCAATCTTTATACACTGATGATATTATTCATATCAGCTATATCAAGACCCCGAAAGTGCATGCTGGAGGTCAGACAAATGCCTGCTCTCTGACAGTCCAAACAGCATCTGATGACTCTTCCTTTAACTAGGCCATTCAATCACCAGCCAGGCCCATTAAGGACAGTAGAATAATGTCTCGTTCGATATATGCAGTTTAGAAGGAAATACCCTCGCAACCAGCTTTCACATGAATTTATTTTGATAAAAGCTGCTCCATTCCAGTTGATCTTACCTTTCAGGAGAGATTAACAGTTAGTTGCCTAGTGATAACAAATGGTACCAAAGTATAGCTCAGCCACCAACCAATAGCCATGGGATTTCAAACCAGGACAGAGTCTCTGGGCTGTGAAGTGGTTAGGTAAGACTATCTCCATAATTCTAATTTGAAAATTACTTGATTTTGCTACATCCTTGATATTACAGATTGCTGATCCAATTTTCTGTTTTCTAATGACATCAACCTTGTGCCCCCTAAAGAGGGAACTTCCTAGCAGTTGTGTGGGGTGTTGCTCAATGATAGAGAGCTCACCTATCATGTACCATATACCCTGGATTTGATCTCTATCACCTCCCCAAATGCTGCTAGGAGTTAGATAAGGGCTGGTGAGATAGCCCAGTAGGTAAGAGCACTTGCTCTGAAAACACAAGAACCCAAGTTTGATTCCCAGCACCTATGTAAAAAAAAGTGTCGGTGGCCCCATTGCCAAGGGGGATGGACATAGGATTGCTGAGTCTCCTCATGTAGCTAGTCTGACTGAAAAACAGGGAGCTCAGGAGTTGAAGGTTCAGTGAGAAACTGTCCCAGGCTGATAAGGCAGGAGAGCTCTAGAGAAGAACAACTGACATCTTTCTCTGCCCTCCTCACTGTGCACAGGTTGTTTATATCTGCACACACATGCATACCCACCCCTACTCATACCCCCCTCCCCCAATCAACCTCTTCATGATGCATGAGGTAGAACATAGGAGTTGTGCATCAAGAAGAGTGTTTGATTTACGGTTTGAGAGTTGCAATTTTTTGGAATTTTGCAAAGATAGTTTCAAAGGAGAAAAAAAAATCCTCTTCACAGTACTGTTAAAAAGCTTTTGGATTTTTAAAATTGCTAAAAAAGATTTTTATTTTAAATGTGAAAAGATCAGCCCAGTAAATATAGATATTTACATTATTCCACAATTCAAAAACCTTTATAGACATTCTGTTCCTCATCACTGGGACCAAGATGAAACCTGCACAATGTCAATAGTGAGAACAAAATGTGGCTCCTGGCAGTGTGGGCTGAGAACCAAGCTCCAGCCACCCCACTCTGTAGCTCACAAGAACATGTGCAAGACATTAAATCCTTAAGGCTCCAGGTCACTTAAGGGGACATGACCACCTAGGGCTCAAGCTGAGCAAAACAGAACTCACTGTGAACATGTGATGAGTTTAAGGCTGCTTTGTGTAAATCTCAGATGTGGGGTGAATAAGGATACTTCACACAGACACATCTTAGAAAGAAAGTCTGTGTCACTGAGTGTTCTACTTGTCCCTCTCCCTACCCCTTCCTGCCTTCCCCACTTCCCTAGTCTCATTTCCTTGGTTTCTGAGACCTGCTGTGAATTCCCCTGCAATGCATGCTCATTGCATGCATGACACTCAGGACATGACAACTTGCTTTAAAACAAGGGCTAGCATACCTGACATTAAAGCTCTATTTCACCTCACTTTCACAACTCTGTGGGGTTGAAAGCACTACTTGCAATTTTATGTGCACTTTGATAGATCAGAAAACTGAGGGACCAGGAAAAGTTAAGTACTCTGCCCACGAGAATAAGGTAGGGAGAGGATTCATCCATACAATTCCATATACATCAAAGTCATGAATATAATGGTCTTGGCACTTGTCTATAAATCCAGGCAAATTTAGAAGCACAAACAGGAAGGTATTTAAATCTAATTGAATTTATCTACTAAAAATGTGGAGTTTTTCACCTCCATACCCCTCTTCACTGAGCTATAAAAGAGAGGGTGCCAGAATGGCAGGGAAGTCAGGGTCATGAAATGGGCTGTGGTGTGGCCTGAGTTGTTCCAGATGGGCTGTCACTAGGCATTCAGCAGAGAGGAGAAACCCAGTTACCTCTCATGAGACTCCCATGAGACAGAGGTATGGAGAATTATGGTGTTAAGAACAGCATTTGGAAAGTCAATAGTCTCTCAGGTTGACTCAGTGGGGAAAGAAAACAGTATTAAACAATTATTCCACAGCTGAGCATTCTATATAAGTGCAGAGTAAGTCATTTTTATGGCTTCATAAAAATATATTTGCTTTTGTTTAGGTCAAATGCCCCAGGAAACAGAAACGTACCACAGAATGGCAGTTGGAGGGCAAGGTACCAGCTAAAGAATAAAAGCCTACAAGACAAAGCAAAACAAAACCAAACAAGCAAACAAAACCCCAAAAAACTGTATCTAATTTAAATAAAAGTCAATTTTGCTAGGAAATGAAAACTGAGCTTTTAATTTATATATTTATTTACTCACAGGAAGAAAGAGAGAGAGAGAGAGAATGAGTACACCAGGGCCTCTAGCCACTGCAAATGAACTGTAGATGCCTATTCCATTTTGTGCATCTGGCTTTACATAGGCACTGGGGGAATCGAACCTGGGTTGCTAGGCTTTGCAGGCAAGCACCTTAACTGCTGAGCCATCTCTCCAGCCCCCAAAGCTGAGTTTTTGTTTGAGGCTATTAGTTACCCTCATTTTTCTTCAGTACTAAAATCAGAAGAACTTTTCCAGTGATGAAAGTTAGTCTGAAGATCTATATGGTCCTACCTTGTACTCAAGGGACATATTCATCATCAAAACATGCTTGCTTTGATGACACATCACTTAAATAGAAAAGAAAAAGCCTGCAAACTTGAGAGATGGTGAAAGAAAAACAAACTTTTAGAAAACGATTACTGTATGAGTCTTACCTAATTCAGGGTAGAAATGAAACATGACTAAATGGAATATGAAGTTAGAGATCTGTCTCACCATCTGAGAATGAGGACTAGGTTGAATTAGTGAATTAATTACCTTCCTTGTATTGTGAGCCTGGCTACATGCTGCAGAGTTTATGAATCTTCTCTGTGAAAGGCAAGTTCTCATGCTTCTATTTTAAACAAGTAGACACCCTCTCTGGTCAGACTTTTTTCTACCCAAGTTAGCACTCTTGTAGGCAAAGCTTATGAGTCTTATCGTATGTGTTTCCACTCTGCTCAACAGTCTTCATGAGGTCACACTGTCTCTATTTGGCAGTCAGCAAGTGAGTGATTATCACTGTCCTCTTTGATGTCTTCTAAGAATTGTATAAAACTAATTGTGTAAAAAAATTTACTTGCTTGAATTTGCCCACAAATTAGTTCCTATGTATCTTTTAGCGTTACATTGTAATATTTCGTGGTTCACTTTTCTCCTAAAGCATTCTGTTTATAGCCTTACCCATACTTTTCATCCAGCTGAGGAACATCGCCTCAGCTGTGACCCAGCCTCCAACCACCCTATATTTTAGGCATACTGGCCACAGCCCCACCTCTGCTTCCCATTTGAAGATGACGGTCCTTAGGCTCCATTCCAGGAGGCTTCACTTAGTTCTTGAGCTAATCATCACCACGTGGAGAGGACACTGGCTCCCCAGAAATGTGACAGACTGAGCTGTTTCACCATATACCCTGGTGTGTGGAGTGGGAATTCTGTGCCCTACTTCTAGGGAGTTTCTGTCTCCTCATGGAGCAGCCTCAACTTTTGGGGTTTCCCTGGGTATGGAGCAGCAAGGACCTGATTCCAACCACCTCTTCATGTTAGCGCCAGCACCACCTTATCTATACTCTTCTGTTATTCCTGCCTATTCCAGAGGGAAGGGAAAGGAAAGATGTGAAGCAGCCCAGTAAGAACACCTATACCAGGGCTGCCACAACAGCCTGTGGTAAGACAGCTACTGTAAATTTCCTTGTTTGGAAAAAAATTCAGATCTACCAAGAACAAACAAATTTATAAAACATGATAAAAATGACTATAAAATGGTATTAAAGACAGGCCCCCATGTTTTGAGAAGAACATTTAAGAAGCATGAAATTGCTATCAAATTCCAACTTCTGATGTACATTATTTCTGGGTAGTAGTATGTTTGTGGACTAGCTGCGTTCAAGGGACACACTTTAGTTACTGTTGGCCTGGCCTATCCTGCTGCCATATTCCCCTTCTGGTCCTAAGAGCCTCTGTGGCCCAGTGTACGGGGCTAGTCCTTTTCTCCATCTATCCCTTCGCACGCACCAGGAAGACTGTCCACCCTCAATGTTGGGGACATGCCTCATGTTAGGTTATTCCTACCTTGGAAGAGGAGATAATACATACGCTGGATGAACTAATTCCTACTTGACAATGTCACTCATGGGTTTATTTGATCCAAAACAACATAGTTGGATTCTGATGAGTGTCATTGATGTTGAAGAACTATAGGCCAGTGGCTTACAGGCTGCTTGAAGAGGAAGTGGAGTTATGCAGCCTCACTAGCAAATGGCACCTTCTAGGGGAAGAACAGTTTTTTTTTTTAAATTTATTTTATTTTATTTATTTTTGGAGAGAGACACAGAGAGAGACAGAGAGAGAGGGAGAGGGAGACAGATAGAGATGGGCGCGCCAGCAGTCTCTCAACTGCTGTGAACGAAATCCAGATGCGTGTGCCCCCTTGTGGTCAAGTGCGGCATTGCGCCCTTGCGTCACTTTGCATCTGGCTAAACGTGGGACCTGGAGACTGGAACCGGGTTCTTAGGCTTAGCAGGCAGGCACCTTAACTGCTAAGCCATCTCTCCAGCCTGGAAGAAGAGTTTTTAACCTCTGCTGAAACCCTAGCAGGCATTTGTTCAATAGGAATTTGGGCACGAGGAAACACATGCATTCATCATTTCATTGATTCTTAATAGTGACTGTGCCATAGGACTCATGAATATAAGAGATGAAACTCAAGAAATTAAATTAACAAAAATGATAGTACATACATTTTCATGGGTCACAATATACATGCTATTCTGTATGACCCTCACCAGCTACTGAGAGTAAATAAAGTAGGGATCAGCTGCATTTTTTAATTTAATTTTTTTATTGACAACTTCTATACCTACAGACAATAAACCATGATATTTCCCATTCTCCTTCAGAACTCCACTCTCGATCATATCCTCTCCCTCTCTCCATTAGTCTCTCTTTTAATTCTTCTTCTTCTTCTTTTTTCTTTTTTTTTTTTTTTGGAGAGAGACACAGAGAGAGAGGGAGAGGGAGACAGATAGAGAACGGGAGCACCAGCAGTCTCTCAGCTGTTGTGAACGAAATCTAGATGTGTGCGCCCTTTGTGGGCAAGTGCTGCATTGTGCCCTTGCGTCACTTTGCATCTGGCTAAATGTGGGACCTGGAGATTGGAACCAGGTTCTTAGGCTTAGCAGGCAGGCGCCTTTACTGCTAAGCCATCTTTCCAGCCCTAGTCTCTCTTTTAATTTGATGTCATCATCTTTTTCTCCTATTATGAGGGTCTTGTAAAGGTATTGCTAGGCACTGCAAAGTCATGGATATCAAGGCCAATTTCTTTATGGACAGTTGCATTGTAAGGAGTCGTACCCTTCCTTTGGCTCGTACATTCTTTCCACCACCTCTTTGGCAATGGACCCTGAGCCTTGGAGGGTGATAGAGATGTTTTAGTGATAGACACTCCTCCGTCCCTTCTTCTCAGCAGTAAGTTGCCTTTTAGGTCATCCCGGTGGTCATCACCATGTGAAAATAGAAGCTTCTCTAACCAGAAGTGAGAGTAGCATTAATATATGAACATTAAGTGTAGTGCTTTCAGGAATTTGGGAATAATATATACATTTAGCCAGACAAAACCAGGCTTTATAACCCTAAGGCTCATGACCTCCCCTGCCATAGGCTTTTGATTACATGTTTCAGTACCGGGCATGTATTCATATCCATAGAGTAGGCAACAATCCAATTAGAGAACAGTTGGTTTCCCCCAGAGCAGACATGCCACTATTGCACATGTTCGGTCATTTGGCTTGTCTGGCCAAACTTGAGGTTTCCAGTGTCCACTGTTTTCATTGCTAATGATTTCTGTCTCCCATAAGTCTGCATGCAGTGCATCTTTCAGATGGCTGGACTACAGCAAGAAAGTTTTCTGCTCAGGACCAGCTTGATTTCTCAGTGACCTTGCCATTCAGGTAAATGAGATCTTCAGCAATAGGGCCTTACCATCTGTTTCTCAAGGGAAACCAAGGGCCTTGGCAATAGCCCTTAATGTTTTGGAGCCAAAAGGGAACTCCCTGGCCAACAACTCACTAAAGGGTATTCCATCCCTGGCACTGAAAATTTTCTAGTAATAATCTATAGCTTCTGGATGTGCCATTATTTAAAAAAGTAGCTTTACATAAGTCTTAATCAGAATATCTTGAATTTTGATTAACCCTCCCTCCACTGTTCACATTCTCTTCCCCTGGAGTCACTTAGGCCTTTCCCTTGCCTATAATCTTGTCTTCTATTTCATAGACACAATACCATCCCCTAAGTCCTTCCCTCTCCTCCCTCCTTTACAACCTTTTTCTAGCTTACTGGCTTCTGCTACCAATTTTTTGTTCCAGCTCACGCACAAGTCTATACACTTTTAACTAGGATCCACATATGAGAGAGAACATCCGATGTTTGGCTTTCTGAGCCTGGGTTACGTCACTTAGTATAATCCTTTCCAGATCCTCCATCTCCCAGAAAATTTCATAATTTCATTTTTCTTTATTGCGAATAGAACTCCATTGTGTAAATGTATACAATGTATCGATTCATCTGTGGAGTGACATCTAGGCTGGCTCCATTTCCTAGTTATTGCGAACAGAGCAGCAATAAACACAGTTGTGGCAAGCATCTCTAAGGTAGTGAGAAGAGTCATTCAGTATATGCCTAGGAGTGCTATACCTAGATCATATGGTAAATCTATTTTTAGCTGTCTCAAGAATCTCTACACTGATTTCCACAATGGCTGTACCAGCTTACATTCCCACCAACAGTGTAGAAGGGTTCCTCTTTTTCCACATCCTCGCCAACACTTATTGTCATTTGTTTTCTTAATGGGAGCCATTCTGACAGGAATGAGATGAAATCTCACAGTAGTTTTAATTTGCATTTCTCTGATGGCTAAGGATGTAGAACACTTTTTTAGATGTTTATATGCCATCTGTATTTCTTCTTCTGAGAACTCTCTATTTAGTTCCATAGTCCATTTTTTAACTGGGTTGTTTGATTTCTTATTGCTCTGCTTTTTGAATTCTTTGTATATTCTGGATATTAATCCTCTGTCAGATGTATAGCTGGCAAATATTTAATCCCATTCTGTAGGTTGTCTCTTTCTGTATTCAGTGTCATTTGCTGTACAAAAGCTTTGTAATTTCATGAGATCACAGTGGTTGATTAGTGGTTTTATTTCCTGAGCAATTGGGTTTATATTCAGAAAGTCATTGCCTATGCCAATATGCTGAAGGGTTTGCCCTACCTTTTTCTAGCAGTTTGCAATTCAGGTCTGAATTAAGGTCTCTGACCAGCAGGAAAGGAACAGCCAAATCTAAGATCCTTCTTGTATCACACTTTATTGAAGAGCCCTTGGTTAACAGGAAAGCTGATGGCTGGATTAAGGGGGGGGCCCAAATCTGCAGCTGCATTTTATAGAGTGTACTGCTATGGCTTTTTACTGATTGGTTAATACCAGCTTGCCATCACCAGGCGCTTCCAGGGATAGGCTTGGGACAGGTTGCGAATTTTAATGGGGATTGCATTAAATGTGTAGATACCTTTTAGATACGGTTGGCGCAAAGGCACTGCCTATTTATGGAGCCAGCGCCATCTTGTAATGGCGACTTGGTTAACTTTACTCCAAGGTTTTTTGCATTTGCCCTACCTTTTCCTGTAGCAGTTTCAGCGATTCAGGTCTGATATTAAGGTCTCTGATCCACTTGGACTTGATTTATGTAAATGGAGAGAGCCAAGGATCTATTTTCATCTTTCTACATATAGATATCCAGTTTTTCCAGCACCACTTGTTGAAGAGACTGTCTTTTCTCCAATGAATATTTTTTGGCATTTTTGTAAAAAATCAGATGGCTGTAGCTGCCTGGATTAATATCTGGGTCTTCTCTTCTGTACCACTGATCTACATGTCTGTCTGTGTGCAAGTGGCATGCTGTTTTTTTTACTATGGCTTTGTAATATAATTTAAAATCAGGTATGGTGATACCACCAGCCTGATTTTTGTTGCTCAAAATTGTTTTGGCTATTCGAGGTTTATTGTGCTTCCAGATGAATTTTAGGATTTTTTTTTCTATTTCTGTGAAGAATGCCATTGGAATTTTAATGGGGATTGCATTAAATGTGTAGATTCCTTTGGTAAGATTGACATTTTCACAATATTGATTCTTCTAATCCAAGAACATGGGATGTCCTTCCATTTCCCTGTGTCTTCTGCAATTTGTTGCTCAAGTGTTTTAAAGTTCTTATTATAGAGATCCTTCACATGGAGACTTGAAGATGTTAACTTTATTCCAAGGTTTTTTTTTAGCTTTTTTTTTTTTTTTTTTTTTGAGGCAATTGTGAATGGGAGAGATTCCCTGATTTCATCCTCTGCATGTTTGTTGTTAGTGTATAGAAAGGCTACTGATTTCCTTTGAAATTGGACTGTGTTTAGTTATTTTTTATACTGCTACATTGCTAAAAGTGTTTTTCAGCTCTAACAGTTTGCTGGTAGAGTCTTTAGGGTCTGTTATGTATAGAATCATATTGTCTGCATATAATGATAGTTTTTGATGGCTGGTTGGCTTTTGCTCTCTCTCCCTTCCAATTTGTATCCCTTTATGAGTCTCTCTTGCCTTATTGCTATGGCTAAGACTTCCAGTACTATATTAAATAGTAGTGGGGAAAGTGGACACCCTTGTCTTGTTCCTGAATTTAGAGGAAAAGCTTCAAGTTTTTCCCCATTTAGTATTAAGTTGGCTGTAGGTTTGTCATAAATAGCTTTTATTATGTTGAGATATGTTCCTTCTATTCCCAGTTTCTGCAATACTTTCACCATGAAGGGGTGCTGGATTTTGTCAAATGCCTTTTCTGCATCTATTGAGATGACTGTGTGATTTTTGTCCTTCAGACCATTTATATGCTGTATTACATTTATGGATTTGCGTATGTTGAACCATCTCTGCATCTCTGGGATAAAGCCTACTTGGTCAGGGTGAATAATCTTTCTGATATATTCTTGTATTCTGTTTGCCAGTATTTTGTTGAGAATTTTTGCATCTTGTTCATGAGGGAGATTGATTTGTAATTTTCTATTTTTGATCTGTCTTTATCCGGTTTGGGTATCAGGGTGATGCTGGCTTCATAGAAGGATTTCAATAGAATTCCTTCCTTTTCTATTTTATGGAAAAGTTTAAGAAGCAGTGGTGTTAATTCTTCCATGAATGTCTGATAAAATTCACCAGTGAATCTATCTGGGCCTTGACATTTTTTAGTTGGGAGACTTTTTATAACTGCTTAGATCTCCATACTTGTTATAGGTTTACTTAAATGGTTTATTTCATCTTGATTTAATTTTGGTAGGTCATATGAATCAAGGAAATCAACCATTTCTTTCAGATTTTCAAACTTAGAGGCACATGTATTCTTAAAGTATGTCTGTATGATTTTCTGAATTTCTTTGGTATCTGTTGTAATTGTGACTTTTTCATCTCTAATTTTATTAATTTTTGTCTTTTCTCCCTTTCTTCTGGTCAGATTTGCTAGTGTTTATCAATCTTGTTTATCTTTTCAAAGAACCAACTCTTTGTTTCATTGATTCTTTGGATTGCTTTTTTGGTTTCTATTTCATTAATTTTTGCCATAGTCTTTATTATTTCTTCCCACGTACAGATTTTTGGTTTGCCTTGTTCTTCTCTTTCTAAGGCTTTAGGTGAAGCAGTAAATTGTTTACTAGTGAACTCTCTAATTTCTTAATATAGGTACTTAGAGCTATAAATTTCCCTCTTAGGACTGCCTTCTTTGTGCCCCAAAGGTTTTGGAATGTTGTATTCTCATCATCATTTGATTCTAAGAATTTATTGATCTCCTTTTTCATTCCTTCAATGACCTATTCATCATTCAATAGTGTACTGTTTAGTCTCCATGAATTTCAGTATGTTCTGTAGTTTTTCTTGTTGCTGATTTGCAGTTTAATCCCATTGTGGTCAGATAAAGTACAAGGGATTATTTCAATTTTCCTGCATTTGTTAAGATTTGATTTGTGTCCTAATATATTGTCTATTTTTGAGAATGTTCCATGTGCTGCTGAGAAAAGTGTACATTCTGCAGCATTTGGGTGGAATTTTCTGCATATATCTGTTAGGGCCGTTTGTTCCATGTCATCATTTAATCCAGATGTTTCTCTGTTTATTTTTTGCTGGGATGAACTGTCAATTGATGAGACTGGGGTGTTGAAATAACCCACTACAATTGTGTTTGGTGTTATCTGTGACCTTAAGTCTAATAGTGTTTGTTTGATGAAATTGGGAACCCCCATGATAGGTGCATATATGTTTAGGATTGCAATGTCCTCTTTTTGGAGTGTTCCTTTATTCAGTATAAAATGAGCTTCTTTGTCTTTCCTCACTAATGTTTGAAGTCTATTCTGTCAGATATATAGCAACCCCTGCTTATTTCCTAGGCCCATTTGCTTGAAGTACTGTTTTCCATCCTTTTACCCTAAGAAGGTTTCTATCTTTTATTGAGAGATGAGTTTCCTGGAGGCAACAGATGGTAGGATCCTGCCTTTTATTCCATTCAAGCCTATGTCTTTTGGTTGGGGCATTGTGGCCATTGATAGTATGAGTTATTATTGAGAGATATGTATTTATTCTTGCCATTCTTCCTGTTTATAGTGCTTCCTGTTTTCCTTTTATTCAGTTGTTTTAACTGTTATTTGTGTATGGTTTATTTTTTCCTATTTCCTCCTGTGTGTGTTTTGCTCTCTCTTCAGTATGAAGGATTCCTTCCAGCATTTTCTGTAGAGCTGGTTTATTTGTCATAAATTCCTTTAGCCAGTTTTTGTTGTGGAATGTCCTTATTTCTCCATCAATTTGGATAGATAGTTTTGCAGAATAAAGTAATCTTGGTTGACAGGCTTCATCTTTCAGAACTTGGAATACATCATTCCAAACCCTTCTGGCTTTTAGAGTTGCATTGAGTAATCTGCTGTTATTTTGATGGGCTTGCCTTTGTAGGTGGTTTGCTTTTTCTCTCTAACTGCTTTCAATATATTTTCTTTTCGATATATTTTGGTGTTTAGTAGTTTAATTATAACATGGCGAGGAGAGGTTCTTTCCAGGTTTTGTCTGCTTGGTGTGTTCTAAAAGGTTCTTGTACCTACATTGTCATTTCTTTCCCAACTTGGGGAAATTTTTCTTCTATAATTTTGTTGTATTGCAATTCTTCTCCTTCGACTATACCCTGAATTCTTATGTTTGATCTTTTCATAGTGTTCCAGATAACCTGGAATTCCCATTCATACCTTTCTCTTTGTTGTACTGTACTAGGTCTGCCACCTGGTTTTCTAGTTTAAATATTCTGTTCTCTCCTTCATCCATTCTACTGGTGAGACTTTCCACAGAGGTTTTTTATTTGAATGACTGTATTCTTCAGAGCTAGGATTTCATCCTGGTTTTTCTTCAATATTATTTCCTTACTCATGTCCTGTAATGACCTTTTTATTTGATTAAGCTGGTTTCCTGTGTTCTCTTTCAGGAGTTTGTTTTCTTCTTTGAATTATTTCATTTCTTCTTTCATTTCTTTGGGTATAGATATAATCATTCTTTTGAAATATTTGTCAGGTATTTCACCTAAAACAGTCTCATTGGTGATCATTTCTGATGGATAAATAATTTTTGGTGAGATTGCATTGTCTTGATTCTTTGTGTTTCTTGTCATAATTTAGTGACTTTTGCATCCTGAATTGATTTGATGTTTGGGTTTTCTACTTATGTGCAGTGTTCTTAGATGTGGTGATCCACCTTTATATACTTTCTGGATATGAGTTTAAGGTGCCAAGTGTAGCTCTCATACCCCAGTCCAACCTCAGGAATATTCTTGGGTGTTGAGTTTGCTTGATAAGCAAGTATTCTAGAGGACTGGGTGGAACAATTTACTGGCAAATTCTAAACTTCCACTGAGCAATATACACATTCAATAAAAACCAGCACAGAGTATACAAGTGTGGGGATTAAAACAGTCTTATAAAGCCAAAATCCCTAAGGGTGTATGTTGCTCTACACCCTTAATCCTGTCAGCTAGGAGGTAGAGAATTCTGTTCTGAATTGGGTTCCAGGTCAGTCTTGATCTGGATCAGACCCTGCCCCCAATAATGATAGAAGCAAAAGACAAAGGCCCTCTAAATATAAAAGTATTACAGGCAGCAACATTCAACCCCCAAGTACAGCTTATTTGAAAATGGTAAAGCCAACCAAAAATATGTAACCCATAAACTGCCCTGACATGGAAAGAGAGATTAGCTCTTCCAGTGCAGGCCTATGTACCTTTTTTTTTTTCGATCAGTCAGCCTTGTTACCTTTTGGGGTGACTTCCAATCTCACCAATGCTGAGTGCCCACCTTGACCCTCTGTGTTTTGCTGTGGAGCTGGATCTCTGTTTAGCTGTGCTGGATGTGCTGCCCCTGGGGGCTGAATGCTGGAGGTTCCTGGTTCTGATGGTTGGGGATGGGAGAGTTCAGGAAGCCTGGAGTTGCTCACACTGTCCCCCCCAATCTCTTTCAGTAGCTCCTTAGTTGATCTCAGCTGTCTTTCCTTTAGATTTCTTAACTCTGCAAGGAGGCTGATGAACTTGGGAAGTTCCCTTCTTTGGTATCAGCTGCTGCTTGGTGCACCTGGTGCGAGTGGAGAGCGGATCGGGTCAGCAAGCTCCTCAGTGGAATTCTGGCCATTTTCCTCCTTTCTGGTGGATTTTGGTCTCTCCTGCTTCTCCACTGTGTCTAAGATAAAACTATACTCCTGCACTTTTCAGAGAGTATATTTTGCTGTTGTTTTGCTTAAATTCCCCCTTGGGCTGGTTTGGCATGGCTCCTATGCTGCCATCTTACCTGGAATTCTGCCATCTCCATTTTCATAAGCCAGATTCAAGGTCACTAAGGATATTTCTCCTGCCTTTTACACAATAAGCCCACTAAGAATATCTCTTTAAGATGAGGGTGAACCTGAAGACAGCCCAGCCTATTTGCACCAATTTTTTAAAACAATATTTATTTATATATTTGAGAGAGAGAGAGAGAGAGATACAGAGAGAGAATGGGCACATTAGGGTCTCTAGCCACTGCAAACAAACTCCAGATGCATGTGCCAGCTTTGGCTTTATGTGAGTCCTGGGGAATCAAACCTGGGTCCTTAGACTTCACAGGCAAGCACCATAACTACTAAGTCAATTCTGCAGCCCTGCACCAGTTTTTGAGAACATCCAGTTAGATAAGGGCAATGTCACAATACAAAGCCTGCATCCTTGTGGCCAAGCAAGCATTCTCCATAGATCCCAAGAGCCACCTCAGTGTGCTCGCTCAGAGACTTAATCTAGGAATTAAGCAATGATGGCATCTAAGTTATTGGTAGAAATAGTAAGAATTCATTTTAAAATAAGAAATAGATAAGCTGAATATTAAATTACAGATTTTACTTCTGAGATTATTCTTCCCAGCTTTCTATACAAAGTAGTGTTAATTTTTTAAAGTCTTAGGATGAAGTTTGTGACTAGGAATTTTATCTCACAGGGTTTCTTTGAGTATCACTCCTGGTTTCTATGTGTGTAATTAAGCACCATAAAGATACATCTCAAACAGAAGCCGAGTTTGCTTATTTCTCAACACAAAATATAAGCATTTGCCTCATTTCCCAGGCATTATTCCATGATTGATCACCATGACGGCATGCACTGTATTTTGCATTCCATGGCACATAGCCATTAATCTTCATTCATTTCTCAATAGTATAATTCATTAAAGCACACATTTTGAATTTGGTGCATACATTAGAAAATGGACCCACACAAGATTGTAGTGTTGCTCAGACAAAACACAAGTAACAAGACATAAAATGTGTTTTTTAAGCTAAGGTTTTAATTTGCTTCTGTCAGAAATATGCTTTAACAACACTATTTAAGTTAATTTCCCAGGACAGTTGAAATTTCCTTACCCACCCCCTCTGGATACTAAAGGATTATGATTTATGCCCATGAATCAATCTCCCATCTCTGAAAAAGGTCCTAGCAAAGTTCTAAAACCAAATTTGTCTGTGAATAAGTATTATTGTCCTAAATTTGGAGCAAACTTTATCTGACTTGTGAATTCCAATCTTGTCTTTCTTGATGTTATTCCATAGCAGGAGACACTGTGTGAAGAAGAGTGGGGCCAGGAACAGAAACAACATAAAAGAGCAGGCCACATGTGCCCCCAGAAGCCTCTGCAAATGGGTGACTTACATTTGGTGCAAAGTGTTCACATGAGAAGAAATGAACCTGTTGTAACTTTCCTTTAACATGCATTGCAAGAAGCAGTAAGAGATAGGGAGGGAGAGATAACACACATGTGGGGAAGTAAGTGTGGCAGACATATCACTCTAAACCCCTATGAGACCCAACAAGCTCTATGCTGTAATGTGAATATACACATAGTCACTCTTTTCTTAATTCCTCAATTTTCATAAACAAATGTACTAGGGAGAGGTAGAACAAGTGAACACAGCATTAATAGGTCACATATTAATATTTATGTTTTGCTATATAAAGACTTTGCATACATTATGAGTCTGCTGTGCAAGCTGAATGGATAACTAATGTTACATTATGTATGGGTACATATTAAGCAGACATGTCTACACTTTTTTCGTTCAGGATATGATTAATGCAGCCTATCAGAGGCCAGATGGTGCAGAACCAGAAGCATCAATCAAAATGAAAAGACCACTGCGTGCTCTCCACAATGAGGTGCTCACAAATGGAGATTCTGTTCACAGACCCGAAATGGTAATAGGCAGAAAACGGCAAGAACATAGCTGCACTGTCCCACTGGGATAAAAAGTGGTGGCTGAGGCTTGGATAGATAAAAAATGTGGTATAGGAATATTCAGCCTGGAGTCCTGAGCACCAGAGCTGGGAAAGTCCAACCAAACCAATAGCCAGTCCCTAAGTTTAAGAAAGCTGCAGCAGCTTTTAAGTTATTTTAATAATGCTTGCAATAATGACAGAGTTTGTCAGACCCCATGTGATTTAGGATGGGGCAGTACCACATAGTCACAAAGCAGCTATTATTGTCTGCCTGAGACATGAACTGGTATTTTGTTTCTTTTAAACAATCTTTTCTCTCTCTTTCTTCTTCCCTCCCTCCTTCCTTCCCTTCTTTCTTTAATAAATAACCCAAAATGTGGTTGTGTTACTTTGCAGCCTTTCTCCAAGGATCCATAACAAACAATTTCAGACAGTTATGTTCAATATTAATGACTATTTCTGGAGCAGTTGTAGTGAGAAAGGCAACTGAAAGATGTTTCCTGTTCCTTTAATAGCTTTACGCAAAAACAGCTATAGAAACACAAGAAGCTTTGTCTCTGTAAATGGATCATGTGTGCTGAGCAAATGTTGAACAATCCCCATGCACTGTAGGACCTCACGAAAAATGAAAACAAATATTTAAGTACCGCCTCCTTAATAGTCACTGAAACAATGAAATCTCAGATATATGTGCAAGCAAGGAGAAAATCCAAAGGAATACAACTTGTTCCAGAAGTGTTCTGGGGCAACATGATGAGATACTTAAAAGAATACACCCAAAATCAAGAAGATGACCAATGAAAGGGCTAGTATGTAGATTCAATTCCTTCTATAGAAAGAAAAGTGAAGGGAGTGATTTCACTGATTTTAAAACTCTTGAGTCACATTAACACTGACAGTAATATTTCTGAACATATGTCCTATAACTGTCTTTAGATTTAAAAAGCCACCTACCAGCAACACATTAGCATATATAATACCCTGTGTAATCTGATTTGGTGTTACATAGAGCTACTAGTATTATTTCTCTATTGTATTATGATTTATTTATTATTTTTGGCTAGAGACAGAATGTCAAGGTTCCTAAGAGAAAGTACCTTTCATGGAAGTGGCTGGCTGGCCACACCCTCTGGGTACCATATGCTAATGAGTCTTTAACCATGCAGCAGCAGGCTAAGGTGCAGGGATTGTCAGGCACCAGGAGCTATGGGCCTATTCTGGGTTCACATATGCTGCTGGCTCTTTGATCTTCCCACCACAGGCCTGTCACTGTGGTGGTGTCATGGAGTGTCAGTGCTGCTCTAAGGTAACTTGTTTTCAAAAGCACCAGAAAATCTTAATTGGCTCACAGAGGAGAACCAGAACAATATTTTCATTTTTCTCCTTTAGATTTCCAGATGGTTAGGCTTTTTTTTTTTAAAAAAATGTACTTGAAGGACCCTGATGATATCCAGTACTCAATCAAATGCTTCCTTTAACAATGAAATTATCTCACTGCTAATATTCTTTTCCAGACATCTAATTATAGCAATAAATGTTTATTGACAGAATTTACAATAATAATTACTGTAACAAGGAACAGTTATGAAGCACTTACTGCCTTCAGGGCGCTGTGCCAATCTCATGAACAGACATTCTCTTGTTCAATCCCTGTAAAGACCTAGGGTAAGTATTGCTTTTTTTGTTCCCATTTTATAGATGAAAAAGCTAAGCCTAAAGAAGATAAAATATGTATTTTGTACGACTAGCAAACAGCAGATTCAACAAGAGGCAGATTGTATCTCCACTGCCCCAAAGAGCTTCTTAGCTTACTAATGAGAATATAATGCTGTTCAGTGCCTTTCATAGAAAGATGATGGCAGGTATTCTGTTTAGAGATTTGCCTTCAGAAACAGCTATCTCTGTTTTGAATGACAGCGTTCCATTATTATGAAATGAGAGCTGTGCATCACATTACCTCTGTCTTTGCTTGTATTCTCAACTGTAGCCATGATTCAGATGCTGTGAGCCAACAATACAGCTCTTATTATTCCATTATATAACTTTTTAAAAGAAATAGGTTTGATTGTCTATTTATTTATTTGAGAGAGAGGAAGAGAGAGAAAGAGGCAGATAGAGAGAAAGAGAATGGGTGCGCCAGGGCCTCCAGCTGCTGCAAACAAGCTCCAGACTCATGCGCCACTTTGTGCATATGGCTTACATGGGTCCTGGGGAGTTTAACTGGGGTCCTTTGGCATTGTAGGCAAATGCCTTAACAGCTAAGCCATCTCTCCAACCCCATTATATACATTGTATATAAGGAGCTCTGAGGTGTCTTTGGACAACAATGAAAATATAGTTTAAGTACTAAGTTTTAAAGACAATGTATTAGTAAGTCGTTATTATATTTGAATTATCATGTTTTATGCAACTAGGCAAACTTCAAGTTGTGGTAACATTTAAAAGCAACACTTGGGCTGGAGAGATGGCTTAGCAGTTAAGGCATTTGCCTGCAAAGCCAAAGGATCCCAGTTCGATTCTGCAGGACCCACATAAGCCAGATGCACAAGGGGGCACATGCTTCTGGAGTTTGTTTGAAGTGCCTGGAGGCCCTGATGCACCCATTCTCTCTCTCTCTCTCTTACTTTCTCATTCTGAAATAAATAATATATATATTTTAAAAAGCAACACTCACCTCTGACTCTCCTAACAGTGAGCTTGCTTTAAGATGTTCCCAGAAATTTAGTGAGATGTATTACCTGGATATTTGAAAGCTAGCAAAACTGGTGATAGAGAAAGCAAGTGAATAGCAAAAAATGGGCTTGAAGTCAGTTCCAAAATCCATTTACCAAGTCTTCTGGTGTTCAATGAAGGAATAGCAATTGTACAAAGAATTCACTCAGAAAGTCATAGTTATAAATTCAATGACGTAAGTAATTTCTTCTTTTTTTGTTTTTATTATTTGCAAGAAAGAGAAGAGTGGGGTAGGGGCACATCAGGAACTCTTGCTACTACAAGCAAACTCCAGACACATGCATGCAGTACTTTGTGCAAATGGCTTAGTGTACATATACTGGGAAGCACGAGATAAGTGATTTCTTATACTGGTTATAAACACACACATATAGATATAATATTCATTTCCATAGATCTTTTACTGGAAATTAAAATGGTCTAATCTGATCAACTAATTGCTCTATGTCTATGTGTATGGCACTTTAAATGAAGTATGCATTGCACAGATGTTGGGCAACTCTTACTGTACAAACAGTATGGACATGCATATTCCTATGAATGTCTGTGTTGCCCTTTCTGCTTCCTTCTTCCTCTCCTCAGGGAATTCAGCATTCCTTCATCCCTTATATTTCAGCCAAGGCAGTGTGAGTTAGAGACCACATTCTTAGTTCTTGGACATCCCTAACTTTGATTAGGACTAGGTCAACTAACACGTTGTAGCAGATAGCTTCAGGTTTGCTGAGATGAACTTCCAGACCAGGCACAATTATGGAAGAAGGGATTTATTATAGCTTACAGATCCAGGGGAAGTTCCATAATGGCAGAAGAAGCTGGCCTGCCTTCACAGGACCAAACACAAAGAGAGAAGCCCCAAACCAAAAACCACACAGCACAGCACACCTCAGGAACTCCAACTAGGCACACTTTGCATATCTTTAGATTGAAATCCTAAACCCACCACCACACCTTAAGATCCACTGAGAGACACTGCCTCCAGCCAAGTGGCTGCAGATGCAAACTATAAACTAATAAAATACTGAATATATTGGGGGCCATCTATTCAAACTACAACATTCTGCCCCTGGCCCCCAATAGATCTATAACTATCACACATTGTAAATTTTACTCAGTACAGTTTCAAAGGTCCCCATGGTCTTGACCAACTTAAGATAGTGAATCCTATAAAATCAAACAAGTTAAATACTTTTAACATATAAAGGCACAAAGTAAACATTTTTAACTCATATAAGGCATAGCAAGGAGAGACTAGAGCAATGCAAACTAAGCTACCATCAAACTTCTGCAGTTCAAGTTCAATATAACCAGAGACTCACAGTCTCTAGGTTTTCCATTTCTGCCCCTCCAGCTGGGCAGAGCAGCCAGGGAAAACTTCGATCCCAGGCCAACAGTGAACTCCATGGTAGCCCTTGCTCAGTCCTGGTATATCCAAAACATCTTCAGGTCTCCATGTGAACCACGGTCCATCTTCCAAAGGCTCTTCCAGCCTATAAGGGCATCATGCCCTGCCTCATGCCGCATCTCGGCAGTGGCTCATATAACTGTGTGCAATTCCTGACCACTCCACGCATTTCTTATGCTTCCAAAACTAATACCATGTGTGAAGGACACAGCCATATTCTTAATTCAGGGACAAAATAAATCGTAACCTTGAAGAGCAGGTTCCTTCTCCATTCTATTCTTTCCCAAAAGAGTTTGTATTTCTATCATAGTCTTTCCTCACACATCTTCTCCATTGTTTTAATGTAAAGCAGTCCGGCCACCTTCCTTAAGATTACTAATGTGTTTCACAATAGCAGCTTCAGCAACCTAAAACCAGTCTCAGTGCCTGTGATTTTAACTTGCTTGAGGTTTTCCAACTTAAAATATTTAATCTCTCAGTCCAATATCTTTAGCCAAACACATCAGTCCATTACAAATTTAACCTTGATCAAACTTTCTGGGCCTGAGCAGCAGAATGCAGCCATTCCTGATGCCAGTAGCCCAGTTCCAACAAAGTCCTCTGCAGTCTTTCCTTCCCCTTAGAAAGCTCATAAGACAAGCCTCGAAGTTCAATACTGACTGCACTTAGGATTCTCAAATTCTCATCAGAATAGTCCATAAAACTTGGCTTACCACTCCAGCCTGTTCCTCCAAAACAAAGGTTCCAAAAGATGAAAATCCATATGGTTAGGTTCATCTCACCCCACTCTCGGTACCACTTTCTGTAGCAGACAGCTTCAGGTTCACTGAGATGAACTTCCAGACCAAGCACAGTTAGGGAGGAAGGGATTTTTTTATTATAGCTTAGAGACTCAGGGGAAGTTCCATAATGGCAGAAGAAGCTGGCCTGCTTTCACAGGACCAAACACACAGAGAGAAGCCCCAAGCCAAAAGCCACACAGCACAGCATACCTCATGAACTCCAACTAGGCACACTGTGCATATCTTTAGATTGAAATCCTAAACCCATCACCACACCTGAAGATCCGCCCAGAGACACTGCCTCCAGCCAAGTGGCTGCAGATGCAAACTATAAACTAATAAAATACTGAATATATTGGGGGCCATCTATTCAAACTACCACACATGTCATTTCAAGGACCAAATTTGGGGAAGTGGCATAACCCAATCAGATGTAAAAGAACATCATCAGCATTTCTATGATTTATTTTTGGGCGGATGAGGGGTGAGGTATGGAATTGTAGTAGGCTCTTTGCCACATTCTAGCAGAGAGACCTGAGTACAGCTGCATGTGAAATAATGATCTTTGATACTGAGGTATCATTAAAAGGGAAATGATCCAAGCGAGGCCTGCTGGAGGCTGAGACGTGAATCAAGATTTGCTTAATGTAAAAACTACTGTGGGGCTGGAGAGATGGCTTCGTGGTTAAGCCACTTGTCTGCAAAGCCAAAGGACCCAGGTTCGATTTCCTAGGATCTAAGTAAGTCAGATGCACAAGGTGATGCATGTGTCTGGAATTTGTTTGCAGCCACTGTAGGCCCTGGCACACCCATATTCTCTCTCTCTCTCTGCCTTTTTCTATCTCTCAAGTAAGTAAATAAAAATATTACCACTATCATAGTCACTTATAAATATAAACTCGCTTTGTTTCAAAGAACACAAGTTGTGTTATTTACACTACTGTCCTAAATAAAACATTCAGTAAGCCAATTAAGCCATTAGGGAAGTGTCCTCAGGATCAGATTAGGTATCATGATAAGGAGACAAGATTCCTGTTGCAGTTTGAATAGTGTCAAGAGAACCCAGTTCAATTTGAGGGGCCGACAGAGGGTAGTGCATGTGCCAAGGTGAGGCAGCAAGACCAGAGAAAGTGACAGACTTTAAGACCCATGCCAGGAGAGCTGGGCAGATAAGCAGAGGATCAAGCTGGGGTGCTCAGCCGAGGTGGGAATGGAGAACTTCATAGTGAAGTAATTAGCTTATTTTTTTCATTTAGAACATTCAAAAGCAAAGCAACAAACATGTTGCTTATACATGTGGGACCTGAGCATTAGTGTGTTTTAAATTCCCCAGGGAATTCTAACAAGCCTATCTACGCTTCATCCAGCTACAGAAGAAAGCAAAGATGGCTGGTGAATCACTCTTCTTAGTTTTATGTAAAAATAGCCTAATCATCCAGGCGTAGTGGTGCACACGTTTAATCCCAGCACTTGGGAGGCAGAGGTAGGAGGATTGCCATGAGTTCAAGGCCACCCTGAGACTACATAGTGAGTTCCAGGTCAGCCTGAGCTAGAGTGAGACCCTACCTCAAAAAAAAATAGCCTAATCTGAAAAGAAAAGAGGGATTTTAAACATGCAATATAAACTAACTATTGTTTTGATTTTAAAAGTTAAAACTTTCAGACATCTGTAGGAGCACCGCTTAAGGATTGGACCTTGGGAAAACAAGCATCATTTTTATTCCCACTGAACATAACTGTGTGTCAGCCACAGACTAAGTCCCATAGGGTCCACGACCTTTCCAGCACATTCCCTGTCCTTAAGCAGTTCACAGCCTTCGATGGGAGACAGACTGTCAAGGAGGTCAGGAAGCAGAAGTTGTGGGAGCATGAGAGAGAGCTAGTTCCCGGGAGAAAGTATAGAAAGATAGGATGACTTCCAGAAATCAGGATGGGTCCCAAGTTCTGAGGGAAAAGATAAAACAATGACTGAATCAGTAGAGGCTTCTGGGAAGAAAATATACTTCATGCATAAACACAGAGAAAAGAGGTCATGGGGTATTTGGGAAAGATGATCTGGTAGGGGTGGAGTACAAGGTAAGAAGGCGAGAGTGACAGGGCCTTAGTGACCCAGCACTATGGAGTAATTTACTAAGTGGATAATACAACCTGAACTATAGGATTCCTGTCAAACCAAGAGGAGGATCAACTAGGAGTGAGAGAGATCAACTTAATAGAAATAGGACGGGAGTTTGAGAGAAAAGAAGAAATACACGTGAACACTGCCTAAGGTTGACTAAAGGTAATGGCCATGAAGAGAATGAGGTAAGACCTGCATGGACATTGGAATTATGTGTTTGAAATCCTTGAGAGAAGTTATGTGTTCATTACAGATTCAAACTTTATTATAAATTCTTCCTGTGAAAAAGCTTTTTCATCCCCAAATTAAAAACCATTTGTGTTTATTTAACAGTGAACAAATCTGCATATTACAAATGCCAACTGTTTCAACTTACCAAGTACACAAGGGAAGGGGAATCCTGATCAGCTCTAGAAAGCCAGCCCACTCAGACCTCAAGCGCTAGGGGCTGCTGACCTTTATGTGCAATTTTAATTTGCTACTTGGAGCCTCAATGCTCATGCAGTCTGAGATGGTATTTTAGTACCAAATATTAGTTTAGTTTCCACCCAAATTTTTGGGGCAAATTTTTGGGTTTGACCTTATCTTCTTCAAGGAAAAAGTCAAGTCAGATAAACACACCAGTAAAGGTCTTTATGATAAAAGAAGACTGAGCAAACTAGCCATATTCAGTGGTGGCAGGAAAGCATGAGGGCCATGGGCCCTTCTGCAGAAGCTTGAGAGCAGGGACTGGCTGTGTTGGGATGGATGGTTTCAGTTTTCAACAAAACTCAAATTTAAAGTAGCAACACATTTATATCTGAGTACACTTAAAGCAGCTCAGCATTTAACATTACTGCAGGTGAGAAAAACAATACAAGCTAGGCACCACACCACAGGACTTCCATTAGTTAGGTGAGCCAGCTAATTTTCATATGAGCCAGTCGGTCCCTTGCCCACAGAATGCTGCTTACCTTACCTATCACACATACATTGGAATCTCTTTTACATATTTCGGCTAATCAACATTTATAAAAACACATACCGCACATGTTTATTTCATGTTCCTCTTTTCAAAATAATTGTATCAGTATTACCTTTTAAATTCTCAAAGATTTGAAATAGAAAGAGCTGCATCATATGGAAATATTCAAACATATATCACCAAGTTAAATAAAGTGAAGTCTACAGAGCCAAGTGAACTATGGTGAGAGAATTCTGAAGCTTGAAAGGAAAAGCACAAATGAGTAGATGCTACTAAAGTGAGGGAGATTGCTCTTACAGGCCACACCTTTAGAGCCAGCAAGAACAACAACAAAAATAACAACAACTTTAGGGGCTAGGAAGATGGCTTAGTGGTGAAAAGAGTTTAAAGCCTGGCAGCCCAGGGTTCAATTCCTAAGCATGTAAAAATGGCGGATGTGTCTGGCATTCATTTGCAGCAGTAAGAGGCACGCACATACACAAACACAACTAAGTAAAAAACAAGCTTATTGGGCTGGAGAGATGGCTTAGTGGTTAAGGCACTTCCCTATGAACCCTAAGGACCTAGGTTCGATTCCCCAATACCCACATAAGGCAGATGCATATGGTGGGGGTATGCGTCTACAGGTCATTTCCAGTAGCTAGTTGCCGTGGTGGGCCCCTCCTCCCCACCCCACCCCTTTCTCTCTCTTTCAAAATTAAATAATTTATTTTTTAGAAAACAAGCTTCTCACATGAGCTCAAATCCAGTTGAGAATATTATGGCACTACAAATAAAAGGCTTTGTTACTTGATTCTTCCTAGATTGTATAAATGCTTAACAATGTTCCAAGACGACACCAGTTAAAAGTAGTATATACATGTATAGTAATCACATGTACAGGATTCTAAAAATGTAAATCCCCAAATGCAGGATTTACATAAATCCTACAAAATTCTTACTAAATGGGTTGCTAAAATGGCTCAGTGGGTAAGAGCACTGGTCGTGCAAACATAAAGATCTAAGACTGGATCCCTAGCATCCATGTAGGGAGCCAGGTGTGTCCACTCATGCCTGTGAACCCCAGTGTGGAGGAGGGTGGAGTCAGGAGCATCTCAGGAGCTTGCGGGTCACTCAGCCTAGCTAAAGGATGGCGAGAGACCCTGAAGATCAGTGAGAGACCCTATATCAAGGAAATAAGGCATAAGAGAGATAAAGGAGGACACTCAACATCCCCCTTTGGGTTCTGCATACACATACAAGGATGTGTGCAGAAGCACATACATATACCACACACACACTAAATATCCGCTCTGGTTATATGAATACAGTGTGACCTTTGTTTGGAAAAAACAGCAGCATCTATAATATTTTGAAGAACCTTTCATTGAAAAGGTTTTAGTTTTAGAAGTAAGGGTTTTTAAATGTATAACCTAAGCTCATAAGACTCAGTTATTTTAAAAATGAAATCATGTGTGCTGTTTTAAGGTCAAAAAGGTTTGGCGTGTAGGGGATGGGAAGAGGGAAGTTGAGTCTAGATCCCAAGAGCCATAGCCTTGAGGTCTGCTACTTAGGTGAGGTGGTAGTTTAAATGGATGGCTCCCAGTACATTCGGGGTTTATTAATTTGTAATTTAGATCTTCGGCCACCCGGTTGGAGGAGGTGTCATTGGGTGGATCCTAGGATCCAGCCCTAAGGTGTGGTGGTAGGTTTGGAATTCCAGTTGAAAGATATGCAAAGGGCCTAGAGTCAGTGCTGAAGTGTGCTTGTTTGTGGTGTGGCTTGTGGCTTTTCTTTCTCAGCATGGACCTGTGAAAGCAGGCCAGCTTCTTCTGCCATTATGGAACTCCCCCTGGATCTGTAAGCTTCAATAAATCTCTCTTCCTCCATAACTGTGCCTGGTCTGGAGGTTCATCTCAGTGACCTCAAGCTATCTACCACAGGGCACTATAATTCCTCCTCACACCTTGCTAAGCTCTGCAGAAGACACAGGTGAAGTCCTTCAATCAATGAGTTTTCATACAGAACTTCCCATTTGCCACATGCTGCATAAGGCATTAGGAAAACAGGGTTTAATAGAGGGACAAAATGGCTGCTTACATTTTCATATCTATAATTTCACATAATATAGCTGGCACATATTAGTAAGAGATTTGAAATGTGCAGATAACTATTTTAAATTAAAGATCAAATTATTTTATTTTTATATGGTCAATTCTACCAGTGCAGAAAATATACTCATGAGAGAAAAGTAAATCAAAATTATAGGATGACATTTTCCCCCACTTAGGAAAGGATCTGGAAAGACCCAAACTGTTAGGGAAGATATGGATGAACGAATGCTATCTGACAAAGCATTTTATTAAGTGGGAATTGCACTGTCTACCATGATTTAAAGTGTGCACACCTAATACACAGATGTTCTCCTTCTAGAGCTTTCCTATAGTTAATGGTATACATACATGAAATGAGGTACTTGTGAGATTATGCAGTGTAGCACTGTCTGTAGGGTAAAGAGGCCAGAAGGCACTCCAAGATCCATTAATCAGAGTCTACTTAAATAAATACAGGGTCTGCAATAGGGTTTTATTTATTTATTTGTTGGCCTAGAATGTACCCTGTTGAACAGCACATAAATGAGACACCCACACAGGACTGTACTGGAGGGGAAAAGGTTAGACCACCTAAGAGGTTGTGTGAGGAGGTGCAAAAGGAGGTGGAACATTAAGAACATGGGATACTTGAGTGACAGGAAAAGATATGTAGCCTGCAAGAAGACAAAAAATGAAGAGAACAGAAGGGAAATTGCGGTCATTACCAGGAGAAAGGGAAGGAAATCATAAACACACTCGATTGTTTTAACATTTTATGGTATTACTTTTTGTTTTGTTTTGAGGCAGTGTCTTACTCTAGCTCAGGCTGAGCTGGAATTTATTCAGTAGCCCAGGCTGGGCTCAGAGCAATTCTCCTAGCTCAGCCTTCCAAGTGCTGGGATTAAAGGTATTAGCCACCACATCCTCAATCTAACATTTTATTTTAATAAGAAATAAAGTGAGTTATTCATAAAGACAAACAAACAGCTTAAAGCCAAAATTGAATTAGAGACTTGTTTTATGCATAATAGCTAGATTATTACTATTCTTTCCAGCCCAGAGTTTTCTTTCCTACCCAAGTAACATTAGTTTGTTAAATACCAAAGGAGTCTTTAAAATTCCTGTACTTTTATTTAGGATGCCTCAAAGATTCTGAAAGGCACCTCAAGATAGTGTTGAAAAGTGTACAATATTAACCCTTAGGGAACCAGATAACTCATTTTTTTTCTTAGATGCTGAAACTCCCTACTTTGCCTAGTTTCAAAGGAAGAATGTTAAAGTGGTATGGTGGCTCACACCTGTTTTCCCAGCACCTGAGAGGCTGAGGCAGGGGGACTGCTAGATGTTCTAACAGACTGGACTATAGAATGTGTTTCAGGACATTTTATGCTACAGAATGAGACCCTGTGTCAACCCTTCCAAACTTCTCCAAAAAGCATATTAATGTACATATTTTAAAAATATTTTATTGCACCTGGAGAAATGACTTAGCAGTTGAGGCACTTGCCTGCAAAGCCACAGGACCAAGGTTCAATTCCCCAGTACCCAATTAAGCCAGATGCACAAGGTGGCATGTGCGTCTGGAGTTCATGTATAGTAGCTGGAGGCCTTGACACGCCCATTCTCTCTCTCTCTAAAATAAATAAATAAAAATAATTTTTAAAATTATTTATTTATTTATTTATTTATTTATTTATTTATTTATTTATGTACTTATTTAAAAGGGGGAAGGAGAGAATGGGCACACTGGGGCCTCCAGCTACTGCAAACAAACTCCAGTTGCATATGCCACCTTGTGCATCTGGCTTATATGGATACTAGGGAATTGAACCTGGTCCTTAGGCTTCACAGGCAAGTGAAGACTAAGCCATCTCTCCAGCCCTAATGTATGCATTTTAACATGCATGCGTGCTTGCTGTAATTTCTTCTCAGTTCTCTAAGACAAACCCAAGAGAGACTGAATTATTGGCCCCTGGAAATATGTTTGATTCACTATTTGTTATAGCTTTCTGGTCATTGTTTTGTGCAACCCAGACTCCTATCCTAAGGGATAGCAATCACCTGGAGTTGTCCACTGATGCGGGCTTTTCAGTCATTGTTAATAAGGTGCTAAGGAAGCTGAAAGGCAGGTCTAGGGAGCCCTTCCCCAAACAGCATCAGCCCACTTCTACCATTACAGGACTCTCAACATCCTTAAAGCCCAAGCAGCAAAGTGAGACCCAGAAGAGTAATGCTTTACTGATTTCTTAGCTGGATACCTGTCACATGTTTTAAGCATCACTAGCATGAATGTTTCTTAACACATCTCAAAAAAGGTAACTTGAGCTAGACTATATACACACACACGTTTTTTCGAGGTAGGGTCTCACTCTAGCCCAGGTTAACCTGGATTCACTCAAAGTGGCCTTGAACTCACAGCCATTCTCCTACCTCTGTCTCCCCAGTGCTGAGATTAAAGTAGTGCATCACCATGCCTGGCTGTTAATGGTATTTTTATGATGAAATGTACTTCTAAGAAACAGTAGAGGAGGGAAATCTGGAGCAGGGATTAAAACGTCTTTTTAAAATTTAGTATCTCTATGCTTTCCAAGACACTTTCTAGAAAGGTTTCCCAGGTAGGTTCATATGCTGCCATAAGATCTGAGAGGACTTGAGTCAAATGATCAAGCTGTTTTCTCTTAGATAACTACTCTTCACAACACAAACCTGGAGCTCCTTCTGTGGCACAGAACCTGCACTGAAGGTGGTCATTCCATCTGCTCTCACCGTGCCTACCATCATTCCTCAAGCCGTGTTCGGAGACTAGGCTCTCCTCAGCTTCCTTAGCTTCGGGTTCTTAGGCTCTTGTTGGCCCACTTCTTTGTTTAGACATCCCCCTTTTTCTGGGCCCTGAAAAGCTCCAATCCTTCAGCTGGGATCACTTTGTTGCCAACTTGATCTTCCCATGCGTTGTGGAGGTGGGGAGTCAAGGAGAGGCAGGGTTCAGTTAGTAGCTGGGTGTCCAGCAGTGGCCAAGAGCCACCTACCACATCAGCCCCAATGCTCAGCCTGAATCTGCTTCCTTTGCCCTGGGGCTCACATTGAATCAGTCATGTTGAGAAGCCTGACTCTCCTGATTCCTCCTCACATTTTCTTGAGATTTAGACTAGGGGTCCAGGAGAGAGAAGCTTCAGCCTTGAGTGTAAGGTGTGTTTGTCAACCCATCTCTTAAAAGTCTGACATTGTCACTTTCCAGTTATTTGTGCCACAGAGGTGTTGGTGATGAGAAAGACTGCTCTGAAGCTGACTGCATACCCCTGAGTGGTCATTAAGCTCTCTGTATTCAGGTTCCTCATGTGTAAAATAGTGTCAGAGGACTCTGTTAAAGGGTTGGTGTGATGATTAAATGGGTTATGTGAACATGGAAAGCTCAAGGATGGAGTAGTGCATGGGCTGTACGAATGGTTGCTTTATTACAATGTTCATCATTATAATGAGCCATTCAGATTTCACTGTGCCAATCTCATGTAAGTGCCAGAGCAGAATTCTGGCACCTGTATGTCCTAGGACATCATTTGATTTTTTTTTTTTCCTGGGACATCATTTTAATGGCATCAAAATCTGTGCCATGTATACTTCTATCTATCCATGCCTGCAAGCTGCAGTATTAACACAAACCAGACCAATGTGTCAAATATAAGGTTTAATCTTTAGGACAGTGCCCCATTCAATGGAAAGGGGAAATATGCAGGCACCATATCAAAGGTAAGTATGAGGAAGCATGATCGGCTATCATCTTCCCCTGTATGCAGAGAAGATGAGAAGGAGAGCTGGGTCAGCACACGCGTACCTGGGCAAGCCAGAAGCAGCTCAGCTGCCTCTGCATCTCTGGTGACAACCACATGGTGACCTTGAGAAGAAGGTATCTTAATGAGCAAAACACAGCTTTATACCCAAAGGGCCATTTGTAGCGCTTGATTTATTTTGAGGTGGGGTTAGTCATTTGACTTCACAGTAGAGTTGAGGAAATGCATGTAATATTTTCTGAAGAATGCATTTTTTTGCAAGAGAACAGGTGTCAATATGAAATGGGGAAATGTCATTGATTAGATATTATGTAATCACTTCTAATAGCAACATCCTTAACTTTAAAAGCATTTTTTTGTCTTTCCAAAGACAAGCAATAGTATTAAAAGCACAAGTGGCTGTGGGCATCTGCTGCACATGCCTGCCTCAAGCACGGCATGAACATGCCAGATCAAGAACTTGTTTCTTTATCTTCACATGCCATGAAAACTCTGCCTATCATAGAGTGCCGGGTCCATTAAAAACTGAATTTGTTATTTCCAGACAGTAGATAGCTCAAAGTGCACCAAGGCCAGCAGGAAGCAATCCAAATCCCCATCTCCCTCTGGAGGAACAGCTCACAGCATTCTGGTGCCGTACTGTGTGAGTGCACAGGGAGAATGAATGCCTGACAGTACTGTGGCTGCCTCAGGACTGAGTGACAGCCATCATTTTTCAGAGAGCAAGAGCTGGGAGAAATGGATTTTGTTATCTGACACCACCAGACCATCTGATTAATAAATATCAATAAATGACTTCCAAGCTGAAACTGCCCCTGTTGCCTGTAAAGGTAAGATGAAGACATTTTTGAAATTCCATGTCACCAAGACTGCCGAGACTTTTAGGGAAGAAGGGACAGCAGCACAACCTAAAACTGCTGACACAGATTACCTCTGTACTTCTGCCCAAACACAGCTGCAGGATTTCATCTTATGTGGACTGTGTCATATTTCACTGAGCACAGTGCTCATGATATGAGTCCCATGTGTTTGCATCAATAGTCCTTCGGGGAGCCTTAGGAATTGTAGAATATTGAAATAATCATCAGTTCTTTTTGTGTTTAATATTGCAATTAAAAATTAACTGTACTGATACATCACTTACAATTATTACACTTATTATGTCTAGCATAATTTTTAAATTTCTTTTCACTTTTTTTTTTTTTTTGTGATAGTGGGATTGAACTTTGAACTAAGGGTCTTGCAAGTGCTAGGCAAGCACCCAACCACAAACTACTTACCTGGCCCCTAGAGTAATCACTAAGATAAAATAGAACAGTTCTGAAAATCTTCATAGTTTTCACAGTATATAATTTATAAATACCTGGAGTCACACTGGTTCTATATTCTTCATCTTTTGTACACATACACATTTGTTGTCCCTTACCTAATTATCCCATACTTACTCAACCATTCTTGCTTAATATTTTTATCTAGCCAGTCCCTATGGCAATACTACACTTACCCAAACCTGGAAGTACAACTTGTCATTAAAATACTAATGTTTTCAATAACAGGATGTACACATCTCTTCTACTTTCAAACAAAGCATCTGTCTCTGGATATGAGTTAACCTTAATGATTTACTCTGGGATTATGAACACTCACTGGGTATTTGGGTCTACATTAACTGGTCCTGGGCAGCTGCACTTTCAGAGTTCCTGTGTTAGTGGCTTCCAGTTTTTACAGCCCTGTCCTTACTTTCATTTGGTAAGCTGTCACTTCTCTCTGGAGCTCGGACTTCCTGGAGCAGTAGCCCCCCTTTTTAAATGTTGTTGAGGCTGATTGGTTCCATGGACTCAACACTTAGGTTGGTTACAACAGATCTAAACAAAAGAAAAGAACTGTCTGTGGATAAGAGACTGAAGAAGTAATGAGGTTGGGGCAGAGAGAGAAGTGAATGACCATTTGCACAGGCTGGGCCTAACTCGGCTTTCCTGAACATTCTGAGCTGTCTTCTGAATCACCCAGATCACTGCGTAAATGATCTCTGCTGAACCAAACACTCATGTACATTTTCTTTCACACGTATATGAACTAATCAAGAGCATTCATACACAGCTACTTTTTAAGACACAGGAATCTACTTACAATTTAGTTTAGTTCAAATATGTCTATTATTAAATTATTAAAACAACAGTAACCACCAGGAGACAAAGAAAAGACCCATTTTGCAACACAGGAACAGGATGTCATTTCTTTTCAAGCATGTAGACTCATTCATGTCTACACATGTACAAAAATCATTAACAAAACAAATTACTAAAAGAAAATGAAGAATTCCCTTCCCTAAACCCAGAAAGGATAAGACACTCTGCTGAAGTGGAGAACCAGAGAGTAATGAAATCACTCAGATTAACTGTTTCAGAACTTGCTCAACTCTGTAGATGTTAAAAACTGCTGAAGAGCCAGGTGTGATGGCGCACGCCTTTAATCCCAACACTCAGGAGGCAGAGGTAGGAGGATCACTGTGAGTTCAAGGCCACCCTGAGACTACATAGTGAATTCCAGGTTAGCCTGGACTAGAGTGAAACCCTACCTCGAAAAAAGAAAAACAAAAAACTGCTGAAGACCTAACTAGCTTTCTTCTTCTTTTTTTCTTTCTTTTTTTTCTTTCTTTTTTTTTTCTGGAGAGACAGAGAGAGGGAGAGGAAGACAGAGATGGGTGCACCAGCAGCCTCTCAGCTGCTGCGAACGAAATCCATATGCGTGTGCCCCCTTGTGGTCAAGCATGGCATCGTGTCACTTTGCATCTGGCTAAATGTGAGACCTGGAAATTGAAACCGTCAATCTTAGGCTTAGGAGGCAGGTACCTTAACCGCTAAGCCATCTCTCCAGCCCTATTTTTTCTTTCTTTCTTTCTTTCTTTCTTTCTTTCTTTCTTTCTTTCTTTCTTTCTTCTCTTTCTTTCTTTCTTTCTTTCTTTCTTTCTCTCTTTTTCTCTTTCTCTCTCTCTTCCTTCCTTCCTTCCCTCCCCCCTTCCTTCCCTCCCCCCTTCCTTCCTTCCCCCCTCCCTCCCTCCCTCCCTCCCTCCCTCCCCCTCTTCCTTCCTTCCTTCCTTCCTTTCAGTTTTTTGAGGTAGGGTCTCATTCTAGCTCAGGCTGACCTGGAATTTACTCTGTCATCTCAGGGTGGCCTTGAACTCAGGACGCTCCTCCTACCTCTGCCTCCCAAGTGCTGGGATTAAAGGCGTGTACCACCATGCCTGGCCTAACTAGCTTTCTAACTGTTTCCTTCAAAGTGTTTCCAAATTTTATCATGACTGTTTACATTAACAGATTATAAACATCTGTGCTTGGTTAATAAATCTATATTTCTCCTGAACACAGAAGTCATGATAAAATACAACAAATAAGAAAGAGGGAAAGAAAAAGAGATATTTGCATCTTTTACATGCATACTATTTTCTTCCTGCCAAAGACACAGGCTAACTTGCATGGTTTTAGTAACAGTAATCTAAGCATAGCCTATTCTAGTTTACCTGTGATTTACTGCAAGGAAACTCAACTCCAGGTTGACACAGGTTCCCTGGAATGTTAGCCTTTGGCTGGCTAACCTCTACGTGCAGTTAATATATTTATTAAGCATGAAAACAAAAATGGATTGAATATAATCAGATTCCCTGTTAAGTTGGGTGACCTTTCCTAATGTTTTTATTTTTGTTGTTAAGATGGAAATTGACAATGAACATTGGACAAATCTTTATGTACAAGTCATTATTGTTATTATTATTTTATGATAAGAATTCTTGAAAACACATTTTAAAACCATTTTATTTATTTATTTCAGAGCAAGAGAAAGAGGCATATAGATAGAGACAGAGAGAGAGAATGGGCACGTCAGGGCCTCTAGCCACTATAAACACACTCCAGACACATGTGCCACTTTGTACATCTGGCTTATGTGGGTACTGGGGAATGTTACCTGGGTACTTAGGCTTCACAGGCAAGCACCTTAACTACTAAGCCATCTCTCTAGCCCTTAAAAACACTTTAAAAAATGATCTTGGAACCAGAGACAACAACAGTAACACAGAAATTCTTCCAGTCTCAAGCAACATTTTCTTAAAAACAGGTATTTTCTTTCCGTTCTTTTTCCTTTCCCCCTTTCCCTTTTCCCCTTTCTCCTCTCCTTCCCCTCCCCTCCCTTTCCTTTCTTTTTCCTTTCCTTTCCTTCTTGAAACAGGTATTTTCTATTATTCAGCTGGGCACACCTCTTGTCTTTCAGCTTTGTTTGCTTTTTGCAATAGCAACTAAGAGAAAAACAACTGACCATTTACATATGATCAAGTTCTTCAGGTGTGAGTAGGAAACACACATGGCTTTGCTTAAATTGGTGGCTTTCCAGTGCCTGGAGTAGGACAGAGCAGCCCTGGATGGAATACAGTGGAGTGACTCAAGGTGACTCCTTGGGGCAAAACTGCTGGGCTCACTGCTCTTTGCAAGGACAACTGTGTTAGCAGTCTCTAGTAGGTAAGGCTGTTACCAAAGTGACCCACCACCGTTTGGGATGAAATCCCAGGAAATTATGCCCATTTAGGAACCAGAGTTGCATTTTTAAATTTACTCAGCATAATGAACCCACTGAAATGCTGAATTTTCCTTCTTTAGCATAAATGCACAGCAAGGGAAAAATTAACATTACAAGGACAGCCAGATAGGAAGAGAATATTAGATCTTTCACTCCCAAGAGCAGGCCAGAGTTTATTATTTTACTCTCTCATCTTTGGTATCATGGAAAGTTTCAATCATATAGAAAAATATTCAGAAAAACGAATCCCCATGGTCATTGCTCTGTTTTGGTAATCATCACATGGCCCAGAGTACTTTGCTACACTGTATTCAGTCCCTCCTTGAATTTTTGAGAGCAAATGCCAGACAGCTGATATTTCATTTTACATAAGCTTTCATTTATAATACATGTGTATATTTTTCTAAAGATCACTCCAGAAATCTCATTGAGCATGAGATGTTTAAACCAACTTTAACCATACCTTGTAAAACTTTTTCACTAAAACCTAACTGCCTAGGAAACTAAACGAGTAATTAAAGTGACATTGTAATTTGAACACCGCTCCATGTTACTTTCTCTGTGATGGGAAACAGCAGCATTTGAAGACTGGGAAGAGAGTACATACTAGTTTATTCCTATGGTTCTAGGCTTTGTGGACATTCCAGAAGAGACAAGGTCAAAAATAGCATGGTTAAATTTGCCTTGATGAAGCTTGGAAAAAAGAGAGGAGGTTACTAAGGGGCTGCAGGGCTACCAAGAATAGAAATTTCCCCTTTTATTTCTCTGTAGACATAGACAGACTAAAAGAGAATGCCAACAGAGAAAATTTTAGAAAGTACAAAAATCACTCACCAAGCATCCTAGCTACTGACAGTAATTTATTACACATCTTAAAGCAAAGAGATCAAAAGGGACTCCATCTAGCACTTTTACTCAATTCTTCATTGCCTGATGACTAATTTGTACAGGAATGAAGACTTCATAAATGAAGCCAAAATAATTGGAGGTGACTTTGATACAGTTCCACAAAGGATATAAAGAGGAAGTTGGTAGAAACTACAGATGGCTAGGTTCCATTAAAAGTTCTAATAAAAGAATAATGGAATTTCCCTTAACTGTGAATTAAAAAATGTTAGAACCAGCAAAAGTTAGACAAGTCAGGCAGAACCTTTGATTTCTCATAGCTGTTTAAAAACTGTGGTTAAATGCTAACTTTAACATTTTGCACTTATGCTAATTAAATGGCCTCATCTACAAGAAAAGGCAGCATCCCCTTAGCAGACCAACCAGTGATCAGCCAGTCTCATCCCATTGCTGGGCAGGGACCTTCCTCTGTCCTCAGACACCACTGGCTCACCCAGTCTTTTTAAAACCACTTCCTCTATTCTGCATAGACTAATTTAGCTTAAAAAAAATACCTTGAAAATACTATATGTTTTAGTATGCATACTGTCATGAAACAGAAGTCAATCTGTCACTTATTAAACACTAGAAACTAAGTTCTCTATTTTATTTTATTTTATTTTATTTTATTTTATTTTATTTTATTTTATTTTATTTTATTTTATTTTATTTTATTTTTTCGTCTTTTTGAGGTAGGGTCTCACTCTAGCTCAGGCTGACCTGAAATTCACTATCATCTCAGGGTGGCCTCTGCCTCCCGAGTGCTGGGATTAAAGGCGTGCACTACCACGCCAGGCTAGAAACTATGTTCTTTTAACTTCCAGGAACAACTAGCACAATGTGTTCCCTCCTGAATTCAGGCATCTCTCTATTCTCAACTGAGAGGGGTTTTTCACACTAGATTTTGGCTACTTGAAAAATCCTCAACGGTCTGCCTGCACATTCCTAGATAAAGACTGAAGCTATGTGAGCATTTCAACTGTCCAAATTTTTGCTTGCTTTTGAGATTATCTCAAATTAACAGACTTACTGCAAGACACAGAAGTTTTATACAAAACATGTAATATAGTTCCCCATGAAGATGTGGGGCTATTAAATTTTTTCCTGGGCTGGAGAGATCACTTAGTGGTTAAAGCACTTTCTTACAAAGCCTAAGGACCCAGGTTAGATTCTCCAGGTCCCACATATGCCAGATGCACAAGGGGGCACATGCATCTAGAGTTCATTTGCAGTGGTGGCCCCATCCTCTCCCCCTCTGTCTCTAATAAATAAATTTAAGAAAAAAGAAAAATTTCCTAAAAATGCCCCCAAGTATGTAGTTTTTGTACTTTTCAAAGGAGTCCTTATCTGGTGAAATGCTTGTTAGTAAGAATGTGTTTACCCTAAGCTACCCAGCAGGAAACAACCTGAGGTGATGCTCAAACAAGTACAGTAGTGGCACACAGCCATGGTGGGCAACCAACTGCTCTTGATTTGGCTAATAGATCCACTCAGTGGAATGGAACTCATTGCTGGAACTGGGAAGTAAGTCAAAACCATGTACAAAAAATGAGCTCAGTCTCCAAGATCAAGACACCACCAACTGTGGGCGAGAAGAGGGCCTAAGCATATAAAATTCCCTCCAAAATATCTATGGCCATCCCATCTATCTAGTACTAACTTCTCTCTCCATTGTAGAATTTGCTTATCTTTTTCAGATGGATGACAAACCTGAAGGGAGGATCAGCCAGTTACACCTCACCAGGGCCCCAGCTGAAACCATAGAGTAATGCGGGGAAAGAGCAAGAGTTCAGCATTCATGGCGATCACGACACCAGAAAAAGGCTGAAGGAGATAAACACAGAGAACATCCAACGCCCACTAAGCCAGATATCCAGAGACACAGAGGCTCACAAAACCTCATCACTGACGTAGAACTAGAATGACCCCAATGTGGCTCAGGGAAATTCATGGAAGAGGGGATGGAAAGAATGTCAGAGCCACAAGTTGGGGCATTATGCATAGAGACTTGGCCTATGCCCCAGAACTCTTGACTACCCCCACAATATATGACCCACATTCCCCACTGATGAGAGTCCCTTTGGAAGAGGGAGGACAGGGAGGAGGATAATGGAGTCACCATGGTGAATATAGAATTAGAATAATATAAACAAAAAATAAATTATTAATAAAAAAAGAATGTGCTTGGTGATAACGAGGTTGGAGATTGCGGGTATAATCTGAAACAAGAAGGCCCTGTCTACACATCACTGAATGGGTACATGGGAGACATCAGGGTTTTTGGTTTTCTGTCCAACATGATCCTTGGTAACGATAGTTTAGATATAATGCTATGTGCCAGCTTTTGTAAAGATCACTTACTTAGCAAAATAACTTGGAGCACGAGAGAATGAGGACAACCTGCCAGTGTCTCCACATCTTCACTGATTCACAAGCCTGGTTTGCTCACAGCCAGTACTGCCAGTACCACCACAACAGAATGCCAGCCCTTCCCCACAACCTGTCTTTGCAAGTTTGAGCTTTCAGTGACAATACATAAATAGATTTTGTATCAGTTTTAGTAGTAGTTGGAATTAAACAATAGGGCTCTAGCCCTATCCCCCCATAACTACATTTTAACATGAACTCAATATGAGTACTGCAGTTCAGAAACAAGAATTTAATTTATAAGGGTTGAAAAAATGAAATTTAAATATAAATGTAGTTGGCACTTCAAATTCACCATATATTGGTGAAAACATTTAGAAAGACCAAAGTCTAGATGATATGATAATTAAAATAAATTGTCCAGAGACACTCGAATACACAATATACCAATAGCATGTTCCTCTTACCTTGTGCTCATATGGATTGTAAGAATGGAATACTCGAGACAGGTCTTTTGTCCTTTGCTTTTTCTGTGAAGGAAAACCACAAGCATGAGTTAACAGGTGGAAGAAAATAACCCTGCTCATATCTTTCTAGATCTCTATCAGGGAATTTAAATAAATCTGTAAATAAAGATTCTTGCTTTGTTTAGCTGAAGGGACACATGGTGGCAAGCAGAAACCAGTCAGCTGACACTTATTCAGGCTTCTCATAGGGCAGCCTTCCTAGAGGGCTTTATAATTACTACTGATTATCTTCAGAATCACTGTCAAAGTGTATACCTCACAGATTAAGGTGAAAAAAATTGAGAAGAGAAAGAAAAATCATTTAGGACATTCTCATCTTCATTATAATGCCAAGCTCTGTTACGCAAAATTGGACAAAAGAAGCCCCTCTTACAGGTTGCCTGGCCACAGACTGACGACTTGAGCCCACAGCTGTGAAAGGGCTTTTATTCTGTCACTGCTTTATTCTGTCATAGCTTAGGTGTCTTACACATTGTAGGTACTCAACAAATACTGGCTAAACCGAGATAGTGAATCAATGAATAAAGAAGTACACTGAGTCCGAGAAGCATGTAATGTTTATGTCTGTGATATCAGCCCTAAGCCTCACATGTAGTTAGGATGAGAGAAGCTCTTCATTTCTAATGGGATGTTCTTAAGTGAACCCAGGTCAACAAGTTCCCTTCTTCAGGCCCCATTTCCCAGCATGTGTGACAAACATGAGGTATGGGGTACTTTCATGACATGCAGATAAAACTGTAGTTTGTTTCTCCTTCACTGTGATCTGTCTACAAGCCGTAACCAGCATAAAAATTTCACAAATGGTTCAAAATCTTCTATATGCTTTCACATACACATGAACATACACATACCCTAGATTATCACTTTCAAGGGAGTTCGTTCTGTATATATTGATCTTCATGCTTTATCTGTGCCAAGCTTTCATGTTATGTACACCAACTTGCATTCTTGAAGGCAAGCTCTGAAATTCATGAGATTTAAAAACACAAACGTTTTCTGCAATCTATGTCAATTTTATGGCAATTTTTGTTTGATTGTTTAGTCTGAGACAGAGCCTCACTGGGTACCACAGGTTGGCCTGTAGCCAACTATGTAGTACAGGCTGAGTTTGCCGTCTTTCTGCTTTGGCCCTCCAGCTGCTGGGATTTCAGGTGTGCACCACCAGACGTCTGCATTTCAAGTTTTAATACAATGATCATCTTTGTATAAACATCTCTGACAGCCTGAAAATCTGCATTGTTTTAAAAATACTGTTAAGGGCTGGAGAGATGGCTTAGCAGTTAAGGCATTTGCCTGCAAAGCCAAAGGATCCCAGTTTGATTCTCCAGGACCCATGTAAGCCAGATGACAAAGGGGTATGTGCATCTGGAGTTGCAGTGGTCAGAGGCCCTGATGAACCCATTCTCTCTCTCTGCCTCTTTCTCTCAAATAAATAAATGAATAAATAAATAAATAAATACATACATACAAACATATTTTAAAAAATACAGTTAAGACTAGTTTCAAGACCAAACAGTATAAATGTTTAATGACTTTGATCAATATATTCAAATTGCCACTTCCCCCCAAATATTCAAATATTTCAATTTGCCCTTTCACTGAGGGGGTTGCAGGGAAATCATAGCTTAAGAAGGAACATCTTGAAATGTTTCTTTTCCATTTAAAAGGACAGAGCCTTTCTAAATACAGATCATGCATTCTAGAACAGATATACAACATTTTCTCTGCTGCTGATTATAGAATTTATTATATACATATTTCTGGGGGCTGGAGACATGGCTTAGTGGCTAAGGCATTTGCCTGCAAGCCAAAGGATCCCAGTTTGATTCTCCAGGACCCACATAAGCCAGATGCATGAGGGGGCGCATGCATCTGGAGTTTGTTTGCAGTGGCTGGAAGCCCTGGCACACCCATTCTCTCCCTCTCTCTCTCTGCCTCTTTCCCTCTCTCAAATAAATAAATAAATAAATAGATAAACAAATAAACAAAATATTTCCTATCTATCAGCCCTCTATCACTCCTGCAATTCTGTCCTGCAAGTGACTGTTTTGTCTTCAACATTAACCCCTCTTGTTTCTGGTCCTACTCTGATCTTGTTATTCCAATTGTTGCGGGGAACTTTTCCCCTGGGAAGATGCAAACACACTTCTTCACCCCAAACAGAGGATGGCAGAACAAAGTATGATTAAACCAATACCAGTCTCGTGAACCAATGAGTTTATTAGGGGTCACTTACACAGCATGGAGAGGGGTTGCTTATAGGAACATGGAGTTCCTAAAGCAGCCACGCTGATGGAGACCGCTGTGTCAAAATTACTCCTCAGATACTCCTCCCTCAGCCTGGGATAAGGACTTATTTACGGAGCAACAGGACCCCAGAGCAGTCACACCACCAAGAAGTCTCATCCTACTCTGAATGAGGACTTCCCTGTAGCTGCTTCTAGAAGCTCTTGGCCCTGTCCACGAGTACGAGACCACAAAGCAGCCCTTCAGTGGAGCTCACTATATCGGGATTACCCCCCAATGCTACTCCCTCAGCCTGGGGGTGAGGGCTTACTTGCAGAGCACGAGACCCCAAAGAAACCACTTAGATGGAGCTCATTGTTCCTTGACCTCTTACTCTCTATATACTCTATTTCCCCCTGAGCTGAAGACTTCATGTGTTATTGTATATAGCTGGAGCAGGGAGCGCCTGAATCTCAGGCGGGGGTCTAATGACCCTCCCCATGCCTTTTCTGAGTTGACCCAGCTGCTTTTCATAAAGTTGGCATTAGTTGTTTATACCTGTCAAAGTGGAAGACGTTTGTCATACAAAACCAACTAACATGTTTAAATAATTCTTGCCTCGTGTCCACGAGGCCTAGGGAAACATTTCCTACCTACTCCAGGTCCTTATGGATATGTCCACTATATATGTCCTTTTCCCAGAGATCAAAGCAGAGCTCAGTCTAGTTTGACATGATTTGCTTTGACCTGATTATGCAGATCGGTCTGAGCATAATATCATATATTAAGGTCACTTACATACACCCATCATTTTCTATTAGGCCAGTTTTCTTGTTTCAGAACCACCTTGGCAGTTAGCAATTCTTCAAATCGCTTGGCCTTGTGGTTATATGTTATGCCCATTGAAAGTCATCCTTCCAGCTGCAGTTCTTACTTTTTCTGACCTCTCTGAGTGGTGCTTCCAGTCCCCTAATTAAAATAATATAATTTCCTTTTTCCTGCAAAAGAACCGAGGGATGTGGGCTTTTTGTTTTATTGTATTTGGGGATTTTCATTTATTTATTTGCCAGGAGAAAAAGAGAACGAGACAGAGGAAATGGGCATGCCAGGGTCTCCTGCCACTGCACACGAACTCCAGACACATGTGTCCCTTTGTGCATCTGGCTTTACATGGGTGCTAGGGAACTGAACCCAGTCCTTAGGCTTTGCAAGCAAGCAACTTTAACCACCTCTCCAGCCTCAGAGATATTTTTAAAAAGTATTTTACTTATTTGAGAGAGAGGCAGATAGATAGATAGATAGATAGATAGATAGATAGATAGATAAGAAATGGGCATGCCAGAGCCCCTAGTGACTGCAAATGAACTCCAGATGCATGGCCATCTTGTACATCTGGATTTACATGGGTCCTGGAGAACTGAACCTGGGCCCTTAGGCTTTGCAGGCATGAACCTTAACCACTTTCGAGGTAGGTTCTCACTCTAGCCCAGGCTGACCTAGAATTCACTATGTAGTCTCAGGCTAGCCTTGAACTCACAGTGATCCTCCTACCTCTGCCTTCCAGGTGCTGAGATTAAAGAGATTAAAGGTGTGTGCCACCATGCCTGGCTTCTCTAAGTGTTTTAAAAGTAAACATGTCCAACAAGTTGTTTGATGAACTTGCAGCCAGGGCAACTCACGTGCAGTTAGCATGGCAAAGGATTCTCCCAGAATTGTAAAAGGTGCCTTTGAGTCACCTTCATCTTTACTCCCAGAGCATAGACCACAGAGATGAGGATACTCAAAAGATGTGTTTACAGGGGAGATAGCTTAGCAGTTAAGGTGCTTGTCTGCAAAGCCTAATGACCCAGGTTTGATTCTCCAGTACCCATATAAAGCCAGATGCACAGGTGGAACATATATCTGGATTTCTCTCCCCCCTACTTAAAAATAAAGAAATTATATATATATATATATATATATGACATTACAGGTTAAATCTTGCTGTCTACATGGACTGCACTTGGGTTAAACATAGAGGCAGTTGGCTAGAGAGATGGGTTAGTGGTTAAGGTACTTGTTCGATTCCTCAGTATGCACATAAAGCCAGATGCACAAGGTGGAACATGCATCTGGAGTTTGTTTGCAGTGGCTAGAGGAACTGGCACACCCATTCTCTCTTCCTCTCTAATAAATAAATTAATTAATATATTTTTTTAAATGGAGACAGTGCACAAGTTCAGTAAAACTTCTAGATTTCTGAGAAGCTTAACATCTATAGCTTCACTTCTTTCAGCACTTCACAGGTTGCTCTTGTGTTCCATTCTCCAAGAACAGAAACACTGCTGACCCATTTTTTACACTCATATTCAAATTCCTTTTCAGAGTCCAGAGTGCTCACCAGTACACAACGGAGCCCATTAAACTCCCTTTCAGAGAATATCATCACTGAAGGGCCCAGGCAGCATCTCAACTGCCCAGGTTGCCAGATGACGTCACCATGTCAATCTCTATGAAAGGTACACAACAGAGTGCAGACCACAGAGGCCCCATGTGCGTAAGAAAGTGTATTTACAAAAAACTATGTGGCTACAACATCATCTGAGTAAGCCAATCCCAGCAGTCTTACTTCCTTTAGTTCTCTACCATTAATTCAATGCTTTTTGTGCCCTGTCTCTACATGAGAATCTTTCACAAATAAATCTGTGTTGTTATAAAGTAAAACTGTAGTAAGATTGAACTCTGTTTCTACATATGGATTCTCAAAAGTGACAAAGCCTACAAACTTTCTGAGTCTGGCAGAACAACATTCAGGTGTTCAGCAAGCCTTCATCATACTTGGGGTAAGAAGCCAAGAGGACAAATTTAATTTCGGCATACTAATTTTTTCAGCTCTGTGTGGAAGGCCTAAGAAGTGGTTATGTGGGCAGCTGGCAGGAATAGCAGAAAGATAAGAGGAAAAGATAAGGAGACCAGACACCATAAATTGGACCATCAGGTTCCACATAGCTGATCTCTGTGTCACACAGAGGCTTTCCAGGGATAAGACAATGATGGTCTATGCAAGCAAACAATGCCAAAAAGACCAAGTCCAAGCTTAGGTAATAAAAGCTGGGGACCCAAGACATGCTGAAGGAAGTCACCGAAAGAGCCAGAACAATCAAGACATTTAAGATAATGACAGATGAGTTAGAGTCAAAGAGGTCCTCAGTGAAGAGTTAGACAGGAGCTGAGAGTCAATGAGGACTAGGGCTCAGCGAGAATGAACAAGAGACGCTACCATCAGGGAAACATGATGTAGTGGAGAACCTTGTGCAGGGCATGCTGGTGGTAACGCCCAAGGATGAGGCCTGAGGCTATGTTAGGTTTCATGTCTGTCTTGGGATCTTCTTTTCTGCTTCTGTGGGGTAAGCTCAACCAAGCTATTTGCTGCTAAGGCAGAGACAACCCCAGCCCATTACATTCATTGTGCAACGGGACAATGTGTGAAGGGAAAGAGCATTATCGCTTACTGGAAAGCTCAGTTTTTTAATGCATGTATGTATGTGTGTATTTCTGTGCAAGCTTATATACATGTGGGTATGAGTATGAGTAGAAGAAGTCAGAGGACATCCTCCAGTGTTATCCTCAGGAACACAGTCCACCTTCTCTTGAGATAGCATCTCTCACTGCCCTGGAGTTCAACAATTAGATTACAGTGGCTGGAAAGCCAGATGCATAAGGTAACGCATTGTGTCTGGAGCTCATTTGCTACAGCTGGAGTCCCTGGCTCACCCATTCTCTCTCTGTTTCTCTCTGCTTATCACTCTCTCTCAAATAAATAATAATGAAATAAAATAAATTTTAAAAAAGAAGCAGGCAGATTACAGGCACACTGAGATAGAGATGAAAGAAAAGAGCTTTGCCAAATTAAAGGGAAGGATAAGTGAGTAGAGCACAAAACATGATCAAACTTATGATTCAGAAAGAGCTTCACAAAGGGATTGCAGATGGAGTCCAATGAGAGGAACACCAGAGGCCTATCATGGAGGCCTGAGAGGCTACAGTCGCCACACAGGACAAAGGACAACATCCCAAAGAAGCTGGGACAAAGTAAGAAGGGCAGACTAGCTTTGATAGGCAGGATGGCTAGTACTTGGATCTTGATTGACAAGAGAACAAGATAAGAAAGAACAGAAAAAGATTCCAAGACCTCTGGCTCAGCTCTGGAGGAGAGAGAAGCTTCCTCTGTAGAGGTAAGAATGTGTAAGTGCAGCTGGTCATGGGCTTAGGAGGGGAAAGGAGTTTCCGCTTTCAACATTATGGCTGGGTGACACTGGCAGCGATGATGAGAATAAGCTGGACTTGAGGGTATGGTGCTGAAATAAGAGATGTGGGCTGCAGGGTTGGGAGTTATGAGTACACTGCTGTCATTTATAGCAGAACTGCTATGAGATCACTCAAGCAGCTCATGGACAGAGGAAGGAGAGATGAGGCAATCTGGGCACATGTTTCTCTGACTCTGGACTAGCTGTGTCTCTGGCTTCCTTAGGAAATTGAGAGAATTAGAGCACCCAAGTGGTATCCAAGTATTATTGTGGGTGACAATGACTGGTACTCCTTCCTTCTCCCCAGCATCTCTGATATAATTGGTCTTATGGGATCCTACCAAGCTCTCACGTATTTCCCATGTATGGCCAAAGTTGAGAACCAGTAACCAGGATGCTTGCTAACCCTATGCTGCTGGGGCAGTTTCCCACGTTTGCTCAGCTGAACTCTGAGACTTACTTTCTTAATCTCTGCACTAGGCCTTCAGCTTAGCCTTATTTCCTGACCTCTTCATTTGCTTAAAAAACAGCCTCTTTCTGTAGGAATTCCTCTGGGGCACAGGCTGCTGCTACATATCCAGCTCCCCACATGGGGAGAGCTTCTTGAAACAAATGTTACCAGTCCAAGCTTTCACTTGACCTTCACTGTGTAGAACATCAGAAGCTTAAGTAAACAATATCAGCCTTCAGTCACCATCTCACTATCTACTATACATACATGCGTCAGTGATTAGTGAGAGGGGGAGACCCTAGAATTTAAACAATGAACTGCAAAGTGTAAAGGCCAGTTGGAAAACCAATGTGAGCTATGGTTGGTGATTAGAAGCATCCCCAAATACACAAGGAAACACGAAGGTTCTTCTGAATCTCATCCTCACCATTTCCAGTGCTAGAGATGGCACTCAGGGACTTGCACATGCTAAGTAAGCTCTCCAAATGCAAGCCTCGCTCCCACACTCTCTGCTTCTTTTTCTTTGTATGCAGTGTGTGGTGTATGTATGTGTGCTGGCACCTGTGTGTGCATTTGGAAGCCAGATCTATCAACATTGGGTGTCTTCTTCAGCCACTCTTCATCTTATTCTTTGAGATCACTGATTTGGCTAGTCTAGCTAGCCAAGAAGTCCTAGGGATTACCCTGTCTCTGCTTCCCCATAAATGAAATTATAGATGTGTGCCACCACGCCCTACATTTTAAGTGTGCACTGGGGTTCCAAACTCAGGTCTTCACGCATGCTTATGCAGCAAGCACTTCACCCACTGAGCAAGTTCCCCAGCCCTCCTGACTAGTTCTTCTGTTTCCATTCTCACCTGCTGTACCTACAGTCCATTCTCTGAGCTCTAATATATAGTTGACCATCATTCTGCAGGTACTCTACCAGTGAGACTGACAGCAAACCAGCTAAGCCTCAGGAGAGCTCATAAACTCTTGAGGAGAGACGAACAAGTACTGTATATGCTTCACCAGCAGTCAAACACCCAGTAAGTTTTGAAATGTTTGCAGAATGAATTCCAAGCAACCATAATATTAATGTTTGGCACTAATTCTGTTTCTTTGTCAATAAACGAGTGACCTAATAATGACACATAAGCAGATTATTAAGTCAAATGCAAATTTTTATGATGGACAGAATTGCTACTTTTATAACTGCTAGGACTCATTATAAATACTCCAGAAGTTAAAACCTGTCTCTGCGTCTCAGAGCAGGGATTACAGCGTATGATGCCGTACCCAGCTTTTACATGGGTGCTGGGGCTCCAAACTCAGTTCTTTATGCTTGCACAGCAAGGACTTATTGACTGAGTCATCTCCCCAGACCGACTGTCATTTATTTTTGTCTTTATAAAGTTTCATGTCATATGTTTTTGACATTAAGGAAGGTAGGGATGTGTTATTTAATTTTTTGTACTTAATGATAATGTCTTATAGCTGTGAATTATTTTAGTAAGGATTTCGAACTAAGAGAAAAGCATAAAGAAAAGAGAGGTCAAGCTGAAGATGCCCAGTGGGTCACAGCAGTACACCATGGGTTGTGATCAGCATGCTGACACTAAGTATTACTATGTCATTATCTCCTATCTTCTTGTGAGTCTAACAGTAAGCAGGTTTGGAACCCAGTATTGTAGACACCTGGAGACTGATACGAGCTTTTAGAGGTAACTCTACACAGCGCCCTAGGGGGAGAAATGATGAAAAAGAATGAAGAAAACTAAATTTCTCTGACCCATAGATAAGCTGCTATATGGTTCTAAAAACTGATCAAAACCAATGCATCTCTTCCATGACCCTGAACGACCCCACTGTCACCGCATTTGTGGAGAAGCTGGAGAATTGCTTGGTGCCTGTTATCACTAGATTGCTGCATCTCAGGATAAGCCCACAGCTCGTTTTTATTACAATCCCTCCACAGGGACCTAGAAGGTCAGACATGACAACAGAGGCTTGATAACTCTCCTACTTTCTACATCTAATTTAGCACCTACTGTAAAAAATCATTTCTATCAGCAATGCACCATTGCTAGTATCTCTCCCTGCCCCATCACACCAATAATAAAGAGTCTAAAATTCATTTCAGGGGTGGCTGGGCTTTTTGACCTATCTTCTCCTCAAGTACTATGTCAAAAAATAGACTTATTTTTGTTCCATATATTAAACATACACATTTTCTTTTATCTTTGGCCTTTGTGACAAAGGAGTCTGTATTTGATAACCAGCAGACAATTTAATAGACAGCTGAGTCCTCTCCATTCTTTTGTCTTTATGTCAATTCAGAAATCAGTCAATTTTTCAATGTTGTAGAGCCTGGTTCGTATGCAGTGGGCTGGGCGATAAGTTTCTGAGGCTGCCTCTCTGCCATGCAATATTTGTGGCCATCAGCAGGAAGTGCCTATGTTGGGGATGGGGGATTCAGTCCAGAGGTTAGGAAAATAAAACAGGCAAAGCAGGAACAAACTGTCTGAACTTTCGTCTGTGCCCCTTCTTGATCAGCATGGGCAAGAGTGAGACCCTACCTCATTAAAAAAATGTAATTTTTGAATATATGTAAAGCAAACACTTGTTATAAGGACACAGAGATAATCAAGTGGGCAATATAGTAAGCTAAGTAAGTATGTTCATCAACTCTGATAGTAACCCATGTGTGTCTATGTACTGAGAGCTAAAATCTACTCATTTGGCAAAAATCCCAAATACAAATTACAAATTAAATTTACAAGGAGAGAGAGAGAGAAAGAGAGAGAAAATGGGTGCACCAGGGCCTCCAGCCACTGCAAATGAACTCCAGACACATGCGCCCCCTTGTGCATCTGGCTTTTACATGGGTACTGGGGAATCGAACCTAGGTTCTTGGGCTTTGTAAACAAGTGCCTTAACTGCTAAGCCATCTCTCCAGCCCCTACAAACACATTATTAATAACAGTCATCATGAACATAGGATCTTGAGATTTCTTCATCCTGTACATCTGCTACTTGATATCCTCTGAGCTGCATCTCCTATTTCTGCCTGCTGCCCTGTTTTATTCTCTCTGTACATGTGCCTCTTATTGTACCTTTTGATTTCACATGTAGGTGACAACATACAATGGAGCTCTTTCTGTGTCTGAGTTATTCTACGTACCATACTATTTTCCACATTTGCCCATGTATGGCAAATGACTGTACTGCCTTATGGTTTGATTGAGTTTTACAAGGTAGGGTCTTACTCTAGCCCAGACTGATCTTGGACTCTGTAGGCCCAGGCTGGCTTGGAACTCACAGCCATCCTCCTACCCCTGCCACACAAGTGCTGGGATTAAAGGTGAGTGCCACCAGACCCCTTTTAAAACATGAATAATATTAGTTTATATATGTACACAAACACTACAGCTTTGTGGGGTTTTTTTCTAACCCTCTCAATTGTTGATGGACATGCTATCTCCATATCTTGGTTGTTGTAAACAATACTTAAAAAACAGAAGAGTGAAGTTAACCTTTTAAGGAGGGTGACTTCATTCTGGGGGGACAAATACCCAGATGAGGGCTGGGTGGGCAATTCTCTGTGACGCTGTTTTCCATGCTATTGACATCAGGTGATGTCCATGCCAGTCTTCAGAGGCTCACTCTTCACCCTCACTAGCCCTTCCACCTGGCATACTTTTGGTGATGGCCATCCAAACAGGTATGGGGTGATACTGCACAGTGGTTTTTAAAATATATATATCTATTTAGTTGCATGCTAGGAATAACTCCACTTTGGTCATGATATATAAATTTTTATTATATTTGTGACTTTTGGCTTAAAATTACTTACTGAGGATTTTTATACCAATGTTGACTAGATATATTGGCCTATAGTTTTCCTGTGGTGTTTTTAAATGCTTTAGGCATTAACGTAACATTGCTCTTTATCTTTCTTTCAATGCTTTTAATTTTTGTTTTTACTTGGTTCTGGACATAGCACTGAGGGCCCTGGACATGCTAAGGAGAATGTATCACACTAAGCTTAAAAACCCAGTCTCTTCCTTTCACCTTTTAAAAATTTTTATTTATTTGAGAGAGAGAGACACAGAAGTAGAGAGAGAGAGAGAGAGAGAGAATGGGCATGCCAGGCACCTCCAGCTACTGTAAATGAATTCTAGATGCATATGCCATCTTGTCACCTGGCTTATGTGGGTCTGGAGAATCGAACCTCAGTCCTTTGGCATTTCAGGCAAGCACCTTCACCACTGACCCATCCCTCCAAGCCCTTTCATCTTTTTTGAAGAAGTTTCTTTCAAAGCTCTTTGGCTGTCCATCTTAATCTCCCTGCTCTCAAGGTCTGCTGCTTAGCTGCCTATTTGCCCTGGTCACCCTGGGGATTCTACTTAATTCTTATATTTCACTTATTCTGTATCCTCTCTCTTAGCTTAAGTTATTATTGATGGTACCCAAAATTCCTCTAAAAGCTGCCTAAAAAGTGGGTATCCTGAACCTGAATAGGAAGGCATAAAATTCTAGGACAGAGCCGGGCGTGGTGGCGCATGCCTTTAATCCCAGCACTTGGGAGGCAGAGGTAGGAGGATCACCACGAGTTCAAGGCCACCCTGAGACTACAGAGTGAATTCCAGGCTAGTATGAGCTAGAGTGAGACCCTACCTCGAAAAACCAAAAAATTAAAATAAATTTCTAGGACAGAAAGCATTTTTCTACAGAACAGCAAGGGCACCATTATCTACATACTCTGTGATTGCTGTGAGAAGTATGAGGCCACTCTGCTTCCTTATGTTTTCAGGGTAGCCTGGTTCATCTCTCACCATGTCCAGAGTGACTGCCATGTTAACTAGAAATGCCTTTGAACAATTTCAATATTTTTAGCTCACCCTTCAGACTTCTTGTTATTTGAATGTGGATTCTCCCCATCCTTACCCCCACTGCTACCTTGGATAACCTTTACTTTTATGTCTCCTCCCCCATGTCCAACATAATTTCTTTTTGTCCTATTTTCTAGATATTTGCTCCACTTTATATACTAACCCTACTAAGTTTTGTTGCATTTTTAATTTCTAAGAATTCTTTGTCTTTCAGATCATCCTTTTCAATATTACCACAATCTTGTTTCCTGAACTCCATACTTTACATCATTTATTTGAGAATATCAATCAAGTTTTCTTCTTCTTGCAGAGTCCTGCCTGCTCTTTTTTCGTTCCAATCCACTCATGTCTGTTGGCTTTGCTCCTACTCTTGATGGCACCTAGTAGCTTCCATGAGACATATCACAGCCCTTATGAGTAAGGGAATGAAAAGAAACTAGCCAGGCGTGATGGTGCATGCCTTTAATTCCAGCACTTGGGATGCAGAAGTAGGAGGATTGCCATTTGTTCGAGGCCACCCTGAGACTATATAGTTCATTCCAGGTCAGCCTGGGCCAGAATGAGACCTCACCTCAAAAAAAGGGGTGGGGTGGGGGGGGACTAAAAGTTCCAAGGTTGAGGCACATAGCTTCAGGTTCACTGAGATAAACTTGCAGACCAGGCAGTTATGGAGGGAGGTATATTTATTGAAGCTTACAGATCTAAGGGAAGTTCTATAATGGTAGAAGAATTTGGCCCTGTCTTAAAGGACTAGGGAGAGAGAGAGAGAGAGAGAGAGAACGAACGAACGCACCACAAGCCCCAAAGCCACACCACGCAGCACACTCTTCAGGAACTCCTGGCAAAACTAGGCACTTTGCATAACTTTAGATTGGAAAGTCAATCCCACCACCACACCTTAGGGCAGGACCCTAAGATCCACCCAATGACACCTCCTCCAGGTAGGTGGCTGTTGATGCAAACTATAAACTCATAAAACACTGAATATATTGGAGGCCACCTATTCTAACGACCACAAAGGTCATGGCTGTCCTTGACAATATGATGCTGACTGCAGGATGATTTTCCTGGATTGTTTAGTGTCGGAGAGACTCTGGATATGCTGCCCACGTAAGCCAAAGAAACTGTTAAGCTCTTGCCAGGCAGGCAGAAACATACACGATGGAAAGCATCCTAGCTGCAGAACACAGACAGCATTCAACATCCTCACATGGACTGAATTCTCCTTGACTTCAACTGGACCCAGTATCCTCTAGGCCACAGATATTCAGCTGTCATCTCAATGAACAAGCCACCAGCTCTCAGTTGGGGCAGGTGAGAAGACATCATCTGGAAGTGGGAGTTGGGAGAAGAGGGAGAAGAAAGGAATCCACCAAGGAAAGCACCTTGACTTTCAAGAATTTTTTTCCTGCCTCATTTTTCCTTTCTAGATGTGTTAACTAATTCCTTGAACATCTGTAAAATTCCTACTATATAACTGTTACTCAGTATTGGTGATGGGTTGGTATCATGCCCCCCCCCAAAAGGATACTAAGAATTACAGATGCTCAAGTCCCTACAGAGAGTATAACATATGCATATTACTTACATAGTTCTTTCAGAATAGGCATGTTATGGCCTCCATCCACTGCAAATGAACTCCAGATGCATACACCATCTTGCGCATCTGGCTTATGTGGGTCCTGGGGAATCGAACCTGTGTCCTTAGGTTTCGCAGACAAGTGCCTTAACCTCTAAGCCATCTCTCCAGCCTTAATCTTTTTTTTTTTTTTTTTTTTTTTTTTTGTTGTTAAAGTAACAAGTTCAAAGCACCCAGAAAGTCCTTTGAGAGGATGTTTTATGATCTCACAGATACAAAAGGTTGAAAGGAAAGGCAGGAAAGGAATTTCAGACAGATGGAAAGTATCTTTGACTCTAAAGGATGCAATTAATAACAATGAGGTCTTATCTAGCTCAACTCAGTGATATGTCTCACAGTGAAACATTTCACTTATGACCCATGAATTTCCCTAAATATTAAAGACTCATTACCTAGCTACTCTTAACCCACATATGTTTTGATGGGCTCAATTTTTGATGAGGAAAGTTCTGCATGCATTACCTGCCAAGTAAGTAAACAGGCATTTGAAAAAAATATCTATTGGCCTTTCTGACTTTAGTTTTCCTTCTCTGCCTTGAATACTAAATCTTCTTAAAAATATAGGCTCAGAATTAAAGGCCATTTTAAATAATTCTAAAGTTTAGAATAGGTTAAAGTAAGATTAACCTCTTAGCTACATAACTGCACAGTAAGGAGTCATCAAACTGCAATGTGACCTGCACCACTGGAGATACTTTCAATTTTAAGGCCCTACTGTTCTTCTGTGGGGTTAAAAGCTCTTTTCCCAGCTGGGCATGGGGGCACACACCTTTAATCCCAGCACTTGGGAGGCAGAGGTAGTAGGGTTGCTATTAGTTTGAGGCTACCCTGAGACTACATAGTAAATTCCAGGTCAGCCTGGGCCAGAGCAAGACCTTGAACCCCCCAAAGAGCTCTTACCCCAAACTATAACTATAGGGCAGAGAAGAGAAATCGGACAGTGTCTCTATGCAGGTGATCAAAGTCAGTCACCAATAAGGGGCAAAGCCAATGCCCAGATGTAATATTCTAAGAATAGGACATCATTTTGATTTGCTTTAACAGACCCATACATAGAACCTGATTCCAGCTGTGAAAAGAACTTGAGCCCAAATTGAGGAACATTCCATGAAACAACAGCCTAGCATTGTCGTTGTTTTTTAAATGCACTATCATTAAAGATAAAGTATAAATTATAAAGATAAAGTATAAAGATAAAGTAGCCATCTAGATTAAAGGAGATTATGGAATCATGCTAATTAAATGCACACCAATATCCTGGACTGCTATAGACACTGTTGAGATTCTTGAAAAAATTGGAACATAAATTGCTGCTTAGATTAAACTATTACAATCAGTGTCAAAGTTCCTGAATTTGGTAAAAATTATCATTACATAAGATCCGTAATTGCAGGAAATGTACACTAATTGCTAAGGGCAAAGGGAGTATCTATTACCTATACTGAAATTGTTCAGGGAAATCCTATCTATGACTTTCTCTATTTCTATCTGTCTATATCTGTCTGTCCTTTATTTTCAGAGAAGAAATAACGCAGGGAGGAACGGGGTGGGGGAGAAAATGAGGGAAGGAAATAAGAGAAAGAGAAAGAAGGAGGATGAGAAGGAAGATAAGGAGAAAGATGGAGAAGGAAGAAGAGGAAGAGGTAATAGTGGAGGCAGTAGTAGTAGGAGAGGAGGAGAGAGACTTATGAATAGTGGGAAAAGGCATACAGGAGGTCTTTGTTCTATTCATAAGGCTGTTTTGTTGTTTGCATGTGTGTATGTGGTGTATGTACATGCATGTTCATATATGTGTGGGGGTGCGTGTGCATGTGGACACTGGAGGATGACCCTGGGTGTGGTATCTTCAGGAGCGCTGTCCATCTCTTTTTGAGGCAGGCTTTCTCTGGACTCAATGACTCGGCTTGACTGGCTCACCAGTGCTCCAGGGATCCGCCTGTCTCTCCTTCCCCAGTACTAGGATTACAGGCATGTGCCACCATGGGCTTGCAGTTGACATTGGCACTGGCTACTGAACTGAGATCCTCATGGCTTGCAAGGCAAGCACTGTAACAACTGAGCTATCTCCTCAGGACTTTGAGACATGTTTTTATAATTCTACGAAAAATTTTATAAGGCTAAAAAAATTCCAAAGGCCTACCTAAACTAATTATCCTAGTAGAAAAGCATTTTGAGTAAATTTTTTAATAAAAATATTCTCAAACTATTATGAATTTCTGGAGCACATATTTCATATACTCCTTAGCACATCAACAAACAAGCCAGAAACAATGGCATTACAGTCTCAGGCTTGCCACTGAATTGTTGTGTAAACTCAGGGCAAGCTTACTAATTCCTCAGCCACTACTAGATGATCAGGAAAGTATAAATAGCTCTAAAAGTAGGAATGAAAGACTAACAGGAGATAGAATTTATGAAAAAGAGACTACTTTCCCATTTTCCTCAGTCCTTCTAATTCTAGTCCTGAAGGCATGTTACTATGAGTAACAAAAATAAAGAGTAAGGACATTCATCACATATTATATGACTCTGATGGAATATAAACTGTATTATCCATTTGAATGCTTATCTATTCATTTATTAGTTTGTCCTTAGTTATGAAATAATCATAATTCTAAGAAGCAAGAGTTAGATATTAGTTTCATGCTAGATTCTTAAAGCTATTCTATTGACCTGAATAAACATTCACCATTAGCTCTAATTCTTGGAACTTCACTCCCAAGTCCCTTGAAAAATTATAAAAATGGAGTTATTAATGAGCCATACTTATTAGAGAAAAAATATGAGATCAAAATATAAGATAGCATTGTAAGGTTCGTTTTTACTTAGGTTACTCCAATGAGTTTTAAAGCCGTTAATAAAAATGAATTCAATTGAATATAATTTTAATAAATCAAGTTCATATAAAAGACATAAAAGAATTATATAGATCTTTGAATTTTTGTGGAATTTGGATAAAACAAGGTACACAATCACCATTGGGGAAAAAATTGGACTGAGCCGAGCGTGGTGCAAGCCTTTAATCACAGTACTCAGGAAGCACAGGTAGCAGGATCACTGTGAGTTCACGGTCAGGCAGGAAGTTCAGAATGAGACCCAACCAAAAAACACAAAACCCCAAGTGAAACCCAAACAAGCCAAACAAACAAAAACTTGGACTGAAATACAGTAAAGATGGCTTTTCAAAGGATGGTATTTATATTCACCATAATTAATATAAACCCATTCCGACAGTCTCTTCTGTAATATCCACCACCATGCAGCATTGGACCACCCAAAAACATTGCAACCACATATCTGCTAAAATCAGGAACAAAGTAAATACCAAAATAAAAACAAAGAAACAAGGTGAGTGCAGTCTACAGGTTGTTTGTTTGGAAAGGTTTTCTGTGAGCTCGCTACAAGCACACGTTAGGGCACATCTGAAGCGAAGGTGCTCACAGGACTTCTCACTCACTCTTCCCTATCCTGTATGGATCATTTAAGAACCTGCAATGCTAATTCCAAAGACTTACTGTGGAGTCTCAGCATAGTCATCCCTGCTTTTTCTTGCAGTGACTTATAACTGACGGGGATCCTGGTTGAAAGGGCTTTTCTATAAGCAAAACTGAGTCTTTCTTCCGTTTTAAAAATTCTTCTGATTTTTACCCTCCTGAGTTAAGACCAACCTCAGAAATCCATGTGTCTTGCCTAAGCTAGTCTCTGCTCACACAGTGCACATCCTGTTCTGAGGCTCCGACTGCAGGACATGATGCTGGCATTCCATTCAACCCTTCCTTCCCCCGCAGGACAACAAAAGGCTGGGCAGGTAAGCTAGAGGTCAGGTGCAGAGATCAGACCGTGGGCATGGACAGTGAAGGTACACAGGGGAAAGAGGGAAAGGCATGATTCGAACAGTGAAGAATCAGGAGCATGCTTGTAAATCAAATCATTGCGTGTTAGAATCACAATGAACAGAGTTCTCCCTGGGAACACCTCTCTACTGGGAGCAGATCGGGCGACCAAGGTGAGCCCACAGCCATGCACGGGGCCTATACTCCTGGGCAGCACTTTGATCATAGAGATAGCTCCATTCTAATGAGATCTCACACTCTACTTCAATGTGGATTGAGCATATTTGTTAAGCTCTCTACCAGTCACTTTCAAGATGGTGGGCAAACAAAGGTTTTGACAGTACTGGCCAGGCCCCATGTTGTCATCACTAACATTGGTCCCTCTTCACAGCTGAGGCTTGGCAAGACTTGACATTTTCACATCCTTCAAAGTTCCAAACATTATTACCTCCTTTCCTTGTTTTATTTATTTGTTTGTTTGCTTGTTTGTTTTTTGGTTTTTCAAGGTATGGTCTCACTCTGGCCCAGGCTGACCTGGAATTCACTATGTATTCTCAGGGTGGCCTTGAACTCATGGCAATCCTTCTACATCTGCCTCCCAAGTGCTGGGATTAAAGGAGTGTGCTACCACGCCTGGCTTCCTTTCCTTGTTTTTATTTTTCTTTCCTTGGTTTTTGAGTAAGAGTTGGGAAAGGATAATAAAGGAAGTGCCCAATTTGATAAGGCTTTTCAGATCAGAGTTCAGAGTCTTGAAATATCCCCAGATCCAGACAGGTTTCGACAGGCTCGAACACACACAAGAGTTGATAAACTTATTCCTGGTGCTCAGAACTGCAAAAACACAAAGAAAGGTGAGAGGCTATGAGAACAGCAATCCTGCCAGGCTGCTTGCTAGCTGGAGGGAACACAAAGAGCCACATGAAGACAGTCTGAGAAGAGAAAATCAATGGAGGGAGGGAGAGGAGGAAGACGGGGGTGGCACATCTCCTTCAGAGTAGGAGAGAGAGGCCATACCTGCTAAAGGACACAACCTTCGTGCCTCTAGGAATTGAAGAGCAATATGACTGGTGTCAGCAAAGGTAGAAATGCTTTGCAGCCTCTAAGTTTTAGGCATGTTCTGAGGCCTTTGGAAAATGTAGCCATGACTTTGGAGTGGACATGGACCTTCTGGAGTGGAGTTGATTGAATGACAGATATTTTTTGGGAGGTACCATGGTGAGATATGATGGTTTGAATATGAAATGTCCCTTACAACTTCTTGTGTTTGAACCCTTGCTCCCCACCTATGGTGCTATTTTGGGGGTCTAGATAAAGGAAGTGAGTTCCTGGGATGGGCCTTACTGGTTATGTCTACTCTGCTTTCCCCAAGCTCTCTGCTTAATGAGTTGAGACGACTGGACGAGTCACAGCCTCAAGCTCCCATCACCAGGAACTCATGATGCAGAGCTTCTCAAACTGAGCCAAAACAAATCCTTCTCCCTTCTGGTGCTGTCTGATGTTTTGTCACAGCAATGTGGAAAGTAACTAACACACTGGGCACCACACGTGGTAGATGGTGGAGAACAGTCCTCCACTACTGTTTTCATCACACCATTATTAGGACTGGGCCCAGCAACTGTTCTATCTGTACTAGAACAGCTAGTGTTGACAGATCTAGAAATGTCCACACAACTTCTAGTGGGACAGCAATCCCTAGATAGAAAACAGAACTATAAAATCAATAACACAGCTATATCCACAAGTCAGACAGTCCACAGCTGCAGATGAGGCTGCCACTGTGGCCATAATGCAGGAGCAAATTTAATGCATGTATCATGTATATGTGCTTGTTTATTTAGATAGATTCTTATGATAATCTCAGGATGGCTTTGAGTCATGATCCTCCTGTCTCAGCCTTCCCAATGGTAGGATTATAGGCATCATCCACTTTGCCCACCTTAAATTTAGTTTTATATGTGGGGATGAACAGTAGGAATGAACTATAACAATGAAATATTGGAAAGAACTGTGGGAATATTTCTTATAGACCTTGCAAACAATTTTTCTGAGATTTTTACTGTGAGATGCCAAAGTCCTTCCTTGTAAAGTATTTAAAGTTAATCTTACACTTATGTAATACACCCACTTAAAGCAATGTCATTAGGTTTTCTCTGTCCTGGTGAAGCTTTGGCCTGAACAGCACAGATGGACAATGACAAGCAATGTTTAGAGATGCTCATGGCCCTTAAGATAGGCTCTTTGCCCAATTTCCTCTTGGCCTCTTGACTCAGACTGAGCATATATGCATGAGAAGTGCTGACCATCATACTGAAGCCACGGGGTCAGTAACTGTGTGGTCACAGATCTGTTGAAGACAACAAGTGGGCTTAAAGTGATCATATTTGTTAGCAGAGAGTATGTGTGTTCTGGATCAGCAGAGTTGAATCGGTCACACCCTAAATCCCTTCCTTTAACAAAATGTTTAAGGATTATCCAAAGTCAACAGTTCCATCCCCTTTCCTCTTACAATGTACTACTTGTTCACATATCACCGGATTTTGGCTGCTGAATAACACTGCCAAGGAGTCTGCAGAGGAAGCCCAGACACAGTAACAGCAGAGCAGCAGTGACACCAGATGCAGCAGGTTTACAACTGGCTTAAACTAAACTTTTCCCTTAGTTTCCTTCTTCTTCAGGCTACTGCTAGAGGCAACTGGCCCACTCCTTGGCTATGTGTACCAGGAGTTAGCTCTTCCACTTCTCAGGCTCTGCTCCTAGAAGCAGTTTCCCACTCCTGGACAGGAAAGTCTAGCAGTTAGTCTTCTAAATTCAGTGCCTCCCAAGTAGGGCAGGTCTAAAACAGCAAATTTCTTATTTTTCAGTTTGGGAGAGAAGAAATTTGACAAGCATCTTTAGGATCAAATGGAGGTTCTGGGCCAGCCACTATAGCCCTGGGATACCCCAGGGGAATCTCTCCCTGCCTTTCCCACTTACAGAGGTCACCCACATGCTTTGGTCATACATTCCCTCTTTATCTTCAAAGCACATTAGTTGGACTTCTGTGGCTGTCTTCATGTGTCCTCTAATTTTAATACTGTTTCCTCCCTCTTAAAAGGATCTTGGTGATTCTATTGAGCCCACCTCATAACCCCCAACAGTTTCCTCATCTTAAGAGTTTTAAGAAATGGCATAGTGGTTAAGGTGCTGGCCAGTGAAAACTAAGGACCCAGGTTCAGTTCCCCATGACCCATGTAAGACAAACGCAAAAGGTGGCAAATGCTTCTGGAGTTCATTTGCAGTGGCTGAAGGCCCTGACACACCCATTCTCTCTCTCTCTCTCTCTAACAAGATAATCACAGTTCACTGCTATGCATATATTCATGGGAAAAGTAATCACCAAGTGAAAGAAACATCTGCAATCTCATGTTTATTGCAGTTCTATTTGCAATAGCTAAAATCTGGAGCCAGCCTTGGTGCCCTTCAACAGATCACTCAAGGGAAGTGTGGCATATATAGACACTGGAATGTTATTCAGTTATATAAAGAATGAAACCTGTCACCTACAGCAACATGGATGAAACTGGGGGACATTATGTTAAATGATACATCAAGAATAGAAATATAAGCTGGAGAAATGGCTTAGTAGTTAATACACTGGCCTATAAAAACAAAGGACCCAATTCAATTCCCTAGGACCCATATGAGCCAGATGTACAAGGTGGTGCATGCTTCTGGAGTTTATTTGCAATGGCTGAGGACTCTGGCACACCCATTCTCTCTATCTTTCTCTGCCTCCTTTTTTCTCTCTCTCTTAAATAAATAAATAAACTTATACAAAAAGTTCATGTGGCAAAGGATGTAAACCTCATCTCCCGGAGCAGAGAGCAGAAGAGTTAGTTACCAGAGGATGGAGTGAGCAGGACAGAGAAAGGATGGTTAACGATACAGCAGAACATTTGTCTGGGAGAAATAACTTCTAATATTCTATAGTATAGTAGGGTAGCTATGGTTGTCAACATAGCTAATAAGGAAAATTTGTGATGGTTTCTACCACAAAGAAATGTCAACTGTTTAAGTGGATGGATATGCTAAATGCCATGACCATGCAAAGCACACTGCATGAATGTATTAAAATATCATCCATTGCCACACATATGTATGATTATTGTGTACCAAACAATTTTTACATAATTTTTTAAAATGAAAGAAACAATCACATGTGTAAAGTCCTTTCTGCACATAGGCTAATGAGTGAGGATGGCAGAATGAGGAGGTGCATGTCTCAGGCCACATGGTCAGAGACATGGTTATGCTTTAGCATGCCTCCTTTATGTGAGGCAAGCATTGATCAACCTTCCATGAAAAGTCATCAGACTTACAATAAACAAAAGGTGAAATCATGGAAATAGAAATATGTTTAAGTCTACAGTCTAGAAAAACATATATCCAAATCTTCCAATTTACAGGTAGAAACATAACCTTAAAACCATATGAAAGAGAATCAAGAATTACTAGGTGGTATTAGGTATTTCAAGGGATCTTTGAGGTCATTAAATTCAGTTTTCCATTTGTTAAATGAGTATCATTTTCACAAAAACCATAGCCAGAAAGGAGACACTAAGCATCTCTGATTCTAATACGTGACACTTCCAGGCTGCTCCCTTGATGACCCACTGAAACCAGACACAACAAGGCCAGGCTAAACGTTCCACCATTACAGAAGCACAGAGAAAAAGGACACTTAAACCAGGACCTTACACATATGCTAGGTAAGGATTCTAACCACTAAGCAAACCTCCAGACCTTTTAATTTCTTCTCCTAATTTTGAAAAATGATCTTGCTAAGTTGCTTGGGTTAACCTTGAACTTAGGTCTTCCTGCCTTGGCCTCCAGAGTAGCTGGCATTATAACCATGAATCACCACATCTTGACAGAAGAGGAGTCTGAAGGAGCTAACACAAGGAGGTCAAAAGATTCCAATAGTCAAGTAAGCTCTCTAGCTAAGGAAGCCCACAGAGCTGTGCTCAGGAATCAAGAGAATAAAATGCTCTCAATAATCAAGAGCATACAATTTCCTGAAAATATTTTGTTCCTCTCTTCAAAAAAAAAAAAATCTGATTTGACAATTTGTAAATACAGGCATGGTTCTGTCGACTAGGATGAAGCCATGGCTTTATCTGCATTCCTTGCATTATAGCCACTTGATGTTCTCTGAAGTACTAACTTGTCCACCTTTAGGATCATGTTCAGAAGCAAAACATTTTAAAGATGTTTAGATAAAGAAACACAGCTCCACATGTGCACACACACATGCATTCACATACACACACATTTGAAGTATGTCCAGACCACAGATTTGTGAGAAATATTAAATGCAATCAAACAAGCTTCTGTGTATGACTTAAGAGCACTCCTTATCCCACATCTATTCTAAAGTCAGCTCACCTGGGCTTAAGCAAGCTTAGCCCAAATGGACTCATGGACGTGAATCTACAGCGGACAGCCTTAGTGAGGCTGCTTTCGTCAGCCTCAAATACTCTGTCCTCCAGGCTGAAGAAGTATGTACGATGGACTCCTAATTTGAAGAGTAAAAATTGTAGAAGCTTCCGGCTAGGAAACCATGATTCTTTTATACTAATATATTCAGGCATATTACTTTTGCTCTCTCGGTCCAAGATGTAAGGCAAGTAAGCAGTACTTGAACACTATAATCCAACGTGAACATCCAGGGGTTTTCTCCCAAGTTACAAACCTATGAGAATAAAGATCATGTCATCCACAACTAAAAATACTTGTGGGATTAAGATGAATGAAGATAATGGAGGAAGACTCAAAGGGACCGAAAATAATGAACATGCAAATTTGACCTTTCATTTAAAAGTCCAAGGTTACTCTCATTTGGCTTGGGCGATTTCAGTATTAAATCTCTTCTACATAAAAAAAACCTTTCACGGGGCCTGGAGAGATGGCTTAATGGTTAAGTGATTGCCTGTGAAGCCTAAGGACCCCGGTTCAAGGCTCGATTCCCCAGGAACCACGTAAGCCAGATGCACAAGGTGGCGCATGCATCTGGAGTTTGTTTGCAGTGGCTGGAGGCCCTGGCGTGCTCATTCTCTCTCTATCTATCTGCCTCTTTCTGTCTGTCGCTCTCAAATAAATAAATAAATAAACAAAAATTAAAAAAAAAACCTTTCAGAAGCTAAGAAAATAAATTTTAGTTTATGTTATTCATAAAAACACATTATCTAATTAATTTTCATTATAAACTTAGTAGTGCTATAGTCTTCTTGAGAATGTACTGAAGGACTGGATAATTCATGCCTTGCCTCTTAAAAATTCCAAATGTGACTGACCAATTACATGATTAAGAAATAGACATGAGCTGGGCATGGTGGCGCATGCCTTTAATCCCAGCAATTGGGAGGCAGAGGTAGGAGGATCGCCATGAGTTCGAGGCCACCCTGAGACTACATAGTGAGTTCCAGGTCAGCCTGAGCCAGAGTGAGACCCTACCTTGAAAAATGAAAGAAGAAAAAATAAACATAGCTTAGTTCATTTATCAGAGTTCTACCATAACACATTAAAAACACTGACACACATTAATGCTAGTATGTATATAAAAGTACTTGTGAAGATAAGGGAGAATACACTGAAATTTATTTATTTATTTTGTCACTTCTGAGGAAGAACATATATTGGGACCTGTTTTTAGCAGAAGTCAATAGTAAGTAAGAAAGCAGTCTATCTTTACTAAGAGTCATTTTAAAGGTGGGAGAAAAGCATCACTTGAAAACCACTGGCACTCTGTCCTTCCTTCACCCATGACATGGATTCTGTTTTCACCTCTTGAAGCATGAGAAATAAACTCCTCTGCATAGTTCAGAGCAAGACGGGGTCTGCCTCTTACCTCTTGAAGCATGAGAAATAAACTCCTGTTGTTGTAAGCTCCCCATCTTGTGTTGTTTTGTCATAGCCACCAAAGGAAATGAATATGAAGAGGTTTAATGAGGAGACAGCACTTTAGAAAGTGAGCAGTGCCTGCGAACACTTGGCTCATGAGAACAAAGCACCAGCCACTGAGGAAGATACAATTTAAAAGCTTCACAAGAAATGCTAGGACAACCCTGAACTAAAGGCTGCTGCCTCAGACTGGAATGCAGTGGGAAAATAATAACTTTTCTAGCAGACGCTAAATAAAACAGTGAATTTGCTTCAAGAGAATGATAACCAAGCTGCAGAGAGCAGCTTTGTGAAATGCTTCTCGGGTAAAGGACTGCTGCTCCCAACTACCCAGAACTTCTCCAACTCCACAATAAGGAGATCATGAGCAAGAAATGGGGCAGAAGAGTACAGCAGATGCCTTAGCCAAGAAAATGCACAGGTGGAAACAAGCAGAAGAAATGCCCCACATCCTCACTGAGCTGCCAATCAAACAGTAATGAGCTTAGCTATGGCCCTGTGAAAGAGTGCATGCTTAGCAAGCACAGGGTTTGGGGTTTAATCCCAGCATCAGAAAAGAAAAAGAAAATATGTAAAACCAAAACAAACTAAAATTAATGAGCAAGGGTGGGAAAGATGGCTTAACGGGTAAGGTGTTTGCCTGAGAAGTCCAAGGACTCAGGTTCAATTCCCCAGTCCCAACATAAGCCAGATGCATATAGTGGCTCATGTGTCTGGAGTTCATTTGTAGTGGCTACAGGCCCTGGTGTGCCCAATCTCTCTCTATATATCTGCCTCTTTATCTCTCTCTTTTTCTCAAATAAAATAAAATGACCAAACAAGAACCATTCCCACACGCCCACGACATACCCACCTCTACACCACATACAAACCCTTACACACATACACACACACACACCTACCCCACACAGACACATACCTCATACATAAAAACACATCCATCCCATATACTCAACACACACACACTCTTCCCCAAATAGAAATAAAACTACAATGACAGCATCACAATAATCCCAGTCCAAAACACTGACACTGTGAAAAGCAACCCATGCACTGTGCAACCACTTTAGGAGACAGTGTGGCTGCTCTTTACAAACTAAGCATATTCTTAGCATACATATACTCTGATATTTTTGCAATGAGCTGAAAATTTATGTTTGTACAAAAAAAACCTGCACACAGATGTTTACAGCAGCTTTCATCATGAGTGCCAGAACTCAAAAGTAACCAAGATGTCCCTTAGGAGTTGAAAGGATAAATAAACTGTGGTATGTCTAGATATTATTCAGCACCCAATACTCGGTGCTAAAATTAAAGTGCTACAAAGTTGTGAAAAGACATGGAGGAATCCTAAATGCACAGCACTAAGTGACAAAAACCAAGTTGAGAGGGATACCATACTGCACGTTTCCAAGTACATAACCTTCAGGAGAAGACAAAACTAAGGAGACAGTTAAAAGATCAGTTTTGGGGGCTGGAGAGATTGTTTAGCAGTTAAGGCATTTCCTGTGAAGCCTAAGGACCCAGGTTTGATTCCTCAGAACCCATACAAGCCAGATACAAACAGGGGTGTTTGCATCTGTTCTTTGTTCAGTGGCTAGAGGCCCTAACACACCCATTCACCCCCCTAATAAATAACAAATAAAATATAAAAAGAAAAAAAATCAGTGTTTTTCAAGGTTTGGCGGCAAGTGGGATGACCAGAAGGTGGCGAACAGAAATTCCCCTGACAGAACACAGTAGTAGACACATCATTACATTTCCCAAAGCTCGCAGAAAGAATATTACCAATAATGGAGTGAGCCCAACATAAAAGATAAACCTGGAGCAAATACATACGTGGACAAAGGTGTACTGATTATAAGGAATGGGCTGTTCAGGTAGGACTATGTCCTGTGGGAGAGTGCAGATGTGTGAGTGTGGTGTGCATGAACTCAGGCAGGGAATGTCTGTCATGTAGAAGACTACAGGTGTATGACAGTGGGTGTACATACAGCTCTGTATATGCCATGTGCCATTTTGTTGTGAACCAAAAACTACTTTTAAACCTGTGATATACCACATCTTTGTTATCCATTCATCTAGTGTGCCATTTTGCAGCTAGAAACATGTTGACAAAAATCTACGGAAAGATTGTTAGAGTCAAAGTTGGGGCTTTATGATACAGAGACTGGGGCATAGCCCCCAGAACTCTTGACTAACCTCACAATAACCCACATTCCCCATTGATGAGGGTCCTTTTGAAAGTGGGAGGACAGGGAGCAGGACAATGGAACCAATACTATGAATGTAAAATCAGAATAATATAAATAAAAATATATATTAAAAATGCTAGAACTTTATGACTGATGTCTCTATATGCATGGAAGACACTAAGGGGCGGTGTTTGAATGGTAAGATGAAACAAAGTATTTTAAACACAAGTTCTGCTTCTGGCTAAGATGCACCAGTTGGCATTGTATCAGTGTCCTTGCCCAGAGCAACTAGTAAAGGTTACTGTAATTCATAGCATGTGTTATTGAAACAACCAAATGCTACTTAAGCAGTGAAGACCTGAAGGGCCAAGATTTCAGAAAGAAGGGAAGAAAACTCCACGGGTAGAAGCTACTCCTCCTTCTAGGTGTTCATCAACGAGGAAGCAGAGGCTGGGAGGCTAAGTGGCAGAACCAAAGCACAGGAGCCCCAAAACTATGCAGTGCCTGCTGCATTCTCATAAGCTCACCAGGCAAAAGCAAGAGCTGTAGAAGAAAAGACCCTGACACAGAGGAGAGTGTCAGGATAGCCACACTGGTGGGACCAGGTCACAAAGCTGGTTGTATACCTTTCTTCCCACTTCCACATCCAGTAATGTCACTGCTACAGTCTACTGTCTTCACTCTATGGGAACTGGCTCATGCTACCCTTCCCTAGTCTGTTGTTACACACACTCAGTCAGACCCTGTAGCAGTTGCCTGCTTGTTGCTGGGACAAATCACCAGAGCAGAAGCAGCTTATAGGAGGGGAAGTTTGATCATGGTGGAGAATGCATGGCAACTGGCTCACATCTTTCTACACTAGCGGAAGCAGCACAGCAAGAGTGAGCTGACTCTGAACACTTAATAGCTGGCCTAATAATCTGTAAGCCGCCCCCCCGCCCCCCGTGACATACCTCTACCTCCCAGAGGTTCTACCAGGTAGAGACTAAGTAGGAGGCTAAATCATAAACACTTGGGGCTATGGGGTTGGATTTATATTCAAACCACTACAGACCCCTTCACTTGTCAGGACATTGTTATATACTACCAGTCAGACACCTTCCCTTAGTACTTGTGAAACACTAGCACACTGTGCTCAGAAAGTAAGAGCAAGCCAGATATAAACCAGTCCTCAAGAAAACTGAAAACTGCCGGGCGTGGTGGCGCACGCCTTTAATCCCAGCGTCTGGGAGGCAAAGGTAGGAGGATCGCCATGAGTTCGAGGCCACCCTAGCCTGGGCTAGCGTGAGACCCTACCTTGAAAAAACCTGAAAAAATGAAAAAAAAAGAAAGAAAACTGAAAACGAATTTCAGAACTCTCTCTCCTGGTAGTAGCTCATGCCTGTGATCCAAGCATAGCAACAGAGTGTGTTCCAGGCTAGCCAGCACATCTCAAAACCCAGACACAGATAAACAACAACAACAATACTCTCAAGATTGACACTGTTGATCTTGGCTTCTGGCAGATACAACATTTTCTAGAATCCTCAGAGATGCTCTGTTGTTTTCTTTGGCAACAATGATTGTCATTCAACAAAAAATAGCCAGGTACACGGAGAGGAAATCAAGAAGAACTGAAGTGAGAAGACAAAAGACATGAAATAAACCAATGGCAGATGAAGATAGTGGAGAATTTCAAATGAACTTTTAGATAACTAGTAGGTTCAAAAATAAGAAAGAAAACAAGGCTTTAATTAGAGCACTCAGAGACCTGGTCTGGAAGTGATGAGGTACAGTGAGGGGCTTCAGTGCTTTCCTGGGATCTGTGTGTTGGAGGTGTGGTCCTCAGTCTGTGATGCCACTGAGAGAAGGTGGAACCCCTAAGAGGTAAAGCCTAATGGAATGAAATAGGTCACTGGGGGCAGACCTGTGAAGGGGATATTGGGAAAGTGACTTTTCCTCTCTCTTGCTTGCTGGCAGCCTCATTCACACAATTCCTGCCATGACATACTGCTTGCCACAGGCTCAAAAGGAATGGAGACAACTGACCATGGAGGGGACCTTCTAACACAAGAGCAAAAACAAACCTTTCTCCTTATAAATTGATTATCTTGGGTATTTTGTTATAGCGGCAGAAAGCTGTCTAACATGTAGTATCATGAGAACCAGTCAGGGACCACACAATGCCACTGCTGTTGTGGGCTTAGGGATAAAAGCCCAGTGAAGAAAACATAACCAGACAGACACAGAAAGAGAACCAGACACCAGGGAACACAGTGCAGATACCTACAAAGTACAACCGAAATGCTAGGGAGAGATGAGAGAGGCTGCAGCCAAAGATATATGTGAAGAGAGGCTGGTTGAAGTTTCTAAACCTTATGAAAGAGATCAGGGCACACAGTAAAAGTGCACCAAGAGCTCCAAGCAGTATAAATCAAAGAGAGATACTAAGAAGGGATGACTTTAAAAATATCTGCAGAAGGAATTTCTGTTTAAGGGAAATTCATGAAGACCCACAAAATTGATTCAGAAAACAAACATACACATCTAAAAATCCAACTCTATCAGGGTACACTGAAATGGATATACAGGTTAGGCCTGAGGCATAAGCCTGGAATTCCAGCACTCAGGAGGCTGAAGCAGGAGGATGGCAAGGTTAAGATCAACCCGACCTACTACCAAGATGTTGTCTCAAAAATCACAAACAAAACTAAACACACAGACAATGCAACATTAAAAGGGGTCTACAGGTTTTCCAACATTCTGGGGGTAGGATCAGGCTTAAAAATTACTCAAGTGCCAATTTGCCTCATCTTCTATAAAGCAGGGAAAATGACTCCAGAGGACAGTGCAAGGAATCAGAAGGTAGAGCAAGTATCAAAGCTCATAGCCCAGAGATTATGCGGGGTGTATACTCGGGGGATGGAAAGGACATGGTGGAACTCAGGGTGGGGGCAAGGTAAAATTCTGTGTACCACAATGGCTGATTCTATCAAATATTCAAGGAAGAACTAACAATAGTTATATGCAAGTTCTTCCATAAAAATAGAGCGCGGACTATTTCTCAACTCACTCCATGAGGTCAATGTTATTCTGACACGAAAATTAAGGAAACACAACAACAAAGCCTCTATGAACAAAATGCAAAATGCTTTCAGAAGTATTATCCAAAAAACAGAAATTTAACACAATAACACCAGAGTAAATAAACCAGATAGTTTGTCCTAAGCAAACAAGGTTGATATAGCTTATAGTATCATTGGACTTAAAACCAAAGTAGATAATTTCAACAAGTGAAGAGAAAGCATTTTAAGGTTCAATTCCATTCCTGATTAATACTTCTCCTAGCCTTGTGAGATCAGAAGAAAGAAGGAATGAATATTCAAAATACCATCTACAACTTTCATACTTTCAATAGAGCACTAAAAAGAATTCATTTGAACTTAGGCAAAAAAAAAAAAAAAAAAAAAAAAAAAAGCAAGCCACCAAAGATGAGTGTACTCATCCATGTACTAGAAAATGTGGATGGTGTAATAAGACAAGGAAAAACAAATGTTGGGACTGGTAAGAACAATAAAATTTTAACTACTAATATAATATAATTATCCATAAAATGTGAAAAAAGGCCTTTTCTGAATCTATCAAAATGATCATATGTTTTTTGTGTTTGAGCTTATTTAAGTGGTGTATTACATTGACAGATTTCTGTATGTTGAACCACCCCTGCGTTCCTGGAATGAAGCCTACTTGATCCAGGTGGATAATGCCTTTGATGTGCTGTTGAATTCGATTTCCCAGGATTTTGTTCAGGATCTTTGCATCTAAGTTCATCAGGGAAATAGGACTGTAGTTTTTTTGTGGCATGTCTAGCTGGTTTTGGTGTTAGAGTGATACTAGCTTCAAAGAAGGAGTTGGGGAGGTTTCCCTGTTCTCAGGTTGTGTGGCACAATTTGAGAATAATTGGTTTCAGTTCTTCCGTGAAGATTTGATAGAATTCAGCTGAGAAGCCATCTGGTCCTGGACTCTTCTTTTAGGGAGGTATTTGATTACCCTTTCAATCTCAATGATTAAGGTAGGTTTGTTTAGGAGATTAATCTGCTCTGAGTTGGAGAGACTAGGCATGGACGGTCTATATTTCAACATAATAAATGCCATATATATGCATATAGCTCCTAAAGCCCAAATGATACTTAACAGGGATAGACTGAAGGAATTCCCACTGAGATCAAGAACAAGACAGGGGTGTCCACTCTCACCTCTGCTCTTCAAAATAGTACTGGAAGAACTAGATCAAGCAGTAAGATGGGAAAAAGAAAGAAAGGGGATACAAATTGGAAAGGAAGAAGTTAAGTTAGCCCTACTTGCAAATGACATGATTCTATACATAAGTGACCCAAGAACCTCCATCTCAAAACACTTAAAAGGGATAAACTCCTTCAGTAAAGTAGCAGGATACAAAATCAGTGCACAAAAATCAGTAGCCTTTATATATGCAAAAGACAAAGATATGAAGAAAGAAATAACTGACATTGTCCCATTTTCAATAGCATAAAAAATAATAAAGTACCTTGGAATAACATGAACCAAGGAGGTGAAAGACCTTTACAATGAAAACATAAAACACTCAAGAAAGAAACTGAGGAGGACTTGAGAAAATGGAAAGACCTCCCATGCTCCTGGATAGGCAGAATTAAGACTGTGAAAATGGAAATCTTACCAAAAGCAATAAATAGATTTAATGCCACACCAATAAAAATCCCAATAACTTTCTTCACAGAGATAGAAAAAAATGATCTCAAAATTCATATGGAATGGCAGAAGGCCTGGGACATCCAAGCATATCCTCAACAAAAGAAACGCATCTGGGGTTATCACCATACCTGATCTAAAGCTGTACTACAAAGCCACAGTAATAAAAACAACATGGTACTGGCATAAAAATAGGATTACAGACCAATGAAACAGAATCGAGGACCCAGACTTTGGGTCAAGTAACTACAGCTACTTGATATCTGACAAAGGCCCTACCAATGTAGACTGGAAAAAAGACAGCCTCTTCACAAATGGTGCTGGACAAACTGGATAACCATATGCGGAAAAATGAAACTTGATCCACACATTTTGCCATGCACAAAAATCAAGTCCAAATGGATCAAAGACCTCAACATAAGAACAGATATTCTGCTACTACTGGAAGAAAAAGTAGGAGGAACTTTCCATGATATAGATATGGGAAAATACACACACAACACAAACCACAGTATATGTGGAAATTAAACAATCACTCAACCATTGGGATCTCAGGAAACTGCTAAGCTTTTTCACAGACAAACATATAATAAGCAGAGCCAATAGATTACCCACAGAATGGGAGTAAATTTTCAGACAGAGGCCTAATTTCTAAAATCTGCAAAGAACTAAAAAACCTAAACAATAAATAGTCAAACAACCCACTCACAAAATGGGGCAGAGAACTGCACAGGGAGTTCTCAGAGGAAGAAATACAAATGGCAAACACACACTTAAGAAAATGTTCAACATCCCTAATCATCAGGGAAATGCAAATTAAAATGACTATGAGATTCTACCTTACCCCAGTAAGGATAGCAAACATTAAAAATCTAATGACAACAAATGCTGGTGAGGGTGTGGAGAAATAGGAACCCTCATTCACTATTGGTGGGAATGTAAGCTGGTACAACCACTATGGAAAGCAATATGGAGACTCCTAAAAAGGATGACTATAGAGTTACCAACAGACCCAGTTATTCCCTTACTGGGCATTTACCCTAAAAGCTCTAAGCCTCAGTCCAGAGATATTTGCTCAACCATGTTTACAGCTGCTCAATTCATAATAGTTAAGAACTGGAATCAACCCAGATGCTCATCATTAGACGAATGGATAATAAGTGGTATATCTACACGATGGAATTCTACACAGCAGTAAGGAAAAATGACACAATGCAATTTGAAGAAAAAGGGTCAAACTTGGAAGAGATCACTCTCAGTGAACTCACCCAATCACAAAAAGATAATTGTTGCATGGTCTCACTCATCTGTGGCTCCTAACCTGAATTTTCCTGAGATGCTGACACACCTAATAAGCATCTCGAGGACTGGACAATAGGGATGGTGGGGTAGGAGGGGAGGGTAAGGGTAGGAAGGGAAAAAAAAAAAAAAACTGGACCCAAATGGAAATGGTACTGTAAAATCCTATATCATGAAAGACATACTAAAAGGTCGAATCTTCATCAGGTGCTTAGAGAGAACACCTGAATCACAGGAGCCTGGAGAGGGTAGGATGAAGACCAACCTCAATCTTCTCCTCTCTCTCTCTCTCTCCCTCTTCTTTCTCTTCTCCCCTTCTCTTTCTCTTTCATATTACCTATATTTCTCTTTCTCCTTTTCCCTTGGTATTGACCTGTAACTCCCAGTACCAGCATGTGGTTAACATCCACAACGAGCTGTTGATCAGTGAGACGTACAAGGTTTCCCAAAAGAAGACAGATTTCTGTCAAAGTACTTGATGACCCACCAAAGGTTAATGGTAAGACCCTGCTGCCAAAGACACCATATATTCTTGGGACAGAATACAAAGTGACCTGGTTGGAATCTGGAAGAGAGTCAGTCCCCAGAGGGTTAGCTTGTCTAGTGCCAGAAGGTGCTAAATGAGCGACAGAGGGAAAATGACCATCACCTGTCTAAGCAACTCATGGTCAGAGCTACTCAGCAGCAATCAACCTGCTGTGATGCTCACACAAGTGCAGTAGTGACACACAGCCATGGTGGGTTACCAACTGCTCTTGATTTGGCTAACAGATCCACTCAGTGGAATGGAACCCATATCTGGAACTGGGAACCCGCTTTCCAATATCAAGGTCCCACCAATAGTGGGACACAAGAGGGCCTAAATTCTCTCTAAAATAATAATGGCTATCCATGTATCTTGCACTGACCTCACTCTTCATTGGAGAATTTGCTTCTCATTTTCAGATGGATGCAGAACCTGAGGTGAGAATCACACCTCAACAGGACACTAGCTGAAGCCATAGAGTAATTGGGGAAACGAGCAAGAGAGCTGCTTTCTCGGTGAACCTGGTACCAGCACAAGGGTGAAGGAGAGACACAGCAAACACTCAACTCCTACCAAATCAGATATCCAGAGACACAAAGACTTCCAAGACCTCATCACTGAAACAGACCAAAAATGTACCCCACATGGCTCAGGGAAATTTGTGGAAGAGGGGGCGGAAAGATTGTTAGAGCCATGAGTTGGGTCATTGTGCACACAGACATTGCCTTTCCTCCATAATTGATGGCTACCCCCCCATAAAGCAAGACTCACAATCTCCATGGGGGGGGGATAGGGAGAAGGCTAATGATGGTACCAACATGGCTGTATACATACTATATAAGTAACTAATAAAAAAAGTGAAAAAAAATCAGAAAAACTATTGGGATTAGAGAACTTATTGAAAAATAAAATACAGGGCTGGAGAGATGGCTTAGTGATTAAGACATTTGCCAGCAAAGCCAAAGGATCCCAGTTCGATTCCCCAGGACCCACGTAAGGGGGTGCATGCATCTGGAGTTAGTTTGCAGTGGCTGGAGGCCCTGGCGTGCCCAATCTTAATCTCTCTCTCTCTCTGCCTCTTTCTCCCTCTCAAAAATAGAGCTGGAGGGCTGGAGAGATGGCTTAGCGGTTAAGGCGCCTGTCTCCTAAGCCTAAGAACGCCAGTTCCAATCTCAAGGACCCACGTTTAGCCAGATGCAAAATGACGCAAGGGTGCATTGCTGCACTTGACCATAAGGGGGTGCACGCATCTCGATTTTGTTCACAGCAGCGGAGAGGGTGCTGGCGCACACATCTCTATCTGTCTTCCTCTCCCTTTCTCTTTCTCTCTGTCTCTCTCTGTGTCTCTCTCCAAAAAAAAAAAAAAAAAAATAATAGAGCCAGGGTCCTTGGCTTTGTAGGCTCAATTCTACAGGGCTCATGTAAGCCAGATGCACAAGAGGGCGTATGCATCTGTAGTTTGTTTGCAGTGGCTGGATGCCCTGGTGCATCCATTCTCCCTCTCTCTCTCTTTCTCTCTCTCTCTCTCAAATAAATAAATAAAAATATATTTTAAAAAAGAAAGGTAAAATACAATCAATTATATTTATAAGTAGTGGTAATAAAATATAAAAATAAAGCCTTTAACAATATCAAAGACAGTATTTTAAATGCCAGCTAAGCCTTGCCAACATAAAAATACTGAAATAAGTTAGAAACCAAAATAAAGATATCCTTCATTCAAAAAGAAAAAAAATCTTGACACTGGCTAAAATGATTGATAGAATCATTGCCATCTTAATTAAAATTCCAGCAGGTGTGTTGATAGCATATGACAAACTTAGTCAAGCAGAAGAACAAGAATAAACAGGATAATTTCCTGAAAAACAATTGAACTAGTTATATCACCATTGTAAAGACTTATGGAGAGGCATGGTAACTAATCTGATATATTGGTGAAAATACTACCAAAATGACCAAAGAAACAATCAAGTTTTGGAAAGACCCATATATGAACAGAAACTTGTTTTCCAAAAAAGTCATTCAACAGAGCAGTGACAAAGGGATGAGATTTTACTAGTGTCACTGACTCTGATGGGAATCTTCACAGAGAGTAATCACACACAGACATAAAAACTGGGCTCTGACCCCATAACCCAACACACCTCATCCCTTAAGTAAAACTAAGACCTGGCTGCACTATGAGTCCAGAGGGAAAGTGAGAGGTTTCTTCAGCAGAAAAGGTAAACATGTAAGTGGAAAATGAAAATACTAACACAGAAAAGGAAATATTAATATTTTCCTTATTGAAATTAAGAGGTCCATAGAAAGCACAATGAACATGTGGGTTATAGGATGGAAGGATCGAATTATGTTACTCTGACCTACCAAGCTTGTTCCCTCAGTACACACAGAACTCCTATGAATGGGGTGGGAAAAGAAAGCTGGAAGGTGGTAGACAAATGGGCAGACCTGTGCCACCATGGACAAGGATGCTCACACTCCATGAGCAGATGGTTCTTGGCATCACCAGTGAGTGGGAAGTATGAAAGCACAATTAGAGCACCTTCCCTTCCTTCCTTCCCTTCTGAGGGCAAGAGTCTAACAAACAGTAAGGATGACGACATCAAATGCTGGCAACTATAGGAGTTTTTCAGCATCATTTCACACTGCTCTTTGGGAAAGATTGTGGCAGAATCTAGTGGAGCAGATAAACTGTTCTTCCTACGTCACTACAGAAACATTCCACAAAATATGGCTGGAAAATGTATATAGGAACAGAACAGAAGATAAGAGAATGTTGATGGGATTAATGGCACAACGAATAGTCAGAAGTTGAAAATGTCCATTTCTTCTTCACTAGCAGGATGGATAAACTGTGATACATGCATGCAACAGAACACTATGTAGTTTAAAAAAAAAAAAAAAAAGGACTTACAGCTGCTTTGGAAAATCCAGCTTAGAGATTCACTAATTCATGGCAAGAAAATAAAGAAAACCCAAATTTAATCAATGATAAAGTCTGCCATTTATGTGAAATTTAAAAACAGATCAGACTAATGTGTAGTGTTCAAGTAAAGGGGAGTGTTTTCTTTTGGGGATCAGAAAGGGCAATGATCCATTAACGCATGACAGGATCCTCTGTCACACAAACCAAGCCCTATTTCTTGAGTGCTTGTTTGGAGGTTCTAGCAGGGGAGCGCAGCTACTCGTTTACCCTTGACCGAAGACCGGTCCTCCTCTATTGGGGAAGGTCGTCCTCTTCGACCGGGCACGCAGCTTCGGGAGGGACGCACATGGAGCGGTGAAGGAGGAAGGGGACACCCGCCTAGCCAGCCAGATCAGCCGAATCAACCCTGGTGATCAATGGGGTGACATGTCGCAGCCAGATCGCCCTCACATCCCCATGCCCTATTTCTTAACCTGACTTCTTACCTACTCAAGCACTCATTGTGACAATGCACAGACTAACATGAATATATAATAATTACAGGCATAAAACTACAACCACCTGTAGGTACATTTTTAAGCAGATCAACACTGAATAGAAGTGTTGATCACTGGGACAGAAGGAAGAGATGAATACAAAGTGTTAGAATGAATCTTGGGGCGCCCATGGAACTGTCTGCACCTTGATGGTGTGACAGTGGGTCACTACCACAGGCAATTGCTCAAATTCATAGAACTGTGTACCAAAAGAGTGCTTTCTGCTGTACATGAGACACCTCATTAATAAAAAATTTGAACATAAAAGAAAATGAATGTGGTATTTTTTTTGAGACAAGCCCAAAAGACTGGCCTTTTTTTTTTTTTTTTATATGAGAGAGTGAGCAAGAGAGAATGAGAGAGAGAACTGGCATGCCAGAGTCACCAGCTGTTGCAATCGAACTCCAGATGTGCACGCCCCCTTAATGTTCAAGTGCAACCCTGAGCACTTGTGTCATTTTGTGCATCTGGTTTACATGTGACCTGGGGAGTCGACCATGAGTTCATAGGCTTTGCAGGCAAGCGCCTTAACTGCTAAGCCATCTCTCCAGCCCAAATTTGATATATTTTTTGCTGTGATATTATAGCTTGGGTTTTGGCACTGGTTATTAGAAAAAAATTAAGTGGCCTATTTGAAAATATTTTCTTACTCTTGTATTCATGAAAGTTTGTTAAACTGAGAAAAAATTTGAAAACAAAGATGCTATTCACTTTGCTTTTACTAAGACAAATAGTCTTGAATATATTTCCATGCCTGGCAGGAAACACATGCATGCAATCCCAGCACTGGGGAAGCAGAAGTAGTACAAGCCTGAACTCAAGGCCAGCCCTGGCTACACAGTCAGTTCCAGGCTATCATGGGATATATATAGTGGGATCTATCTCAAATAAGACAAACCAAAACATATATAATAAAAATAATTTCTTTAAAAAATGTACACACATACATATCTATGTGTGTATATATTTCCACACAAAACTGGGAAACTGTATTTTTCCGATATTTATATACTGTATACTAGAAAAACGATGACAAATTTGAGGCCTCTGCTTTTGCATTTATTTCTTAATATATCTGAAGATGGATAGTGCATATTTATTTTAGTAATTAGAAAAAAAAGAAAATGACCTGTTTAAAAGGTCTACATCCTTGGCTGGTAAGATGGCTCAGTATTTAAAAGTTCTTGCTGCTTAAGCATAATAGCCTCTCAAGCCAGAGACAACTAAGTTCTACTCCCCAGAAGTAATGTCCACATGTCTATAACTCTCGCCTACAGGGGGCAGAGGCCAGGGACTAGATGGGCTTGGTTACAGAGACTAGGCTCCTGGCTGAGGGAGAGACCCCCATCTCAAGGAAAGAAATACACAGTGAGCAGCAAGGGAAAGATGCCCCACTCTCCTCTGGCCTCCATCCACACACTCACCTCTGCTCATACCTGTGTGAACACCCTGTATCACATATATGCACACACAAAAAGATTCATATCCCCTAAAGCTTGTTTTATACCTTCCCACATTCAGCCCATGAATCTAGAAACTAAATATTTGTGTGAGACTATTAATTCCTGGGTCATTCTGGAAACAGTTTTCCTTTACTGCATCTAGAACTTGTTCACATTTATTTTAAGTCATATTACTCTAATGTACTTACAACCACGAGAAGATGAAAGGAAACTGGGTTCATAGAGAAGGCAAAGCGTATCTGTGATGAATGATGAAAGATAGAGACTGAGATCAATAAATAGATAGATGATAGATCTATCCATGAGCAGGAGAAGGAGAAGGGAGGGAGGAAGAGAGAGAAAGAGAATGAATGAGAATACAGAGATAAATGACAGCCAGAGAGATAAGCAGAGGAAGCAGAAAGACCTTGAGACTTCCACAAAGAGGCTTTCTTGTACAGGAAAAGTGAAGCCATCCACTCTGACACCTGCTTTCTCTTCATTGTTCATTTGCAGTGCTGGGATGGAAGTGAGGTCCTCATTTGAGAGAAGGGATCTGCCCCTGACCTACATTCCAGCTCATACTCATGTGACACATCCAAAAATTTACCAAATTTTTACCATATATTTGCAAAAGTAAATACTGAATGGAAGTTAAATTTTTTTTTCAAACTAACTTTAAACCTCACTCTTCAAAATAAACAAAGGTGATCTTCCTTTGATTGCCCAAAGTCATTTTGCTCCCCACCCCATCTCGCATTCTCCCCATAGTTTGTAACTCATGGGCTATGCCAAGGAGGCGTTTCATGGCCACTGGCATAGCCAGTACCTTCCAGGAGAACTCTTACCACGTGGGCTGGAACTTGCTCCATTTTTGCTGCAGGAGTACCTGGTCTTGGGTAAAACTGGTTAATAAACAGGCTTGGAAATTTGTACTCTTCAACAAGTTTCACTGTTTCTTGAAAATCCTGCTCCGTTTCTCCAGGAAAACCACAGATAACATCTGTCGCGATGGTTATTCCGGGGACTCTAGGAAACAGCAAGATAGAATGGGGAAGGTTGTGACAGGCCATAATTGTTTTATTTCCTTGACATTTTAGCATTGTTTTTGCTTGCTTGCTTGCTTGTTTGTTTCAAGATACACTCTAGCCCAGGCTGACCTGCAACTAGGTAGTTCTAGGCTGGCCTTGAACTCACAGCAATCATCCTACCTACGCCTCACCAGGGTTAGGATTAAAGGCATCCACCACCATGCCTGACAAATAAATAGCATTGTTTTTAAAAATTCCACTTTATTTTTAAAAGGGAAATGTGTAAATGGTTTAAAAGCCCCAAATATCAAGGGTTTATAATGAAACCAATGGCCCTGGTCATTATCAGATACATAAATTTTTAATTCTTTTAGATGTTTCTTTGTTCTCTCTTCTATATATTACAACAGATGATCCACTAATCTCAAGATTTACTGATTTTTAGGCAATGTTTACTAAGTTGTTTGTAATGGTTAAAGAGTAGTTAGGTCTGGAAGTCCTCTAACCTACTCACACCAACAACCTCAATTTACAACTTCCAGTCATAGTATCAATACTTCCTGTGGAAGAACTCAGAACTAGCTACCAGTTGGGGATGTGGCTTTGTGGCAGAATGCTTGCCTAGCATGCATGAGTCTTGGATTTAATTTCTAGCACTGAAAAAAAAATTTCCACATATAATATATATAGCTAAGAGCGTGTCTAATGCAATTTTCCAGAATCTTTACTGGTAAACATAAAATATGTACTATGAGTATGATGGTGTGATTTAAGCAAACCCTGTGCCACTGTCCACAATACTGTAGCACAGAGATATATTAAATGTTAATTATGTATTCATTAAAAATTAAAAATGCTTCCTCAAATCTTTATCAAATTATATAATATCTTCTAAAAGGTAGTAACTGCCTCTTTAAATATTTTGCCTAATACTGATGTTCCTAACCTAACAGAAGATGGCTCAGAAGTGCCATCAGATCTGAACACACCGAACAGCATGGTTGGGCAGTGGGGCAGTGGTAGAGCACTTACCTACGTGGATGCCCTGGGGTCCATCCCAGCACCACAGAAACCCAAAAGCCAAACAAAACATAAATTTATCTTCTAAATACTCAATGTATTATTTAATTCACAAAATCATCTTTCTTTCTCTTTGGACTTCAGGTTTGTATCGTTCTTACAGTGACCCAGCCCCCTCTACTTGAGTCTCGTTTCCCTAAGTCCCGCATCTTCATACTTCTTCATTTCCACCTTCACTCTTCTGAGTGTCTTCAAGAAAAGGGTATCATTACTGCTAACTCGCAGCAAGTCTAAACATGACTCACACCACATGACTGATAGGCAGTATAGTGGTGCATGGCACTTGGAGCTGAAATTTGATTACCCATCAGAATTTTCCACTGTCCCATTTTTTAAACTGTAGGAAAATATATTGATGGCATGTCCAGACTCACTCTGATGCACAGTTTATTTTTCTTTTCCATGGTGAATATCAAACTCAGGGTCTTGCGCCTGCTAGGGAGTTTCCTGCTGCTGCCCCCATACCTAGCTCCACACACTTCTTTACTCAGGCTCGATAACTGGTTTTTTAGGCAATCAGCTTTATTCTCAGTGTTTTTAAGTTTCAAGTTAATATGCCTTGAATTAATTTGTGAATAATTGTACAAGTGCAATCTGGAGACTCAAGGTCTCTGTCTAGAAAATGGACTTTCATTGTCTAATAACCTCTTTGTTAGGTGCTCCTTTCTTGAGAATTGAAACCACTGCATTAGTTCTTGGCTTTATCCTCTTCTATTCTTTTTTTTTTGAGGCAAGCCCAACAGGCTGGCCTTTTAAAAAAATGTGTGTGTGTGTGTGTGTGTGTGTGTGTGTGTGTGTCAGAGAGAGAGAGAGAGAGAGAATTGGCACACCAGGGCCTCCAGCCACTGTAATCAAACTCCAGATGTAGACACCATCTAGTGAGCATGTGCAACCTTGTGTACTTGTGTCACCTTATGTCTGGCTTATGGGGATCTAGAGAGTTGAACATGGGCCCTTAGGCTTCACCACTAAGCCATCTCTCCAGCCCTCCTCTTTTTTTCTGAGTATACTCTATAGTTCTACCGTCCAGAAAATGTACTTGAACATTTTTTCCACTTTTTTATTTAAAAATTTAATTTGCCAGCATAGTAGTGAATGCCTTTAATCATAGCACTTTGGGAGACTGAGGTAGGAGTATTAGCCAGCCTGGACTACAGAGTGAATTCCAGGTCAGCTTGGACTGGAGTGAGGCCCTACCTCATGACACCAAAAAAAAAAAATAATAATAATTAATACCATAGTAAGTCAAAGTTCTTTCTTGTTCTTTAATTTTCTTTTTCATAGCATCTTTTCTTGTTTTAGAGAGGCAGCATCTTATTTACTTGAGTATCTCAAAGTTTGCTTCAAGGTTTCTGCTGACCACCTTTGTACCTATTTCCTCCAAATTCTTGTACTTTGGCTCTCTCATTCAGGGGTTGAGACTTTCATCAGAAAATAGGAATTCTTGCCTTGAAAATAAGACATTGAACACGTTGTGTCACTGAGTGCGTGGACAGAAAACTGCCTGTATTTATTGGTAGGGTGGTGTGGGAGGCCTTTTCTCTATGGCCATTTAGTTTTTCCCAGGCATGCTACAAAATCCTCTTTATACAATGTAACAATAATAGAATTGCATTAAAAATATTCCAAAATTCTGATCCCATGAACAACAGAAAACAATTGCATATTATATGACAAATCTTGATTTTCCTATCACATAAATGCAGCTCTACATGAATGAATACACCAGGTGGGTGGCCTAGGAGACAGTGATGAAGGACACTGAGGAGAGTTGAAGTGCTGCATGCTGAATGCACATCACTTCCCGAGAACCACCACCTCCCTGTGTAAACTACTTGATATGTTGCTGAAAGAAGCATGACACATTTATCCCACAAGGTATTTTGTTCCCAATTTCTTCTTGTATCATCTAATTATTAATTTGGATAAACTTTTTAAAATATTTTATTTATTGGTGTGCATGTTCATGCAAGAGAGAGAGAGGAGAGGGAGAAAGAGGCAAATAGAAAGAGAATGGGTGTGCCATGGCCTTTAACTACTGCACACAAACTCCAGACGCATGGTCCAACTTGTGTATCTGGCTTACATGGGTACTGGGGAATTTAACCCGGGTCTGTAGGCTTTGCAGATAAGCACCTTAACCACTAAGCCATTTCTCCAGCCCTGGATGAACTTTACTTAGGTAAATTTCAAGGTCTAGAACTTTTCTCTTTAATAACAGAGACAATTTCATTTAGAAAAATGAGATGGTATATTGAGATATAAAGATATTTTGTGCTTCTTTGACATGACCATCAAAATCACATTTGAAAAGACCATAAAAATAATGTTTCTACAGTAAGATGCCAATAAAAAGACCAGTTTCCTCCACTAACTCAGTGTGTGGAACAGAAACAATTACATACATAATTTTCAATTAGCTAGTTTCACACTTGCCTTTTAACTACTTATCATCAAAAGAAATCCATGGCTAAAAATAAAAGACAGCAGATGCCAGAGAAATTCATCTCTCCCAGGAAATTAAAAAAAAAAAAATCTTAGAAACTGCCTGTGAAATACTGCAAGAAATGAAGACAACTGGTTATTGTCCATGTTTATGAATTGGAATGAACTGGCAAGAGATGGTGGGTATTCCCAAAGGAAAGTCCCGCACTGGTTCTCTCCCATCTCCAGGATCCATCAGTTGAGCTCAGCATTACACAACACCTGCTTACTTTGGCCTTTTGGTATGTGTGCATGTGGAGGGTGGGGAAGAATGTCTCTTAAAGGACTCAAATGTGGATGTGTGTGATAACCCATCCAAAAAATGGATGCACAACACAGAAGGGGGCAGGCTACTAAAAATTAGTGGCTTATACATTTCAATATTTATCTATTATTACTTGATTTTCTCAAGGCAGCGACTCACTCTAGCTCAGGCTGACCTGAAACTCATGGTGTTCCTCCTCCTTCAGCCTCCTGAGTTCCACCATGCCTGGCTCAGTATTTATTTGTAAAAGTATTTTATTTATTTGCAAGGAAAGAAAAAGGAAATGGGTGCACGAGGGCCTCTTGTCACTACCAACAAACTCCAGATGCCTATGCTGCTTTGTACATCTGACTTTACATAGGGGATTTTAGCTTTACTGGGGATTTAAACGTGAGCTGGCAGTCTTTGCAAGTAAGTACTTTTAACTGCTGAGCAATTTCTCCAGCCCCCCCTTTCCAATATTTAAAAATAGAATCAGTTTAACTGTTTGCAAAGTACATAAGAATACAGCTAATCACTTATGTTTTTTATTTATTTTATTTTTATTTATTTGAAAGAAGGAGGAAGAGAGTCACAGAGAGAGGTTTGGGGAGATAGAGAAGAGAGAGAGAATGGGTGCACCAGGGCCTCTAACCTCTGGAAATGAACTCCAGACACATGCACCACCTTGTGCATCTGGCTTATGTGGGTCCTGGGGAGTTGAACCTGGTCCTTTGGCTTTGCAGGCAAGCACCTTAACTGCTAAGCCATCTCTCCAGCCCTAATGTCATATGTTTTAAAAGCAGAGACTATACTTTAAGATCAGACCAGGCTTGTCTATAATTTCAAATGTTACAACTTACATTCTTAAAAAAAATTTGGCCCCTTAGGTGAGCCAACTAACATTGTTAATTTGCTTAGCAAATAATTCTCTTCAGTATGGAAAAATCAAAAAACTCTGAAGTGAAACAAATTTTAATTTAGTATATTATGAATGAAGAGGATATGTAGAAATTATATGGATATCAATTAGAGTACTACTCTAAGTACATAAGAGCTGATTTTGGATAAACTATGTTTGATAAGCTATGAACTTTCTAATTTTAAATTTTTCTTCAATTATTTTCACAAATTTACTGAAAGCTGTGATTGTTACATATACAATCACTAGGTAGTAAGTATGTGTACTTAAACTGTAAAAACTTTCAATATTTATTTTTCCCAATACTTTTAGAGAATAATTATAGTGGGAAGATAAAAATAAAAAATAGTCAATGAGCATAAGTAACAGTGAAATTTTGGGCTATTATTTTTCTGTCATTTATTTACTGACAAAATGGGTGTGTTACATATCTAGGGAACAGAATAATGACCCTGCCGATGCTCTGACTTTCAGAAGCAGGACAGTGCTTGGTTATGATATTCTGTTAGCAATGTGTGTTTTTGCTAGCTGCAAGCTAGAATTAAAAAAAGAAAACCTCTATATATTTCAAGAATTAAGTATTTCATCTTGAGTAAAAAAATACACATATTGCATGCTTTGCAAGATTTGTTTGCTTTAAAAATTTTTTTATTATTTTATCTGAGAGAGAGAGAGAGAGAGAGAGAGAGAGAGAGAGAGAGAGAGAGAGAGAGAGAGAATTGATCCACTAGGGCCTCAGCCACTATAATCAAACTCCAGACACTAGGGTGACAACACCTGCACTCTTAGTTATCTACCCAGTTATCTAGATGTGGGTTTTCGTGCTGGCATTCATAATTCCAAACTGGAAACAGTCCAAGCATTTACCAACTGCTGAAGGGATAGCTGAAGTATGGCTAGCCACATGATGTGCACAATTCAGAGAGAAGCATCTGCTCATGCAGCAGCCCAGAGGAGTCTGGCAAACAGAAAGCAGCAGCAGACGGTGCACAGGATTGTGTATGTGATCCCATGCACGTGATGTTTCTAGAAGAGGCAAACTTTAGATAATACAGAAAACAGATCAAGGCTGCCTGGGGCTGAGGTGGGAGCAGGCCATGTGAAAATACGGAGGGAGAAACTTTTTGACCTGGTGGAAAGTATACTAAAATCAAATTGTGATGCTATTTATATAAATGTATAGTTACTAAAAAGCGTCAAAAAATGATATCCACAATCTACTACAAAGCGTAGGGAAAACTTTCTGAAGGCAAAGAGAAAGCCAGAGTCAACCTGCCATGACATATTCTTGTAAGGAGTTACTCTGGAGTAGAACTTACTCTGTAGCTCAGGCTAGCCTAGAACTCATGGTGATCCTCCTATCTCAGCTTCCCAAGTGCTGAGGTTAGAGGTGTGTACCACCATGCTGGATTTAACAGTGAAGCTTTCCCCAGGGTGTAGTCAGTCATAGCATTAGATGGACAAAGAGGGACACCAGGCAAAGACACTAAATGGAAAGGCCTTAGTGGAAAGGAATTCTGTTCAGGGCATATCACTCCAGAACTTGAAAAAGCAGTCAGAACTCACTGCTTCCCAAGCACAACCCTGTGACATAGAGAATCAGACTATTTGTATTCAACAGGAGACTTAATCATGTTTTTTCTTTTTTTTTAATAAATATTTTATTTTTTATTTATTTTTATTTGAGAGAGAGATACAGAAACAGGCAGGGGGAGAGAGAGAGAGAGAAAGAGAGAGGGAATGGGTGCGGCAGGGCCTCCAGCCACATGCAAACGAACTCCAGATGCATGCACCCCCTTGTGCATCTGGCTTACGTGGGTCCTGGAGAATCGAGCCTCGAACTGGGGTCCTTAGGCTTCAAAGGCAAGCGTTTAACCGCTAAGCCATCTCTCCAGCCCTTAATCATGTTTTTCATATCAACTTAAGTACTTTTTTAAAGCACTAAATTTATTCTTGTCGTTATATGAATAGAAATCTTTTAATGGACTGGAGAGATGGCTTAGCAGTTAAGGCGCCTGCCTGCCAAGCCCAAGAACACCTGTTTGATTCTCCAGGTCCCATGTTTAGCCAGAAGCAAAAGTGAAGCAAGTGCGCAATGCTGCACTTGCCCACAAGGGGGCGCACACGTCTGGAGTTCATTCACAGTGGCTGAAATGGCCCTGGCACACCCATTCTCTCTCTCTCTCTCTGCCTCTTCCTCTCTCTCTCTGTCTCTCTCTGTCCTTCTCTCTCTCAAAAAAATTTTTTTAACAACTTGACCTAAAAGCTAAAAGCATGGCAACATCTACATAACAGCTGAAAAACCATGAGCCAGGGACAAAGGGGCTTGTGCAGCATGGGGGCTCCTTTCTAAGGTTTGTTTTCTTTCAGGGGTGGGTATGTGTATATGTGTGTATTTGTGTTTATGTGTGTTAGTGCAGTCACGTGTGGGCCATGGTGTGAGTGTGGAGGTTAGAGGACAACTCTTGGGTGTCAGTCTCACCTTGTGCTTCATTTGAGGCAGGACCTGTCATTCTTGTTCTCCTTGCTTATTGCTGCTTTCTTTAAGCTAGCTGGTCCATGAGCTCCTGGAAAATTCTCTTTTATGTAGGGTCTGTGGAGGTGAACCTGAGTACTCAGGCTCAAGCAGCAAGCACTTTATCCATGAAGCCATTCCCCAGCCTCCCTACTGTTTTAACCTGGGTATCTTGGAGAAAAATCTCTTGCATGACTGAAAAGTCTTAACACTAGCTGCATGGCTAGGCCAGGTTGTTAAGACTTTGAGTTCTTCAGTTTCTTCTCACAGTACAAGCATCCAGAGGAAAGCTGAACATGCTGATACACTGATCAGAAGGCACTTCACTTCAGAGTTAAGCATGGACCAGCCACGCTTACCACAGCCTTGCCATTTTCTATACAGACACATGCTGGCAAGGCGCTAATTTATATTTTGTTTAAGAGAATCTTCTCAGTCTGCCTGACAAATGGGGAAAATACCATTAGTGAAATAAGATTCAGGGAAGTAAATTACTGAGTAATACAATCAGAGTGTATTAAAATGAGGAACTTGGTCAGATGCTTTTAATCACCACAAAGCAGCCTTCTGATACAAGTTAACATACTCTAATTTCATGAATATAAGTATTGGCTGTTCATGAGTTCAGCAAAACCAAAACTTATTATTAATAACAATTTTTCTACAGTAATTTATTCCAATATATTAAAACCTGCCAGTATTTTTGCAGTACTATACAGAGAAGTGTTAAGAGATTTGCAAAAGGTCACCAGGTTATTGCTGGTACAATTAGAATCTCCCAACCCTCTTGGTGCCCTTTCACTACTCACACGGTGAGTAGGGAGGCTCGTAACACTAGATTACTCCTGCTCTGTTCACCCTCCTGACACCTTGTTGCATTCTGCAAGGGGCTACTGTCATCACACTATGTACGCATGGCTCAGAGAACGGACACAGCAATAGTGACAGAGGGAGAAATCAGAGTTTAGATCCAGATTTGGGTCCCCTAACAGCCTTCTTTCTCACCACAGTAACTTCACATCTGAGCTTTAGGCCCTTCTTACACAAGACAGGGACCATTCCTTCCAGCATAGAGGTAAGGATGGGGTGAAATGACAGATACAAGGCATCTATAATAGCAGCTGGTACAGTGAAAGGACTAAACTGATGGCCACTGCCTGTACTCTCCCCAAAAGACTAACAAAGTGGGGAGCACACATATGCCAACCACCCCAAATGGGGCACCCACTTCAGCTATTCCAACAGTTTGTATTTTTCTCATGATTCTTGTCAAGTGGTGCTCCAGTAAGTGCTAGAAAGTTATAGGACATATGATCAGAACATTAAAGGTACTGAAAGAGCAGATTCAAAACCATGGGCTTGACTTTCTCTATCATAAACAATGTTAACTAAAACTGGAAGACATGGGCATTTGGCAAGCAGGTTTATGTGTAAAGTGTTAAGAAATTTTAAACTCTATTAGATCAGAATAATATTGCAGCTGCAGTAAAACTTCATGAGAATAAACAGATCATACTAGCATTTTGCATTCTCTGAAAGTCTGTAAGGTTAAAAGTATTACACACAAAACAGACACAAGTTAAAAACTAAAAATATTCTTAGCTCAAAAAAAGCTTTACATAGAAAGTAATCAGCTTAAGTAGTCATTGCAGTTCTGCACACAATTTTCTTTTTGGAAAGTTTGTTCAAATGAATTAATATTAATTTGTCATTTATGAATCCATCAACCCACCTACCAGCTTTCTTTCCAACCGGGTCATTTGCTGTTTAAGGACTTAGAATGAAGGTAAATTTGCAGACTTAGTTTTTAAAAAAACAGATTATTTTTATTTATTTATGAGAGAGGCAGATGAGAGAGAGAGAGAGAGAGAGAGAGAGGGAGGGAGAGAAAGTGGGTGTGTCAGGGCCTCCAGCCACTGCAAACAAACTCTAGGTGCATATCTGTCTATCTGGTTTTACATGGGTACTGGGGAATTGAACCTAGATCCTTTGGCTTTGAAGGCAAGCATCTTAACTGTTAAGTCATCTGTGCAGCCGCAAGTTTTTAAATTATTCTTTTTTTGAGGGCAATAGACTTTCAACAAAAATCTAGATGAGTTTAGTTAAATTTGGTACAATTTACTGTTTTGAAGTAAAAGAGAAAGTACAGACAGGCATGGCTCAAGACAAAGCATTTGCTGTGCAAATGTGAATAGCTGAGTTCAGGTGCCCACCACCCAATTATCAAAAGCTGGACACTATGGCAGGTGTTTGTAACCCCAGCCACACCTACGGGAGAGAAGGGAGCCTGCAGCAGAATCCACAGGAAGCTCAGACTAGCCAGCCAGGCAAAAACAACAGGGAACTACATGTATTCCTACCTCAAAGGAGATGGAAGGTGAGGACTCACACTTGAAAGTTGTCTTCTGACCTCATATGCACATGTGGCACACATGTGCCTGCACTTACACACATGATCCCACATGCACACATCATAAAACACCCATGCACAAAAACACCCACAACAACGAGAAAGTGAAAATATGTGTGATACAAGGAAGGGTGAAACCGGCAAATGTGTTTAACACACTGCAAACCTCTGGATATTTGGGGAAATTAGAACTTAACACAGCAAAGACTTTTAAAACATCTGCAGTAAAAACTTGTGACACAGAAAGCAAAGTGGCTGTGAAACAGGCCAAAGGAACAGGATGGGACAGCACACACACACCTGATGACACCAAGATTTCACCTGTCCCTGACAGACAGGTCACCTTCAAGAAACAATCAAAATTTGGTAATCACTGTAAACAAAACATAAGCTAAACACTGTGCTAAGAATGATCTTTATCCTGTCATCATTGCATTCCACAGCAAATATTCTGGAACATGCACAAAGCCTCACATAAGACCAAGGATATTGCTTTAAAAACTAAAAGTAAGCATAGTAGATAGTATTGTTATAATGTTTAAAAGGAACCATATTAAATTTCACAGACTTTTTACACATCTATTATTAAAATCATTTTATGACACTGCTATTTAGAGTAAAGGTATTTACTATCTGTGGTACTGTTAACACAATTCTTATATGAGTTTTTCTGTTTCTATGGTAACATGAATTATAAGGTTTAATGAAGCTGGATTCTGTAATGTGTATTTTTCTGTTATTCAAGGTGAAAAGGAAATGAAACATTTCTAACATTCATAGACTGCAGCAAATGTCTGAATTCCATTTAGAGATAAGACGATAATTACTAAAGTAATTAGAATTCTTCCTGGATGGAATTATTTTGCACACAGTGGAAATTTAGACTTGGGAATGAAAGCAAGGGCCAGAGTATGTTCAGCATCAGTAATTAATTACAACTCAGACCTCAACACTGCTCTCATACTCTAGAACTCACTCCACCTTCTTCTGTCTGCTTCTGACGAAAATAGCAAAGGAAACTGGTCCCCAACCCCCACTCCTTAAGTCAGAAAGATAAAGTAGGTGAAACCATTTTATTCAAGAGAAAATCCAATTACAAAAATAATCAACTTTTCCTTCTTGCTTTATTTTTTCATATGTGAAAGGGCATTCACATTAGCAGAACCAATTAAAGGAATATCAAGACAGGGCAAAACTACAAAGTTGGGCAAATGTCTCAAATATTTTAAAATTAAACTTTGAAAAAACACTTAGTGAAAATTTTGCCATGCAAGCCCAGATCACAGCATTCTTTAATGAGAAAGCATGACTGGAAGGTGAGCATAAGTCAGCTGAAAGAATAATAACTTAAAGAATCACACAGCATAAGGCACTTGTCTATTATTGACAACAAAACAGGGTATTATTTCAATGGATATGTTATCATGAAGAAATGGTATGCACAGGGAGGGCTAGGGATGTAGCCTCATGGGTAGAAGGTTTGCCTAGATGCACTAAGCCCTGAGTTCCATCCTGAAACACTAAACAAACTGGATGTTGTGGCTTACACATGTAATCCCAGCACTTGGGAGGGAAGTCAGGATGATGAGACATTCAAAGTCATAGCAAGTCTGAGGGTGTTCTGTCTTAGAGAGAGGGGGGAGGGAAGGAAGAAAGAGGAAGAAAGAGAGAGGAGAAAGAAAGAGGGAAAAGAGAGGAGCACAGTCTCGGAACAATACCTTATATAATGGAAATCACACGATCCTCCAAATTGGAAAAGATTTATTACTAGTTTATCCTTATTAGTTGAACTAATTTTGTTCAAAAATAGTGGTACTTACACAAAATCTCCCTGTTGTTGTTTTGTAAATAGTTTTTTAAAGTATTTTATTTATTTATTTCAGAGAGAGTGAACCAAAGAGGAAGAGCAGAGACAGAGAGAGAGAGGGAGAAAATGGGCCCATCAGGGCCTCTAGCTACTGCAAACAAACTCATGTATCTGGCTTAGCATGAGTACTGGGGAATCAAACTCTGGTCCTTAGGCTCTGCAGCAAACACTATGGCACAGTGCAGGTCGGGTCCTAGCCAGGCCGCCTGCTAGAAGAAACCAGGAAGTGGCTTCTGTGTATGTGGCATCCTGCACAGGCCTGGCATGACAACAGCTACAGCTCCATGCCTGCGAGCAACCTGTTGCTAGATGATCTGCCTGAACACAGGCTGTCATTGGTCACAAGAAAGGAACCACCCCATACAACGATTAGCCAGCCAAACCCTTAAAAACCCCTATACTTCCTTGAATAAACGAGTTTGTAGCAGCTCACCCTCTGCCTGCTTCCACACAACCCCCGGAGTCTGTGTCATGACTCAGCGCCTCTCACCCCCTACCCTGCAGAGACCCTGAAGTCCCTCTGTGCTGGCCCTAGGGGGGACCCCAACAAAGCACCTTAACTCCTGAGCCATCTCTCCAGCCCTGTAAATAGTTCTATTGAAACGCAGCCATGCCATTCATCTGTACACTGTTTATGGCAGCTTTCTCTACAGGAACAGAGCTGAGTAGCTGTGACAGTTGCAACAACAGACCAGGTGGCCCACAGGCCAGAATAGTTACCATCTGCATAGACTCCCTCTTTAACCCCAGGATTCTCTGGGCTTGGCTAAATTATCCTAGGGATACTGCGGGGTGGGGCAGTGCACACAATGCTCTCTGAAACCTCTCTGAGAAGCTTACTGGCACCTGTCCAGAATTTTCTCCTCTGTGACTCACTGCTCTGGTGACATTTTTATGATTTTCTTGTGGCATCTTAATTTATACACAGTCCTTACTCAATGCCCCTGTGGCACAATTTCCCTATGAGGGTCTCACAGGATTCCTCTTCTTTTTCCTCCTAATGAACTATAAGATTCAAAAAGGTGAACGATGTGTCCAGAGCAGTCAGGAGTTGGTCACTGGCTACTGTCAATCAAACCCACTTACTGAATTGTCCTAGGATTATGTAGAATAACTAAGACTATTACTAATCAAAAATCTTTGCTAATCAGTAACCACTATATAATGACTTAGTACAAATGATCCTATTAATAATTTTTGCATATACAAAAACCTATGATAACCATTGTACCCAGCAAGTGTCACACTATGAGGCAGGTGCTGGGGTGGTAAGGTCTACCAGAGGAAGCTATCATTAAAACAAAATTAGATTAAATCTAACCAAGGAGAAAGGAATACCTCCAAGTGAGGGGCAAGTAAATGGAAGTTGTGGACAATGGAGGGTGGACCAGCATGTGGAGCCAGCAGTGGAAGCCAACAGCAATATGGCAGCAGAGTCACATACAAGACAAGAAAACAGAGATGGCAGGACAAGGAGGCCACTGAGGCTCATAAAGACTATGAATCTCAGAGAGGATGGAAGAGACCAACGCCAGGAGAAAGGACAGTGCCACGGGTTCCACCTCCCAGAGTAGGGTGTGCCTAAGCTAACTGAAAAGGTGACACTGAGGACACAACCTCCCTCCTCAACATACCTATCAGCTCCAGTTACACCTGACACTTGTGATTTCTGGCAAAGAATGACACAAGACACCCTGAGAGGTAAATACAACTTGGGCATGTCTGTTCTACACACTGGAAGAATACAGATCCATGTTCTACCACTAAAACACATGATGCAAAGCACTCCACACAAGACCTGCAGGACATGAGAGAAAATGATGGCATCAAAACAGAAGAGACTAATTGGAAAGAAGAAGGGATTCAGTGGAGGGGGGTAGGAAGAGGGAAAAGGAAGAGTGGTGAGAAGAGGATGTGATCATGGATATATGGAGGTTGTCAGTAAAAAGCATTTAAAAAGCAGAATAGGGCTGGAGAGATGGCTTAGCAGTTAAGGCGCCTGCCTGCCAAGCCTAAGAACACCTGTTCCATCTCCAGGTCCCACATTTGGCCAGATGCAAAGTGACCCAAGGGCACAATGTCGGAATTGCCCCAAGGGGGTGCACGTGTCTCGAGTTCATTCACAGCAGCTGAGAGGCCACTAGCGCCCATTCCCTCTCTATCTCTCTCTGTCTCTCTTTCAAAAAAAAAAAAAAAAGGCAGAACAAAAAGCCGGGCATGGTGGCTTACACCTTTAATCCCAGCACTGGGGAGGCAGAGGTAGTAGGAGGACTGCCACAAATTTGAGGCCAGCCTAAGACTACATAGTGCACTGCAGGTCAACCTGGGCTAGAGTCAGAGCCTACCTCGAAAAAAAAAAAAAAAAAAAAAACCTGCAGAAAATGAATGGAATTTTTTTTGAAGGCAAGAGAGTATAAAGATAAACGGTAAATATGTGAAGACATAACTTAGCTCTATGTGGTACTAAAGTGCGCTATTTCTATGTGGCGCTCTGTAAGAGGCAGGAAGAACAGATTTGGAGTGTCCCTGTGAGGAGAATGAAATGGAATGAAGAACCAAATCCTACATATTTGGGGTCCAGAAGATCCTGATGAGGTCAAACAGTTTTTTTGAAAACGTAGGTAGAAAAGCTGTTCTGGACTCTGAAAAACTCCAGGGAAAATTCACAGTACTCAACATTAGCAAATAAACTGATAACTGATTTAATCACTGTCAAAGGAGGACAATCCATGCCCTAAAACTGCACTATGTGTAAGACAAGACACCGCAGCTTCCAGTCAGACCTCGCTTGGAGAAGTCAGGTCTCACCAGTACGAGAAGAACTAGACTCAACTGTAATAAGATGGGTTCATGGACAACACGTGTGGTGCACACTGTGCCTTCCACATATTGACTCATTGAGTCTTCCCAACATTTTCATAAAGCAGGTACTATAATCATCTCTGCTTTTAAATATTATCTTATTGAGGCTTAACGAGGTTACATGATTTCTCCTTAGTCATAGCAGAAGAGGTTGGAGCTACAATTTGAGTCCTTGCAGCACAGTTCCAAATTCTGAGCACCTTGCTTAGTACTTTACTATCTCTTGGTAACCAAAAGAATTCAGGCAAAATGAATAGGTGCTATATGAGCTTTATAGAACAAATCCTATAATATACAATGCAGACACAACAGAGTCACTATAATATACAAGGCAGACACAACAGAGTCACAAAAAACCTCTGAGACAGACAAGTAAGCTCAGCATTAACCAACAGAGTTGGACAAAACACAGGCTGGTGTTATCAGGGACCCTAGCCAACAAAAACATAGCATCAGCTCTCACCAGATATTAAGTTCTCTAATACAGCAAAAGAACTAAAAGCAGGTGAAATTATTATCTTTTTATCCCAATACAGATGGAGTGTCATTCCAACATGCAGTCAGTATAAGACCTAATGATATATATGACATTCACTTTTTTCTACATGAGGACTTTGAAATCTGTTACATATTTTATATTTTCAGCACATCTCAACCTGCCACACTCTACATTCTCAGCAGACACAGTGGGCTCCAGTCCTGGGTGCACTGGCAGAGAAGATGAGCAAACACAAGCAAAGAAAACAAGCACCATGGAGGTAGTGCACAGGAACAGGAGCCCAGGAGCTTTCTGCTAAATAGGATTCAGGATGAGCACAAAGGAAGGGAAGGAGGGAGAAAGGAGGGAAGGGTGTGGGGTGGAAGAGGAAGAAAGGAAGGTAGGAAGGGAAGGAGGAAGGAAGGAATCCCATGGCCAGGAAGAAGTCTGCAAAGGGAACCCAGAACTTCTGTGGGGAGCAAGACCTTCAGAGCATCATCAGGAAGATGATGCCAGCTGGACCTTCTGAATGACGAGATGAAAGAAATGATGGGCTGCAAGCTAACAATGGCCTGCACTAGGGCAGAGGCAGTAGGAAGTGTCAAGAAAGACAGGGAGGTGAGGGACACACAAATCTACCCACAGCCCTAGAGACAGCTGAGTATGAGACAAGCTGTAGTGAGGGCAAGAACTGGTGACATTCAGTGTTTGCTCCCATGTGTGGAGGAGAAAAGATGAATGGTGATGTGGAAGGCAGAGAGTAAAGGAGCATCAGCTTGGAAGACAAGCTAGATGATGGACTATGAGATGTGTTTGTTTAACTTATGAGAAACCTGCTGGGGAAGGAGTTGCAGCAGACAGAATAGCTTAAGACTTGACCACACTTGTTTGAAATTTTCTGGACTAGTTAAAAAATGCCAGTTGTGGTGGCACATGCCTTTAAGCCCAGTACTGAGGTAGGAAGATCACTGATTCTCCAAGGCCAACCTGAGCTACAGTAACACTGCTGCAAGAAAAGGAAGAAAAATAGTGTGAAAGAGAGCTGGTATTTGAAGGTTCAGTGGGTAAAATGCTTGTCTTCCAAGTATAAGCATCTGACTTCACATCCCTAGAACCTATGTAAAATGATAAGGATGGTGGTCCTTGCCTGTAATCCCAAGGCCTGGCAGGTAGAGACAGTAAGCCTAGGCTTCCCTAGCTAGTCGAGCTAAGCTGATGAGCTGTAGGTTTAGTGAGAGGTCCTATGTCAAAGAATAAAGTGTACAGTGATCCAGACCTCTGGTATCCAAATGCACATGTTCACACATGCACTTGCTTACACACATGTGCACCCACATACAAACAAACATGCATATATATAAACACACACATAAAAAAAGTTCAGAAGAAACAAAGAAAATTTACCTAGAAAACAAACAATATTCTAGTTCACATATTTTTTTACCAGATTTAAGACATACCCTCTACCATTAAACTATGCTCTAATATTTTTAAGTTTGTAGTGCTGGGCTTGTGTCTCAGTAGTAGAATACTTGTCTAATATGTAAGAGTTCCTAAATTTGATCTTCACCACTTTAAAAACGTTGAGTCCCACATAAAAAATTTAAAAATAAAATGCAAACTGCTAATACTACATGTCTCAACACAGTTAACCAAAATCAACTTTACTGATAAACAGAATATGATGGAGCATCTGAGTTCAACTGCAGTGGCTGGAGGCTCTTGAGTACCATTCTCTCTATCTCATAAAAAAGAAAATAGAAATAAAAAACATGATGGAAGTGCTTGCATGTACTGAAAACCATGATGCGATTTTACCAGACTCTATACTACTGTTCACAACAACTGTAACACAGAGATATATTAAACATTAACTCCATCCAAGAATTAAAAATGCACCAGATGTGGTGGCACACACCTTTAATCCCAGCATTCAGGAGACAAAGGGAGAAGAACTGCTCTGAGTTTGAGGCCAGCCTTGGACTATAGAGTGAGTTCCAGGTCAGTTTGGCCTAGAGTGAAACCCTACCTTGGAGAAAAATTTAAAAATGCAACTAAAATTTTTATTAATTATCTAATATGAAATATGATTGGCAAGCATTGCATAGTAAATATCTTTAAAAATTTTTTGAAATACAAGGAAAATATGATTTTCAGAGTAATTGACACTAAAAAAGAAATGCAAGCTACAAAGGAAATTTGACACTAAAATTATTCATCATTAAATTGAAAACTTAGTCTAAAGGAGTTGCATGATTTCAAGTTCAAAGTTTTTTTTTTTATTCAAAACTGTTTTGATTACTTTCTGCAAATGTAAATCCACTGATACTGTGCATATTTCCAATAAGTACAACAGCATGAGATTCCACACTAGCAGGACACCTGCTAACATCTTTTACTCAAGTACGTGTTTCTAGTGCAAAGCAATTATATTATCTCAAATATTTAAAAATGTTTTCTATTACTACCTAACAAAACTGCAGGTTACCTCACCAGTTGCTTCCCTGTGCACTCACTTTGCCTAAATTCCTGAGAAAAGACTGATTTGTGGTGGGATGTGTGCAGAAGTCAGTAACCGCTCATAAGCAATACCAGTCTGGTCTATTTGCATCTGATTCCAGACATGAAAACACAACTGTTTCAAATGCTAGAGAAAGGTATGCCTACACGGTTCTATTGCTTATCCAGGATCCCACTTCCCAGCATGGCTTCCTAATGTTAGGAATTCGGAAGAGGACATGAGTGTTAAAGCAAGTTACCTCAGCAGCTCTGCTGTTCTGCTAATCACTGCTCTCCCACCAACATTGACCTTCCCAGGGCAGCCACAGCTATGCTCGCTTCTCATCCTCGGGTGTGCGTACAGAACACCATGCTCTCGAAAGACACACAGAGAAGACCCAAGGAAAAAAGAAGACACACTTATCTGACTGTTCCCTTACTGCTGACCTGATGACCGTCTATGTTCAGCCTGCAGTGGGAACGGCAGCAGATTTCTGTACAATTCCTGGTCTGCATGACACGGACACATTATTGCACTGTTTCCTAGTACCAAGATCTCACAAGGAGAAGGTCAGACTTGAAGATTAAAAAAGAAATAGAATGTTCAAGACTGAAATAATGATCTCAAAGTCAGTTATTTTTAATAAAACATGAAGTATTTAGTGACATTTGCCTCAAGCAAATGGGGATTTAGTCAAGCTACTGCACTTATTTAAATCCATACTTTGCATGATGTAAAGTATTAGTTGTGAGTAGTAACTCATTGCTAATAGGTAGTGTTTATTCCACCTCTTTCTCATCTAGCTTTCCTCAGCAACAGTGACTACTCAATAAAAATTACATTTACTCTCACTTGACTGACATGCATCTCAAAGCGAGCAGTCTCTCACCAAGCTTTATCACAGGGACACAAGCCTACAGACCATTATTGCTTTATGACTAAAAAAATGAGTGACTTAAGACAAAAAGCTCAACATCCTTAAACTTCATTTCTATTCATTCCCTAATAAATACCATCTGCCGTGTACTTTAGGGATATAATACCCGTCAAAAACTCCATCGTATTATGAGAACCGGCACCAAGTTGATCTGAAATGCATATTTGAACAGATGTGTTTAAATTACATCTCCGTCTATCCACATGCATAAATTCAGAGCAAGCGTGTGTTGATTTAAAATGCATAAAAAAAGGGATTTGGAGATGCATCAAAAGTGAACAGCATCTCAACGGATCAAGGCTCACATTATGAAAGGTCATTACTAAAAATAAAGTTTGCATTTATTAAGGGTTGCACCAGGGGGCTGTTCATGGGAACTGACTTAATGCTTGCTGCACAAAATCAGCAACTGAAGCTATGCTAATTTTTTTACAACTCTTCCATGTAACACATTCAAACTGTCATGCATCCATAGGAAAAAAAAATAGGATGGTGGACATGAAAATAGAGAAAATGTCTACTGACAGACTTTGGTTTATATGGTTCAGTTCTCCCTCTCAACCTGATTTTTCATGCCACTAAAATATTTATCTAAATTCTACAAGCATAGTGATATTCTGGTTTCTATTTTGGAGATATTCTTCCAAAAGTTGAAAATAATCAACTTAAAGTCCAATAATGATGTTCATCATATTTAGCAAGAAATCACACACGTACACCCAGGCATAGAAGCGTCAGATCTGTAGTGTTCACTGTGTTCCATGTGATCATGTTTCAGCTGGTTGTCACTGACAATAAAGCTCACAGGTGAGCTGTTGAGAACTATGGTGAATTGTTCTTTTCCTATTAGGTTAACAGTAAAAATAAATAATAATCAAACCCAAAGAAGAAAAATAATTGCTGAGTGAATTCCCTAGTTAGTTTATGCCATGTATGTGACACATGAGTCCATACTACCTTTGAAGCCTCAGCACTTAGTATGGGAGCTGAACATAAAAACACATGCACACAATGGGTTCCGGAATACTCATTTGTAGGCATTGCTGCTACACTAACTACTTCTGGCTATACTAGATATTTTCTTTACTTATAAAAAAATTAAAATTTAATTACAAGGCTGAGGCAAAGCTTTTCACACTGACCATCTTCCAAATTAACCTTTCATGCTAAGTTAAAGCAATTTGAGAAAAAGAGTTGAGCATTCAAAAGGAATTTCAGATTCATTTACAAAGACTATTTCTGAAATACAAGAAGAAAGCAACTTTTGAGGAGCATATCTGGTCATATAAGATGAAGATTTTTATTTAATTTCACTGGTAGACAATTCTCTCTTCACATATAGGTTTGTGTTGCTCCTCTAGGTGTCTCTTACAGAACTAAGCTCCTCCATTCACACTTCAAAGGGAGTTCGAGGAGACCGTCACTGTTCTTAGACCACACATCCGTTCCTCCTCCAAGAGAAACCCTGTGCATCTTCTAATGTTCTATTTCAACTGCTTGTTATTCCTGTGCCTTCTATTAGGATTATGTTCATTGAGGGTTAGCATCACTGTTTGTCTTGCATGTTACAATAATCCCAGGGTCCAGAGCTCAGTGTAAAAGAGGTACCTAATACATATTAATGAGTCAATGAAAGACATTATTTTCCTTTCTGAAGGAAGAAAAATCAAATCTCATAAATAATATTCATTCAGACCTGATTCTCAACTTTTTATCTGGAATAGCCAAAATTAAGTATTAATGAAATATGTTTAAGAAAATATTCTAAGATAAATGTATATTGCACAATAATCCTTCAGGGCAAGTGGCAAAGACACTCAATGGAGAAGGAATCAGTTTGAAGAAGACTGTTATTGATAGCTACAGTATCTAATAGAGTAGTGTTAGCTACCTGTGGTTACTTCAGAGCTCTAAATTCTGGGTCTCCTTCTGGACTCTGAACTGAAAGAGCTTCAGATTTAAGTGTCACACTCAGTTTGCCCATAAGATTTCTGTCCACCCCAACTCCCCAGAAAGGATGGTAAATAAGGGCAGATAAGCAACAATGCAGCTCTAGAAAACCATGTCCTAGAAACGATAGCTAGGCCTTATGAGTGCCGAGTGAGGCCCGCCACAATCTGGCTCTTCTTCTTTCACCTTTTGTTCCTTGCTCTTTTCAATGCTCTGCACATACTAACCTGCGGGCACTGGGACAAACATCACAGGGTAACTAAAAAATAAAACAAGCATTTTTGAGTGGCTTTCCTTAGTGTTGATGAATTGACAGATGTTATTAACAGTGCTAAGTTTTAACTGTAAAGTCAGCATCAAAATGGACATGAGAAAAATGCTGTATGAATAGTTGGTATAGAATGTATCCTGGTAGGCAGAATAGGAGAAAATACAAATTCAAGGAAATACAAATTCATTAAACCTGATGTGGCATCTACTAGGATGTGTTATAACTTATGATGGCTAAAAATATGGGTGAGACACAAAAAGATTTAGGTGGAAAATTTTACAAAGCTCATGAAAGACCATCACATTATTCATCAGCAAGTTTTCTAGAAAGTTTCAAATGTCATGTGTTATGGAGAGAAGCATGGGTTTCATCCTATTCCATCAGGTCAAGAAATTTGTTCTTAGGAAGAAAAGGTGACTAGTTTCAGTTATCCTGCCACACAGTAGTCAAATGGTTTAGCAATGGTAAAAATGTTATTTTTTTATTTTTTATTTTTTGAGGTAGGGTCTTGCTCTAACCCAGGCTGATCTATTCACTATGTAGTCTCAACGTGGCCTTGAATTCATGGTGATCTTCCTACCTCTGCCTCCCAAGTGCTGGGATTAAAGGCATGTGCCACTATGTCCAGTTTATTTTATTTTTCATACTCAAGGCTAACACTGAAATTTTTCTTAATGGGAAGAACTTTCTAAAACTATTATTATCAAACACTCATCAATTAGCATTTGCTATAGACTTAATGGTCTTTCATAAAGAATTCAACCCCATGGGGCTGGAGAGATGGCTTAGCTGTTAAGGCGCTTGCCTGCAAAGCCAGAGGAACCAGGTTCAATTCCCCAGGACCCACGTAAGCCAGATGCACAAAGTAGTACATGTGTTTGGAGTTTCTTTGCAGTAGCTGGATGCCCTGGTGTGCCAATTCTCTCTCTCTCTCTTCCTCTCTCTCCCTCTCTGTATTTCCTTCTCTCTCTCTCTTAAATAAAATAAAAATATTTACAAGGGGGCCCTGGAAAGATGGCTTAGTGGTTAAGCACTTGCCTGTAAAGCCTAAGGACCCTGATTCGAAGCTCAATTCCCCAGGAACCACATAAGCCAGATGCACAAGGTAGCACATGCATCTGGAGTTCATTTGCAGTGGCTGGAGGTCCTGGCACACCCATTCTATCTGTATCTATCTGCCTCCTCTCTTTCTCTGTCTGTTGCTCTTAAATAAATAAACCTACTCTTGAATAATGGTACATCCAGAAGCTATAGATTGTTACTAGAAAATTTTCAGTGCCTGGGTTGGGATACCTTCCAGGGAGTTGTTGGCCAGGGAGGTCCCTGTTGCCTCCAAAACATTACAAGCTATTGCCAAGGCCCTTGGTTTCCCTTGAGAAACAGATAGTAAGACCCTATTGCTGAAGACTTCACTTGCCTAAGCTGCAAGGTCTCTGAGAAAGCAAGCTGGTGCTGAGCAAAAAACCTTCTCCCTGTAGACCAGCCACCTGAAAGCTGGAAAAAGCAGCACTGCATGCAGCTGTATGGGAGACAGAAATCATCAGTGATGAAAACAGTAGACACTGGAAACCTCAAGTTTGGCCAGACAGGCTCAACAACAGAACAGGTGCAATAATGGCATGTCTGCTCTTGGGGAAACCAACTGCTCCATAATTGGATTGAAGGCCCACTCAATGGGAGGGAATAAATGCTTGGTACTAAATAATGTAATCAAAAGTCTATGGCAGGGGAGGTCATGAGCCTTAGGGGTATAAAGCCTCCTCTTGCTTGGCTAAATGTATATATTATTCCCTCCAAACTGCCCTGAAATCACTACACTTAATGTTCATATTCACATATTAATGCTACTCTCACTTCTGATTAGAGAAGCTTCTCTTTTCACATGGCAGTAACCACTGGGAGGACCCAAAAGACAACATAGTGCTGAGAAGAAGTGATGGAGGAGTGTCCAGCACTAAAACATCTCTGTCACACCCTCCAAGGCTCAGGGTCCATTGCAGCAGAGGGGGCAGAAAGAATGTATGAGCCAAAGGAAGGATACAACTCCTTACAATGCAACTGTCAAGACAGAAATTGGCCTAAATATCCATGACCTCACAGTGCCTAGCAATACCTTCACAATACCCTCATAATTGGAGAAAAAGATGATGACATCAAATTAAAAGAGAGACTAATGGAGAGAGGGAGGGGATATGATGGAGAGTGGAGTTCTGAAGGGGAATGGGGGAGGGGAGGAAAATATCATGGTTTAATGTCTATAAGTATAGACATTGTCAATAAAAAAAAAAAAATTAAAAAAAGAAATGACATTTAAAAAATATATAAGGAAAAGAATTTAACCCCAAATTACACAGAGAAAAATCAATTTTATGCAAAATATGTACTAAAATATTTTTAAGAACTGAATTTTAAGCTAAAGTAATATCCAGCTTCATTAGACATCTACCATAATGACAAAGTTAATGAAGTAATAACACACTCCATTCCCAGGAAAATGTATAGAAGACACATTTCTGAGTTCCAGCCATATTTCTAACAACATTTTTCAGGTACATATGCAAGTGGAAAGGGAATGTCAAAATTTAAGAACCCATTTAACTATGCCATTGAGAAGAGCTTACCTCTTACTCCTAATGGGAAGTGAGTGGTCTGATAAAGCACAATTATAGAGAGAAGAATCTAACAGAAATCTATGAATGCCTTCTAAATGATGAGCATGAAAGTCATGATATACTTATAATATGAGGATTTGGGATTTCATGTATTTGTGTGAAAGACATTTTCAAAGATGAAACACAGAACACTTCAGAACATATGAATCAATTTTAACTGATTTTGATGATATGGAATACTCAACTTTGAATCCTAATGAGTATCCCAAATAAACCATTACATTCCTTTTACTAATAGAACTATATTTTAAAAATTATACTATATAACTATTATATTTCAAAGTTCACCAACAAAAATTTGTAGAAATGTGTTTTTTTTTTTCTTGGACTGAGGAGATGGCTCAGTCAGTAAACAGCTTCCTTTGCAAGCATAAGGATCTGAGCTTTACTCCCAAATCCATGCACAATCATACTAGGATTTGTGACGCACACTTGTAATCTCAGTTCTCAGGAGGTGGAGAAAAGCAAACTCCTGAGGCATACTGGCCAGCCAGCCTAAGCAATTTGGGAGCTCCATACCAATGAGAAAAGCCTGTCTCAAGCAACGAGATGGATGGGGCCTAGAGGAATGACACCGAGGTTTGTCCTCTGGCCTCCACGTATATAGGTACACACATATACACACATACATTAAGAAAGAGCTTGCTGACCTGTACATTAGATGGTTCTCCAATGATCCTGGATAGTTCAAAATATATGTCAAAGTAAATCTTCCTCTCAAATAGGGGTTATCCTCAAAACCAAATCTAGAGCTGCTAAATAATTCTTTACATGATAGCAGGTAGTGGTGTGCACCTGTCTTTAATCCAAGCACTCAGGAGGCTGAAGCAGGAACACTGTGAATTACAGGCTAATCTAGGATATCTAATGAGACTCGGTCTCAAAACAACACAAAATACAATAGCCAAGAAAGACATAAATAAGTAGGAGCCATACCAGGACACTGGGCCTTGTACCAATGAATGCCTATTCTGCATTCTAAGTAATTTTAGAAAGAAAATCAAAATGGATTTTAAACAGCCCCAGTCCCATCACAGAAATCAGAATCTTGCCTTTTAAAACACTGGTAACATTTTTTTAAAGAAGCTCTGAACTATGTAGCATAGAATTGCCTTGAATTTGCTATATACCTCATGCTGGTCCATGTCCATGTCCATGTCCAAAGTGCTAGACATGTACCACAATGCTCAGCTGAGAAATTAACTCCTAAAGCAATATTTAAATGTATATTCCCATGACCAGCAGTGATTGCTATAGATAAGAAGAAAGATGCTAAAATACAGTCATTACCAAACTTCAATCACAAACACTAACAAACATTAACAGAATAAATACTTCCATAGGAAAAATTCTTAATATGCCATTTCAATTTTGTTCTCATTGAAAGGGGTCTCAGAAAAAAAAATTATCTCTTTCTATATGATGTGGATAACCTGCCATTCTGTAAACTTTATAGATTAAAAGATTTAAAAAGTAATTGAGTTTACAATGCACAAATAAGAGTTCTAAGATGAATTTCTGTGCCCTTGTGGCCTTTTTTCTAGATAGCGAAAATGTCATATGTGAATTGTTCATATTTGATTTCTTTGGATTTATCAAGTCGAGCCAAGATTGGTTGTTTTTTTTTCTTTTTAAATAACAGCACAACAATGATTTTCTGAGATTAGGTTATCCATTTTTTGCTTGAGTGAACAAACAGCTATACCAGACTAACCCTATGCTTACACAAACAGGTCTTCATGTGCTGAACTTGCAGGAGATTTGTGCTGGCCTGATGATGAAGCACGTCTTCCTTAGCAACGTAGCCAGTATTATTAGGTGCAGGCACTCTTGCTACCAAGTAACATGTGTCTGTATAAAATAAAACCTAGTTCTGCTATGAGCTGCCTTAATTGGTCACTTACTTGAAACCACACAGGTGTAATTCCATACACTGGTTTTTATTTTATAAGTACCTTTTATTTAATACACTTGAAGTAGAGCATATTTGAATCTTAAAGAAGGCTCGGAAGTAAAGCTGGAGCTCACGGTATAAGTTAGGAAGCCAACAAGTACTTAGAAGATGTAACACGGGTTTCTTACCAAGAGGATGGGAGCTTCCTAGCAATGCCAGAATTTTACCTTCACCTACATATCTCAATGCAGTTAGAATCAATTTCTGTATTTTCTTCCCAGATAGCCTTGTTCCTTTCCAGGCATCTTCTGTAGCACTGTCAAACATGTCCTGCACAATCCAGGCACGTTTCCCTTGCTCCTAAGTATCTCCCCTAACAACTAAACACGCCTGCAACTTCCCTGGCAATTCTCAGCACTCTTCTTCTGTAGTTAAGGAACAAACCAGCTCAGTGTGTGGAGCTCAACTCGATTACTCCTTCCCTGTTTGCAAATGCGTGCCCTTCCAGACTTGCTGGTAACCTTCTCAATCCTGGCTCCTGCTCTGGTGCAGATGGGATTCTGACCTAATCACTGGCAAATCCATAAATGTTTCTATCCTAATTCTACTTATCTATTTAATGTATGTGACATGATCGACCATCCATTTCTTTCATTAATATTTATTTATTTATTTGAGAGAGAGAGAATGGGTGTGTCAGGGCCTCTAGACCCTGCAAACAAACTCCAGACACATGCACCACCTTGTGCATCTGGCTTACGTGGGTACTGGGGGATCAAACATGGGTCCTTAAGCTTCATAGACAAGTGCCTTAACCGCTAAGCCATCTCTCTAGCCCCATCCACTTCTTAATTGTTAATTTGACAAATATATTTACACTGGGATCAGATTCTGGAGCTGTAGGAACTGTTCCCTGGAGCTCTCAGCCCATCAATGAACTGGGAAGGGGGCATACATACAGCAGGATCTCCCCCAGCTGGCAGGTGGGAAACACAGACAGTAGACTGGAGTCTTCTTCCAACACACTGTCCTTAGCTTGGGTATAACTGATCTGGAAACTTTCAAGGGCTTCTTTGCTTAGCATCTCTAAACCTTGCCACCCTTTGATATCTACCCTCCACATCCAGTCATCTCTTCCTTCTCTCCACCTTTTCTCAACGACACAAATGGTTTCTAATTGCCTATACTGGAAAATATGAGTCAACCTCAATGTCTATGTTTCATTCTTTATAGATAGTCAAACACAGGTTAAAAAATAAAGTGATTGCATAGATAGAGCAGTAGAGTACTGGCCAAAGATGTCCCCACTGAAATGAAAACAACAAGAAGAAAACCAAACCAAACCAAACCAAACACAAGAAGAATGATATAAAATTCACGGATCGAAAATACTTCATCAAGCCTGGTGCATCGGCCTTTCCTCTCCTACTGCCAAGCCCAACTTCATTAGAGGACACTCTCCCACGGCTCTCTGAAGCTGGTCATCTTGGAGAAGCATTCCCATACCTTGCTCATTTAATACCCACCAATAATTCTGACTCTTCACAAAATTACCCTTATCTTCCACAACTTCACAACTGTAGCAAGGGAACATGGCTGGTGATCACTACACAGGGGATGTCTTCAATCTCTCACCTGATCACTACGCAGGGGATGTTAGCAATCCCTCCCCTGACTTCATCATTCTTGTTCCTCACCCTCACCCAAAGGAACAACTCTGAAGAGATCCTCCTCAACAAAATCGCTTACAAACACACTAAGTGACTGCTGTGCATCTGGCACTATGTAACTACATACAAAATTTATGTAAATTTTACAACAAACTAATAAGGAGAGATATAATCAGTTTCATTTGGGACATTACAAAACAGAGCATAGAACCAGGCATGGTGGTATATGTACCTGTAATATTAGCACATGGTAGGCTGAGGTAGGACACTTAGGATGAACTCAGGGCCAGCCTAAGCTACACTAGAAGGCCATTCTTCAGAAAAGAAGAGGAAGAAGAGAAGGAGGAGGACTAGAGAAGACAGGAAAGCATGGTAGCATGTGTCTAACCCTAGCACTCAGGCAGCTGGCACAAAGTGTTCAAGATGTTCAAGAGTTCAAAGTCAGCCTGGGCCACAAAGTAAGTCCCTCTTTTCAAGGAGTGTGGGGTGGTGGAGGAAGAAAACAGTTAACATTTTCAGCAAAAATAGAGATTTCCTGTAGTTGTCTCCAACATCAATCCAAATAAGAACCATCTTATCATTCAGAGAAAGCGAAATGGTTATTCTTTTAACTGAGAAGCACACAACAGAGGAAAGCCAGAACTCTGCCTGTATTGTACAAAGGACCGTGGATTGTCAGCATAGAAACAGCATTGGGACAGAAAGAACAAGAGGGTGAGAACTGTGGGGTGTGCAGGAGCTTAACAGACATGGATATCTGAACAGTTCCTTTCAAGTTGCTGGGACAAAACGCCTGACCAAAAACAACTTAAGGAAGGAGTGAGTTGAGTTGGGCTTACAGTTTCATTAGGGAAGTTTCACAGCAGGGAAGGAATGGCAGGAGCAGGAAGCTGGTGTCCTACTGTAGCACAGGAAGCAGAGAGGGAAAATAGCAAGTGGAGCGAGGCTTCCTTGCAAAGTCTAACAGCCTGTATTTGATTCCCCAGTACGTACATAAAGCCAGATTCACAGAGTGGTGTATGTTTCATATTTTTATGGGGGGGGAGGGGAACTGGCACACCTGGGTCTTAGCCACTGCAATAAACTCAAGACACATGTGCCACCTGGTGCATATGTCTTATGTGGGATCTGGGAGTTGACCATGGGTCCTTAGGCTTCACAGGCAAGTGCATTAACTGCTAAGCCATCTCTCCAGCCCAGGGTGATGTATGTATCTGGAGTTTGCAGTAGCAGGAGGCCCTGGTGCAAGTGCGCTCTCTTTCTCTCAAATAAATAGAAAAAATGTTTTTTTAAAGTAAGTTATTCTTTCTAAAAATAAAATAAAATTCTTCAGGACAGCATCCATTTAAGACAGCATTCACAGGAGGGATTTGATGGAAAACTGTTGCTGAAAGATGAAAAATTCACCCAGATGCCACACTACTTCTCTGAAAGGCAGAGCCCTCACTAGAAGTTCTGGGGAAATCTCTAAGGACACAAGGCTTCTCCACAGCCACCTTGACCCTGACTCACATCTCTCCTTACTGTACTTCTAGCTCATCTCTCTTTCATGCTGCTTCATTCAGAGTGAGCAACAGTGTAAGAAAAAGACCCAGTGACACTAGCCACATGCTGGGTGGGAGAAGCAAATGAAAAGGAGCAACAAAGTCAGTATTTCTACATTTTAAGTCTTGCTAATTGTAAAGGTCTAAGCTCACAGAAGAGAAATCATAGTCTAAAATTTGTCATTGACAAGCTTAACTTGAAGTGTCAATAGGACGTCTATGTTAAAAAGTTTTAGCTGGGTAGAATGGCTCACCTAATACAGCAACTTGGAAGTAGAGGCAGGAGGTTCAGACTCAAGGCTAGCTTCAGTTACATAGTCAGTTTGAGACTCTGTCTCAAAAGAAAATATAAAGTCTGGCACGTACATGGTCACTGGCTATGCGACTTTGAGCCTCTTTATGTTTCTATGCAGTAAATGTATAAATTGAGGATAAATCATAACCAAATGTTATAAAGGAAAACGGATCCTCACCCCTACAGTTATGTACTGTGTCCTACTGCCAGTGTGAATGAAGTCCTAAAGGGTGACCTTTAATCCCACAGGATTGGTGTCCCCTCAAGGAAAGGAAGGCAGCAGGGGTCTCGTGTTATGCCCCATGAAGAGGCCACAGTGCAAGCAGCCATCTGTAGGGGAGGAGCCTTCACCAGAACAGAACCTGTGGCACATTCATCTGTCCCTTGCAGCCACTATAGCTAGGAAAAACACAAATTTCTGTTGTCTAAGCCACTGAATGTGTGGTACTTTGTTATGGCAACGCAAAGCAGATTAATAAATACTCCCTGAATGTTATGAAGATCAAACAAGATAATAAACTCATTTCTAAGACACTGCCTGGCACAAAGTGAACCCCTATTATTAAAGCTGGGATTGTACAAGGTGAGTCAGAGCTAGAAAAAGATGACCAATTATGAAGTGTTTTCAAAAGCCTAAAAAAGACGCTCTCTTTACACACCCCCTGGGCTTCAATTCATTGGGTGCCTCCTTTCTGTCCATATATACAGGTCAATCCAGCTTGATTTGGGGTCCCTGGCCCCTGGGCCACCACATGTCCCAGTGGCAGATTTATTTCTGCTTACTTCTTCCTCTCCTAAGCACCATGACCTGATGAGTTTATTCCAGACTGCTGGGCCAAAACCTTCACCAGCTCTGGCACGCTCCTTACTTGCAGATCCTGTTAAGTCTCCTCATCTGTCATTACCCACCTCACCTCATGCCCTTTCGGATCTACTTGAAATTACACAAGGAGGCGGAAGGCATGGAGAGGCCTAGCCTGGGAGGTGGGAGCTGAGGCCACAGAAGGGGAAACTCAGCTTGCCTCTGGGAAGAGGCTCAATATGGCTGATGTGAACAAGCGAGAAAGCAATGGACTTGAGAAAGAGCAGCAAAGGTGTCAAGGTGCCAAGGCCTCACAGAGCATCCAGGTTCAGCAGGAGGAAGTGGAAGCTGTGGGGAAGACAAGGCTGTGAAGCAGAAGGGTACACAGGAAGGAAGAGCACCAGGATGGCCATGCTCACTGAGAAGCTTCTGAGCACCCAATGGCACCCAGTTATCATTCATGCACAAAATAATTCATACAAAGGTGAACTAAAACTGATGAAAACAAGCTCATGTCCAGGAGCACACAGAGTTACCCAACACCCTGGAGTGTCTGCAGAGGAAGTGATTTTCTCTGGTCCCATCTCAGTTCAGACTGAGTATGTGTCTGGCTTTGTCTCCATTTTTGCTTCACAGTAAATTCCTGAAAATGTATCATGAAATTCTGCCTTTTCTCACAGGAAGAAAATAGAAGCATTTGCTGTGACTCATCACCAAATAAATGACAATTAAGACCAAGAGAATATCCTAAAGCAAAGATGCAATCATAAACCTATTTAATCATTTAAAAGAAAAGCAATATTCCAAGTTGTTACAATGGTAGAATTTTAGAAAAAAGTGAACCTTAGGTTTGTTTAATCCTCTCATTACAAAGATGGACTCCACTTAATGCTAGAAAGATTAGGCTTTCAGTTCAGAAGGAACAATAAAGCTTACTTCTTTACCTCCCAATTCCATGCTTTCAGGACTATTTCAAATGAATCTCCAAAAATGAGCAAAATTATACAGTACATTTTAAACATATATGGATATACATTATACTTACGGCGAAGCCACAAAACAAAAAAAGTACTCACAGTTTTGTATTACTTAATATATAAGTTGCAATCATATTGCACATACATCTTTAATTAATTTTAACTTGCTTCAACAGTCTCTACATAAAAAAAAAAAGAATTCATACCACAATCTTTTATTTTTTGTTTTTTCGAGGCAAGGTGTTGCTCTAGCCCAGGCTGACCTGGAATTCATTATGTAGTCTCAGGTTGGCCTTGAACTCATAGTGATCATCCTATCTCTGTCTCCCAAGTTCCTGGGATTAAACGCATATGCTGCTCCACTCAGCTAAAATATTCTTATTTATTTATTTTCAAGCAGAGAGAGAAAGAAGAAAGACAGAGAGAATGGGCACAGCAGGGCCACCAGCCACTGCAATGGACTCCAGATGCATGTGTCACTTTGTGCATATGGTTTTACATGGGTACGGGAGAATCAAACTCTGATCGTTAGGCTTTGCAGGCAAATGCCTTAACCACTGCACCACCTCTAGAGCCCCTCATAGCCACAATATTAAGACAATGTTCACCAGCTGAAAATAATGGAAGTGTTTCCTCATGAGGAGTGACTAAGCAAAGAAAAGACATACACATGTGACCTCTAAAATAAGGTAACTATATGGACAGACTAAACCATAAAAGTGTGCTTTCATTCAAAACAAGAGATATGAATATGAACTAACAGGCATATGCTTGTGAGTTTATAGACTGATGCAAATAGTTGAGCATTATTAGTCATTAAAATTTTCTAGTTTTGTTGTCTATCTCCAAAGTTAATTTACATCCATGACAATGAAGAATAATCTCACGATACAAACATAGAAAATATGCATTTCTATTTTCTTGGTTAAAATATAACTACGAGAGGCTGCAGAGATGGCTCAGTTGTTAAAGCACTTGCCTGAAAAGCTTAACAACCAGAGTTCAATTCCCTACTACCATGTAAAGCCAGATGCACAAAGTGGTGCATGCATATGGAGTTATTTTGCAGTAACTAGAGGTCCTGACACGACAATTTCCCCCATCCTCCTGCTTTTCTCTATCTCTGCTTACAAATAAATAAATAATGTAATAAAATATATTTTAAAATATAACTGTGAAGTGTCTTATTGTTCTTTCTACCATTTTTATTTACAAATAATAGGGCAGAAAGTATCACGTATTAAAATTCATGAAAGTTTCATTTGAAGACATTATACAAACCAAAGAAAACAAGCTGTGACTTTCCTTTCCGTGGTTCACCATGTGAATAACTAGTACACCCCATTAAAGTGGAAACTAGAAAGATAATGAGGGACCCTGATGGAGTGGCTCCCATTGATGCTGGCTGGATGTGACCCATGATAATACAAACACAGTGCTGTTCATTTACTGTTTCTATTCTCAGCGAAAATTTACTAATGGTTTGATTATAAATGAAAACCAAGCTGGAAAGTAAAATATAATGAGGAAAACAATCAGCAGATTCTTTAGAGGACAAACGTTTAGTCATCAGAAAGTGGAAGCTTCCAGGCTGGAGAGATGGCTTAGCAGTGAAGGTGTTTGCCAGCAAAGCCAAATGACCCAGGTTTGATTCCCCAGGACCCCAATAAGCCAGATGCACAAGGTGGCACATGCATCTGATGTTCATTTGCAGTGGCTGGAGGCCCTGGAGTGCCCATTCTCTCTCCTTCTATCTGCCCCCCCTCACATAATAAATAAAAGAACACATTTTATTTATTTATTTATGTGAGAGAGAGAAAGAGAGAAGGAGAGAGAAAGAGACAGAGAGAAAATGGGCGCTTAGGGCCTCCAGCCACTGCAAACGAACTCCAGATGCATTTGCCACCTTGTGCATCTGGCTTATGTGGGTCCTGGGGACTTGAACCTGGGTCCTTTGGCTTTGCAGGCAAACACCTTCACCGCTAAGCCATCTCTCCAGATCCCAAATAAAATATTTTTAAAAATAGGATGGAGAGATAGCTTTGTGGATAAGGCACTTGTCTGCAAAGCAAAAGTATCCAGGTTTGATTCCCCAGGACCCAGGTAAGCCAGGTACACAAGGTGGCACATGCATCTGGAGTTCATTTGCAGCATCTGAAGCCCCTGGCATGCTCATTTTGTCTTCCTCTCCCTCTTTCTGCCTCTCTTCTCTCTCACTCATATAAATAAATAAGCAATACATAAATAAATATATTCTTTAAAAGAGGGATGGAGAGATGGTTTAGTGGTTAAGGCATTTGCCTGCAAAGCCAAGGACCCCGAATCAATTTCCCAGGACCCACATAAGTCAGATGCAAAAGGTGGTACATGCGTCTGGAGTTCATTTGCAGTGGCTGAAGGCCCTGGCACACCCATTCTCTCTCTCCCTCTCTCTCCCTCTCTATCTACCTCTTTCTTTCTCCCTCACTCTCTCAAATACAAATAAATTTTAAAAAATCAAAAAAGAAAAAGAAAAAAGAAAAGAAAATGGAAGCTTCTACCACAATGAAACCAATGAAGAAAAGGAGAGAGTTATAGGGTTTGCTAGGAGTATACAGAAATAAGCCATTTGGCTATGTATGTAAAGGACTTGAGTTTTTGGCTTTTTATACCAAAAAATGATTCACAGAAAGAACACAAAGGCAAGTCATATAAAAATGTCCCCAACACTTTCTGAGACTTAGAGCCAGGGACCAACACAAAACTACATTTACAGTCATTTTGTACCTTGGATGACTCAGACCTTCACAGTCCCTCCTCGTGACACTGGGGCATCCTTTACTCTGATGCACCCAAGCAGGTATTCTTGTACACAGGCATCAAACCATCAGAGTGAATGCATGAACTAGGACCTGAGGACTAACACATTTTCTTTCGAGGTCTAAATTTTTAAATAAAAATTACTATTACTGGTGCTCAAAGGCTAACAGAAAAAAGTTTCTAATTGAGAAACATTTAGCTACAAACTTTTAAAAAGAAAACTCAGATTAAAGAAACTGCTGTTTTCTTGCATTTATTCTCATGCTTTTAGAAAAATTCCTCAACCAAGGTCTAACCTGAGTGATCTAATCAAGACACAAATAAAGAAGAAGATTAATGGTCATGCAGTATGAGGCATACCCCGTCTTAGCATGAAACACACTGGACAAAGATGAATTCTCATAAAATAAAAAGAAGAAAAAAAAGAAAATAAAAATAACAGGAAGGACTGTACAGCTAGTGGTGGCCGGTGGCATGAACAGTGACACACTTTGTATTAAATATCACCAATCAAAGAAAGAAATGAATAGCAGTGACATCATGCCCACTGTCTTCTGACAGGTCCAGTAGGGTCGAGGCAGAGGACCGGTGATGGGCTATAAGGAAGCTGAAATCTGACCTGGCAGCTGTCATAAAAGACCTCAGAAGCAGGCTGTGGTGTCTGCAGTGAGCACAGGGCGGGCGAGTATGACGAGAGGGGCCATCTGTCCCTCTCAAACACAAAGGCAGCAGAGTTTACTGGTAATGTTTTATAGCAAAGCCAGCTGACCTGAACCAGTGTGAGGTCTGAGCATGAGTCAAGTTCTCCTGACAACTTAAATCAATGGTTTGGGTGTAATCAACCCACCACTTAGCTGGGTTCCTGCTACCATCTATTGTTTACAATTAACTGAAAAAACTGATTACATCTCAGGATCTGGGTAGCAGCCAACCCAAGGAGAGTCCTGAAGATAATTCACCGCCTGCAAATAATACTCAAAATTAACCCTGGAACTTGGCAACTTGGGACACACATTATTTTTTACTTATTTCTAAATTAATAGTAGGACAAGATCATGAGTGACACATTTGAAGATTAGCCTCAGGGACCACCAAAGAGAAGGTAATACTGGTATCACTCCTACTCCATGGCTAGTAGCTTTTCTACAATTTTGTAGGACCACCGTTGCTGAAATGTGTCTTGTTATACAAGTCCTTTTCTATAGCTGTAACAAAATAATGGTGGCTGAATGTTTATAAAGTAAAGAGGTTTATATGACTCATGATTTTGGTGGCTGGAAAGTACAAGGATCATGACACCAGCATCCTGGCAAGAGACTGCTGGTTGCATCACAATGTGGTGAGAAGCGGGGAAAAGGAGTCACTTACCATCAGAAGGAAGGGACCACACAGGGTTAACAGGAAGCACACTCTCTCCTTTTATAGCACTCCACTTTTGCAGGAACTAGACTGATCTCAATAGGAAGGACACTAATCTCTTCTGAGGACAATGCCACCAGCTGTCTCCCGTTAGGTGCTACATCCCTAAGCTCTACCACCCCAACACCACCACCCCAGATTCCAAACTTCTGGTACAGAAACCTCAGGGATATTTGAAACCCTGTGCCACCTGTATGTTAGTGCTTTAGGTTCCTAGCCTGCTGTTCTCTTGTTTTTCTTTAGGACAAAAAAGAGCCCAGCTAAACACCAACTCTATGTCAGAAGGATAAATTTCCAAACATTATCATCAATAACATCCCAATGGGAAAGACGTTATCGAAAATTAACTATCAGTGCTAACTACCATGGGGTGTTGCAGGATAGCAAAAGTTTGAAACAGGAGAGACGGCTTCATGTGGAAGGCTGGCACTACTGGGGTGACTCAGGGTGTGGGATGCTAGCGTACATGAACAAAGGAAGTCTAGAAATGCTGATGGAAACCCTGTCCCTGGAAAAAAAAAATTCCAACCTGAAGAAAGAAATGAACCAGGGTAATCCTTTCATTAATTATTTGGGGGGAGCTGTTTTGGAGTAAATGGGCCACAAGCATGGCCTGTGCCTTACTACAGCCAGTCTTGCTCGATCTCTCAGGACTCCTCGCTGGCCAGGCCTGCACTCTCACTGGCTGCCAACACTCTCAAGAAGAAAACTGGCAGCATGACCTACAGAACACCCAGCAGGGAATGGGTAAGGCCATTTCCATACTCCACACTGAATTCTCACATGATCACTAAAGAAGGGCTATATAATTGTTCTCATTTTACAGACAAGAATACCAACGGGAGATGGAAAAATGTGCTGAATATCTCAGAGACTGATGGTATTAAAACTGGTTCAGTGGATGTACTGCCAGTCACCAGGCTCAGTTAATTCTCCACAATCCATGGTCTCTAGTTTTGATTATTCTCATACAGACATTATGGCTTGGTGGGGAGTCCTGACAGCCCTCATGTCAGGCTACCTAAGCAACTGGGTTCATAAGGTGTGAGATGATTCTTTTAGTATATTTTCTTTGTTTATGTTTCAAATTTAAAGAATATTAGCTATGAATCTATTAAAGAACTTTTCTATTCAAAACAGCAAACAATTGGTGGTAAGTGTGCTGTATAAGGAAAAATGACCAACAACAGCAGTACTTCTGAATGAGGGAATTTATCAGGAACACAGCAAACAAAAGTAAAAGTAGAAATGGCAAGTAGCAGATACATAGCAGAACATCACACTGGGCATTACAACATCCAGCAGAAACGACTGGAGAAGTCCCATGGATCAGTCACCCATCAAGGGTCCTGGGCAGAAGGCCTTCTCCTTAGGTGAGACTTCCAATTAACAGTTCCTACCACAGCTATTTTTATACCATGGGATAAACATCAGTGCCCTCTGTCCAAGGTTTTTAAGATTTAGGCAGCATGGGATGGTTTACTTCTAGTTATTCTCAGGGCCACAATGTTCTCAACCCTTTGGCTGTATATACATGCTTGGGTCTGTGGGGCTTACCCTGTCCCCAGAGTAACTCTCAACAAGTTGTAACAGCACAGGTTACAAATTACCAATATAACATATATAACAATGTGGTCATCTATAATAGAACTGAACAGCTTCTCTATTTCCATATGGCATGTAGAGTGAATAAGCCTTTTATAACAGCCAGGTGGTGCCAAAGAAAATCCAGATGCTGTCCTGAGAGGAAGCAGGCACAGAGTACAAGAACATAGTCAACTGGGCTTCAGATAAACATAAAGGCAGACACTCCATGCAAACTTCTGATGTTGCATATTTGTGATCATGCCAACTAAATGACTAAAACCACATATCTTATCCCCTTTTTCCTTTTGTACAGGAACGAGTGAAAGAAAAAAATGGTTTATAAGAGAGCACCTCAACTTTTTAAGACTTATAAACAGTACCACTGTTGGGCATGGTGGAACATATGTGCCATCCTGGAATCTGGGAGGTGGAGGTAGGATGAGAAGTTCAAGATCATCATGGCTACCTAGTGAGTTTGAGGCTCACTTGAGCTACCTGACACCCTGTCTCAAAATGTACAAACAAGAAAAGTATCATTTAGGGTCTGGGAAGATGGCTCAGTAAGCAAAGCACTTGCTGAGAAGCGTGAAGATTTAAGTCTGTATCCCCAGAACCAACATTAAAGCGAGATACTGCAACACCCAGTGTCTGTAATCTAAGCATACCTATGGTAGGAATGAGACAGAGACAGGAAGAAACATCCAGAAGCTCCTGAGCCAGCTAGTCTGGCAAATGCAATGGTGAACAGTGAAATAAATGAAAGATTTGCCTCAAACAAGGTAGAAAGTGAGGACCATTTCTCTCTCTCCCTCTGTCTCACACACATACACAAAATAGCATTTAGAAAATTGATATTAAAGAAGTCTTCCTCCAGACTGGGCGGCCCCTCGGAGAGGGAACTTTATCTAAGGAAGTTCTGGGAAGGAAAGCCCTCTCTCCTCCTCACTGGCTGCTGACGCTGCTTGCTGCTTGGCGCTTGCTGCCAGTGTGGACTGAAGACCAGCGTGGAATGAAGAGCAGCATCTCTCTAAGAAGCCGGATCAGGACTGCTGAGGCATCCAGCCTCGTGCACTGAGCAGCTACAGGGTTCCTTGACTCTCAGGCCTGCAACCTGCTATTGTTGGACTGCCTTAAGCTAATCCCAATAAACTCCCTTTTAATACAAAAAGAAAAAAAAAGAAGTCTCTTTGCCATGGAGATTAAAGAAGAGACCAAGCTATCTTAAAATTATGCTCTAAAAAAATCAATGAATAAAGAGATAACAATCCTGCTGGAAGTGTCCTCCTTGTTAGTTGAAACAAGTAAATTAAAGGCAACACTTAGCATCTTTTAGTGGCCTACTGGCACATGAAGAACTATGAGGAACACACTGATGTGGGTTACATTTTCTCTACCTGTACAGATGATGCTTTCTATGTATACCTATTAATTAAGAAAAACTTTAAATCACTGTAATGCATGGTGGATAAGATAGTGTATTTAATCATTTCTGCCAGCAGTACCAACAGGCTCTTGTGACAACTGAGGGAACTCCTACAGCTTCTAGCACAATAGCATTTGAATTTCATACTCCTAAGCCACTAGTATTTATGCTAGCTAGCTTCCAGTGTGCTTTTCAATGCAAACCAAATCTCCTGTAGGAACTCTTAATTCTGTGCTCAGCATCTGACACAGCAGTAGGAAGAACACAACAGAGATGTTAATTAGGAAAAACACAGGGCATTTGCAGTTCCATGAGAAATGGGCACCTGCTGGAATCATTTGTCTTAAATATAAGACATAGGGGTTGGGGAAGAAAAACAATAGCTTAATAGTTAGGACAACAGAAACAAAGTATTTTTAAAAAGTCAAAGAAAAAACATTTAACAAATGAAGAGTATGACAGATGGCTAAGAGAAGGTAGTCACACAGGGTAGCCAGATCTAGCCTCCTTTGGCCAATAAGCACCTATGAGGTGAAGACATGATATCCTTTTAGTAGTTAGTATGAAAATATGACAAAAGTCACTCCCTCTCTTCATCAAGAAAAATCTGACCACAATAAAGAATAAAAATACAACAATTGGAAACATCACACTGCTTGATTATTGCTCTGAGCTCAGTCATTAGAGTCACTAGATAGAAAGTGCCCTCATGTCCTATCCAAATATCTCTTTCATTGCTTAAACCAGAACTTATTTAAGACTTTGTTTGAGATTGGGTCTTCATCTGTAGCCCAGGCAGGTCTCAAACTTGCAATAATCCTCCTGTCTCAGCTTCCCAAGTGCTAGGATTACAGTGAGCCACCATGTCTAGCTTCAGAATGAAATTTTGTAAGAATGTTTTCCATACAGCAGGTGTGGTGGCCCATGCCTATAATCCTAGTATTCAGCACTGTCTGATACCCTATCTTTAAAAAAATGTTTTTTTTTCTAGGAGAAAGAGTGAAAAAAAAAAAGAAAACATTTTGTTTCTAATCGAGATAGCACAGCAGCTGTTTAGACTTATGAGAACCTGTGTCGGGAAAAGAGAAGAAAAGACAAAAACAAAAGAATGCTTTCCATTCGAGGGACAAGCAATAAAGAGATACCAGCAAAAATTGTACCATTATATGTTTATATTTTAAGTGTCAAAATGGTGTAAACAACTTATTTTAAGTAAATTAGTAACCCAGACAGTTCAATTGGAATACATTTTTCTTTGCTTATATTTATAGACAAGGAGAGTGTGTTGTGCACATGAGCGTCTTTTGCCACTGCACACAAATCCCAGATGCACCATTCTGTTCATGTGGCTTTACATGGGTGTTGAACTAAACCCAGTCTGTAGGCTTTGCAAGCTAGTACATTTAACTGTTGAGCTATCTCCCTCCCCAGTCTAGTTTTTTTTTTTTTTTTTTTTTTTTTTTAATAGCAAAACCCAGAAACAACACTGTGTGGGATCAAGCAGAGAATGAACACATGCACTTGACTCAGTTCTTAGATTCCTTTTCCTTGGCTTGATATCATTTCTACACAATGTTCTAGGCTGTTTCTGGCTAGGCATCTCCACCTGTCTACACAGGTAAATTGTCTGGAGGGTGGTGCTCTCTGCAAGATGAATGCTCCAGTAATTTGCCTGGAGGAGAGCAGGCACTCATAGCAGCTTTTGTGCTTACTGTCCTCACCTGTCATGGTGTGCTCAGGAGAGCCTGAACCAAGCAGGCCTCTGTGGTCCCTGCCAGCAGTCAATTTATGGCTTCAAGTGAGATGCTGGATAGCCCTATTTTTTTAAAATATTTTATCTTTATTTATTTATTAATTTGAGAGAGAGATACAGAAATAGGCAGGTAGAGAGAGAGAGAGAGAATGGGTGCGCCAGGGCCTCTAGCCACTGCAAACGAACTCCAGATGCATGCGCCCCCTTATGCATCTGGCTTACGTGGGTCCTGGAAAATCGAGCCTCAAACCGGGATCCTTAGGCTTCACAGGCAAGCGTTTAACCACTAAGCCATCTTTCCAGCCCTGGATAGCCCTATTTTACCTTTAGCAACATTTAATACTATTCTGATTCATGTAATTGCCAAATTCCTATTTGTAGCCTAACCTAAAATTGTGGGTAACCTGCTTACACCCACTGAAATATCTCAGAAATAGAAGGATTAAATTTTATAGTATTTTCAATTAAGCAACACAGAAAAGGGGTCAGGAGCAGTTTTCTGAAAACAGGGAGCACCAATGCTTGGGATGAAAGTCAATCCTTCTATTTACAATGGCTTAAAAAACAAGCTACCTCAAAATCACTGTTTTTTGGTAAAGAATCAGACAAATCACAGTGAAGAAAGAGACAGAAAATTCTATTTTCTGCAGAGTACTATCACTTTTCCTTAAAGTATGATGTGTGTCTGTGCAAGATTGCTAATACTAGGCTGCATGACCAGAGCCACGCCCAGAAAACATTCATCTCTCCTACTTTCCCATTTAGCTGCATTTAGGTGATGATGAAATAGTTATCAACAAAATTGAATGATATCATGCTCCATGAAAGTGAAAATTACTTACAAGGACAAAGAATGAATGAAAGAAAGAAAGAAAGAAAGAAAGAAAGAAAGAAAGAAAGAAAGAAAGAAAGAAAGAGGGAGGGAGGGGAAGGAAGGAAGGAAGGAAGGAAGGAAGGAAGGAAGGAAGGAAGGAAGGAAAGGAAAGGAAAGAAAGAAAGAAAGAAATCCAATGAACAGGAAAGTCAGGAGAGTTAAAACAACTACATGAGGAAATATATTTGACTTGTGGCAGAGCTAGAATTAGAACAGGCCTCAGCATGACATGCAAGCACTGACCACACAGCAACCTATACCAAGCCAATATATATTTGCTGGCTTGTGTCTTGCTATGTAGCATAGGCTGGCCTTGAGTGCTGAGAGTACAGGTATGAGCCACCATGTTGGCCTAAAATAAATATTTTCAATAAAATAAACTCAAAGAGAATTATATCTTTGCCAATGATGTAATTAAAAGGGCTAGCACAATGGTGCATGCTACTGTGTCATAACTCTGGAGGCTGAGGCAGGAGGACAGAGACTTCAAGGCAAACCTGAGCTACCTAACAAAACTTTGTCTCTTAATAAAAGAAAGAAGGGGCTAGAGAGATGGCTTAGTTGTTAAGGTGCTTGCCTGAAAAACCTAAGGACCCAGGTTTGATTCCCTAGTACTCACATAAGACAGATGCACAAAGTGGCACATGTGTCTGGATATTGTTTGCAGAGGCTGGAGGTCCTGGTGCACCCATTCTCTCTCTCTTTCTCTCTCTGCCTCTCTCCCAAAATAAAATAAATAAATAAATAAATTAATTAATTAATTAAATAAATATTTTTAAAAAGAAACAAGACAAAAAAGTCATCATTGGACATTCGAATTAAAGCAGTATTTTGATAAAAAAAGAAAAAGAAAAGAAAAGTCAATGTTTGGACATTTGGTCAAAAGAAAAGAAATCTTGTTTCCCTAAAGGTCACTCACATGGACCCACTGCTATCCTTGATGAAAATGAAAGACTCATAAGGAGAAAGTGCTCTAAGAATCCAAGGAGTATAAAACTAATATATGTATAGCAGATCATACCAGCAACCCTGCAGAAGAGGAAGGAAAACTCCTGCCACCTCTTTGAGTTGGACATGAACTACCAGAGATGAACTACATTCAGGCAGTGGCCAAGTCCCCATACTGCATTCCCCATCGCCACCCCTGGAACTGAAACGGGGCAACAAGAAACGGATGAAGACCACAGCCTCCTTTCCATCTAGTGTGATGCAAGCAGGGAGAGGCAAGGTGTGTCCTGGAAGGTACAGACCCACGACAAGGGATATCACTGGGCCCAGCCAGCTGCCATATGCCCAGGACTAGCAGGAATCAAAGACAGGAGACAGTGAAGAGACATAACATGTCCTGTTTGGTATGAGAAAGGGAAGATACAAGCAGTTAAATGTCTACAAGTCTATCCTCGAGTTTTTGATAATTACTCATAACAGGTTACTCTTCCAAAATTTGTGAGGCTTGTTTGGAAGACACAGAATTTTTCCTTTTCATCTTTCTTTCTTTCTTTCTTTCTTTCTTTCTTTCTTTCTTTCTTTTTTTTTTTTTTTTTTTTGAGACAAGCTTTCACTAAGTGGCCTGAGCTGGCTTCAAAATCATTATGTAGCCCATGCTGGCCTCAAACATACTCAATAGCCTGGCTTTTTAAAAAAATCATCACCACCAGCATAAATAAATACTAACTGGCTGAGCAAAACCATGTGTGATGCTGAAGGGGAAAGAACGTACATATTTAGAAGGATTATAAATTCAATTCTTTTTAGGGGGCAGATATTAAACTGTATCATGAGAACTACATACATGTTGACAGCAACTTTTGATGATACATTCATATCCACATCCACTGTTTTTATCTTGAACCTGAAATAAATGCTCTATTTCCCATCTTCCTTTGTGGTGAGGATGGTCATGTTCTTATCAATGATACACACACACACACACACACACACACAATTTCTAAGACTATTTTTTATGGAGGAAGAAGCACATACTTTCTCTTTCTTGTTGAGTGCAATACAGACTTGATAGCTGGCTTCAAGCTGTCATTATGGGCCTAAAATTAGAAATTCCTGCTGAAGAGAGCTGAGCAACCATGCAGAATACTTAACACTATGGATCAGGCCATTAAGCACAGATTGCTATCTCCAAATTTTCCTTCTAATGTGAGAATGGTAAGTCTTATTTGATTTTTTGTTGTTGTTGCTGCTGTTATTGCGACAGCAAATACTGTCAGGTTGACAGGATCTAGAATCTCCTAGGAGACAGACAAACCTCTGGGCATGTCTATGAGGGAGCTTCAAGGGGTTTAGGTGGGAAGACCCACCCTGAATATGGGCAGTAGCATCTTATGGGCTGGAATCCTGGACTGAATGAAAAGAGGAAAGTGAGCTAAAGCCAGCATTTATCACCTTCTGCTTCCTGACTGCAGACACAATGCGACCAAGCAGCCATCTGATGTTCCTCTCTCCATTCCTCCCTGCCATGATTAACTGTATCCTCTGGAACCGTAAGCTGAAATAAACCCTTCCTCCCTTAAGTCACTTCAGTCAGGTGTTTGATTACAGTAATAAGAAAAGTAATTAATTATTAGAGCCATTCACAGCTTAAACAAATCCAATCTAAAATGTAGCTGATAGAACACAGTCTCAGTCTAGTTGGATAATGGGGTCAAAATTCCAATTGCAGAATGGAAGGCTAATTAACAGTACAAGCTGGAAAAATATTAAGTCAATTCGTCACATGTTAAACCTTGGAAGACAGAAATAATGAAACTAAGTTATAGCTGTAGAAGTTTGCAATAATCAAGAATGTTAAATATTATCTGGTACTGTCTCCTTAGGCTTAGCAATAAGGGCTGGCTGGAAGAAGTAGCTTTTTAAGAGGAGAGAGCTCTACTTAAGAATTCCAGTCAGCCCTAGGAGTCCTGTGTTTTCGAGGTGTGCAGGGCTGAAAGGCCAAGCCAAACAAGGACAGTCATTGGCTATAAAGCCATGTCACCTCAGAGGGTGAAGCCCCAGCACACTCCACTGGTTTCTCAGCAGACATGGGATGAAGAGTGCTCCAGGCAGTCGCCAGCAGTTTTAGAGGGGAGGACATGAGCAGAGGAGAGATGCCAGTAAATAAGATTCAAAAACCACAACAATATGACCTTTGCTACATTTTTCATGAAAGTCACAAGAAACAGATTAGAGGCCTACTGAGTTACTGAAGGAATGGAATTACCAAAGGTGTCAGTACCCTCTGTGTAGCTCATTACTGTGTTGCCCCTGAAGCATGTGGCAGGCCTTTAATCAATGCCAGAAGAGAGCATCATGCCCACTGAGAAGAGCAGCTGCCCAATGCCAACCTCATCATTGCCCTGGAGGATAAACACTAGGCCCTATCTTCCACCAAAGAACACCAGGTATGAGTGAGGTAAGGAAAGGTGTCCTTTAGTGCTAGGTCAAGGTCCTTATAGTCCTATGTAGGAGTAATGGCAATTTCCTTTAGAAAGCTGGTATGGTTTCCTTACTAAAGTTCTATAAACATTTCTACTGTCGTTACTGAGAACAGGGGCCTGCTTTCTGGTTTCCACTCACCCACCCATGAAAGGCAGACCAAGGTCTGCCACCATCACCAACACCAGAGAACACCTTGGGACAGGGTATGGACAGAACCAGACAGATTCTGCACAAGAGAGACTATGCGGTGCCACCTAATCTCTTTGTGCTTGATTCTTAGGGTCAGCCATCTGTCTTGTCTACATCCAAGAAATGTTAGTTGAACAACTGCAGAATATAGGGTATTTTTTAAAGACAATGTCTGCCTATGTGTTCCAGGCTGGCCTTGGAGCAGCAATCCTCCTGCCTCAGCTTCCCCAGTGCTAGGATTACAGGCACATATCCCCACACTCAGTGGGGCCTTTTTGAAATTAATGTGAATTCCCAGTTATTTAACTTTTGGCCTCACTTCCAGAATTAAACTAGTGGCTAGTCTTTACCTCCTATTTGCTGGTGACAGAGTTTAATAACACATCCAAGAAAATGCTATGCACCATGTTGGAGAGACAGCAGTGACCTGGAAGTGACCCTCCATGCACCCACAGGTGACCAAACATACCCATGGTTAGGAATGTAGACCACCATCTACAGGGGTTTGTACCAGCTGTGTAGATACGTTACTCCTGGAATGGGAAGTACACAGGAGGAGGAATCAAGGGCTTAAAATGTTCTCAACATTACAGATCACGAAGGAAAATATCCCTACAACATATGACAACCATTGTCACAAATTCTGTTTTAAAATGTGTAAATGTATGCTTTGTTAAGAAACTTGAGTCTGATTAATTGAAAACACTGCCACAGATCAAACCCTCACTGCTGCTTCTCAGGTTCACATTCACACCTGGCTTATTCTGCCTAACCCAGTGGTATTCAGCTGGAACTGCAAGGGGCTGGACGGAGGGGATGTGGACTGCAGGGAGATAGAGAATCTGTGCAAGGCTTCTATGACTTTCAATGCTGAATTTTACAATTTTTGATTGATAAACTACCATGCCCATTGTTTCTAATTGTCCTGGAAGTAATCATAGTAACAGTGAATAAAGTGTGCACAGTTACAGCCTGTTGTTTGCATGAATTCAGCCAATCACTAGGTCTGTGACTTTGGGCACGTCACTTAACCTCTCAGTGCCCTAATTTTCTCAACCATAAAATGAGGTAATATTTTCTTTCTAGTATGTGGCATTGTGGGAATTCAACGATGCATGCAGAGCACCAGTACACTGCTTTCAACATATTCTATACTGAGTAAATGTTGGCAGGAATTAGCCACTAAGGGTTCCCTCCAAACAAAACCTCTACAATACAGTAACATGTTCTTTGGAAGGGAGCATATCAGTTTCTCAGGAAGGAGCAATGCATTTTCTGCTTTATTAAAAAGAGAACTTTAGTTAAATATTGAGAAATACTACTCTAAGTCTTATTCTTACAGGGATACACATTCAAAAAATATGTGTCATTCCAGCTTCCTGATCTTGGTGGCCCTTATAGGTAAGGGAGTTGGGTGTGCACAAGCTTGTTCAGGGGTGTCTGTCACAAGACACACGGAGCACTGGGCCAGGAAGTGGGAGCACAGCTGTCAATCAAGGACCACAGAGACGTCTGAATTTAGACACTAGAACATGGCGGCAGCTTTGGAAATGAGACAGTGCTTAGACAAGAAAGGCATACGACATGACTATTCTCATGTTCCCCAGAGTACTTAGCCTGACATTTGACCCTCATGGCTTTTCCTCCCATAAACTGCAATGTCCCTTGGCTTTGGTGGGGCTATTTCTTCCTGTGTCATCTCCTCCATGATGTGTTCCCTGCTATTTCAATCTGTCACAATCTGTTTTTCCCATCCTGTCATTTAAATACTGGCACTCCCTAGAGTTCTACTTCCTTCTCTTAGGAGGTCTCATGAACAAAAGCTGCTCAAGTGCTTATTAGCACCCATGGCCACCTCTCCTCTGGGCTGCTTGCTGACCTATGGTTCCTGTGGCCTGTGGAGCTCTCCCTGGGCTTCTAGGTTGGCACTGCAAGTCCAGTATGTCCCAATGCACCTTGTCCTATCCACACCCATCAGTTACTTTTCTTTACACTATAGCCCAATGTCTGGCAAGAGGCAACTTAAGGGAGTGCTGACTTTGGCTTTTGGTGAAAAGGTGAGGCCCATCATGGTGGGCACTACACAGTGGCAGGAACATGAAGCTGGCTCACCTCTGAGCAGACAAGGAAACAGAGAGAGGAAAATACCAGCACTCAGCTATCATTCTTCTTTTGTCCTTTTTATTCAGTTCAGGACCCCAGTCCACAGGATGTGACCCCTACCTTCAGGGCAAATCTTGCCACCTCAGACCTCTCTAGAAGCACTCTCACAGATACAACCAAAGGTGAACCTCATTCATGCCCTACACGTTTATTAATCCAGTCAAACACATAATCCGAATTAAATAATATCACACCTCTCAGATTCCCACCCCCCTGGCTATATATGTCCCTTCTACCACATATTAAGATACAGGAAGCAATGGCTGACACCCACAATGCTTGAGTCTTCGGTCTATGTGAACCCTGAAAGTTTTGTCTTCCCAGTGTCTGCTAACTCGACCTTACTGTTTCCAGCACTAGAAAGGACAAGATTCTGCAGGCTAGACCAGCACCATGCCAAGGAGGCGAGAGCACTAGCTGGGTAAACATATGGCCTGGACTTGCGTTAAGGCTCTGCTACTGCCTGCAGGACCTTGTACAAATTACTCACCACCTTTGGAACTTATCTATTAAGAAATTAATAATACATGGGGACTGGAGGAATGGCTCAGCTATTAAAAGTGTTTGCTTATAAAGCTTGAAGGCCCATGTTTGATTCTCCAGTACCCAGATAAAGCCAGATGCACAAAGTGACACATGCATCTAGAGTTCCTCTGCAGTGACAGGAGGCCCTGGTGTGCCCATACCCACTCTCTTTCTGTTTGCCTCTTTCTCTCTCTCTCAAATACATAAATAAATAAATATAAAAAAAGAAATTGATAAATGTAAGTCTCTTAGCAAAAAAGGAAAACCTCAAATACTAGGTTTATTACTGGTTTTATCATATTAAGTATCAATGGTACTGCGGCTGTTGCATTTATTTCATTTAAGTAATTGTGCACTGTTTGTATCAATAAGAAGAATCACAGCAGGAAATGAGAATCTGATCCTATTATACATTAATCCACTGGGTATTTTAAGAGACTTTTTTTTTCTTTTTTTTTAAATTGATTCTTTTATTGACACCTTCTATATTTATATAAAAAAACATATATTTCCCTCCCCTTCCCTGCCCTCCCCCCATTCACTTTAGAACACCCATCTCCATCATATCCCCTCCCTCTCTCCATTAGTCTTTCTTTTAATTTGATGTCATCATCTTTTTCTTCTATCAAGAGATATTTTTTTTTAAATTCTGGCCCCCAGCATTCACTTTATAAAAGCAAACGAAAAATACTTAAACTGCCTATGTGGCTAAGCTTTTGTGACTATGAGATAAAATGTAAGCTAGAATATGAAAGCACTCTGAAAATGAAAACAGAAATGGTTATCAAAATCATGCTATGTTACTAACCTGTGATTGGATAACTGTACTTAATGACACAACACTGAGGTAGGAGAGACGTGCCACAGGTTAAAGATGATAGCGCTATGTTTTCTGAAGCGAATAACAGGCATATCACAAAGGATGTGATGTGCAAGAAATGGGATGATTAGTTTTCTTCACCAGGCTAGAAGGAAAATAGAAGCCAAATCAATAGAAAATATACTTACCTTTAAACAAATGAATTGAACTTGGGGTACTACTAACATCATAAGGTATTAAGTACACAATTTAAAATCTATCTAGCACACAATTTTATGAGTGTGAAGACAGCACAATGAAAAGATATGTGTTTTTCTAGCAGATAGTTTTTCCAATGAAATATAATTATTTTGTTGAAAATTCTATAAGTAGCTAAAGAAGGGATAAGAATGTCACTATTTCAGAAAGAAGATTGGCAAAAGATAAAACAGTAAACAAGACTTTAAGGACACCTGAAATAGAAATCTTGTTAATAACATTAGACATGATCTAAGAGAGTCAGCATTTTTGAGGACGTTATTCTGCCCACATTATTTTGGAGGTGCTTATTCACTGACACCACGTATGAGAATGCACCTGGATGCCACTGTCTAACATGGGCTGAATCAGTCCTTTTGTGAGTATTTTATTCTGACAATTATTGCTCCTTTGCTGCCTCCCTTCTTTCCTTTCTGAGAAAGAGTCTCAAAACTGTTTCAGGTTGGCCTCAAATTTGTGTCAATCCTCCTGCCACAGCCTCCCAAGTGCTGAGGTTATGGGCACAAAGCTGCATGCCTAACTACTATTTGAGTCACCAAAGTAAAACTGGATGGGCAAGGCAGAATGAATCACAATTTAACATTTAACACAACATATCTTTTATCAGATGTGTTTCAGAAAAGGACACATGGGTAAGCAGACAAATAGTAGGAAAGAAAAATAAGGATGTTAATGAATTAGCATTGTACTTTTACGGGAGTCTGGGAAAGTTGGTCACAGGACAGCGTGACTCACAGAATTTACCCAGATAAAGTGACCCTGGCTCCATGCCCTCGAGCCACAGAGGAGCCAACTTTCTCTCCATGGCTTCCACTTCCAGTCCAGATAGTCCTTACTGCTCCCTCCTCTTTCTCTCTGTGTGCTCATGAGTTCTCAAGGGTGGCATGTCACTGAACAATCTCTACAGGTAGTCAACTTCAAGGTGTAAGAATGGGCATCAGTGCTGAAAGGGTTAAAACTGCACAAAAGGTAAGATAAACTAAGAGAACAGAGCATAGAAAGAAATGGTGTGACAAATTCTGTGTTGCAGCTTGTCTTTGATTTTAGACAAGGTCACCACACATTTGCTGGGCTGATTTGGAACTGGAGGTCCCACGTGATCCCCCTGCCTCGGCCTTCCAAGTAGCTAGACAGCAGGAACATATACACCTGTACCTGGCTTGGTAATAGCAAACTGTGAGATTGATAATATGGGACTAACCATCAGCCTAAAGATGCTACATTAAGATATGCAACTACTTATGGACTCATTCAAAATATATTTACTGAGTGTGATAGTTTAGTTCAGGTGACCCCATAAACTTAGGTGTTCTGAATGCTAGGTCCTCAGCTGTGGAGATGTGGGAACAAACGCCTCCTGGAGGCAGTGTATTGTTGGGGTGGGCTTATGGGTGTTATAACCAGTTTCCCCATGCCAGTGTTTGGCACACTCTCCTGTTGCTATTGTCCACCTTATGTTGGCCAGGGGGTGAGGTCTACCCTCTGCTCATGCCATCATTTTCCCCTGCCATCATGGAGCTACCCCTCAAGTCAATAAACCAAAATAAACCCTTTTTCCCCCAAAAGCTACTCTTGGTCCTGTGATTTCTGCCTGCAATGCAAACCTGACTCCAACAGTACAGTTGGTACTGAGGAGTGGTGTCAATTGCTGCTAGACACCTGCCTGTGTGACTTTGGGTTTTTGGAGCTGATTTTCAAGAGGAATGTGGGAGGATATGAAACCTTAGCCTAAGAGACACCTTGCTGTACTTGTGCTGTAAGTACAGCTTGATGGACTATTCTGGTCAGATTTGAAAGGCCTGAATTCAGTGAGAACTATGGACTGTGAGGTTTGGCTTAGGAAGGTGAGAAAGAGCTTTTCCAGGACTAGGCTAGAAGCAGTTTGTGTGAGAGGCTTGCTGTTGTGCCTATGTGCTGAGAATTTGTGCATGGTTGCATTGCATAGAAATGGACTGATGTGAGCAGAGGGATATGGCACAGAAAAATGAAATCTTTTGGCTGAAGCAGTTGCCCACTCAGCTGCAATTATATGAGATGACAACCTCTGAGACTGGGTCAGCTGACCTGCACTGGAGCAACAGGAAGAATATAGACTCTTTTGAAGGGGCTTGAATGCTCAAGGAATGTTCTGTTCTTCAAAGTCTGCTTTATTCCCCCCCTGGATTAACAAACTGGTACACTACCTGGTATTATAGAATATAAGAAATGTAGGAAAGAGATCAATGAATTTGCAACATGGTCTTGTGTTTTGGAATCAGCTATGGGCAGTGTGAAGAAGGTTTGCTACATGCCTGCATGGATACCAGATGGAGCCATGAGGATGAACCGTGGGTTGCAGTGGAGACCCAGTGGAGATGCTGGGACCACGAGACGGCTGCTAAGGAGAGCTGCTGGCCTGGATGAAGTTTTCCAGGACTGTGAGTAGCCTAGCTGGGGAGGCAGAATTGGAACTTTAGAGACTTGTTACTGGTTAGATTTATCAGACTTGGAGACTGGTCACTGACTAGAGTTGTTGGACTTGTAGCTACTGAGTTTGATGTTTGCCTTGTTTAAATCTTGTATTGATTGAACATTAGTTTGCTTTGCCAAATGCCATCTTTTGCAGTGTGAATGTTTATTCTGTGCAATTATAGTTTGGGGGGATTTTTTTTTTGTATTCTGGCTCAGTTAAAAGATCTTGGACTATGGGGATGTTTGAACATCATTAGGATTGATAATAATATGGGGACTTTTAAAGTTGGACTGAATGCATTGCATTTGACATCATGGATGGTCATCAGTTTATGGGAGCCACGGGTGGAATGTGGTGGTTTGATTCAGGTGTTCCTTCATAAACTTAGGTGTTCTGAATGCTAGGTTCCCAGCTGATGGAGATTTGGGAATTAATGCCTCCTAGAAACAGTGTATTGTTGGGGAAAGGGTGGGGTTAAGGGTATTATAGCCAGTTTCTCCTTGCCAGTGTTTGGCATACTCTCCTATTGCTATTGTCTACCCTATGTTGGCCAGGGGGTAATGTCCACCCTCTGCTCATGCCCGCATTTTCCCCTGCCATCATGGAGCTTCCCCTCGAGACTGCAAGCCAAAATAAACCCTTTTTACCCCAAAGCTGCTCTTGGTCAGGTGATTTCTACCAGCAATGTGAACCTGACTGCAACACTGAGGGAGGGAGATGGGGATGTTAACCACAGAGGGTCCACCTAACACAAACCCCGGAGCTCCTGGACTTTTAATATAACATCTCATTCAAACAGAAAGACCTTTTAATATGTAAAATGTTTTAGTTCTTAAACTATATTCATCAAAAGGACATGCTCACAGGTTTCTTTTATACTTTAATGTGAAGCTCAGGCTCAGATTCTTCTAAATAGTGTCAGAACACTTATGTTTGAAAGACCTGTACTCCAAAACATGTGGTAACTTTCTGACTTCTCTTTCATGCTTACATGACAGGGATACCATTACAGTCCCTGTATCAGCCCCCATAATTTAGGAACCCTAATAATCACAATGACCCTCATAGCCATGTCTACAATAACAAAATCAAACTTCTCAAGTTGGTTAATAGCTCTGTAAAATTTCACAGAAAAAAGGGGAGTGATTCAAATTTCATGTTCTTTTTTTAAATATCAAGGACATATAAAAAAAGAAACCAGTCAGATAACAATTACTTGGAAGCAGCAAAATTTAGAAAATTATCTATTAAAAATATAAAAACAAATCTTTTTTTTTTGGCTTTTTGAGATGGGGGGGGGTCTCCTCACAATAGCCCACATTGACCTGGAATTCACTATGTAGTTTCAGGGTGGCCTTGAACTCACAGCAATCCTCCTACTTCAGCCTCTCACGTGCTGGGATTAAAGGTGTACACCACCACACCCAGCCCAGATCTTTAGATATATATGCCTGAGAGGCATCTATTTCATTGATCGACAGTTTTCATCCAGGTCCCTACATACCCCATTGTCTACTCCAAGAAATCATTTTTCATTTAAATAAAAACATCAACTGGATTAATAAGCCTGAGTACAGTCATTTCAGTCATATGACTCTCTGCTCATGGCCAGCTGTTTTAAATGAGCATCTTAAGTAATGTAGACACTCTCTTTTTTTTGCAAAGATTGCATGATTCAGTAAATTCCCATATGCCCCAACATGTGCCAGCCCTACTAGGTTATCTCCCATCCAGCTGCTGTTATGATAGCTGCTGCCAGCTTTCATCCAACTGAAGAGAATAATGAATCAGCTTCAAATTGGCTCATAGGTAAACTTGCATTGCTCCCAGCTAAAATGTGGGCCATTTTCAAATGTAAAAGAAAATTAAATAAAAGGTTTCCACCTCCACTGTTGAGAAACAGTGCTCACTGAATTTATCATTTCAAAGCCTAAAGCTTCACATATACTCCCACAGTTGTTTGGACTGAAATCTTAAATGCTATGGCTCTTTTAAAGGTTGGCTTTTTGAGGAGACATTAAGAAATGCTTCATCATTCATGCCATCAATATTTGAAAGGCTCAAAAGGCAGGAGGAAGAAAAGAAAGAGCCTCATATTTATTAACAGTTCATCCATAAAGGTTCAAAAACTTTAGGGGAAATAAGATGTGTATGAGAAGGGACACATTTATATTACATTTAGAGAGCAAACAAGAAGAAACCATCAAATATGCCATCTTACATGAGGATCATTTTATGAACAAGTGTTGAGCAATGAAATACAATGCTGAACTTTAATAAATGCTGGACAAATGATAATATTGGTACTATAGAAAGCCCTAAAACTTGAATGTTTTAAAGCAAGTACTAATCTATTTTGCATAAAGCTATGCTAATTTTTCTATTTTTCTTTTTTTTTAAGGTAGGGTTTCATTCTAGCCCAGGCTGACCTGGAATTCACTATGTAGTGTTAGGGTGGCCTTAAACTCATAGCGAGCCTCCTACTTCTGCCTCCAGATTGCTGAGATTAAAGGTGTGTGCCACAAGGCCCGGCTAAACTTATTCCAAGCTATACTAATTTTTAACAAAGTAAAGTATTATATAACAAAGTAGAGAAATCTGCTTAATTATTTTATCTATTTCCAAATGTCCATAATCACTGTGAATGTTCACTGGGTAGATTGACTTCCTCAAGAAAACTGGAAAACTGGGCTGGAGAGATGGTTTAGTGGTTAAGTGCTTGCCTGTGAAGTCTAAGGACCCCAATTTGAGGCTCAATTCCCTAGTACCCATGTAAGCCAAATGCACAATGTGGCGCATACATCTGGAGTTCATTTGCAGTGACTGGAGGCCCTGGTACACCCATTCACTCTCTCTCTCTCTCTCTCTCTCTCTCTCTCCTTTCTTTCTCTGCTGTTGCTCTCAAATAAATAAACAAAAAAAAATTTAAAAAAAGAAAAGAAACTGGACAGCTATTTTTTTACTGTAGTGCAAGGCTGTCTAGTATTGCCCTCCTGCAAGTAAGGCTGCACTATTTTTCCCAAGTGCCAGGATGATACATACAAGTTTATGGTTTGAAAGAAGTAAAACTGTGCAAGGACTGCTTTGTGTACAGTGACAATTTGAATTCTTTTATAAGGCATCTGAAATGTTCTCAGTTAGTACACTGACTGCCTACTTCTTCCCACTGCCTAGTTATCTAAGTGTGAGCTTCCTTACCAGGGCTGCTTCTGTCCTTGCTGCATGAGAACAATGCTGAATCAATTGTAAAATTTCCTGGGGATGCTAATCAGCTACAGTCACAATCCATATCACAGGGACTGGCAGCACTGGGAGCTAAAAGTCTTGATGCTCCATGTAGGATGGCTGAGCTCTCGAGACACTGTCAGTCCCTTCTCCAGGGGTCTCTGGGATTTAGGGTATGGCCAATACTAGCAGTCTCTGGATCTTCAGCTAGTCTTGAAAAGCTTTACAGATGCTTCCAGTAACGGAGAATCCAGAGTAAAGACCGGAAATGAAGTCTATGAATAATGGCAAGAGACTTGCTGTGATCACCACTGAACTTCTACATGACTCTCAGAGGCTGCAGAAACTGCTCAGGGTAGAGCAAATTTAACAGGCCCATCCTGAGTCATAACGTGTTCTCAACTGTTGCCCAGTTTAGGAGCCAAAGCAAGGCCCTAACAGCTGAGTCAGCATTTATCCAACTAGAGATAAAGGAGAGGAGTGGAGTCGCCTGGACAGATTGGGATCTGTTTTGAAGCAGGGGATACATGTCTACTTTGGCAGCGTACTGTGTAGTATGCATGAAACGTGTGCATCATTTGCTACTCCTCTAGGAATGTAAGCAAGAGATTGGAAATCTGACAGGTAGAACCACCATTTCACCTGTTCAGCCATTCACCACTGAGAAACATTCCCTTCCTCAGTGTACAGGTGCCTGAAAGGATTTTCTTACATGAGTCAAGTTTACCTACAAGAGCTAGAAGAAATGAGAGGAAGGGATATGAAGCCAACAAAAGACAGAGCATCAATGCCCACATGCCAGCCTTGAGCATGGTGGTCAAGATCCAGGATGCATGGAGATGGGAGAGTCTGCTATGATTCTGTTTTCTACTTGACAGCTCCATATATTTAATGATACAATTACAAAATCCTGGAATAAATATGCTTCCTATTCACTGATTTGAATACTTTAACAATTAGTTGTATTTGTTTGAATGCACCCTAAATATCTTTATTCTTGGTGGTTAGGATAATCAAGACATGCCTAGAGGTGAAAAAAAAAATATATATCAAGGGGAGATGGGAGAGAAAGAATAAATGGAAGAATGAAAAGATTTTAAAACAACTATATACACTCAGGGTAAGTGAGTAATTAAAGGTGGAAAAAATAATTGCTTACAATTTGTATAATCACATCCATATACAACTTTGACATGGTACAAGAGTACATAATTATAAATAAGAAGATGGAAATAAAAGCAACAGAGGTTAAAAAACATAAGAAAGTGGGAAGAGCTATGCCACAAATATGCAAAGATAAATGACATTCCCAGAGGGGAAAATGGTGGCCTAGACTGAAGAAGGCTCTGAGGGACCTTAGCCTGCATCTCTATTTCCTGCTGGGTCTGATCATTCTGAGTTTGGAAGGAAGATTTTAAAGAACAAAATTATGGGCTGCAAGGGTTCTCTGTGGAAAGAAAATTATCATTCATGTCTGAGATTGTGTAAATATCTCTTAGTATTGTTCAACAACAATTTGAACTGCAAAAAGGAATCCTCAAGGCTCCTTGTAAATCACAAGTGTTCACATAAACTACAGGGTATATAAAAGCAAAGGCATTCTAGATACTCTGTAAGAAATGCCAGTCAGGAGAAAATTATCTATTCTGTAGTGACATGACTTGGCCCCTACCTCCATGTCAAAGCCAGCTCACAACTTCAAAAGTCACATGAAAGAGGATTTAAAGCAGAGCAAAGTGAAGGCAGTTTTCATCCACCAAGTCAGGAATAAAAATAATCACAATTCACATTACCTCAGGAAGCCTGGCCAGCTTATACAAATGAACAGTGTGCAATGATGGAAGGGGGTGGGGAAAGCCCACATCAAGGGCTCAGAAACCAAAAGGCTTTAGAGGCTTCAGAAGTCTCACCTCCATCTTGTACCTTAATTGTGAGGCTATGGGAAGGGCAATGTTGCCACACACTTTTGAAAGGAAAAAAAACAAACAAACCAGGAATGGTTATTTTCCTAAGTACTAACAGACTTACTTCTCTTTGAGGAAATCCACCACTCTTTTGAAGTCGGCCACACAGTATTCTCTCTTCATGTCCATAAGCACGCTGTCTGAGGCTGACTGCACCGGAATGTGCAGAAAAGAGTAGACTCGGGGATGGTTAAGGATTTTTGCCATTTCCTGCAAGGAATGGGAGGAGAAACATTAATCACTGTAACAAATCTAGATCAACACGTGTTAAGTGCAGGCAAATAAACCTTGTTGAAGACGAACCAATCAGCATGGCTTGTTAAAGGCACAATAAATTGGCAAGATTCTATGATGACATTTGTGAATTTAGTCAGCTTTCAGAGGATTCCACAGAAAAATTACTTCCTCATACTTTTTGTTTCTCTGAGATGATTTTTTAAAAAATATATTTTATTTACTTATATATTTGGGGATGGACATACCAGGGCTTCCAGCCACTGCAAATGAACTCCAGATGCATGTGTCCCCTTGTGCATCTGGCTTAGGTGGGTCCTGGAGAATCAAACCAGGATCTTTTGGCTTTGGCAAGCAAACACCTTAACTGTTAAGCAATTTCTCCAGCCCCTCCAAGATGATATTTAAAAATATTTTTATTATTTGCAAGCAGAGAGAGAGAGAGACAAACAGACAGACAGACAGAGAGGTACACCAGGGCCTCTAGCCACTGAAAATGAACTCCACATGAATGTGCTACTTTGAGAATCTGGCTTTACATGGGTACTGGGGAATTGAACCCTGGTCATCAGGCTTCACAAACAAGTGACCTAACTGCTGTGCCATCTCTCTGGCCTCAGGATGTTTTTTTAAAAAGTAAAATCAAATAATAAAAAGAATAAAAAGATTTTTTTAAAACCAAATATTTTATTCATATGAGAGAGAGAAAGAGAAAGAGAAAGAGAAAGAGAAAGAGAAAGAGAAAGAGAAAGAGAAAGAGAAAGAGAAAGAGAACTGGCGCACCAGGGCCTCCAGCCACTGCAACTGAACTCCAGATGTGTGCATCACCTTTTGGACATGTGCAACCTTGTGCGCTTGCATGACCTTGTGTGTATAGCTTACATGGGATCTGAGGAGTCAAACATGGGCCCTTATTCTTCACAGGCAAGTACCTTAACTTCTATTCCATCTCTCCAAACCCTTGTGTCCGTTTTATAACCAAAAAATGTGTGAATGAGTGTAAAGGATAATTTTTAAATTATTACGTTTTATTCAGGAATATATGAGGGAAGGGGAGTATCCAGGAATGGAGGAGGGGGAAAATGAGTATGCCAATGTGGCCCAGGAACTAATGTGGAAAGTGAGTGTAGGACTGAACCAAGAAAAGGGGTTTAGAGAGGAAAGTGCACAGAGCTCCCACCATGTGGAGGGCAGGAGAGAGTAGAAAGCCCAGGTGGGAGTAAGGGGAGACATATCAGAATAAAATGTGGTATTTAAAAAATCATTTTCTTGAATATGGAACTGCCAATTCTTTGCTTAGTTTGTAGATATGAACTTAGAGCTTGGGGTGCCAGAAAGCACCACAGAACCCCAAACGTAACCAATTAAAGGCAAACTTAAGGACAATTCTGCTTTTTTATTTTCTGGGGCCCATTCACCCTAAACTACCTAACAAGGCTACCTGATTCCCTCTCATAGGGCTGTACTATCAACAGTAATCTAGGAATTCAAGTAAACCCCCATCAACATTCCAATGACATCCCACCTGTACTGGAAAAACTCTATTAATTCTTATGGAAACACAAAAAGACTAACCAGAAGCCAAGGCAATCCCAAGGGGAAAGAACATAGCTGGAAGTAACACAGTATCGGACATTAAATTATACCACAGAATGGTGATAAAGATAGCAAGGTACTGGCATGAAAACAGACATATAGACCAAGGAAAAGAAAAGATGACCTGGAAATAAGCCTACACAGCTCTGGCCACCTTATTTTTGACAAAAGAGCTAAAAACATTCAATGGGTAAAAGACACCCATTCAACAAACAGTGCTGACAAAACTGGACAGCCACCTTCAAAAGAATGAAATTAGAAACATGTCTTTCATCCTTTACAAATATCAATTCAAGGTGGATCAAAGTCCTCAATCTAAAACCTGAATGGTTTAACTGAAAAGAATACATAAAGAACAGGTGGAGGCAAGAATTTTCTGAACAGGACACCAAAAGCATAGGAAATAGCCCCAAGAATTAACAAATGGGACTGCATGAAGGTAAAAAGTTTCTGCACAACAAAAGAAACCATTAGCAAAACACAGCACCTATAGAATGGAAAAAATCTTTTGCCAGCTATGCTTTAGATGAGGGTTAATATCCAGAATTTATACTGAACAGCAAAAATTAAATACCAAAAAATAAATAAAACAGCCAATTCCCAAGTGAGCTAAAGGAATGAACAGAAAGTTCAAAAAAAGCACACATGGTCAATGAGTATTTAAAAAAGTGTTTATTATTAATGGATGTACCTTTGATGTTGATGGAAAGAATAGTCAACATAATAAAGTTTTATGGTCAATAAAAATGCACTGCCATTTAAAAAAATTTTAAAAAGTGTTCATTTTCTTAGCTATTAGGGAAATGTAAAATAAAGCCATTTCACAACAGTTAGGATGGCTCTCAAGTAAACTGACATCAAATGCTGGTGAGGGTGTTGGGAAGGAGGAACTCTTATTCACTGCTAATGGGAGTATAGCCACTAAGAAAACTTAAAAAATAGAAATAGAAATTGATCTGAATGGATGATGAAAATGTGATATACACACAATGGAATTTTACTGAGCAGTAAAGAAAAATCAAATTATGAAATTTGCAGGAAATGGATAGATCTAGAAAGAATTATAATAATCAGTGATCCAATTTCAGAAAGCTCAAAACACATGTTCACTCTCATATGTAGATCCTAGCTTACAATAAGTACACAAAAACACAAGTATGGCAGGGGCCAAACATGTACAAAAACTAAAAAGCTAGAATGGTGATCAAGAGTGAGTAATTAAGTTTTCATTGGAGAGATCCTTCACTTCCTTGGTTAGGTTTATTCCAAGGTACTTTATTCTTTTTTCTTTTCTTTTCTTTTCTTCTTCTTCTTTTTTTTTTTTTTTTGGTGCAATTGTGAATGGGAGTGATTCTCTGATTTCATCCTCCGCATGTTTGTTGTTAGTATATAGGAAAGCTACAGATTTCTGTTTGTTTATTTTGTGTCCTGCTACATTGCTAAAAATATTTATTAGCTCCTACAGTTTCCTGGTAGAGTCTTTAGGGTCTTTTATGAGTGGAATCATATCATCTGCAAATAATGATAACTTGGTCCCTTCCTTTCCAATTTGTATCCCTTTTCTGAGTGTCTCTTGCCTTATTGCTATGGCTTAGACTTCCAGTACTATATTAAATAAAAGTGGGGACAGTGACACCCTTGTCTTGTTCCTGGTTTTAGTGTAAAAGCTTCAAGTTTTTCTCCATTTAGTATTGTGTTGGCTGTAGGTTTGTCATAAATAGCCTTTATTATGTCGAGAGATGTTCCTTCTATTCCCAGTTTCTGAAGGACTTTTATCATGAAGGGATGTTGGATTTTGTCAAATGCATTTTCTACATCTAATGAGATGAGCATGTGATTTTTGTCCCTCAGTCCATTTATATAATTTCTACATTTATTTATTTGTATGTGTTGAACACTGGGATAAAGCCTACTTGGTTGGGGTGAATAATCTGTCTGATACATTCTTGTATTTAGTTTGCCAATATTTTATTGAGAATTTTTGCATCTATGTTCATGAGGGAAAGTGGGATGTAATTTTCTTTTATTGCTCTATCTTTGTCTGGTTTTGGTATCAGGGTGATGCTGGCTTTGTAGGGAGTTCAGTAGGATTCCTTCATTTTCTATTTTATGGAAAAGTTTGAGAAGCATTGGTGTTAGTTCTTCCATGAAGGTCTGATAAAATTCACCAGAGAATTCACCTGGCCCTGGACTTTTTTTAGTTGGGAGATTTTTGATAAGTGCTTGGATCTCCATACTTCCCATAGGTCTATTTCAGTGGTTAATCTCACCTTGATTTCATTTTATTAGGTCATATAAATCAAGGAAATCATCTATTTCAGATTTTCAAACTTAGTGGAGTATATATTCTTATATGATGTCTCTATGATTTTTTGAATTTCTCTGGTATTTGTTGTGATGATGCCTTTTTCATCTCTAATTTTATTAATTTGTTTTATAATTTTATTAATTTCTTTTGGTCAGATTTGCTAAGGGTTTATCAATCGTGTTTATCCTTTCAAAGAACCAACTCTCTGTTTCATTGATTCTTTGGATTGTATTTTTGGTTTCTATTTCAGTAATTTCTGTCCTCATCTTTATTATTTCTTCCCATCTACTGATTTTTGGTTTGCCTTGTTCTTCTTTTTCCAAGCCCTTAAGGGGAAGCATTAAGTTGTTTAATTGTGACCTTTCTAATTTCTTAATATAGACACTTAAAGCTATATATTTCCTGCTTAGGACTGCCTTCATTGTGTTCCAAAGGTTTTGGTATGTTGTGTTCTCATTATCATTTGATTCTATGAATTTTTTAGTTTCCTTCTTGATTTCTTCATTGACCCAGTCATCATCTAGTAGAGTATTGTTTAGTTATCATGATTTTGTGTATGCTCTAAAGCTTTTCTTGCTATTTATTTGTAGTTTGAGCCCATTGTGATCAGATAGAGTACAAGGAATTATTCCAATTTTCCTGTATTTGTTAAGATCTGCTTTATGTCCTAATATATGGTCTATTTTGGAGAATGTGCCATGTGTGCTGAAAAGAATGTGTATTCTGCAAAATTTGGATGAAATGTCCTATAGATATCCGTTAGGTCCATTTGTTCTACAACTTTATTTATTCTTGATGCATCTGTTTATTATTTATTTATTATCATGATGACTTGTCAATTGATGAGAGTGGTATGTTGAAGTCATCCACTACAACTGTGATTGTTGTTATCTGTGACCTTAGTTCTGATAGTGTTTGTTTGATGACATTGGGAGCTCCCATGTTAGGTGCATATATGTTTACGATTGTAATGTCCTCCTATTGGAGTCATCCTTTAATCAATATAAAGTGACCTTCCTGATCATTCTTAACTAATGTTGGTCTGAAGTCTACCCTGCCAGATATTAAGATAGCAACCCCTGCTTGGTTTCTAGGCCCATTTGCTTGAAACACCATTTTCCAACCTTTCAGTCTGATAGTGTCCATCCGTTGAATAAAGGTGAGTTTCTTGGATGCAACAAATTGAAGGATCCTGGTTTTTAACAGAGTCTATAAACCTGTGGCTTTTGGTTGGGGCATTGAGGCTGTTGGTTTTAAGTTATTGTTGAAAGGTATGTATTTATTTTTGCCATTTTTCTTGTTTTGTAGTTCTTTTGGTTTTACTTTGCTCTCTTGCATTAACTAGTATTTGAGTATGGTTTGTTTTTCTCCAGGTTTCTTATGCATGTGCTTTTCTTTTTCTTTAGCCTGCAGGATCCTTTCCAGTATTTTCTGTAGAGCTGGTTTGGTCTTCATATTTTCTTATAGCCTGCTTTTGTTGTGGAATGTCTTTGTTTCTCTGTCAATTAAATGGATAGCTTTGCAGGACAAAGTAATCTTGTTGACATTTGTTATCTTTCAGAACTTGGAATACATCATTCTGAACCCTTCTGGCTTTTAAAGTTTGTGTTGAGTAATCTGCTGTGATCCTGATGGGCTTGCCTTTTTATATGTGACTTGTTTTTTCTCTCTAACTGCTTTCAAGAAAACTTTCCCACCCTCTCAAAAGAAAGTCCTATCAAGTTATAAGAAGCTAAAAGAACTCCAAACAGACTGGACCAAAGGAGAAATTCTACAAGGCATATTCTCATGAACACTCCAAACACTGATAACAAAGAGAAAGTCCTAAAAGCAGCTAGGGAGAATCAACACATTACATATAAAGGTAGCCCCATCAGAATTACTTCAGACTTCTCCATGGAAACCTTGAAAGATAAAAGGGCCTGGAATGAAACACTGCAAAGTCTAGAACATATGGATTCCAACCCAAACTACTCTACCCAGCAAAAGTATCCCTCATAATAGATGGTGAAAGAAAATGTTTCCATGATAAAAGACAGCTCTACAATTATATGAACAGAAAGCTAAACCTATGGAGAATACTTCAGGGAATTTTCCACACAGAAGAGCCAAACAACCAACCTCTAGTGCCTACAAGAAGCAGATCAAAATAACCAAACTCAGAGAAGGTGCAAAAACCTACAAAGTCCAAGAAAACACCAAAGCACATAAACCACCACAATATGGCACGGATTAAATCAAACTTCACAGTTATTACCCTAAACATTAATAGTCTTAATTTGCCAATAAAGAGACATAAGCTAACATATTAGATTAGAAAATTAGACCGCTCAATCTGCTGTCTTCAAGAAACCCATCTTACCATACCACTAAAGACAGACACTACCTCAGGGTGAAAAGGTGGAAAATGATATTCCAAGTGAAAAAAGCAGGCATTGCTATACTATTATCAGATAAAATAGACTTCAAACCAAAAGTAATCAAAAAAGACAAAGAAGGCCACTTCTTACTTATCAAGGGAATGATCCAACAAGGGATATCACAATCATCAACCTTTATGGACCAAACACAGGTACACCACAATTCATAAAATAAAACCTACTTGACAATAAAAAAGAAATAAACACCAACATCATCATAGTTGGGGAATTCAGTACTCCACTATCATCAATAGATAGATCATCCAAACACAAAATCAACAGGGAAGTAAGAGAGCTCAACAACACCATAGAGCAAATAGACCTAAAGGACATCTACAGAACATTCTACCCAAATCTACAGATTACACATTCTTCTCAGTAGACCATGGAACCTTCTCTAAAATAGATCATATACTGGGCCATAAAGTCTGCCTCTATACTTTAGGAAAAGTGACATAACTTCCTGCATTATATCAGATCACAATACTGTAATGCTACAAATTATCAAAAAGAGATGTGCAGGAATCACACCAGCTTCTGGAGACTGAACAACACACTTTTAAACAATTGATGGGTTGTAGGTGAAATAAAAAATGAAATTAAAACATTACTAGAATTGAATGACAATGAGAACACATCATACCAAAAATTATGGGACACAATGAAGGCAGTTCTTAGGGGAAAATTCATAGCACTAAACACCTTTATAACAAAAACAGAGAGATCCCAAATCAATAACCCAACCATGCACTTAAAGGCACTGGAAAAACAAGAAGAATCCAACCCAAATAGCTCCAGACAGAAAGAAATAATCAAGATCAGAGCAGAAATTAATGGATTAGAAACTAAGAAAACAAGAAAATTGATGAAAAAAAAGCTGGTTCTTTGAAAAAATAAGGAAGATTGATAAAACCTGGGCAATTCTATCAAGCAAAAAAAATGCTTCAAATTAACAAAATTAGAATTAACAAAGGCAGATCACAAAAGACATAAGTGAAATTGGAAGAATCATCAGGACTTATTTCAAAAACCTTTACTCCACAAAATTGGGTAATAAGGAGGAAATGGAGGAATTCCTGGATACATACCACCTACCAAAGCTAAACTCAGAGCAGATTAATCTCCTAAACAAACCTATCACACCCACCGAGATTGAAAAGGTAATCAAAAACCTCCCCAAAAAGAAGAGTCCAAGACCACATGGCTTCTCAGCTGAATTCTACCAAACCTTCATGGAAGAACTGAAACCAATTTTTCTCAAACTGTGCCACAGAATTGGAGAACAGGGAAAGCTCCCCAACTCCTTTTATAAAAGGTAGTGCCACCCAATACCAAAACCAGACAGAGATGCTACAGGAAAAGAAAATTACAGGCCTATTTCCCTGATGAAGTTAGATACAAAGATCCTTAACAAAATGCTTGCAAACTGAATTCAACAACACATGAAAAGCATTATCCACCTTGGTCAAGTAGGCTTCATCTCAGGAAGGCAGGGGTGGTTCAACAAATGGAAATCTGTCAGTGTAATATACCACATAAATAAGCTTAAACACAAAAACCACATGATCATTTCAATTGATGCAGAAAAGGCCTTTGACAAAATACATCACTTCATGTTCAAAACGTTGGAGAGAATAGGCATGGATGGTTTATATTTCAACATAATAAAGGCTATATATAAAGCACCTAAAGCCCAAATAATACTTAATGGAGAGAGACTGAAGGAATTCCCAATGAGATAAGGAAGAAGGAGGGATGTCCACTCTCTGCTCTTCAACATAGTACTAGAAGTCCTAGCTCAAGCAATAAGACAGGAGAAAGACATAAAAGGGATACAAATTGGAAAGGAAGAAATTACATTAAGTCTATTTGTAGATGACATGATTCTATACGAAACTGACCCAAGAATCTCAATCTCAAAACTCTTAAAGGTGATTAATTCCTTCAGCAAAGTAGCAGGGTACAACATCAATGCACAAAAAATCAGTAGCCTTTCTATATATACAAAGGACAAAGATATGGAGAAAGAAATTAGCAACATTGTCCCATTTTCAAAAGCAACAAAAAATAAAATACCTTGGACTAATACTAATCAAGGATGTGAAAGACTTATACAATGAAAACATAAATATACTCAATAAAGAAATTGAGGAGGACTTCAGAAATTGGAAAGACCTCCCAGGCAGAATTAACATTGTGAAAATGGCAATCTTACCAAAAGCCACAGGTTTAATGCAATACCAATAAAAATCCCAACAGTTTTCCTCACAGAGATAGAAAAAAATGATCTCAAAATTCATATGGAATGGCAGCAAGCCTCAGATATCCAAACATATCCTCAGCAAAAGACACAGCTTGGGAGGCATCACCATACCTGATCTAAAGGTATATTACAAAGCCATAGTAACAGAAACCACATAGTTCTGGCATAAAAAAAACAGTCCAATGGAACAGAAGAGAGGATCTGGACTTTGGGTCAAGTAACTACAGCTACTTGATAGTTGACAAAAGCCCTAACATTATAAATTGGAGACAGCACATTCAACAAATGCTGCTGGACAAACTGGATAGCCATATGCAGGAAAATGGAACTAGACCCACACATCTCACCATGCACAAAAATCACGTCCAAATCGATCAAAGACCTCAATATAAGACCAGAAACTCTGCTACTACTGGAAGAAAAAATAGGAGGAACTTTTCTTGATAGGAACTTCCTAAACAAAACCCCAGTAGCTCAGGAAATTAAACAATCACTCAACCATTAGGATCTCAGGAAGCTGAAAAGTTTTTTCACAGACAAACATACAACAATAGACTACCCACAGAATGGGAGAAATTTTTTGCCGGCGATACAACTAACAGAGGCCTAATTTCCAGAATCTGCAAAGAACTCAAAAACCTAACCAGTTAAAAAAAAAAAAAAATCAAACAACCCATTCACAAAGTGGGGCAGAGAAATGAACAGTGAGTTCTCAGAGGAAGAAATACAAATGGCAAACACATACTTAAGAAAATGTTCAACTTCCCTAACCATCAGGAAAATGCAAATTAAAACAACAATAAGATTCTACCTTACCCCAGTAAGGATAGCAAACATTCAAAAATCAAATGAAAACAAATATTGGTGAGGATGTGGAGAAATAGGAACCCTCATTCACTGTTGGTGGTAATGTCAGATGGTACAACCACTATGGAAAGCAATATGGAGACTCCTAAAAAGGATGACTATAGAGGTACCAACAGACCCAGTTATTCCCTTACTGGGCATTTACCTAAAAGCTCCATGCCTTAGTTCAGAGAGATTTACTCAACCATATTTATACCTGCTCAATTCATAATAGCTAAGAGCTGGAATCAACCCAGATGTCCATCGTTAGACAAATGAATAACCAAGATGTGGTATATCTACATGATGGAATTCTACACAGTAGTAAGAAAAAAAATGACACAATGAAATTTGTAGATATATGTTCAAACTTGGAAGAGATCATTCTCAGTGAATTCATCCAATCACAGAAAAGAAAAAAGTAATAGTAAAAAAACAAAATATAACTTAAAAAAAAAGAGTGAGTAATACGAGATGACAAGGAAAGGGATCAGGAAAAGGCAAAAGGACCTTTGTGACATGTAGAGATGGGGGATTGAGGAGATGGGGAGGAGACTCAACTAAAATAAATAGTATTTGAAAATGCTATAGTAATACCTAAAACACTGTATGCTAAATAAAATCATACACACATACACACAAACACACACATACACAAACATGTGCACGCAGAGATACAAATTTGAGTGAAACAAATTAGGAAAGGCAGCATTTTAAAATTTCTCAGAGGACTCAAAGTGAGGACAGAAAGTAATGACGAGTCCCAAAGTGACGTAAGTGCCCAAAAGGTGCTGCTCTTTGATACCTTGCACAGGTTCAGAGACTTTCACATCTTGGATTTCGCTAAGGATTTACACTGTAATTTGAAGTCTCACAGAGCTAACTCCTCATGGTGACTGCAGGTTTTCAGGAACCAGTCTTGTGTATGCATGAGCCTTGCCTCACACTTGTCTGTTTCTTATGAATATTCACAGTGCTACCAATGTGGAAGAAGACAGCTTAACACAAATCAGTCACCTCAGTAAAAGCTCAATTACTTCAAGAAAAAGTCCTCTTCTCTAAGATGTTCAGATTACCAATTAAAATTACTCATCCTATCCTTTATCTGCATGGTCTCTTTCAGAAATTAGTTTAGAACATACAGCTTGATGATGAAGAATTCAAGCTGAATGTCCCGTAACATAGCAAAATGACCAAACACAGCACAACAAAGCTGCTGGACTTATGGATGGACTCAGCCAAGCTGTTCATACCGTACTCAATACTGACTGTGCACATGGCTGCATGAGACAGTATGGTTTATCACAAGTGGATACAAGCTGGCATCTGCTATGAGTCTCCATGTTTCAGGCTTGTCACATCTAAACCTCAAAAACCCTCAAGTTTAAGACAACTATTTGTAGAAATGTCTAGGCTTTCTGTAGGGGCAAGAATCATGTTTATAGTTTCTGACATACTTATGGTGGTAAGAAATGGTATTGTAACAGACAATACTTTGTGAAATACAACTTTTCTGTTTCAGTGGCTTGGGTTTCTCATCTCTGAAATAGAAATGGTGTTAGCACAACCCCACAGAGCTGCTAGCTATTGTGGAAAGACAGTAAAATAATCCAGTGTGTGCTTAAAGAGTAAGTGCCTGTATCAATGACGAAGCACTTAGTAGCATTCTTTCTTAGATGGTATCTGTGCTTCACCAAGACACAATTTCTTAAGAATCATGGAAACTCATCAATAAATGACAGCTTTCCAGTGAGGCAGCTCCCCGATTAACAAATGAAGGAGACACAGTGCATAGCAATGTGTGAAACATTTGAAAGGGCTCACCATCACACAGGGCAGAAGGGAATGCACTCTTCTTGGCAATACGTGGGTGGCTGCTGACTGCCCAGTGCACAACACTTGGTACAAATCTGCCCTGGCACAGTGTGCCAGTTTACAAATTCATAAAGTAAGTGTCCTCAAGATCAGCCTTCCCACTAGTAATTCAGCATCATACTAAGCTATAATGTTAGGTAATTGAACACAAAATAAAAACCAACTTGCTCTTCAATTAAAGCCTCCTGTTTCCTAACAAGAATCTTGATCCAACACAGGTAAATGTAGCCCAAAGAGACAAAGTTCCTTTTTTTAAAATATTATATTTGTATTTTTTTTTGAGAAAGAAAGAGACAAAGGAAAAAAGAGAGAGAGAACGAATGGGTGTGCCAGGTCTGCCAGCCACTGCAAAGGAACTCCAGATGAATGCACCACCTTGTGCATCTGGCTTAGTGAGTCTTGGGGAACTGAACCCAGGTCCTTTGGCTTTGCAGGCAAGTGCCTTAACCATGAAGCCATCTCTCCAGCCTTAAAGTTTTTATTATTGTTTCTTTTTCTTCTTACTCAGTGCTCTTGATTAAAGAGATCCTTTAACTTTTTTAAAAGTATTACAAACATGTCATGTTTATTCATGATACTGACCAAATAAGTTAATACATTGAAGGTATGAGCTACTAGATAAATCTCCTAACTGCCTCCCTTCCCACTTCTTCCTCCATTATCTCTGAGCATGCTGACCTTGACATTATCAAAGTGTTCACTTAGGGGGCTGGAGAAATGGCTCAATGTTTAAAGGTGTTTGCTTGCAAAACCTGATTTCAGTTCTCTAATACCCATATGAAGACTGATGCACAAAGTGGCACATATGTCCAGAATTCATTTTCAGTGGCAGGAAGGCCTAGCATGCCCATTCTCTCTCTTTCCTTGTAATCAATAAAAGTATATTTAAAAAGTGTTCACTTAGTTCATCTGGCAATGAAGCTGAATTTCTAAATTCTCCCTCTATAAGGGAGAAGCTTACAGGTGACTCTGCCTGTGAACTTCTACAAGGGCTCCTATGGCACTAAGGACCACCCAGGAGACACTTAAATGTAGATGCAGGTTAAACCGTATCAACACATATAGACAGAGATCCACAGTACATTTGCTTTTTCAAATATATGAAGGAAATTTTAAGTATTTTATTTTTATTTATTTATTTATTTGACTGAGAAAGAGGGAGAGAGAATAGGTGAGCCAGGGCCTCCAGCCACTGAAAATGAACTCCAGACATGTGCACTCCCTTGTGCATCTGGCTAGAGTGGGTCCTGGGTCCTTTGGCTTTGTGGGCAAATGCCTTAAGCACTAAGCCATCCCTCCAGCACTGGCACATACTAATGAGATAGTGTGGTGTTTTAATACAAGCACTGTAGAACAACAAAATCAAACTAGAATATAGCTTTTGAAAGGAAGACAAAAGTTGATTCATAGTAATTCAGTTTGGCTAAAGCAGACAGATGGGCATTTAATCAGCCTGCTTTCATTTTTGGGAAAAGAGATATGTACATATGTACAAAAGTAAAATACATGACTGTGTAAAGGCAGCCCCATTGTAGAGTATATCTAAATGTCAGCTGGAGCCCAGACTGTAATCACAGTGTACTTCCATAGGGAAGAAATTCCATGCTTCAGGATTTGGTCTACCAAAGGCAAAAGGAGTGTCTAATTCTGATGCATCCTTTACCTTTGAGATGGGTGGGAAAATTTGAGCAGAGTGTCAGCATGTGATGGTCATGTTCTTGTGCATGTGCATACATGCACACCTTCACATCTTTGTGCCCTGAAGAGTTCTAGTAACAAAGAGCATGAAAATGTTATTTCTGTTTATAAAATAATGTTTGAAATATCAAGACTGATTAAGATTGTAGATGGTGACTATTTGATGGGCAGAAGCTGGAAAATGGCTAACTAGATCATTAAGCCAGTGTTTCTTTCCTGTACTGTTACATGGTAATCTCTTATAAAGTGATAATTATGTGAACTCAAATGTCAAGAAAAACAATGAATTGAATGCCAACAGGCAAAGTTTTAAAAGCAGCATTAATGTGGCTGTTCAGCTTCATTTTTTAAAAGATAATCCCCTTTAAAAAATATTTATTTGTACTTTATTTATTTATTTATTTAAGAGAAAAGAGAGAGAGAGAATGGGCGCACCAGGGCCTCCAGCCACTGCAAACAAATTCCAGATGCATGCACCATCTTGTGCATCTGGCTTACATGGGTCCTGGAAAATCAAACCTGGATCCTTAGGCTTTGCAGGCATGCGCCTTAACCGCTAAGCCATCTCTCCAGCCCAGCTTCATTTTTATTATACTGTAGTCCCTGAGTGGTTATTCTCCCTAGTTATGAATACTTACACTCCCTACTCAAAGTCCCTCAGTATGAGTGTGCAAAATCTGTGACACACACATTTAGATTCACTTATAATTCACACTGACAGTTATCAATGAGAAAGGCCTCCCAGAATATGGTTTTGTTACAACATATAGACATGCTCCAAGTGCTAAAATTTTACTGCTGTGCTGTTTTCTGTTAATTTAACCTATATAATAAAGCAAAAAATAGTTTAACTTTTTAAAAATTTGTGTGTGTGACATATAGATGGGTATGACGTGTGCATATACAGGTGTACACATGCTGTAGCACATGTGTAGAGATCTGAGGGCACGTCAGGATTTAGTTTTGCTGTTGCCTGTGTACCAGGCCTGTGAGCTTCCAGATTCTCCTTGCTCTGCCTCCCATTGCCATAGGTGCATTGGGATCACAGATATGTGTGTCATTTGACATCTGGTTTTACATGGGTGTTGGAGAGTTGAACTTGGGCCAGAAGTCTTATAAGCAAGTACCTTTAACTACTGAACCACAAAAAAATATTTTAAAAAAAGACAAACTAAACCATTTAAACATTTTAAAGATTGATTGAGATACAATTTATAGGCTATAAAATCCACCCATTAAAACAGGGATTAAACATTTTTGCATATTTAGAGTTGAACAACTATCATCTCAATGAATTTTAGAACATTTTCACTGCCTTAAACCATACTGTTCCCATCAGCAGTTGTTGCCTGCTTTCCCTATTTCATCACCCTGCCCCAATCCACACTTTCAGTCTACTTTCCACCTCTATACACTGGACATTTCACATAAATAACATCCCAAAATATGTGGTTTTAGTGTGCCTTTCAATTAAAATATTTTCAGGAGTCCTCCATGTTGCAGTACATAATGGTATTTATTTCAATTTAATAATAAAATGCATGGATTTAAATTTCTTAAATATAATTTCATGTGAAACAATTCTAGATGCTATGAACACTAGCTTGACTAGTTTTACATTATCCATGGACTTCAACATTTTTTTTTTTTTTTTGGTTTTTCGAGGTAGGGTTTCACTCTAGTCCAGACTGACCCGGAATTCACTCTGTAGTCTCAGGGTGGCCTCGAACTCACAGGGATCCTCCTACCTCTGCCTCTCGAGTGCTGGAATTAAAGGCATGTGCCATAACACCCAGCAACATAAATAGTTTTATGACATCCATTTATGATATTTGCTATTACATGTAAGACCTTATAAGAAAAACTGTAACAGAGACATAAAAATTCCCTTATAAACGAAATCTCTTCAAATGAGAGGAATGAAGGATGTAAATGATGTTATAGTGGGTTTTTGCTCATACTACTTTTGTTTTATGATGACAAAATATATACAAGACATAGAAGTGAGCACCCTGAGTGAGTAAATGTACTGTTCAGTGACCTTACAAAATACAAGCATATGCACAAGAGTGTGTGCAAGCAGGATGCTTCCAGCCCCAAACTATCACTGCACATTAAATATCAATTCCCTACTCCCTTTTCTTTGGCCCTCATAACCACCTCCTACTTTTAGTGTCTATGCACTAAAGTCTGCAAATTCCTTGTCTGAGTGTCACACACAGCATTTGTTCTTTTATCACTGGCACATTTACTCAATATCATTTTCAAGGTTCATTCCTGCAGGAGCAACATTGTGTCATGTTGCCTTATGTCTCTTTTTGTTCAGGCAGTGGATAGCTCAATGATCAATGTCAGAGAACACTACATAGATTTTATTCACACCATTTCTGTGTCCTGCAATTACACCACACATCTTTATAGTCAACATATATAAGAATCCTATTTATTTCTCTACTTCCCTGCTCAATGCATGGCACTTAAATACTTAAAATTGTAGATGAATGTATAAACGAGTGAATGACATAATCAGTACACACTGTGAAGACTTCTAGAGAATATTCAGAAGAGCAGCACCTTGTTCCAGGAGAGCCTCCTCTAGAATTACCTTCAGCACTACAAAGTTATGGAAGTCCATACACAATAAAAACAGAACACATTCACCCACCATCTCAGTAATACCATCAAAACAGCTTAGATGAATCATCAGTATCAACTTTACGCTTAAAAAGTGAATAATAAATTAACATTAATGGCACCAGAAAGTGAATGAGAAATCTACCCAGGGAAAATCCCTAGTCCTTGTGTCCCAAATGAAAAGGATTATACATTGTGAACAGATTCTAATTTACATTTGATCTATAACTTCATTATTCCAGGAAATTCACTTTTAAACTGCAAACAGTTAATATATGCAAAATGTGTACTACACAAGGTGAGGCAAATGTCTGTACTAATTAGCTTCGAGATGTAGGAGGACGCCAGCACTCCTTCCCCTCAGTGTCATAGCCAATGACCAGACTTCACAAAGATAAAGTTACACATCTTGATACCAAAGTCAAAACACTAAAAGTTGTAATTATACTCACAGATGTACATTTATTTTCTAATAATATCAGTGTCTTATCTTATGTTCAAATTATTTACTTTCTACTATTAAAGCCATGAAACAAAAAATGAGTTCTTATCTCTTTATGCAGTGGTGGCTGCACACATCTATACATATGTTAAAATAACTGGAGCTGAAGACACACAAAGTTAATTTCTCTCCAAAATAAAATGATAGAAAACAAAGCAGTGATATTGGTTGTGAACCAATCCTACAAATAGTAGCACCTGAACATGTATTCCAGGAAGAGGCATGCTTTTGCAAAGGTACAGTCCACTTGGAATTGCCAGTTCTGCATCTATAAAGAGAAAGGTCGAGGCTATTAAACACTGACTAGATCAATAACTGATCAGTTTAATGGGTCCAGGGCAGCCCAGTGAAATTAGGCATTCAGCTTTGAAAGCTCTATTGGCTTCTATTTTAAGCATGATATAAAAAATTAAGGAATACAATGCAAGGCAGATGCTAAAGATTTAGATTAAAATAATTCATTTACCTCTGGTCTGATTGTTCAAATTGAAACTTGCCTTAGAGAACGTTTGTTTCATATTTTAGGCAATACAAATATTTCAGGCTGGTGATTTAACTGCCTCAGTTGCAAGTTATGTAGAATGTGATTGCTCAATAGAGACCGATGAAACACTGAACTGGGTTAGGGATGCAAAGCAGACTGTGAGAACCTCCTGTGCCAAGCAAACACTAACCCCGGGACAAGCTGAAGCAGCCCCATCCAGCCCTCCCTCCACAAGGAATAGCACCAATAGGCACTTTTCTATTTCTGTGATGACTGTGCTACTGCTTGTCAAATACCCTGGGACTAGAAACTTGTGACTTGCCATTGCAGATGAAACAAGGACGGAAATACCACATTCAGCTTGACACCTGGCAGTTCCCTGTGCTCCAGTCCTTGTCTCAATACCGAAGTGGAGACAACCTGACCATGGACAATGGTCTACAATGAATGTGTAGTGTGTACAGGAATTTTCATTTGTTATACAACATTCTGTAGGTTATCTTTCCTGACAGTGATGGTTGATGCTAAGAGTCAACTTGACTGGGTGAAGACATGCCCACATAATTAGTAAACCCCATCTCTCAGTGTGTGTGCATGAGTGAGTGTTCCTAAAGGGGAAGATTAACACTAGTCAGCAGAGAGAAAAATCCTCATCAGCATGGGCAGACAGTAAAGTACCTCTCCTTCTCTCTCTCCTTGCAAATAAATAAATAATATTTTTCATAGGCGAGTGTGGTGATGTGATGGTAATCGTAGGCTAGGGAGAGGGACACAGGGAGAGTCTAGCCTACCTAGCCAGCTCCAGGCCAATGAGAGGATCAGTAACAAAAAATAAATACAATGCCTGAGGAACCACACCTGGCATTGCTCTTTGGCCTTGACATGCCCATGCACGTATGTGTACATGTACCCCCACACAAACCTGTAAAAGCACACATGCACACACACAACGGTACCCTGAAGCTTGGCTTGTGGCATCATCTTCTCACCCCAGCAGCTGGGAAGCTAGGGCAAGGGCAAGAAGATCTCTTTTTTTTTTTGGAGGGGGCGGGTTCGAGGTAGGGTCTCACTCTAGCTCAGGCTGACCTGGAATTCACTATGTACTCTCAGGGTGGCCTTGAACTCATGGCGATCCTCCTACCTCTGCCTCCCAAGTGCTGGGATTAAAGGCGTGTGCTACCACCCCCAGCTGGGCAAGATCTTAAGTACAAAGCCAAGCTGAGCTAGTAAGACAATTTTTCTTTATTCATTTAAAAAAATTAAATATTTATTTTCTTATTTTAGAGAGAGAGAGAATGGGCATGCCAGGGTCTCTAGCCACTACAAACGAACTCCAGACGCAAGTGCCACCTTGTTCACTGGGGAATCGAACCTGAGTCCTTAGGTTTTGCAGGCAAATGCCTTCACCACTGACCCATCTCTCCAGTCCAATTTTTCAATAAGTAAAATTAAGTAGGCTATTGCCAGTGTTCTTGAATGCCTAACAGAACAAGACAGTAAGACCCTACTGCTGAACACATCATATGCTTCAAATGCAGGACAATGAGAAATCAAATTAAAACTGAGCTGGAAACCTCCACCCTGCTAACTAGTTTTCATAGTGCTATGCAGGTGGCTGAGAAGACCCAGTGAACCCTGCCAGCTATCCAAGTAGCCGGCCAGGCAACATGTGTCCACTGGTGCAATAGTGGCTTGACTATTATGGGGATATCAAACTTTTCTCTGACTGGATTTGAGAACTGTTCCACCGAAGAGAATGCATGCTTGAAAACCTAGTCAAATGTCTGGGAGAGTAATAGGCACTGATGGGGAAGCTACTACTGTTTGGATAAACAGGAATGTTGCATCCATCAAACTGTCCTCCAAATATTTGTGTTTTATGTCCACAGATCAGTGCTGTTCTCACTTTTGGTCAGACAAGTGTAGTTTTACAGATAAAGGTGATTACTGACCCAAAACTCATCAAAGAAATGGAGATGCATGAGAGCTGAGCGCTCAGTAGTCAGCACAGACACTGCTGTCACACCCTGCAAGGCTCAGGGAACATCGTGGAAGATGGGATGCAGGAATGTAAGAAACAAAAGATGAGGAGGAGTGCTTTGGAATGCTAGCAGCTTTCTAGACATGAGGTGGCCAATGCCTTCATGCCTTCATAGTGACCACTGTGATCTGTGCACTATTGGGCACATTAACATTCCATTAAGGATGGAGGAGGATATAAAAGAAAAAGACATCAAATCGGAAGAGGGTCTAGTTGGAAAGAAGGTGTTTCATGGAAGGAGGGAGGGAGGGGAGGAGACAAATGGCAAATGGAAGGGGATTGTGATCAAACCACATTATGTACACTTATATAACCTGTCAATAAAAACGATGTTTAGAAAAAATATATATACTAGGGGCCAGTTCATGATTTTCTACCTACTCACGCTTTTATTTAATGAATCAATTACTGCTACATTGTTGTTGAAATTATCCTAAAGAGAATCATCTGTTTGACAGTTGCTTCATAACACCTTTTTAATTTTTTTATTTATTTGCAAAATGAGAGAGCAGTAGAGAGAAAAGAGACAGAGAGAATGGGCATGCCAGGGTCTTCCAGCTACTGCAAATGAACTCCAGATGAAAATGCCACTTTGTGTATCTGGCTTTATGTGGATTCTGGGGCATTGAACTTGGGTCATTAAGTTTTGTTGGTGCCTTTAAACACTGAGTCAGTCTCTCTAGACCCATAAAAATCTTATTAGCTCAAATGCACTGCTTTAGGAAAAATGCATAAATTAATGCAGATAACAGTGGCACTCCTGTGTTGCACTGAATGAATTACTTCCTTTGTGTTCTCCTTGATAGCACCCTGCATTTGAACCAAGTAATCAGTATTCAGTGCATTGTAAGAGTTGAGCATCCTGCACCCTGGTGGCCTCACAAAGGAGATGGAGAGCACTGAACTGTGATAAGCATCATCCCCAGTCCACCAAGAATTCCAAAGCAAATATGCTGAAGGGAAACAAGTGAGGCATCAATATTTATGACACACAAGGTTCACTGCTGCCTTTTCAATGACTTGCTATGGGCCAATAGGTAAATCTCAACTTCATGTATTTCTAGAATAGCCCTAAGTATACTTCTCATTTTGTACTATACATTTTTTGTGAGTTATCAGCATTGACATTTACAAACTTGAAAATACTGATGAACTTGCAAACACTGAGGATGCTTTCATCCTGCCACATCAAGCACTCAGCAAGGATTTAACTCTGAATATAAAATAAACAAGTACATGGGCTGAAGAGATGACTTAATAGTTAAGGTGCTTGCCTGCAAAGCCAAGGGACCCAGGTTCGATTCTCCAGGACCCATACACAAGGCAGCACATGCATCTGGAGTTCGTTTGCAGCAGCTAGAGGCCCTGGTGTGCCCATTATCTTTCTCTATGTGCCTCTTTCTTTCTCTCTCTCTCTCTCAAATAAATAAATAAAAATAAAAATTTAAAAATAAAATAAACAAGTATGAGGCTGAATACAAAATACCTGAGGCAACGGGAGACCTTTACATTCAAACCAACACATAGGGGTTCATCTCTAGCTAGCTTAGGATAATCCCAAGAAAAAGATATATCACTAACTTGGTATTTTTCTTCCTGACTCTCTCCAATTTTAAACACATGGATTTATTTCTAGGTAGGTGCAGAAATATAATATATATACCCATTTAATGCATGTTGTTAAAAAAAAGCCTTCATGCTTTTGACCCATAGCCCAAACATCTTATTGCTAAGAAGTAATATATTGTAGGACACAATTGACTCAATAACAGCATTTCAAAGGACAAAAAGCGAACATAACTATATTAATATTACATTTTAATTGTAGTGCATATTCTGCTTTCTCAATCATCAAGTGAATCTGAGAATAAAGGAAATCCAGTGACCAATAAATATTAATCTTTATCATAAGAGAAAAGAAACACATGTTTTCATTTTTCAGATAGTCACTGTTAGTTACAAGAGAAGACATGTGAACATAGCCTACCAAGGGCAAAAGGGAAGGTGGCGGCACTGGACCAAAGGTCTCAGTGAGCTCTGAATGGCTTGCCTGCAGCTCGGCAGTGCCAGGTGCCATGGCCATTCCTCTTCTATAACCTTGGGAAGTCTTACAACTCCACATGGACCCTGCCCTGCTCCTTCCCTCTGGGGATGGCTTTCTCCTTTCCTATAGGGACAACATGGGTTGGCCTTCCTCATCAATCATGACATTTCTGATGATCAAACACATAAAAAAAATGAAACTACATGATGCAGGAGACACTGTTACACAGGAAAATATACTACAGTTTGTACTTTCAGATATGCTGTGTTGCTTCAAATTATTAACACCAAAACTCTTCCTTCCACGATGGAGACAAATGATAATTTCTGAGGAGCTTCCATGTCCCAGGTACTGTTCCAAACATCTAACAAATATTCAGTCCTTAGAGTGCTGCTCTGATAATCATTTTGTCTTAGAAAACCTTAAATTTATACAGAGTTCCACAAAGCTTGCCTAATATTCTTTGTATGGGGTGATTGCTTAAAAGCCCTATTAATATCTGAAGGCTTCAAACTCACAGAAATGTGCAAATTCATCTACTGCTCTACACAAAACAGTATCACATCCAGGGCTCCCAAGATGCTCTTGAATTCTAATTCCAGCATGCTTGCTAAAAAGAAGAGAGATGCAGGCCCATAAGATGTACGACACACTTACTGACAACCCATGGTCAAGAAGTGCACCTACACGAATGGAGGAAACAGAGGGGAACCTAGGCTAGGATAGAAGGGAAAAGAAACAGGTTCTTGTTCTTTTTATTTTTCTTGGCCAGGGGAAAGCGCCAACACAATCCCCAACCACCACAAAATTTGCAGTCAAGTCTCTCACATTTGGGGAAATCACAGCGATCGGCACATGCACAGTGCAATGGACATGCCTCTTTGCTCTGGGAAAGCCAACTCTATGATCAGGGTATCAAGGTTCTTGTTTCTGTTGGGGATTTTGTTTATTTGTTTGCTTGCCTTTTTTAAGAAAAAGATTTTATTTTTATTTTTATTTTTTATTTTCAGTAGTAGGACATAAGCAGCAGCTATCAAGGGATCCCAGAACAATTAAGTGTGGATGTTTTGGTTTTTTATTTTATTTTATATTTATATTTATTTATTAAACAGAGAGAGAAAGAGAGAGAAAATGAGAATGGGCATGCCAGGCCCTCTAGCCACTGCAAATGAACTCCAGACGCATGTGCCACCATGTGCATCTGGCTTATGTGGGACTTGGAGTATCGAACTTGGGTCCTTAGGCTTTGCAGGCAAGAGACTTAATCACTAAGCCACCCCTCCAGCCCCTGCTTGATTTTTCTTTTTTTCTTTTCTTTTCTTTTCTTTTCTTTCTTTTTTTTTTTTTTTTTTTTTTTTTTTTTTGGTGGCAGGGCGATGTGCTGTAGCCCAGGCTGGTCTGGAACACACAATGATTCTCCTGCCTCAGTCTCCCAAGTATTAGAATTTAGACTCATGAGATATCATGTCAACTTATTTGTCCAATGTTCTTTTGAAAACTGCTTTTCAGAAATCCACAGGGCTTGGCAAGGAAGAAATATAACAGGCAATACATATGCTGTTACTGATAAAACTGGAGAGTAAGTGAACTCATATGCCTAACTGAAGAAAAACCAGAGTGTACACTGGACCTGAGAAGATCAAGGACATCTAAGCAGGACACACACAGTGATCTGGATCCAAACACAACGTCATCCACTGCTACCAGTCCAAGACAGACAACAATGGCAGCAGGGGAAAGCAGCCACTGAGAAAAAGGATTAACTGTGGATTCCTTTTTCTTTTCCTTTCCTTTCCTTTCCTTTCCTTTCCTTTCCTTTCCTTTCCTTTCCTTTTTTCCTTTCCTTTCCTTCCTCTCTCCTCTCCTCTCCTCCTCCTCTCCTCTCCTCTCCTCTCCTCCTCTCCTCTCCTCTCCTCTCCTCTCCTCCTCTCCTCCCCTCCCCTCCCCTCCCTCCCCTCCCCTCCCCTCCCCCCTCCCCTCCCCTCCCTTCCCTTTCCTTTCTTTCTTTTTTTGTTAAACATTGCAGTTTTCTCTTTGAATATTCATTTTTGTTGAGGGGGGAGGGATAGCAAGAGCTAGAATGGGCATGTTGGGCCTCTTTCCACTGCAAACTTTAGATACATGTACCACTTTGTACATACGGCTTTATATGGGTGCTGGGGAATTAACCCCAGTACAATAGGCTTTACAAGCAAGTGCCTTTAACTGCTCTATCATCTCCCTGATCCCCACCCCACTAACAGTAGGCTTCAGTAGTAGGAGACAGTCAGCAGCGATCATGGGATTCCAGAATAATTAAGTGCTGATATTTAAAAAGGAACCAGCAACCAGAATTCTGTCAGTGGATGACACAGATGATGAAAACAAAAGACCCTCAAACCACTCCTATTCACTCCCTCAAAAATAAAGAAAAGGCATTATTAGATGATCAAAAACTGAGGAACTGTTGAAAGCAGGGAACTTTCCAAAAATACTCAATGGAGACATTAGGTTAAAATGAAAGGACACCAGACAGAAACCTAAAACAACATGAAAAAACAAAAAGCATACAAAGATAGTATCAGTGTATTTTGTAACACCTGTTTTTATCTTGTTTGATTTACAATACAACTGCATACTGCATCAATTATAAATCTATGTTGTTGGGGAAACATTACATAAAAATGTAATGTCTTATGGTAAAAGCACAAAGGGCAAGGAAGGGGAGGAGAATTAGTTAGGACCAATGTTCAGATTGAAGCAAATTACAATGTTCACACCAACCCTAAGGAAAGCACACATTAGAAAACAGCCCACTAAAGAGTATGTACAAAAAGAGAATGTCAGAGATTGAATTTTGAATTTTAACGCTAAAATGAAGTCCTAACCCCTAGTGTCTGTCAATGTGATTTTTTTTGCAATGTAATCAAGTTAAAAAGAAGCCAGGTTGAATTAGGGTGGGATTGGATGCAAGGAACATGCCTAAGAAGTGGACATCTGGCTGCCGAGACAGAGAGAAACAGCCCTTTAAGACTGAGATGGAGACTGACACAATCTGTGGCACTATTTCTATACCCTGAAGTTGGAGAGGTACAGAGACTCTCCCTCAGGGCCACCAATGGTGTGGTTGTTTGAATGTATGCCCCCCCACACACAGGTGTTTTATGAAAACTGAGCCCCCAGCAGGTAAATTCCTGCTACAGACGGTGTGTCTTGGGGGTGGATCTTGGAAATCCACTCCTAAGGTAATTTGGGGAGGATCTGGAATTGAGCTGTAAGGGGTGTAGAGAGCAGTCTGGAGCTCTGGCTGTTTGTGCTTGTTGGTGTTTGCTGGCTGCTTGGTGGTGTCTCTCTGGTTTAACCTACGGAAGTAAGACAGCTTCTTCCACCACTGATGGTGTTCCCTTGGACTTTATAAGCCTGAAATAAACCCTTTCCTCCCACAAGGTGCTTCTGTTTGAGTGTTTGTTCAGCAAGAAGGTGAGTGCAGCAAAGGGAATTCACTATCTCTGTCCATATCTTATCTTTAGACTTTTAGCCTGGAGAATTGAGAGACTTCATTTCTGGGTTTTGTTTCATGTTTGTTTTTGTTTCCAGACAATTTCATGTATGTCAGATGGGGCTCCAACTTACTTTGTAGCCAAGGGTGACTTTGCACTTCTAATTCTCCATATCTAGTTTACAAGTGCTGACAATTGAATTTGGGGCTCCATGGATATTGGGCAAGTACTCTACCAGCTGAGCTACATTCCCAGCCCAGTTTTTGTTAGTTTAAGCTTCCTAGCTTGTGATACTTTATTACATCAGTTGAACTAGCATCAAGCAGTCAGGGAGGAGTTCAGCAACACCACCATCAATCTGTAGAGGTAAGAAGAATGAAAGATGAAAATATAGATATAGAACAAATCAAACCATAGATTAACATCTGAGATTTCAACTGACTATGAAGTAGACCAATATTCAAGGTGGCATTATAAAATGAAAGTGGGGTAAACAGCTTGCTTCTAGAATTTACATTAACATGCAAACTGTGAAGATAACTCTGTTTGTTTTCATGACATGGTGTGGTGGTTTGATTTGCCCCCATAAACTTAGGTGTTCTGAATGCTAGGTTCCCAGCTGATGGAGATTTGGGAATTAACGTATCCTGGAGACAGTGTATTCTTGGGGCAGGTTTATAAGTATTATAGCCAGTTCCCCCTTGACAGTGTTAGGCCACTCTGTTGCTATTGTCCACATTTTTTTGGCCAAGGTGTGATGTCTACCCTTTGCTCATGCCATCATTTTCCCGTGCCATCATGGAGCTTCCCCTTGAATCTGTAAGACAAAATAAACCTCTTTTCCCCAAAAGCTGCTCTTGGAAAGATGATTTCTGCCAGCATTGTGAACCTGACTGCAACAGTCAAGTTGGTATCAGAGGAGTAGGATGACTGCTAGACACCTGACTGTGTGGCTTTGGCCTTTTGGAGCTGATTTTTAAGAGGAATGTGGAAGGATTTGAAACTGTGGCCTGAGAGAAGCCTTGAAGTACTGTAAATACAGCTTGATGGACTATTTTGGTCAAGGGAAAAGAGCCTGAATGCAATAATAACTATGGACTGTGAAGTTTGGCTTGTGAGGGTAAGAAAGCGCTTTGCCTTGACTGGGCTAGAAGGAGTTAGTGTGAGAGGCTTGCTGTTACGCCCATGTCCAGAGAACTTGTGCAGGGTTGCTTTGTATGGAAATAGACTGGTGTGAGCAGAGGGATATGGCACAGAAATTAAATCTTTGTGCTGAAATTTCTGCCTGTTCAGCTGCAATTGTATGAGAGATTACAACCTTTCAGATTGGTTCAGCTGACCTGCACTGGGGCAATAGGGAGAGTGTAGTCTCTGGAAGGGCCTAAGTGCTCAAGAAGTGTCCTATTCTTCAAAATCTGCTTTATTCCCCCCTGGATTAGCACACTGGCACCCCATCTGGTATTATGGAGTATAGAAATGCAGGAAAGAGATGGTCATTGAGTTTGCAACATGGTCTTGTGTTTTGTCAACGGCCATGGGCAGTGTGAAGCAGGTTTGCTGGAGGCCTGCATGGAGACCCGATGGAGCCTTGATGATGAACCTTGAGTTTAACTGGAGACCCAGTGGAGATGCTGGGACCACAAGATGGCTGCTAAGGAAAGCTGCTGGCCCGGATTATGTTTTCCAGGACTGTGAGTAGCCTAGCTGGAGGGTGGAATTGGAATTCCAGAGACTTCCTGCTGGTTAGAATTATCAGATTTGGAGATTTGTCCCTAAGTAGAGTTGTTGGAGTTGGAGCTACAGAGTTTGAAGTTTTCCCTATTTAAATCTTGTATTGGTTGAATGTTTCTTTGCTATGCTTCATGCCACCTTTTTCAGTGTTGAGTGTTTATTCTATGTCATTATGGGTGTTTGGGGGATTTTTGGTATTATGGCTCAGTTAAAAGACCTTGGATTATGGGGATGTTTGAACATCATTGGGACTGAGAAAAATTATAGGGACTTTTAAAGTTGGATGAATACATTTTATTTTATATCATGTATGGTTATTAGTTTAGGGGGCCAGGGATGGAATGTGGTAGTTTGATTCAGGTGCCCCCATAAACATAGGTGTTCTGAATGGTAGGTTCCCAGCTGATGGAGATTTGGGAATTAATGCCTCGTGGAGGTAGTGTATTGTTGGGGTGGGCTTATATTATAAGGCGTTATAGCCAAATTCCCATTTCCAGTGTTTGGCATGCTCTCCTGTTCCTATTGTCCATGTTATGTTGGCCAGAGATGATGTCCACCCTCTGCTCATGCCATCATTTTCCCTGCCATCATGGAGCTTCCCCTCAAGGCTGTAAGCCAAAATAAAACCTTTTTTCCCAAAAGCTGCTCTTGGAAAGATGATTTCTGCCAGCATTGTGAACCTGACTGCAACAGTCAAGTTGGTATCAGAGGAGTAGGATGACTGCTAGACACCTGACTGTGTGGCTTTGGCCTTTTGGAGCTGATTTTCAAGAGGAATGTGGAAGGATTTGAAACTGTGGCCTGAGAGAAGCCTTGAAGTACTGTAAATACAGCTTGATGGACTATTTTGGTCAAGGGAAAAGAGCCTGAATGCAATAATAACTATGGACTGTGAAGTTTGGCTTGTGAGGGTAAGAAAGCGCTTTGCCTTGACTGGGCTAGAAGGAGTTAGTGTGAGAGGCTTGCTGTTACGCCCATGTCCAGAGAACTTGTGCAGGGTTGCTTTGTGTGGAAATAGACTGGTGTGAGCAGAGGGATATGGCACAGAAATTAAATCTTTGTGCTGAAATTTCTGCCTGTTCAGCTGCAATTGTATGAGAGATTACAACCTTTCAGATTGGTTCAGCTGACCTGCACTGGGGCAATAGGGAGAGTGTAGTCTCTGGAAGGGCCTAAGTGCTCAAGAAGTGTCCTATTCTTCAAAATCTGCTTTATTCCCCCCTGGATTAGCACACTGGCACCCCATCTGGTATTATGGAGTATAGAAATGCAGGAAAGAGATGGTCATTGAGTTTGCAACATGGTCTTGTGTTTTGTCAACGGCCATGGGCAGTGTGAAGCAGGTTTGCTGGAGGCCTGCATGGAGACCCGATGGAGCCTTGATGATGAACCTTGAGTTTCACTGGAGACCCAGTGGAGATGCTGGGACCACAAGATGGCTGCTAAGGAAAGCTGCTGGCCCGGATTATGTTTTCCAGGACTGTGAGTAGCCTAGCTGGAGGGGTGGAATTGGAATTCCAGAGACTTCCTGCTGGTTAGAATTATCAGATTTGGAGATTTGTCCCTAAGTAGAGTTGTCGGAGTTGGAGCTACAGAGTTTGAAGTTTTCCCTATTTAAATCTTGTATTGGTTGAATGTTTCTTTGCTATGCTTCATGCCACCTTTTTCAGTGTTGAGTGTTTATTCTATGTCATTATGGGTGTTTGGGGGGGATTTTTTGGTATTATGGCTCAGTTAAAAGACCTTGGATTATGGGGATGTTTGAACATCATTGGGACTGAGAAAAATTATAGGGACTTTTAAAGTTGGATGAATACATTTTATTTTATATCATGTATGGTTATTAGTTTAGGGGGGCCAGGGATGGAATGTGGTAGTTTGATTCAGGTGCCCCCCCATAAACATAGGTGTTCTGAATGGTAGGTTCCCAGCTGATGGAGATTTGGGAATTAATGCCTCGTGGAGGTAGTGTATTGTTGGGGGTGGGCTTATATTATAAGGCGTTATAGCCAAATTCCCATTTCCAGTGTTTGGCATGCTCTCCTGTTCCTATTGTCCATGTTATGTTGGCCAGGAGATGATGTCCACCCTCTGCTCATGCCATCATTTTCCCTGCCATCATGGAGCTTCCCCTCAAGGCTGTAAGCCAAAATAAACCCCTTTTCCCTTAAATCTGCTCTTGGTTGGGTGATGTCTGCCAGCAATGAGAACCTGACTGCAACACATGGTTTCTTTACTTAGCCCAGGTTGGCCTCAAACTGGTAATAATCCCCCTGCTTCCTTCTCTGGGGTCTGAGTTTATGAGAATCTGCCACCACAACCAGCAAGATTCTCTAATACTAAAAATTAGAGGTGTGCATAACCACACCATGTCTCCTACATAACACAGTGCTTTCATAGGGAACAAACTATCCATAGTTTGGTCAATATTACAATAAAATAAGCGATAAAGACACAAATCACAAATGAACAACTGGGACACTTTCTTCCCCGTAAGGGAGGAGCCTGGCTCTTTCATATCTCTTTCTTCTTTACTGAAGTCCATAAGTGCGGGTTGGGGGTGGGGGGTGAATGACCTTATCGCTTTCTTTCCTAGAAGACAAAACAACCCCTTCCAAGAAGTGTCTGGACACCTGGCATGAGAACGTGACTGACCATACAGTGAATCCCATAAAAGACCCCAATCAGGGTCTCTGGACAGGCTTTCCTGCTTCCGGGAATTCCCTCCTGGGTTGGAGCTCTACCTACTTTCCTTCTCTTAAGCTCCATAATAAAATATTTCTAAACTTCACCCTTGTTGCAGTCAGGGTCGCATTGCTGGCAGAAATCACCAGACCAAGAGCAGCTTTTGGGAAAAAAAGGGATTATATTGGCTTACACACTCTAGGGGAAGCTCCATGATGGCAGGGAAAACGATGGCATGAGCAGAGGGTGGATATCACCCCCAGCCCAACATAAGGTGGACAATAGCAACAGGATAGTGTGCCAAACACTGGCAAGAGGAAACTGGCTATAACACACATAATCCTGCCCCTAACTATATACCACCTCCAGGAAGCTTTGATTCCCAAATTTCCATCAGTTGGGAGTCTAGCATTCAGAACACCTAAGTTTATGGGGGACACCTGAATCAAACCATCCTACTTCACCCCTGGCCCACATAAACTGATAACTATCCATGATAGAAAATATAATGCATTCAGTCCAACTTTAAATGTCCCCATAGTTTTTATCAATCCCAATAATGTTCAGACATCCCCATAATCCAAGGTCTTTTAACTGAGCCATAATACTAAAAATGCACCCCTCCCAAAAAAATTATAATGGCACAGAATAAACATTCACACTGCAAAAGATGGCACTGGGCACAGCAAAGAAATATTCAACCAATGCAAGATTTCAAATAATCAGGGCAAACATCAAACTCTGTAGCTCCAAGCCCAACAATTCTACTTATCCAAGTCTGATAATTCTAACCCCTGACAAGTCTGTGGAGTTCCAATTCCACCCATCCAGCTAGGCTACTCAACAGTCCTGGAAAACTTCATCCAGGCCAGCAGCTTTCTTTAGCAGCCATCTCATGGTCCTGGCTTCTCCACTGGGTCTCCACTGCAAACCAAGGTTCATCATCAAGGCTCTTTCTGGTCTCCATGCAGGCATCTATCAAACCTGCTTCACACTGTCCATGGATGTTTCCAAAACGCAAGACCATGTTGCAAATTCAATGACCCTCTCTTTCTTGAGTTTCTTATACTCCACACTACCAGGTAGGGTGCAAATTTTTGAATCCAGGAAGGAATAAAGCAGACTTTATAGAACAGGACACTCCTTGAGCACTCGGGCCCCTTCAAAAGAGTCTACATTCTTCCTGTTGCCCCAGTGCAGGTCAGCTGGTCCAATGTCAATGGTAGTAATCTGTCATATAAATGCAGTTGAACAGGCAGCAGTTTTGGCCCAATGATTTCATTTTTTCTATGCCATATCCCTCTGCACACACCAGTCAATTTCTATGCACTGCAATCCTATACAAGCTCTCAAGAAATGGGCATAACTGCAAGCCTCTCACACAAACTGCTTCTAGCCCAATCCAAGCAAAACTCTTTCTCAACCTCACAAGCCAAACTTCAGAGTCCATAGTTCTTACTATATTCAGGTCTTTTAACTCTGAGCAGCTAGAACTCAAGCTATACTTATAGCACTGCAAGGTGTCTCTTAGACTGAGGTTTCAAATCCTTCCACATTCCTCTTGAAAATCAGCTCCAAAAGGCCAAAGCCACACAGTCAGGTGTCTAGCAGCAATCCAACTCATTTTTACTACTTTACTGTTGCAGTCAGGTTCCCATTACTTGCAGAAATCACCCAACCTTTTCTGGAAGAAAAGGATTTATTTTGGCTTACAGACTCTAAGGGAAGCTCCACTGATGGCAGGGGAAAATCATGGCATGAACAGAGGGTGGACATCACCCCCTGGTCAACATAAGGTGGACAATAGCAAAAGGAGAGTATGCCAAACACTGGCAAGGGGAAATTGTCTACAACACTCATAAACCTACCACCAACAATATACGACCTCCAGGAGGCTGTATTTCCCAAATCTCCATCAGCTGGGAAACTAGCATTCAGAACACCTAAGTTTATGGAGCACACCTGAATCAAACCATCAGAACCCTCTATGGTCTCACTGAAATTGATAAGACAAGAACCTGGAGGCCAGTGACAAAGTGAAGTTCTATGTGGCTGAAAAACCTCTGCAGTTCTCAGAGAAGACACCCCACATTTCCACATCACTACAGACCATTTGTGTACACTACAATTTGTTTGAACGTTCTGCTAAAACCTTACATACAAAGGAGAGCTTAGTAGGAACAGTAACTAATATTTCCAATTTAGGAGATATTCATTATTTATTGGTAAGTGATATTTATGAGTTTTGGGCCTTGAATTTTGAAAGTTAAACATTTTATGTAAATTATTTCTGTGGTAGGGAAAGCAAGATTAGGGGAAATAACAGTTAAAAATTAGATCTGAAAACAAGCAATTCAGAAGGTCACAGACTGTGAATACTCCGACAAACATGCAAAATGTCCCTCAACAATCCTATACACCATGAGCTTCTTTCAGCCTTGCTGTTCTATATCATGTGCCACTCACCTGATATGAAATATCAGGATTTCATTTTGATAAATGGTGAATTAGCAAGAGTCTAAGGTAGTCTTTCCAAGGTTGCCAGAGCAATACAGAAGGACCTTAGACAAGAAGAAATTGTAAAATCTGTGTGTTTCCGAACGTCAAAGTCAGTGGCAGCTTTTTTTCAATGCCCAGAGCATTACTGACTTCGTAATGTGTGCGATAGAGAAAGCCCCAAAATGGTGTCCTGCAATTTGAAGTACACTAATTTTGACAGGTGTCATGAAAGCCTTCTCAGCCACTTTGATGAAATAATATATTCAGAAGACTGACAAAGTAGAATGTTTTTTAAGATACAAATTAAACTGTATACATGTCTCACTCTCTCAGAGAAATAAAGATGTATCAAAAGATTGAACAGGGATGCCTATATACCATAACAATATGTAAATGTTCGGCCTTCACAACTGAGCCAGAATCAAAGAGATTTATCTTTTTGCCTATCTATATTGTAAAGTACTGTGTTTGGTTAACAGATGTATACACAGTGAGGCATGGCTCTGGATATCTGACTTTGGCATTAGTTTCCCTATGAAGAATCTGCAAAGGTCTCTCACTTATGACTGGACATACCTGTTATTCTTATGTTCTCTTCTCCTAAGGAAAACTGTCCTCTCACCTGGGACTGACCCTCCCCATGCCACTGCATTCAAGAACAATATTTAATCACTGAGGCAACTGACAAGAGAAAAAAACATGATGGGTTTAGTTTCTGAGAAGTACAGATATTTGTACCACAATAAGGATGAAAGCATTTTGGGGTAACTCAACATGATTTGGCCACTTACATTCCTATAATGGCTTTAGACTACTGCATGTACTTTTATAATTTAGAAAGTGGAATTAAGAGTTGTGGTAAAGCCCAGAGGGTAGGTCTCTCTCAAAGAGATTAAAAGCCATGTGGACAATTATATGCAAGGCATTTTCCACTGTGCTCCTTAAGAAGAAAGAAGTGTCCAATATTTTAAAATTTTTTTTTATTTATTTACCAGACAGGGAGAGAGGGAGGAAAAAAAAAAAGAAAGGGGGGGGAGGGAATAGGCAAGAGAATGGGCCAGGGCCACTTGAAAACAAACTGCATATTCATGCACCACGTTTTGCCTCTGGTTTTATGTGGATACTAGAGGATAGAACCCAGGCCTCCTACAGGCTTTGTGTTGGACTGGAGAGATGGCTCAGCAGTTAAAGGCACTTGCTTGCAAAGCCTGCCAGCCTGGGATTCAATTCCTGCACACATGAAGCCAGATACACAAAGTAGTGCATCATCTGGGGTTTGTTTGCACTGGCAGGAGGCCCTGGCATGCCCATATTCTCATGCTCTCTCTCTCACTTTGTCTCTCTCAAATAAACAAATGAATAATTAAAATTAAAAAGCTGTGTGTTAATCTTCTATGCATCCTTTTATTACTCAGAAATCAGAAACTAGTATGCGATAGTACAAAATCCATTTACATGTTTTTCTATAATTCTGAAAAGTTATAAATTTTAAGGGAAAAAGTGGTAAAAAGTCTCATTTGAATGGCAGTTTTGTGTGTAAAATCTTCAGGGCCTTGATGAAGCACCAGCCCCATAGGTACTGTGTTTGCTTCACTGTGAGAAGCCTGCCCAGCCAAATATGTGACCCATGTTCAGAAATTACCATGCAGCCAGCCCACATGCCCACTGTTTGCCAGAAGACATATGCACAAGCAAGGACAGTTAAGTTTGGACAAAAGTTCATTACCCATAAGTAAACATTCACATATCAAGATAGCAGGAGGGTGACGATTTAATGACTGAAAGATTTCCAAACTAAAACAGAAGTAATAACTAAATTATTACGATCCGTGCTTAACCTTATGATGCCATGGAACTTACTAAAGATAATTTTTTTCCTTCCCATATTTTATTGCATAACTATTACCAAAATTTATTGTTCAGATGCAAATAGCATGGTTATGCTTATAGTCACAAAAGAGGGAGCCAAAAAATGTAGATGTCAAAGGCAATAAAATCAGAAATTGGGACTGGAGAAATTTCTCAGTTTTTAAGGTACCTTCCAGAAAAGCCTAAGGACCCAGGTTCAATTCCACAGTACCCACATAAGCCAGTGCATAAGGCAGCACATGTACCAGGAGTTAAAGATAATTTTTTAACAATATGAGATACTTTGATTCAAGATAAAATGTTATATAATATCAATGTGAACATTGACAGTGATATTTTCCAACTAAATTGTACAAAGTAATACAAAAGTTAAAATATACAGCTTTCTTCACAGCTGAAATGTAGGTCTAGCTCTTATTAAGAAAACCACTATACATTAATCACCATGCCCCACTATGGAAGGTGTAAGTGATACAATGTTGAGACTCACAGGTCTCTAAGAGGAAGACTATTACTTTAAATTATTAATACAGAGAACACCAGAGTACTTTAAATAAATAAAAATTCACAAGAACTTCTCATTTTCCTTATTACTCAGAAGCTATAATATCTTTTCCCTAACAGCCAATCCACAGAGTCAAGGCCAAGACAAATTGTCTGAACTTAATCTCCCTCCCTTGACTATCTGTTAACAATTTATTTAGTGAGGGTGAAACATAGCAATAAAATTAAAAATAGGAATGAGAGGAAAGAAGCCCAGAGCCTATCAGCCATGTCCAAAATCCAACCTTTTAACATTGTGACTCAATGTTGTCAAATTCAAAGTTCAAACTTGAGACTCAAGCAATCATGTTACAAACAACAAAATAAAATAAAATCAAAGTCACATCCATGAAAATTTCACTATGTTTTAAGACATTCACTGCTTTGTGTTGGGCTGCTAGATAATCTTAAACTTCAGCAGTCATACAAGAAGCCTATCTGTCCTCTAGATTAAGCTGAAGATACTACCTGTGCACCAAGGTGAAGGCCAGCCTGGAGTACGTAGTAAGCTCCAGGCCCACCTGGGATACAGGGTAAGACCAAGTCTCGATAAAAAGAGAACATCAGACCCCATAGCCATGGAGAATACCAGTGACCCATGGAAGAGGGCCTTCAGTGGGGGGTGTTAATAGTATACTAGGCTAATATGAGAGAAACGGGACCAATGCATGATTGGTCCATTCAACAAAGTTTCTAAAAATTAAAAATTAAAAACATAACAATCACAGATGAATAAACTGCATGTCTAGTTTAAAACATCCTTGCACAAGTGTGACTCGCAAGTGAAACAAATACATGCTGTGATGGTTAAGTTTGTGTCAACTTGATCTGTTTAGGCATCCAAAGACATTCCTCACAAGTGTGTCTCTGAGGTTGCCTCTAGGAAGGATTAACTAAAGGAAGAATCCTTCCCCCAGGGTGAGCCCTTCCCCCAGAGTGGGCGGCTGTCTCAGAGGAGGGGGCTGATTTATCAAAAGAAGCTCTGCGAAGGAAAGTATCCTCTCCTCCAGCCTTGTGCTGGTGCTGCTTGCTGTATTCTGCTTGGTGATTGGTGCTTGGTGCTTTCCAGTGTGGACTGAAAAAGCAGCATCTCTCCAGGACGCCTCCAGGCCTTCAGTGCCAGATCGTGACTGCTGAGGCATGCAGCCTCATGGACTGAGCAGCTACTGGGTTCCTTGACTCTCGGGCCTCCAACCTGCTATTGCTGGACTGTTGTAAGCTAATCCAATAAATTCCCTTTTGATAAAATTCATTCTATCAGTTCTGTTCCTCTAGAGAACCCTGACTAACACACATGCCAAGCAATCTCAAACTCTTCAAAAACTGAAGACTCAGAACAACTAAATTCATCTCAATATCTAGGACACGTAGCTGGAAAAGCTAATAATCAAAACTTCAATCCATCATGCCATTCACAAAACAGTTCTTTATTGCTGAAGAATCCACATACTTGGGCTGCAAGGCCACTGAGAAATCCTGCTGGAGCTGAGCTAAAAACGTCCTCCATGTAGACCAGCGGACAGAAAGCTGGAAAAAGCTACACTGCATGCAGCTCCATGGGAGAGAAAGAAGTCACCAGTGGAGATCAACAATAGGCACTGCAAGCTTTGGCCAGCTAAGCCAATGAGTAGAAGAGTGGCACGTCTGTTATGGGGGAAACCAACCACTCTCTAATTGGACTGAAGGTCTGCTCCATGGGAGGAAATATATTCCTTATACTGAAAACCTATGACAGGGAAGTCATGAGCTCTAGGGGTGTAACATCTCCTGGTGTCTGGCTAAATGTATATGCTCACCAAACTGCCCAGTAAGCACTTCTCTTAATGTTCATATCCATGTATTAATGCCACTTTTACTTTTGGTTAGAGAAGCTTCTCTTTTCAGATGGCAGTGACCTTGGGATAACTTAGAAAGCTCCACAGTGCTGAAAAGAAGTGACAGAGGAATGCTCAGCACTGAAACATCTCTATCACACCTTCCAAGGTTCAGGGTCCATTGTGGAAGAGGTGGTGGAAAGAATGTAAGAACCAAAGGAAGGGTAGGACTGCTTACAATGCGCTCTTCCAGAGACAGAATGGCCTGGATATCCATGACTTTACAGTGCCTGACACTACCTACACAAGACCATCAAAATAGAAGGAAAAGATGATGACATCAAAATAAAAGAGAGACTGATTGAGAAGGGGAAGGGATATGGTAGAGAGGGGAGTTGCAAAGGGGAAAGTGGGGGGAGGGGGAATTACCATGGTTTTTGTCAATAATTGTGGAAGTCGTCAATTAAAAAAAGAAAACAGTTCTTAAGTAATTGCATAGTGTATGCACAGGTGCTGACATGCAAAGACCAACAGACCATCACCCCCTGAAGATTACACCAGGTTATCAGATTCATAGACCAGGTATACCTGGAGGAGCAGGCCTGAGATCTGCTGGAGTCTTTGGAAGCTTCAGAAAAGAAAAGGACCCAGGTTCAATTGTCCAGCTCCCACGTAAATCAGATGCACATGGTGGCACATGCATCTGGAGTTCTTTTGCAGTGGCTAGAGGCCCTGGCATGCCCATTCTCACTCTTTCTCTCTCCTTCTTCATTCTAGATAGATAGATGATAGATAGATGATAGATAGATGATAGATAGATAGATAGATAGATAGATAGATAGATAGATAGGAAGAAAGAAAATATAAAATCTTTTTTAAAAAGAATAGAAAAGAAAAGGAAAGCAGAGGGCATTTCAGGGTCAGAAGAGAGCAGAAACGAGTTCAGTGGCAAACTAGCTATGTGGTCTAGTCAGGTATCTAACCTTACTAACACTAGGCTTCTCCATCCATACCCCAAAGGCAGTAAGGCTTGGTACCAACTCATGTAAGAGAAAAGAGATCATATGTAGGAAGCAGCTATACATTGTTTTAAAAACACAACACACTCAATAAGCTCCACTGGTTTTGTCTTGAACAATAGTCACTGGAACTGTTCGAGCCTCATTGGTGGTGCCACTGAATCACTGTTACTGGTCTGATGGCACCTTGCCAGACTCATGTGCACTATTCTGTCTAAATCAGTACACAATCATTTGCAGCCAACATATTGAAAGGAGGGAGAGACTAAGCAGTATTGTCATGAATGATCAAGTGTTTCAGAGTTCACTAAAGAATATATCAGGATTACCTCATGAGCAATAAGTATCAACAGGAAAGCAAACATCGAGGAACTGTTTCCTATTTGACACCTGAAGGCCAATATATTATTCAATACTCAATATAGCAAATATAAGTTCCAATTAATACATTCCTATACACTGTCATCTTATGAAATGGGAAAAAATGTGTAAATCTCAGAAGTGCAAATTTTTATTTTATTTTATTTTATTTATTTGAGAGAGGGAGAAAGGAGGCAGAGAGGAAGGGAGGGAGAGAGAGAGGATGGGCATGCCAGGGCCTCCAGCCACTGCAAATGAACTCCAGATGCAGGTGCCACTATATGCATCTAGCTTGTGTGGGTTTGGGAACTTGAACCTAGGTCCTCAGGCTTCTCTGGCAAATGCCTTAGCCAACAAATCATCTCTCCAGCCCCAGGAGTGAAAATTTTTATTTTAAATATATATACAGGTTCCACAGTTGGCATAATATGGGCACTGAAAGGACAAGAGGGACACATAATGACATACCCAGGAGGTTATCTCCAGCCTGCAGGAAATGGAGAGATTGAAGATATGGAAAAGTATTGGAAATCCACTGTTTTGCCTATTATTACTATTACCATATGTAAATATGTACTATATACATTCAGAGTTACATCTCTTCAGTTCTATGATATTTCCTTCATATTCATGTTTGAGATGTTTGTCAGTTATGTCATTAAAATGGGTATCCTATTAAGGCAACAAGTCAAAAATAGAGTTACAGATATTCCAAAAGGATACCACTGCTTGTGCACCTGTGAATGATCAAGTGTTATTCCATCTCCTCAGTATTTATTCATTGTCTAGTATATAACATACCAAACCAAATACTAGACTCCTGAAAAACCCTTCCATTCCTATGAACATCAGATAAACATATATTCTTCATAAGAGTATTTTTCTATACAATACTTTTAAAATAATAGCACTTGGGTATTTCCTTTAAGTAATTTTCCCTTTAAACTGCTCAATGCAAAGAGGAAAAGAAAAAAAGATCTTAAGAGTGATTAAAAAAAAGAACAACACTTGAGTCAGGTAAATGTGAGGTGAACAGAACGAAGGAGCAAAACAGCCCACTGAAGTACTCTGAAATTAAAGTCTGCCGTGTAAAACATCTTCCAGACACACAAGAAGATTGAGATCTACCAAGACAATTCTCAAGGAAGCCTCACCGTGGGACATTAACACTCAAAGTAGTTATTTCAAGAGCAAGTTCCCTTTATCCCTACAGTTTTTTTTAAAGTACTGCTTTCCTTGTCTTATTCTTTTCTATTTTCATCTTGTTACCCATCACCTTTCTCTTTCTTACTAGGGAATTCTCCTGAGCACTCTTGAGTTAAGTCAAGTAATTTCCGAGGAGTGGTCAAAGCCTAGCAGGAGGAGATGAAAAACAAGGTATTACTGAGCAGAGCCTGAATATCCCCACACATGGGCTCTCTTCTGCAGGTCAGTTACTATCTGTGTCACAGAGGGTGTATTTGTGGAGGAAGCTGCCTGGGGCAGGATGAGAAGGCCTTGTCAGACTGTAAGAGTTTTCAAATGCCCTGGCTCTTTCATTGAAAGGTGCTTGTGTTGAGTTCTTTTTATTTTTTTGGGAGAGAGACAGAGAGATAGGGAGAGGAAGACAGATAGAGATGGGCGCGCCAGCAGGCTCTCAGCAGCTGCGAACAAAATCCAGATGCATCCACCCCCCTTGTGGTCAAGTGCAGCATTGCGCCCTTGCGTCCCTTTGCATCTGGCTAAATGTGGGACCTGGAGATTGGAACCACTGGAGATTGGAACCAGCATTCTTAGGCTTAGGAGGCAAGCGCCTTAACCACTAAGCCATCTCTCCAGCCCATGTTGAGTTCTTTTGCATGGCCTTTTGCTTCATGTGGTACATCAGCCTGGTCATGACACTTATACCTATGAAACCACTGCTTCATATACCCGCACCCTGGAAGCTCATTTACCTCTTCTTCTTTGCTGTGTTTTCTGGTCAGACTGCTACAACTCTATAACTGTTTTATGAAGAGGTTCTTCTTTTATATGTCGTTTTACACTTGAGTACTACTGGTTGGGGTAATTCAGTGATGGTTATGATAAGAGCGTTACCTCAAGAAGGTGACAGCGTGGGAAGAAAAGAAGGGCAATATTAGTTATTTTAAAACAATGATTGCAAAAGTATATATAATGTGATGATCAACTTGGAGCTGGGGATGGAGCTGATTTGTAGAGCTCTTGCCCAGCATGCATGAGATTTCCACATCACCATAAAAATATTATTTAAAAAATCAACCAGAACTTTTTATCACTCTGTGGTATATGAGAGAAGCATTTGGGGTTTTCTACTGTAGCAGACATTGGGATGTTACACTGGAATTGCTGGGATGAACCTCCAGATTAGGCACACTTATGGGAGGAATGGCATTCATGTGAAGCTCACAGATCCAGAGGAAGTTCCTTAATGGCAGAAGAAGCTGGCCTGCTTTCACAGATCAAGCAGAGAGAAAAACCAAAGGCTAAAAGCCAAAACAAGCAAACACACACACTCAGGAACTCTAGGCAAAGCTCCAGCACTTTGCATTTATTTCAACTGGAATTTCAAATTCACCCCTACATTTTAGAGCTGAATATTGGGACTTGCCCACAGTAACACCTCTCCAGCCAAGTGGCTGGAGATCCAAATTATAAGCTTTTACTAAACTTCTGAATCAGTTGGGGGACAGCCATTGAAACTACCACATGGAGGAAGAGTGTAATTCTCCTGTTAATTTTTAGGTCTTCTCTCAATATAAAGCCAGAAACTCTGCTACTACTGGAAGAAAAAATAAAGGAACTTTCCATGATATAGGAGTGGGAAAAGACTTCCTGAACAAAACCCCGGTAGCTCTGGAAATTAAACAATCACTCAACCACTGGGATCTCATGAAGCTGAAAAGTTTTTTTCACAGACAAACATACAATAAGCAGAGCCAATAGACTTCCTACAGAATGGGAGAAAAATTTTGCCAGCTATACAACGGACAGAAGCCTAATTTCTAGAATTTACAAAGAACTCAAAAACCTATACAATAAAAAGTCAAACAACCCACTCACAAAATGGGGCAGAGAAACACACAGGGAGTTCTCAAAGGAAGAAATACAAATGGCAAACATATGCTTAAGAAAATGGCCAATATCCTTAATCATCAGGAAAATGCAAATTAAAACAACTATGAGATTTCACCTTACCCCAGGAAGAATACCAAACATTAAAGAATCCAATGAAAACAAATGCTTGCTGGCAAGGTTGTGGAGAAATAGGAACCCTCTTTCACTGTCAGTGGGAATATAAAATAGTACAACCACTATGGAAAGCAATATGGAGACTCCTAAATAAGTTGACTATAGACTTACCAACAGATCCAGTTTTTCCCTTATTGGGCATTTACCCTAAAAGCCCCATGCCTCAGTTCAGAGATATTTGCTCAACCATGTTTCTAGTTGCTCAATTCATAATAGCTAAGAACTGGAATCAACCCAGATGTCCATCATTAGATGAATGGATAACGAACATGTGCAAATTGTGCACATTAGTAAGGAAAAATGACACAATGAAATTCGAAGAAAAATGGTTGAACGTGGAACAGATCATTATCAGTGAACTCACCCAATCACAGAATCACCGCATGGTCTCACTCATCTGTGGCTTCTAAGCAGAATCTGCCTGAGATGCTAACACACCTAATAAGCATCTTGAGGACTGGACAATAGGGAGGGTGGGGCAGGAGGGGAAGGTGGGGGGGGCACACAAAACTGGACCCATATGGAAATAGCTCCATAACATCCTATTTCCTGAAAGACAGACTAAAAGTTTGAACCTTCATCAAGGCCTTAGAGGGAACACCTGAGTCACAGGGCCCTGGAAAGCATATGATGAAGACTAACCCTAAGCTTGCCTTGCCTCTCTCTCTCCCTCTTCTCTCATTCCCTTTTATATTACCTTTCTCTTCCTTCTTTTCCCTTGGTGCTGGCCTATAACTCCCAGTACCAGCACATGTGGTTAACATCCAAAATGAGCTCTTAATCAGAGTACAAGGCTTCCCAAAAGAAGACAGATTTCTCTGAGCATACTTGATAACCCACCAAAGGTTAATGATAAGACCCTGCTTCTGAAGACACCATATGCTGTTGTTACAGAACATGGGAGTGACCTGGCTGGAATCTGGAAGAGAGTCAGTCGCAGACAATTAGTTTGTCTTGTGCCAGAAGGTGCTGAGTGACTGGGGGAAAGTGACCAACAATTCTCCAAGCAACACGTGATCTAAGCTTCTAAGCAGCAAACAACGTGACATAATGCTGACACAAGGGCATTAGAGGCACACAGCCATGGTGGGTAACCAACTGCTCTTGATTTGGCTAAGAGATCCACTGAGTGGAACAGAACCCATAGTTGGAACTGGGAAACAAGTCAGAACCATATCCAAAATAAGAGCCCACTCTCCAATGTCAAGCTCCCACCAACTGTGGGCTACAAGAGGGCCTACACCTATCAAATTCTCTCTAAAATTATAATGGTCATCCCATTTATCTGGTGTTGACATATCTCTCCACTGGAGACTTTACTTCTCTTTTTAAGATGGACACAGAACCTGAGGAGAGAATGAGTCCATCGAACCTCCCCAGGGCCCCAGATTAATCCAAAGAGTAATGGGAGAAATGAGCAAGAGTGCTGCTTTCTTGGTGAACCTGGCTCCAACACAAGGCTAAAGGAGACAGACACAGAGGACATTCAACTCCCACCAAACCAGATATTCAGAGACCCAGAGGCGCCAAAGCTATCATCACTGAAGTAGACCTAAAACAATCCCAACATGGCTCAGGGAAATTCACAGAAGAGGGGGTGGAAAGATTGTTAGAGTCACAAGTTAGGACCTTATGCACAGAGACATGGCCTCTTTCCCATCACTGATGGCTACCCCAACAATGCACAATCCACATTCCCCAACGAGGAGAGTCCCTTCGAAAGGGTAGGAGGTTAATGATGTACCAGCATGACTGTATACACACTATCTACATAACTAATAAAAAAAAATTTTTAGGTCTTTCAGGAGGCCAACAATTCTCACTCCTTTAAACAAGTAGCAATAGGATCTGCTATGAAAACTGCATTTGCAGCTACAGTCTTGCAGTCAGTTAAAATGTATCACCTCATCATCTCAGAGCTGACATATGAATTTTTTTTTCCTGGGCTTAATCTAAAGTTCTCTGACTCTGGCTACTTTACATGCCTGGAATGCATGTTAACTTTTTTCCCCCAACCTAAAGAAACTAGCATCATCGTGAAAAAGCTGCTGGGTCTTCATGATGTATACCTCATATTTACTGCAGATACAAGACTGTCACTTCTCTTACCACATTTGATTTTCCTCCCAAATGACTTGCCATGCAAGTATTGAGTCAAGGTGTTAAGTAAAAGTTGACATGCTGGTTGACTCATTTTAAAACAGCAAATCAGAGCTGCAGAGAAGAAAACAAATGAATTAAAGAAGAAAACAAACTCTTGAAAGAGAATACAGAAAAATAGCTTAATGAAATAAAAAGGTCATTACAGGACATGAATAAGGAAATAGAAATAACGAAGAAAAACCAGGCTGAAATCCTAGCTCTGAAGAACACAGTAAGTGAAATAAAAAACTCTGTGGAAAGTCTCACCAGTAGAATGGATAAAGGAGAGGACAGAATATATAAACTAGAAGACCAGATGGCAGACCTATCACAGTCCAACAAAGAGAAAGACAAGCTAATAGAAAGGTATGAATGGGAACTCCAAGACATCCGGGACACTATGAAAAAATCAAACATAAGAATTCAAGTTATAGCAGAAGGGGAAGAATTTCAATCCAGAGGTTTAGTAGGTGTTTTCCACAAAAGCATAGAAGAAAATATCCCCCAAATTGGGAAAGAAAGGCCAATGCAGATACAAGAAACATTTAGAACACCAAACAGACAAAACCTAGAAAGATCCTCTTCTTGCCATGTTATAATTAAACTACTAAACATGCAAACCAAAGAAAATATATTGAAAGCAGTTAGAGAGAAAAAGCAAATGACCTTCAAAGGGAAACTCATCAGGATCACAGCAGATTACTCAACACAAACTTTAAAAGCCAGAAGGGCCTGGAGTGATATATTCCACATTCTGAAAGATAAAAAGTGTCAACCAAGATTATTTTATCCTGCAAAGCTATCTATCCAAATTGATGGAGAAATAAAAACATTCCACAAGAAAGACAAGCTAATGTAATTCATGGCAACTAACCCAGCTCTATAGAAAATACTTGCAGGAATCATTCATGCGGAAGAGAAAGCAAAATACACACAGCAGGAAATAGGAAAAAAGAAACCATACTCAAATAACAGTTAAAACAAGTGAGTAAAGCAAAAACCAGGAAGAACTACAAAACAAGAAAAATGGAGAGATCAAATACATATCTTTCAATAATAACTCTTAATATCAATGGCCTCAATGCCCAAACCAAAAGACAAAGACTTGCAAACTGGATTAAAAAGCAGGATCCTACCATCTGTTGCCTCCAGGAAACTCACCTCTAATTAAAAGATAGAAACATTCTTAGGGTGAAAGATTGGAAAACGGTATTTCAAGCAAATGGGTCTAGGAAACAAGCAGGGGTTGCTATCCTAATTTCGGACAGGATAGACTTCAAACCAACATTAGTGAGGAAAGATAAAGAAGGTCACTTTATACTGATTAAAGGAACACTCCAACAGGAGGATATCACAATCCTAAACATACATGCTCCTAACACAGGGGCTTCCAATTTCATCGAATAAACACTATTAGACTTAAGGTCAGAGATAACTCTTAACACAATAGTAGTGGGTGACTTCAATACCCCACTCTCATCACTTGACAGGTCGACCCAACAAAAAATAAACAGAGAAACATCTACATTAAATGACATCATGAACAAATGGACCTAACAGATATATACAGAACATTCCATCAAAATGCTGCAGAATATACATTGTTCTCAGCAGCACAAGGAACATTCTCTAAAATAGACCATATAATAGGACACAAAGCAAATCTTAACAAATACAGGAAAAATGAAATAATACCTTGTATGATATCTGACCACAATGGGATTAAACTGCAAATCAGCAACAAGAAAAACTACAGAGCATTCAGAAATTCATAGAGACTAAATAGTACATTATTGAACGATGTATGGGTCATTGAAGAAATTAAAAAGGAAATCAATAAATTCATAGAATCGAATGATGATGAGAATACAAAATACCAAAACCTTTGGGACACAGTGAAGGCAGTCCTAAGAGGGAAATTTATAGCTCTAAGTACCTATATTAAGAAATTAGAGAGTTCACTAGTAAGAAAATTATAGACCAATCTCCCTCATGAAGTTAGATGTAAAAATTGTCAACAAAATACTGGCAAAAAGAATACAAGAATATATCAAAAAGATTATTCACCCTGAGGGCCGGGCGTGGTGGCGCACGCCTTTAATCCCAGCACTCGGGAGGCAGAGGTAGGAGGATCGCCGAGAGTTCAAGGCCACCCTGAGACTACACAGTTAATTCCAGGTCAGCCTGGATCAGAGTGAGACCCTACCTCGAAAAACAAACAAACAAAAAAAAAAGATTATTCACCCTGAACAAGTAGGCTTTATCCCAGAGATGCAGGGACTGTTCAACATATGCAAATCCATAAATGTAATACACCATATAAATGCTGTGAAGGACAAAAATCACATGGTCATCTCAATAGATGTAGAAAAGGCATTTGACAAAATCCAACACCCATTCATGGTGAAAGTATTACAGAAACTGGGAATAGAAGGAACATATCTCAACATAATAAAGGCTATTTGTGACAAACCTACAGCCAACATAATAATAAATGGAGAAAAACTTGAAGCTTTTCCTCTAAATTCAGGAACAAGACAAGGGAGTCTACTTTCCCCACTACTACTTAATATAGTACTGAAAGTCTTAGCCATAGCAATAAGGCAACAGACACTCATAAAAGGGATACAAATCAGAAGGGAAGACATCAAATTATCATTATTTGCAGACGATATGATTCTATACATAACAGACCCTAAAGACTCTACCAGCAAACTGTCAGAGGTGATAAACACTTTTAGCAATGTAGCAGGATACAAAATAAACACACAGAAATCAGTAGCTTTTCTATACACTAACAACAAACATGCAGAGGATGAAATCAGGGAATCTCTCCCATTCACAATTGCCTCAAAAAAATACAATACCTTGGAATAAAGTTAACCAAGGAAGGGAAGGATCTCTACAATGTGAACTTTAAAAAACTTGAGCGAGAAATTGCAGAAGACACAAGGAAATGGAAAGGCATCCCATGCTCCTGGATTGGAAGAATCAATATTGTGAAAATGTCAATCTTACCAAAAGCAATCTACACATTCAATGTGATCCCCATTAAAATCCCAATAGCATTCTTCACAGATATAGAAATAACAATCCTAAAATTCATCTGGAAACACAAAAAACCTCGAATAGCCAAAACAATTTTGCACAACAAAAATCAGGCTGGTGGTATTACCATACCATATTTTAAGTTATATTACAAAGCCATAGTAACAAAAACAGCATGGTACTGGCACAAGGACAGACAGGTAGATCAATGGAACAGAATAGAAGACCGAAATATTATTCCAGGCAGCTACAGCCACTTGATATTTGACAAAAAATGCCAAAAATATTCATTGGAGAAAAGATAGCCTCTTTAACAAGTGTTGCTGGGAAAATTGGACATCTGTATGTAAAAGGATAAACATAGATCCTTGTCTCTCTCCATGCACAAGAGTCAAGTCCAAATGGATCAGGGACCTTAATATCAGACCTGAAACTCTGAAACTGCTAGAGGAAAAGGTAGGGGAAACCCTTCAACATATTGGCATAGGCAAGGACTTTCTGAATATAACCCCAATTGCTCAGCGAATAAAACCACTAATCAACCAGTGGGACCTTATGAAATTACAAAGCTTTTGTACAGCAAAGGACACTGTGAATAGAGCAAAAAGACAACCTACAGAATGGGAGAAAACCTTTGCAAGCTATACATCTGACAGAGGATTAATATCCAGAATATACAAAGACCTCACAAAACAAAATAATAAGAATTCAAACAACCAAGTTAAAAAATGAGCTATGGGGGCTGGATAGATGGCTTAGAAGTTAAGGTGCCTGCCTGCTAAGCCTAAGAACCAGGTTCCAATCTCCCGGTCCCACATTTAGCCAGATGCAAGTGATGCAAAGGCTCAATGCCGCACTTGTGCATAAGGGGGTGCACACATCTGGATTTCGTTCACAGCAGCTGACAGACTGCTGGCGCGCCCATCTCTATCTGTCTTCCTCTCCCTCTCTCTCTGTGTCTCTCTCCAAAAAAAAAAAAGAAATTTTTTTTTTTAAATGGGCTATGGAACTAAATAGAGAATTCTTAGAAGATGAACTACAGATGGCATATAAACATCTAAAAAAGTGTTCCACATCCTTAGCCATCAGGGAAATGCAAATTAAAACCACTTTGAGATTCCATTTCACTCCTGTCAGAATGGCTACCATCAAGAAAACAAATGACAATAAATGTTGGCTTAGATGTGGAAAAACAGGAACACTTCTACACTGTTGGTGGGAATGTATTCTGGTCCAGCCATTGTGGAAATCAGTGTGGAGGTTCTTGAGACAGCTAAAAATAGATTTACCATATGATCCAGCTATAGCACTCCTAGGCATATATCCAGAGGACTCTTCTCACTACCTTAGAGATACCTGCACAACCATGTTTATTGCTGCTCTATTCACAATAGCTAGGAAATGGAACTAGCCTAGATGTCCCTCCACAGATGAATGGAAAATAAAGATGTGGTACATTTACACAATGGAGTTCTATTCACCAGTAATGAAAAATGAAATTATGAAATTTGCAGGGAAATGGATGGATCTGGAAAGGATTATACTAAGTGAGGTATCCCAGGCTCAGAAAGCCAAACGTCACATGTTCTCTCTCATATGTGGATCCTAGCTACCGATGTATAGACTTGTGTGTGAACTGGAACCAAAAATAGGTGCCAGAAACCAGTAAGCTGGTAAAAGGCTATAAGGGAGGGAGGAAAGGGAAGGACTTAAGTGTATGGTATTGCACATATGTAAGTAGAAGAACAGATTACAGGGAGGGGAATGGCCTAAGCGAGGCCATGGGAAGAGAATGCATAAAAGAAGGGCAGTGGGAGGGTCAATCTAAATTCAAGATAGTGTGAATAAGACTTATGTAAACCTACATTTTTGAATAATGGCACATCTAGAAGCTGTAGACTGTGACTAGAAAATTTTCAGTGCCTGGATGGGATACCTTCCAGTGAGTTGTTGGCCAAGGAGGTCCTGGTAGCCTCCAAAACATTAAAGGCTTTTGCCAAAGCCCTTGCTTTCCCTTGAGAAACAGATAGTAAGACCCTATTGCTGAAGACATCTCTTGCCTGAGAGGCAAGGTCACTGAGAAATCAAGCTGGTGCTGAGCAGAAAACCTTCTCCCTGTAGACCAGCCAACTGAAAGCTGGAAAAAGCTACACTGCATGCAGCCATATGGGAGACAAAAGTCATCAGCAGTGAAAACAGTGGACACTGAATATTCAAGTTTGGCCATACAGACCCAATGACTGAACGGGTGCAACAGTGGCATGTCTACTCTTGGGGGTAACCAACTGCTCCATAATTGGACTGAAGGTCCTCTCTACAGGAGGGAATACATACCTGGTACTGAAAAACCTAAGCAAAAGTCTATGGCAGGTGAGGTCATGAACCTTAGGGTATAAAGCCTGCTCTTGTCTGGCTAAATGTATATATTATTCCCACCAAGCTGCCCTGAAAGCACTACACTTAATTTTCATATTCACATATTAACGCTACTTTCACTTCTGGTTAGAGAAGCTTCTCTTTTCAGATGGCGATGACCACTGGGATGACCCAAAAGGCAACATAGTGCTGAGAAGAAGGGATGGAGGAGTGCCCAGCACTGAAACACCTCTGTCACACCCTCCAATGCTCAGGGACCATTGCGGAAGAGGGGGCGGAATGAATGGAAGAGCCAAAGGAAGGGTATGACTTCTTACAATGCAACTGCCCCACAGAAATTGGCCTTGAGATCCATGACCTTGCAGTGCCTAGCAATACCTTCTCAAGACCCTCAAAATAGAAGAAAAAGATGATGACATCAAATTAAAAGAGAGACTAATGGAGAGAGGGAGCAGATACAATGTAGATTGGAGTGCTAAAGTGGAATGGGGGAGGGGAGGGAAATATGTGTTTTTTGTATGTTAGTATAAAAGTTGTCAATAAAAATTAATAATTAAAATAAATAAATAAATAAATAAATAAAAAAATAGCAAATCATATAAGCAAGGCATGATGGCACACAGGTTTAATCCCAGCAGACTTAGGTAGGGGAATGGCTCTAAGTGCAAGGCTACCCTGAGATTACATAATGAATTCCAGGTCAGCCTGGAATAGAATGAGACCCTACCTCAGAAACCCCCCCCCAAAAAAATCACACACCATCACCTGAGACAGTGAGCCAGTAAGATGCCAAGAACAAAACTGAAACTGATATCTTTTCATCATATATTCAATTACTAGTCTCTTATCAACTGTGTAAGCAATTCAACAAAACCTCAACAATGTAGTTCTAAAATTGAGTCAGCATTTATTCACTAAAATTTAGAAACTGTACTCGCTTTTACCTTTTTGGAACACCATTTTTTTCTATACAAACACAATATACAGAATACTCTTCATTAAAAACATAAAAAACTTGGGGTGGAGAGATGCCTTAGTGGTTAAGGAGCCTGCCTGCTAAGCATAAGAACCGGGTTCCAGTCTTAAGGTCCCACATTTAGCCAGATGCAAAGTGATGCAAGGGCGCAATGCCACACTTGACCACAAGGGGGCGCACGCATCTGGATTTTGTTCACAGCAGCTGTGAGACTGCTGGTGCGCCCATCTCTATCTGTCCTCCTCTCCCTCTCTCTCTGTCTTTCTCTCTCTGTGTCTCTCCAAAAATAAAAAAAATAAAATAAAAACCATAAAAAACTTATTTCCATACTTGACATGTCACTGCCTATAACACTTAGATTTTAGCTCTATACATTTGTATGCCAGGTAAATATGTCTCCAACAATAATCATAGATCCTGGAATATTTTTTTTTTTTTACTGAAAAAGCTGCTATTGATCAGATTTACTGTGGCAATTTCCATCAGTTCTTTGGACATATGTCCATTTTTTCTAGTTAGACATTCAGCTACTTAAGAACAAGTATCTCTCTGTGAGATGACAGTGAATGTACGGTCTCAAATCTCTGTCCAGAGGGACCACAGGTGAAGCCAGTAGAAGAGCACCAAGCTCACAGGCCCTTTGACTCCACTTTTCCCCTAAGTATCTCTAAAGATAAAATTGAAAACCCATCCTCAAACTCAAAAAAAAAGAAGGCACGATATTATTACTGACAGTTAAAGCAGTTCAGATATTACAACACTGACTGCCAGTTACAAAATTAATACAGCATATTAGCTGTTGAGGAGGAAGTAAAAGAAATTCATGTACTAAGTAACTGAAGTACCACAAATACATCAACAAAGAACTCTAACAAGGGGTCAATTACTGAACCTTTTTTCTTAGGTCAGGTCTCACTCTAGCCCAAGCTGAACTGGAACTAAACTTTGTAGACCCAGGATGGCATTAAACTCACATCTATCCTCCTACCCCAGCCTCCTAAGATATGGTATTAAGTGTGTGCTACCATGCCCAGCTCAATACCGAACATTTTAAGAACATTAAATAATGATGACAGAGCAAAAACAAATGGTGTAAGGTGAAACAAAGAAGTGTGGCTCTCTCTTGTTAATGTGGGACCACAACCACATGGACAGTGGCTTTCAGTGTCATGATCCGAGGCTGCCACATGTTCTGTGTGGGTTAGCATCTGTGTTGGAATGTAAATGGGGTGCTTTCCTTACCTCCAGATGTTCTAAAATATAGGGTGGATTTGTCATGCCCAGCCTCAGCATGGCTCCCTCAGGAATCACCTCTACCAGGTTCCACAGGAGTGTGGGGAGATCAGTGCCAATGTCTCTGCCATAGGCCCCGGTGTCTTCACTGGTCAACCATATCTCACAAACACCCTCTGTGAATCAAAAGGGGTAATTAAGAAATCTGGTTCAGAGCAGTTTCCTCTGTCATACAAGTGCTTCCCTCTTTTTTTTTTTTTTTTTTTTTTTTTGGTTTTGCAAGGTAGGGTCTCACTCTGGTCCAGGCTGACCTGGAATTAACTATGTAGTCTCAGGGTGGCCTCGAACTCTCAGCGATCCTCCTACCTCTGCCTCCCGAGTGCTGGGATTAAAGGCGTGCGCCACCACGCCTGGCAAGTGCTTCCCTCTTTAACAAGGAGTTCTCAACACTAATGTAGGCAGGCTGGGCATTCATTTGCATAGAAGCAGCTAAGCCCATGATGGTGGTGGGTTATTAAGTTCATTTTATGAACATTGGTGTGTTACAACAATGCCATAAATTATCTGTGCACCCAAAGAAGTGATGAACTTTCACAGCCAATCAAAATCCTACTGCCTCCAAAGCACTTTCATCAAGTCTAGAGCTTCAGTTCCATCTCAGAGCACACTTATTTCACTGAACACCACAAGACTTAGAACAGAATAGAGACTGTCAGCAGTGAACTCACTAATCTGTCACCAACCCAAGGAAAAAAAAGTGTAAGGGTAGTTAAGGATTAATTCACAAATGATTAATTATAAGGAATCCATTTTTCCTGAAGTAGCAACTCTAATCTGTCTCCTTCATTCAGTTAAAATTACTGTTCATTTTATTGCCACATTAAGCCAGCAACTGCACAAGCTAAATAAGTGGCTGTGCCCATCTGATCACAGCTCCCACCCTATTCTTCATCAGTCAGATATGTGTTACAGCTTAGCTGGGTGAGGCAATACATGCATCTAGTTCCAGCACTCGGGTAGCTAAGGCAGGAAAACTGCTGTAAGCTCAACTCCTGCCTGAGCTTCAGAGTGGTCTACAAAATGAGACCTTGCCTTAAATCAAAACAAAACACCATAGCTAGACAGCTATAGTTGGACATAAAAATCAAGAGGAAATGCTTCGGGTCACCTCATGCTACTAAATATGAATGAGGTGGTGAGGAAATGACTCAGTTTGCAACATTCTTGTCTTGCAAGACCCAAGGTTGATCCTCAGAATCCACATAAAATGCTGGGTGCAGCAGTGTGCCTGGCATCCCAATGGTGGGGAGGTGAAGACAGAAAGTCCCTGGAGGTTGCTGGACAGCTAGTCCAAATGAGCTACTGAGCTACAGGTTCAGTGAGAGACCCTGTCTCAAAAAATAAGGGGGTTTGGGGAGAGTTAAGGTGCTTGCCTTCAGTCTAACAAACCAGGCTCAATTCCCCCGCACCAACATAAGGTCGGATACATAAAGTGGTACATTTGGCATTCATCTGGAGTTCATTTGCAGTGGCTAGAGGCCCTGGTGGACTCATTTTCTCTCTCTCCCCCCTCTCTCTGCTTACAAATAAATAAAATTAAAAAATAAGGAGGAGAGCAATTGAGCATGACCTCTCAATATTGATTTTTGGCCTCCAAATGCACACATGTACATGTGCAGACACACACGAATATGTGCACAGACAATAAATGAAACAGAGTGAGCAAGAGCATCCAGGTTTTCCTGGCAGAGCCACAGAACATTCCAACAAATAATAGAATAAGATTAGAAGAGGGTACAGAGATCTGCTGCTTATGGTTAACCAGTGCAGACACAGGGTCAAAGACCGGCTTGAAGCACACAACAAGCTTCTGGAAGAGTCTTAAGTCATTCTTTAAAATTGCTCTTTTGTTGTCAAGTGAGACTCAAAGAATGTTTACATTTTCCTACCCAAGAGAGACAACAAATGATAAGTGGATATGTAGGTGACTAATGAACCCAGCATTTCCAAAATAAAAACAAGTAAAAAGTAAGAACTTCATTGTTTTCAATACATCTCACAACTTGGATTATGACTCCAGGCCACTATTCTTTCCTTAGAATAAGATAGTTACTTCTCAGAAATGATTATCCATTTTAATGAGATAATGCCTGTCTGGTACTAACTGAGATGTCTGCCTGGTACTACCTGAGATGACTTCCTGGTGCTACGTGAGATGCCTTCCTGGTGCTATGTGAGATGCCTTCCTGGTGCTACGTGAGATGCCTTCCTGGTGCTACGTGAGATGCCTTCCTGGTACTACGTGAGATGCCTTCCTGGTACTACCTGAGATGACTTCCTGGTACTACCTGAGATGACTTCCTAGTACTACGTGAGATGCCTTCCTGGTACTACATGAGATGCCTTCCTGGTACTACCTGAGATGACTTCCTGGTACTACCTGAGATGACTTCCTGGTACTACGTGAGATGCCTTCCTGGTACTATGTGAGATGACTTCCTGGTACTATGTGAGATGACTTCCTGGTACTACGTGAGATGACTTCCTGGTACTACATGAGATGACTTCCTGGTATTACCTGAGATGCCTTCCTGGTACTACGTGAGATGCCTTCCTGGTACTACCTTAGATGCCTTCCTGGTACTACTACCTGAGATGCCTTCCTGGTACTATGTGAGATGACTGCCTGGTACTACCTGAGATGACTGCCTGGTACTACATGAGATGTCTTCCTGGTACTACCTGAGATGCCTTCCTGGTGCTACCTGAGATGCCTTCCTGGTACTACTACCTGAGATGCCTTCCTGGTACTACATGAGATGACTGCCTGGTACTACCTGAGATGACTGCCTGGTACTACATGAGATGTCTTCCTGGTACTACCTGAGATGCCTGCCTGGTGCTACCTGAGATGCCTTCCTGGCGCTACCTGAGATGCCTTCCTGGTGCTATCTGAAATGCTTGCTGGTACTAAGTGAGATCTCTGCCTGGTACTAAAATTCAGGAAAACTAGCCAAGCCTTATTATTCCTAAAGACTATGTATTTAAATTGAGAAAACCTATATATTCATTACACTACTGATTGTCTAATACTAAACCATCTCCAACTTTTAAATTGAAACTTTTTTATCATCTTTTGTTTTCATTGCTGTACCTATGATCATATATTTTTGGAAATGATTCTTTAAATAAATTTGCCTGGTATTTCAATCTTCTAAGTTTTGTAATTTTATAAACATTCTCTCTAAATGGAATATTTTTTTATTTAAAGTCAGATGGAATTAATGGTTTTACCTTGATTTTCAAATGCTCCATACCAGCAGACACTGCACTTATAGATTCCTGAATTTCCTCAGGGAAAAGAGTCTCCTGTTGTCTAGACGTTCCTGGAACTCAGGTTCTAGCCCAGGCTGGTTCACACTTATGATGGCTCTCTTGCCTTAGCCTTCCAGAGTGCTAGGACTCCTACTGTGTCTCACTATGCCTGGTTGGCTTCATTCAACTTTATTTTATTTTTTTGGATTATCACAAAATTTACCCCAGGATAGAGATAGAGCTAAGTAACAACATAAATAGATTTGACAACAATTGAAAAGGGTCATGAAAACAGGACATTCTCCATGATCTACCATTAAAGGCATTTCAGCAACACAATGTGGCTATTTAAAATAAACAGAATAATTTTAATTTATAACTTTTCCATCCAAATGGCTCCATGGTATTTCTTATGTGCAGTGTGATTCCTGGAATGGTGCCCTTCTGTGGCTTGATGAATACAGAAGGGGAAAATCACTGTGAATAGGATGGAAATAACATCATGGAGAAAACAGCAGTTGGCGCTTCAAACTGCTGAGGTGGGGGCCAATGCCCCCCTGGTGGGCTGGAGCTTCCAGTGCATCACCCAGAGGAAGCAGCTGTAAGCACATGAGCAGTGGAGCAAGTCCATCTCTGCTATCAAGGTTGCTCAAACTGGCAAACAGCAACCTGGCGCAGAACTCAATGAAATTGGACAAGCATGTACAACAAGCCAAGTGCCTGCATTGAGAGCTTTGCTTTGCCAGCTCAATTTTAAATCTCGTCAAAGATCTGCTGCTAATGAAGTTGAGAAAGTTCACACTCCGTGAGGTTATATTTCAGGCATTCAATCTAGCAGGTCAATTCCTCACACTGTTAGGCTACACAACCATCCCTCCATGTGCCCTGCAGCAGTACAGTCCTATAACAGATAAGATTAAGATTTTGTTATGTAACACTGGCTGTCCCACAGGAGCTAGCAAGAACACTGGCAGACATGCAGGGAACTTCCTGTACACCTCCACTGGTGGAGGAGCAGAAAGAGGATGGCAGTACCCAACAGAGACTCGGGCATGAAGGAGCAGACTGGGTGCCTATGATGCCAGCCCAAAGCCCAGCCCTCATTACAAGCACTACAAGATGGACCTTAATCCAGGTCAGAAAAACTAACCCACAAAAATGAAAAAGAAAAGCAGGAACAATGAAGACAAGAGAAATGAATGCCCCACTAAAAACTCCCATGCCTGTAAAAATAAATATGGGCAAAATAACAACAAAAAAAGTGGTAGGAGACAGAAACCAGTTTTCTTTTGCAAAGAGATATTTTACTTTTTCCTAACTGTTCTTCCATCTGACTTTGGCTCTCTTTCCCTAACTGTCCCATCTATCTGGCTTTCAAATGTAAACTGCATTCATCACGTCATCAATTATGCCTGGAAATGTTAAGCTGAGTACAAACTAGGATATCAGGAAGGAATGACATGCATCCTGCCAGAGAATCCCTCCCACAGAAGTCAGTTTTCTGAAGCCATTATCATCTTACCATAGCAAGGACACATTATCAGGCTACATTTGAAGCACAACATAATTTTCACTGAACAGAAAAAAAACTTCAACCGTAGAATTCCAACTCTGCTCTTTAATAATTTGAGGTGATAGAAGTTGAAAAAGTGAAAGACAAAAAAAGGTTAATAAAAAGAAAAAGAATATCCTCAATAAAATATTTTCACAATGCAAAAAATACTGTTTGAAAAATCAAACTTTGGCAAAACTCAATTTCAAGGATTATGATTCATTATAACAATTACTATATATGAACTTCAGTGTAATAAATTAAAATATGGGTGAAGGGGCTGGGGAGATGGCTCATCAGTTAAAGGCACTTGCTTGCAAAGCCTGACAGCCCAGGTTTGATACACCAGTCCCCATAACCATGTAAAGCCAGGTGCACAAAGTGGAACGTGTGTCTGGAGTTCATTTGCAGAGGCAACAGGCCCTGGTACATCTGTTCTCTCTAATGCTCTCTCAATTAAAGAAATAAAATATTTTTTAAAATATGGGTGAAGACAAGTTTCATCTGGTTAGAAAAGTGGTATTTTATAATAGTTTTTTACTTTATCGTTGGGGAAATTTTCCACCATAACAAGCTGTTTCAAATTATTCCACTATGAGTAGTTTCTAAAAACAAGGATGACACATATTAATAAAACAGTGATTATAGGAATCAGTGGCTAAGGGGCAACAAACTCAGATACACATGTATGGCAATGCCACATGAAGACAATGAAAGGATGCCAAAAAGCAGGGAAACCTATACAAACATTAAATCACCACCTCCAAAATCTGCTCATCTATCCACTCTTCTTGGGACTCTGGCTCTTTTTCTCTGTCCTATCTTCTACCTCTCCCCTGACCCCCTTCAGTTAATACATCCCTCCCTCACTATTCAGCCTTCCAACTCCCAATAAGTGGTACACATTATACATGGCATCTGTTCTACTTATTGAACAGGCATTATATACATTTGCTTTTCCTTTTGGCTGCTATGAGGATTGCAGTGCACACTTAGGTTTAATGGGCTCTTTGGGGGTACGGACAGTCCATTCTGGTGGTTGGGTGGCTTGTGGTCATGGCAGCAGGTATAGGAAGCTGCTTACTCACATTGCCATGGATGGTGAAGCAGAGACAGACTGAGGACAGAACCAGGGCTGGGCTATGTGAATTTCAAGACCCACCCCACCCCACACCCAGAGATTCAATTCCTGCAGCTAGTCACCGTCTCAGCAAGGCTCCACATTGAACACTTGATCTAAACTACTGGAAACATTTGGTGACATTCTACCTGCAAACCATAATGAGATGCCATTTTCTCTTTGGCATACTGATGCCTCTTTGAGACAACTTTACTTTTTGATTTGTATTTTATTTATTTATTTGCAAGCAGAGAGAGACAGTAATGAGAATGAGCATACCAGGGCCTCTAGCCATTGCAAATGAACTCCAGATGCATGTGCTACTTTGTGCATGTGGCTTTACATGGGTACTTGGAAACTGAACATAGAATGTTAGGCTTTGCAGGCAAACATCTTAACTACTGAGCCATGTCTCCAGCTCCCAGAAAATACTCTTGGCCATAGAGATAAATTTAAATGCTCCTTGGGCATCCTGTCAAGCATATGGCAGCTATCTATGCAACACAGTGCTTAGCTGTTTGTCTCTCTTGACTAGGATGTAAACAGCTTCCAGAAACAAGCACACACACTTACTGAAATACACATACCCAACACCTATCATGATACCATTGCACAGTAAGCATTTGATAAATTTTGGTTCTCTCAGGGCTGGAGAGATGGCTTGGCAGTTAAATGCTTTCCTGTGAAGCCTAAGGTGGTTGGGTGGCTCAATTCTTCAGGACCCACGTAAGCCAGATGCATAAGGGGGGCATCTGGAGTTCGTATGCAGTGGCTGGAGGCCTGGTGCTCCCATTCTCTCTCTTTCTCTCTCTCTCTCTCTCTACCTGCCTATTTCTGTATCTCTCTCTCTCTCAAATAAATAAATAAATAAAAATTTTTTAAAAACAAGTAAAAAAAATTGGTTCTATCAGTCATTATATTTAATGACATTGCTTCCAATAAAATTAACCACATATCAATTATATCTCTTCCCACTAACATCTGAAAAGCCTTTCCCACCCAAACACATGAGTAAACATATGAACACACATGCCTATGTGTACCTAGGAGTAGAAGTGGGTTTGTATGATGCAATGAGCAAACATGAAAATGAATGCTCTTTGGACACCACGGGATGAAGAGCAAATGCTACCAAACTTGATGCAAAGTTGTTTAGCATAAGATTCAGTCTTGTTTGAGGTTCTCGGTGATTTTACAGTGATACCTGGAGAGGACAGCATTGTTTTACACAGAGTGATTTTACAGTGATAGCTGGATAGCACAGCACTGTTTTACACACAGTGAAGACTTCATGTTACAGAGATTCAGTTCAGAGAGTTTTAAATTTTGTTTTCAGGATCATGACTACTTTTCATTAACTACAGCAGCATTGACCTAGAGGTGGTATTTGCAGACTACATGGCATCTGTAATTACAATAAGCACAGAAAACACAAACAAAAATCTGATGGCATATTTAGAAAGAATTTTGACCTCCATACATCACTGAGAATTTAGAAATGGGAAAAATTTAAAACACACCAAATGCCATAAAAGGAAGATATATTTTCTGAAAACAAGGCATCTGGCTTTCCAGTCTCTAAAATTTTCAATTAGCCTCCATAAGAAAGATTAATTTATCCTTCTCACAACACAAGGTGTTACATTCCAGAGTGTGGCTTTTGAAATATCCTTACAGAAGATAGACAAGAATGTCTATGCAGGAATACCCTGGCATTTCAGCAGGATGTGGAGGAGAATTTTGTCTTTTAAGAATCACAACACTCAACCCCAGCAATCCAAACATTATTGATACAAAAAGAACTATGAAGAGGAAAGAAGAGACCAGTTGGATACCCAATGTACCAGTCCCTTGCTGTAAGATTAAAAATGACAGATCATGGGGACATGACTTTATCTCAATTTCAAGGTCAACTTAAACTCTGGAGAGGGGAAAAAGGATGATGCAAAGGACTCTTCACTACTGGGACTACAGAGAACTTAAACAGAAAGAACAAGCAGAAATTCCCATCTTAGTGGACAACACACATTTTCACAAGTAAAAGTCTTTCTCAAAAGAGCTCATCCAGCTACAGCGACCTGATCATTGACAAAAATGCCAAAAATACTCACTAGAGAAAAGACAGCCATGTCAAAAAAAAACACACACAAAAAAAACACACACAAAAAAAACACATTTCTTAAAAAGGGCTAGAGGGGTGGCTTAGCGGATAAGGTGTTTGCCTGCAAAGCCAAAGGACCCAGGTTCAATTCTCCGGGACCCACATTAGCCAGATGCACAAGGTGGTACATGCATATGGAGTTCGAATGCGGTGGCTGGAAGACCTGGCACATCCATTTTTTTTCTCTTTCTCTGTGTCAAATGAATAAATAAGATAAAATATAATAAAAAAGACAGTCTCGCCTTTAATCCCAGCACTCGGGAGGCAGAGGTAGGAGGATCGCTGAGAGTTCAAGGCCACCCTGAGACTACAGAGTTAATTCCAGGTCAGCCTGGACCAGAGTGAGACCCTACCTGAAAAACCAAAAAAAAAAAAAAAAAAAAAAAAAAGACAGTCTCTTCAACAAATGGTGCTGGGAAAACTGGATATCTATATGTAAAAGGATGAAAATAGATCCTTATCTCTTTCCATGCACAAGACTTAAGTCCATATGGATCAAAGACCTTAATATCATGGCCGGGCGTGGTGGTGCACGCCTTTAATCCCAGCACTCGGGAGGCAGAGGTAGGAGAATCACCATGAGTTCGAGGCCATCCTGAGAGTCCATAGCGACTTCCAGGGCAGCCTGAGCTAGAGTGAGACCCTACCTCGAAAAAAAAAAAAAAAGGAAAAAACAAAAAACAACAAAAAGACTTTAATATCAGACCTGAAACTCTGAAATTGCTAGAGGAAAAAGTAGGGCAAATTCTTCTGGCATAGGCAATGACTTTCTGAATATAACCTCAGTTGCTCAGGAAATAAAACCATGAATCAGTTACTGGGACCTCATGAAATTACAAAGCTTTTGTATAGCAAAGGACACTGTGAATAGAGCAAAGAGACAACCTACAGAATGGGGGAAAATCTTTTCAGCCTTATATCTGATAGAAGATTACTATCCAGGATATACAAATAACACAGAAAACTAAATAATAAAAAATAAAACAACCCACTTTAAAAATGGGCTATGGAACTAAATAGAGTTCTCAAAAGAAGAAATACAGATGGCATATAAACATCTAAAAAATTGTCTACATCCTTAGCCATCAGGGAAATGCAAATTTAAACTACTTTGAAATTCTATCTCATTTCTGTCAGAATGGCTACCATCGTAAAAACACATGACAATAAATGTAGGCAAGGATGCACAAAAAGAGGAACCCTTCTACACTGTTGGTGGAATGTAATCTGGTACAGCCATTGTGGAAATCAATGTGGAGGTTGCTGAGACAGCTAAAAATATATTTACTATATGACCAGGATATACCACTCCTAGGCATATATCCTAAGGACTTGTCACACTACCTTAGATATACTTGCACATCCATGTTTACTGGTGGTGTATTCACAATAGCTAGGAAATGGAACCAGCCTGGATGTCCCTCAATTAATAACTGAATAATGAAGATGTGGTACATTTATACAATGGAGTGGTAATCAGTGGTAAAAAAAAAAATGAAATTATGGAATTTGCCAGGAAATGGATGGACCTGCAAAGGATTATTCTTAGTGAGGTAACCCAGGCCCAGAAAGCCAAGCATCACATGTTCTCTGTCATATGTGGATCCTAGCTACAAATGTTTGGACTTGTGAGTTGGAATAAAACTCAGAAGCAGAGGTCAATAAGGTAGAAAGGGGCTATGAGGGAGGGAGGAGAGAGAAGAACTTAAGGGAATGGCACTGTATATAAGTAAGTAGAAGAACAATTAGTGGGGATGGAATGGCTTAAGTGAGGTCAGGGGAAGAGATTGAGTAAAGGAAGGGTAGGGGGAGGGTTAATCAAAATCTAAGAGGTTATAAATAAGTTACATGGAAACCTACTTTTTTGGACAATGGTATACCCAAAAGCAATATATTGTTACTGGAAAATTTTCAGTGTTAGTGATGGGATATCTTCCAGTGAGTTGTTGGCCAGGGAGGTCTCTGATGCCCTCAAAACATTATAGGCCATTGTTGAGGCTCTTGGTTTCCCCCAGGAATAGATGATAAGACCCTACTGCTGAAGACTCAACATGCTTTTGCTGCAAGGTCACTGAGACATCTTGCTGGAGCTGAGCTGAAAACCTCCTGTGTGTGGATAAGCTGACCAAAAGCTGGACAAAGCTATGCTGCATGCAGCTCCGTGGGAGAAAGAGAAGTCATTGTGTAGATAAACAACAGTGCACACTGCAAGCTTAAACTTGGCCAGCTAGGCCAAATGAGGCAATGGGAGCAATAGTGGCATTTCTGTTTTGGGGGAAACCAACCATTCTCTAATTGGTCTGGAGGCCTGCTCCATGGGAAGGAATACATGCCTGATACTGAAAACATATGACGGGAAGTCATGAGCCTTAGGTGTGTAATGCCTGCTGGTGTCTGGCTAAATGTGTACATTATGCTTACCAAACTGCCTGGTAAGCACTTCTCTTAAGGTTCATACCCATATATTAATGCTAGTCCCACTTTTGGTTAGAGACAGCTCTCTTTTCACATGGTGGTGACCTCTGGGATGACGCAAAAGGCATCGTAGTGCTGAGAAGAAGTGACAGAAGAGTGTCCAGCATTGAAATATTTTTATCATACCTTCCAAGGATCAGGGTCCATGGTGAAAGAGGTGATGAAAAGAATTAAGAGCCAAAGAAATGGTAGAACTCCTTACAATGCACTCTTCCAGACACAAAATTGCCTGGATATCTATGACCTCATAGTGCCTGGCACTACCTACACAAGACCCTTATAATAGGAAAAGATGATGATATCAAAATAAAAGAGAGACTGATTGAGAGGGGGAGGGGATATGATGGAGAGTAAAGTGGTGAAGGGGAAAGTGGGAGGGATGGTTGGGGATTGTCATGATTTATTTTCTATAATAATGGAAGTTTTGAATAAAAAATAAATAATTCTAAACAGTTAAAAAATAGTGCCCATGACCAGTGGTACAGTCTAATAGATTTTAAAATTCTTTAGGAAAAATTAGAAAAAGAGTGACTTTAAATATTAAACATGAATACTAATAGTTCAATTATTTAACCATCAAATATCATTTTCTAGCTTTTATGCTTAGATTTCAGTTTGCAGGGGTATCAGGGATATACTTGAGATGAGCAGTGCAGAAGTCTGAACAGCTTTACCCTTCCAAAGTGTGATAATATTTAAAGGACTAAAATGTAGGTTAGTTGATATATCAGAAATCAGAAGAAAGTTATATCCTTTGGTGGATAAAAGTGCAAAAAGTATGTACATGTGTACACTATTATACAACAAAGGGGGAAATGCACCCTGAGGACAATAAGCTATTGAAGGAAGCTTGGAACTTTCATGAAGCATTAGGAGTTCCGCCTGAAAAAAGTCATAATTACCAGGACAGGGATGTCCTCACATATCAGCTACCACAATAACTTAAAATTCCTAAGAATAAAGCATAAGAAACACTTGCAGATGAAATTAATAAAGTTCTTCATGTCTGTTACAATTAAATGGCCTGTTAATAACCAAAGCTTTGCAAATCAAAATGGACCTCCCACCTGATAAGTTGTGAAGAACAACAAAGGATGTCCAGGGCAAAGTGTAGACTAGAGACACATTAATGACAGCATGACGTGTAATTAAAGGGAAAGGTTATAGGAAGCTCCACTTATGCCCATGATGGGCTAAATAAGACAGAAAGCAGGCAGCATACCAGACAAAGTGTGAGACACACACTCAGCAACACGGAGCAGCAGACAGGGCTGGACCGTGGCTCTTGAAAGAAACCAAAGAGGTGACCAATGATTTCCCAGATGACTGTTGACATCTGCCAGTGCAGAAAAAGAAAAACAAATGAAGCCTAATGTTCCTGCTTAGTAGAGTAGATATAGATTACAGATATAGGCTGGAGTTTAGAAGTTTACAGTTCACAGCATTAAAAAGAATGGAGGGAAAGTTGAAAAGATACGCAGATTCAAAGAGCAGCCGAGAGTTTCTCTCCAGTGTCTGGACACTCACAGGACTATAAATCCTAAGGCTGGCAAAAAATGCACAAAGGCAGCAGGTCAAACAATTCTGGAAAGCTATATGGGATCTTGGAGTGCATGGGTCATTGGAAGACTCTTGAGAAGGGCATTATTACCTGAATGATGAAGAAAATTGTGTCAAAATAAAAATTCTTCTAAATCTATACCAGAAGACCTCAAAAGCTTCAAAATAGGGGCTGGAGAAATAGCTCAGCAGTTAAGGCACTTGCCTGCAAAGCCTAAGGACCTAGGTTCAATTCCTCAGCACCCACATAAAGCCAGATGCACAAGGTGGTGCATACACTTGAAATTTATTTGCAGTAGCACACACCCATTCTTTCCCCCCACCTTCTTGCAAATCAAACTTTAAAATTTTTTTTTAAAGCTTCAAAACAATTAAACTGATTTCAGAGACTTAACTCATAGAATGAAGTAGAAAATCCAATGCACAATAATGTAAAATTCAAAATGTCTGCATATATAATGACCAGTCATACAAATAAGAAAAACAAATTGACTATTGTTATAATAAAAAAAGAAATCATTGAAATAATGTGATAAATGACAAAGATGATGGAATTGACAGGTAAAGGACATGAAAACAGCTACTGTTAACATGGTTAATATATCAAAACTATGATGAGAAGAGGAATAGAATGTATTAAGCCATGCATGGTGGTGCACAACAGCTATCTCAGCTCTCAGGGAATCTGGGCTACAAAGCAAGACCTTGTTAGAGAAGGAGATGGGGAAGAGGAGGAAAGGAAGGAAGGAAAAAAATGCTGTTAGGAAAGACCCTACTGGAAGTTCTGCAGATGAGGTCAAAGATCTAGCAGTAGAAACTATCAACAATGAAGCGATAAGGAAAGGAGCATGGAGAGAGAATGAAGAGAGTAAGTAGAAGACCATGCGGACCAACAACAGAGCTGATCACTTAACAATGGTGATGGCTAACAGAAAAATAAAAAGAAAGAAAACCACCTAAATCCAGACATAAATTGTTAAAGAGAAGGAAGAAAGGGAAAGGGAAAGAAAGAGAAATACAAAGAATGAAAAGAAAAAAAAAAAAAAAGAATGAAAGAAGGAAGGAAGGAAGGAAGGAAGGAAGGAAGGAAGGAAGGAAGAAGGGAGGGAGGGAGGGAGGGAAGGAAGGAAGGAAGGAAGGAAGGAAGGAAGGAAGGAAGGAAGGAAGGAAGGAAGGAAGGAAGGAAGGAAGGATAAAAGTCTTAACAACAGCTAGGGGAGGAATATAGCAGATAGAGACAAAGAGTCAAAGGAAATAATGATGGAAGACTTCTTGTCAGCAGCCATGCAAGCCAGGTGAAAGCAAAAATCAAAAACAAACAAAAAATTCAAAGTAGAAGGAATTAGTATCTGAAGACTTACATTCCATATCATCATCACCACCACCATAAACAAACTCACAATCACCAGCATCCTCATCAACACCATAATCACCATCACCAGCATCTTCATCATCAGCATCCTTATCATCACCATCATCATCCTCAACATCACCATTACTATCAGCAGCTGCAGCAAAAGCACTAACATCAAAGATCTTTTTAAAAAATATTTTATTTATTTATTTATTTATTTATTTATTTATTTATTTATTTGAGAGAGAGAAAGAGGCACATAGAGAAAGAGAGAGAATGGGTATGCCAGGGCCTCCAGCCACTCATTGCAAATGAACTCCAGACACATGTCCCACCTTGTGCATGGGTACTGGGGAATCAAACCTGGGTCCTGAGGCTTCGCAGGCAAACACCTTAACTAGTAAGCCATCTCTGTGGCCCTCATTAAGGACCTTTAAGCTGAAGAGGAAAAATACCAAAAATGAGAAAGAAACACCAGATGATATATAAAGGGATAAGTTGCATCAGAAGTGGGAAATATGTGGGCATATATGCAAAAATAAACTTCTTCAATTTTTATCTCTTTAAAATGTAAATGTTTACATCAATATGCTGTGGAGGCTATACTTTAGGTAAACAAAATTGATAACACTACAAAAGAACAAAGGAAGGAGAAATGGAAATACATGATTTTATATATAATTAGATTTATATACTATGACTGAAATAGTAATATATTGAAAGATAGACTATAATAAAGTAAAGGTATTAAACCCTACAGAAGCCACTAACTATGGAAATAAAATGACAGGAAAAGAGCTGGGCATGGTGCTCCACACCTCTAATCCCAGCATTTGGCAGACAGAGGTGGGAGGATCACCATGAGTTCGAGGCCACCCTGAGACTACATAGTGAATTCCAGGTCAGCCTGGGCTACAGCAAGACCCTACCTCGAGGGGGGAAAAAAAAAAAAGATAGGAAAAGAAGAAGGAAGGACAAGATTGGGGTGAAAGGAATTCATGGAGGAATACAAAAAGAAGGCATACATATTATATTTAATGTTTTCTTTTCAAAATATTTGAACATAATAAAATGTTCAAGGTGTGGCATTCATGTGTTTTTATGGTGGTCATTTGTGTATGCTTTTTCTTATGTTGAAAGCAATTTTTAACTTAAAATTTTAATGACAAGAACCTCTGTGATTAAAGAAATTTTGGTGAAGTTCACATTTTTTCAATTTTAAATTTTATGGGGACTGGAGAGATGGCTCAGTAATTGAGGTGCTTGCCTGTAAAGCCTAATGACCCAGGTTCGATTCCCCAGTGCTCACATAAAGTCAGATGCACAAAGTGGCACATGTGTTGGAGGTCCTTTCCAGTGGCTGGAAGCCCTGGTGCACACGTTCCCTCTCTCTCTCTCTCTCTCGACTCTCTTCTCCCTATCTTTCCCTTCTTGCAAATAAATATGTAAATGTTTTAAAAAAGCAACCCTTATGGCTTTGTATGTATAAGTAAGTGTAATGACCCTTATTAAATTTTGCTTATTTTCTTATTAAGTTTCTTTTACATAAAGCTTATTTTCAGTATTTTAAAATAGGATGTTTATTTTCCTCTAGCCTCAGGGGGAAAACAGAATTTCATTTTACAACAATTACCTGTAGAAGGCAAAAATGAAACTTTCCACCACCAGTAACTAAAGATTTAGTCAGAGATGGGGACACATAACTTGTAATCTCAGCACTGGGGAAGCAGAGGCAGAAGGATGTATAGGGCAAAGTAGAAATGATGAATTTGAGTAATTCTGTACTTGAGAGCTACATCTCTCTCTTCGTGCCCACCAAGTTACTGAAATAGATTCTGGGCTGGAGAGATGGTCAGTGGTTTAGGTGCCTGCTTGTAAAGCCTAAAGGCCCAGGTTCAATTCCCCAGTACCCACATAAAGATAGATACAGAGTAGCACATGCCTCTACAGTTTGTTTACATTTGTACAAGGTCTTCATGTGTCCCTTTTCTCTTCCTCCCTATCTTTCTCTCTCCTTGAAAATAAATAAATAATTGTAAAAAAGTAAAAGTTCTATTGAAGTCACTGTTTTGGATAGTGAGTGAGCTAACTTCACATATTAGTAAATCAATGTGTTAGAATAACAAACAAATTATCTTTTAAAATGACAGCTATCTGGTTAGTAAGTGCCAAAAGACACTGAATATCAAAAAGATAGAGAGATCTGTCCAAATCTTACCAACATCACAGCAGGATTAATCTCTTCATTTCCAGGAAAAAGTTCCAATATAAGTCTTTTTATGTCAGTGTAATACCTCTAGAATATCTATAAACAGCTAAAATTATGGCACAAGGACAAGTACCACCTAAAAATGTAAAAGAAAGCTTTAGCAGTGTTGATAAGAAGAAGTGGGTGGGGCTGAAGAGATGGCTAGCAGTTAAGACTCTTGCCTGAAAAGCCTAAGGACACAACAGGCCTGACATGTCCGTTCCCTCTCTCTCTCTCTCTCTCTATCTCTCTCTCAAATACATAAATGAAATATTTTAAAAAATAATAAAAGGGGACGGGAGAGATGGCTTAGTCATTAAGTTGCCTGCCTGCTAAGCCAAAGGACCCAGGTTTGATTCCCCAGGACCTACATAACGTCAGATGTATAAGGAGGCACATGTGTCTGCAATTCCTTTGCAGTGGCTAGAGGCCCTGGAGCCCCTGGAAAAAAATGAGATAAAAAAAGTGGGTGAAGAAAACTACAGTATAAATAAGGTGAAATGAAGTGAGACTGTAAGTTGCCACTGTTCTGTGGCCCAGCCAGTGTGCCACTGGGATGAATACAGCTTAGACTGAAGTGTACCAGCTTTGGAAGATACAGTGTGAAAAAAGAAGTGACAAATATTCCATTAAGATTTTTTAATCTTGATCACAAGTTCCAATATTATATCTGGACTGTAGCAAGCTAATTTAAATAAATGTAATCTGTGTCTTTAAATTTCTTGCAATATGGTTATTAGATCATTTTTAATTACACATGTTGGTTATTGGGCTAGAAAGCACAGTTGTGGACTAGAGAACTATCCTCAGTGACCTATAAGATTTAACACGAATTTTAATTTGCACAATAGAAATATTGTACTTTATACTGTGTAATTAATAGAACCTAAAACTTTTTAGTTAAGTGATGATAGATATAAAATGCTATATCTTATTCATTTACTTCCATTTTTATTGACATATTTTTGTAGTTCACAAACTTATATTACATAAAGCCAATAAAATATGCCATTTACAAATTTGTGTTTCTATAATAACACTGTGTACATTATCTCTAATTTGTCTCCCTTAGGATGAAAAGGAAATATTGATAAAAAAAAGGCAATTAACTTAATGAAATCAAACATTCACAATCCCTAATCCTCATCCATGAAACCCTTACAAGGAAATGCTCCACTTTTTCTGCATTTCTGCAGCCAAAGTATCACTGTGACATTCTTTATGATTTGAAAAGGAAAATACAGTATTAGTGGTAAATGCCCTAGCCCCAAATTAGCCAAATACAATAACATTATGTTTTTTAGTTGGTTATTTTTGCTAATGCTTTATTTACCTCTCTTGAGCCTGTACCAGATTGGAGGTGATGAGACTAGGGAGATAAGATACTTAAAGTGGAGGTAGTGGGAAGTGTATCACATTTTCACAGGGAAGGTAAATGACCTAAGAATATTGATCAGTGTTCTTTGAGTATACAAAGTAGTCATGTCAGATATCAGCATTGGAGGAAGTTGGTGCCCCACCCCTACCCCCAGCTGGTCTCAAGTTTCCTGTGCTATTGCCGCCACCTTGGGAATAATAAGACACAGCTGTGTCCCCTAACCCTGGCTCTTTAAGCTATGCTGTTACACATTTGTAAGTCTGGACTCTTTATACCAGAGTGAAGAAGGCAGATGGAGGAGTGTGGATTTTTAGAGTAAAAGGACTGTGAGGACGTGGACGCTCTCCTTACCAACTTTTACTCCACAGGTGTCCAGTGAAGTTCAAGCAGCAGAATCAATGCCAACTCTGTTGAACACAAATCAAGAACTATTTCCATCTTGGTGTGGTGGCACATATTTGTAAACCCAGAACGTGGGAGGAAAAGGCGGGAAGATGGTAAGCTCAAGCTCAGGCTGGGCACTACGACAATATTGAGGCCAGTCTGAGATACAAAGACCCTATCTCAAACAACACAAACAAAAAAGCCCCAAATCACTCAAGGTTGGGATGTAGCTCAGTGGGAGGGTGCTAGTGAAATCTCAGGTTCAATTCCTAGCACCACAAAAGAAGGAAGTAGCAGAGAGAGAAAGAAAGAAGAGACAAAGCAAGACAGAGAGAGAGATACATTAGAGACAGATATCCAGAGACAGAGAGACAGAATACCTGTTTATCTAATTCCAACTTCAAGAATCTTGATTCAAAGTAAAAGTGCTGCTGATAGAAAACTCTCTATTTATTTAAAATAACAAATATAAGAACTTTACACAGGACACGAAACATTTCCATGTCCCATATTTACAATAACAAATGACTAGGTTCATACCATGTTCTGAAACAAAGTACTTCATTACAAATAAGAATGATAAGCAGGGGCTGACTTAGTGGTTAAGGCACTTGCCAGCAAAGCCTAAGGACCCAGGTTTGATTTCCTAGTACCCATGTAAGTCAGATGCACAAAGTGATGCATATGTCTGAAATTCATATGCAGTGGCTAGAGGCCCTAGCAGCCAATTCTCAATCTCTCTCTCTCTCTCTCTCTCCCTATCTCTCTTTTTCTAATAAATAGATGATAGAAAAGAATTATAAAGCAGTTGCTATGAAGTCCCATGTGAAATTATGCATATATCGGCACAACTTATGCACTTAAAGAAAATTAAACTTTAAAAGAAATGGATATGCGGAAAAATTTTAGTTGAATATTTATGAGATATAGGAATAATAATGATTGGTAGAAAGATGCAAAACTGATGTGATAAGCACTGGTAAGAAACAGTTCAGACACAACAGCGATTAAATCTGTCTTTACTTCTAGTATCTCTACACCAGTAAGGAGAGGGAATGAGACAAGAATGATTATACAAGGGAATCTAACTGCACCCAGTGTGCGGGAAAGCAGGTCTGATCTTCAATCAACAGAGCATTTTAGTCATCAGAGAACAAATGGGAAGATTGAAAGGTGGGGGGAGGGCTATCTGTGTATCTAACAAATAAATCACAATTTAGCCTTAAAAAACTGAGCTTTGCTGGGCATGGTGGTGCATGCCTTTAATCCCAGGACTCAGAAGGGAGAGAAAAGAGGACTACTGTGAGTTCAAGGTCAGTTTGGGAGTACAGAGTAAGTGCCATGTCAGCCTGGGCTAGATTAAATCCCTACCTTAAAAAAACAAAACAAAAAAGAAAACTGAGCCTTTCACAGTATATACTACTGAGAGAGGACCAAACCCAAAGAATATTCAGCATGAATTTCAAGATCATAGTCATAAATGTGAGATGTTTGTTATCTGGGGGGGAGGGCAGGCTGAAATAGTGGCTCTATAGCTCAGGCTGACCTGGAACTATGTAGCCCAGCTGGCCTTGGACTCATGGCAATCCTCCTGCTTCATCTTTCTGAGTGGCGAGAGAATAGGCATGAGCTACTACACCTGATTTAATAAATGTGTACACAAGAATTAAATGCAATGGTCTTATAATATGCTCAGAAGGTCAGAAATAAGCTCTGTCTCCAAGCAGGAAAATAAGAAAGAAAAGAAAATGGAGGAAAATCTGTAGAAAATAATCTTTGATTCCCCATTAGTCAACAATTCCTTGCTGTGGTTTGACAAATAATCAAGCCATGTGCCTCAAAGTATACTGCCCAATGTGGCTTAACACAGGCATTTGTGTTATAAAAACCTGGCTCTGAATGGCCACCTGTGAGAACAAGTCTACTCTCCCAAGAGATGACATCCACCCCCATCTTCTGAACTCAAGAAATGGCCTCATCATGCATGCCAGTTACCGCCTACCCTAGAGCCGCACACAGGACTTGAGACATCCCGCGTCCTCCCAGCACACTGGCCCAGGCTGCTTGCTGCTCAGTTGTTACTGCATCTGCATCTGCATCAGACAGCCAGCACCCACTTCATATAATAATGCCTTAAAACTTGAATATGTTGGCATCTCAAAATTAACCTTTTACTTTAAAAAAGAAAGTTAAACAGCAAATGCACCAAGATTGGAGAAATCCCTACTGACCACAGAATGACTGTCAATGACACTCAGAAGCGATTTGACTATGAAAGGTCCTCAAATTACACAATATGTAAATTGCCTTCATGCCAGAAACATACCAAATATTCTAAGATCCAGAGTGCTTAAAAAATTCACCCAACTGGGATGATTTCAGACTAAAGAAAATAAGGACTGTGTAATTATATACACTTACCTTGACAAACAGAAAGCAATCTGTGATTAGAACACAGCAATTAGTTACAAAATGCCTCACATGAATTTAATTACCCATCCGACTACATGCAGCTCAATTACTTTTATATCATTGCATCAGTAAAAGATTTCTGCCTGAGGCAACTGCCAGTCATATATTTATAAGGCTTCCAGACTTTACAGTGAATATATTAAACCATTTAGGCACATGTACTAAAGTTACAGTGTAGAGACATTTTTAATTTTAGGTTTCTCATTTTAGTTTGTGATGATCTCATCCTTTCTAAGGTAAACTCAACTACCAGCAAACTTTCCACCCCAAAGAGGCACATATCTAACTAAAGAACACTGTAGAGATCCCCACCACCTCCATGTGTTCTAGACCTGAGAAGAACCTGAAGGAAAAACCTTGGAGACAGACCCGTTCGTTACCTTTTACTCTGGAGCAAAGGGTACGCTCACTACAACACTTAAGGTGAACAAGGATATGCAAAAAGAAAGTGACCTTTCTCCTGGATGGCTTGAGCGAGCCCTTCTTCCATGCTACTCTGCTGCACATACATTTGAGAAGATGGTGTATCCACTTGTGACAAATGGTTTTCTGTTTTTTCCTCCATAGGAAGACTTACACAGCTTTGAAATCCATCCAATCAGGGTTTCCTGACTGACTCAGTATCTGGGTAAATTACTTACCTGTCCAGAGGATTAAGCACTATCTCATTCGACTTCTGAATCACACAAGGCAGTCAATAATACAGGCATCATCTAGCAGAGGGTCTTCCTGCAGCAAGCCTAGCACGAAGACTATATTGTCTGCTTGGCTCCTCTGGGCAGGGCCTTTGAGGGTTACGTGAACTACTCAGGCCCTCGGCTCTCTGAGCCAGGGAGAAAGTGCCTCCCTCCATTTTCCCTGATGAAAACATTTTTGGTATTGCTTTGAAGAATTTGTTTTTCTAAAAATCAAGAGTTTTCAGAATTTAGAATTTGGTGTGAGGGTAACTTGACATCATTCTAGTTCAGAGCCATTGAGGAAAAGTCCAAAGGCAGGTCTTAGTCATTTCCATTTACAGAACTCTAAGGAGGCTTTCTTTAGGGCTCACAGGTCACCCAAGTTTCTTCTAAGCCTGCTTAGTTATAAACAAAGTGACAGGAAAGTGACCTCAAGTATTATGTTCTATAAAACATGTTATAAAAATTATGGGCCAGGCATGGTGGCGCAAGACTTTAATCCCAGCACTTGGGAGGCAGAGATAGGAGGATCACTGTGAATTCAAGACCATCCTCAGACTACATAGTGAATTACAGGTTAGCCTGAGCTAAAGTGAAACCCCACCTCAAAAAGAAAATGTGGGAAGGGCTGGAGAGATGGCTTAGCTGTTAAGATGCGTGCCTGCAAAGACTAAGGAGCCAGGTTCAATTACCCTGTAACTACATAAGCCAGATGCACAAGATGGTGCATGTGTCTGAAGTTCATTTGCAGTGGCTAGAGGCCTTGGTACACACATTCTTTCTCTCTCTCTCTCTATCAAATAAGTAAAATATTAAAAAATAAAAATATTAAGAAAAATCTTAAAAAAATAAAAACAGACAAAATTCAGTGGGAAGATGGGTGAGAAAGAGTCTAATTAAGTCCTGGACTGCCTCAAACTGTGTGATCCCCACAGCAATATGTTGGGAAAGGTCAGGTTAGACTCAGAGTTCACAAGAGCAGCAGCAATGCACAACACTTACTGGTCAAAATCCTTATAGTATTGTAATTCTTTCAAAACACATTTAAAATTTCCTCCTTAAATTTAGGCACCAATCACACTATGGTTTCATTCATCCAAATTGTTGATCTCCCAAAGAAATACAGGCTCCAGACTATTACAAGGAGTTTGGAAGTTGTTCACATGTTACCATGACAGGTAAGTTTTCTACTACATTTGGAAGATATGAGACACAGGAAAGGAAAAGGATATGATACAAAGACCACACGTCTTCTTTTTTTGTGTGTGCAGTATGTGGTATATATGTGTTGTACATGCAAATGTGTAGCTATACATGGCTGGCACACACAAGGAGAGGCCAGAACAGGACTTTGGGTATCATCCACCAGTGGTCCTCCCTTAGCACTGGAGTTATCGGTTATATGTGCCCATGCATGGCTTTTTACATGGGTGCTGGAGATCAAACTCAGAGCTTCATGCTTGTGTAACAAGTGTTCTTACCCACTGAACCATCTCCTCACTGCCAAGACAAGCTTTAACAGTTACATATGGGCACTAAAGCACGAAGGAAACAATTTGATGCTTGAAATGCACATGAAATATGTGGAGATAATACATAAAATAATCCCATTCTCTCTGTCCTGTCCGCCTTTTCTTCTTCCCTTGTCCTTTCTACAACTGAGCGACATCCTTGACAGCTGTTTCTCAAAAATATCATCATGGTCAGGCATGGTAGCGCACGCCTTTAATCCCAGCACTCGGGAGGCAGAGGTAGGAGGATCACCATGAGTTCAAGGCCACCCTGAGACCACACAGTGAATCCAGGAGACTAGAGTGAAACCATATCTCGAAAAACCAAAAAAAGTCTTTCAAAAAAATCTTTCCCAGAGTGTGTAAGATATAATGCTTGAGAAATAACCAGAAGTACCAGAGGCTGACACCACCACATATCTTAGGAGAGTTCATTTGTCCTTTGGTCCCATCTGGGCAGTCTGTTTAAGATGAACAAGCATGAGCTTGTTCATACTCCCTATATCTCATTTGTACAATAAGCACAGTGGCATTTATTATGATTCAATGACAGCTAACTTGTCATTAAAAAACATAGCCAGGGTATGATACCTACCTAGCACAAGGCTAGGAATTATATAGGTAACTTATTTAAGGTGATATGAATTCAAAAATGAATTGTAACTAGCAAAGCAGGGCACAGCTATCAATACAGGTCCATACCAAAAGAGCCCACAAAACAATGATTCTAGAGTTGGTCTGTGTTAGAATTCTGGCTCTACCATTTACTATCTGGGTAGCCTAGTTAGTCTTAAAAACTTTGAGCCTAGGTTTCCTCAGTTGTGGAGTCATAATTAATACTAACAATGCTGATGTAACACTAAATGAGATCACCCATAAGAAATGGCCCCCACTCAGCCTGCTGCTTAGTGAACAACTGCTTGCAACTTAGTACCATAATGTAAGACACTAAAAGAACTATGTGTGGGTGTGGTCCCACCCATGTTTCAGCATGGTCTTTGATCACTGGATCAAGGGCCATTGCCTTTGGAAATAAGAAATGAGGATATATTTTCTAAGGTATCTGAGCTGCCCTGGAATTTGCATTTGGAGGAGGAAACTACTGCTTTGACAGTAAAGGTAAAATAAAAGGGGTAATTGTGGCATAGCCTGCTCAGGACTAGGTGTAGAAATTGCTCCATCTGCAAATGGGAACAACCCAAGCGCAGAAATGGAGCTCCATGCAGGGCTTTAAGAAACAATAAAGTTAATTAAAAGAAAAAAAAATACTTTTTATAGAGTTCACAAAAAAGTTAATTTTTTTCAAATTCACATTTATGGTGTTCACAGTCAAGGAGTTAAAAAAGCAATAGAATAGATGCTTGCAAACCACTGCAAGTGACTTCCTTCAATAGTTTTCATTAGTTTGGTGTGAATCTTCCTTCACTCATTAACTTTCAAAATTAGATTTTCTGTTTTAGTCCAGTTTGTCTTGGAACTTTTGGGGCAAGAAAAAAGTCCCAGAGATAGCTTACACTTTTGATCTAGAAAATTCAACTGCTTGATAAGGAAATTTACTAGTAAACCAACTTAACTAAGTTAAAGAAAATACTTTCAGAGTATCTAACAAGAACTAAAATCATAAATTGGAACAGGGAGGAGATGCTGACTCAGGTGGCCATGAAGCGGAGCCTCTGTGAGTAGGGGACACCTGCCTCTGACCCAGGAGTGACATGTGGCAAATCTGCAGATGTCTGCTGGCACAAAGTGAAAAGGAACTCATCTGCCTGCTTCCACACACCTCAATGTCTACATTATGAACTCTGAAGACAATATAAAGCAAAATTCACTCCCAGTGAGCTGGAGAGATGGCTTAGCAGTTAAGGCGTTTGCCTGTGAAGTGAAAAGTCCCAGGTTCTATTCCTCAGGACCCATGTAAGCCAGATGTACAAGGTGGCACATGCATCTGGAGTTTTTTTACAGTAGCTGAAAGCACTCCATCTCTCTTTTTTCTCTCTCTCTGCCAATTTTTCCCCCCTTTCAAAATAAATAAAAACAAATAAATAAAATTCACTGCCAGAGACAAAGCACAGATTACAGAAAGTACCAAATCTACCTCTTGACCCTTGCCTTCCCTATAACGCTTTTGAGCAACCCACACCTGCTGTCCTGAGTCTTCTTTCTCCTATAGTCGACCACACAGAGACTGCTACCCTGCACTTTAAGGTTAGCCTTAATTGCTATGGAGAATGGGGGGGGTACCTTTGTATGTCTCCCAGCAAATGCCCAGGTGTCACACTAGTGGTTGCATACATTAAAGTCATCTGTTTCCACCATCTTCCCAATAAACCTGTCCACTAAGCTGAGACCTTAAAGTGGGGAGCTCTGCTGCATTTCCTGAGCTCGCCACCATGTCTGTATACAATGCTGCAGGCAGAAGTTGGTAGAATTCTTGCCTTTTTGGGTTGTTATTAAACATTGTGAACTTTCTTTGAAATCAGACTATAAATTCACAAGAGGCCCCCCCTTGCCTTCAATCAAGGAAAGGTTTTAAATGACCCTATCTGCTATTTTAATGTATTCTTCCAAAGACTGCTGTAAATATTTAATATAAGAAAAGTGCCGTTTAAACACAATGAATGGCAATGGAATTAAAGTTGGCTGATGGATTATGTTGTATACATAATACCCTGTAAATAAAGACAAAAAAATATGAGAATCATTACCTCCTCTTGCTTCTCCTGACATTTCTTCAGAATATTTAAAAGGCAACAACTCTGAAGGTCGGCTTAACTGACATCACAGGATGGCTAACTCTATAGTGAGGGCACTTCTGTTCTTGACACAGAAATAACCCTTTACACCATAGGCCACCACCTTGGTGAACCAAGCAATTTATTGGGGTAACTTATAGGAGAAGGTGAGTCAGGCAACTGCATCAATGAAGAGCCCACCCCAGCATGGGTCACAACCCACCACAGCTGCATTCCTCAAGTCCCTACTACCCAGTAGAGGAAGGATGACTGGCAACATGAGTTGGGATCAGGAGGGATGAGTGGCTTAGACGAAGGTCTTATTACCCTCCCCCTCTCACATCCTTCTTCCTACAAGGGAATTTCAATAGGCCCCATCCTGTAAGGGTCTCTTGTGCTAAACAATAGCCAGCTTAATCTAATGAGTGCATGCAATTATTATCACAAGCTAATCAGAATATGGAGGAAAGAATCTCCCTCTCTTTCTGGTCCTGTGATAACAACCGGCCTGCACACCTTTGATTCTCATGAATATCCACTTTTTACTTAATTTTAACAGAAAGAAAGCCTCTTCCTTTTCTAAGTCCTAATCTCTTTATTTTTCTCTCCAAATCAAACAATTTTAACACCTTGTAATGTTCCTCAGAGGTTCCTTTTCCTAACCTGTATCAATGATTTTTCTCCAAAGTGTGATAGGAAAATTCTCAGCACTTACATAGCATACCCCAAAGTAATGTCAACTCTTACAAGAATAATATGAGTGGAGGCATGAGGGAGTAAGTGGCTCACATGAAGGTCTTATGACCCTCTCCCTATCACGTCCTCCTACAAGGGAATGTTAATAGGACCCTTGACATAAGTGCTGCTGTCCAGATATTTTTTTTTTCCTGCTGGATTAGTGCCAATCTCCAATTTTTAACATCAAACACTACATACCATGGTAGCTGTTGATGCTCGGCATCAAGCTATGCAGAGGTAACTTATATTCTTTCATTGCTTGATGACACCAATATCTCCTCTGCTCATACCATGCACCAATAGCCTTTGCACATTTTTCATTCCACTTTGAAAATAGTAAGCAGCATTGTTTGAAGCTAATGGTACATTCTGTAGAAAACCATTCTCAGGCTGTTAACAGAGCTCTGGGAATATCCAGTAACATAGCAACTTCATGTTCCTGAAATGCTCAGAAGAATAGTAAATTGAAGCCCAACAACATTTTCATTTATGTATAAACTCCAAACAGTAAACACTAATTTTTTTTGTCCCTACTTGTAGGGACATCACTCCATCATGAGAGAAAACCAAAAATGAGCAGAAGTGCTTCTCAGGATATCATAGACCTTTTAAACTAGTATATTTAACTTGATACTGTGACTATCACTAGAAGGTCTATTATCTTCCCATTTGCTATAATTAGTATTAATTATATATAAGTCTATTTAAAACATGATTATCTTATCTCATAGGACTTAAGATTGCAAGAATTTAACATAGACTTATTTTAAAATTTAAGAGAAAGACAGAAAGAGGAAGATAGAGAGTGAGTATAGGCAAACCAGGGACTCCAGCCACTGTAAATGAACTCTAGACACATGCACTATTTTGTGCATCTGTCTTAACGTTGGTACTGGGGAAATGAACTTGGACCAGTAGGCTTTGCAAGCAAGTGTCTTTAACTGCTAATCTATCTCTCCAGTCCCCCTTTCCACCTTTCTTTTTCCCTTTCTTCTTTGTTTCTTCCTTTTAAAAGATATTTTATATTTTTATTTATTTATTTGAGAGAGAGACAGTGGGAAAGAGAAAGAGAAAGAGAAAGAGAGAAAGAGAGAAAGAGAAAGAGAAAGAGAAAGAGAAAGAGAAAGAGAAAGAGAAAGAGAAAGAGAAAGAGAAAGAGAAAGAGTAAGTATGGGTGCACCAGGGCCTCTCACGACTCCAAAGGAACTCCAATCACATCACCACTTTGTACATCTGGCTTTATGTGGGTACTGGGGAACAGAACCAGGGACATCGGGCTTTGCAAACAAACATCCTTAACAGCTAAGTCATTGCTCCAGTTCCATATATATTTTTTGAAACAATGTAATACTAACAAAACAGACAAGATACTTCCATGTAATCATAAATGTGTTCTCATTTCAATATAAAAACAAATACACCCTGAAATTTATTAAACAGGTTCTGAGAATTTCTACTCTGTGCCAGTATATTTTAGAATATTCTTGAAAATATTAATGTGGTAGTAGAGTGTCAGTTATTAGCATAACAAGTCAGCCAGCTGCCAATCATTACCATAATATTATCTATTTGAATTCTGAACATCTAATATACCTAAGAGTTTAAGTGCACATGCTTTTTCTCATACAGGCCTCTTAAAGCTATTGTGTCTTCTATTACTTTGCTTTATTTTCTTAGTCAAATATCACCTTTCAGATAAATAACTTTATGCATAGTACATCAGTGAACTTAAGACATGTACCTTAAGCATAAATTATGTTCTTCACTTAGTCATCTAAGATGAAAACAGAGGACGGCTTCAACTGTGAAGCATTCAGAAAACGATGAAAAGTTCTATTCATTGTTTAGGCACCCCCTCCCAAGCACAATTAATATATTTATCAAAGGTTCCATGTGAAGCTGTATTACTTGAGAAACTACAGAAGATGCAAAATTAAATCTTTTGTTTTTAGTCTCATCCTTATCATCTAGCAGATTGCATAATGCTGACTATTGTTCTGGGTGAAAATTTGTAATTTAAACACTGGCCTCTCTTTATGGCTAATACATTTCCTAAATAAGTAGTTAAGGTTCCCACCTCCACCCAAATTTCCTGCCATCAAATATACTATAAAGGGAAAAATAAAAACAAAACAAAAACTTTTAGCTGGGCCTATTAGCACATGCCTGTAATGCAATCACTCAAGAGCATGAAGAAGGCCACCTGCATTATACAAGAGACCCTGTCTCCAAACATCAAAACCAAAAGTAAAACTTTCAAAATCAGCATTTTCTGTAGAGCCTAAACTATCAAAATCCCTTCACAACGAATCTTTTTATGCTGATTTTGAATGTGTGAACAGGGAGGAGTAGGACAAATGCGTGCACAGGAGAACCTATAAATAAAACAAGGGTACATGGAAATATAAAATTTGTTAATTAAATAGTACCACAAATTTGAAATAAATCTGATAATTGTTCTTTTCTCTCCCATTGGTTCAGAATATATTTTACAAATCAATTTGAATTTTATTGAAATATGCTGTTATAATTTACTCAAAATGTTGTTTCTTTAAGAACCCCGGCTCTGGAAAAATTAGAAGTACTTCACTAATAGTTACAGCATACAAATAAATAAGGACCCCAAAAGTACAGCCAACCAAGTCTAAAAAGGAAAGTGATGCTATCATTGTATGTTAAAGAACACGCAGAGGATCCCGTGGTGAACAAGGCAAAGTGACGTCGTCATCCACGTGAAAGAACACGCGCAGAGGATCCCGTGGTGAATGAGGCAAAGTGACGTCTCATCCACGTGAAAGAACACGCAGAGGATCCCGTGGTGAACGAGGCAAAGTGACGTCATCATTCACGTGAAAGAACGCGCAGCAGATCCCGTGTGAACGAGGCAAAGTGACGTCGTCATCCACGTGAAAGAACACGCAGAGGATCCCGTGTGAACGAGGCAAAGTGACGTCGTCATCCACGTGAAAGAACGCGCAGAGGATCCCGTGTGAACGAGGCAAAGTGACGTCGTCATCCACGTGAAAGAACACGCAGAGGATCCCGTGGTGAATGAGGCAAAGTGACGTCATCATCCACGTGAAAGAACGCGCAGCGGATACCGTGTGAATGAGGCAAAGTGACGTCATCATCCACGTGAAAGAACGCGCAGAGGATCCCATGTGAATGAGGCAAAGTGACGTCATCATCCACGTGAAAGAACGCGCAGAGGATCCCGTGGTGAATGGGGAAAAGTGACGTCGTCATCCACGTGAAAGAACTTGCAGAGGATCCCGTGTGAATGAGGCAAAGTGACGTCGTCATCCACGTGAAAGAACGCGCAGAGGATACTGTGACTGCTTGGGATTTGGGAACATTTCACTTTCCCACACAGCTCTCTCACTCATTTTAGCAAGTCATGATGAATGGAAACCAGACAAGGTGGAACTCAGAGCTGAGGAATTTTTTCACCCAACAAGCACTGAAATGAAGAAACTGTGTAGTCATTGTCAAGTGCTAAGAGAAACAGCCTGAAAACTCCAGCCCCACAGCTGGCACAGGAGAGGATAGCTGGCTAGAAGCACTTACACTAGGAGTGACCAGAAGGATGTTCTCCTTAGATTCTGAGACCACATTGTGAACAAGTCACAACTGACAGTTCCTAGGAGAAGAATTTAGGTTCATTTGTTGTAGTAGTTGTTATTGTTCTCTCTCCATTTCAATTTATTCTGAGTCATAACTTAAAATTGGCCTGGATAAATCACTTAATTTCTTCTCTTGCTGCCATCTAATACAACTGCCCCCAGTCAGTTGACAAGCTCTCTGAGATAAACAACTTAAAAGAGAAAGGCTTGTTTGGGCTCGCTGTTTCAGAGGTTTCAGCCCGTGGTTTCTTGGTATTATTGCTAGGCTTATGGTCAGGCAGAATATCATGGTGGAGGGATCATGACAGATCTAAGCTGCTCATTTCATGGTGGATAGCAGAGAAAGAGGAAGGTATTAGAGTAAGATGTGCTCTTCAAAGCTTTACATCCTCAGTGGTCTACTTCCTCTAACTAAGCCTCAGCTCATAATTGCCTATTCCGCCATGAACTCTTCAGTGCGAAATCAGTTGATGAAGCTCTCATGATCCAACTGCCTCTCAACTGTGTCACAGCTGGGAAAGAGATCTTCAAAACAGAGCTTTTTGAGAGGGCACTGCACATGGAAACCATAATAAATGTGGCTTAGGTGGAAAAATGTCTCTGATCATGACAACCGTATGACAATAACAGCAAAAAAGAAAAGGCAAAAACCACAGTGTTCTTAACTGCCTCAAGACAGCAGTTCTAATGAACCTATCCATTGCCCTCAACTTTTTGAGAGCAAAGCACTGCTGGGCTTTAGACCTGCTGACTTATGTTACACCTTGGTTAATTCCATCTCTTGAGTGATGTCTAACTTTTATTTTCTGGTTTCCTATTGCTATTGATATACAGGTTGCTAACATCTTACAGAGAACAATGCCCATCATTAAATAAGTGTATTTTAGCAAAAGCACGTTTTGTCATATGACTCAGGAGTGACACTTTTTACAGTAAGTACAATGCTGCTACCAAAACTGGGGTGAAAGTGCCTATGGGTGGTAAGGGCTGCATTCTGGCTCACCCTAGTGTCTTGTATGGATAACCATAGTGAATGCAAACTTACAGCTTTCCTAATGCCTGTTCACAATCATCACCTTATGTTGCTTTCCATGGGCAAGCCATATTTAGGTATAGAAACATGAGTAAGCAACAAAACCAAAATGTGGATGTCACCTCTAACTAAACCAAAGATTACTTTCACGTATATGAAAAATTGATACACATAACACACACACACACACACACACACACACACACAATTTCCCAAAGTTTGTATCTGGGTTAGAGAATGCCAAACGTTCTTACTCCTCAAGCTAATGTTGTGAAACCCAGAATGAATATGCACTCGTCTCTTCATCACATGGAAGCAGGCAGACTGGCTTGCTTGAGTCAGCACACCAAACATAACACACTCTCCCAATAGCTTCCAGCAAAATTAAGTTCAAGACTATTATGCAACTCATTTTGCTTTAAAACACAAAACCTTGCAAGTACACTTACTAGATATTAGTTTTAAATCAGGTGAAGCTTATACCATTCAAACAGCACTGTCATATAATTTCTTCAAGCTTCTGTAACAAAATACCCTGAAGGAAATAAGTGACAGTCAACAAGGGTTGATTCCTCCCTGTCCTGGAGGCTCAGACGTAGAGGACTGATGTGTCTGGTGAGTCCCTTTCCTCCAGGATAGAACTGTGTGTACACCCTCCTCAGATAATAGAAGGGAAAGCCTCTTTGATAAGAAAACCAACCCATTCATGAGATTCATTCATGATCTAACACTTACTAAAGGCTCCACTCTGTGAGTGCACATGTGTGTGCACGCATTGCGCATGCATGCATACATGGGTGCACACTTGCCACAGCACGAATGTGGAGGCTGGAGGACAATCTTAGGGTGTTGGTCCTCACTTTCTACCTTGTTTAAGATAAGGTTTCTCACTTTTTGCTGCTGGGAACACCAGACCAGCTGGCCTGCAAGTTTAGAGAATCTCCTGACTCTACTTCCATTTGCTGTAGTTATATGATAAACACACTGGGATTAGATTAGAGATGCATGTGCCACTTTGCATCTGGAATTATGTGGGTTCTGGGGATCTGAGTGAGGTTGTCAGATTGCTACCAGAAGTGCTTTTTAACCAATTAGCCATCTCACAGCTCGACTATTAATTCATCACATTGGGAATTAGGTCTGGCACACAGTCATTTGAGGTTGGCTTTTGTGTAAGTCAACATAACACCCTTGAAACCTAATCACACAACTTCAAATATCAATACGTGTTCCTTTTTATTGCCAGGTAGTATTCCATCACATACCTATGCCACAGGTTAATTAACCATTAGCATGTTAAAAATGTGTGCACTGATTTGATCCAGCAATACCACTTCTGGGAATGTATCCTAAAGACTCCACTTCACTACAGAGATACTTGCTTAGTTTGTGGCTGCTCTATTCACAATAGCTAGGAACGGAAATCAGCCCAGATGCCCATCAACTGATGAATGATAATGAAGATGTGGTACATACACACAATGGGATTCTACTTAGAGGAAAGGAAAAATGAAGTTTGCAAGAAAATGGATGGAGTTAGAAAAAAACAAATCTATCTAAGCGAGATCACACAGGCACAGAAGACAAACACCACATGCACTCTCTCATCTGCAGTCCCTAACTGGGATCAAGTACAGGAGAATGCAAATGGTAGTCAGCACTAGGAATATGGACATAAAACTAGAATGCGACAAGCAGAGAGAAGAACTAGGGAGAGAGGAGAGGCGGAGTTACCTGACAAGTTAGGGGAGGGCAGATATTGGGGTTGGGATGGGTGGGGATGGATGGGGGTGGGAAGGGTGGGGAGGAGTTAACAAAAAAGATAAGAAAATGGAGATTGGAGTTCTAAAGGGGTAGGGGAGGGAAATATCATGCATTTTTTGTATAGAAGTTGTCAATAAATAAATAAATAAAAAGAAAAAATAAATTAAAAAGAAAAAGAAAAAAAGATAAGACAACATGAATCAGCTCCATAAAAATCCTCATTCTGATGAGCATTCTACAAGTTATAAGCACCAGAAAGGGGAGAGGGGGAAATCCAGATGGAAGGTAGAAAAAGCTTAACCTTAAAACTATGGGGCTCGGGCAGAATTAGATTGCCCCCCCCCATGGTGAGCCATTGGCCAGGAAGACCCATGAGGTCCCAAAACAATGTAGGCCATTGAGAAAACACTTGATTATCTGCCAGAGCTAAAAGACCCTATTGCTGAAGACACCACAGGTTGTAGTCACAGGACATCAGAATACCATGCTGGAAACAAAGGGGAAACTAGCTCCCTTCTGGCTAGCCCTCATAGTGCTGGAAAGCCCTATTGGGAACTGCTGGAAGAAAAAGATCACCAACATGAGTAAACAGGGGACCCTGTAGACTACGAAATCAACCAGCCAGATAAGAAGCACACACTTGTGCAACAGTGGCACACAGCCTCTGTGGGTAACCAACTGTTCCCTGATTGGATATGAGGCCCACTCAGTGGGAGAGAACTCATCTGATACTGGAAACCAAGTCAGAATCCCATGGTCAGAAAACTCATACTTCAGAGAGAAGCACCCACTGCTCTATGGCAAAGAAGAGTGGGCTTTCACATCCAAAATCTTTCAAATAACTTTGCATACCTTCTTTAACCCAAGCTGCTCTTACTCTGGGTTGGAAAATCTGCTTTATTTTACAGATAGTAGAGAAAACAGAGGAGAGCCAAGATCTATCAATAAGACAAGAAGATAACCAACTGCCTGCCACGAGATGTGCCACCCCTACCACATCAGCCAGGGCCCAGGAGGAGTTGCAGAGGAAGTGATGACATGAACACGGCTCTCACTGCTAGCCTGACAACCAGCTCCAGGGTGATGGTGCCATTTTCTGTAATTGTGAGAACCAAGTCCTCAATTCTTTAACATCTATTATCAGAGTCTATTTGTTAAATGCACATGCACAAATGCAAGCACACATAAACACACACACAACAATCGGTGATTTGGTTTTCCACCTTTGGCAAATCTTCCTAATACAATAGCATAAGCCTAAGAAACAAGGAGGCAGATCTTAAGTTGTCACTTCTTTTTAATTTCTTTCCATCAAATAAGTATCTGTGAAATAAAACATGAACCAATTTGTAATGAATTAACATTAACTATTGCATATATCTGAAAGCTGGGTGTATCCAAACATTGAGACTGAAATTCAATAAATAAATTTTATCATTATTATTATTGCAAATAAATTCTATAAGAAGGAAGACAAATAAACTGCCATATATTCAATTTTATACATGGAAAACTATGTAGAAAATATGTTCTAGCACATTATGAAAGTTTGGAGGCAAGCATTAAGTCAGTGTAACAAAATTTACTCAATTTCTATCATAGTGATACTAGAAATATGAAAAAATATGGTAGGAAACAATTTCAAATGCATATATCATTAAAGCATTTTCAGGGTCTATGGCAGCTATAAAGAACTATTGTCCTCTAAGCAGAACTTTTCAGCCTGTCCTAATGTTTTAGCACAACAGTACAGGACCTGGGTGTGGTGGCAGAGGCTTATAATCTCAGCAGGCAGGATTGTCACAAGTTCAAGCCAGCCTAGGCTACACAGTTGGGAGACAGGGAGGAAAGAAAGAAAGAAAAGAAGAAGGGAGGGAATGGAGATGGAAGACTATGTACTTAGTTCTCTGCCTTAAGACAATCACCCAAAAACACAACAACAAAAGACTCCTGACCTTCTACTGTGTATAGGATATGGTCCTAGGCTCAGGAGACTTAGGAATAAAAAAAATAATAATACATCTCATGAACATACCAAGGGAATCTACAAAGGGCTAAGGTGGGGTGAGGTAAAGGGAGAAAACATCACAAACACATCATAATGTAACTCAGATCATAATCCCTGAAGAAAAAGAAAACTAGGAAGAGATTAGAAGGTGGAGGTGTATGTGGGCTGGAGCTATCTTAGAGGTGAAATGGGAGACACCCCGAAGGAGAGAGCACATAGTATAACACGGGCTCTTTAAGGCTGGTAGGAAACGGCCTCTGACCTCCCACAAGGGAAGGGTAGAAAAACAAGTCCTCAGGAAATTTCTCATCCACTACTTGACCACTCAGTCCTCCAACTCTTGTTTCCTGCCTCCTGGGCTGTCTGCTGTCACGATTCACCTTTGTCATTCAGTGACCTATAAATCAGGACATCTCCACACTCACGTGTTTGGACACTCTCATGCCTTTCTCTTGCTCCAAAACTGAGGGCTTGGTCACAGCAACACATCCTTTATAATCTCATCTGTAGAAACCCATAGAGCAACTTCTCCTCAAGAGAGGATTGGCCCTTTACCCAGGGGGCCAGCACACACAAAAACAAGCCTGCTATAACCCACCATGAAAAGAAAAGCCAAACAGGTTTGATTAGGCTCACTTCCTATGCAGGAATAAGAAACCAAGAACAGCAAAAAGCAAACCTGGGAAGGATGGAGGGGAATCACACTAATTATTATTTTTAATTTAAACAACAGTAATAAAATTGAAGGGGACTGGAGAGATGGCTCAGTGGTTAAGGCACTTGTCTACAATGACTAACAACCCAGGTTCATCTCCCCAGTGCCCATGTAAATCCATATGCAAAAGTGGTGCATGCATCTGGAATTCATGGGCAGTGGTTAGAGGCCCTGCTACACCCCATTCTTGCTTTCTCTTCTTCTTTTTCTGTCCTTGCAAATAAAAAAGAAACATAAAAAATAAAATTGCTGCAAAAATCAATAGCAAAAAGACAGGCTTCTTCAAACACTTTTACTCAAAACAAAATGGCAGTGGACCATGGGCATAACTATCACCATGTGGTAGAAAAATATAAGAACTAACAGATTATTGGTGTTCCTTCTAATAGGAACACTGCCAGATCCATTGGACTTTGCTCTCTAATTCACAGGAATTGCCTGGAGAAACTTCTCCACCCCATAAAAAGAATAAATCTCAGAAGCCACTTCTGATGAGAAACCTTCCTTCTAACACACCAAGCAAACATTAACTGTTAAAATGCTGGACTAGCTTTAAATCTCAGGGGTGAAAAGATGGAAAAGGAGGACCTGCAGCATTCCCTGCATCAGAAAGATTTTATTGCCACCAGTTTTCAATGCTTTACAGAAATGTTAGATACAAACAAAAATACAGACCCTGGGCATTAAATTTAAGTATGCTTCGTGGTCAAAGAGCCACACTAAAGAGCATAAATAAGTTGTCTGTAATAATATGAAAACTTTAAATATCCAATTCTATTGATTTTTGGTAAAAATTCATAAACAAAAACATCTTAGAGAGACCTGACCCACACAAATGATTACTGACTCATTAATACATATGAAAAGTCAGCATATAATTGTAGAGTAAAAAGAAAACAATCCAAGGCTGGAGAGATGGCTTAGTGGTTAAGGCGCCTGCCTGCGAAGCCTAAGAATGCCCATTGGATTCTCCAGGCCCCATGTTTAGCCAGATGCAAAAATGATGCAAGTACGCAATGTCACACATGCCCACAAGGGGGTGCACACGTCTGGAGTTCATTCACAGTTGCTGAGAGGCCGTTGGTGTGCCCATTCTCTCTCTCTCTCAAATTAAAAAAAAAAAGAAAAGAATCCAACTCAACAAAGCCTCCTCTCCCTTATCTTCTCTTTGTGGATGAGTGCTGTCCACATCTAGAGGCACGCTTAGAGCCTGAGGACTTACACTTGCTGTGGTTCTTTCCACATCCAGAGGCATGCTTAGAGCCCTACGGCCTACATTTTATGTGGCTCCACCAGTACTTTCTCTCTAAAGCACAACACATCCCAGGAGCCCAGTCTTGGCCTGGAAAAGGAAGGGATAAGAAGGGAAGGACGTGGCTATTCTCTGTCAGTGCCCCAGAATTACTGTGTTGCGAAATCAAGTATCAAAGCAACAGTGTCAAAAGGTGAGGTCTTAAGAGGTAAGCAGGTGATGAGGGTCTGGTTAGTGCAGTTTTGCAGGAGTGGGAGCAAGGGTGAAAGCAGATTTGTTACAAAAGCAAGTAACAGAGATGAGCCAGGCAGCCTGGTCAGGACCATAGGCTCTCAAGGGGAGGCAAATATCCATCTGCCCTGAGGTCATAACTAACACAACAATAAGGCAGTTCCATTCTTGGAGCTGAAATTCTATGAAGTCCTCTCCTCATCAAGATGGAGGCTGCTGACTCATCAGCAAGCTGGCTGACCCGCTACCTTTTTATCCACTGTTCTTGCCACTTCCTGACCATTAACATCCTTAGAATTTTGGCGGGTTTCCCATTGTTTCTGCACTTGCTGATTCCTCTCAACTTCTTCAGAATTTTGAAAGGATCCCCTTGAGCTTCACAATCTCACTGTGCTCTTCATCAAAGCCCCCCCCCCCAGGTGTGTTTAAATAGACCTGCCAAATCTGTACCTGTCCAGTGCGTGACTTCCATGAGTCATCCTCTGGAACTCATTCCAAAACTACAAAAGTGACTGCAGTACCCTCCTCATCCACAGGAAACTTTGTTCCATGTCTTCCTCCTGCACCTTGCCTACATGCCACTCTGTGTTTGCCCTTCTCCTGTCCTCTTTCGAGCTTCCATGTGACTGGGTGACAAAGAACTCAACAGCCACTGGCTTGGGAATTTTTAGTGACCATTGAGTGTGCAGTGTTCTAATTCCCAAGCTAAGCTCACCCAGAGCCAAATAAGACTATGCTGCTCTCAAAACCTGCAGCACAAGTTCAGCCCTCTCTTGCTCTTTCTTGAGCTCTCGCTTGCCATGTGCTTTCTGCATCCTACAACATGAGAACTCCATCTAGATGTACACCATCCATGTTGAACTTCCCAGCCTCCAGGACCATGAGCCAAACTAATTTCTATAGTTTACAAATTATTCAATCTATGATATTATGCTATAATAAACAAGGACTAAGAGAGGTTCCTAATTCACTGGTTATTGTAAAGATTAGATCAAATTGTTATAGAAATTCTGGCAAATAACCAATTACTCTAACAGCTATTATCACTGTGTTGGTAAATTCCGACTGTCACTTGAGTAAATAAACAATCAAGACACACCTTTGGACAAGTGTGTGAGAATGTTTCCAGAGAGAAATGCTGCTCTGAATGTGGGCAGAGCCATTCTATGGGCTGTCATCCTGGACTGAAGAAAATGGGACAAAGGAGATGCCAGCTGAGTGTCAGTATCTGTGTGTCTGTTCTGCTTCCTGACTATCCTGATATAAGGCAGCCTCATACCCATGCCACCATGCTCTCTGCCCTGACAGATTGCACCTGAAACTGTGAGCCAAAAATAAAGCCTGACTTTTGTAGCTTCTCGTTTGGAATTTTTGTCACAGTGAGCAGAAAAATAACTGACATAATGTTCTGTAATTATATGTTAGTCAATGGGAACCAGAGCACCTTAATCAATGGCCTCCTTTATTCCTATCTCAGATTCGCAAAAGTGTAACAACTGAGAGTTTGTTAGACACAGAAACTCTTTTTGGAAGCTACTGGTTGAAGAAAGGTGTCCATGGAGCTGGCTTACTCGGGGCTATAAAAGGGAATCACTCCCACTCCTCGACTCTACTGGTTGCTTGTCACATGAGCACCAAGGCTGTTTCTAAAGGTTATTCACTGACCTGTGGGTTTAGAACTACAAAATGAGAAAGGAAGGAAGGAGGGGTACAATTTACCCCGTAACACTACACTCTTTCAAAAGAGCCAGCAAGTCAGAGCACACGTAGGGTCCGAAGCTATGCTGACATTTAAGTCCAATGCAACTTTAATTCTAGTCACTACTCACCTGGTCCCCAGACAGTAAGTGTGAGAAGCGATTTCTGCAGCATATATCTACATGGTCTACAGTAAGACTGCCAGAAAGAACAGCCAGTTAAATCTGAATTTGTAAAACAACAAACGACTTTCAGCAGAGATAAATCCCACAGAGCCCCTGTACTTTTACTAGCTAAAGCTGGAGTTTCACCCTCAGGTAGGCTGTAAAGCCACACTGAATTCACAAGGGTAGACAGTATTACCTAAGTTTCCTCCAAAGGGGTACTGTTGCACACACAAGTTTTCAAGCTCTTTCCCAAAGCCCTGTCCACATGCGCCCGTTGGAGGGGTCTGAAAGTTGTGTACAAACAGGACCCCGAGTCACTTTTATCAGACACCTGGGAAACAATGGATTAAATGAGGACAAAGAACAGTGGAAGAGCTATAAGTACAAGAATGACAAAGACAAACAATAAAACCAAAGCAGAAATAAGAAAGGGGAGAATTGAACTTTTTTCTAGAACATGGAAAGGTAGAAAGTGGTAATGCTTACCTCCCAGGAGGTGGGTGTGGGTGTGGTGACTGTATTAGTAAGACTGTCTCCCTTGGGCTTGTTTACGCTAGCAGGCATCCACATGCCAACTTAGCATACACTGGGCCCAGGGCCACCCTGCCACCCGGCAAGTGAAGAAGACATGCCGCCCAGCTTCTTGGCATTGAGCCTGTGAAGGACCTGCATCAGCCTAGCAGGGTTTTCCCACTGCCTTCCTCCTGGCACAAGAAATAATCCCCTTCCTGTAAATGGCCACTGTGCCTAGTTTGTGGGTGGTCTCATAGTAGCTCAAGGTACTGAAATATGTTCCCAACACAGAACAAAATAAGCCATAGCAAGGCAAGTCCCACACTCCACACTAAAGTAAAATCCATGTGTTAAAGTGATTCTAAACAAAGCACCCAGAACACTGAATAAGCCTCACTGACTACACCATATAGCTTATAGACACGAAAGCAGCCTTAAATCAGTTATTGATCTCCAGATTAATTCTAAAAGTCTGTATAGCCTGAGCCAGTTTTGATTCTGTCAGTCATTCAAATTATTTTATCCCTGCGTTCTTTAGGTACTAGATGTTTGGAAAGATTTCTGAGCTCTGAGATGAACTCTGTTGATTCAATGAGTCATTTCATGCACACAACACCTTATGCACACACTGCTGTCAAGCCACAGATGATTTTAATTTTAGGATTTTATTAATTTTCATTATTTTCACTGTGAACATGTGGAGGTCAGAGGACAGCTGTGAGGTGTCTGTGGTCCTTCTTCTCTGGGACGGTTCTCCTGCCTCTCATACAGACAAACTGCCACACTGCAAAGGCACATCAGACTAAGTGGGCCCAGCCTCCCATCCTATTACCATAGGTTTCGGGATCACAGAAGCATAGACCACCTTGCACTCAGCTGTATGTGGGTGTGGGGGTATTGAATCTGGGCTGGCAGGTTCTGCAAACAGTTCAACCATCTGCTCAGCCTAACTTTAGGGTTTTAGTAAATACTGTTTACATTTTCCATATGTATAGTTTTGCTTACTGGACAAGGAGGAAGCAATGACCTGAATGGTAGAGAACTCCTGACCTCAGATCCAATGCCAGTACTTACTCACATGTATTGTTGCATGACACCCAAGACCTTGACTACAATGTAAGGATCACACCCAGGAACTTAACTGGGATAAAAATGAATAGGAAGTATGTTCTCGAAAAATACATGTGAAGATTCCTTTTAGAAAAATAACTAAGAAGTAAAGTTATGTAAATTTTAATGAAATATTATGTCATTTTACAATTGATCTGAATGCACTACAAAAGAATCTATTTTTTATAAAGTATATACTCAGGAAAAAAATGTTTATGTTAAAGTCAACCTCATCTACTGGAAGAAACACTTCACTTTAAATCCATGGTGGCATATAAACATTACACAAGGCTTCATAGTTTTCACATACATTATTTCTTTGAATCTTCACAAATAAGAAATCCAAGGATGGGAAATACACTTTATGTGCAGTAACATAGCCAATATTAAAATCTATTCATGAGAGATCCAGGCCAATGGGCCTTTCCAATTACCCATAAACACAAATTGGCAAGAAATCCATTCCATGTACCAATCCCTATCTATTTGTGTGTGTGTATGTGTGTGTGTGTGTAATATAATTTTTAATCAATAGTAAAAATTTTCAACTAAATTCATTTTGCTTATGCAAATGTGAAACCGCTTAATTTTATTAAGTTGATTATATATATATTTAAGACTGTTATTTTACCTTTGGTAAAAAATATAGTAAACTTTCTTTTATCTCCATTTAATAACTGTGGAATTTGAAATGGCAGGGGAAAAAAACACCAACTTCCACCCTTACTCCATGGTGTGGCTGGGTACTCTGAATCAAATAGCCAAGCTGGACTCCCCAGAAGGCCTTTCCCAGGATGGTTCTGGATTAATAACTAGACTCCATGGTTCACATGACTATTCCATCGTACATACTGTTTACGTTTGCCTTGCATATAGTTTTGTTTATTAGAAAAGAAGTACTGACAGAGATCAACCTGAATGGCAGAAAACTCCATGATGAAGGGAAACCACAGCCACATGAGGCCATGGTGGTGAGCAGAGGTGACAGGAGACAGACATGCAGAAGGGTCATCTCAGTTTGCCCTCACTGTCCTCCAAATGTCTCTGGTGCTCTAATCTCAGCAGTCCTAGCTGACCAGCATTAGCTGGATCCCCATCACTAATCACTTGGCAGCATCCCGCAGAAGTGGCAGCCACAGAAGCACAGTGATCCAGGGTACCCTCCACTTCCATCTCTGCAGCAGACACTGCTGGACTTCAAACTCACCTAGCCTCTCCATCTATTCCTCCTGTGCTGCAGAATGTCTATTCTGATCATAAACCCTGTGACAATACACACACTGGCTTGCTTTCCTTTCACCAACTCCATGAATAACAGCAATACTGGAGAGGAACCAGGACCTCTTTTATGAACCCAAGTGCTCTATCATGGAGCCCTGAGCTACATTCACAGACCTTTTTTTCCCCTGTTTTAATGCAAGTCTTGCTAAGTTGACTAGGGGGTGCCCTCAGACTTCCAATCCTACTGCATCAGCCCCCAGTGTGCAGAGAATCAGATGGGCACCACCACTCTTACAACACTGTACCATTTTTAAGTGCACAGCTCAATGGTATTAAGTAGACTCATGATGTTGAGCCCTATTTACCACTGCTTCATCTCCAAAACCTCATCCCCTTCCCAAACTGAAACTATATACCCATTAGTTCCCCATTTCTTCCCACCCACCCCTACAGCTTCTGGCAGCCACCTCCTTTGGTCTATGATGTGTATAACTATAGGTACTCATATCTGTGCTTCCTCCCATTAGCTATCATATACACCATATCAACATTCATATTATGTGACAAATAACTACATTATGTACGTGCATGCATACACAAGTGTGGACATGTGTGATGTGTCTTGAATCCATTTGTCTCTCTCCATCTCTAATGCCATCATGGGACCCTATGGTCCCATGGGACTCTCTTCAAACACCCTCCCAGTTTATTCTCTACTTATACAATCCGTTCTACTCTTCGTGCTTGCTTGTGTTTTAGAAATGTTCAAATGAGAGCCATGCTTGGTGGCACATGCCTTTAATCCCAGCACTCAGGAAGCTGAGGTAGAAGGATTGCCATGAGTTCTAAGGCTACCCTGAGAATACAAAGTGAATTCCAGGTCAGTCAGAACTAGAGCAAGACCCTACCTTTAACACCCCTCCCACCCACCCCCTTCCAAAAGAAATGCAAATGAAATTATACCAGCCCACTGCCTGGAACCTTGTGATACCTTCTCAGTATTATGGAGTAGAGCCACAACCCTGACCTGGCTGTGTGCATGGGAAGCACTAGACATCAGGATAGCAGTAACTCTGCAGTTGGCTGAGGAAGGATAAACTACTTTTTGGGTAGGTGGGAATGTTCTGTTCTTACTTTGGGTGCTGGTTGGACTGACTTTGGGTTTATGTGTGTGTGTGTGTATATATATATATATATATATATATATATATATATATATATATATATATGTTGGGTTAAATAAAATATGAAATAGGAAGTGCAGAGGAAAACAATGGGTTCTGCAAAAGGAAGCCACAGTAAGAAAAATCTTCTTGTGTATAGATCTAGAGCACAGCACATGTGCCTATCTCTCAGCCCTGGCCCACTATCCTGCCAGCTCTTCCTTCCTCTCAGAGGCTGTCATCCAATGTCAAACAGAACACACAGGCCCATCTCAATACAGGCATAAATATGGGAAATGATATGTCCCATTGATTTTCAGGACATGATTGCTATAGAAACCAGTATAAATAACACAAATCCCTCGTGATAATGAATTTTCATTACTTTTAATATTTAATTTCCAGAAAAATTATACAAAAGATTGAAGATACTATCACATGTTCACCTAAGGAATGCTATCCATTTTCTTTCATTCAGAACACACTACTTAGGCAGAGACACTACAATATGGTTCTGTATTTTCCTCTACTATCACGAAATCCATTAGGAAAAAACAAGGTGATTCCATGAAGAGAAAGTTGGAATTCATTCTACCACCTTACAGGTGTTCTTCAAGTGACATCTCTGACAAGGGAGCAGGTGTTGAGGGGGACACTCCTAGAATAAGCACATGGCTAATGATACCCGGCCTCATCATTAAACTGAAAAGCAGCCTCTCTCTCAAGTGGTCCAGACGTGATGTCTCAGAAGCAGAGCTACTGAAAGTGCCACTGCTGTCATTTGCATGCTGCAGCAGAGCACACAAGATTGACATGAGTAAATGAGGCCATGGTAGCTACATTTATGAGGACAGGCAGCTTACACTGCTCCAGCTTCCACAAGCACCACAATTTTACCAATGAAGGATTTCACTACAGTAGTTGTGAGACAATCTTTCAATTGTAGGTATTAGCAAATATGGTTTTCAGCCTCTCACGTTAATTCAGAATGGCTTTCTTATGAGTTTATGTATGTTTTTGCCACCACTTTTCAAGAGAACACCGTATCTACTCAATATCCAATAGCATTGTGAGTTACATTCTACATACATGTAAGTTGAAGGAGGGGCAGGCTATTTAATTTCAAACTTTTGCTGAATAACAGTTGTGGCAGGAAAGATCTGAGGACTAGCAGACTAAGAGAGACTAAGAGCAGACTAAACTATTCTCAAATGTAGTAAGAGCAGAGGGTCTAAGCAGCATTCCCGTCACTGCACATCTTGTGCTTGATGCTAACACAGCATGGATGTTATGTTGCTTTGTTCAAGCTTCTCAGGCTCTCTTTGAATTACTTTCTTCACCAGCAAAATGAACCTAACAGGATCAACGTCAGAGAACATTGTAAGTATAAAAATAAAATGGTCTGGGGTTGGAGAGATGACTTAGCAGTTAAGGCGCTTGCCTTCAAAGCCAAAGTACCTTGGTTTGATTCCCCAGGAACCACATAAACCAGATGCACAAGGTGGTGCATGCATCTGGAGTTCGTTTGCAGTGGCTGGAAGCTCTGGTGCATTCACCCTCTCTCTTTCTCGCTCTTCCTCTTTCCTTTTCTCAAATAAATAAATAAAAATAAAATATTTAAAAAATAAAATAAATAAAATAAATGGTCTGAAATCACTATATCCTTTAAAAAAAGTTTTGTTTTTTCTTTCTTTCATGGTAGGGTCTCATTCTAGCCCAGGCTGACTTGTATTTCACTCTGTAGTCCCAAGCTGGCCTCAAGCTCACAGGGATCCTTCTACCTCTGCCTCCCAAGTGCTAGGACATACATGGCTATAAACACTTAAAAAAAAAAAAAAGAACAGTATAGAGGAACTGCTTAGCATGCATTTTTTAATGTAAGTTAAAATGCAAACACAAATTAGGAGGAAATATTTTATAAAAGTTCCATCTAGCAAATCAAAACAATGCTGAGATTCCATCTTACTCCATTCAGGATGCTATCATCAAAAAAGCAAAAGACAAAAAATGCTGGCAAGACTATGGAGAAAGACGAACCTTCATCTACTGCTGGTGGGGGTAAAAACTTGTACAGCTACTATGGAAACCAGTATGGACCCTCCAGATGAAAATAGATCTACCATGTGATCCAGCTATACCATTCCTGGGCATATACCCTAAAGACTCCACTCTTCACTACAGAGATACTTGCTCAGCATGTTTGTTACTTCTCTAATCACAATAACTGGAAGCTGGAATCAGCCCAGATGTCCATCAACTGATGAATGGATAATGAAGATGTAGTACATATACACGATGGAATTCTACACAGTGACAAAGAAAAATGAAATAATGAAATTTGCAGTAAAATTAGTGGAGTTGGAAAAAAATCATTCTAAGCAAGATTATAGTTGGAAAAAAAACATTCTAAGCAATGTTAACCAGTCACAAAAAGACAAACATCTCATGTTCTCTATTATATGCAGGTCCTAACTGGGATCAACTGGTGATGAGTGTAAACGAAGCACACATCAAGAATACGGAAATAGCCGGGCGTGGTGGCGCACGCCTTTAATCCCAGCACTCGGGAGGCAGAGGTGGGAGGATCGCCGAAAGTTCGAGGCCACCCTGAGACTACATAGTTAATTCCAGGTCAGCCTGGACTAGAGTGAAACCCTACCTTGAAAAAAAAAAAAAAAAAAAAGAAAAAGAAAAAAAAGAATACGGAAATAAAACTATAATAAGCCCAGGAGAAAGAAGAAGCCGAGAGGGAGAGAGGAAGGAGGAAAAAGTCAGCAGGCCAGGTGAAGGACAGGAGACAGGGATTGGGAGGGCGCTGAGGGTGAAAGGAGGGTGAGGAGGGGGATTACACATAACTCTAGACAACATGAATCAGTTCTACTGAAACCTCCTTCTGGATATCATCCTACAAGATATATGTACCAACAAAGGGGTGGAGGGTCAGTCTAGACAGAAGTGCCCTGTAGAATGGAAAAAGCATAACCCTGAAACCAATGGCTCTGGCTGGTTAACCCAGACACAGGACTGAGTTAGCCCTCCACAGTAAGCTGTGGGCCAGGGAGACCTATAAGGTCCCCAAAATAATGCAGGCCTTTACCATAACACTTGATTACCTGCCAAAGCTAAAAGTTAAGACCGTACTGCTAAAGACACCACAGGCTGCAGTCACAGGACATCAAAACGCCACACTGGAACTGAGAGGGAAACCAGTTCTCTCCCAGCTATTCCACATAGTGCTGGTAAGTGCTATGGGAGTTGCCAGGGGACAACGGTCACCAACAGCATGAATAAGCAGGGGATCCTGAAGCTATAAAATCAACCAGCCAGGCAAAACGTACACACTTGTGCAATAGTGGCACACTACCTTCGTGGATAACCAGCTTTCTTTGATTGGACATGAGGCCCTCTCAGTGAGGGAGAACTCATATCTAATACTAGAAACCAAGGCAGAATGCCATGGCCAAAAAACTCATAGACCCCAGAAGGAAGTCCCCACTGCTCTGTGAATGAGAAGAGTAGGCTTACACACCCTATGCATATCCCCTTTAATCCAAGCTATTCTCACTCTTGTTTAGAGAATCTGTTTTATTTTACAGATAACAGAGAAATCTCAGGAGATCCACGATCCATCAATACAACAAAAAAAAAAAGAGCCAACTGCCTACCATAAGACATACAACCTCTATCAGGTCTGCTGGGGCCCACAAGAAATTACAGATGAAGCAGTGACACAAGTACAGCTCCCACTACTAGCCTGACAACCAGCTCCAGGGTCACAGTGACAGACACAGCAGTCAAAACATATCAAATCAGAAACCTAGAGGCTATAGAGAGCTCAACACAAAACCAGACTGCCATCAGATCCAACAAGATTCAGAGACAATGTGGAAGAAGGGATAGGAAGAATGTACTTAGTCGAAAAATCCTGAGGCATGGTCTCATTCCCAGAGACTCACTGAGGACTTAATTACCAAACAGTAAACAACAACCCCACTTAGGAGAACTTTAGAGAAAGTGGGACCAGGGAGGGGGAGTATATAAGACTATATATAGCCTTTATAAAAAATAAATGAAACTTTTAAAAAGTTCCATCAAGATATTACCTTCAGGAAGGAATCTCATTTCATATGAAAAATTAAATATTTATTTACAACTGATTTTACAAAGTTTCATATTCAATAATCCCCATGATGAGGCCATTTATGTACATTTGGTTTACTTGTATTCTTACTAAATGTACCTAATGTTATTAAATCCATAGATTTTAGAAAAAGAAACTAAGCTTCTCTCTCCCTGATACCAGAGTCAAAGGAGAATAGTCTTAGTGAAGAGCAAGCAGGTCACTGTAGAATTATAGAATCACTATAAAACTTAGTTCAGTCTTGAAAAGAACACAGGTTTTATGAAGAAAGTCACTCCCCAATGACCATCACAGTAAGGAAATTTGCCTCGGTTACAGTCTAGCCTGCCTACAAATCTCATTCCAAATATTATACATAGAACAGGCTAAAAAGTCATCAAGAATGAGAAGAAATTCAAACATCATAGAGAAGGGGCAAAAGGAAGGAATGTAGAAGAATGAAGAGAATAAGAAAGAGGGGAGGAAGAAAAGTGGGAAAAACATGGGAGGGAGGGGGAAAACTGAGATGATAACATTAAGGATCAAGGGATCGTCTTGAGGGATAGAGAAAGATAAGTAGGACAGGAAGATACACACAGATCAGCAAGTGACAAGGGGAAAGCCCAGTAGAAGTAAATGAAATAAAACTCAGCCCACCCAGCTGAAACCATAGAACAACACAGGGGAAGGGCAAGAATACAGTGTTCATGGTGATCACGACACCAGAAAAAGGCTGAAGGAGATAAACACAGAGAACATCCAACTCCTACTAAGCCAGATATCCAGAGACACAGAGGCTCCCAAATCCTCATCACTGACGCAGAACTAAAATGACCCCATTGTGGCTCAGGGAAACTTGCAGAAGAGGGGGCGGAAAGATTGTTAGAGTCACAAGTTGGGGCATTATGCACAGAACTGGGGCATACCCCCCAGAACTCTTGACTAACCTCACAATGCATGACCCATATTCCCCATTAATGAGGTTCCCTTTGAAAGTGGGAGGACAGGGAGGAGGACAATGGAACCAATACTATGAATGTAAAATCAGAATAATATAAATAAAAAATATATATTAAAAAAAAAAACTCAGCCCAAATTAAATGGTAAAACGAACCCAAGAAGCTCCCTATTCTAGAAAGCGGCTGGCACACACTAATTTTCATCTAAGAGGAGCTGGGCTATCCTTCCCCATGTGGAGATAAAGGAGGGTATGTTGTTAACAGATATGCTGAAGAATGCCATTGCTGGGATCTCATCTACAGTTCTAGACAGCAGATTCATGAATTCATTACATCTTTTGATCAAGGCATTCCTATAACCCAATATTAAAAAATTTTTAATGCACACTAATTTATTGTAAATGTATTTTAACTAATAAATGTATTTGAATTACTTTATGCTAAGGAAATAAAAGCTAATCTTTTTTAAAAAACTTTTAATCACTTATTATTTTTTTGGAGAGAGGGGGAGAGAGAGAGAGAGAGAGAGGAAAACAGAGATGGGCGCGCTAGCAGTGTCTCAGCTGCTGCAAAGGAAATCCAGATGTGCGCGCCCCCTTGTGGTCAAGTGCAGCATTGCGCCCTTGAGTCACTTTGCATCTGGCTAAATGTGGGACCTGGAGATTGGAACCACTGGAGATTGGAACCAGTGTTCTTCGGCTTAGGAGGCAGGTGCCTTAACAAGCCATCTCTCCAGCCCAAAAGCTAATCTTATTCATTGTAGAAAATAAAGAGAGCTGAGCGTGGTGGCGCACACCTTTAATCCTAGCACAGAGGCAGAGGCAGGAGGATTACCATGAGCTCAAGGCCACCCTGAGACTACATAGTGAATTCCAGGTCAGCCTGGGTTAGAGTGAGACCCTACCTCGAAAAAAAACACACACACACACACACACACACACACAGTAAAAACACCCACTGAATATAAAAATTAAAATTATTTAGATATTTTATTTCAGTAGTATTTTCCTACACATATACAAAGACATCTTTTTTCCTATGAATTTGGATAGCACTATGGTCTCTGGCTAAAGAAACGGACTCATCTGAACCTAAAACCAAATATTTGGTTGGGGGTAAGAACCAAAGAGTTAAGAGAGAACTCTTAAAAGAGAGCAGCCTATCAGGTTCCCAAGATGAAGGAGGTCATGATCTATGGCCTTAATTTCAATCTGATTCGGGGAAGGGTTGGGTACCTCCACTGGGAAAAGTACAGGCTCAAAGGTCTACTCATCCATCCTCATGAAAGCCAACGCTTCCCAAGTACTTGAATTTCTGCTGGGTTGGGAAACACAGCTTCTGGTGTTGTGGTGTCCCATTTGATTTACCTGATTTTTGAATAAACATCAACACTGGAACCATCTTTAATTTCAGGGTATAGCTTAGGGTCTTCTTAGTGTGAAGACATGGAGCCTTTGTGATTCAGTACAGTCATAGCCTTTATGAAAGAGGACTGAATGAAGACCTCTATCACTACGTCTGCCTGGTGAAGACACAGCCAGAAAGCAACACCTTTGACAGAGAGAGTGAGAGGGGCTGAGGATGCTGCTCAGTGGCTTCAAAAGGTCCTTAATGTAAAGGGCAAGCTCTCTTAGACTCCTGTTATGTGGGCACCTAAAAGGCAGCTATGTTATCACATGCACCACCAATGTCTCATTTCCCTTGATCTCTGAATTCGTAAATTCTAGGTATGTAAGTAATGAATTTATGCTCTTCATAAACTACCAAGTCTATGGTATTTTATTATGCATCCCAAATGCACTAACACAGAAGTCCAAGTAGAAGATAATTTTAAGCCACCCTCTAAACCCAAGAATATTTTAACACAACTGATGGACATATAATGAGTCCCAAGGCCTTAGATCTCTGGGTGAATGAGGGAGTAGTTATCCTGGTGTCCTCACCCTCCATCACCTACCTGGTAATATCCAACAGCATCAGTCTTTGACAACAGGTCAGTAAGATAAGCTAATTGAAATGCTAACTGCAAATTAATTTGACGAGTTCACCAGTCAAACTCAATGATATACATATTGACTTCTAAGCCACAAAACTCAATGCCTCATTATTGCTTAAAAATATTCTTCACAAGCCAGGCATGGTGGTGCATGTCTTTAATCCCAGCACTATGGAGGCAGAGGTAGGAGGACTGCCTTGAGTTCAAGGCCACCCTGAGACTACATAGTGAATTCAGGTCAGCCTGGGCTACAGTGAAACCCTACATACATATACATTTACATACACACATGCATATATCTTCATATTACCAATTAAATTATTTAAATAATAGAAAAATATGTATTCTGGCACACCCAGAAGCCATCTATTGTTACTTGAAAAATTTCAGTGCCAGGGATGGGATACCTTCCAGTGAAGTTGTTGGCCATGGAGGTCCCTGATGCCCCCCAAAACATTATAGGTCATTGCCGAGGCTCTCATTTCCCCATCAGGAATAGATGGTAAGCCCCTATTGCTGAAGACTCCACATGCTGGGGCTGCAAAGTCACTGAGAAATCCTGCAGGAGCTGAGCTGAAAACCTCCTCCGTCAAAGCTGAGGAACAAAGCTTTAGGTGGTGACTGTCTATGTATTTCCACAGGTGATCATGCACTCGAGTGTGTGCTCAGGCATGAATGTGCTTGCAGTGGGATGAGTTATTATGGGAAGCCATTCTACCCTTTCCAGGAATGATTATAAATAGCGGCAGTTTAACACACTAAAGAGAGAGACACATGGCAGATCTCTCCCAGCTGTCAATGTTAGACATTACTTGCAGATTCTGAAATCTCCTAATGGTGATGAGAACCAACTGAGGGAATATATCTATCATCTACATACACGGACATGAGACACTTAAAATTCATTCATCTCAGAGACATTTTAGATTCTGAATTCTAAAAATGAATAGCTATGAAAGAATATGAGGAAAGAGAAATAAAACTAGAATGAGAACAAAAATCTAGAAAATCTAGTAAGGTGAAAAGCAGGCATATTCACTAAACCAGAATTTTACTTATAGATTTTCCTGAAGTAATTCTCACACATACACAAAAAGTACATGGGTAAGTCACTACAATTCCACTGTTTGTAATTGGAAACAGCCCAAATACCCAAATACAAATACAAAAATACCCAAATACAAAATACAGCAACTGAAATGAGCCAAACAGATAAAAGGATCCACAGAGGCAGCTAAATTCAATAAAACAATGAGTGAAAAGAGCAGAGATAGATATGTCTAAGAATATGAAATGATTTTACTATTATAAATTTATAAGCCACATATACTCATGAAGAGAGAGCAAATTCATTATTAACAGATGATTTTGGAAGAGAAGCATGACAAACGCACTTGGTAGAGAACTTTGAGCTCAACTGTAATACATAATTTCTTTGAAAAAATCCAAAGGTTTCTAGAGAACATATGAAAAAATGAAATTTATTAATTGTCTAGAAAATCTGTCTGTGAAGGGATTACATTATATATTTTATATGTTGTTTTTAATTTTCCCCAAACTAAAGTGTAAACATGCATGCTTTAGCACAGAATGAAAATAATGTTGATCTTTATATATGTGGGGGTGGTCATTATGTCTATATGCCCATCTTGAAAGACCAAACTTCTCCACGAGGTGAAATCTCTGATCCTAAAGCAGCCTTCATCAACAAAAGTGTCATCCAAACTTCCTTAAAGCACAAAACAATAGGGGAGGGCGATAGCTCAGTCAGTAAAGTGCTTGCCTTGAAAGCATGAGGACCTGAGTTAATCTCTTTGGCTCTGCCCTTTCACCCCCACTCCAGAAACAGGTGCTAGACACTATGAGCTATTGATCCAAGAGCCCTATGAGGTACCCAAAACAAGACAGGCTTCTGTCAAAGAACTTGATTAGCTACCTGAGGTAAAAGGTAAGACCCTATTGCTGAAGGGTGCACATACTACTGACAAAGAACACCGAGAGAACTGTTTGGAATCCCAACGATTCCAAGTCCCCAGACCATTAGTCCTTCTGCTGGAAAGAGCTACATGAGCTACTGGGGGAAAGTGTCCAACAATGGTGTGAGCAAGCAGGGGTCTAAACTACTCAGAAGCAACCAGCCTGACAAGAAGTACACACTAGAGCAATGGTGGCACACAGCCTTGGTGGGTAACCAATGGCTTTCTGATTGGCTAAGAGATCTGCTCATTGGAAAGGAACCCGTATCTGGAACTGAGAACCAAGTCAGAATCCTATGGAGACAAAGATTATGCTCTCCATCGTCAAGCTCCCCCTAGTGTTTGGCTAAAAGAGGGGCTACAGCCATAAAACTCTCCCTAAATTAATAACATTTATCCTATTTAACCTATGCTGACTTCACTCTCCATTGGAGAATCTGTTTTTCTTTTTCAGAAGGTAGCGAGACCTGAGGGGATAAACCAACCCTCACGTCTTGGTCAAGGCCAAGGTGAAACTACAGAGGAAGTGGGGAGATGAATAAGAGTTCCATGGTAAGCCTGACAATCAGCACCAGAGTGAAGAAGACAGACACGGAGGACACTCAACACCTAGCAAAGCAGAGATCCAGAGGCTCCTAAGAGCTCATCACTGAAGTAGACTTAAAACATACTCACCAAGGCTCAGGGAATTTTGCTGATGAGGGGGAAGAAAGATTGTAAGAGCCACAAGGTGGGATGTCATATCCAAAGACATTGCTCAATAACTGACTAATGTTCCCATAATGCATATCCCACAACCCCATGGGAAATACCAGCAACCCCACTGAGGAGGGCCCCCAGTGGAATGGGGGCAGGGAAGATGGAAAAGATGGTACCAAAACATGATGTATCCATACAAAGTACATTCTAAATTAAAAAAAAATTAAAGAAAAGAAAAACTGGATGTAGCAGTGTGTCCTTGCAACCTCAGAGCTGGGAAAGTAGACTGAAGGATCCCAGCGGCTTCCTGACCAGTCAGTATAACCTACTTGGCAAAGTCCACGCTAGTAAGAGACCCTGTCTTAAACACATAGACAGTAGCCAGGTGTGGTGGCTCACGCCTTTAATCCCAGCACTTGGGAGGCAGAGGTAGGAGGATCTTTATGAATTCAAGACCAGCCTGAGATTACATAGTGAATTCCAGGTCAGGCTGGGCTAGAGTGAAACACTACCTTGAAAAAAAAAAAAAAAAAAAAAAAAAAAGTAGACAGTGCCTAAGGAATGACACCTGAGGCTGTCCTCTCGCCTTCACATGCACAATCACACATATGTGCTCTTAACTGTATGTAAGAAAAATATTCACTTAAATATATTTGTTGTCCCAAATAATAAGTGACTAAAAATAGAGGGCTTTTATTTTATTTTGTGAAAAGAATCAAAACATTTGAGGTTAACAATAAACTGAACTGAAAATGAAAATGAAAAAGACAAACTGAACCTTCTAGATAGTTAGTGCACAACCAGTGTGCATGAGCCACCAGCATCCTAGGCAACTTTATACTTTCTCTGATGAAAACACGCTGAACACACAATCACTGTTCAACAATTATAACATTCCCCCTTCCCTATGTATTCATGGTTTTACCACCTCAATGCATCAGTAAGGACCATACAGTTACCATGCAAAGATGTTAATTGCTGTTCCTATGAAAAACCCAATCTTTTGGTCACACCCTGCTACATTACTAATAGCAGTGATAAACGCAGTGCTATGTTGGGCATAGTCTCTGCCCAGCCCTGTGTGGAGCCTTCCACTTGCACCACCTCACCTGCCTTCCACTCCTCTATGATGTTAGTTCTGTTTTCATCCTCACTTTGCACAGTAGAAAGGTGAAAGGACTAAGATGCTAAATGTCTTATCCATCCCAGTCATACACCGTTTTCAAACAGGATTAAGTGTTTCAATTGATAATGGAATTCAGGTGTTCAACTACTATATATTTTATATAGAAAGCCTTTAAAATAATAAAGATGAGCGTAGCTAGGTCTAGAACAAAAAAAAAAAATGCAATAAAGCAAATATACTAAAATCCCTTCCCATAGTCAGGCCCTTCTCACTCTAATTTTCCAAGTGTATATCCCTTAAAATGTGTCTCTACACTCTATCATGATTAATGAAGTATTCAGTTGCTCTGGGCAACAGGTCAAGATTGAATATGACAACACATACTTAGGTACAGAGTGGAGGCAATTCTCTTGTTCTCTAGTGCTGAGGCAAGCAAAAGACCAGTGAACACCTCATGGCAGCTGCTGTCTACAAAATACCCAGTGAAATGGCTTTTATGAAGCACAATTACTCAGTGACAAGAAAAATTCCAAAGAATCTAGTGTGCTATTAAGATGTCCTAATGTGCTTCTTTTATGAAGCCAAGTTAGAAATAACAAGCACCAGAACTGAGGCTGCACAGACAGCAGCATCCTTGGGCTCACTCCACATCCACTGACAGGCCATGCTGCTCTGCCTTTGACAGCTTTTTCTACTTACCTGAGGTGAGACAGGTGCAGGCACAAAAGGAGCCCAGGACTCTGCACCTGCTCCCTCAGACACAGCTCAGGTTGTCTGGTGAAAGTGACCTTTGTGAGCTTGTCACAAGGAGCAGATGGTCAGTGGAAGACCAGGAGGTTCTCATCCACTTGACTTTGCCTCAGTTTAATTCACGTGATTTAAACAATCTTATCAAACTCTATTCACAGATGATTATAGCAACTGCTGCCAGAAAGTTAGACTTCTCTAAGAAGTCATGTCAGAAAATACTGGAGCAAAATGTGACCAGGATGAGGGGAAAGTAGGTTCTAGTATGAAGTTAACAAAAATATTTTAAAAGGGCTGGGGACATGGCATAGCAGTTAGGAGCTCTTGTTGTACAAGCATGGGGCTTGATTCACCCAGAGTTCAATTCCTCACTGCCCACATAAATAGTTGGGTGCTACCACACATGCCTCTAACCCCATTCCTGTGGGAAGCAGAGACTAGAGAATCACTAGGGCCTACAAAAACTGTAGCTCTGGCTTCAGAGAAACTCTTGTTCAAGTCAATATACAGATGAAAACTAGAGGAAGATACCCAATATTATCTTCTAGCCTCCCCACACATGCACATCTGCACACACATGTGCATTCACACACACACACACACACCCTAGTAGTTTGACAGAAATTCATGTATTTAAATAATTTAATTCCCAGTTGGTGGTACAGTTTAAGAGTATGGAACCTTTGCTTGTTCTGGCTACTTCCTCCTACTGATGTGAAGATGTGACACAGGCTTCCTTGCCCAGGCCTGCCACCACAATGGATACTTCCCTCAAAATTGTGAGCTGAATCACCTTTAATCCCAGCACCCAGGAGGCAGAGGCAGGTGGAATACTATGAGTTCAAGGCCAGCCCGACACTATGTAGTAAATTCCAAGACAGCCTGGGCTAGAGCAAGACCTAACTTCAAAAAACCAAACCAAAACAAAACAAAAAAGTGTGAGCTGGAAATAAACCCTTTCCTTCCTGATGCTGCTTCTGCTTGCCTATTCTGTCAAAGCAATGAGAAGGTAACTGACACAAAAATTTTTAAAAAGAAAAAGAAAAGAGCATGCACAGGTGTGACGGTGGACTCCCAGAGCTGAGACAGGAGGAAGGAAATTACAAGGACAGCACTGGCTACCAGTGAATTCTAAACCAATATAGGCTATACAGTGAGACCCTGTCTTAAAAGCAGCAAAACAGAACAGAATAAAAAACTTAGAAGCAATACTGAAAAGAAGTTCTCAGAAAAAGGTCAACTTTTATTCATTTATTTGAGAGAGAGAGAGAGAGAGAGAGAGAGAGAGAAAGGAGAGAGAGAGAGAATGGACACACGAGGGGTTCTAGCCAGTGCAATGTAATCCAGACACATATATCACCATGGGCATCTGGTTTATGTGGGTTCCATGGAATTGAACCTGGGTCCTTACACTTTGCAGGCCATCTCTCCAGCGCCAAATAAGGTCAACATTAAAGTGAGAACTGCTCTATTTGAAGGTTCATGTAAAAGAAGTAGGATTATGAGCACAGACTTCCTTTGAACATTTTCATTTTCCAAGTATTGGGACTTGAACTAAGAGCCTTATACATGGTAGGCAACAGCTCTGCCCTAAGCTAAGGGCATCCTGTATTTTAGCTTTTTAATATGTAAAATTCCAAGTACATGTTTAAGAAGACAGCATAGTAAAATGAATCCTTATGTATTTATCAGTCAGTTTTAACAAATACCAACTCATGGCCAAGCAGTCCCATTCCAGACACACGAACTTTCAAGGCAAATGTCAGATATGACTTTTCATTTAAAAGCATTAATTTTTAAACATCAATATTCAATTTGTAACTGCCCACAAATCATGATTCTAAGTCTGTTTGACCACCTAAAGTTCCCCCTTCTATCTCTTGCCTCCCTCCACTTGCTTCTTGATAGAAGAAACTGTATCGCACACCATGTCAAGTTCCCCAGTACGCAGCTGGCTGAGTGTATCACTGAAGTGTAATTTACTGTACCCTGTTGTCTTTTGCATCCCTGTGATCAAATCCAATCTCAACATTTTGGAAGGTTTCTTTTACACAGATATTTATTATTTTAATTTAATTAATTTTTTTTTTCATTTTTTTTTCTTTTTTTTTTTTTAATTTTCAAGATAGAGTCTCACTCTAGCCCAAGCTGACCTGGAACCGTTTCTATACTCCCAGGCTGGCCTTGAACTCACATCCATCCTTATACTTCTACCTCCTGAGTGCTAGGATTAAAGGCATAAGCAATACATTCAGCCAGATATTTATTTTTACTAGAGAGGTACAATAGCTGCAGTCACCCAAGTGCTAAAGTGGAGGCTGGAAACAAATCAGTCCAAGGACTGCAGCACCTAAAAGAATCAAGGAAAAAACCTGCAGACAACACTACAGAACAGATGACCAGTTAAAAGCAGAGAATCCTTCCCATATATACATAAGACATGAGCAGGACTAGTCCAAAGTCAGATTCTAGCTGCCTGTGACCCACCTCTTACCTCAGCCACCACTGAGGCCCAGTCAGAGCTCAAGCCAAAGCATTCCATGTCCTGTTTGGTTCAGCATCACCAAGGTCCTATAAGCCCAGCACTGAGAACTACAAGTTCAAGACCACTCTATTTCAAAAAGCAAAAACAAAACCAAAACAGAGAGGGAGGGAGAAAGGGAGAGGAAGGGAGAGAAGCGAGAAGTAGGGAAGAAGAACACAGTGCTGGAGTGATGAGGAGGAAGGCCCATGGACTATGGCTGTGGATCATGATTACATCACATCCCTGAACTCTAGAAACTCCTCCCAATGCTTAACAGGAATGAGCTACTCACTCTTTAGCTCACATTTTAGCCATGTTAGTTACTAGCAAAGCCTTGATTTTTAGTTTCTCTGAACAACATGCAGACAAGGGCCGGTGGTAGTTTGAATCAGATGTCCTCCATAATCTCCTGTGTTCTGAATGCATGATCCCCAGCTGATGGCAGTTTGGGAGGCCTTGCTGAAGGAGGTGTGTTGCTGGGGTGGACCAGTGTTAGTTCTGCTCATTCTCTTTCCACCTACTCTGGCAGAAGTGATGTCCACCCTTTGCTCATGCCATCCTTTCCCCTGCCATCATGGAGCTTCCTCTCAAGGCTATAAGCCAAAATAAACAACTTTCCTACCATAAGCTGCTTTTGGAAAGATGCTCTGTGTCAGCAACATGAAGGTAACTGCCACAAGTCCATGCACCACACTTCTCTTTTAAGACTTAGTCTGTAAGGTACCCCTTCCAATCCACTCCCCCTTGCACTAACTACTCCACACATGATTCTACGAGAAGAAACTATGGCTGAGTTTAAAGGCTGTGTCTGTCTTACCATCTTTATACTCCGGGACAAATTATCCTCTCACATGTCACTTTCATTTGTAATAGGAGATGAAATCACTTACTTTTGTGAAGAATAAACCAGTCAATGCTAAGAAAGCATTGGCAAGAGTGAACAGAATAGTTACGGCTTAAAAAAACGTCCAGTAATGGTGATTTGCTATTGTCTTGTCACAACATTGAAATATTATACTCTTGTTGTTTACCACTAAGAATCACAAGACCTACTACTTGTGTAATGCCTTGATTGACAGTTTCAACACAAAGCTTCCCAAACAACTTGAAGTGAATCATCTGGGCATGTGGTTAAAACACAAACATCAACCCAGAACCACTAAATTAGAATCCAGGGAATGGACACTGTGCACATACTCACACATAACTCACTACACACTACACTATTTTATACACTGAATCAATACCCCAGGTAACTCTTAAGGAATGCTAAACACTAGAGAAGTTGGGAGAAAACTCTAAGCTCCCAGAAAGTTTGGATAGGCACTATATTAATTTTCCATTATGTTGTACAAAATTATAGTTTTCATTAATACCATAATATAATTTTATAAAACCTGTTTCTTTCCTGAATATATACTGAAATATCTACATGTACTGCTGAACAGATTTTTCTCTATGACTGTTTACAGCATTCCAATCTGGACACATTCATCACTGGAGAAGTTCTTGAGAAGGAATACCTCGAAAAGCACAGTGTAATAGTGCAGAGAGTCTAGAAACAGACAGTTCTGCAGAAGAAACACCAAAAACACAGCTTGCAGCACCAGTTATTTACATACATGGCAAGTATGTTGTAAAACATCAGGGAAACTGCCCAGGGCAAGGACTCACAGTCCCATAAACATGCTGTTGTTTGTATGTACATGACTATCATTTTCAAAGCTCAGAATTGGTTTTCTTGTTCATAACATTAAATAGGTTTTATTGGTTTTTTTTATTTTGGTTTTTCAAGGTAGGGTCTCATTGTAGCCAAGGCTGACCTGGAATTCACTATATACTCTCAGGGTGGCCTCGAACACAAGGTGATCCTCCTACCTCTGCCTCCCAAGTGCTGGTATTAAAGGTGCACCCCATCATACCCAGCTATTAAATAATATTTTTGTTGTTGTTGTTTTAATTTTTTAAATTTATTTTAATTTTACATTCATGTTAGTGCCTTCGGTAGCCTCCTCCCTGTCCTTCCCCCTCCAAAGGGACCCTCGTCATTGGGGAATGTGGGTAGTGCATTATCGGGGTAGCCAACACTTATGGGGAAGAGGTGATGTTTCTGTGCATAATGACCAAACTTGTGGGTCTAACACTCTTTCCACCCCCTCTTCTGCAAATTTCCATGAGCCATGTTGGTTTCATTTTAGTTCTACTTCAGTGATGAGGTCTTGGGAACCTCTTTGTCTCTGGATATCTGCTTTAGTAGGAGTTCAGTGTTCTCTGTGTTTATATTCCTCAACCTGGTGCTAGTGTCAGGTTCACCAAGAAAGCTGCACTCTTGCCTATTTCCCCCGTTACTCTATGGTTTCAGCTGGGGCCCTGGTGAGGTGCAACAGGCTGATCCTCCCCTCAGGTTTGGTGTCCATCTAAAAAAGAGAGAGAACTCGGGACCAGATAGATTGGATGGCCATTGTTATTTTAGAGAGAATTTTGTATGCGTAGGCCCTCCTACACCCCACAATTGGTGGGAGCTTGATACTGTGGAACAGGGTCATTTTTGGACATGGTTTTCACTTGTTTCCCAGTTCCAGCTATGAGTTCCATTCCACTGAATGGATCTGTTACCCAAATCAAGAGCAGTTGGTTACCCACCATGGCTGTATGCCACTACTGGACTTGTTTGAGCATCACGTCAGGTTGTTTACTGCTGAGTAGCTTAGACTATGAGTTGTCTGGACAGATGTCGCTCTTTTTTCCTCAGTCACTCGTGTAGCACCCTCTGTCACTGGACAAGCTAACTGTCTGGGGACTGCTCCTCTTCCAGATTCCAGCCAGGTCACTCCATGTTCTGTCCCAACAGCATATGGTGTCTTCGGCAAGAGGGTCTTACCATTAACCTTTGGTGGGTCATCAAGAACTGACAAAAATCTGTCTTCTTTTGGGAACCCTTGTAGGTCTCTATGATCAACAACTCATTGAGAAAGCAAACTGCATGCTGGTACTGGGAGTTACAATTCAGCAACAAGAAAGCTGGAGGAAGAAAAAAATAGGTAATATGAAAGAGAAAGAGAGCATAGAGAGGAAAGGGGGAGAGGGAGAGAGAGAGAGTGAAACAGGAAAAGATTAAGGCTAGTCTTCGTAATGTCCTCTCCAGGGCCCTGGTTCAGGTGTTCCCTCTACAGGCCTGCTGAAGGATCAATGTTTTAGCCTTTTGTTCAGGATATAGGAGTTTATGGTACCTTTTCCATTTTGGTCCCTATTTGTGTCCCCCCCCAACCTTACTTTCCCCCCACCATTACCCTCCTCTCCCATCCCACCCTGCCTATTCTCTGGCCCTCAAGGTGCTTATTAGGCATGAGAGCATCTCGGGCAGATTTAGGTTAGGAGCCACAGATGAGTGACGATTATCTTTCTGTGATTGGGTGAGCTCACTGAGAATGATCTTTTCCATGTTCGACCATTTTTCTTCAAATTTCATTGTGTCATTTTTCCTTACTGCTGTGTAGAATTCCATAGTGTAGATATACCACATCTTTGTTATCCATTCATCTAATGATGGACATCTGGGTTGATTCCAGCTCTTTGCTATTATGAATTGAGCAGCTATAAACATGGTTGAGAAAATCTCTCTGATCTGAGGCTTGGAGCCTTTAGGGTAAATGCTCAGTAAGGGAATAACTGGATCCATTGGTAGGTCTATGGTCATCCTTTTCAGGAGTCTCCATATAGCTGTCCATAGTGGTTGAACCATTTTACATTCCCATCAACAGTGAAAGCTTGTTCCTATTTCTCCACAGCCTTGCCAGCATTTGTTTTCATTGTTTTTGTTTTTTGTTTTAATGTTAGCTATCCTTACTGGGTTAAGGTGGAATCTCAGAGTTGTTTTAATTTGCATTTCCCTGATGATTAGGGATGTTGAACATTTTCTTAAGTGTGTGTTTGCCATTTGTATTTCTTCCCCTGAGAACTCCCTGTTCAGTTCTCTGCCCCATTTTGTGAGGGGGTTGTTTGATGATTTATTGTTTAGGCTTTAGAGTTCTTTGTAAATTCTAGAAATTAGGCCTCTGTAAGTTGTACAGTTGGCAAAAGTTTTCTCCCATTCTGTGGGTAATCTGTTCACTCTGGTTATTGTATATTTGTCTGTGAAAAAACTTTTCAGCTTCATGAGATCTCAATGGTTGAGTGATTGTTTAATTTCCAAAGCTGCTGGGGTTTTGTTCAGGAAGTCTTTTCCCACTCCTGTATCATGGAAGGATCCTCCTATTTTTTTTTCCAGTAGAAGCAGTGCTTCTGGTTTTATATTGAGGTCTTTGATCCATTTGGACTTGATTTTTGTGCATGAAACCAATTTTTCTCAAACTGTGCCACACAATAGATCGGGGAAAGATCCCCAACTCCTAATATGAAGCTAGCCTCACCCTTATTCCAAAACCAGGCAGAGATGCCACAAGAAAAGAAAGTTATAGGCCTGTTTCCCTGATAAACATAGATGCAAAGATCCTAAACAAAATCCTTGCAAAAGCGAATTCAACAGCACATCAAAAGTATATCCACCTTGATCAAGTAGGCTTCATCCCTGGAACACAGGGGTGGTTCAACATACGGAAATCAGTCAATGTAATACACCACATAAACAAGCTTAAACACAAAAACCACATGATCATTTCGATAGACACAGAAAAGGCCTCTGACAAAATACAACATCACTTCATGATCAAAACATTGGAGAGAATAGGCATGGACAGTTTATATATCTCAACATAATAAAGGCTATATATGAAGCTCCTAAAGCCCAAGTAATAATGCAGAAAGACTGAAGGAATTCCCACGGACATCAGGAACAAGACAGGGATGTCCACTCTTCTCCTCTGCTCTTCAATATAGTACTGGAAGTCCTAGCTCAAGCAATAAAACAAAGTAAAAGGGATACAAATTGGAAAGGAATAAGTTAAATTACCCTATTTGCAGAAGACATGATTCTATACATACATGACCCGAGAACCTCCATCTCAACACTCTTAAAGGTGATTAACTCCTTCAGAAAAGTAGTAGGATATGAGATCAATACATAAAAATCAGTAGCCTTTCTATATGCAAAAGAAAAACATACAGAAAAAGAAATAAGCAACATTGTTCTATTTTCAATAGCAACAAAAATATAAAATAAAATACCTTGGAATAACATTAACCAAGGAAGTGAAAGACCTACACAATGAAAACATAAAAACACTCAAGAAAGAAACTGATATGGACTTGTAAGAATGGAAAGACCTCCCATGCTCCTGGATTGGCAGAATTAACATTGTGAAAATGACAATCTTTCCAAAAGCATTATATAGATTTAACACAATATCAATAAAAATCCCAACTTCTTTCTTCACAGAGATAGAAAAAATGATCTCAAAATTCATATGGAAAGGCAGAATGCCTTGGATATCCAAGCATATCCTCAGCAAAAGAAACTCCTCTGGAGGCATCACCATATCTGATCTAAAGTTAGACTACAAAGCCATAGTAAGAAAAACAAAATGGTACTGGCATAAAAACAGGAATATAAACCAATGGAACAGAACTGAAGACCCAGAGTTTGGGTCAAGTAACTACAGCTACTTGATATTTGACAAAGACCCTAACAATGTAGACTGGAAAAAAGACAACATCTTCAACAAATGGTGCTGGACAAACTGGATAACCATATGTAGGAAAATTAAATAGTTTTTTATTTGAAGCAAATTTTACAGTAAAATAAATGTGCACATCATGAGTTCTGACAAAGGCATACACTTGTGTAGCGCAAACTTTTCTCAAGAAACAGCTCCATTCCTCTACAAAGGGTCCCAGCAAACCTTAGTAGACAATCTGTCCTACCCCAAGTTGGGAAAAAACAAATATGATTTCTTTTTTTACCACCAGTTAGTTTTTCCTATTCCTAGAGATCCAGAGAAAATGGAGTTACACCCTGTGTCAATTGTCATACATTGCTTCTTTTACTTGGCATTGCTGAAAGCAATCCCTGTTCTTGCTTAAATTATTGTACATTACTGCATCTTCTGTTTATCAGTTCCTCTGTACAATTTTTTATGGTGCTGGGATTGAGCCTAGAACCTTGCACAAGCCAGGTAAGTGCTCTATCCGCTGAGATTTATCTCCAGCTCAATTCTTCTATTGAAGGTCCCCTGAACTTTCTACATTTCTAAGTTTTAGCTATCATGAATAAATTAATCAAAAATCTCTTGTTAAAACTCCTTTTTATAGACTTTTTGAAAAATTTTTCTGTAGTAAATGAAAATCACTAGATCAGAGGACAAGTGTGTATTCACTTTTGTAAAAAACCATCGGAATGTTTTTCAATGTGGTTGAAATCTCAATTTCCAGAAATGAAGGAAAGTGAAAATTCCAATATACTAAATGACACTTATGAAGAATCCACAATAGCATCTGGTTAAATGCCTATTTTCAATTCTTTTTTTGGTATATATGCATGAATGAGAAGTATCCCCAGAGGACCCTGCTTAGGATGCTTGTCTTCTACTGCATAGCAATAATTGAAGAGGCTGTGGAACTTTTAGGAAGTGGAGACTTGTTGGAGGAAGTAGGTCCCAAAGGGTACACTTTGAAGGTTATTAGCTGATTATTGAGGTTAGTAGCCCCTGAGTATGGCACTCTACTTCCTGGTCCACTGCAATGTGAAGAGCCTGCCATACATTTCTGCTGCCACACACGGAGCCACTTTGTAGCTGAAATACCATGAAACCACTGGCCAAATGCAACCTTTCCTACTTGAAGTTGCTTCTGTCACGAATTTTAATCACAGCAATGCAAAAAACAACTAAAATGAAAAAGAATAACCAGGAGCTAAATTTCTCGGTCACACATCTATTCTACAGGGTCTTTTGAAGAAAAGCTAAACTAATTTCTGTATAAACTGAACCATTTCACATTCCCACAATGTCACAATGAATAAGGATTCCAATTTCTTCACACTAAAACTTTCTCTTGGCTTTTAACAAATGCCTAGTAGATTTGAAAGTGTTAATACTTTGGACATGAAGGGTCCTTTCTGATTTGTTTCTAAATGGTTAATGCTACTTTGACATCTTTTCATATGTTTATTTTTCATATGCCCATTTTCTAATCAGGTTGTCTTGTTTGAGCTATGGGAGAGCTATTTGTTGGCTTGTTTCATATCATCTGGTTATTCCACTATCATTAAAGTTAGGGTTTCCAAATATTTTTTCCATTCTGTAGAATGCCCTTTCAGTTTCTTAATCATGTCCTTTGATCCATGACATTTATATTCTGAAGTAAAACATATCTATTTTAAATTTTTTTCTTTTAATATTTTATTCATTTATTTGAGAGAGAGGCAGAGAGAGAGAAAGAGGCAGATATACACACACACACACACACACACACATATGTATATGTATATGGAGAAAAGAGAGAGAGAGAGAGAGAGAGAGAGAAAACAGGCATGCCAGAGTCTCCAGATACTGCAAAGGAACTCCAGATGCATGCACCACCTTGTATTTCTGGCTTACATAGGTCCTATGGAATTGAAGCCGGGTCCTTCAGCTTTGCAGGCAAGTCACTAAGCCATCTCTCCAGCCCCAAACTTACCTATTTTTAAATTTGTTCTTGTGTATTAGATGATAAATGTATAGATCCATGGTCAAAAAGATTTACTCCTACACTTTCAGCTAAGAGTTTGTTTTAACTAATACTTTAGTCCTTGGTCCATTATCTTGTATTTGGTAGGAGATAAGGATTTTACATCATTCTTTCATATCAAGAGACCACCTTTCTACAATGATCAAACATCAATTGGCCATAGACATATGGGTCTGACTGTAGACTCTCAATTCCACTATGACAATCAATGTCTACTCCCATACACACATTACACTGTTTTAATTCTTGGAGCTCTGAAGTCAGCTTTGAAACTGGACAGCATGACTCCTTCACATTTTAATTCTCAAAAACAGTTTTAGTGCCTCAGTGAACTGTAGAAGCACATGAATTTGAGGGTTACCTTTCTTCACTCTAAAAAAATAAAATAGCTGTTGTAATTTTTAAAAATATTTTATTTTTATTTATTTATTAGAGACAGGGAGAGGGAAAATGTGCACGCCAGGGCCTCTAGCCACTGAAAATGAACTCCAGGTGTGTGCATCCCCCTGTGCATCTGGCTTACGTGGGACCTGGAGAATCAAATTGGGGTCCTTAGGCTTCACAGGCATGCGCCTTAACCGCTAAGCCATCTCTTCAGCCCTAGCTGCTATAATTTTTACAGGAATTATGTATAACTGATACCTTAGCATTAAGTCCTCTCGTCTTTGAACATGATGGCTTTAACTTTATTTTGTTCCTCTTTAATTTCTCTCAGTAATATATGCAGTTCCCAGGAATAATTGTTCACATACTTAACTAAGAACCTCCCTAGACATTTTATTCTTTTGGTTGCTACTTTAAATGAAATTGCTTTTTTAAGGCTAGAGGGGATGCTTAGCAGTTAAGACATTTGCCTGCAAAGCCAAAGGACTCAGCTTTGATTCCCCAGGTACCACATAAGCCAGATGCACAAGGTGGTGCATGCGTCTGGAGACCCTGGCATGCACATTCTCTCTGTCTGTCTGTCTCTCTGACCCCAATAAATAAATAAATAAATAAATAAATAAATAAATAAATAAATAAATAAACAAACAAACAAACAAACAAGTAAATAAATAAACTTTACAAAAAAGCAATTGCTTTTTAAAAATTCACTATTAGATTGCCCACTGCAGATGTAGTAAAACCTATGTACTTGATCTTGTGATCTACAATTTTAGTAAACTAATTTATTAGTTTACTAGCTTTTTGTAGATTCTCTGAGGTTTTTTATACATATGATCATGTCATCTCTAACTAGAAATAAATTTCCCCAACTTCATTTTGTGGTCTAATTGCTTTGATGAGAAATTCTATGACAAGGCTGAAAACAGTAGTGAAAGCAAGCACTCTTGTCTTATACTTCACCTTAGGAGAAAAGGTTTAAGTTGGTGTTTCTCCAACAAGTAGCTACCAGTTGTTGCTGAGAGGAATGCTCATCATGTTCAGGATGTTCCTTTTAATTCAGAGTCTTCTTTTACACTGTTTGGATCATGGTGAGCTGTGGGATTTTATCAAAATGCCTTTTCTACATCAAGATGATTATATTTCCCTATGCTATTTTACCATGGAATATGATACTGAATGTTCTTCTTATATTGAACCATCCTTGCATTCCTGAGATATACCCCACTTGGTTAAAAACAATAATCTTATTGTGCTGTTAGGTTTCACTTGCTAGTATTTTGCTGAGGATGCCACCCATGTATTCATAAGAGATATCAGTTTTTAATTTTACTTTGGTATCTTTGTCTTGCTCTGGTATGAGGATAATGCTGGCCTCTGTGAAAAAGTTTTGAGAAAGTGCTCCTCCCTTGATATTTCTTTATGAATTTAAGAAGAACTTATACTGTTCTTTAAATATTTAGTAGAATTTAGAGGTGAACCCTTCGGGTCTTGAACTTTACCAAGTCTAATTACTTCTTCATTAATGCCTGATAAAAGAGTTTCTCCTATGTTATTTGAAAACATCTTAAGCATAAAGTATGGACATAATCTTACCATGACTCCCACTTAATTATGACCTACATTCTACAGTAAAAAATATGCTATTCTTGCTTTGCCTCATAACACTTTGTCCTTTTAATGCATTTCAAAGCAAGATTCTGTATATTCATTGAAAGAAGTCATTTTCCCATTAACAGTATCTGCCCAGATCCATGGAGAAGGGGGCGGGGGTCAGGTAGTTTTGTTACGCAGTTAGGGTGGTCTCTAAAAGTGAAAAGGAAGGAAGACCTGTACTTGCTAAAGATCAAAGGAGGATCGGACTTTTATATCTCTTGCCTAGTACTCTAGACCTGTTTTTCCATACCTGAGGCCCTCCCTGGGAGCAAGGTCTTTTTCTAGAATCCTGACATTGTGGTTGGTCAAGTTTAGCATGGCTAACCTCTTCCCAAGACAGCCCCAATCCCAGACCAATCACTACCCTCTGGCTCACTTGAGCCAGAAGATAAGATCCACCACTATAGGCTGCAAATACATTTGCAAGGGGAGGCAAGGTCACTGACCTGCCTGACCATTTGTGAAACTCTAGCTAGTGTTAAGTTTCTCCTTGGCTCAGGCTGGCTGAGCCTGTGGTGAAAGGACAACTCCCTAGCTCTTACTTTCCACATGGCAGGAGCTTTTTGAACTTTCTTTTCTGCCCTCTCCACAGTTTTTTTCCAGACCCTCCACGTGGGCTCTGAAGCCACATGGGTGTCCTTCCCTTGGCTCTGTACCTCTATAAATAAATATAACAATTTAATAATTATCCTCCTCAGTCTTATTTTATTCAATTCTTTGATAAAAGTGAGGCATAACCTAGGGTTTGGGGATTAAGGATTTTCCTAAATCCCAAGTACCATGTAACAGAGGCAATCATATAAGGCACAAACAAAGGCTGAGTGAAAAAGTTAGGGGCTCATCTTAAAACTACCATGCATGGAAAAGGGTATCTGACTAGAACAAGTCACATTTATCTTGAATAAAACTCAACACTTGGAGAAACAACACTTGCAGAAAAGGTGAGAGATGGCTCAAATCTGTAGATGAAGTTCAGTTCAATGACTCCATTTCCCATTCATCCACTTACTAAAAGTCTTACAGGCCTTTATACAAAGTTGGGTAGGTCCTTTTGAAAGATGTATAGGCAATCCCATGTGCTAACTGGTATCAAAACTGATAAGTCAGATATCCAATATCCAATTTAGACTGGGCTTAAAAAATGATTCAAACACAAAGGAAGAAAATTATCACACAGCACATAAGACAGCAAAAGAAAAAAATAATATTCAAAGTTCTAATGAGAGACTAATGACTGTCAGTGTGAAAGGTAATAAAAATGCTATCTGGGGGGCTTTAAATCATGTTCTTTTAAAGATCTTATTCTTTAAAAATGCAAAAAAAAAAAAAAAAGCATGGTAAAACTCAAATCTGATAAGAAGATATTATATTCATGCACCAAAGCACAACACTGTACCTCATGAATACATATAATTATTAAATACCAATTAGAAAATTTAAACCAAAACACTGGCTCTAAGAACTAGAGGAAACTATTAGGAAAAGACAGCACATCACAATAAGACAACATGGAAATGAAAATTAAGTAGAAAAATCAGAAACTCCACTAGACATGTTCTCACAAAAAAGTTCAGTGTGTTTACAGTGGCTTTATTCATAATAATACCAAGACCTTCAACTGACCAATAAATAAATGATGGCACATGCCTATAAGGATTTTGAGTCACCATGGAAACAATCTTTAGGAATGACTATCAGGGATTTTCAAGATTAGTTTAATTAAACTAACTGTGGGAGACACCATTCCATGGCTGGGCTGGTGATGAACTGGATAAAAAGGAGAAATTACCCTCTGCTTCCTGATTGTTGACACAATGTGACCAGCCTACTTCACATTCTTGCCACCAGTGGGTACAATGGGCCAATCATGATGAACTGTAATCTTTAACTGTAAACTGAAATAAACCCTTCCTTCCATAAGCTGATTCTTGTCAGATTTTGATCATAGAAATAAGAAAAATAACTAATACAATTCCTGAATTAGCATACTACTTGGAAATACAAAGGAATAAACCTGTAATAATATAGATTGAAGGGACATGAGGGGAGGGAAAAACATCTTCTTCCTCTTTCTTTGGTTCTTTAGTTGGGCCCTATAAACGGTTGTCTAACAGAAGAAAAGTAGGCAAATGTATTTAACATGAGTAGGTGTGCCCCAGAGCTAGGTTTTAGGAAGAGTGGGATGTCATGGAAAAATATGACCCAAAAGGGTTGAGTTAAAGGTGAGAAACCTGGCAAAAGCAAACCACATTTGCCCATGCAGACTCCAGGAGGCACCCTCCATGTCTGGAGACAAGGACACACTTGTCTTTTGACTGGGTGCACAGAAGGCACTTCTCACTGACAGTCTGTGACCTGCTTCAGGGGAAGGTCATAATGGCCATTCTTCACATTCTTTTAGTTTAAACTACTGGATGTATTTAGCACCATGTTTGGGGGTAGGAAGTTCTGAACCCAATCACGCTACATACTAAATGATTCCATTTATATGAATTCAAGAATAGGTGATGCCACATTCCTTAGACTGGTGACACTGATGTTCCTGGTAGCTGTAACTTGAATAGTTTTAGTAACATTCTTTAAAGGTTTGATTTTAAATAAAAAAAAAAAAAAAACAGGTGATGCCACAAGAATAGAAAACCATTTTCTACTTGCCTGATCTTGGGGTAAGAACAGGCTGTGGGTACAATGGACAAATATGACATTTTAATAGGTAGTCTAACTGTTGTATATCTTGAATAGAGTTGTGGCTACAACGTCCCCCCCAATATATTTTAAAGTGTATGATTAAATATTTTAAAACTATTTTAAAGTACAAAAGATTTGAGATTTAATAAAAATCAATTTAAAAAGAAAGACTTGAAAAATAAAGCTAACACAAAAAAGAAAAGCAACATGCTAGCATATATGAAGGCATTTCACAGCCAACCATTTTAGAGATAAATGGAGCACAAAGAGAGGAATGAAAATAGTTGTTTACCTACAAACCCAAAAAAAAATCAACTAAGAAGTCACACCACAGGCTAATAAATAACATGAAAATAAAATCAAGTGTCAAGCTGGGCGTGGTGGTGCACGCCTTTAATCCCAGCACTTGGGAGGCAGAGGTAGGAGGATCACTGTGAGTTCAAGGCCACCCTGAGACTACATAGTTAACTCCAGGTCAGCCTGGGCCAGAGTGAGACCCTACCTCGGAAAAAAAAAAAAATCAAGTATCTAGATAAATGTATGAAATCAGTAGCTTTTCAATCTATAAATATAAAGTTAGAAAATGTAACAAAACTCTATTTACAAGTGAGCTTGTAATATATATATAAATTTTGAATAAAAATGGAAAGTGTATTCATTTGCATATCATTCAAGTGTTTAATGTTTTTACCCTTATTGGAACTTTTTGTAGCACATAAGCCAATTATTTGAATTTTAGATAGTTAGCTTTCAAATGTTTCCAAATTCAAATTATATATAAATTCAAGAGATTCTGGGTATATATACATGAGATACAGTTCATAGACATATTTACAAATAATAGGAAAGATTATAAGAGAATTTGTCTTTAGACATAAAATATATAATTAATGGAATTTTGGTTACATATCTAAAATTAACAAAAAAAATTGCAATGTATCACTGGTAATCCTAGAATTCAGGAAGCTATGGCAGGATTGCCAAGACTTTGAGGCAGCTTAGCTATATAGTGTGTTCAAGACTAGCCTACAGTATACAACAAAATGCTGCTTCAAATAAACAAACAAATCTATAACATTCCCACTCTGTATATTCCAGAGCCATTGGCAAACTTCTCATGTTGATTCATAAAGTCATACTTATAGAAACTCCAGTAAAATAAAATCTACTTTCCTGTGCTTCTCTCTATGAGGTGGAAGACAGTTTATTTATAAAAATGTATTTAAACATCACTCAACTGCTTAAGTTCCAACCCCTAAGACAATTAAATTCACTATCTTTGCAAACAAAACATATGTTACAAGGAGACAAGGGCAAGATAGCTGACCGTTCCTGATCCTAAACCACACAGGCATAAGAAGCAAGAGAAGGTCATGACGGTTTAAAATGTCGAGAGAAAATAAGGAACTGTGGAGACAGAAAAATTGTTACTATCAAAACTTCATGGGCTGGAGAGATGGCTTAGCAGTTAAGGTGCTTGCCTGCGAAACCCAAGGATCCATGTTTGATCTCTCTCCAAATCCCTCATAAGCCAGACGTACAAAGGTGATGTAAGCACTAGGTGACACACGCACACTAGGTGGCACAAGTGTAGGGAGTTCAATTGCAATGGCTGCGGCCCTGCTGCACTAATTCTCTCTCTCTTCCTCTCTCTCTTACCCACTCTAGAAAACCCCCAAAACTTTGTAGTCAATTTTGCAAAAACTGAGGGTAAAGTCTCAGTTGGCAGTTTTAAAAAAGGCTATGTTTAAAGCAAACAACAAAAATAAAAACAAACTTGGCCAAGTTCCTATTTACACAGGGTGGGTTCTGGAGCTATGGGGCACTCCAGAGAGTGGGCAGCAAACAGCAGGATCACGGCCTAAAATAGAAATGCAGAGCCCAGGCACTCTAGCGTGATTTTTAAGGGAAGGCTGTGCTGTGAGGTCTAAGAACTCCAGCAACAAGAGGAAGGAGTTTGCTGATACCAAATAGCAAAGGAGAAATGTTAAAATTTCAATACACCAGTCAGAAACAAGAGCAAACTTGACTCCAAGTAATATGTTTTTGTTTGGTAAATGAATCTTTGAACCTCCAGTCCCTTTTCTGGCAAAGTAGGAATAATGTTTATCCAAACATGTATTTAAAATTAAATGGCACAGGAACTGTTAAAGTGGCAGATGTATAACAGGCAGAAAAAAAAAAAAAAAAACCAGATTGCTTTTATTTATTGAGATAGGGTCTCATGTAGCCCAGGATAGACTTAAACTAGCTATATAGTCAAGAAAGACCTTGAACTTCAAATCCTCTTGTCTCCACCTCTGGAGTGATTATAGGCATGATCACCATGACTGGGTTATGTGGTGTTGAGGCTCAAATACAGGGTTTCATGCAGGCTAGACAGGCACTTTACCAACTTAGCCACACTCCAGTCCCTAGAGAGTGCTTTCAAACCCCATCAGAGCAGTATTGAACCCTGGGTGAACTCTACTTCTGACTAGAGTACCAACCGAACCTCACATGACTAAAATACCTTTTTCCCCTTTAGGGAGCATGGCTTTGCAGGTGGGCCACTGAACTTAAGACAGGCATTTGAACACCAGGGCTAGGTCCAGACACATGTCTGTCCTCTGAGGACTGGAGCAAACACTAACTTGGGAGATTTATTTAAAATGTGACAGAGCTGTGAGGGTTAGCTTTAAAGATTCATTGATTTATTTAACACATGAAGGAGCTCAGGCCAGGAAAGGTAGGTCATGTAGAGGTGAACAGGGAAAAGACAGTCACACATCAAAGCCTGCAGGGAACTGGGAGATGCCTATCAGACAAATCAGATAAATAGGGCAAGGGTCTTGCAGCTCTTAGTTGCTATCTAAAGTCAGGGTCCCCACTCCATTCTACTAGCACAATTTTCTCTATGGGATACAGACAGAACTATCTTCCAATCTAGTATAAGATATAATATTAATAACTACAATACAAAGTAGAAAAGTAAAATCACTAAATGCTTAACAGTGCCACGACAGGAGACATTATTTTGGCAGGAGAAATCAGGCCATATCCCAAAACCATTGTAACAATTTTGAACTTAGTGTGAATGAAGGAAACGGGTAGGCAAAGATAACTATCTTCTTAGAAAAAGCCTGAGACACACAAGGAAAAGTCTCTGTAGGTGATATTTACCATAGCAGCAGGAAGTGAGGGGTAAGTTCAGAGCCAAGGCTAGAAATAGAGACAACAATAGGTAACAGCCCAGCCTAAGGAATTAGGCTGCAGCCACAAAAGTCAACTACAAGGCTTGGAACATTCAAGGGACAAGTTAAAACAGGGAAGCAAGAGATTCAGCTTTTAGAAGAAAGGATCAGTTGATAGTGACCCGATCTACAAGTAAAACTAGGACCAAGTCATGAGTCATGTGTGAATGAGTAACAGTAAGAAATGAACACAGAACTAATTTAGGCTCACAAACAGGTTCTCTTGAGTTCATGCAGAACTGCACTGAGGAAGCAGGGTCAGAACCAGCTGGGGACAGCACAGTGAGTCACAGCCAGGGTACTGAGCACAAGTTGGCCTGCATAAAGACATATAGGTACAGACGGCACAGACTGTTCAGATATGAGGATACCCGAGGGCTCTGGTAAGAGGAACAGGGTAGCAAGGACAGACAGGGGGGATGTGAAAAGCCCAGGCACACCTTCAATATAGGAGGCTAAAAATTCCCCATGTCTTGTCAGGTGTTAGATTACAAAGACTTGTGGATAAACTTAGAGATATGTCAGCGTCTGCTGTGCTATTCAAACAATGTATTTTCCTACCTCACAATCACAAATTGCTGTTACAAACCTATTTTTGTTTCGTGTTAGGAAAGCTTCCCTAGCTACACAAATCTTCCCTGTCACAGGCCTGATCAGGACAAAGGGAAACGGATTCTCCAGTATTCCCACCAGTTTGGCCATTATCTATCAGGAGACCAGCTCCAAGGGCTGGCTCTACTGTCACCACTATGTCTTCCAACACTGGCACGGACTACATTCTACATAAACATGCTGAATGAAGAAAGTGCATTCGTTTAGCTGACTCAGGCTAATGCACATTGGTAAGAACTGGGAGTCTCATTTGTAACAAGAAGACTGATAATGAAGTGAGGGAGGGATCAGTTGGAATGTGTGTGTGTGTATCATACTAGGAACTGGACGACCCTCTAACCAATTATTTTTGTTAAATAAAAGTGCTAGAACAAAATACTCAAAAGAAAACTGACGCCCTCATCAATCTCAGGAAATAAAATATTTACTAGTCTTCAATGGATTTGTTGAGCTGTGACCACTTTCAGAATCAGAATATATTGAGTGCATGAGAATATGATGTGAGCATTTAAAATATCAAAATGTCTCAATCCTACAGCAAAAAAGAAAAAACAACTCACAAACAAGCAAGCTTTAGACAAAATTTGTGGTTTTAATAAGACTATGACAACGGAAAAATAAGAAAGGCACACTAAACACAAGACTAACTCTCGGTCTTTAAAATAAAACAAACTAGCATTCAGTCTTATTACCACATGTGGGGACGTATAGCCTGGCCATACATACTTTAGTAGATAGGAAATGCTAAACCTTCATATTCATATCTGTATTCACAGCACCACACATCACAACATAGTGCTTGTGTCAGACTCTCTGAGAAAGCATTATTCCTTCCAAACTGCAATGACAAAGGCATGGTAACAACAATAAGCCACTATCACTGCTCTCCTGTGGTTTACATGTTTAGGCCTGTAGGAACAGGACCAGACTAAAGTGTCATAACAGCTCTTTCAGGTAGAAATTATTGTTCTTTTGAAGATGAGAACACTGAGATTCAGAAAAATTGAGGAATTTGTTTGATAAAATCATGTGACCAAGAAGCAATAGAATTTGAAGTCACAACTATATCTACCTGACTTCAAAATTTATATTCTTAGCCAGGCATAAGTAGCACACACCTGTAATTATAGAACTCAGGAGGACTGTGAGTTTGAGACCACCCATTACTTGTATAGTAAAGAGTCAAAACAAAATATCAAATCCAGGGCTGGAGAGATGACTTAGCAATTAAGGCACTTGCCTATGAAGACTAAGGACCCTGGTTCAGTTCCCCAGTACCCACAAAAGCTAGATGCATAAGGTGGCACATGCATCTGGAGATGGTTTGCAGTGACTAGAGGCCCTAGCACATCCATTCACTACCCCCTCATAAATATTTTTAAAAATTAAAAAGCAATATGTGTATATAATGCATGCATGCACACATATGTATATTCTTCTAAGAAATTATCTCTTGCATGTTCAAAACAAAAACTGTGGAACTGAACTGTTATTAATAAATTAATCAAAGCTACGCATGGTGGTGCATGCCTTTAATCCCAGCACTCGGGAAGCAAAGGTAGGAGGATTGCTATGAGTTCAAGGCCACCCTGAGACTACATAGTTAATTCCAGGTCAGCCTGAGCTAGAGTGAGACCCTATCTTGAAAAACAAAACAAAAAAATTAATTAATCAATCAAAAATATGAAGTTATGCACAAAGGACAAATCTCACCATCTTTCCCCTCAAAGAAGACACTACTCAGAGATAAGTACATCTTGTGTACTGATGCCGGCAGCCAGTCTAACAGCTCTCCTTGCTTGTCTCATAGCATCTGCACAGAAATCACACACTGACTTCCTGTCCAGGGAGGAGGAATGCTACCTAATGCTACAGAGAGCTCATTCATCACCAGACGGCTCCATAGTTGTTGAACTATAGGATCTGCAGCAGCACACTATGTGTTCAGCTCCTGAGTCAGCTTCAAACCCCCATAGAAGCTCAGAAAAATGGAATGCTAATGCACTACAGATGGCAAAACACTGCCTACATTTTAATTTATTTACATTTCTACAAATTTGGAATCTGCACTTATAGTGTCTGATTATTTTAACATGTAAGTTCAACCTTTTCAGATTTTGTCCATGCTCAATAAAAATTAATGTTTAGATGTTAAAAATTCTTTCAACAAGCCCAATTAGGCCTATATTCCCACAGTTTGTACTTTATAAGCTATTTAAGCTTGTGAGCATTTTCTGAATGCCTTATACAAATAACACAGAGAATTGGGGTAAAATTAGGCCTAAATCATACCAAAATGTTTCCAGTAGAACCTGAGGACTTTTGTATTTTCTAAGCACGTTTAGTGAGAATATTAAATTAATAAACTGCAAGATTATTAAATAGCTTTACACACCCAATTCTTTTCATCACTTAAGGTAATGGGGACAGAAAGCATATTACTATTTAATTTTTAACAACCAAGTGAACATAGAAAGTGACCCAAGTCAAATGCTTACAGCACTACTGCCCCCTCCTGGAATCGGTAATCCAACCCCCTCCCCACTTCTCAGGAGCAATAGTGAATATGAACTATTTTTTTATTTACTTATTTTTTTTTTTTTTTTTTATTGACAGCTTCTATACTTACAGACATTAAACCATGATATTTCCCTCCCCCCATTCCTCTTCAGAACTCCACTCTCCATCATATCACCTCCCTCTCTCCATTAGTCTCTCTTCTAATTTGATGTCATCATCTTTTTCTCCTACTATAAGGGTCTTGTGAAAATATTGCTAGGCACTGCAAGGTCATGGATATCAAGGCCAATTTCTGTCTGGACAGTTGCATTGTAAGGAGTCCTACCCTTCCTTTGGCTCTTACGTTCTTTCTGCCCCCTCTTCCGCACATAAACAATTTTAATTCAAATAGTGAAATGTTTTAAAACCTTCTAAGAGTGCCTTTGAATTTGTTTCTTTTATCAGTGCAAATGTGTCATGACCAGCAGTTCTCAAATCCTTACTGCTACTACTTACTTTCTAAGAGAGCCAGGAAGCATTTGCTTCAAGGTCTTCAACTTTCATCCCCATTTCTCAGATTTTTAGGGCATGAATTCTCTCTTGCTTTAATGTGTCCAATAAGAAATGTGCCTACTCTTTGCCTTTTCCACCTCTTTTGAAACCATCCTCTCATGAAGATGTCTTTAGTAACTGCAAATTTTGCTTTCTACTTCCAGGTTCCTTATCACTTAGAAACAAGTATAAATAGCTCCCACAGTGGGGGATGGCAACATTCCTTCATGCAATGTCATCATCAACTATATTATTCCAATTTCTTAAATATCTGGGCACACCAAAAGGTGAGTTTGGGAACAGGACCTAGCTAGCAGTGTTCTTCAAAACCAGCTCCAAACCCAAATATTTACCTCTCCCACTGCTGTTCAACAAGTACAAACAGAACCCAAGTGCATGCCATGTTTTTTGCTTTGAAACCAGAGCTCTCCCATTTGGGACAGCTACACTAAAATCCTCTCAACACAGAATCCTCATCTGCCACTACTAATCCTTAACCTCCAAAATAGAGCTACTTTATTTCCTTGCCTCCTGTTAGCGACTTATTTCTCTACTCTGACTTCTGATGTAATTACGCACTATGGCCTCTTGAACATCAAATTTTTATTCAATCATCTCAATCTTCAAGAGATATTGCAAATTAAGCAAGGCCAAGACACCACAAGAATGATAACCTGGAGCAGAGCAATGCTGTTTTACACATGCACAGAGAAAAACAAATGTCTGAGGGCCTCAGTGGAGGAGAATCTGGGTCAGTAGATCACCTTTTGTGGGCTCTGGTATAAGCACTCTGAAAATAACAGAATAATCACAGTTGTGGGCTGCAGAACCACCACACTTGACCATGTACCACTCACATCTACCATGATATACTACTCCCCTGCTTCAGGCCAAAAGCAACAGGACCAAACCACATTTGTTGAAATCTCTGGCACCATAAACCAAAATGAATCTAAAGTTGAGTCTTGTTACAAATGTTGTATTGTCATAATGATATAAAAATGCCTAACATAAACATGACATGGCTATTGCATTTATGACCCCACAGTGACTCTCACTACCTGCAAGATAATGGGCCCATCAACCTTCTGTCATGGATGATCAAGGAGGGCATGAGGCTCCCAAATACCTCAGGAGTTACTGGCAGCTAATGACTGCTGGAGGAGCAGGAGCCACTGGTATACTGCCTGTGCTCTGGTAAATAATCCCAACTATGCTCAGGCAGGCAACCGTAATTAAACTCAGTTTTACACACACACACACACACACACACACACACACACACACACAGAGAGAGAGAGAGACAGACAGACAGACAGACAGACAGACAGAGACAGAGACAGACATAGAAATGGAAGAGGGACCACCTGGGAAGAAGAAGATACCAGGAGGGGATTTGATCAAAGTACATTAATTACATATATAAAACTGCAATACAAAATTGCAAAAAGGATGCCTAACTTAGGTAGCATTGAAGGAGCCATAAAATTAGGGTCATAGTTGAAGGCTGGGACCACATGACCTGCTGGACTGATCTATGTGCTTTTCCAATGGTGGGCAAACATCCTCCAGCTAAGTGACTTCTCTAGCACAAGAATATTTTCTTGATGCTGAGAAACATAATAATTCATCTGCCTTATTTCATTACTATTGTCTGTGTCTTCTTGACTCAGAAAGCTAATTGCTCCACCAGGGCTTCCTGATGGCATTCTTAGACATATTTGGGGTGAGAGAACTTGTGCTTGGATGGGGGGATTATATATATCTCAACAACTTGGTTTTCAATTATTTCTTGCCCAAAGTTATCATTTGTAGTTTTGAACATAGGCAACAAGCTTCAAGTATTCACAGTACCTTAATGTGATACCTTAATATCAATTATGCTTGCTCCAAATTAACTTGAAATATAACCCACTCCTTTGAAATCACAGGAATTGTTAACTACACAGCTGACCCTTGTTTCTTACTGCATATACTTCTATATGACACAATGTTCTTTTCACATTTTGATACTAATATATCAATGTTTTATTTTTCCTTTAACTCTATGACTTTTATCTTATAGACCTAAAATTGTCATCAAGAGAAGAGATTACTAGATCTTCTCATAGCTGGTTAATGTCCCTTAGCCACCTGGAATTCTTGCCCACCACCCTGTAATACAACTGGCATTGTATGTCAGGACTGGGCAGTGCTGACAAATACAACAATTTACTAGCTCTTTCCTGTGTCACAATTTCTGTAAAAAGAACCTGAATATGAAATCATGGGTTTAAAAGCACTATCGTGTTGTGGGAGACTCAGGAGAAAGCAAACTTCTTTGAGACAGTTTCAGTTAGGGACAAGAGCCCAAAGAGAAAACCAGAAGGTACCACCCCACATGCCAACCTGCCTTAGCAGGAACAGAGCTCAGGAATGGTTATCTGCAACACCTGCAGTGGCCACTGCTGCCCAGTCTAGCACGCTCCCTAGATTGGAGAGCTTCACTATCCACGTGGGCTGGCTCTGGAACCTGCCTTTTGAATCCACAAATCAATCGGGTCTTCCTGTTACATATCTAAATCTGACAAGATAATGCATTTTCAATCAACTACAAAGGTTTGTTTATCCATCCTCTTTTTCTCATTGCACATCTCCACTCTCTGTCTCTCCTCAGTCTAGTCACAGGGATACACCTGAGTCTGGCTGGGTGGGGGGAACACAGAACACAGTGCTGTTTCTTATTCTAGATAGTTTTTTTTTTTGTTTTTGTTTTTGTTTATTTTTTTTTTTTTTTTTTTTTTTTTGCTTAGCTCTGTTTATGCTTTGGGGTAACTCCTCACTTTAATTAATGTATGGTTTTCCTCCAATTTCTGAATTTACCACATGTGCATTTCCCTTACACTCTAGATCTGGGTATCTTCTCTAAATTCTGGGTCTGGTACCTTTGTAATTTCTCTAGATTTGGGGTAACCGTGGGTATAACTCTTTACTATTCATTTCTCATCTGAACTTCTCTCTGCTTTGATATTTTCCCTCTGCTACTCTTCTTTAAGCCACCACCAGTTGTCCTCTTAACTTTCTTCCATGGGGCGGGGCGCTCAGGGCAGATGCTGTGTGTGTTCTTATAAATCTCCCCACACGTGCTCCTACATGTGCTTATGGCTCCACTCCAATCTTTCCCTAAAAACCTCAATTTCTCTTAAATGAATCCCTCAAACTATGTTCGAATGTGTGTTTCTTCTAAATCTCTCTACACAGATCTTATCTCCAACATGCTTGTGACTGCTCTAGCCTCTTTCCCTAAAGACCTCCATTTCTCTATATGAACCTTATGAACTGTGCTGTGCCTTCCACATGAGTGTGTTTCCTACTTTCCATGTGCTTAGGACTCTGCTCTAGCCTTCTTCCTAAAACTTAATTTCCCTTAAATAAACCCCACAACTTTGACATTACCCTATATAAACTCAATAATTCATCATGTATCTTTCTTGAGTCTGTTTTTATCTATTCTTTGTTTAAAAAATAGGACAGGACCCAAAATTAAGGTTCATAAATGTTGGGAACCCCTCCTGAACCCCAAAATCCTGCATCAGTCATCATTATTGGTGACTCCAAGCCATCTGCTGAATGGCTAGGCATGAGCCCCTCCCCATGTTAAGTTATAATGAGTTCTCACAATGATGCAGATAAGGAACTGATGTTTCCATGTTACAGATAAGAAGACAGTGACTGGTAAAGATTAAGCCACTTGCTCAAGTCAACAACTGTGCCAAAGAGTACTCCAGAGATGCGATCTAACAGGCTGAGAGACTAGTTTTTTGAATATATGAGAAAAATCCTAATATTTGCATGATTTGAACAGAAACAAGCAAAGAAGCAGCAGCATAGTGTTGCTCATCACTGCCCTACATAAATCTATAGAAACAGAACAGAAGTAGGTACATCTGATTTATCTTTTGCTAAGCATACTCAATACAAATGTGGAAAAAATAGTTGGCCATTGTGTTTGTAGACACTAGGAGGGAACATGGCAGGATATGGACATGACAGTGGTAATACCAACACAGAAGCTCTCAATGCCTCCAGAACATATTATCCATAAATGCTCACCTGGGAGACCACATCACTGGGGTCATTCATGCAAATTCTGGAAGAGGTTGGTATAGCTTATCTCACTTTCCTTTCTTTCTTTTTTTTTTTTTTTTTTTTTTTTTTTTTTTTTTTTTTTTTTTTTGAGGTGGGGTCTCACTCTAGCACAGGCTGACCTGGAATTCACCATGTATTCTCAGGCTGGCCTTGAACTCATAGCCATCCTCCCACCCCTGCCTCCTGAGTGCTGGGATTAAAGGCATGCGCCACCATACCCAGCTTCACTTTCCATTTTAACAACATCCATAAAAGGGAAAATGCACACAGACTGTGTCTGTGGAAAATTTTAATTAGGCCACTTCTATTACGTACAAAAAGTTCATACAGAATCACTCATACTTACACACACACACACACACACACACACACTTCTGCTTATGAATGAAAAGTGTAATCACTAACCAAATGGCACTTAAACACAATCACAGACCCTAGCATACTGCCATGGTATTCTGACATAGGGTGATTTGTTATAAAATAAGCAGCTTCAAAACATACGCCAGAGGCCGCGCACTTGTGTTGCTGGAAACGTGGTAGTGATGTTCCTCGTGATGATGGACAGACAACTGCCTGCTGACAGTATGCTAGGAACCTTAGTACATTAATATCACTAAGTACTTTAGTGAGCTTTAAGCATTTTACTTCCCTATATAACACATCTAGGACACCGTCTTCCTTTTCATTTTGTCCCCTTGATACCATTCGACCTGTCTTAAGTGTGTAGCTTCCATGGCATCCATTACTAGATTTAGAAGCTTGTCTGAAAAATAAGCTTTTGTTAGATATGAGGCAAAACCTACACTGCCCACAGAAATAAAACAGGTTAAATATGCAAAGACAATACATTCTATAACTACTAACTCTTATACATGCACATTATACTTTAACTTGTAACTTATCTTGAAGGACAAAGATCATGTGGTTAATTTAAATTAACCAGCTGCTCAATTTATTAAAATGATAAGCTCTTTGAAATCATTAGGTCATGTGACTGTCATTGAAAAACAAAAGTAAGTAGATGATTTATTTTAATATGTTTCACAGCACTGAGATTGTAATGACATCATCTTGCCCCACTGTCAGAGAAGGTAAGGAACAGATGAAGTGCTGCTCAGAGCCAGTGTCCCGAATTTAAGAGACAGAAGGATTAATGAGAAAACAAGGGCCTGCCACATCACATGGTGCTGCAGGACTCCACATGCACAGGCACCACCTCAGGCAGTTTCTATGCATGCAAAGCCCCAGGGCCCCACCTAGTAGCAGTGTAATTACCTAAATGTGCACTTATGTTTCATTACACCTTGGCCATTACTATGCGTACTGATTACCTGTATCAATCCCTTTCATTTCCACACACCTCTGCAGTTGCATAGCACTCAACTGTGAAAACTCAGCACTCTAGTCTGTTCTGACACAAGCCCATGCTGATAAAACCACAGAGGGTAAATTGTTTGTCACTCTACAGGGTGCCAATTCAGTTTGATAAGGATGACATCATGCCCATTTTACCAATAACAATGGCACTAACAAGAACAAGTAATCAGCAAACCCTAGTCCTCTGCTGGCCCTGGCAGGTGCAACTCTTTTTATGCTAAAAATAAGCCAACATTAGCTTCCAGCTCAAAACTATTTCTTTTAGCACAATGCTAAGCAGAAGTTGGCTTCCATAAGGCCCTGCAGCTGCTGCCTCTTCTGCAGATGCCTGCATTAATTGTATCAAGGACATACTGAAATAAGTGCTTATTCAGCACAATGGCTATTGGGGAGCAGCTGGAGACACAAGACAGACTGTCTTGAAGAGAATGGGCTGGCCCAGTGTGTAAATTACAATGATGAAGCACAGAAAGCCGAAGTTTAAGGGTCTAATATAACTGCAGAGCAGAGTGAAAATGTAGTGTTATCAGTGGAGACCAGATCTAATAAATAAGAGGCAGGCCCTTCACAACACACCAAAATTACTTGTACAATGGTGGTTGATATTTAGAACCCTTTCAACACAGCAGGAATAGGAAACTCATCAGTAAAAATACCAGCAATGTTAAACTGCTCTTCTTAAGTGTACACATCATGACATAATTCCCTGGCTAAGCTGAGATGGGGGGACCCTAGCCCCTACTCCCATGTGGACTCTCTATCCCTCCTGCATTACATATGGCAGGAGCTCTCTGTATTTTCTCCTCTTTCCTTCCCTCAATCTAATAAAGTCTAAGTCTTTCTGTATGGACTTAATTAATTCAATCATTCATTCCTATTCATAAGACAAGAATTTGGGGTACTCAACATTTGTTGGTGTGTTGGCATAATGTTGTATTGGCAAGGAATCCCAAAACTCCCATTGCGTAATTGGAGCAATTGGCCATAAAACTCAGAGGGCATCTTCTCTACAATGTTCGTTCCCACATTACATTGGTTTCTATTTCTCTTTTGGCTTGGAGCACATGTGGACAAATCTGCACTGGGGGATGGGGGTGAAAGGTTGTACTGCATCAACCTAGACACCCAAGAGGACCGATGACAGCCAATCTAGACTCAAACCAGGCCCTTCCCATGGATAACCCCAGCTGGGGCTGCAGAAGTGACTATAGCAAGCCACTGTACAACAGAGCGAAATTGGTGGCAGTGTCATTGCAGGCATCCCCCCGTCCCTGCCCTGCTACCTCCACCCATGTTGCCTACGGGTTGTGACTACAGAGGCAGTCACTCTCCCAGTTACATAACAAGGAGAGACGCAGAGATCCACAGCTGGTCCTTTTTTCCTTTACAGGCTGCAGTACTTTCTGTCCACCAATGAAGCTAAGATAAAGCTGGCACCAAGGACTGGGGCCACCAACAGAAGCACAGAGTCAAGGAGCTAACTTAACAACAATCCTGGGCCTTCTCACCTAATGGGAGCCTCAGAAGCCTCAGGTGACCCTGCACCCTAGAAAGTGCAGAGGCATAATTGAGGAGGGTTTCACATGGCACCGAGACCCAGCAGGGCTGCAACCCATGTTATAGAGTGGCATACTATATCCTGACCCCACAGACAAAGACCACATGACTTTAAATTGCTTGATGCTTTCTGAATGGTTAGGGACACTTATTAGGGACCATACCTGGAATTTTCTGGTTTGTTTCTGGTTTTAGCGAAATAAGATATAATGTATAGGCACCTTTAGGTTGCTGTATTATATGGGATAAATTATAGTATGGCTTTTTAAAAAATATTTATTTACAAGCAGACACACAGAGAGACGGACACAGAAAGAGAGAAGAGAGAGAGAGACCAACAGATTTTAGCTGGGAAATACATCGTATTAACTACAGAAGGTTTAGCTGACATTCTATTCCTTCACTTTGTTGTCTTTGTCAATACTGCTTCAAGCTAAGTCATGCTTAAAAGCCGAGTGTGTGGCTGAGCTCACAGAACCTATACAGACAGGCAAATATTTTCAAGTACTTCATGTGTATGCTGCCTTTGCTCTATGTCACCTCAGTTTTCATGGGACCATGCCTGCCCTAGCTCATGATCTTGAGGTCCCTAGGGACTTGCTTTTGCCACACAAGCCTCTTATACAATATACCCGACAGATCTTAAGGCAAAATGACAATGTGTAATTTTGGTTCATTTTCTGTATTTTCTCTCTGGTCAGAGAATACTAAAAAATACAGTTCTCAGACTTCTGTGAGATTAAAAAAACACATAAAAATCAAGCATGACAGATTTACCAAATATTTACCATGAGATAAAATGTTTATACAGACAGGTAATCTTAATTTATTACATGACATCATAAATGTAAGTCAGATTTAACATTACTGAGTTCATATTCCAGATTTTAAACTCTAAGCTGCTTAAAGGACTACTGGAATGACAGAATCCCACCAGGTGTGGCGGCTGGCTCACACCTTTACTCTGGACACCAGGTATCTTAGGGCCTGTTATGGTAGAGACTGCTGGTTGTGATGGCTCACACTAATTCTGTCACTTGGAAGGTGGGGACACTGGAACAGGAATTCCAGGCCAGCCTGCCACAAGTCAAGGACAATAAAATTCTGCCTTAGTTACTCTTAATAAAATCATTTCCAGGTGAATTCAATTTATTAGTAAGGATTATCTCCAGGGTATTTATATTTTACCTGTACTTGCAAGCCTTTACTTTAAAAATAGATTGCACAGGATGTATTAAGAAGGAATGTCCCAAATCAATGGGTGATATGATGGCTTAGTGGTTAAGGTGCTTGCATGTGAAGCCTAAGGACCCAGGTTTATTTCCCCAGTACCCATGTAAGCCAGATGCACAAGGTGGCACATGCATCTAGAGTTTGTTTGCAGTAGGTGGAGGCCCTGGTATGCCCATTCTGTGTATCTGCCTCTTTCTCCCTATCTCTTGAATAAATAAACAAATAAATAAATAAATAAATAAGAAAATTTCAAAAACATAAGATCTATAGGTGTATGCTGATAAATATTTAAGACAAGTCTGGTTGTCACTTTTCCTAGATTACATTTATAGAGAGATTGGATGACATAAATAATAAAAGGAAACACTTTAAAATTTTTAAATACTCATGCTAAAGTGTTTAATTCTAAGGTTTTCTGTTAAGGATGTCTTTGTAGCTTCCCAATGAGAAGACGGTTCTTTGCTAGGTTACACCAATTAGCTTGCTTCTATGTCAATTGATAATATAATAAATCAATTAGGTGTGGTTATTCTTTCTTAACATAGTTATTTATTTATTTATTTATTTATTTGAGAAAGAATGAGAGAAAGAAGCCGATAGAGAGAACAGGTGCTCCAGGGCCTCCAGCTACTGCAAATGAACTCCAGATGGATGCACCACCTTATGCATTTGATTATGTGGGTCCTAGGGATATGAACCTGGGTCCTCAAGCCTCGCAGGCAAATGCTTAACTGCTAAGCCACCTCTCCAGCCCAGGTGTTGTCTTTCTTAATAGTCCTGTAAGAAAGATGGTTAATAAAAGTTTTATGGGTTATAATGAGATGAGATTGTTGAAGAATAAACTGGAAAGGAAATTTTCAATGCTTGATATATAGGATGTTTGACAAAGACTTTTTGAGTGGTGCTTAGATTAGAAGATAAAAGTAAGTGTAAGAAGGTATATGATTATGTGGAACAGAAGGACTAAAATTTACCTAAAATCAATTTCCTTTTCAAAGGAAAAACAGGATTTTTTTTGGCTAAACAAAGATGAGCACCACGCCTACATTTAATGGTTCTTATCTGTTTACATGGTCTGAAAGGGGCTCTAAAATATTCATATAAGGACACCAACTTAATGACCAACAATTTAAATTAAGCTTAAATTAGACATAGGTTGTGTGTGTGTGTGTGTGTGTCAAAGTCAAAAGCACAGGTGTAGTTGACATTCTCTGGTAAAAAGTCTAACAGGTGAGACCCTGCCACTTTGTTGTGTCACAAATGAATAAAATTCTTTCATTTTAAATTACCTAGGTAAAAACAAACAGGCAATATTAAAATACGACAAGGAATGCCAGGAGGCTTAGCTCTCTACTGATATTTCCTCTTGTTCTTGCTTATAACTTGTAGAATAAAATATGCTATTTGAATTCACAGCAAGCTAGACTCTGGGGAAAGGGTTGGCAATACCTTGTTCTCAGACCCCAAGCAGATTTAAGCCCTGTGTCCTCAGACCTTGTCCCAAAACAGAACGGCCAATTGTCCCTGACAAGGAAAGAGAAAGACAGACAGTATACAGATTGATCCTTTATATATCTCTCTTCTGATCACCTAAAGTTACCTCTCTCAGGTAGAATTTCTCACTAGACAAAAGGTAAAAATGGATAAACTGAGTCAAGGTATTTGATCAGGTTACAAACTCTTCAAGGAAAGAAAACCATCATGGGCTGGAGAGATGGCTTAGTGGTTAAGGAACTTGCCTGCAAAGCCAAAGGACCCAGGTTTAATTCCCAAGACCCATATAAGCCAGATGGACAAGGTAGTGCACGCATCTAGAGTTCATTTATAGTAGCTGGAGGCTCTGGCCCATTCTCTCTCTCTCTGCCTCTCTCTCTACCTCTCTCTCTGTTTCTCTCTCTGTGTTTCTCCCTCCCTCTCTCTTACTCGCTTGCTCATAAAATAAATAGAAATTAGGCCTCTGACAGTTGTATAGCCAGCAAAAATTTCCTCCCATTCTGTGGGTTGTCTATTGGCTCTGCTTATTATATGTTTGTGAAAAAAACTTTTCAGCTTCCTGAGATCCCAATGGTTGAGCCATTGTTTCAGTTCCTGAGCTACTAGGGTTTTGTTCACAAAGTCTTTTCCCACTCCTATATCGTGGAAAATTCCTATTTTTTCTTCTAGTAGTAGCAGAGTTTCTGGTCTTAAATTGAAGTCTTTGATCAATTTGGACTTGATTTTTGTGCATGGCGGGTCGAGTTTTATTTTCCTGCATATGGTTATCCAGTTTGACCTGCACCATTTGTTGAATGTGCTGTCTTTTCTCTAGTCTATATTGTTAGGGCTTTTGTCGACTATCAAGTAGCTGTAGTTACTTGACCCAAAGTCCAGATCCTCCATTTTGTTCCACTGGTCTATGTGATGGTTAAGTTTGTATCAACTTGGTCTGTTTAGGAATCCACAGACATTCCTCATAAGTGTGTCTCAGAGGTTGCTTCTAGGAAGGATTAACTAAAGGAAGAATCCTTCCCCCAGGGTGAGCCCTTCCCCCAGAGTGGGCGGCCGTCTCAGAGGAGGGGGCTCGTTTATCAAAAGAAGCTCTGGGAAGAGAAGTATCCTCTCCTCCCACCTGGCTGCCAGTGCTGCTCACTGTTCTCTGCTTGCTGCTTGGTGCTTTCCAGCATGGACTGAAGAGCAGCATCTCTCCAGGACACCTTCAGGCCTTCAGTGCCGGATCTGGACTGGGGAGGCATGCAGCCTCGTGGACTGAACAGCAACCTGGTATCGCTGGACTGTTGTAAACTAACCCCAATAAATCCCTTTTAATACAATTCATTCTATTAGTTCTGTTCCTAGGGGCTATAATGGTGATGCCTCCAGAGGTGTTTCTTTTGCTGAGGATATGCTTGCCATTCCGTATGAATTTTGAGATCATTTTTTCTATCTCTGTGAAAAAAATGTTGGGATTTTTATTGGTATTGCATTAAATCTGTATATTGCTTTTGATAAGATTGCCATTTTCAAAATGTTAATTCTGCCTATTCAGGAGCATCATAGGTCTTTCCATTTTCTCAAGTCCTCCTCAATTGCTTTCTTGAGTGTTTTTATATTTTCATTATATAAGTCTTTCACATCCTTAGTTACTGTTATTCAAAGGTATTTTATTTTTTGTTGCTATTGAAAATGGGAAAATGTTGCTAACTTCTTTCTCTGTATCTTTGTCCTTTGCATATAGAAAGGCTACTGATTTTTGTGCATTGATTTTGTATCCCGCTTCTTTGCTAAAGTAATTAATCACCTTTAAGAGTTTTGAGATAGAGGTTCTTGGATCGCTTATGTATAGAATCATGTCATCTGTGATTAGGGCTAACTTAACTTCTTGTTTTCCAATCTGTATCCCTTTTATTTCTTTCTCCTGTCTTAGTGCTTGAGCTAGGACTTCTAGTACTATGTTGAAGAACAGAGAGTGGACACCCCTGCTTTCTTTCTTATCTCAATGGGAATTCCTTCAGTCTCTCCCCATTAAATATTATTTGGGCTTTAGGTGCTTTATATATAGCCTTTATTATGTTGAAATATAAACCATCCATGCCTATTCTCTCCAACGTTTTGAACATGAAGTGAAGTTGAATTTTGTCAAAGGCCTTTTCTGCATTAATTGAAATGATCATGTGGTTTTTGTGTTTAAGCTTGTTTATGTGGTGTATTACATTGACAGATTTTCACATATTAAACCAAGCCTGACTTCCTGGGATGAAGTCTACTTGATCAAGTTGGATAATGTTTTTGATGTGTTGTTGAATTCGATTTGCAAGGATTTTGTTAAGGTTCTTTGTCTCTAAGTTCATCAGGGAAACAGGCCTATGGTTTTCTTGTGGCATCTCTGTCTGGTTTTGGTAGTAGGATGATACTAGCTTCATAGAAGGAGTTGGGGATCTCTCCCTGTTCTCTGATTGTGTGGCACAGTTTGAGAAAATTGGTTTCAGTTCTTCCATGAAGGTTTGTTAGAATTCAGCTGAGAAGCCATCTGGTCCTTGACTCTTCTTTGGGGGAGGTTTTTTTGATTACCTTTTCAATCTTGATGGCTGTAATAGGTTTGTTTAGGAGATTAATCTGCTCTGAGTTAAGCTTTGGTAGGTGGTATGTGTCCAGGAATTCATCTATTTCCTCCATATTATCCACTTTTGTGGAATACAGGTTTTTAAAATAAGTCCTGATGATTCTTCCAACTTTACTTATGTCTGTTGTGATCTCTCCTTTTTCATTTCTAATTTTGTTAATTTGAGCATCTATCTCTCTCTCTCTCTCTCTTTTTTTTTGCTTGATCAAATTGGCCAGGGGTTTATCAATCTTGTTTATTTTTTCAAAGTACCAGCTCGTTGTTTCATCAGTTTTCTTGTTTTCTTAGTTTCCAATTCATTAATTTCTGCTCTATCTTGATTATTTCTTTCCATATTGAGTTTTCTGGGTTGGACTCTTCGTGTTTTTCCAATGCCTTTAGATAGATGGTAAGGTTACTGATTTGGGATCTCTCTGTCTTTGTTATGAAGGCATTTAGTGCTATGAATTGTCCCTAAGGACTGCCTTCATTGTGTTCCATAAGGAAAACTGTCAGGTTTGCCTAGGGTGTATACAATAGAGCCCTTCTAAAGAAATCAGATGAGGGTAAAGTCCACCACCATAAGATTATAAATAGAAGCTTAGCAGGTGGGCAAGGTCTCTTATTGACTTTGCACTTCTCCTGAACTTCCAGGTCCTATTCTGGTAAGATTCCCCACCACACACCATTTCAGCCAGGCTGGGCTGAGATGGGGCTATAAGGCCTACTCCCACATGGGCTATCTATCCCCTCCTGCCTCCGCATGGAAGCAGCTCTCTGTATTTTCCCCTCTTTCCTTCTTTTAATATACTAAAGTCTCTCTAAGTCTTACCCTCTGGTCTATGGATTTAATTCTTTAAATTCATAAGAGAATAATTGAGAGTACCCTACATTTGTTGGTTCATTGGCATACTGGCAGGAAACTACAAAACCCCCATTACATTTTTACAAGAGAAATGATATTAAATAAGATTAACTACTGGTAGCCATTCAAATATTATCATAGAAAGTATCATTAACCCATCATAACCAAATCCACACAAGTTCCATTTTATTTTTTTTTCTGTTTTTTTTATTTATTTATTTGAGAGCAACAGACAAAGAGGCAGAGAGAGAGAGAGAGAGAGAGAGAGAATGGGTGCACCGGGGTCTCCAACCACTGCAAACAAACTCCAGATGCATGCGCCACCTTGTGCATCTGGCTCATGTAGGTACTCGGGAATCGAGCCTTGAACCAAGGGTCCTTAGGCTTCACAGGCAAGTGCTTAACCACTAAGCCATCTCTTCAGCCCCCACAAGTTCCATTTTAATGGCTGGGTTTCTTTCAGGCATTACCTTTCACTCAAAAACAAAAACTGGGTAGTTTACTACTAAAGCTAAGCATTCTCATCAGATCAACAACTTGATCCCCCATTGGACCCTATGGGTATAGCTATTCAAGCATCAATTCAAACCCTAGAAAATGAAAATTGCTTCTTTCCACAGACTTTCAAGGAATCATGTTAAAAATATTAAATATGTTAAAAAACATTGTTAAAAATAAGAATGGCAAGTCTAACATCAATGGCCCACCAGTATAATTTGTGTTCATTGCACTAAATGCTAAAAGAATGTAATACATTAAACAAGAAGAAACACTGAAAAGCATCTTTAGACGATATTGACTGCACTGATAATCACTGTGTGGTGGTTTGATTCAGGTGTCCCCCATAAACTTAGGTGTTTTGAATGTTTAAGTCCCTGGCTGATTCAGTTTGGGAATTGAATCCTCCTGGAGGCAGTGTACTTTGGGGGCGGACTTATGGGCATTATAGCCATCTTACCCTTGCCAGTGTTTGGCACACTCTCCTGTTGCTGTTGTCCATCTGATGTTTGCCAGGAGTTGATGTCTACCCTCTGCTCATGCCATCATTTTGTCCTGCCATCATAGAGCTTCCCCACAAGTCTGTAAGCCAAAATAAACCCTTTTCTCCCACAAGCCCCTCTTGATTGGGTGTTTTCTGGCAGCAACGCAAAGCTTCAATAACCATTCCTATTTCTACATAGAATTTCCTAGCAAACCTCTATATCATAGTGAAATGGTGTTCCTGTCATACAGAAAACATCGCATAATCTGCATTCCACAAAACAACAACAACACTATATACAAATTCTAACAATATATGAATGAATTTTAAACTTTTAACCAATCTTATCATAATAAGACACAACTTGAGTGATGTCATCCACTACTAAGCTTTATAGTCTAGGAACTAATATGTATGAATAGTGAGGAGTTCAAAAGTATATTTAAAACAGAATGAAAGCAATATTCTCATATCACACATAAAGCAAAGCAGCTCTTACATTCAAAAGGGTCTTAATAGTTTTCCCTGAAAAAGCCCGTGAGTGCATTTGATACTTATCATACAAACTGCTGGGCATCATTTATCACACTTGTTTTCAATAGGTTCCCTTAGAACAGCTGCTCAAGATGATAGTCTTTTTCCTTAGGCCTTTCAGAATATTTGAGGTAACTATTCATTAACAGTTGCACATGTATTCAGTCCTGTTGAACAGCTAGCAAACTGGAATTAGCTCTGATTTCACACTTCCTATCTGTGGGCCACATTCAAGCTGGGCTCAGTCTCTCAAGGTTCATATTATCCTCCACCCCAGAGCTAAGCAAGGGCATCTGACCTGGTATGCAAATAATCTAGGAACAAAAGTGGGTTTATTTTTCTGCCTTTGGAGCTCTGGTTCTCAAGTAGATTGCAGATGCAATCACCTAAAACTTAAAACAAAACAAAACAAACAAACAACAAAAAAAAAAAGGCACAATTGTCCACTCTAGATGGTCTGCATTCACTCAGCAATCCTCAAGGGCCTGTTTTTCAAGCTCTACATCCACTTCATGAATACTGAATTCCAAGTACATCTCATATTAAAATTCACAGCTCAAAGGTTTGTGGCATGAAGACAACATACACTCTGAAGTCAGTACTATGACAAGCACATTGGAGACCATGAGAATCTTTATGGATCCCAAGCTTCAATTCCTAGGCACATGTAGCAGAAATCTTTCTGCATCATTGGAGTCATTACTGTGTCCACTCTGTATCTCACTATGAAAAAAAGGTTTCTTTAATTCTAAACTCTGCCACTGTTGATATTACTGATACTTTGAGACAGGGCTTGGACAGAGCAGGAATTAGCTATGTAGCACAGACTGGCTTTGCACTCCAATCAGCCTCTGAAGGAAAGTGATTAAAGACATGTGTCACCATACCTGGTTTATTTTAAACATTATCAATGTGAAAATTTGACAGGCACTTAAATTTTTTTAAATTTTTTTTATGTTAGTAAGAGAGAGAGACAAATAGTGTGCCAGGGCCTCAGGCACTTTTAACATTCCAGAAAAAATTACTTCAAAGCCAGGCATGGTGGCGCATGCCTTTAATCACAGCACTCCGGAGGCAGAAGTAGGAGGATCACTAAGCTCAAGGATACCCTGAGACTACATAGTAAATTCCAGGTCAGCCTTGGCTAGAGTGAGACCCTACATCGAAAAACAAAACAAAACAATAACTTCAAATCTATCTCTCTCTCTCTCTCCTTGCTCTGTGTGTAAAATTTGGCCTGATGCTTGCATGGAAATGGCTTTTCCAGCTGAGCCATCTCCTAGCCCTGTAAATGTACCTGACTAATACATCTCTTAGGTCTCTTAGGACATAAGGGATTCCTGAGACTAAAATGATAGCTTGGAGTGGATTCCAGCATTCTTTTGTTTATAACAGGTATCTAATTCATGGAAATAGTCTAGGACAACAAAACTGAGGACATGGGAATGGTATTGGGGCCACTGTTCAAGAACTGTGATTCCATGAAGAGCTTCTCTCAAAATGATGTCAACTGATGAAATGAGCCCAGTTATTATAATAAACTATACCAGAGGCACCAATGCACTTGCAGTACCAACTAAATGAGCACTGGAAAGTGCTGGCCCATCAATCAGGAAGTCTCTCTTATACTCTTCCTCAGACAGCTTAGTGCTTGAATAGACAGATGTTAAGAATGAAACACTGTTTATGTGTAGATAGTAATTTTTATTCCTAAAGTCCATGTTTAAGAAAATTCAGCATGTAGTGGATGATGAATACATGAGGTTAAGAGTTAGCTGATACCCAATTTGAGAAAGATCTTGTTTCACCTAAAATATGTTCACTAGAGCTTCCATTTTGTTGTTTCTGCATTTAAATTATTCTCAACCAGAAGGCCTTCATTCAGGAAGATCTAATGTTTTGGTACCCTGTGCCAAACTCTGTGTTTCATAACTTGAAAGCATCATATCTCGAAATCAATCACTGCTTCTTCTAACATTCTATCATTCTGGTATAAATGCAACATGTAAATAGCATTCACTTACATTTATTAAATTAAACTGTTTTCAAAGTCATCGATTTAGTCAAGAAACATACAGAAACATGTAAAATACTAGTTTATCTGAGCAAAAAGATGAATTTTTCAAAATTTACAGAAAGGGGCTATTATTCATAAGAGTGCAGTATTTAAGAATGTACAAAAAGCATGTTCTACTTGAAAACTTAGTTTCACAAATATTGCTGGTGACATTTAAATGTTGGCCTAATCCTATTAAAGAAGTTATTTAAATATCTTTATTTAATTTCTTTTCCACCAAACATAGTGCTGTTTCTCCAATCTCCATCCCCTTTTCTTACATAATGTAATTACACAGTGAATTAACTCTTAAAAGTCAGTGCAACCCTACTGTCGAAGACAGCATTACATGTGTGAGACCAAACACAGAGAGACCTGGCCAGAATCTGGAAGAGGGTCAGTCCCCAGACAGTTAGCTAGTCTAGTACCAGAGGGTGCTACACGAGCAACTGAAGGGAAATGTCCAACATTGGTCCAAACAACTTGCAGTCTAAGAAACCCAGCAGGAAACAACCTGACGTAATGCTCATACAAGTGCAGTAGTGGCAAACAGCCATGGTGGGCAACCAACTGCTCTTGATTTGGCTAATAGATCCACTCAGTAGAATGGAACTCATTGCTGGAACTGGGAAATAAGTCAAAACCAGGTACAAAAAATGAGCTCAGTCTCCAAGATCAAAATACCACCAAATGTGGGCTAGAAGAGAGCTGACGCATATAAAATTCCCTCCAAAACATATATGGTCATCCCTTCTATCTAGTACTAACTACTCTCTGTGTTAGAAAATTTGCTTATCTTTTTTCAGATAAACAACAAACCTGAAGGGAGGATCAGCTAACCACACCTCACCAGGGCCCCAGCTGAAACCATAGAACAACGCAGGGGAAGGGCAAGAATACAGTGTACATGGCGATCATGACACCAGAAAACGGCTGAAGGAGATAAACACAGAGAACATCCAACTCCTACTAAGCCAGATATCCAGAGACACAGAGGCTCCCAAAACCTCATCACTGAAGCCGAACTAAAATGACCCCAATGTGGCTCAGGGAAACTCGCGGAAGAGGGGGCACAAAGATTGTTAGAGTCACAAGTTGGGGCATTATGCACAGAGACTGGGGCATACCCCCCAGAACTCTTGACTAATCTCACAATGCACGACCCACATTCTCCATTGATGACCGTCCCTTTGGAAGAGGGAGGACAGGGAGGAGGACAATGGAACCAATACTATGAATGTAAAATCAGAATATATATGTCAATGCAATCATAATCAAAGGTCAGGTCATTGCATATAAGTTATTTCAGGTCTGAAAAGTAAAGCACAGATGTCACCAGTGTACAAATATAATGATAAAAACAGAAATGAGTTCAGTTGTGTAGAATTTATAGCAACCCCATTTTTAAAAAATATATTTTCTTTTAATTAACTCTGCTTATATAATACAGATAGGTATACATGAATGATCCTAAATATAAATGAACAATGATAAAAATAAGCAGTCTTAATAATACCAATAGCATGTTGTCTTCTTAAGTGACCTCCTATCTGTGAACAATTCATCTTTCTCTTATTCACAGTCAATAGTACTAGGATCGCTTTTCCTCCCAACTCCAAGATCCACAAGCAGACACATGCAGGGTTCATTTTGAGCATATTCACTTCCTCTGGCTGGAAAAGCACAAGAGAAAAGTTTCCATGCATGCACTCATTCAAAAATCATTTATTAAGCATTCATCGTGATGCCTTGTTTTACAGGTTTTTGTAAATTCTGTAAACATTACCATTCACAATTTGTTATAATGTTTAATATTCACATAAACAAATCAAAATTAGGCAGTTTCCAATTTAGTAGAAATGTACATTTCTAGGACAAGGAAATCAAAATTTTTTTAAGTCACTTCTAAAATGTACAAAGGTATACTTTAACTTAAGGAAATAATATGCTCTAAAACTTTGCAAATTTATAAATTCCTGTAACTATAAAAACACATGATCTAATTACCTCATTAACACTGATACACATCTCAGAATTACTTCTCTATTATAGACATGCTTATTTTATAAAACATTTTCAAGGAGTTCAAGGTCTCTTGATTCTGCTAATTATAACAAATTCTCTTTGAAAGAATCTCCCTGTAGCCAAAATCATGATACCAAATGAATGAAAAAGTTAAAACACAACAACGAACTGGGCTCTAGGACAGATCTAATCTAAATGCCAAAACTTGTAGTTTTAAAGACAAACATTCCCTACCCTTAATTTAGTCAGACAACTATTAAAAAATATCATGTAGTAAATAATTTATTCCTGATAGTTCTGGAGGCTGGGAAGTCTGAGATAAAGGGGCAGCAACTTCAGTCTCTGTTTCCTGGATGGGGCCTATGGCTGCATCTTCACCCATGGAATGGGAAAATACTGCACATGGTGGAAAAAGTACGGCCTTCCTCAGGTCTCTTATAAGAGCACTAATTGCACTCACTGAGTTTAGTCAACTCCCAAAGGCCCTGCCCTGATACCATGGCAGTGAGGGTTAGATAATTTTGGAAGACCGCAATCATTCACACCAAACAGAAGCAGAGTTCAGAATCAAAATCTGTTGAAGGGACCTGGAGAGATGGTTTAATGGTTAAGCGCTTGCCTATGAAACCTAAGGACTCCGGTTCGAGGCTTGATTCCCCAGGACCCACGTAAGCCACATGCACAAAGTGCCACATGCATATGGGGTTTGTCTGCAGTGGCTGGAGGCCTTGGTACGCCCATTCTCTTTCTATCTGCCTCTCTCTGTCCATCACTCTCGAATGAATGAATAAATAAATAAATAAATAAATAAATAAATAAATAAATATTATTATAAAAAACCTGTTGAAGTTGGGTTGGGGAATATATATATGTGTGTATATACTCTTAAAAACATCCCAAAAGAATTAATAAAAGAAACTATGATCTGAATGTCTGTGCCCACTCAAAAATTCATGTTGGAACTTAGTCCTCCATGCATCCTGTTAAGAAGTGGGGTCTTCAGAAGGAAGGCAGGCCATAAGGGTTCCTTCTCAGTTCCTGCCATCATGTGAGGACACACTTTAACCCTTGCAGAGCACGGTATGTCCCCCAATAGACTTGGGTGTTTTAGTAAGCATGTAACTTGGGTGTCTAGCCACCTGCCTGGAGGAGGTGGATCCTGTGGTGAGGCCCTAAGGTGTGTGAGGGTGGATCTGATTCCCAAAGATATGCAGAGAGGTCTGAGCGCGCTGGTGTTTTGCTGGCTGCAGTTTTTCTCTCTGCTTGCATGTATGGAAGCAGTTTCTTCCACCACTGAAGGAATTTCCCCTGAAACTGTAGGCCTGAAATAAAGCCCTTCCTCTCATAAACTATATCTGGTTTCACTGTTCATCCAAGCAATGTGAAGCTGTCTACAACACTGCCGTCTTGGAACAGAGGCTGACCCTGTCAGTGATCCAGACCTTCCATCTTCAGAACTGCAAGCAAATACATTTCTGTTCTTTGTAAACTGCCTTGTTTGTTTTGAGATGGTGTCCCACTATGTTGCCCAGCATAGTCTTGACTTCTGGGCTCAAATGACCCTCCTACCTCAGCCTCCTGAGTAGTTGGGATCACAAAGAGTTGCTACCATGCCAGAAAGCGTGGCATTTTACCTTGGCAGCACCTTTACCATGACAAAGTGCCTGCCATGGGAAGCACTGAGCTGGTCTTTGCATATATTACAAGGGAACAATTAGATTTTTATTATCTCTCATAAATAATAAATTTCTTTGCTATCTCCATTGTATATGTGGGTTAAATGACTGAGCATATTTATTCAAAGATAGTACTCAAGGTCAAAGCTTCTAGAAGCTTTAATACCTGCCACCCAATCATGGGCGATTTGTTTAAAAATATAAATCCCTGAGCCAGTGGCAAAGCTACCAGATCATGGATCTGGCCAGACATTGGCATTTCAAGTATATAACCCCCAAATTAAAATTATTCTCACTTTAAAACTCAGTCATTCAGTTCATTTGTTCACTAAGTCATTCTTCCTTAATTCTATCAGAACTGGTTTAAATCTTGTAAACGCTCAGTTTTCACTCTCACCTTTACCTTATCAGAAGCGATGAACTAAAAGGTGCAAGTTTCAAAGTCAGCAATTTATTCAAACTTTCTTCTTATTTTTCAAATAATGAGAAATGTGTTAGAACTCACCAATAGATAAAAACAGCCTATATGAAAGCAACAAATAAAAGAAATCCAGAAAAAAACCACTGCAGAACAGCCAAGGTCCCACTAACGCACATTGTTTTTCATGCAGAATGATGTGTTCAGGGTACGTGACATGGTGTAAAGATGAAGAAATTCAATAATTTTTCAAAAGAAATAAACTGGCAGCAGTGTGACAGCTGCAGATTCTGCAAAGTCAACAAGCTGCTAGCACCACAGAGAATCACTGCTGCCATGAACACATATGAGAAGGTCGCGTTTGCCAGCCACCAGGTAGCAATTCAGGCTTTGTAACCATTCAAGGCCACAAAATTCCACTGAATACTCCTCCATAACCAAACTAAAGCTTCAACCTTTACCAGCCCATCCCAGAGACAGGTCAGCTGCAGTTCAAACTCCAAGAAAACCTTTGATTAACTTTTGTCCCTCTGTCACTAAAAATAATTTGCAGAATTCTGTCAAGGAAAACTCAAAGCAAATGTATTTATTACTAACCATAAATGTGAACCAATTCTACATACATTTTCATAAAACTATATAAACCTGTTTAATCTCCCAAAACTATAGCCTATATAAACTTATTTCTCAGTTGTAAATCTAGGGACGATGCCACTATTAAACATCTGTGTCACACAACCAAGTCTGTGGCTCAATTAGCTATGCTGAGAGGTTAGCTGGAACCTCTTGCCCATTCTAGGAAAATGGCTTCCCCATGCCATTTTTGCCTTTTAGACTCCAAAATGCACATGAAATTGCATCAGGCACAATCATTTGGGATTTACGACTTCCCAACATTTCTTGGAAGCCTTATGGACCTATGTACACTCCCAAATATACCTGACTCTCCCCTTCTTGACTCCTAGGTTCTAAAATACTCATAAAAGGACTAAAGATGAATGGTCAGTCCTGAAGGTGGACAGAGAGCATGTCTGTTTGGATGCAAACCAGAATTCCCAACAGGCCCCACATTTCCTCTGCAAAGGGCAGAAGCTTCATTATTTGCTTATTTGATCTCAAATAAGCACCATTAAAATGAAATGTGTGCACCTCAGGACGTTCCAGAAAGCAGAGTTCTGCTGCCGTCTTCACCCCAGGGGCCTGGCTGGAAGGTTTATGTTTACTATGGAAAGTAGATTGCCCATTTGTTCATCAAAACTAGTCGTCCACATTTTATAAAACCACTTTTTAAAATCAATTTAAAAAGTAAAATGCACCCCCACTGATGTAACCTGATTAATTATAGTCATGAACTGTTGTAAGATAACATGTATATATCATATGCATAAAAGAAAAACTTAAAGGGTGAACAATTACAAATACATATAAATTATAGTATTTGCTTGCTGCACCTGGATGTATCACCCTAAGGTTGTGTGACCCCCTAATGTGTTAGACTTCTTGATAGGATTCCTGTATGACACCAATGGCTACAGAAGTGGCTCAGATCACCAATGAATCTATTTGAGCCTCCCCTAGAAATCCTTTTAATATTATGCTTTTAAAGGCATTTTTGCAAGTTCTAATAGGAAATGACAAAATATACAAGTTTCCAAAACATGATTGTGAGTTTGTTGAAGGGATGCTTTTGAGACCTACCATACCCCCAGTATTGCCATTATGAACTCCTATGTGAAGATGTGTTTAAACTGTATGCCAACCTGGTTCTGTTCCTCTGAAGGTCTGAAAGTTTTCAACAAGCTCAGAGTCTAAGTGCAGTTTGATTCAGAAACTGCACAAAAGATTATGGTGTGCCTTCCTGTGTTCTCATCTTTCTATTCTCATCTGTGTTCTAAGGGTCTTGCTACTTTAGATGTGAATGTGTGGTGTGTATTATATCACACTGAATCATACATTTGTAAATTGTTTTTGCATAATGGAATATGAAAATAAATGAGTGCTAAGGAAGGAACTCAGTGGTAGAACACACCCCAGTATGCATAATGCCATGGATTCAATCCCGAACGTAATAAGGAAAAAAAAATGGCCAATCACAGTGACAGATGTTCATACCATGGTTTTCATAAACATGCATACAAATTAGCGGCTTCCAGAGGCTCAAGATCTTTTGTACTCTGAACTCTATACACTCTACTGAGAAAACTCAAGAATTATGAATAATGTCACTATTTAAAAGAGCATTAGGATCAGGTCCCCAGAGCAAACATAAGCTGTTTATTATATTACCTTCTGTCCCCAGTAGAAGTCATCAAAGCCTGGTCTTAGTCATATATCGCTGTCATAGCTTTTCTAGAGATGTGGTTGTTAGCAGGAACACAACTGCTTCCAACAAATGCTCAATAAATGCACGTAGAATAAACAGAAAAACCACTATATGCTTCCAACAGTTAGTTTAACAGAAGAACCACTTTTGGATTTTTTTCTCACACATATCTTGTGAAACATGATGCCCAGGATTGGAATGGCACACAGACTGCAGTGAACACTGAGAAATATTGAAAGGGACTGAGGGTGAGCATCCAAGGGACAAGGGTAGATAAGCCCTCCATACTGAGACCATTCCTGAATGACAAGGCCAACATAGAGAATGTGTAGGGGCAACTGGAGAGCTCTTGACTTGCTGACACCACAGACATAGGTAAAAGGAGGTTCCAAAACCCAGAGACCTATTAAAGTTAAAACACCAATGGCTTCTGTTATCCCAAGATTTGCTTCATGGTTTAGTATACTTTAATTTTTATTATTCCTAAGGCAGGCATGACCCCATGCTTGAAATCTTACATTCCAGGAGGACCAGAAGCTCAAGGTCATCCTCAGCTACATAGTGAACTTGAGACAAGCCTGGGCTATATGAGACCCTGTCTCAAAAACAAACAAAAAAAAATTTATTCCATTATTCTAACTCATAACCTTCTCTTCTGAACTGGGACTAGCATCTTTTTCCTCACACAGGGGGTACTCAGGAACTGCCAGCTGGTCTTTGGTGATTGATACCTTGGATGATGAAGACTAAGGGAGCTTATCAGTGCTTAGAGCCTATGAACAAGTAGATCCCGTACTCTCTTTCCTTTTACACACTCACAGAGAATTGTGTACATCACGCTTTTCCCATTTTTATAGAGAGGTAGGATATCCAGGTTAGTAAAAATTTTCATCCTTCTTTCAAAACAGAGTAAGAATTTTATGCAGCATTTACTTTCACAGTCTATTACACATAACCCATTTAATGTAAGCTGCTAAAACCATCCTGGAAGTTAAGACTCTGCAACAAGCTTATAAGTGAGCATCACGTACAGCAGAACCAGTGTGCTTATTTTATTTGAACACCACACAAATGGAAAGATAAAAGAATAAGGCATTGAATTTACCTGCCATGTAAGTTATTAGAATGCCATTTATTGGCCCCTTATGGATGTTAGATCAAAGTCATTAACCATTTACCATCACTAGAGGAAATGGTCAAGTGTGGTTTTATGTAAGCCACACAACAGAGCAATTTAAAATTTCAATTTCTGGTTTGTAAGAACAGAAAATCAAACATTACCAAATCCCTTAACTATCTACAATGTTGGGTCACAGTGGCTTCTCATTGTTTTCATAAGTAATCTTACACACAAATCTTGAGATACAGAGGATGAGGGCTTTAAAAATTCTAACACTAATACTGAAATCACTAGGCATCATGAATTTTCTTCCTGTCCAAACTATTTCATCTCAATATATTTCACTCAACCATAACTGGTTTATGCCACTTATTGTGAAAAGGCTTTTTCAGATTTATGAGGGAGGGAGAAAGTAGCAACACACCAATGAAATCTAGAAAAGCACAAGATAGCTATAAAAACAGCCATCCATCATCTCCACATTTCCATTCCAGAGACAGCAACGAGAGGGGCTGTTTCTACACCACTCAGCCAGCACACTTAAAAAGGGTCGCTCCACTGCGTAGGCAAAGGAAGCTAATTGATTAGCTGCTAGAGAGAAATCAATACGAATGTCCTAGAAAACACCAGCTTCTAAATTCATTCTGGCCCCAACAAAATCCTGGTCACTGCTTGACATTGTTTTCTAGATATGTAAAATGCAGCCATGTCAAACGTAGCAATTTTAGTCCCCGGAGCACTGTTAATCCCAGCATAGACAGACAGAAAGACAAGACACACACACACACACACACACACACACACACACACGAGCACACACGTGCACATGTGAACCAGCAGAGAGGAAGGAATAAAAAGGAATATGTCCAAAGTGTCTTTGAAAATAAAAGGAGACAGGCTGGAAGGATGGCTTAGTGCTTAAGGCATTTACCTGCAAAGCCAAAGGACCCAGGTTCGATTTCCCAGGACCCACATTAGCCAGATGCACAAGGGAGAGCATGTGCCTGGAGGTCCTTTGCAGTGGGTACAGGCCCTAGCACTCCCATTCTCCCCCCCCATCTCTCTTTCTCTGTCAAATAAATAAATAAAAATAAAATGTTTGAAAACAAGAGGAGCGTCTTACATTATCTGGTAAGTCTTTTACTCATGCAGATTTGCCTACAAACTTGAAAAATACCAACCTAGTAAAAACAGGATTGGGTGTGGTGTTGCACACCTTTAATCTCAGCATTCAGGAGGCTGAGATAGGAGGACTGCTTTGAGTTTGAGGTCAGCCTGAGAGTACATAGTCTCTAAAAATTCCCAGGGGACCAAGTTGAGTGAAAGCAAGTGGAAGGAAGGAAGGAAGGAAGAAAGAGAGAAAGGGAGGGAGGGAAGAAAAGAAAACTAAGAAATCAACTAAATATACATATTGTATACACAAGAGAAATTAAAGTTTCTATTTTAAAATATAATTTTAACATTAATATTAACCATTCAAAATTGAATGAACACTGACACTTTTGACAACCAAAGGCACAGTCAGCTGTGTTGGTACCTTGGGAGCTACTTTGATTCAGAATGGTGTCACAGTTATCTTACCCTCTCTCTGAATGCTTGCTTTGGGCTAGCCTTTAGTCTCACCATCACTATACTAACAAAATATATGTTTTGGCATGCAGGTGCAATGATGTGTAGTGTAGTATTTGTGTGGCAGGGTGTATGCATAAGGGTGTACAGTTGCATGCACCCTGTGTACATGCATGCAGAGGCCAGAGGAAATATCAGATATCCTCCTCTCTCTGAGTCTAATGCATTATTTCCTTATGACACTCTCACTAAAACTGGAACTGCTGTTTTTTTGTTTTTGTTTTTTTTTTTGGTCAGGCTAGATGAGCAGTGAGAACCAGTGATGCTCTTGTCTTTGCTCCCCACAGGACTAGGATTACAGGCATGTGTCCAACTCAGCTGTTTATGTGGGCACTAGAGAATTGAATTTAGGATGAATCAGACCCTCGCAGGCCCCCATGCTTGTGCAATAAGTACCCGTACCCATCAGCCATCTCCCAGTAGTCATTCGGTTAATTCTTTAAAACTTATTTGTGTTTGTAAGTATATGGTTTATGTATGTGTATAGGTATATGTATGGGTATATAGTCTATATAGCAAGTATGAAGCTTGCTATATTAGATTATATACCCATACACACCAGCACACAGCCGGTCTCAAAAGAACAAAAGCAAACAAAATGAGAAAAATAGGGAGGGACAGAAGGGGCGGGGGAGAAACGCGAACAAAAGAAAGAGGGAGAAAGAAAGGGGGAGTGAGATGAAACGTTAGGGTTTTTTGTTTGTTTGTTTGTTTGTTTGTTTATACATTTTATTGACAACATCCTTAATTGTAGACAATATCCCATGGTACTTCCTTCCCCCCATTTTCCCCTTTGAAACCGTACTCTTGAACATATCCCCTCCCCCTCCCAATCAGTCTCTTTCTTAATTTTGATGTCATCATCTTTTCCTCCTATTATAATGGTCTCATGTAGGTAGTGTCAGGCGCTGTGAGGTCATGGATATCCAGCTCATTTTCTGTTTGGAGAGCACGTTGTAAAGAGTCCTACTTTTCCTTTGGCTCTTACATTCTTTCTAAGACCCTGAGTCTTAGAAGGTGTGTTAGAGAAGTTTCAGTGATGAGCACTCCCCTGTGCCGTTTTCTCAGCACCATGGCACCTTCTGAGTCATCCCAAGGTCACCACCATCTAAAAAGAGAAGCTTCTCTAACCAGAAGTGAGAATAGCATTAATATATGGGTGTGGACATTAAGAGAAGTGCTTACTGGGCAATTTGGTGAGCGCAGTATATATATTTAGTCAGACACCAGCAGGCATTACACCCCTAGGGCTCATGACTACCCCCTGTTGTAGGTTTTCAGTATCAGGGATGTATTCCCTCCCATGGAGCAAGCCTCCAGTCCAATTAGAGAGTGCTTGGTTCCCCCATAACAGGCATGCCACTAATGCACCCCCTGGCTCATTTGGCCTGGCTGGACACATTTAAAGCTTGCAGTATCCACTTTTGAGTATCTTCACTGGTGATTTCTCTCTCTCCCATTGAACTGCATGCAGCGTAGCTTTTTTCACCTTTCTGTCAGCTGGTCCACATGGAGGAGGCTTTCAGCTCAGCTCCAGTAGGGTTTTTCAGTGACCTTGCAGCCCACGTATGTGGAGTCTTCAGCAATAGGGTCTTACCATCTATTCCTGGTGGGAAACCAAGGGCCTTGGCAATGGCCTATAATGTTTTGGGGGTATCTGTGACCTCCCTGGCCAACAAATCACTGGATGGTATCCCATCCCTGGCACTGAAAATTTTCTAGAAATTATCTATTGCTTCTGAGTGCTCCATTGCCCAGAAAAGTCAGTTTCCATATGGCTTATTTATATTCTCTTAGATTTTGATTAACCCTCCCTCCACCTTTCCTTTACTCAATCTCTTCCTCTGACCTCACTTAGGCCTTTTCACCCCCATTAATCTGTTCTTCTACTTACATATATACAATACCATCCTATTAAGTCCCCCCTCCCTTTCTATTGCCATTACATCCTCTTTCTAGCTTACTGGCTTCTGCTACTGAAGTCCATACCATTTGTAGCTAGGATCTACATATGAGAGAGAACATATGACGTTTGGCTTTCTGGGCCTGGGTTACCTCACTACGTATGAAATGTTAGCTTTTAAAATTTGTATGTGTTTATATGCATGGCTATGTTCATGTGTTAATGTGTGTACATTTGTGCATGTGTGAGTGCAGGCACATGCCATAGCATGAATGTGAGGTCAGAGGAGAACTTTTGAGTATGGCCTAGCCATCCCACCCAGTTTGAGGCAGGGTTTCTCTGACTCTCACCCTGCTGTTGTTCTTTGGTTAGCTCATCCAAAACTTCCCAGAGATCCTCCTGTTTCCACCTACCATCTCACCTACCAGCCTCAACGCCATCATTCTGAAATTATAGAAGCCAAGCACAGCTTCCAACTTTTTCACATGAGGTCTGAGGATCAAACTTGAGTACTAAAACTTGCATGGCATGCTTCATCCTCTGAGTCATCTCCCAGCCCACAAAACACTACTTTAGAGGACAAGAAATAATTCTTATTGACAGAGTGACTTTCCACATAGTACGAAAGGTACTGATGCCATCCTCAGACAATTCATCTTTGCATAAGTTTTCATAGAGCTATGTTTGTTATGCATAGTAGGACAGGCAATCTTTCATGCTAGAATACCCTAACATCTAATATATGAAAGAATTAAATATAAAAGTAAACAGAAGAAAATATGACATTTTTTCCATTAGGTATTCCTGAAAATTATCGCTCATGATTTTAAAGTTCAAAAAGAGAAACTCTATAAAACAATTAAAATTGCAAGGTCTTTGGCAGAAAAAAGATAATGCTACCAATTCAGTGTCTTTACAATGTGAGGTTACAAATTGGTATATCCTATGATGTATAGATATTGAAGGCCATCCTTATTAAATTTGCATTTCTGAAAATCACAAAGTGATAGGTAATGTCATATTAAATAGCTTATCTATAAAGAAAATTTTCATGAAACATATTTTAGATACAAAAGCAATACCTGTGGAAAAGCTGTAAATAGCTACTGATGGTCAACCTACTAACTACTGCTAACTTGAGATATGCTGAGTCACTCCACTGACCCAACTCAGATGGATGTGATAATGTAATGTAACCAGTACATAAAATCCCACAGAAGAACTCATGCCTCTGATGTTCAGAAGTATTTTGGAAAGCTAATCAGATTGCTGAGTTTGAAATCTTTAGAAAACTTCACAACCAATTTATAAAATTTATGTTTCATTTTTCTCAGGTCATACATGATATATGTGTGTCCACCAGTCAGGAAGTAATCATGAAATGTTAATGTGTGAATAAGCCATATGGAAACCTAGTTTTTGAGACAATGGTGCACCCAGAAGCCATAGATTTTTACTAGAAAAATTTCAGTGCCATGGATGTGATACCTTCCGGTGAGTTGTTAACGAGGGAGGCCCCTAATGCCCCCAGAACATTACAAACAATTGTCAAGGCTCATGGTTTCCCACCAGGAATAGACAGTAAGACCCAATTGCTGAAGATTCCAGATGCTTGAACTGCAAAGTTACTGAAAAATCAAGCTGGAACTGAGCTGAAAACCTCCTCCCAGTAGACCAACTGACAGAAAGCTGGAGAAAGATATGCCGCATGCAGCTAGCTGGGAGAGAGAAGCCATCAGTGGACACTGCAAGCCTTAGATTTGGCCAGCCAGGCCAAATGAGCTAATAGGTGCAATAGTGGCATGTTTGTTACGGGGGAAACCAAATGCTCACTAATTGGACTGGAGGCCTGCTTCATGGGAGGGAACACATCCCTGATACTGAAAATCTATGATGGAGGAGGTCATGAGCCTTAGGGGTGTAACACCTGCTGGTATCTGGCTAAATGCATATACTATGTTCACCAAATGGCCCAGTAAGCACTTTTCTTAATGTTAATACCTATATATTTATGCTACTCTCACTTTTAGTTAGAGAAGTGTACCTTTTCAGGTGGCAGTGACTTCTGGGATGATTCTGAAGGAACCATAGTGCTGAGAAGAAGTGACAGAGGAGTGCTCAGCACTGAAACATCTCTATCACACTTTACAAGGCTCAGGATCCATTGTGGAAGAGGTGGCAGAAAGAACATAAGAGCCAAAGGAAGAGTAGGACTGCTTATGATGAACTCTTCCAGATACAAAATGTTCTGGATATCCATGACCTTTCAGTGCCTGATACTACCTACCCAAGACCCTCATAAAAGGGAAAAAATGATGATGACATCCAAAGAGAGAGACTAATTGTGTGGGGGGGGGGGGATAGAATGGAGAATGATTTTGTGAAAGGTAATGTGAGGGAGGGGAGGGAATTACCATGTTTTATTGTCTATAATTATGGAAGCTTTCAATAAAAAAGTTTAAAAAAAGGCGGGCATGGTGGCGCACACCTTTAATCCCAGCACTTGGGAGGCAGAGGTAGGAGGATCGCCGAGAGTTCAAGGCCACCCTGAGACTACATAGTTAATTCCAGGTCAGCCTGGACCAGAATGAGACCCTACCTTGAAAAACCAAAAAAAAAAAAAAAAAAAAAAAAAAAAAAAAAGTTTAAAAAATGTTAGCATAAATTCTGATAAAGACAGATTATGAATGAATGAAGAAAATAACTGCCTACATGGTCATTTTAGTTTTATATTTTTCAAACAGATGAAAATCGTTGCACTTGGAAATGCATAATGTTGAAAAAGGAATGTTTTGTATGAGTTCTACTTTGTAGGGTTTGGTAAATAGATCACAGGTGTTTGGAATCCCCATTATCTAACAGATATATGGAAAAACAAACCAGTAAAAAGTATAGCAGAGATATCAGGTACAGAACCTGATTTCTATCCAAACTTTTGCCCCTCCTGAAAAATACTCACAAGAATCCTATTGCAAAAAAACACCTGGTTCTTTCCTCTGAATGGACAAGAACCTCTCTCTAAAAAAGAACACTAGCAAGAGCAAATGAATGTCTCATTTGTCTATCAATACTAGTTAAATGTGAACATGGGAGGGTCAGAGCTAAGAGTATATAGCAGAGAGAAATGTTGGGACATGTCAGTACATTAACTAATGGTATTTTCTCTCTATTAAGCAAAACATTATAAATTTATAATTCATAAAATCATCAGATAGACTAAAGAAAGAAATGTGCTTGGAATTGAATGTTATGGACTTCAGGGTCTGAAGGACAAAGTTGCACTCCCAGCTGCTTGCTAAAGGGAAAAGTACATGGCAAGATCTATTAACACACAAGATTAGGAGACAAAAACACACCACTGTTATATACACAGATGATAAACCAGACAAACGAGGAAGTGCATGGTTTAAGCAGCTATGTGTCAACACAACTGTGACTCATGCTAAAGCTAAGTCTGACTATACACTGAGAGCGATGCTGAGAGACACTCCACCACATTTTCCAGCACGGAATGATTCAAAAGCAGGTGAGCACCTCACAGAAGGTGCCTCAGCAGGACTCTCAATGCCCTCTCTCGGGCCACTACAGTTCTGTGCAGAAGGAAGGGTGGCCTCCTTTACTGGCTGTAAGGATTACCAGAAACCTTTATTGTCTCTGCTTTCTATAATGTCCAAAAAAATGCCAAAGAAAGAAAAATCTTTTCTTTCCCTCAGTCTGCAAAGATCCTAACAAATTTCACCGTCCTTATGGATTTCATTTACTTACTTATTCACTTTTGTCTTTACTTCCTCCCTTTTCCACAGTGTCTAGAGTTGGGTCATGAAGTCCAAAATGTGTAACTTACCTTAGGATGGTGGTCAAAAAGAGTATTTAATAAAACAAGAAAGCCTGATAAAGCCTGCAGTTATCTGCTCTGTGAGTTGCAGAAGGCTGAAGAAGTGAATCTCTAAAGGGAGCAGTACTGAGAAGACTAGCTTCTGAGAAGAAGAAAGCTTTGTAAACAGATCATTGTAGACAGTCTTACCTTGAAAAGACTGCTTGGCTCTATCTACCAATTCCTCAATCGGGTAGCTGCCCAAGCTTCCTCTGGCATGTTTAGTTTTGCAGTAGGTACAAGCATTGAGACACCTGTTTAAATGACAGCAAGAAGTAAGACTCAACAATTTAAAGGTGCTTTATACATGATGTAAGGGGCAACACGAACAGTACAGTGCCATTGTAGTGACATATATATGTTACTGAGTATGTCAGCTTGTAGAAGAAACACAAAATAATCATTGGCATACCTCATACTTCCACGAGGCACAGAAATTTGTAGTTTCTTTGAGATTCACCTACTTAAGAATGGTTGTACAAGTCATATATTATCTTAAAACACATGCATCAATGAGAAACAAAATTTAGTTAATACTTACAATGTGTGTAAGCTGGTTTCTTTGGTCATTAAATAACTAAAAAATGTTAATACTGCTCACATATACTTTAAAAAATTTTATTTTTTATTTTTGAGAGAGAGACAGAAAAAGAGGCAGAGAGAGAGAGAGAGAAAGAGAGACAGAAGGGGAGTATCAGGGCAGTTCAGCTACTGAGAATGAACTCCAGACACATGTGCTCCCTCGAGGCGCATGTGAGACATTGTGCTCTTGCATCACTTTGCATCTGGCGTACATGCAACCTGGAAATTCAAACATGCATTCTTATGCTTTGCAGGCAAGCACCCTAACCGCTAAGCCATCTCTCCATTCCCCACATACACATTTTATTAGAGATGCTGAGGCATATTCATTTAATTTTAATTATTTAAGAATAAACGAACAGAGCTGGAGAGATGGCTTAGCAGTTAAGACTCCCCAGAACCCACATAAGCCAGAGGCACAAGGTGGCACATGCATCTAGAGTTCATTTGTAGTAGCTAGAGGCCCTGTAATGCCCATTCTCTCTCCCTTCCTCCCTCTCTCTCTCTCTGCTTGCAAATAAATAAATTAAAATCATTTTTAAAAGAAAAGAAATGAAAAGCAACACAGCATCTCGGAAAAATACATGCCCTGATAAATTTCAAATGTTTTCCCTCTAGGAAAAAATAAAAACAGGAAGGTACCTACTGCGAATATTCTATCCAGTAACATTAGTCAAAGAAAAGAAGTAGAGCCAGGTGTGGTGGCACACACCTTTAATCCCAGCACTCAGGAGGCAGAGGTAGGAGGACTTCGGTGAGTTCGAGGCCACCTTGAGACTACATAGTTAATTCCAGGTCAGCCTGAGCTAGAGTGAAACTCTACCTCAAAAAACCAAAGGAAAAAAAAAAAGTAGAATGACAATATTGGTTTTGAGAAATGTAAGAATAGAATTATTTCCCAACAGTCTTCAGACATAATTAAAAGTTATCTTTGAGCGGGCGTGGTGGCACACATCCTTAATCCCAGCATTCAGGAGGCAGGGGCAGGAGGAAGGCTGTGAGTTGTAGTCCACCCTGAGACTACATTAGTGAATTCCAGGTTAGCTGGGATTAGGGCAAGACCCTACTTCCAAACAACAACAACAATAACAACAGTTGTCTTTGGAGCTGGGGAGATGGCTGGTTGGTTAAGAGCACTTGCTATGTAAGCATGAGGGACTCAGAGAGCTTGAATCATCCTGAGTTTGATTCCACAGCACTCACATACATAACTGGGTGTAACCACACACAAGTGGAACCCCAAGTCTGCTGATAGCCAAGACAAGAGAATTGCTGGGCCTCAATAGTCAACTGGGTTGACCGAAAACAATGGCAGCTCCAGATTCAGTGAGAGACTCTGGCTCAATGAAACACATGGGTGAGTGATGGAGAAGGGTACTTGGTATTCCCCTCTGGCTTCCACATACATGCACATGGAGCACATACATCTGCACATACACATGCATACACTGCAAAACACCACATGTATAATTAATTTAAACAAATTTATTAAAAACTAAGAGCTGGGTGTGGTAGTGCGCCTTTAGCCTTTAATCCCAGTACCAGGGAGGCAGAGGTAGGAGGATCTTCTTGAGTTCAAGGCCACCCTGAGACTATACAGGCAATTCCAGGTCAACCTGAGCTAGAGTGAGACCTTACCTCGAACCCCCCAACCCAAATAAAATAAATACATAAATAATTAAAATAATTAAAACTAAGATAAAGATGAAATTTACACTGAACGCAACCAAGGAGAAAGCCTCTGTGGCCCAATGGCTGTCATGAAGTGCAGATGTTTAAGATCATCACTGTGCAGGTACTGTACACTACCATATCAAGAAACACTGAACTTGGAATCATCAAACCTGACCAATGTACAAAGTACACATGAATCCCTGGGCTCAGCAGCCAAGCAGGCAATGCCTAATCTCAGATCATGAACAGAAATTTACAGATACTGAGATGTGTTTTACTATTTAATCCACGCCCTGATCTTCCAGTGTGACACTCTGTCACTCTCAAGTAATTTAATAGACACAAGTGTGGCTTTTCTATACTTTCTTTCCTTTAAGTAGTAGGAAAGGCACCTGGCTGTGCTCATTATGAAGGAAACTCTTCTGTTCTGCCCTCAGCAAGGAGCAGATACTGTTATACTATCATACATCTTGATAAGTTTTGTATTAACCAAGTCAGGGGGATGAGTATGGGAAAAGAAATGGGAAGGGAAGAGAAACATTTTAAATATTTATTATAAATGAACTGATAAATCATTTGGGAAAATATGCTAAAAGTTTAGATGTGATATTCTAATATTTATTTATTTAAGAGAAAGAAAGAGAAAAAGAGGCAGATATATAGAGAGAAACAGAATGGGTGCGCCAGGGCTTTAAGCCACTACAAACAAACTCCAGATACATGTGCCACTTTGTCCATCTGGCTTACGTGGATACTGGAGAATTGAACATCAGCCCAAAAGTGACATTCTAAAACATTTATAATAATCAAAAAAGCCAGGAGGGCTGGAGAGATGGCTTAGCCATTAAGGCGCTTTCCTGTGAAGCCTAAGGACTGATGTTCAAATCCACTAGATCCCACATATAGTCAGACACAAAAGTGATGCAGACATACAATGCCATGCATGCCCACAAGGGGGTGTACACATCTGGAATTCATTCACAGCAGCTGAAAGGCCCTGGCGTGCCCATTCTCTCTCTCTCCCCTCTTTGTCTCTCTGTCTCTCCCGCTTTATCTTTCTCTCTCTCTCTCAAAAATAAAATAAAATAAAATTATATATATATATATATATATATATATATACATATACATACATGCATGCATACATACATACATACATACATACATACATACATACAAGCCAGGAAACATAAATACTACAAAATGAATTCAAAATAAGGACTAGGAAGATGGTTCAGTTAGTAAAGTGCTTGTTTTGCAAGCATGAGGACCAGAATTCAATGCCCAAAAGCCATGTAGAAAAGCCAGGCATGGTGACATGTGCTAGTCATCCCAGGGCTAAGGGGGTAGAGACAGGCAGATCTGAAAGGCTTGCTGGTAGTTTGTCTTGCGCATTCGTCAAGTTCTAGACCAAGGAGAGATTCTATCTCAGAAAAGGTGTACAGAACCTGGGAGGAATGATACCTAAGATTGCCCACTGTCTTCCACAAGCATATATATATATATAAATATGTACAGAAATAAAAGAATTAAAAAATCCAAAATATTTCTCACTGAACTATTCTCTTGGATTACAGTGCTTGATGTGAAATTTCTGAATTTTAAACTATCATGATTTAGTTTTTATGTGTAGTTATCAAAACAATGCTTACTATTTTCAATACTTAATACTTTGTATTAGAGTCAACATTTCTAAAGTTCACATTTCTGTGCACATGCCACAACAAGGCCAGTGCAAGCATTACATCTGCCATGTCATACTTGTGAAAAACAGAGATCTGCTAGAACAGATGAAAATATGCAACGCCAAGTCAGAAAAGAAGGATCCTTTTCATGCTTCAAAAGTTTTCTCTATCATCAGGACCTGTTTTGACCAATCCTTTCAACACATCAAACCTTAAAATAAGGGAATTCATAACAGAAACCTTTAGTAGATCAGTTCAGTTATTTGTAAGCAATTAAATATTTGTCCAAGAGTAAGAACACAGAGCCAGTTTCTTCAACTGTCAAAAACAAAAGATCTTTCAAAGCTTCCTGTTGAAAGCCAAAACCAAACAGAGGGAACTATTGAATTGCAAAGAATATGCAAAAAACCCTGAGCAGACCAGGCTGTGGTGATGCCAGGACAAAACCCTGGCAGACCAGGCTGTGGTGAGGCTCAGGAGAAAACGCTGGCAGACCAGGCTGTGGTGAGGCTCAGGAGAAAACGCTGGCAGACCAGGCTGTGGTGATGCCAGGACAAAACCCTGGGCAGACCAGGCTGTGGTGAGGCCAGGACAAAACCCTGGCAGATGAGGCTGTGGTGATGCCAGGACAAAACCCTGGCAGATGAGGCTGTGGTGAGGCTCAGGAGAAAACGCTGGCAGACCAGGCTGTGGTGATGCCAGGACAAAACCCTGGGCAGACCAGGCTGTGGTGAGGCTCAGGAGAAAACGCTGGCAGACCAGGCTGTGGTGAGGCTCAGGAGAAAACGCTGGCAGACCAGGCTGTGGTGATGCCAGGACAAAACCCTGGGCAGACCAGGCTGTGGTGAGGCCAGGACAAAACCCTGGCAGATGAGGCTGTGGTGAGGCTCAGGAGAAAACGCTGGCAGACCAGGCTGTGGTGAGGCTCAGGACAAAACCCTGGCAGACCAGGCTGTGGTGAAGCTCAGGACAAAACCCTGGCAGACCAGGCTGTGGTGAGGCTCAGGAGAAAACGCTGGCAGACCAGGCTGTGGTGAGGCTCAGGATAAAACCCTGGCAGACCAGGCTGTGGTGATGTCAGGACAAAACCCTGGCAGACCAGGCTGTGGTGAGGCCAGGACAAAACCCTGGCAGACCAGGCTGTGGTGAGGCCAGGACAAAACCCTGGCAGACCAGGCTGTGGTCAGGCTCAGGAGAAAACGCTGGCAGACCAGGCTATGGTGATGCCAGGACAAAACCCTGGGCAGACCAGGCTGTGGTCAGGCTCAGGAGAAAACGCTGGCAGGCCAGGCTGTGGTGAGGCTCAGGAGAAAACCCTGGCAGACGAGGCTGTGGTGATGCCAGGACAAAACCCTGGCAGATGAGGCTGTGGTGAGGCCAGGACAAAACCCTGGCAGACCAGGCTGTGGTTATGCCAGGACAAAACCCTGGCAGATGAGGCTGTGGTGAGGCCAGGACAAAACCCTGGCCGACCAGGCTGTGGTGATGCCAGGACAAAACCCTGGCAGACCAGGCTGTGGTGATGCCAGGACAAAACCCTGGGAGACCAGGCTGTGGTGATGCCAGGACAAAACCCTGGGAGACCAGGCTGTGGTGAGCCTCAGACAAAGCTCAGATCACATCTCTCTGTCTCTGTTAGCAGGCCACTGGCTAAGGAGTAACTAAAAGCTAAGAGCAGAGAGAAAGATTAGCATTGAACTCAGAAACCCTAATGTGACCCAGGTTTCTCTTCCTTTGTGCTTCATGTCACAGAGAAAGTTGCATAGCAAACACTATTTAGATAAAAGTACTGATACTGGAGTGACGAGAATACTGATACCAGAGCAGGTGAAAAAAATTAATGCTGGAGTGTCCATTATTCAAACAGCACCTTCCATTTCCTTCAGATAATTTCATCCTTATTTTTTTTTTTGTAATCAGTTGGTAAAACTATAAACTCTCAAAACTTCCAAACTTTGAAAAGAAAAAAAAAAAAACACAGAATACCTCAGTGAGAGCAAAGACTTGGAATGCGGCAGTGGGATCTGACCACATTCTGCTGTATGGGCATTTCATCCAGTGTCCACAGCACAGCCTGGGCCAGCCTGGTGCTTCATATGTCTACTGTGGCTTCTTGTTCAGTTTTAAAGGTTGTCCCCCAACCACCGCCCACAAGATACAAAGTTTCTGATCTTTCAAAAAAAATACAGAAGATATTCGTATTACCAGAATCAGAGATCCAAGCAGTTATAAAAAGTCTCCCAACTAAATAAGCCCAGGCCTAGATGGATTCACTGCTGAATTTTACCAGACATTCCTGGAAGAAACTATACCAATGCTTCTCAAACTTTTCCATAAAATAGAAAAGGAAGGAATTCTACCAAAATCCTTCTATGAGGCCAGCATCACCCTGATACCTAAACCGGACAAAGACACATTAAAAAAAGAAAATTACAGACCAATCTCCCTCATGAACATAGATACAAAAATTCTCAACAAGATACTGGCAAACAGAATACAAGAATATATCAGAAAGATTATTCACCACAGCCAAGTAGGCTTTATCCCAGAGATGCAGGGATGGTTCAACATACGCAAATCCATAAATGTAACACACCATTATAAATGGTTTGAAGGACAAAAATCACATGGTCATCTCAACAGATGCAGAAAAGGCATGTGACAAAATCCAACACCCCTTCATGGTGAAAGTATTACAGAATCTGGGAATAGAAGGAACATATTTCAACATAATAAAAGCTATTTATGACAAACCTACAGCCAACATACTAAATGGGGAAAAACTTAAAGCTTTTCCTCTAAATTCAGGAACAAGACAAGGGTGTCCACTTTCACCATTTCTATTCAATATAGTACTGGAAGTCTTAGCTATAGGAATAAGGCAAGACACAGTCATGAAAGGGATATAAATCGGAAGGGGAGAGATCAAGTTATCATTATTTGCAGATGATATGATTCTATATAACAGACCCTAAAGAATCTACCATCAAACTGTCAGAGCTGATAAACACTTTTAGCAATGTAGCTTTTCTATACACTAACAACAAACATACAGAAGATGAAATGAGGGAATCTCTCCCATTGACAATTGCCTCAAAAAAAATACAATACCTTGGAATAAACTTAACCAAGGAAGTGAAGGATCTCTACAATGAGAACTTTAAAAAACTCGAGCAACAGATTGCAGAAGACACAAGGAAATGGAAAGGCATTCCATGCTCCTGGATTGGAAGAATCAATATTGTGAAAATGTCAATCTTACCAAAAGCAATCTACACATTCAATGTGATCCCCATTATAATCCCAATAGCGTTCTTCACAGAAATAGAAAAAACAATCCTAAAATTCATCTGGAAACACAAAAAACCTCCAATAGCCAAAATAATTTTGCACAACAAAAATCAGGCTGTGGTATTACCATACCCTATTTTAAGTTATATTACAAAGCTATAGTAACAAAAACAGCATGGTACTGGCACAAGGACAGACAGGTAGATCAATAGAACAGAATAGAAGACCCAAATATTAATCCAGGCAGCTACAGGCACCTGATTTTTGACAAAAATACCAAAAATATTCATTGGAGAAAAGATAGCCTCTTTAATAAGTGGTGCTGGGAAAACTGGATATCTGTATGTAAAAGGATAAAAACAGATCCTTGTCTCTCTCCATGCACAAAAGTCAAGTCCAAATGGATCAGGGACCTTAATATCAGGCCTGAAACTCTGAAACTGCTAGAGTAAAAGGTAGAGGGAACCCTTCAACATATAGGCAAGGACTTTCTAAATATAACCCCAATTGCTCAGTAAAAAAAATCACTAATCAACCAGTGAGATCATATGAAATTACAAAGCTTTTATACAGCAAAGGACACTGTGAATAGAGCAAAGAGACAACTTTCAGAATGGGAGAAAACCTTTGCCAGCTATACACCTGACAAAGGATTAATATCCAGAATATACAAAGAACTTAAAAAAAAAACAGAATAATAAGAATTCAAACAACCCAGTTAAAACATGGGCTACGGAACTAAATAGAGAGTTCTCAGAAGATGAAATACAGATGGCATATAAATATCTAAAAAAGTGTTCCACATCCTTAGCCATAAGGGAAATGCAATTAAAACCACTTTGAGATTCCATTTCACTCCTGTCAGAATGGCTACCATCAAGAAAACAAATGACAATAAGTGTTAGCATGGATGCAGAAAAAGAGGAACACTTCTACACTATTGGTGGGAATGTAATTTGGTCCAGCTATTGTGGAAATCAGTGGGGAGGTTCTTGAGACAGCTAGAAATAGATTTACCATATGATCCAGCTATAGCACTCCTAGGCATATATCCAAAGGACTCTTCTCACTGCCTTGAGATACTTGCACAACCATGTTTATTGCTGCTCTATTCACAATAGCTAGGAAATGAAACCAGCCTAGATGTCCCTCCACAGATGAATGGATAATAAAGATATTGTATATTTACAGCAGTAAAGAAAAAGGAAATTATGAAATTTGCAGAGAAATGGATGGATCTGGAAAGGATTACACTAAGTGAGGTATCCCAGGCTCAGAAAACCAAACGTCACATGTTCTCTCTCATATGTGGATCCTAGCTACAAATGTATAGACTTGTGTGTGAACTGAAACCAAAAATTGGTACCAATAAATTTTACCAGTTAACTGGTAAAAGGCTATAAGGGAGGGAGTGGAGGGAAGGACTTAAGTGTATGGTATTGCACGTATGTAAGTAGAACAACAGATTATAGGGAGGGGAATGGCCTAAGTGAGGCCATGGCAAGAGAATACATAAAAGAAGGGCAGGGGGAGAGTCAATCAAAATTCAAGATATTGCGAATAAGACTTATGTAAACATACTTTTTTGAATAATGGCACATCTAGAAGCTGCAGACTGTTACTAGAAAATTTTCAGTGCCTGGGATGGGATACCTTCCAGTGAGTTGTTGGCCAAGGAGGTCCTGGAAACCTCCAAAACATTAAAGGCTATTGCCAAAGCCCTTGGTTTCCCTTGAGAAACAGATAGTAAGACCCTATTGCTGAAGACATCTCTTGCCTGAGAGGCAAGGTCACTGAGAAATCAAGCTGGTGCTGAGCAGAAAACCTTCTCCCTGTAGACCAGCCAACTGAAAGCTGGAAAAAGCTGCACTGCATGCAGCCATATGGGACACAGAAGTCATCAGCAGTGAAAACAGTAGACATTGAATATTCAAATTTGGCCATACAGGCCCAATGACTGAACGGGTGCAATAGTGGCATGTGTGCTCTTGGGGTAACCAACTGCTCCATAATTGAACTGAAGGCCCTCTCTATGTGAGGGTATACATACCTGGTACTGAAAAACCTAAGCAAAAGTCTATGGCAGGGGAGGTCATGACCCTTAGGGGTATAAAGCCTCCTTTTGTCTGGCAAAATGTATATATTATTCCCACCAAGTTGCCCTGAAAGCACTATGCTTAATGTTCACATTCACATATCAATGCTACTCTCACTTCTGATTTGAGAAGCTTCTCTTTTCAGATAGCAATGACCATTGGGATGACCCAAAAGGCAACATAGTGCTGAGAAGAAGGGATGTAGGAGTGCCCAGGACTGAAATATCTCTGTCACACCCTCCAAGGCTCAGGGCCAATTGCAGAAGAGTGGGGCGGATAGAATGGAAGAGGCAAAGGAAAGGTATGACTCCTTACAATGCAACTGTCCAGACAGAAACGGGCCTTGATATCCTTGACCTTGCAGTGCCTAGCAATACCTTCGCAAGACCCTCATAATAGAAGAAAAAGATGATGACATCAAATTAAAAGATAGACTAATGGAGAGAGGGAGGGGATATGACAGAGATTGGAGTTCTAAAGTGGTATGGGGGCAGGTTAGGGAAATATCATGCATTTTTGTATGTAAATATAGAAGTTGTCAATAAAGGTACTGAAATTGTACAGCTACTAGAGAAGCCCTACTCAATTCGCTATTAGTGCTGTCCTTGAGTCTAAGAAGTTCAATAAATGAATTTTAACTCCTCTCTGTTTCTCATTCCCTTGACCTGAGAGGATTCTTTCTACTGCCATCATCCATTGATCCCTGTGGAACTCTTCATAGACTGCAATCTCTGAGAGAGGAGAGGCAGCTGATAATAGCAAAGATGTTTGTAGAACTAAGTCATACATTCTGATGTTTGCAACTAGAACGATCTGGATATAAGCAGTGTTATCCATTAATGTCACAAAGGAAACTAAGGCTCAAAAAGATTATCAGCTATGCCCAAAGCTACTGAGCGAGTCAATTCAAATACTCAATCTTTTTCTTTTCTCTCTCTTTCTTTCTCTTCCCCATTCTTTGTCTTCTTTTCTTTGGATGCTAAAGACCAAACCCAACGCCTTGCACATGCTAGCCAAGTGCTATTAAAAATTTCACAACTGACCAGACACAATATCAAGATGGGGGATTTGTTAAGCAAGGAAATCACCTGTACTAAGACAGCACAGTAGGGAATTCAGCAAGGTAGCAAGCACAGGGCCTTGATAAGAATTTCACCAGGTAAGAAAGGATCAATACTCACCTACAGGCCAGGAAGCTGGGAGGCCTAAAGGCTTGAACAATCACACCAGGAACCCTACACCAGATATAGACACTAGAGAAGCAGGAGCGTCCAACATTCTGACACTGTGACATGACATCATCTATAATTGTGTTAGGCCACATTCACAGTTATACTGGAACACAGGTGGCCTGAAGGCCACAGGGTAGCCATGCTTGAATTCTACAACATGTCAAAAATACATCGTAACAAGAGTAACCAAGAGCTGGAGAGGCTCAGGCAGAAAGACAGTGAATTTGAGGCTGCCATGTACACAGTAAAAACATGTCTCAAAAAAGACAAACAATGAAGAAATAAATTAAGGCAATTACGGAGCTGAATACCTGCCAAAGGCTGGCCATTTTCAGTATTAACTGTCTATCATCAGCAGCTTCTGAAACCTGGGCACATCAGAGCAACATGTTTAAAATGTACACACAAAACTGGACCCAAAATTGGATACTAGAGTTTTGTTTTACCAAATAAATACTTTTTTAAAAGCTATACTATCTTGTACACACATTAGTATTTCATAGAAAAATAGGCAACTCACAAAGTAAGAGTAGGTTCAGAGGAGGGGTGGCATGTGCAGCTCTATGAAACCTGTTACAATTCACTCATTTCCCCAGAGAGCAGCTAAAACCCCATCAAGTCTCTGTAACCTGTTCCTTACAGATGAATATTTATCAACTTCCTAAGTTTTCCTTATATTCTGGAAAATCTTCAGAATTTAAGATGTGCAGGAGAAATCCACAAGAAAGCAGCTTTGTTCAGCCGAGTACTGGTCTGTAAAGATGTCAGTTGATGGAGATCTAGGGTAGACATCACTCATCAGCACCAGAGGGAACTCCAGTTGAATTTTCAATGCCTTCCATTTGTGCCTAGCAGTGACTTACTCCCTGAAAAGTAGGTCCTGTGCACACAGAAGCAGCAGTTGTGTTTGGAATGTTTACTAAACAACATGCTAAAATATGATCAAATTCTGTCAAACATAAAATATTTTTAAAATTTTTTTCTTCTGCTCTACCTACACAATTTTTAGTTTATAAAACAATGACAGTAGTCAGAAAAGCAGAATAAGACACTATGGGTCCCTTTCAAAGAAAACAGTGCAGATAACAGCAGTATTTCCTAATGAAGCAAAAACATCCCATTGGCCATGAGAGCTGCAGGTCCTCCCCCATCACAAAGTGATTCTGCCCCAGGCGGAAAGGGAAGCAGGAGATCTCAGAGCAACTATACTTTCTACTGTTAATAGTTCATTTAACTACTGTATAAATCATACATATATGATCTATCTGTCATGCAAAACATAGTCCTAGGTCCCAACACAACGCTTTTTTTTTTTTGAGCTAAAGTCTCAATCTAGCTCAGGCTGACCTACATTTCACTATGTAGTCTCAGAGTGGCCTCAATCTCAAAGTGATCCTCCTACCTCTGCCTCCCGAGTGCTGATATTAAAGGCATGGCACAAGTTAAAAATATTTTAAATGAGGGCTGGAGAATGACTTGGCAGTTAAGGCGTTTGCCTACAAAGCCAAAGGACCCAGGTTCGATTCCCGAGGACCCACATAAGCCAGATGCACATGTATCTGGAGTTCATTTGCAGTGGCTGGAGGCCCTGGCGTGCCCATTATCTATCTCTATCTCTCTCTCTCTCCCTCTCTCTCTCTCTCTCTCTCCCCCTGCCTATTTCCCTCTCTCTCAGTTAAATAAAATAAATTTTAAAAATAAAAAAATAACTTTTAAAAATATTTTAAATGAAAAGTGCACTGAATGCACCTATCCTACAGGAAGAACACAGTTCAGCAAAACAGCCCAGGCAGAGCAGGTTGGTTCCCTTTGTGATGGATCACAAGGCTGACTGGGAGCTGTGGCTCTGCTGCCCAGTATCACCAGAGTACCATACCACATACTGTCAGCAGGGGTCTACAGAGTGTGTAACACCTTCACCCTACTGTCAGGAAAACAAGATAAGAGAAAGGAAGAGAAAAGGAAGAGAAAAGGAAAGGAAAGGAAAGGAAAGGAAAGGAAAGGAAAGGAAAGGAAAGGAAAGGAAAGGAAAGGAAAGGAAAGGAAAGGAAAGGAAACGAAAGGAAACGAAAGGAAACGAAAGGAAAGGAAAGGAAACGAAAGGAAAGGAAACGAAAGGAAAGGAAACGAAAGGAAAGGAAACGAAAGGGGAAGGGAAAGGGGGAGGAAAGGAAAAGGAAAAGGAAAAGGAAAGGAAGAGAAGACAAGAGAAGTGAAGGCCATCATATTATAAGCCAGGGATCAGTGCTATCTTGTCAAGCTTCTAAAGCAGAATAGTCTTAAACTCCCTTCTAAATGTAACAACTTGGGACTATACACAGTCTCACTGGCTGTGTATGCTCAGTGTGTGTAAAGACTGTGTTCAACCTCCTGAATCAATGTATATGTGAATACATGTGAGCATGTGTGCATGCACAAACATAAATTTCTTTATACTTTTGCCTGTCTCATTTTACACTTAGTTGGTTTACTGGTTTGATCTTATTTTTAGGTATGCATACCTGGCCCTCTTACCCAATTTACCAAATCAAGATGGAAGAATATAACCAAGACTTACTTATATATCTTTAAAGTGGTAGTACTGGGCTGGAGAGATGGCTTAGCAGTTAAGGCACTTGCCTACAAAGGCATAGGACACAAGTTCAATTCCCTAGGACCCACATAAGCCAGATGCACAAGGTGGCACATGCATCTGGAAATGGTTTGCAATGACTGAAGGCCCTGGTGTGCCCATTCTCTATCTTCTTCTTTCTCTCTCTCAAATAAATAAATAAATCTAAAAACAATTTAAAAAGTGGTAGTGTTATGCAATAATGATATTAAAAATATTATTTATACTCTATGAATTCACAGCACTAATCTGCTATTGAATAAGCAAAACTAGAGCTGTACTTCCAAATGCTCTAAAGATCAACTAACAAACAGGAAGTGATCTCCAGCAAAAGCTGACATGGGGGTTAAACTGATGATCCCACTAAGCCACATACTAAATATATCAACCAAGACATCTGAAGAGAGGATGTCAAACTAGAGTTGAAAAGAAAGTGGCAGCAGGAATGCTATTGTTTTTGCTTCCTTAGAGGCTATGGAGGCTGCTGTCTGCCAAGGTGAACTCTCACAGGATACACTGGCGCTAATTCTATAGCATTTAACGATTTTCACATCTTGGATATAAGTATTGTGCTAATATTGGTCAAAACATTCTGAGAAAGGGAGGAAAATATTATAGTTCAAGGGTGTTGAAACTAGAAAGCTACAATTCATAGGTTTTTAACCTGTGTGAGAAAGTAACTTAAATTGTTTGGGTCAAATAATGGAGTAATTGCTTAAAGAAGAGAGATGAGGTGTTTAAATAAAAACAGACAAGTAATGTCGAGGCATTCACGCAACTACCTACCATTTGACTTCAATAAATTCTACAAATTTGAGGAATACAATTGTAATTAGCATCATAACTAAAGTAAACTAAATTTCAAATACTTGTCCATACCTTTTGAAATTACTACTGTCAAGTAGGGTCATGATAAAATATCACATGCCAGAGAGATAAAATGAGAGGGTGGAGTAGGATCTTGTTGGTATCCCAATGTCTGTAAGAAGCTCTTCTCACTTAAGCTGCAGGTGCACAGTGGTTTTATGTCACTGCTTCTACACATCACACCTTACTTCCTAAGAGCTCACTGACTATAGAACCCAAGCCCTTATAAAACACCAGGCTATTTTCAGAAAGAGTAAGATGGGAAAGAGGAAGATGCATGTCAGATGAAGGAAATATATCAACTTAAGAACTCACATGGAAGGACTGGGGCTATATCTCATGGCAGAATGCTTGCCAAGCATAAAGGAAACCCTGAGTTTCCCCATTCAGTGCACATGCACACCCATGTAAACACAGCAACATACACACAAAAGAACTTCAATGGGAACACTAATTTTTTTTATTTGTTCATGCTTGTGGCATGTGTATGTATACGCATGTTCATGCATACACTTGGGTACACGTGGGTATGCAGAGCAGACATCAACACTGGAGGTTTTCTTTAATCACTCTTTACTTTATTCTTCGAGAAAAGGTCTCTCACTGAACCTGAATCTCACTGACTTTGTTACAGGGACCTGGGTGTTAGAACAAACCTTGAACCCCAACCCCTAAATTTGTGTCTGGAATTTAACCAAAGAATTAGATACACCAGACACAATGATTTTTAAAGCTAGTACATTTTATTCAAAAATATCAGGGATAAGAGGGAGAGGGAGGAAGCTAAACAGTGACGCCCTAAGGACTCTGTCTCCACATGCCGAGCACTGGGGTTATAGGCTCCTGTCACTTCCTAGCATTTGTACCTGGGTTCTGAGGATCCAAGCTCAGGGTCTCACTCTTGTGTGACAAGTACTTTAAATAATGAGGTAACCAAGACCCACACAGTTTTGAAACGAGCAATAATGTGCCAGTAAGGAAGAATTTCGTGAGGAGGAGATGGTGAGAGACCTAGGTTTAGCTCTGAAGTAGCCATCTAGTAACAGCAAAACTGCAGCTACGGGCCTGACTTCCCAGACATCCAGTTCTTCAGACCTGTACAGGCATTCAGGTTGTCACAGACTGGCTGCAGCATTACCTGAGTTCCTCTATTTCATTACCATATGGTACTGTCCTTAAAAATTATTTTCAGCCAGGTGTGGTGGCACATGCCTTTAATCCCAGCACTCAGGAGGTAAATAGGAGGATCACCATGAGTTCAAGGCCAGCCTGAGACTACATAGTGAATTCCAGGTCAGCCTGGACTAGAGTGAAACTCTACCTCCAAAAACCATCAATTTATCGTGAAGTAATAACTGAAAGCCAGCCCACTGAATAGGCTTTGTGACACTATCATCAGGTGATTATCACAGGATTCTCTTTCCATCTTCTAATAACTGAAAGCATCTCTAAGATAAGGACGCACAAGCTCTCTCTACCAATTCACTCAGAAATGATGACGCAGCCTGTTCACATTCTCCTTCTCATGTGATCTACTGCTGAGGAGAGACTGAGGGGGAGGCCCAGGAAAGCAGACACCCATCAGTGTTTTGGCAAAGCCAAGACAATAAAAGGGCAGAGAAAGGAGTTGATGAGTAAGTCCTCAGGCAGGACTTACTCATAGCTCACTTTCCTCTGGAACTTCCTGGTACAGAGGAGTCAAAGCTCCATTTTTCAGGTAACAGACTTGAAGGTAGAAGAATTATTGGACACAGACTAAGAAAATCCCATGTTAAGTGTTTTCACAAGCCTGAAGGGATCCTTTGAGGGAGGAGTGGAAAGTTCTTTATTAATATGTATTATTTTGAATAAAATATCATCTAAATAGATACGTGGAGATAAAATTGACATATAAGGGCTAGAGAGATGGCTTAATGGTTAAGATGCTTGCCTGTGAAGCATAAAGACCCAGGTCTGATTCCCCAGTACCCACGTAAGCCAGATGTACAAGGTAGTACAAGCATCTGGAGTTCATATGCAGTGGCTGGAGACCCTGGTGAGTCCATGCCCCCCCCCTCTCTCTCTCTGCCTTTTTCTCTCTCTACTTCTCTCTCTCTCTCTCTCTCTGCTTCTCTCTCTCTCTCTCAAATATATAAATAAAAATAAAATAAACTGACATTACACTTAAAAGTAATTTGGTACATGTGGACATAAGAATGTATTGCCATAATCATGACATTGACTATATCCTTCAACCCCAACGGTTGCTTTGTGCCTCTCTCCATACTTTCCTCCAATCCCTTCTGTTCTTCACCCCTGGGAATTGGGTGGCTAGTCTTCCTTACTTCAATATAAATTCCAATTCATAAATTCATTTTCTAGACTATTTTATACATGGAGTCATAGAGTATGAATCCTGCCCCTTCCCCAATTCCTTTATTCATACTGCAAAATGTACCTACAGTTCATTCTCTTTACCTCACTGTGGCATGTATCTACAGGTCATCTTTATTTATTTATTTGAGAGACAGAGAGACAGAAAGAGGCCCAGGATGACCTGGAATTCACTATGTACTCTCAGGATGGCCTCGAACTCATAGTGATCTTCCTACCTCTGTGTGCATCTACTCAGGAATGGAGTGGTGAAATGAAGAATCAAGGAGACAGGTTCAAGAAAGCTATTATCTGCACAGTCCACTGAATAAAGTATGCAGAGGTCAAAAGGAAGCTCAGAGAGCTAACCCTAGAACCGTGGTTTGCTTAGAGATTTCTTCAGGTCTGTGGAGTGTCTTTCAGAAAAAGTGAACACAAAATGCTAACAGTGGGAATGCAAAACGGTGTGGCTGCCTAAGAAAACAAAACACATTCTTCTAGAGAGCAAAACTAGAATCACCATATGATTCTGTCACTTTACTTCTGGTCATGTAAACAAAAGAAGTGAAAGCCTATTTGCACAATAATGTCCATGGTGAACATTATTCATAATAGCCAAAATGTGAGTAACTAACTCAAAGATCCAAACACAGTAGGTAAACCAAAAAAGTAGTATCTGACCTTTAAAAAACAATAAAGAAATACTATATATGCTATACCCTGGATGAATCATGAAGATACTGTGCAAAGTAAAAAAGTCCAGTCACAAAAGGATGAAAAATATGGAATTCCACTTAGGAGGTAACTAGAGTAGTGAACTTCAGATGCAGAGAAGGGAATAGTGTATTGAGATGTTGTTATTTAATAAGTAGTTTGGGGTGGGATGATGAAAGATTGGAGCTGGATGGTGGTAATAGCTGTACCACAGTACACATATAGTTGCTGCTGCTACGCTATGGTCTCAAAGACAGTTCAAAATCAGATTTGGAGTTCAGTGGTTAAAGATGCTTGCTTGCTAAGCCTGCCTGCTGGCCTGGGTTCATTTCCCCAACCACCCACATAAAGCTCAACTGCAGCAGCAAAAGATCTACATGTGTGTACACACACACACACACACACACACACACACACAGAGAGAGAGAGAGAGAGAGAAGTGCAAATACATAAATAATAAATATTATACGCAATATATGTAAGAAGAGCCTAATTCTGTAGCACAGGGTGGCCAAGTACTCACTCTACAGCCCATGCTGGTCTGGAACTTAATATCCAGTCCAGGCTAGACTCAAAATAAATGTGATCATACTGCCTCAACCTCCTGAGTGCTAGGATTATAGAAGTGAACCATCTTATCTGGCTTGTAATGTAGATTTATCACAACTAAAATATAGTACCTTTATTCTGAATCATAAATACTTCCAAAAGAAAATAAAATTCTACAGGCAAATTTAGGAGTCATTTGATCACCTCAAGATCATCAATGGACCCCAAGTCATAAATGCCTATTCAACCTCAACAAAATTATGACGAAACAGGAACCAAAATGCTTTTTATAGAATCAGTTTTGTATTGTCCTTTTAACAACTGCCAGCTAAATCACATGCCTGAATATAATAAAGGTTTATTAAAGCAGAAGAAATCATCCTCCCATCCAAAGTTGTCCTTCCCACACAAAATAAAGCAAAAGCAATTCCATATTTGCTGTTTGTATTTCATCACTGTTTTCAGACAGAACAAGAGATCTGTTGCCTACACACCATTTCTTAGCATCAACACCCATTTTCTTATGCAATGTTAAGTTCTGTTGGCAGGTTCGAGGCATTTTTTCCAACCACAAACAAAACTTCTTTTGCTAGTCTAAGAGAATGTTCAGGGAAATGTTCCCAATAAAAAGACTATTAAAAACAATACCGTGGAAGTACAGCAACAGTCTGGGAAGTGAGAGGCAACTCCACACAAGCTTCAGTGAGATGTAAATGTAAGCTCCCTCCCTAAAGACTATCTTCAACTGGCAGCTTAGCAATTGGTTACTGAACACAGAATGCCAAAATGCTTGAGGGAGCCAGAACCATCATATTTATTTTTCATGCAAATGCATGACAATTTTTTTAAATGTTTAATACACTGAATTGCAATGGTCCTTGATAATGACTGTTCAACTTCAAGTTTTCACTTCTTGGAAGTTAGAGAAAACTGGTTTCTATTAGAAACACTTAGATTTAAAAACTTAAATCCTAGCATATACATTTAGTATCTCAAAAATAAAGTCTTCTTTGGTCTTAAAAAAATGTAGTGCTGGAGAGATGGCTTAGCAGTTAAGGTGCTTACCTGTGAAGCCTACGGATCCATGTCCCATGCTCCAAGTCCCATGTAAGCCAGGCGTACAAGGTGGTGCAAGCGAAAAGGTCGCGCATGTGCACAAGGTAGAGCACATATCTGGAGTTGGATTTCAATGGTTGGAGGATCTGGCACACCAATTCTCAGTCTTTCTCTCCCTGTCTCTCTCGCACAAAAAAAGGCCCACCTGTTGGGCTTGCCTCAAAAAAGTTGTAAAAGTATACAATCCTAACGATGAACAATGAGAGACGAGATTTAAGCAGCACTCACAGGACAGTGTCTAGCACTGTGAGGAGCACTCTGTAAATATTAATTAGGTGAAGACTGAAAACTACCTCATTAAGTAGCCATCATGGCCGGGCGTGGTGGCGCACTCCTTTAATCCCAGCACTCGGGAGGCAGAGGTAGGAGGATTGCCGTGAGTTCAAGGCCACCCTGAGACTACATAGTTAATTCCAGGTCAGCCTGAGCCAGAGTGAGACCCTACCTCGAAAAACCAAAAAAAAAAAAAAAAAAAAAAAAAAAAAAAAAAAGTAGCCATCATGGTTACCCCATGGTTACCCCAAAGTCATGAACCCGAGGCACGGAGACATAGTGTTTTGACAAATATCACAAGCACAACATGACTGATGACATAGCTGGAGCTCCACTACCCATGTTCCTAACCATTATACACATTACCCACACTACCTGCTCTGACATATGGGGGGATTAAAAATGATTCTGATAATGCTTGCTATTTATTTTTATTTATTTGAGAGAGAGAGAGAGAGAGTGAGCGAGCACACCAGGGCTTCCAGCTACTAAAAACGAACTCCAGACACATGTGCCACCTTGTACATTTGGCTAATGTGGGTCCTAGGGAATCGAACCTGGGTCCTTTGGCTTTCCAGGCAAATGCCTTAACTGCTAAGCCATCCCTCTAGCCCTTATTTTTTATTTTTTATTTATTTGATAGAGAGAAAGAGGGAGGGAGAGAGAGAGAGAGAGAGAATGGGCTTGCTATTTTTGTTAAGATTTTATTTTTATTCATTGATTTATTAGAGACAGAGAGAGGGAAAGAGAGAATGGGCACACCAGGGCCTCTAGCCACTGCAAATGAACTCCAGATGCATGTGCTACCATGTGCATCTGGCTTACGTGGGACCTGGAGAATCAAACCAGGGTCCTTAGGCTTCGTAGGCATGTGCCTTAACCACTAAGACATCTCTCCAGCCCGATGCTGGCTATTTAATAAGAATACAATATAAAATATTTCAGTTGTCTCTCTCGATATTTATTTATTTATTTATTTATTTATTTATTTATTTATTTATTTATTTATGTTTGATTTTTGCAAGGCAGGGTTTCACTGTAGCCCATGCTGACCTGGAATTCACTGTGTAGTCTCAGGGTGGCCTCGAACTCACAGTGATCTTCCTACCTCTTCCTCTGAGTGCTGAGATTAAAGCCGTGTGCCATCATGCCCAGTTGTCTTTTTTTATCATAGTCTTGTTCTTTGTGTTTACCTGTGAGCCATTATTCTAGAAGAGAGTGACTTAGAAGATTAAATACATCAAATATACCTGGATTTTTGTCACTGTCCACAACCATTAAGAAAGCAAGCCATGTTACTTTTTAAGAAGTATATCTTTAGCTACTTTAGTTCTTTTCCTAAAAAGATGGGTGTGACAGAATTTCCCTGTAATCCCAGCTACTTGGGAGGCAAAGAAAGGAGGATCAGGAGTTTGAGACCAGCTTCTGTAGGGAGACCCTTACTCAAAAGAAACATACTGCCACACATAGTGGTACACACCTCTATTTCCAGCACTCAGAAAGCAGAGATAGAAGGATCACTAGAAGTGAAAGGGCAGCATAGGATGATAGAGCGAGTTCTAGGTCACCTGGGCTAGAATGAGACCCTACCTCAAAGAAGGGAAGGGAAGGGGAGGGGAGGGGGGGGGGGAGGGGAGGGGGGGAGGGGAGGGGAGGGGAGGGGAGGGGAGGGGAGGGGAGGGAGGGGAGGGGAGAGGAGACATACATACAAATAATCTTTTGCTGATTTTACAAATAATACATAAATATAAAAATAAAGGCAATAGATTTGTTCTCTGTACAACAAAGCAATGAATCTATTATCCTTTAAGGGAATGAAAAGTGCAGGTGACTATGGGAACTTTTCTAAACTGCACATAATGTAGTTTCTGCCCATGAACTGCAAGCTACTAAAGTGGCGGCACACTGTCCAAAGTATTCAGTGGCCTGGAGGATGGGCAGAGTTCATGATCTGTATGACTCACATGCATCTCAGCAAAACAAAACCACCAGACATTTATCTCTTAAAAACAAGACACTGAGTCTGGCAGCAGCCTACAGCAAGAAACACCCTGTGCGAGTCAGACACTCATGTGCCGCTTAAAAATAAAAGTACAGAAAGGCACATGATGAGCAATGATTTCTAACTCTGACCTCTGAAAGACACAATGCCATTTATAACTGCCATGAAGTTTCACAACACCTGAAAATAGCACGTTTCATGAGACAAGCTAGAAACGAACACAAAAAGTGCAAGATACCTCCGCGTAAAAGACTACTAGACTAAGGAGGAAAACTTGAGGGTTTCCTGCAGCAGTGCAGCAGGACCTCTTCCCCACTTCAGTGTGAACTCGGGCAGTCTCCTATTCTCTCCAGAAGCCTCCACGGCTGAGTGCATGTGATGGACACTGGTTCGTCCCAGAGGATCTGTTTCTCAAATGCAGCCCTGTCTCATGGGAGAAGAGCTAGAGTATACACAGCAAGAATACTGCCAGACCAAACTCGGGTCCTAGGTTACAGTTAGTGAGCCCCAAATGTAATGTAATGCAATGATGTCATCTTCCTCTACCCAACAAAGAACCCCAGAAAGTAAAATTTCAGAGGGCTCAAGATCAGGTGACACAGCCTTCTCAGACTTTGACTTGGTGATACTTTACTAAGTTACAGCTAAAAATCTACTAGAGTTAACACAAATTAATCTAAACAACTGAAGATTTATTAATTGTAGTCATTTTACCAGCAACAGTTTTGAAAGTATTCCCAATAAACAAAGACTATTCCCAGGGATGCACATCCTATGTCACAAGCATTGCAACAGAAGCTCAGCCACGCTTTGTGAGCTCAGAGAGCAGCGAGAAGGTGCATTACTGTACTGCTAAATGGATGTACTGTCAGACTGCCTCCTGAGTATTTACCCATGTACTACAGATCAGTTCTGCTGCTCTGCCTTCAAGCTTTTTGTTTTTGTTTTTCAAGCTAGAGTCTCACTCTAGCCAAGGCTGACCTGGAATTTACTATGTAGTCTCAGAGTGGCCTTGAACTCATGGTGATCCTCCTATCTCTGCCTCCTGAGTGCTAGGATTAAAGCCGTGTACCACCTCGCCCAGCAGCTTTCAAGCTTTTTACAAAATATTTATTTATTCATTTATTTGGCAGTAAGGGGTGGTCAAAGAAGAGAATTATAACAGGTCTCATGCTGGAAACAAGTGAATGAGGAGTACTAAGCCCTAAACAAGACATATATATCCAGGGCTTAGGGAACATTGCTGAGATGGGACAGAAAGAACTAAGAGAAGGAAGAAAAAAGGAGCTTGGTGGAACTCAGCATCTGGATATGACAAGGCCATTGCACAAATGAACTCACACCAGATGTGGTTACCTGCACAAGACCTGAACATGATGGGGCCAGTCAACATTCTGTCAGAAAGAGGGGAGGGGCCGCTTCCCTCCCTAATGAGCTAATGACATTTAAAGTTTGCCAAGGAAAGGGCATCATTCTCGTCTGTGGCATAACCTTTGGTAAGTGATAAGACGTGCAGTGAGACTGGGAAGGGGAGAGAATAAGGGACAGTAATGTGAAGTATATATGATAAAATATATTTGTATGAAAATGTCAAAAAACAAAACACAAAAAGCAAAAAGAGAGCAAGAGAGACGGCTTAGCAGTTAAGGCACTTGCCTGCGAAGCCTAAGGACCCAGGTTTGACTTTCGAATACCCACATAAGCCAGATGCACATAGCTGCACATGCATCTGGATTTCGTGTGAAGTGGCTAGAGGACCTGACACACCCATATTCTCTCTCTCTCCTTCCTTCTCTCTCTCAAATAAATAAAACAAAGCAAAAAAGAGATCGATTTTATAGTGACATTATCAACAACTGAACTGCAAAACAAAGCTCTATCAAGTTTTAAAATGTCTACTCCATTTCTGTATGTATAGTGTTAGACCAGTAACAGTCTTGCACCAGCAAGCCACCATCCATCCTTGAATAGACCCGACTTTCAGCTCTGGCTGCTTAGCTGTCCACTTATACTCCAAACACCCAAGGCCTCAGCATGACTCAGTTTGAAAACCCAAGGCACAATCAAGTTCACCTTCACCTTCACAGGCTGGAGATATGGCTGAGTGGGTAAGACCACTTGCAAGCATGAGCACCCAGCACCAAGCATGGCCACGGAAGCCTGTAACGCCAGCGCTGAGGGAGGCCGAGGCAGGAGGACCACTGGATCTTGCTGTCAGATAGTCTGACAGGAAACACTAGTTCCAGATTCAGTGAGAGACTGTCTCAAGCAAATAAGGTAAAAGAGTGATAAAGCAGGATACCTGAGGTCCTCTGGCCTAAACATACACATGCATAGATTGCACACATGTACATCAACTTCCCCACACAGGCCAAATCAAAGTCACTTTTGTCATTTAAATCAGAGATTCGGCTGGAAATGGTGGTGGACACTTTTAATCCCAAGGAGACAGAGGTAGAATCACTGATCACCGAGATTTCCAGGCCACCCTGAGACTACACAGTGAATTCCAGGTCAGCCTGGGCCACAGCATGACACTACCTTGAAAAACAAAACAAAACAAGAAAAAAATCAGAGATTCATAGAGCATATAAATTGTGCATGGGGAATAAAAAGTGAAAATGATCCATGAGAGGAGAAAGAAAAAGAAGAAAAGAGGGTGAGGAGAACCAAAAGATCTACCTGGGAGCCTGGAAGCATAGGGAAAGGAAAGTCATCAGCAATTCCAAACCCCACCAAGATGGCAAGATTTGATATTGCTCTCTAGCCTCCTTACCAGAAGAACAGGAGGGTTGGAGACGAGCAGAAATGAAAGTACAAATCCAGGCAGCTTCAGTAGTTAATATTGTACTTCTTTATTAATTAACATAGATAAACCACTTCATCAGTCAAGAGTCTTTAAATAAAAAAGGATGAACCATGGCATTGCTTGTAGAAGACGTGTGTACGTACAACCTCTCATGTCCACAGTGGTCTCTATAATTCCAGCTCTAGAAATCCATGCCTATGTGATCCTTCCAGTGTGGCAGGGATCTGTGACTTGCTTCTGAACAAATACAGTAGTTCAAGTGGGGAGAAGTCACCTGCACGATTCCATTCCACAAGAGTATAACTTCTGTATAGAAAGGAATAACTCCTTTGGTAGCTTTGAAAGAAGATGTAACAGTGTAGGCTGCTAGGTTTTAGGGTAGGTCTGCATAGCACAGAAGGTGGCCTCCAAGTAAACTCCAACAAGAGACCAAGACCCTCAATCCAATACCCTATAAGGAACCCCCATGCTCTCAATAAACACGGCACGTGACAGTCTCTTTACCAAGCAAGGCTTCAGGTGAGATTTTAGCCCTGCAAACACCATGACAGTAGCCCAGCAGAAGAGCGAAATAATGCCCAGATTCTGGACTCAGACACAGTGAGGTAAATGTGCTACAAGGAGCAACGCTTGGGGTATATAATCATGTATCAACAAACAGTAACACAAAGCAAGCTATTTCTAGTGTCATGTGATCATGAGAAAAAAGTGGTCCCTCTGACAAAGTTGCAAGGGACTTCACAAACTTTAAGCTACACTACAGACTACACAACCCACAACAGAGTAAAAACAACCATGGCAGACCCAGTACATTTGGGAGGTTAGCCTCACACAAGTCCCATGAGTATCAGCTCACAGGTTGCCATGAAACTTAAAACATTAACCATCTTTTTTGACCAACCACTGAATAGCCTACTACCATTTTCAAAGTTCTGAGTTGTGACTGCCACTGTACTATTTAGTATTATAATAAACTAGAAAATATCAGAATGCATACCCCATAACACTTTTCGATCAATTCAGTTCAAGTCTATAATAACCAATGATTCATGTTACACAAAATCATGTCATCAGCAACCGGACTCTAACAGGAGAAATGGAACAAGCACTATATAGAAGATGTGACAGGGACCTGAGGAACAGCCCAGTCAAGGAAGTAAGCAGGCATAGTTAGAAGCAGGGCAGCCTTCCAGGAGGAATCTGCACCATTAAGGCCTTGAGGAAGAAGGTGGCATATTTCAAAGTGCCTAGCAGGCAAAGGCATCTCTCTTCAGGACACAACAGCAAATCTTCAAGAGTGAGAGGAAGAGAGTGAAAGGAGCAGAGGAGAAACCACAGAACCATGTGAGCACATATATGGTAGCAAAAGTCCTTCTCAGAGTCAGGGTATAAAAGAACCGAGGGTCAAGCTGTATTAAATTTACTACGGATCATATAAACTTTAAACATCTGGGCCAGAGAAAGTGGTACTGCCTGCAGTGTGACCTGGAGCTGCAAGATTTTTGAAACTCTGGCCAAGAAACCCCTCAGGGTAGACTTGCACTATGGCCCTGCAGGTTGCAGAAAGTGGGATGGAATAAAGGCCTAAACTCTCAGTGACATTTCAACCTGATTATAGGGAGAATTCCTTTCCAATTTTGCCTTCTGATGAAAATAAACTATCTCAGTGGAGATAAGCCCATATGAATTCATGACCAAGTATGTTCTCACTACTTAAATTTTCTTACCATCCTAACTTCATTAGAATGATTTCCTATATGGCATTATAGTCTATATTGTAAAATACAACACTCCATTATAATGCTCTATATGAGCTGACATACTTTTGCTATAAAGTTCCAGGATGGTCAATCTATCAGATTTCAAGGGCCATTATGTGGGTACCAAGTACCAAGTTTTATCATGGAACAAAAGTAGCTAAAGATAACACAGAAGTGTGTGCATGTAGGACTGTGTTGAAATAAAGCTTTAAAAAATTGTCAAAAAATAGGTTTGTCCATGGGATAGTTTGCTGACTTATAATCTATATTTTCTCCTACTAATTTATTTTCACATAAAAGTAAAATGTGAGCTCCTTTTAGAGAGGCTTTACAAAGATATAATTAGGTCCATATTTTATAGAGGCTGTGTTGTGTGCCAAATACCAAGTTAATTTAATAGGATAGCTTCCAGATTTAGAAGAGGAAAACATACAAAAAAAAATCCTGTCTGCTTTGTCTTCAAAATGCCCCCCACATCCAACCTCTTCCCTCCTCGATCAGCTCTCATACCTCATGCCACTCTCCCAGCAAACATCTGCCAGGTAGGTGCACATTCTGTGCCATGCACCAGTCAAGACACCACACAGAAAGAGGGAACAATCCTTGCCATGGGAAATTAGGCTCCGGGGAGTGAGAAATGTCTATAGACAATAAACTCATAAACAAATGAATATAAATGGCACAGCAACACTGTTGCAGGGGGAGAGAAACAAAGTAAGCTAGCTTGGGAATGCCAGGGAGAGAAGAGGGGAACTTTACCTAAGTATTCAGGTTAGGTAGGCCTGGGTCACTGGGAGAACAGTGTTCTAGACCTCCTGTTCCAGAGGAGGGGCTTACACTTCACATTACGGTGCTACTTCCACCCTTTAGGCATAGACTACAACAGAGGTAGGCTACTTTCCCTCCACCCAACTGGAATCTATCACAGGTGTAGCAGGTATTCTGCCAGGCAATGCATAGGTCACGTTGATTCTAACACACTACAAGCAAAGGGGAGTCTCCCAAATTATGTCAGCCCAAGTCCTCCCACTCTCCCTCACACCACCAGATAGAGTAGCTTCCCTGCTATTCTATGCAGGCCATGGCCTAGACCAATGACACCATTTTCTAGGTACCTTCATCATCATGGGTCTCCCTTCTGCACATCACAGATGAAGCCCCACTTCCTCAAAGGCCTTTCTTGAAACGTCTCTATCAAAATGACCTTCATTTTTGCTCTGTATCTCCTCAGCTGGCTTTACTTTTCCTCCTCATACTTTTCAGAATATGACATTGGTAGATAAAAGCTATGTACTAGTCTCTCTGTCTCTACAATCTAAACTTTATAAAGACCTGGACCATGTTCTCAACATAACCTCCCTACTGTCTTCAAAAGGGCCCTTCACACAGCAGTCCCTCAATATACATTTCGGAATGAAAAGTTTAATTAATGGAGGAGAGGAGGAACTCCTTTCTAAAAAGGAATGAGAATGAGCTTTCCAAAGTCACATAGTGAACAGTTAAGCCAGGGACTGAGTTCAAGATGGATGGAGCCCAAGGCCATAGTCCTCACCAATAGAGTGGTATGGCATGGCTGAATGGAGCTAGATACAGCAAAGCCATGGATAAATCTACCTGCAGACAGAGCTATGTCACTTTAACAGAAAGTTGGCATAGTACTAAGAATATCAGGCTGTTATTTTAAGTAGTTCTGTGATTACAAGTAAATATACTACTTAGTGGAGATTAGCCCCATCTTTAAATATAGAACAGTATGATTCCTCCACCTCACAGGGTTGATAGGAAGAATAAACAAATTAATACCTATAAATTATTTAGGAAAGTTCTGGAACAGTGAGGGGACTCATGGGATGGGGGTACTGAGGATAATAACAGTAAAATCATCTCTGGAGTGACTCCAAGTACACTAAAGGAACTGATATGGCTATAGGCAGTATGATCAGTGTCCCTGTCCTTCTCTGCCAAGGCCTCAGCAATTCTGAGTGGGAGGTGACAATGTAGCTATACCTCTAGGCCCTTGACTCTGCTTACTATAGGAATTTAAGAAGCACCAGCAAAAAATAAGAGCAAACACAGGAGGGAAATCCACCAGCCACAAGGCAGGCCATACACTAGACTTCAGTCATGGACAGAGGCTTTCATCCTGATGCTACAGGAGCTTCCTAGAGGAGCACCGAGGATTACTAAGAGCCTTACAGTCTATATGACAAGAGGAAGCCAGCCAGCATGGCTCTCCATAGGCCTTCTAGTTAAGGGGATGGTCCATGAGATATTGTCTTACATAATTAACCATATTAATAAAAATTTGACATTGCATATACTGCTATATTACTATTTTTAAAATCAAATATTTATGAAACAAAATGAATACTTTTGGACAGAAAAGAACTTTATATGTTCATGAATCTTTTAATATAGCACAAGAGAGAGATGTGTCACAATTTTAGGTCATTTCATGCCTGAATACCTGGTCATCTATGAATAATACCTTGTTGGTGAATTTTTCCTAATATTTCATGAAACAATGTTCAGGCATAAGCCTGAGCATCAGAAACACAGAAGACAGTGCCACAAGGAAACAAAGCAGAAATGTATTTGCTAGTAGCAAGGAATACACTGCCTCTTCTTTTCCAGTCTGAACACTTTATATTCATAGAGGATCAGAGACACTCACAAGGCACATCTGTCAAAAATTGTTTACAAAATTACTCTCTCACATTACTCAGTTAAAATGAGAGAAATGTTTCTTTAAAAGCCAGCTGGAATTTCTTATGTCAGCCTATAAGACAATGTGGTCTGAAACTATACATCAATGCAGGTCATAAAATATTATATATACTAAACATACAAAATAAGAAAAAATAAAGCAGTACATATTAAATCAAATATCTATAATAATGTATTTTAACTACATGGACTGGAAATGGTACTTTCAAAAATTCTTCCATGGGGTTGGGGATTTAGCTCAGTGGATGAGTGCTTGCCTAGCAAGCTCAAGGCCCTGGGTTCAGTCCTCAGCACTAGAAAAAAAAAAATTCTTCCAAACAATTAGATTTCATGAGGTACAAACAACTTACGCCCAAATACATGGTTGTCTTAATCTAAACCATAGATCAACCAAGGACTTAAAAAACACAAATCCTATATCCATTAAGAACATACAGGGATCAAGCATTGTGATACACACCTTTAATATCAGTACTCAGGAGGCTGAGGTAGAAGGATTGCCATGAGTTCAAAGCCAGACTGGGCTAAAGAGTGAGTTCCAGGTCAGCCAGGGCTAGAGTGACACCCAGCCTCAGAACAAACAAACAAACAAGGAATACAGAGGTAATACAGAAAATTAAAAAAAATATTGAATGCAACCTAAAATCTGAATATATGCAATACTTAAACTCTGTAACAACAGGCTAAACAAAGCAAGTTTCTCACTCTGCTGGAGATACTATATCCTTTTACCATGCCTTCCCAGCAACAAAGGCACAAAACCAGAAAAGCCCAACAAAATTAGAATGATATATTGATAAAAATTTAACTTACTTAAATTTGTATGAATTCTTAAGTGTTTGCTTAAGTTCCCATGTATGTTCGAATCAAGTCTGCTCTCGCTCTGACAGATGACTTACAAACGAAGTGAGGCCATTGATGAGGAATCTAAGTCTCTATGATCAGTGGTGGTAAAAGAGACCTACACATTTCTAAGTTATTTATTTCACTTATAGGTCATAGAAAAGTACCATTAGCTCAATGTGAGTGAATATCATTTCACTTTTCTTAAATAAAAACACAAAAATATGATTGTTACCCTAATTGCTATCTACACTGCTATCTGACAACGTAGAATCTTGATTTTCTTGTTCTACAGTATTATCATGACTGAGGTCAAAATGTGAAACACACATCATTAAGCAGTTTCCACAGTACAATTCAGAAACATCTCAGGTAAAGAAAATGCTAACTCCAGTTTGAGACATGTTATCAAAAGACCATTATCCTTATTGTGACAGTCTAATGTTTGTCTACTAAAGCAAACAAGGGACCATTAAAAGTTCTGAAGTAAGCCAGCATCCCAGGACAGTATCTGTGCTGCGGAGAGCACCTTGGGGACATCCCCATGCTCTGAACTAAATGTAGAAAAGACGCCAATGGGAGGCCAGTGGGCAGGAAGGGCTTCAGGAGCAGAAAGTCATTATCATCAGGCATCCCACAGAATCAAGAAAAACTTAAACTAATGATGAAAATTATTGTTGCAAAGCAAAGCAAGACAGATATATTCTAGGATTTAGGCACATACACTACAGGAGGATCATGAATTCAAAGTCAGCCAGAAAACACCCCCACACAATAACATGCAAAACAAACTCATTTACTTGTTGATGTCAGTTATAAAAACTCTTAGTAAATAAACAGTAACTCTGTGCTGATTTGTTTCCCATCAGCTTAGTTAGATAAATGGGGTAAAAGGTGGGCTGGTCAATGCATGGAGCATAGAACAGCTGTATAAACCCATTACTCTTAGATCAGTAATATCTACTTGAGTCTTTTATATATTTTATTATGATTATTTTTGGTTTTTTGGTGAAGATAGGGTATGGTCTTAAACTTGTTATTTTCCTTCCTTGGTCTCCAAAATGCTGGGATTTCAGATGTGTGTGACCATGCAGAGGAGCGACAATTCATTTTAGTTTATATATGGAATTTCTGCAGCTAAAATTCCCCATGTATTTAATACAATAATATTAAAATGTGAGTAATGTAAAAATATAAACTCTACTTTCATATATATTTTGCAAAACAGAATTTCTTTAAATGATAATTTAGTATGAAGAGATGGTACAAGAATGACAATTAAAAGGGACAAAAACCGAGAAAACTCCACTTCCAAGTTTAAGCATGGTAACCTTCCAAAAGACGTCACAGAGGATGCCCACACATCCCCAGGCTTCACTTTAGGCACTACACAGACACATATTAACACCAAGGACTTGTGCCATACCACAACCTACAGCCTAAATTCTAAGACAACTTATTCCAGTAACTGTGGGTTTGACTTTTTCTCCACTTTTCTAATACTTAAGTGTAATAATGTTTTTCATGCAGTTTCAGGGATTAAAGAAAATTAACATGTACAACACAGCACCCAGTACATAATACAATGCATCTCAAAGAAGGCTGAGTCCTTCCCTACACTCAGCCTCTACAATCTTCTATGTGTACGAATTAAAACTGAAAGTGTTAAGCCGGGCATGGTGGTGCACACCTTTAATTCCAGCACTTGGGAGGCAGAGGTAGGAGGATCACCATGAGTTTGAGGCCACCCTGAGACTACATAGTGAATTCCAGGTCAGCCTGAGCTAGAGTGAGACCCTACCTCAATAAATAAATAAATAAATAAATAAATAAATAAATAAATAAATAAATAAAACTGAAAGTGTTAAAGACATGACAATAAACAATCAACTCCCCACATTACATAATAGCTATGTGATTCAACAAAAAATAGCAAAGGAAGTGACATAAACATGTGTTCAAAAATGATGAGAATGACTAAAGATTGCTGCAGGTTGCCTAAGGACCAGACTGGACACTACAAATATAAAAGGGCCAGGAATGGCTAGGGAAACCAAGCCAAACAAAAACACTAAAGTCACCGTGATTTTTTAGAAGTTGTCAGATGCAACATGACTAACTGTATTTGGTTTCAATGTTTGTTAATTAGCATTAGAAAAGAATAACATACCCATCTATTCTATACACTAAAAGATAAAGATATAATGCAATTAAATTATTTTCAAGAATGATATAACACCAGGTGTGGTGTTGCATGTCTATAATCCCAGCACTCAGGAGGCTGAGGTAGGAGGATCACCATGAGTTCAAGGCCAGACTGGGCTATAGAATGAATTCCAGGTTAGCCTAGGCTAGAGTAAACTTTTCTTCAAAAGCTCCATACCCCATTCACCCCCAAAAAAGAAGAAAGAAAGGAAGAAATGAAGGAAGGAAGGAGGGTATGAGAATATTTCCTCTTCTAAAATTAACTAAGATATACTACGGAAATTGAGCTATAATTCTCTTTCCTATGATGGTGCTTTGTTAGGTAATGATAGAAATTCGTGCTTCTGACCAATGGTACATCAAAATGCTCATATATTCCAATCTAATCAGATTAGCCATGGTATTGATTTTACACTAAAATTCCCTTCCAGAACCTTCCAGAAGAAAAAAACAGCAATATAATAGCATACTGAATTGTGCCAGGTTTTCCCCCAGTTCATGACTACCTGGAGCCTGTGAGGGTGACTTTCATACATACAATCTAGTTAAGATAAGGCCACATGAGAATAGGGTAGGACTTAAGTGATCTCCTTAAAAAATGAATTTGCACAAGGACACACTGGAAAGAAGGCCATGTGAAGATGGACACAGCAATGGGATGATAGGAGTTACATTGCACAAAACCAAAGGTCACCCAGAACTGCAAGGAACCCTCTGAGGCTAAGAGAGGTAAGGAAAGGCTCTTTTCCAGAGACTGTGGGAAACAGAGCAACGCCTACTTCACTTTGGATGTCTGGACTCTACAGCTGTTAAGAGAGCCAATGTCTGTTCTTTTAAATAACTCACCTTGTAGTGTAGTGTTCTGACAGCCCTTGAAATCAAACAGAAATATATAATCAGAGAACTGATCTCATCTGTGTAAAAATTAACATGCAATTCTGTGATTTCAGCACATGAGAAGTCAGCAGCAGACTATTAAAAGTGAGTATCTCTGTGTGAGACACTGGCTGGCTTTTACTCTACCCATCTGTGATTTGCTCCAAATTTCCTAAACCTTTTTCCAATAAATATGTTCACTTCTATAATGAGAATAAAAGCCAAATGAGATGACTATGCAAAAACCTGTATGGTGCTAAACCAATCAGGAAGTGATGCACAGAGGAAAAAATATGCAAAAATAGAATATCCATTAAATTACTTATTTTTGTTAAATAGGAGACTACATAAACTTAAGTCAATGATTTTCAAAATCGAGAAGAAATATTGGGAATTCTGTAGAAAAATGCAACTTATCCAAAAGACAATTAGTTTAATACTTCAGGCTGGAGAGATGGCTTGGCAGGTAAGGCACTTGCCTGCAAAGCCAAAAGACCCAGGTTGGATACTCCAGGGCCCACATAAGCCACATGCACAAGGTGGCAGATGCAACTGGATTTCGTTTGCACTGGCTGACTGCCCTAGACCACCTATTTTCTTTCTCTCTCTCTCTCTCAAATAAATAAGTAAATAAAAAAAGATTTTTAAAAGAGAGATTGGAGATTCTACTTTAAAAAAAAAAGAATTTTAAAAGTTCAATAATCATAATACAGGTATAATGTAGACATTTCTTTTCCTGAGCCCTAAGAGATTGGATGACACAGTTGGTAAGCAGATTATTCTAAAACTAGAAAAAGAGAGGAAAACATCGAAAATCTATCTCTAATCTGATGAATAAGTCACCAGAGAAAACTGCCACCATTGTCAAGAATTCCAGAATAAAAGAACTAAAGACATTAACAGCAAAAGACTTTGGCTTCTGGTCAAAGATGTATACAAGGAACTGGATCTGTCCTTCCACAATAATTACACAAAAACATTAGAACATATATGAAAAGACAGATTCAGATATTGGACCTAAAGCAGAGACAGATGGAGATGAGGACCGGCATCCTATGTACTATATCAGGAGAGTGTCTGCATGGTGGCGTGTGAGGCAGGCCTGTCTATTCTCCTGAGAATGATTGAGGAGAGAGTCTGGATCTTGGTGTATGCAGAAGATAACCAAGCAGAGGGTGCAGCCTTTCCTATGTCTAGAGAAGAGTCTGAAGATCAACTGTGAGTGAGCAAGAACTTGTAAACAGGGCTGAAAGGTGAGACAGAATGCATCAAAGAACTCTGGAGAACTTCAGCATGTTCCCCTTCAGTGCTAACCAAACTGGATGTATGAAAAAATGACAGCGGTCTGGAACAGACCTGCAAAGAGACTGGTTCATAATCCATCAGAAGAAAATGGTATCCTCACAGGCAGACACTGAGCAGCGTCATCAAAAGTGTATTTATTTGTTTTGGAGGAGTGGAGAAAAATTAAAAGTAGACGTCCATGAGAAGCTATTCTTTTTTAAATATTTTATTTAATTATTTGCAAGCAGAGATATACAGAGAAAGAGGTGATAGATGATACATACATACATACATACATACATACATACATACATACATACATACATACAAGAAAGAAAGAATGTGAGTATGGGCACACCAGGGCCTCTAGCCACTGCAAATAAACTCCAGATGTACGCATCACTTTGTGCATCTGGCTTGTGTGGGTACTGGGGAATCAAAGCTGGGCTGTTAGTCTCTGGAGGGAAGTGCTTTAACTGCTGAGCCATATCTACAGGCCCGAGAAGCTATTCTTTACCTGCCTGATGTTAATTAAAAACAAACTCAGAAGACACCAACTGTTTCCAAGAAACTTAACTGTGCCCAAAATGTAGTCCAAAAATATCTGGGAGAATAAAAATAAGCTAGTACTCAACAGCATAAAATTTACAGTCTGGATCCCAAAAAGCAATTGCCAGGCAGGAAAATATGAGCTGTGATGAGAAAAATAAGAAGCCAATAGAAACAATGAAAAATGACACAGATGATAAAATTAGTAGACAACAGCTTGAAGAGACAGATCCATTGCATGTGTTCAAATAGGCAGAGAAAACAGCATAATAGGAATGGGAACATAATTTTAAAATGTATTTTAAAAACCCATATCAAACTTCTGGAGGTTAAAAACAGAATCACAGAGAACAAAAATAAATAGATGGGATTATTAACATAGGAAACACTGCTCAAGAAAAATGAGTAAACTTAACAAAATTAGAATCCCAACTGAAATACAGAGAACAGTTTAAAAAAAAAAAAAAAAAAACAATTTCCAGAGAACAAATGAGACACTGGACTGGAAGCAGACAAACAAACTTCATAGATGTAACAGGCAAGAAAGGAGTAGTGGAGGAAATACTGCTGAACGTTCTGAAATCTGATGAAAGCTCTGAACACAAAAAGACCCAGGAAGTATAAGAAGCACAGTGCAGAGCCAGCCTAGAGCACAAGAAACCTCAACACAGAGACGCTCACAAACCTTGAGAAAACTGTGAAATGAGGTGGTCAAAAGAGGTGGGATGTGGGGGCTAGAGGGATGGCTTAATGGTTAAGGCATTTGCCTGCAAAGCCACAGGACCCAGGTTCGATTCCCCAAGACCACGTAAGCCAGATGCACAAGGTGGCACACGTGTCTGGAGTTCATTTGCAATGGCTGCAGGCCTTGGCACACCCATTTTCTCTGTCTGTCTGTCTGTCTTTCTGACTGTCTCTCTCTGACTACATACATACATACATACATAAAACTTTTTTAAAAAGTTGGACTTCCTTGAAGAATTGAGAGGAAAAGACAGGACCTTAAACTCATCGACAATCTCATTGAAACATGAAAGCAATGTGAAGATATTTTTCCTGATTTACAAAAGATAAAGGAAAAGTGGACCAGATGAAAGGCCATGTTAAAGTCTGTCAGGGAAAACTGGCACCAAACTGGAAGTTGAATCTCCAAAAAGGAATGAAAAGTACCACAACTGATAAAGAGCAGGAATAGAAAAGATAGTCGAGTTGCTTTAAAAAAAACTTTAATAAATATCTGCTCAAAAAAAAATTAGAGAACTGGGGAGAGAGTTAACAGTTAGTAAAGTGCTGTGTTCCAAGCAAGAGGGCCTGAGGTTGATCCTCAGAACCCACATATACATATCAGGTGAGGTGGCACATGCTTAAATTCCAGTACCACAGAGGTAGAAACAGATGGATCCTTGGAGCTCACTGGCTAGTGAATCTAGTCTAGTTGGTGAGCTCCAGACCAATGATAGACTCTGTCTAAAAAATGTACATATTTAAAAAGTGGAGAGTGTTTCTGACGAATGATGCCTCAGGTTATACTACAGCCTCCATATGCACATCCACACACACATGTGGACTGGCAAACACAAGCATGCACACACACAGTACTTAAAAAAAGAAGCAGGCTGGAGAGATGGCTCAGCGATTAAACGTACTTACTTGTAAAGCTTGATGGTCTGGGTTCAATTCCCCAGGATCCACATAAAGGCAAATGCACATGGTTGCCCAAGTATTTGGAGTTTATTCACAGTGGCAGGAGGCCCTGGCACACCCATACGTGCTCTCTCTCTCTCTCTCTCTCTCTCTCTCTCTCTCTCAAATAAAAAGAAGAAATAAAAACATTGACTATGTTGTTGGTTTATAATATACACAAAAGTAAAACAAAGAACTAAGATTGGACATGACAGAGATGCTACAACAAACATCCATAAGGGTCTTACTGGTATTTAAAGTGGTATAGGGCAACTTTGAAGAAAGATAAAACAGAATAATAAGACTTCAATCCTCCTGAAAGTAGAATGCAAGAAGACAAACAGAAACTAAAAATACATGAGATGCATAGATAAAAGCATAACAGGAGAATAAAATCTAAGATGTCTCTAACCACATTAATTAAAGAAAAAAGTCATATTGTCTTACTGGATAAAGAGTAAGATCAGGGCTGGAGAGATGGCTCAGTGGTTACAGGTGCTTGCTTGCAAAGCCTGGTGGTACCAGTTTGATTCCACAATACCCATGTAAGGCCTGATGCATAAGGTGGCACATGTGTCTGGAGTTCCTTTGCAGTGGCAGGCCTTGGCATGCCAATACTTACCCTCTCTCTCTCTCTCTCTCTCTCTCTCTCTGTCTCTCAGTCTCTCAGTCTCTCTTTCTCTCAAATATATACAAATATTAAAAATGAACAAGATTACAGCATATAAATTTGATATGAAATATATTATAAACATAAAGATACAGGTAACAGAGCAAATGTAAAATGATAAAAAGGTATATCATACCTACATTAAGCCAAAAGAAATCTAGAGTGACTATATCATTAGGCAAAGTAGATTTTAGAACAACAAATTTTATTTAAGACTGAAAGTGACATTTCCTAATGAGAAAGGTAAAGTTATCCACAGTAAATCACAATTCTATGATTTTAAAACTACAGCTGTAAAGTACAGCTAAAACAGACACTGCTAAAACTGAAAGAACACACTGATAAAACCATCATTACTTTGGGGGACTTTAATGTCTACCTCTCAGTAACAGGCAAAACAAGAGGGAATAAGAAAGAGTCAGACAGCACTACCTGACCTAATTGACATATATGGATCACTCTTTCTCAAAATAATATGACACACATACTTATAAAGTCCCATGACATATTAACCAAGATACTTAAACATGTTGAAATCAAATGAAGATTTTTTTGAATAAAAGAAAATTAAGCTACAAATTGGTATGAGGTATTTGATGAATCCTAAAAAGTTTATAGCCAAGAAGCTATACTTCCAACAGCGAAGCTGAATATAAAATTAAAAAGGGAATTTTAAAATATTTAATTATTTACTTATTTGAGAGAGAGAGAATGAGTATCACAGGGCCACCTGCTGTGAACTCTAATGCGTGCACTACTTTGTGCATCTGCTTTACATGGAAAGTGGGGAATCGAGCCTGAGCCACCAGGCTTTGCAAGCAAGTGCCTTTAATTATTAGGCCAACTCGCCAGCTCCTAAAATATTTTTATATTTTATTTTTAATTATTTATTTTAAAGAGAGAGGGAGGAAAGAAAAAAATATGTAAAGTTTTTTTGAGGTAGGGTCTCACTCTAGGCCAGGCTAACCTGGACTTCACTATGTAGCCTCAGGGCAGCCTTGAATCATGGTGATCCTCCTACTTCTACCTCCTAAGTATTGGGATTAAAGGCATGCACCACCATGCCTGGCTTAGAATATTTATTTATTTATTTATTTATTTATTTATTTATCTATTTATGAGAGAGAGAGAAAAAGACAGAAAGAGAGGAAGAGTAAGGGAATGGCTGTGTAACAGGGCTTCCAGCTACTGCAAATGAACTACAGACACATGTGCACATGTGCCACCATGTGCATCTGGTTTACTAGGGCATCAAACCTGGGTCCTTAATCTTTGCAGGCAAGAGCCTTAACCACTAAACTATCTTTCCAGGCTCACTAAAATATTTTAAGTAAATAAAAATGAACACATATTTGACAACTGATGGGAAAACTAAAATTATGTCTATAGTCATAGATGTTTACATTAGAAAAGTCTAAAATGAAACCTTCAACTTTAAAAAATTAGAAAAAAGTAGTACAGTAGAAAATAAGGAAGAACCAAAACCAGTGAAACAAACAGGGCAGAAATCAGTAAACACAGATGTTAGGTCAGAGAACACTGGGGAACTGATGAGTCTGGCAGATCAGCCACATGTAGCAAGAGAAGAAACACAAATGATTTACGTTAGCAATGGGGTTGTTATAGGACCACAGATCCTACTCAGGCAAAAAAGAAAACCCATGAACAATTGTGTGGTGTCAAAATGAAATAAACTCCATGGATAATTAAACAAAACAAAACAAAAAAAAAACTACCAAAGATGTTACATGTCATGTCTATTAAAGAAGTTGCAACTAAGGGAAATTCTGAGTGCAGATGGCTGTGCAGGTGAAGAAGAAATCATGCTAATTAGACTTCCAGAAAACTGCAGAGAAAGGAACATTTCCAAATCCCATCTTGGAGGGCCATCGTTAGTGCTGAATGCTAAGCCAAACAGTATTATAAAGTACAAATACTCTCATAGATATTTACCCCAAAATATATATGGATGTTCACCATCATTAGTGATAGATACTTACCCCTAAAATATATATGGATGTTCATCGTCACTAGTGATAAGACCAAACAAATGGAAAGCACACGGAGAGGTTAAATGAACACACAGCAACAGCAAACGATGACTGACCTCATATACTATGATGCCAGCATGAAGCAGCTGGGACTCCCACAACTGTTAGAGAAATACAAATCATGCAACCAAGTTCCCCTTTCCACTACAAGGAACATACTAACGAAGAATGAAATGTCTGCAGAAAGATTCAAATTAATGTTCAAAGGAGCTATATTTGTAACCAAAAATAACATCAAGCATGTTCCCACCAACAAGTGAGTGAGCAGTAATTTTGGTATATCCCTATGGTGGATGATTAGTCAGAAATAAACACAAATCAATCATCATATACCCAGTAATATCAATTAATCTGATACTATGGCTTGTATTTTAAAAGGGCAAACATACTATATCATTTACTATATCATACATAAAAAAATTAAAATTGCAAAGAATTTTCAAGTGATGTACAACAGCCAGGTTCTGTGTATATGGGGATAAGAGGAATGGAATTACAACATAGGAGCACCACAGATTATGAGGTGGTGGCAGCTTCATGGTTAGATCCATAAGTCAAACTCCTTAAATGGAACTATATAAAGATTCCCATGGCCTCATCAAAACAATCTACAAGCCAATCAGAAGGAACCCAACTAGCTAGTATGCAATAGTTTGAAAAGCATCAAGCAGGCTTCTGCAGAAGCCAGTTATAGTGGAACACACCTGTAATCCCAACACTTGGGAAGCACAGACAGAATTACTGAAAATCCAGGTGAGATAGCCTAGTTCAACACCAGCTTGTTCTACATACTAAGTTCTAAGCCAGCCAGGGTTACACAGTGAGACCCTGAGTAAAAATATCTTTTTAAAATCCATAATGAATTTTGGTAAAGGTGAAAATAATTAAGATACATTTGGAGAATGCCAAGAAACAATTTACCTTTGAACCATAAATAAAATGAGGAATTTTTGTGTGAAAAATCTATAGGAACTATAAATGAAGATAAAAAGTAAATAAAGAAAAAAAATGAAGTTATTTTCAAAAGAGTCTAACTACAAAAAGGAATGAGAAAATTAAAATATTGCAACTCTAAATGACATGAGGAGCTAGGCAGAGGTTAACAAGTTACAGCTAGCTGGCCAGATCTGGTCCACGCCCTGTTTACAAACAACCACATAGCTAAAAATGGCTTTCATGTCTATATAGGAATGTAGAAGGAAAACAAGGTTACAAGACAGAGATCCATGTAATCCTAGTTCACTATAGACTGTATCTGCTCTTGACCAAGTACTGATTTAGACAAAAATCTCACTTGGGACATAAGATGGGGTGGGGTGGGAGTAATAAGTAAATCTTCATAACAAGTGGCTCAAGTTAAGTAACACATTGTCAGTGAGACTAACAGACATGAACTGCCTCTATCTTGATACAGAAGGTTATATGCAAACAGGCTATGCAGCAGTCTTGCCAAAATTCTGAATTGTGATCATGTCTAGCTCTCATTTGCAGTTATCAACATAAATGGGAATAAAGAAAGAAACTAAAAAAGATCACAAGGATAACATCAGAAAAAATATGGGAAACTGCAAGTTAATAAGATGGGTTCCCTAAATTAATTCCAAGGAAAGAAGGGAGGTGAATAAAGGGGGGAAGGAAGGAAAGGAAGAATACATGGGAAGGTCTTTTAAGACCATGTGTGTAAAGGGCTTGGGCTGAGGAAAACTCTGCTGGGAATGACCTCAGTGTGCTCACACTTGTTTCCTTGTGAACAACAGTTAAAGATAGTATGCAGTGCTAAATCTGCTTCATCTTCTGTATGAACTGGCTCTGGATTGGAGAAGAAGTCAGGAATTGGAACTTGGGCCTTAGGACTATCTAAAGAGAACTACATATACATTTATAACTGAGTTAACTAGTATTTGCTGTATCATGGTGGCATGCACACCGATAGCTCCTATGTAGAGCGGTCAAATACTCAGTTAAGCGGGAGAGCTTTTACAAGAAGCTATACATTAGGGCCACAACTGAGCTTCCTAATAAGATAACGATTCTGTACCCATCTGTCTCCTACTAGCAGACCTTTAACAAATCCAGTAAAAGTAGCATTAAAGCCTTTTGAGTCTTCAAGTCTGGTGGCCAACTTGAAAAATTAATGAGAGCTGTGACAGGACAGAATATCACAAAAGCCCTGAGTGGATTTGTGTAGGACATCAACCAAAACAACCAAGTGTAAAGAAAGTAGGACCCACAGGGATGCTTCACAAGAGCACCAGCTGGGAAAGTTGAGAGGCTGACCAGGTAATATAAAGGAAACCTAACTTTGTGTGTGTTTCATGTATATGAGTGTGGTATACACATGCCACAGAATGCATGTGAAGGTCAGAAAACAACTTTTGGTTGCCAGTCCTCACCTTCCACCTTTTTGAGACAAGGTCTCATGTTGACCACTGCTTTTAACAGACCAAATGGACCCTGAACTTCTAGTGGATTCTCCTGAGTCCACATCCCTTCACATAGGTGTGGCTAGACTTAGCCAATACCTTCCATAGTATTAGGGTTGTTTTTGTGTGTGTGTGGGTGCTAGGGTTCCAAACTTAGGAATTCATACTTGTCCATTAAATATTTTACCCACTGAGCCACTCTCCAGCTACTAAATAATTTTATTTACATGGCAATGGCATTGGCTTGTATTGCCTGGTTTTCTTTCTCAGAAGGAGAAAGACTACATGAGACATTATTTAGAGATACATAACTGATATATTTACAGATGACATAATGCCTGCAATCTGCTTCCAAACAACCCAGGTGTGCTGGGGCAGGAGAAATGTCAGTAACAGTAGGAACAGATAAAATAATATGAATGGCCAGGAGTTGACAGCTTGAGTGCTTGAGGGTTCATTTTATAGCCTTCTGTCTTCTACAATTCAAAAAGGGAAAGGATACAAAGATGTGTGAGAGGAGTAGGTAGAAAAATTACACAAAAGAAGTTCTCACTGCGCACCTGTAGCTATCCATACAGAAGTGCAGCTTGGACTAGGCACATCCTTAACGGTCTCTCCTTCGGCCACCACAGCCCTGCTGCTTCCTTTCCATTTGTATTCATCGCTTTTTTTTAAGTTGCAGAATTTGAATGCTAAACACAGTTGGCTTCTGAATAATTTCTCTTCCTAAGATCTCAAAAATAAAAACATCTTTAGGAGTTATATATCTGTGTTTTGTTTTGTTTTCTTTTTTTTTTTTTTTTTAAATTCAAGCAGGCCTTAATCATGCTACATAGCTGAAGCTAACCTTGAAGTCCTGATCCTCGTGCCTGCATATCCTGAGTGCTGACATTATAGGCATGAATCACCATCCCCAGCTGAGTTATTTATCTTAAAGGACAATAAAATCTGCCAAGATAGCTGACATAGTGCTGAAAAAAATGCTATGTAGACTGCTAAAGGAGAAAAGTCATCAATAGTCTTAACCAGCAGTGAACACCAAGCCACGAACTATAAAACTGGCAAGCCAGGCAAAGCATGACCACTGGTACAACAGTGGCATAACTGTTACGGGAGTAACCAACTGCACTGGGATTGGAGTTGAGGCCTGCTCCACATCTAATGCTGCAAACCTACTTAAAACTATGGCTTGGAAGGTCATATGCCCTAGAGGGGAAGCTAACACTGCTCTTTGACTAAATGAGTATTAGGTACCCATCAAATTGCATTGTAAATACTTATGCCCATAGAGTAGTTCTGCTCTCATTTGGTCAGAGAAGCTTCTTTTGGAAGATGGTGGTGATTAATAAAAAGTCTCAAAATTCATCAAACTGCTAAGAAAAGACAGGTCAGTGTTCAATACTAAATGAGACATTTCCATCACACCCTCTATCACAGTTACCTTCTCATTGCTAGCACAAAGAACCTGACCAAAAGCAGACAAAAGGGTATATTTTGGCTTACAGACTTGAGGGGAAACTCCATGATGACAGGGGAAACCATGGCATGGGCAGAGGCTGAACATCACCTCCTGACCAACATCAGGTGGACAACAGCAGCAGAAATGTTTGGCAAACACTGGCAAGGGGAAGCTAGCTATAACAACCATTAGCCCACCCCCCGAAAATACACTGCCTCCAGGAGGATCCAATTCCCAAATTGCCATCAGCTGGGGACCAAGCATTCAGAACGAGTTTATGGGGAACACCTGATTCAAACCACAACACCCTCTAAGGGACCACTGCAGAAGAGGTGGCGAAAGGAATATAAGAGCCAAAGGATGGGTCAAAGTGCTCTGGGTCCCTGGACATGAAATGGCCTCTGCATCCATGACCTCATAGTGGTTGCTGTTACCTGAACAATACTGGTAATGACATACAAACACATGTCTTCATCTATGATGGAGGAAGGCAAAAGGAAAAAAAAAAAAAGAGTGTCAAAGCAGAAGAGAAACTAGTTAGTTGGAAAGAAGAGAGGTTCCATGGGAGGGGTAAGGAGAAGTGGGGAATAAAAGAAATTGATGTAGCCGGGAGTGGTGGCACACACCATTAATCCTAGCACTTGGAAGGCAGGGGTAGGAAGACTGCTGTGAGTTCAAGGCCACCCTGAGACTACATAGTGAATTCCAGGACAGCCTAGGCTAGGGCGAAACCCTAGTTCAAAATAAAAAAGAGAGAGAGAGAAATTGATGTACAAAACACATTATGTAAATATACGAAAATTGTCAATAAAAAAGTTCTAGCTGGGTGTGGTGGCACACACCTTTAATCCTAGCACTCAGGAGACAGGATGGAGGATCACTTTGAGTTCAAGGACAGCCTGAGACTACATGGTGAATTCCAAGTTAGCCTGGGATTAGAGTGAGACCCTACCTCAAAAAAAAAAAAAAAAAGTTCTAAAAATATCAGCCAAGAATGTAGCAGAAAGGATGAATTAAGTAAAACTGATTTTTTTAAATTTATTTTTTGTTTATCTGGTCTAAGAACTGAACCTAAGAATCACACATGGTAGGCAGGTGTCTTACCTCTCTCTGGGCCACATCCTAGCTCCAATCTTTGATTTTCTGTCATTTAACACTTTCTTGGTGTTGTAGTCAGCTCTATGTTGCTGGAACGAACTTCCAAGCAGACACGGTTTATGGGAGGAATGGGATTTTATTTCAGGCTTTCAGATCCAAGGGGAAGTTCCATCAGTGATGGAAGAACATCTCCCACTCATAAATGCAAGCAGAGAGACACAGCCAAACAGCCAGCACGACCAGGAAGCACAAAACCCAGCAAAACATCAGGGACCCAGGCAGAACTCAGACTGTTGTATAACCCTTTAAGCTGGAAAATCAAATCCTCCCTCAATACACCTTGGGGCTAGACCCCAGGATTCACCCTTAGGGATACCTCCTCTAGTTAGGTGGCTGAAATCCAAATTTTAATAGAACATGTGAGGCTATTGAGGGACATGCATTCAAACTAGTGCACTTGGGGAGCTGCAACAGCTCATCTTCATCTCCCATCTTTCTTTCTATGTTTACTCTCTGGCATGTTGCCTTCATTTAATTCAACTGAATAAATACTTTCTGAGGGCTGGAGAGATGGCTTAGCGGTTAAGGCACATGCCTGCGAAGCCTAAAGTCCCCGGCAGGATTCTCTAGTTCCTACATAAGCCAGGTGCACATGGTGGTGCATGCGTCTAGAGTTCATTTGCAGTGGCTAGAGGCCCTGGTGCACAAATTCTCACTCTTTCTCTCTCTCTCTCTCTCTCTGTCTCCGATAAATATATAAATAAATGAATAAATAAATAAATGAATATAAAATTTTTAAATCCTTACTGACTATTCACTTGAATGATGCATTCTGAGCAGAACAATAGGAAGTACTTCCTTGCCTGCTTAACAGTCCAGTAAAACAATGTCTATTCCCACCTAATGGAGATTCACAAATCAGTTCTAGGTACTAGAATATCAACACAATAAACTCTCTGTTCCGTTGGGTGTGGTGGCGCATGCCTTTAATCCCAGCACTCAGGAGGCAGAGGTAGGAGGATCACCTTGAGCTCAAGGCCACCCTTAGCTTTCAGGTCCCACGCATTCCTGCACCCTCTCATTTCTCTCCTGCCTCCCCTAGACTCTTCCCCCTGCTTATAGTCTTTCACACTGAAATGTAGGTTGCATTTCTAAATGCCGTTCTAGAAAAATGCATTCCCAAAATAGTTAAAAACTATTATCTATAGGTAGTAACACCAGATCTTAATCATATTAAAGTAAAAACATAAAAATGATAGGACTCTATATGCTGACTTATAGTCTGTAGTATAAACTCATCAAGGGAGGATGAGTCTCATGAGTGAAGGTGGGGACGTGAAGCTCTGGCTGAAAATCTTAGTTAAGAAATACTGACCTTACATGTCTAGTACAGTAAGTTGTTTTGGAAAGAGTCCTCAGGCAAAAAGATCACAGATTTTCTTATGCTTTCCACTGTAAACAAGTTTTTGCTTTCCCTCTGATAAAAAACACTGTGGTTTCAGCAAGCAACATTAATAGAGCCAGAGTGCATGTATGCACTTTACTTCAAAAATGTTCTTCTGGATTCTACTTCAAGCATTCTGGCTAAGGAGGAAGTTCAGGTGTAGTGAAGAGAATTATATAAGTGAGAAAAGAATGTGAACCATTCCCTTCAGAATAAAACCAGAAGATAATATACTTGCTTCAGTACCCAGGGTCTAGTTCAGTGAAATGAAAAACTAGTCTTTTCATAACAGAAAACACAGTAGAAAAGTGTATCTACTCTCTAAAGGAATATACAATACACCAAGAATCACACTCATGGTTCCTATTACCATCTTATATAATGACAAACACGTACAGTCCCAATGTTGCTCCTGAAACCTGGCTCCAGACCCAAACTGTCAGGTGACTGCTGACAAATCTCCACCAGCATCTTGAACACAGAGTTCAACTGGCTCAAACACCGTTTTCCTTCTGAAATCCCCAACTGCCTTATAGTCAGCCAGGAACCACAGGCATCCCCCAGCCCCGCCAGCACCAAGGTCCTCTCCTTTCCAGATCCAATTAACTCACAAAGGAGCAGCAACATTTTCTGTAAGGAAAAATTTAGAAAATAATTTCCAGGCAGATTTTATGGCAAAAGGCAACATCAAGATTATTGTTTAGGAACTCCTCATATAAGGCTTTTACTGGCAAAATTTAAAATATAGCAGAAAAAATAAATACAATCTTGTAATACAAGTTATTAATAAAAGGATAGATTTTGTGAAAAATGTATTTTACTTAATTTTAATTTGAAGTAGTATCTCTTAGTATCAAAACTGATTACAAATGCTCTTCTCTGAATATGTAGTGTGGTTTTACTGGTTTCATCTTGTCATACAGAAAGGTAACTGTAAACACTGACAGCATTCCACAAGCATCTTAATAGAGCAAGTTTATCACTTAGAAGCATTTCCAGAGTTCTGATCTTGATATCTGTCTTTAAGGAGGTCATTTATAAAACAAATGAATTGCTTCCAATGAGGATTAGGGAAGAGTTCCTCACTGTCCACCAAAATAAATGTTGAAATATGGAAATTTTCTTGCTGTTGTACAGAGGCCAGAGAAGAAATGCTACTGGACTGTATTTTGGCTCAGTATATTTTTTGCTGCAAATTTTGAAAGACTAGAAAATATGATTTCAGGATAAAGAGCAGCTGGATGCAAGTGTCAGCTGCCATCAAAACAGCTTCACTTCAATGTAAGTTCTACCATGTCATCTTGTCTTTTCATTATAGGTAATTAAATTAAGGAATTTGTCATCTTCAGCAAAATCTAATTTCCAAAGCTATTTAGTGTTCTGAAACAACAGTTAACAGTTGTTCTACTTCAGAAAAATTTTAAGTTTTCTCCATTGCATGGAAGACAAAAAATAAAAATGAGGGCTGGAGAGATGGCTTAGTGGTTAATGCGCCTGCCTCCTAAGCCTAAGAACACTGGTTCCAATCTCCAGTGGTTCCAATTTCCAGGTCCCACGTTTAACCAGATGCAAAGTGACGCAAGGGCGCAATGCTGCACTTAACCACAAGGAGGCGCATGCATCTGGATTTCGTTCACAGCAGCTGAGAGGCCGCTGGCACGCCAATCTCTGCATTCCTCTCCCTCTCTCTCTCTCTCTCTCTCCCCCCCAAAAAAATGAACAACAATAATAATAATAAAAAAAAACCACAGTAAGTCAGGTGTGGTGGCACACATCTTTAATGCCAGCATTAGGGGGATGGAGAAAGGAGGATTATGAGTTTAAGGCCAGCCTGAGCTACATAATGAGATTGCGCACGCACACACACACACACACACACACACACACACACACACAAAACTGTAGCCACCAAAAATAAAATAAATAGTAAAATGCTGCTATTGCTGTAAAGTGTAATAAATCTAGTTTATTCAGCTTTAGCTTCTGACTAACATTCATGGAACTAACTGACAAAAGCTAAGTCTTTAAGAACAAATACACTTCACCAATGACACTAATGCTTACAGTACAGTGTCATATTCTTTCGTCTTCATTTGCTGAAGAATTACACAAGAACAAGCACAAAAATTGAGGACCAGTACTATCACAACTGTCTACCTCAAACACCCTGTTTGCTGAGAGCTGTGAATCTAAGACTTTTTTCCCACACACATCTTAACTAATTTTGCTCCAGCTTCACTAAATCCCCATATTCTTAATTCCCATATTTTCTGAACTGTGGTTGTCCTACATGGGCTATTCAGAATGGAATGCCATTGTTTACCCCTGCCATCATGGAGCTCCCCCTCGAGTCTATAAATCAAAATCCTTTTTCCCACAGGCTCCTCTTGCTCAGGTGTTTCTTGACAGCAATATGAACTTGACTGCAACAGTAAAATTGGTACCAAGAAGAGAGTATATTACTGCTAGAATACCTGACTGTGCGACTTTTGGCCTTTTTGAACTGATTTGCAAAGGAATGTGGAAAAATTTGAAATCTTGACCTAAGAGATGCCTTGCAGTGCTGTAAGTACAGCTTGATGGACTATTCTGGTCAGAGTTGAAAGACCTGAGTGCAGTAAGAACTATGGACTGTGAGGTTTGACTTATGAGGGTGAGAAAGAGCTTTGCCTGAACTGTGCTAGAATCAGTTTGTGTGAGAGGCTTGCTGTTATGCCTGTGTCCTGAGAACTTGTGCAGGGTTGTATTACATAAAAATGGACTGACATGAGTAGAGGGATATGGCACAGAAAAAAAATGAAATCTTTGGTCCTAAACTGCTGCCCATTCAGCTGCAACTGTATGAGCGATTATAACCTTTGAAATTGGGCCAGCTGACCTGCATTGGGACAACAGGAAGAAAGCAGGCTCTTTTGAAGGGGCCTGAATGCTGAAGGAGAGTCCTGTTCTTCTAAGTCTGCTTTATTCCCCCCTGGATTGACAAGCTGGAAGCCTACGTGGTACTATGAAGTATAACAAATGCAGGAAAGAGAGGGTCATTGAGTTTGCAACATGGTTTTCATTTTGAAAATGGCTATGGGCAGCATGAAGCAGTCTGTACCTGGGACTGTGAGTAGCCTAGCTGGAGGGGCAGAACTGGAACTCCAGAGACTTGTCACTGGTTAGAATTATCGGAATTCAAAACTTGTCACTTACTAGAGTTGTTGGACTTGGAGCTACAGGGTTTGATGTTTGCCCTGCTTAAATCTTGTATTGGTTGACTATTTCTTTGCTATGCTCAGTGCCATCTTTTGCAGTTTAAATGTGTATCTGTGCCATTATGAGTTCTGGGGTTTTTTTTTTTTGTTGTTGTTGTTGTTGTTGTTGTTGTTGTTTTGTATTACAGCTCAGTTCAAAGACCTTGGACTATGGGGATGTTGGAACATCTTTGGAATTGATAAAAATTGTGGGGATTTGTGAAACTGGATGAATGCATTGCATTTAACATCATGTTTGGTTATCAGATTATAGAAGTCAGGGGAAGAATATGGTGGTTTGATTCAGGTTTCCCCTATAAACTTAGGTTTCTGAATGCTAGGTTCCCAGCTTTCAGCAATTTGGGAGTTGAAGTATATTTGGGGGGAGGGGAGGCTTATGGGTTTTATAGCCAGTTTCCTCTTGACAGTGTTGGGCACACTCTCCTGTTACTGTTCTTCACCTTATGTTGGTGAGGAGGTGATGTCTACCCTCTGCTCATGCCATCATTTTCCCCTGCCATGCTGGAGCTTCCCCTTGAGTCTGTAAGCCAAAACAAACCCTTCTTCCTGCAAGGTGCTCTTGGTTGGGTGCTTTCTGCCAGCAATGAAAACCTAACTGCAGCATACTGTATGTGAATTAATTCTATACAACAGAGCTTTTTATACAAAAATTAATTTAAAATATAGATAATTACCTTCAAACTAGGTATACAACATGTACATTGAACATAAATGGGGGCTGCAGTGATGGTATAGAGGTTAAGGCAACTTGCCTGCAAAGCCTAAGGACCCAAGTTCAATGCGCCAGTACCCACATAAACCAGATACACAAGGTGGCACATGTGTCTGGATTTCATTTGCAGTGGTTGGAGGCCCACACATGCCCATTATCTTTCTCTATCTGATTTTCTCTCTCACACACACACAAATAAATAAGTAAATAAAATACTTAAAAATAAAAAAGCTCCATATATGTGAAAATATTTCAAAATATAAAATAATCTAAAACATTTCTAGTCCCAATCATATGGGATAAGTGATAGTCAGCCTTTAGCACAATTCCAAATCCCTTAAAGATACATAAATTTAGAGAAAATCACAGTAAAGGGCTGGAGAGATGGCTTAGTGGTTAAGGCACATGTATGTAAAGCCTAAGGACCCCAGTTCAGTTCTCCAGGTCCCACGTAAGCCAGATGCACATGGTGGCACATGCATCTGGAGTTCGTTTGCAGTGGCTAGAGGCCCTGGCATGGTCATTCTCACTCTATCTCTCCCCTTCACTCTATCTCCAATAAATAAATAAATATAAAAGATTTTTTTAAAAAAGAAAATCACAGTAAAAAATTCATTTGCCATTTAAGAAGATATTATAGATGGCAACAGAAAGCATTTTTTTAATCTTGGAAATTTTAATTAATATCTTGTTTCATTTTTTTTTCTCTGAACAGAACTGAAAAAATCAAATTCCCCAAGACTTTCCCAAGCTCTTCTTACTGAGAGGCAAAAGTACTCCAGTAACTGTACCATCAGCACTGCTACCCACATAGTCAGGAACACGCCTCACTCAACAGTCTGGCTTCTTATCTTGTATCTCCCTTTACCCAACACCTATTTCTCCTGAATATAAAATAATTTTTCTCTCTTCCATTCTTAACCCTGGAATATCATCAGAGTTTCAGAAGAAGCCACAGTAGAAGTATTAGCAGTTCTCAAAGCTGGACGCACCTCCATTCTTTCCAATAGCAAGAAACCTCTTAGAAAGGCTGTCCTGCCCCTGTGCCTGTCTCCCACTTGCTTGGATCTGCATCTCACATAAACTCTCCCAAAGCTACTGTTAGCTCATGTCATAAGTCCTCAGCAGTTGGTGACCCCTCTATGCTATTGAGAGTTTATCATGACAAAAACAGCACAATAGACAGAAAATGATTCTGCCTTAAAAATAAAAAATGATATATAAATGATTAAAGAACAAAGTAAAGAACTTAAATAATAATGGGGAATGAACCCACTCCAGAATACGATCACAAGAAGTTTTGAGAGAAGAGCACAACTGGCCAGACAGACAGGAAGGATATCCATATTCAACAGAAAAGTGTGCTGTGACCAGCAGTCCAGCCCTGAGTACCAGGCACACTGGAGAGGAAAGAGGGGCTGGAGGAATGCACAGGACTTTCACCACCCAGGCCAGCTGGTGGTTCTGCTAACACTTACCACAGCTTCTTTGGAAACTATGAAATTCAATCCCATAACCACCCAGGTAAATATTAAGTGAAGGAATGCCTCCATTTCAACTATCTACAGCTGAGAAAGAGCAACAGATTAGTCTATATAATTTCAGATTAAGTGTAAAGAGCCCCCATTCTTTGCAGATCAAGTCCATTACTACCCTAACAATCCCAGCCTCTGAGAAGACAACACTCCAGGATGCTGGCCCTCCCATCAGAAAAGCATGGACTCTGAAAGCACCTTCAGGACTATCCTGTCCCTTCTTGCTATCCAATGAAACAGCTTTTTGTTGACAGAAAGCTAGCTAAAGAATTCTAATTTCCACCCACTGGATTGAATAGTCCAGCAAACAGGGCAGTGCTTCTGTAACCTGAGAATGCATGTTAGTAGCAAACGGTTTTTAAACTGGCCCATGGTTGTTCCGACCTGTAAGCCCAGCACTTAGGATATGCAGGCAGGAGGTTCAGGAGTTCATAGGCACCCTTAGCTACACAACAAGTTGGAGATCTGCCTGGGCTACAAGAGTTCCTGTCTCAAAAAAGATGCTAAGTTTTAAATGAGCTATTTATGAATGTCTGTGATTCAATCACCCATTTGAAAATAATGGCCATTTTGCAGGACAGATGTGTCACAAAGACTAATGAAACAACGTGGAAACAGAACAGGGAACATACTGTGTGTGCTTTCAGTCTTTTAGAAAGTTACATGAAGACAAGTCATTTACTAAAGAAAAATAATGTAACCACACTTTCTTTAAGGTTACCAGCAAATATTACAAGTGATAGGAGACAACTTTGGGGAAAAGATTATGTTATCAAGTATGTTGGGAGATAACATGCTAATAGCCTCACCATGTTTAGAAAGGACACTAAGAAATTGGCTGAAACCACCTATTCCATCATTCCATGAGGGAGGGCAAGTGGAAGAGAGACGAAGGATTACAGCTTTTGTTTGTTTTCAGCACGGCAAATTAGGAATACTTACCTACACTTTCTTATATGTCAGGAGGGTTACTGTATTTCTCTGTATGTATCATGAGAGTAGCACCTGGCACACAGTTTGTATTAAGTAGAGATATAAACTACACAGATGTATGTATCTGTCAAAAGAACAGACTTCTAGCACATGTATTCCATTAATTCTAAATGTGACATACAGCATAAAAACCAATGTTGAACTACAGTTAATGATGTCATCTGATAAGGTCTATACAGCAAAGTGTTATGATGCCTACAAGTAGAAAAATGTTCAAAAGAAAAATATGTACTAGTAGATGGACATAAATGTATGGGTAGACAGATCTACGATACAAGAAGAATGGTAAATGTTAATGAAACCTTCAGAGTAGACCTACAGGTAGGTATGCACTATCAAGCTCTTTTGCCATTGTGATTCCACTTTCTTTTAAAAATTTTGAGGAAAATGTAAACAAGCTTGCTTTGTCTGAAGGCTGATCATGCAGGATGCAGAATATACTCTGTCTACTGCCCGAGTCCTGGGTATCTGGATACCCACAGATATTAGTGAGGTAGTGTCTCTCACAATTTCACCTAATCATGGTACTCTGTCTCTTTAACCTCTCTTTGATGTTGGATTTAATTTGAAGAGCACTCTATTAGGAGGCTTGAATATCCTTCTGCCAAACAGCAAGCTGAGACTCCCACCTGATGCTTTCAGGAAAGTAGAAAGAGAACAGGAGCCTTTTCACCACAGGGTAGTGTTACACCATATTGTATTACTGTGCCTAATGAGGAGCACAAAGGAAATTTAACAACTCTTTTACAGACAGGCCCACCCAGTGAACAGACCCCACAGAAGTAAAGTAAGTAATCTCTGGGCTTACAACTCTAGCCAAGGGGATCCGAGAAGAGGTAGAAAAGGAAGGAAATCATAAATATCACTTCCTAGCCCAAAAGTTTTCAATATGAGTCCCGTCCCTCAATGCCTAAAGGTATACACATGGGTTTCAAAAAGCTCTGCAACAAAATATATTGTAACATTTAAACCATAACAACGTGTGTGTGTGCGCGCACGTGTGTGTGTGTGTGTGTGTGTGTGTGTGTGTGTGTGTGTGTGTATCTCTGGGAAGGATTCACAGAAGTCATCAGATATAAATTAAAGATGTTGCAAAACCCACTTATTGACTGTCCATAAGTGGGGGTTTTTACAGCAAGAGTTGGTAAGAATGGCATCAATAACACCCCACTTATAACAGAAAAAGTTGGGTTGAATCACCTGTGAGAGTAAATTCTCAAACTAGCTTTTCCAGGCTTCCCCTGTACCCCATAAGATTCCTTCAAGTGCATTAAGTGAATGAAGAATGGTATTTGTGAAGGGAGTCAGCTAAATGTGTGAAGCTAGGTGACTCAGACCAAGCAGTCATGTATGTGCTAAGCTTTGAATATGAAATGTACCTCAGAGTTTCAGGTATCTGAAGGTTGATCCTAGCCTGGTGATATTGTTTTTGAGAAGGTAGGGCTAAGGAAGTAAAAGCATGTTCACTGGTGGGAGAGGCCTTTCAGGGTTAAGCCCAAGCCTGCTTCCATTCCCTGGCTCTGTCTCCTGGCAAGGAGCAGCTTCACACTGACTGGGATGTCCCAGCCACCATGCCTTCTCCATTGTGATGTACCCTCTACAAAATGAACCTCTCCTCCCTTAGGCTGCTGCTATCAGGTACTTTGTCACAGTGATGAGGAAAGCAGCTATATGTTAGCCATCAGTCCCTACCCCATGCCAATAACCTAACACTCATGGATACAAAACCTTGGAGAATGCACATTCACTCTCGGTGGGGGTGGGGGACCAAGAAACAAAGAGACCCACAGAGAAAACAAAATTTTTCTGATGGCCTATTGCTAGCAAAACTGGTATCTTCCTTACATTTTATTCTGGTTTTGTTCTCCTTGGTCTCCCTTCTGCCCTTCTTGCTTTACTCTCCTTCATATTCTAAGAAAATATCATAGTGGTGGAAATAAAATATGCAGTTATTTTAGGGAAGAGTTATTTTGGGAAAACACAAAAGAATGGTACAGGAGCCCGGCATGGTGGCACACACCTTTAATCCCAACATTGGGGAGGCTGAGGTAAGAGGATCACTATGATCACAGTCTGAGACTACATAGTGAATTGCAGGTTAGCCTGGGCTAGAGTGAGACCCTACCTCAAAAAATAAAATTAAAATTAGGGCTGGAGAGATGGCTTAGCGGTTAAGGCGCCTGCCTCCTAAGCCTAAGAACGCTGGTTCCAATCTCCAGGTCCCACTTTTAGCCAGATGCAAAGTGATGCAATGGTGCAATGCCACACTTGACCACAAGGGGGCGCACGCATCTGTATTTCGTTCACAGCAGCTGAGAGAATGCTGGCGCGCCCATCGCTATATGTCTTCCTCTCACTCTCCCTCTCCCTCCGTCTCTCTCCAAAAAAAAAAAAAAAATTAAAATTAAAAAAAAGATAAAATGAAAACACTGAAAAATCCCCTTTCAATATCAAAAAAATTAAAGAAGCTGGGCTTCACTGCTTGAGAAGTTACACATAGGTTAAATTCAAAGCAATCATTCTGACACAAAGTAGTCAAAGATATACAGACTTTTCAATCATAAGTTACAAAGGAATAATCTTTCCCTATTCTAAAACTAGCAACAAAAATGGTATCGTTGGTGGCACCTGTGCAAAAAGTGAAGGCAATCATTTACACAAGGGTCCAACCCTCTGTGACAGCTGAGCTCGAAACAGACCCACCTTTGCCTTTTTTCCCCAAGAAAGAGGCGATCTCACTCAGGAAGAGTGTCTTCTGAAGAACAAGTGGAGACTAGCAAGATGCACCAAAGTGAAAGAGGGTTTTCTTTAATGAGAAACGACACAACATAATTTAAAAGTTTTATTTAATGAATCAAATCTTGACAGAGTCCTATCACTTAACTGTCATATTACTAGTCGCATCATCTAGCTGAAAGGAAGCAATATTCCATTCCCTAGTGAGGATCCAACTCATCAAGCTTCTTGGGCCCTCACCAACTATGGTACTTTGAATGTAAATGTATGAACCTCATCGTTTTAGGTATTTTTGATAAACTTTCTTACTTAGACTTTAGCAGGAAGAGCTCTGATGGAGTAGGTGTATGGGTGGGGGGGATCTTAGGTATAGCCCCGAGAGGAATAGAAAGAGCCAGCTTGAGCTCTGGCTGTCAGTTTTGTCTCTGCTATGGATCTATGATGGAGTGAGTGAGCTTCCTCCATCATGACAAAACTTCCCCTGGAACCTTATAAATCAGAAATCAGCCCTGTTCTTGCTTAAGCTACTTCTAGTTGGATGTTTGTCCCAGCAATGAAAAGGTAACTGCAACAGCAACTGTTGCCCAAGCTCATCTCGCCTCAGAAACACAAATACAAATACATCTCTCTCATAGTTGTGGTATCTGAGCTTCCAATTTAAATGGCATACAAACTTGTTTTTAAATAAATTTCAATCTGCCCTGGTTTCCCACCAAAGCACCTTCATATATGTAACTTTTTACTTGGGAAAGTCAATTAATGTTTTGAAAACTGATGTTTTCAAGGGCATACAGCTCTATAAATTTTATATATTTATCCAACACCAAAATAAAGACACAGAACAGTTGCCTTATTCCAAAATTTCTCTTGCTACCCCTTAATCAACAGGCCGCCTGGCCTCCTCCCCACCACACTTTCACCCATTAGAAACCGCTGGTCACTTCTCTAGCACTGTAGTTTGATCTTTTTGAGACTGTCCTTTAGAAGACATTGACAGCATCTCTGTCCTTGCTCAACAGGCTTCAGCTGAATAAAGCCAGCAGTTTCTCATCCCATAAAAGATATAGGAGTGGTTTCCCCTCAGAAAATCAGAAGGAAGCCGCTGAAAACATTATTAAGCAAGCTTCTGTAAGACACAAGCTTTCATTTCCTGTATCCAAAAATGAAATCTGCTCACATGATAGGTATATGTTTGACTTCTTACAGAAACTTCTAAACTACTTTCCAACATGGCAGTGCCATATAAGATATCCCCACCAGCAATGGATAAAATTCCAGGTGCACCACGGTGCTTGCTTTTGCTTATACACCCAACATTATTGGCCAGCATTATTGTTGTCTTGTCCTGGTGTTTTGACTTATTTTTAATAAAAATAACATAAAATATGATTTATGGTATCTTGCAGACCACAAACTTGTGGTCCATCCATTAACACCAACATACACACATTGTGCACAAAGGTGTGCTACCCACAACAGCCTTTGTTTGCATGACTCACCTACAAGTGAGGCCATCAAGCATAAAGGTACCATGCCCTCTGTGCTCCAGGGTCACTGTCTACATAAAGATTTAAATTTATTAATCCTATCTGGCCCTAAAAGTCTATGGATGTACAGATCTGCCAAAAGGTTTTTAATTATCAAGAATAGATCTGTATTACAGAGGTGTGTGGGCATTACCAACTATGAGGCTACAAAGGATAAAGGGACTTACTAAGTATTTTATAAAGTCTACCCCTAATTAAAAGGGGTTTTTCCAACCCTTATTAACAAAAGGCCTCAGACCATTCTCATTAGTTGGCAAAAGATCTTAAGCAGAATAACCCATTAATAGCTTAGCTCACATTGCTGCTCACTGTGTCAACTCTCACCCAAACACTTGCTGAGGCAATGTTAAAAGGGAAGAATCACGAATCTACATAATTACACTAAAGATGCTGAAATACAACTAATTCTTTTTCATCTACTACTCCAAAACAAGGAGGAGACGGGAGGGTTGGTGGTACTAGCAGGAGTAATAGGAGTAGGTGTGGTGTGTGACTATGTGGTATGGTGTGTATATGTGTTACAGATGCACAAGCCCCATGTGTGAGTGTGCAAAGGCCAGAGGAGAACATCAAGTGCCCTCCTCTATCACTTACCTGTGTGTTTCCTTGAGAAAGATTCTCTAACTCTGGAGCTGCCATTTCCAGTCAAGGCTGGTAAGCATCAGCAATTATCCAGTATCCATTATCCACAGCTGTTTATATGGGTGCAAGAGACTCAAACTCAGGATGAATAAGACTCTTCAGACATTAAAGCTTGTGTAACAAGTGCTCTTACCAGCTGAGCCACCTCCTAAGCCCACAGGCCATTTTTTTTGTTTGTTTGTTTGTTTGTTTGTTTGTTTGTTTGTTTTGGGGGGGTAGGGAGGGTTTTCAAGTCAGGGTCTCATTTTAACCCAGGCTGATGTGGAATTCACTATACAGACTTAGGCTGGCCTCAAACTCACTGCAATCCTACCTCTGCATGCAGAATGCTGGGATTAAAGATGTGTGTCACCATGCCCAGCTCCACAGGCTTTTAATAAAATATTGTATTCCAGTAAAAGTCAAAAGAGAAAAAGACTGGAAACAAGTAGGAATAGGAAAAAATAACTAAATACTAGAAATAAGGAGGAGAGAACAGTTAGCATAGTCAGAAAAGGACTTAAATAATTTCTCTTAGAAATGAAATCAGAGATGTTTGCTTTGATAAAGTAAGCATGAGGTTAATGTAGTATTGGAAAGATCATGCATAACCCACATGTCAGAGTAGGAGCAATACATATTGCTGGAACCTAATTCTACAAAGTGGTCAATTACCAAAGAGGGTAGTACTAGATAACATGATGCATACTATTACCTTACTACTACCTCACAAGCCCATCTTAGCCAGCTTCTATAAGATTTACAACAGCCCTATCTTAGAAACTTTCTATATGTGGTAATTTCTAAGAATACACCTCTAAGCCCCACACATGTTAACAGTCCTAATATCACAGCAGCAGAATAAAGTAAGATGTTTATCAGAACTGAGACATCAGATTGTGAAACTCTCTAAAGCAATGGCTTGTCTATTTGGCAGGTCTTGTTTCCTTTACCATGCATAACATAGTGTCTGATGCACACAGACAATTTTACATATGGCTGTTGAATAAGGAAAGAATTATTAAATGAATATGTAAACAAACAAGTGAATAACACACATAAAAATCCTGACTGGGGACAATTACAAGGAGAGACTGGTCCTAAAAAAATCAATCCATCCTTGTGCTCCTTAATATATTATACATGAATGGGGGATAGGTAAGGAAAAGCAAGGAGGACGAGGAGGAAGAAGAGGAAGCAGATGGAAAACTTCACTTCAGACCATTCATAATAGCACAACTATACATGAAAGGTACTATACAAGGTAGAAAGCTTTTCCAAAGTCACATATCTCATAATTGATATTTATTTTATGTTACCCACACTACAAGTTACAAAAGCTCATATATTGTTTCAATTTGAAACCAGGATTCTTAAAAATGACCTTGTCTCAAAATGAGCTTTCTTAGTAGATTTATAGGAAAAACAGACATTCCTCAGAGACTATTTCATCAGATAAAGTAAATGAGGTCTCAAATGCATGCACTATTGCCTTTTTCAAAAGCCAAACAAAACATTGTTTTGTCAGGTTAGAAAAAAATAATAATAAAGCCACCACAGTGCACATACTGAGACGCAGTGTAACAGAGCAAAGGTTCCTGCACTCAGAGTGGCAGGTCCATTTCCAGTGCACAAGAGAGGGTGGGCAAGCCTCCTCCAGCAAGTACACATGTGCCCAATTAGACAAAATGAAAGTGGAATGACATAAATCTGCCCCCTTCTCTTCTGATAGAACTGGAAAAGGCGTTTTCTTGAAGTAACAGGAAGATTTACAGTGACCTGCTGGATACATCTGGCCATCCATACCTGACTATACCCATTCCATAAACACAGTTTAATATCCCTCAACTCAAGCAGAGGCCTGAAAGGAAAAAGACAGCAAGAAGGAGGGCCCAGTTGCCACCTACTCTAAATGTGCATAGCTTAGGAATCCATAACCCATTCCTTCAAAAACCATCCTTGTAAGAAGCTCTAATTCTGTTCCATCAGATCAATCACAGGCATCTTAAGAGGTGCCTAGTACAATACAAAAAAATGTGCCATAGACATTCTCCTGGAACACCTCAGCTGACTAGTTCACTAGGCCAGCCCATGTTCATTCTATTCATAAAAATCTGTGTACAGGGCCTGGAGAAATGCCTTAGTGGTTAAGTGCTTGCCTGTGAAGCCAAAGACCCAGGCTCAAGGCTCGATTCCCCAGGATCCACGCAAGCCAGATGCACAAGGTAGCACATGCATCTGGAGTTCATTTGCAGTGGCTCTCCAGGCCACTGGCACGCCCATTCTTTCTCTATCTATCTGTCTCTTTCTCTCTCTGTTGCTCTCAAGTAAATAAACAAAAAAAACTTTTAAAAAATCTGTCTACAGTGAGTTTCTAAGATTCAATAGGCTATCTTCTGAGTTAGTCAAACTTTAGATCTAAATGGCTTTCCTTTGAAAACTACAGTGCTGACCCAAGCCAAGAAATAAGGCTAGAAAAGCCACTGACCCTGCAGTTTCTTAGAAGAGAAGTGGTCCCATGATACGGCTCCAGTCACAACTCTCTGACTGCCACTTAATGTTTCTGTAATACAAAGAAACTGCATTCTAACTTAGCCTCACATCTATCCTCAGAGCACTGCTGTAGTAATGAGCTTAACACTATGTTGAACTATAAACAGAAAAGGAAAGTGCTGAAATAATGGTGACAAGATCTGAACCCAGGCAATCTCAAGCTCCTGGCCTCATATTCTCAATGCTCCTGCCTCAGCCTAACAAGTGCAAGGTTTACCCCAGCCCTAGGATCTATTAACTCATCAATTCTCCCCCTACCTTTCTCTTACAGAGCACACTTACTCATTGACTGGCTCATCACTATCCCTGCAAATCCTGGCCTTGCAGAATTTGATACCAGTGGGCATGTGTGTGGTAATGTTCTTCTTACCTCTTCTTAAATTGCCTTTGAACCATCTATGAGATAAATTTTAAAACACAGCCTCAAAATAACAATCTATGAAGTCCTCTCTAGTTCATGCACCAGAGGGAACCTGTTCACTCCAACACACTGCACTACAGAGTTACAGTAACTTCTTTGTGCTTGTCCTGTTCTCTGTTTATGCACAGACACACAAAAATGAATTCATCTTCCTATCCTTGGCCCAGAGTAAATCTTCCTTTAGTTACACTAAAAGAATGTAAGAACAATAGTGAATAAATCAATGTCCATATGCAAGCTCTCCATTTTCCTTCAGCTCAACCATGAAAGGCTTTTACATGTGCAAGTAAGCTAGTGTTTTAAATCACAAAGATAATGCACTTTGCAAATTATCAGAACATCTCCAACTGATGACAGTGTACGTCCATACAACCCAATCTATGAACTCACTTGAAGAACATGTCAAATACTCCACTCATTTTACTGTAAAAATTGGTTTTTTGTAAGGGAATATCTTAACTTTTGCTTTATCTTTTAATCCAAATTTATAGTTATTTTCCTTTATTCAAACTAAATAGTTTTATTTATCAGAAAAGTTTAAAACAGTATGCATTTCTGGTTAGAGCAAAGGAGTCCCATAACATGTCAGATTTGAAATGACTATTTAACAACCCATGTCTATGTGCCAGTGACTAAGACATAGCTATAGATATCCATTTCAAAGTTTACATGAAGTTATGATTACAGAAGGAGGGGTGTATGAAATGCAATACTAAAGCCCATCGGACCACTGTCTAACCTCTGTTCATGAGCAACTCACTTTAAAGACATTTATGAAACCATCATTTGCAAGATCTGAAGCTCAAGAATAATGACTGCACAGGTAAGGGCCAATAGTGCCATCCTCTGTTCCACTGAAGAGCTTCCCAAATACATGTATCATGTACTAAAAAGAAAATTTTTCACACGATATGGTGGCTCAAGCATTTAATCCCAGCACTCAGGAGGCTGAGGCAGTTGGATCTGAGAGTTCAAGGCCAGCCTGGGATAGAGTCTTTCTCTTTCTCTCTCTCTCTCTCTCTCTCTCTCACACACACACACACACACACACTCACACACACACACACACACGAAACACTGCCTTCAAATTTCACTTATTCAATACTAAGTGAAAATAAGATGTATTGGGACTGCACTAAAAGATATCAAAAGAGCTCCACATTTCAGGGCTACTAGTTTTTGGTTGAAAGAGGTAAAACATTCCATAAGCTCGAGATTACATTAAATACTTCAGTTCACACATTTAGTTTTTTTCAGATCAGTTTCACTTTATAGTCTAAATAAACATATTATTTTCTCAACAAGATAATCATCGATAGCAATAAAAGTAATTAGAACTGAATTCCAAATCAGACAGGAAAGGTTTTCTTTATCCTGCTGACCCTAAAATGTTCCACAAGTATTTACTGACAATACTATAAGAAGAATATTTACACAGTAAAAGTTTCAAAAACGAAGATGGCTTTTGAGTTTTTCAGACATTCCCTTACACCTGAACAGATGTGGTCAGATACACCTATAAACCTAGCACTAGGGAAGCAAAGGCAGGAAGATGATAGTTCTAGTCCACCCAGTGCCTCACTGTGAGACCCTGATGCAAAAAAACTAATAATAGAGGTGGCGGGGCTGGATAGACAGCCCGTTTTAGGGAGCTACCAATGTTATTGCATTTGGATCGAAAGTTTCACTGGTGCCTTGTGAGGATGACAGTAAAGTACGTTTGAAATAAGTTAACCTAGAGAACATCACACAGAGTGTGACTCTGTTTAAACTACCACTCAGAGCAATCAGGCTCACAGCTGGGATTTTGTCAGCAAGGTTACCTTCCAGAGGAAACAACCTAACATTTTAACTGACTCTTCTCTTTGGTCAACAGGAGGGGTGGTCAGCTAGCATACTAAGTGACAGAAGTAGACTTTCATTCTTGAAAGCAGTGGTAGGGCTGGGATGGTTGGTCTTGACTGTCAGTCTGACTGGATGAGCACACTGAGTGCGGATGGCAGCACCATCTAAATGGGATGGGCCCAGATGGAAGAAAAGGGGATGAGGACAGAAGCCAGCGAGCACAGGCATGCTCTTTACCTTTGTGTTCCCAGGGCCTTCCTGAGGTCTAAATAATGGCCCTGGCCAAGCCCATCTGGAATCTCTGAAACTGTGAACCAGAATGAATCTTTTGTTCTTTAAAAGTACTTCAGGTCTTTGCCACAGCAACATAAAAGCACAACACAGCTACTTACCACAGTGGATATCTAATAGCATGAAACATGGGCTGGGGAGATGGCTCAGTGGGTAAAGTCCTCACCTTGAAAGCATTAGAACCTAAGTTCAACCCCCAGTGTCCATGTGTAAAAATGTCAGTGGGGTTGGTGGGTACACTGTGACTGCAGCACTGGAGAATCCATGCAGCTTGCTGGCCAGCCAGCCTAGGCAAATTGCTGAGTTCCAGGCCAATGGGAAACCCTATCTCAAAAAGAGGTGGATGGCATTCTTGATGACAGCACCCAAGATTGTCTCTGGCCACCAAAGGTATATAAACATGCATGCACACATACACATATAAAAAAATAATAATAGCATAAAAGATGATAGAGATAGTATCTCAGTAAAGTTAAGTAGATGTGCTGAAATATTTTCCAGAAATGGGAAAGGAATTTTATAACACTTCTTCGGTGACCAACCTTTTGTAAAGAAGTTTGATGGAAATAAAATGAAAATGAAATATAAAACATTGCAACAGTGCTTTAAAAGTTGCAAAGATGACCACTCATGATTTATCTAGTTGTCACAGGCCAGCAGTCAACAGTTAATGACCTGGCATTGGTGTGCAGAATACACACGAGGTAGCTGGACCCATTAAGCACACGATCATACACTGGTCCTGCAGTGGCTTCACCCCACTGGGTAGAGAGGATTCTAATTGCTCAATCCATGGTATCCACAAACATGAGACTGTCTCATTTGGCTGTAGTGCAGTTTCCACTTGAGGTTTGATTTACTCATAGAGAAAGCAATCTCACCGAGTTTGTAAGAACAGCTGAGCTGCACAGGGCCAGCTAAAAAGTCTCATCTGGAACTTGCTTTAATTATAACCTACAGAAGAGGTAGAAGGAAGCAAAAGGTTCAGCCATGAAGAAAAAGAAAAAGAAAAAAGACAGAAAGGAGGAGGGGCAGAAGGGAAAGGGAAAGGGGAGGGCAGGATTTATACATGGTGTGACAGACAGCTTGAGGTTCACTGAGATAAACTTCCAGACCAGGCACAGTTATAGAGGAAGGGATATTTATTGAAGCTTACAGGTTCAGGGAAAGTTCCAAGATGGCAGAAGAAGCTGGCCTGTTTTCACAGGACCAAACAGAGAGAAAAACCACAAGCCAAAAGTCACACAGCATACATAGCACACCTCAGGAACTCCAGCTAGGCACACTTTGTATATCTTTAGGTTGAAATCCTAAACCCACCACCACACCTTAAGATTCACCCAGAGACAATGCCTTCAGCAAGGTGGCTGCAGATGCAAACTACAAACTAATAAAACACTGAATATATTGGGGGCCATCTATTCAAACTACCACATTCCACCCTTGACCCCCAATAGATTCATAACTATCACACATTGTAAATTGTACTCAGTCGAATTTCAAAGGTCTCCACAGTCTTGACCAACTTAAGATAGTTCTAAAGTCCAAATCTCATCTGAGATTTAAAACTGTCTCTTAGCTGTGGGTCCTATAAAATCAAACAAGTTATATACTTCCAAAATATAAAGGCACAGAGTAAACATTTTCAACTGGTATGAGGCATAGGAAGGAGAGACTAGAACAATGTAAACTCAACCATCAACAATCATCAAACTTCTGCAGTTCAAGTTCTGTATAACCAGACGCTGACAGGCTCCAGATTTTTCAATTCTGCCCCTCCACCTGGGCAGATTAGTGAGGGAAAACTTCCATCCCAGGCCAACAGTGCAATCCATGGTAGCCCTTGCTCAATCCTGGTATATCCAAAACATATTTAGGTCTCTATGTAAACCACAGTCCATCTTCCAAAGGCTCTTTTAGCCTATCAGGGCATCATGCCCTGTCTCATGCCGCATCTCAGCAGCGGCTCCCGGAACCGTGTGCAAATCATGACCATCCTATGCATATTTTATTTTCCAAAACTAATAACAGGTGTGCAGGACACAGCCATATTCTTAATTCAGGGACAAAATAAATCATAACCTTGAAGAGCAAGTTCATTTTCCATTTCATTCTTTCCCAAAAGAGTTTGCATTTCTATCATAGTCTTTCCTCAGGCATCTTCTCCATTGTTTTAATGTAAAGCAGTTGGGTCATCTTCCTTAAGACTGCTAATGTGTTGACAATAGCAGCTCCAGTAACCTAAAATCAGTCTCAGTGTCTCTAATTTTAACTTGCTTGAGGTTTTCCAACTTAAAATCTTAAATCTTTCAGTCCAATATCTTTAGCTACGCACATCAGTCCATTACAAATTTAACCATGATTAAATTCTCTAGCAGCAGGACACAACCAGCCTTATGACAGTAGCCCAGTGCCAACAAAGTCCTATGCAATCTTTCCTTCCCCTTAGAAAGCTCATAAGCCAAGCCTTGAAGTTCAATACTGACTGCACTTAGGATTCTCAAATTGTCATCAGAATAGTCCATAAAACATGGCTTACCATTCCAGAAGGTGTCTTCAGTTGCAAGCACCAAGTCCATGCCTGTTCCTCCAAAACAAAGGTTCCAAAACATGAAAATCCATATGATTAGGTTAATCTCACCCCACTTCTGGTACTACTTTTTGTGATAGACAGCTTCAGGTTCACTGAGATGAACTTCCAGACCAGGCATAGTTATGGAGGAAGGGATATTTATTGAAGCTTACAGGTTCAGGGAAAGTTCCAAGATGGCAGAAGAAGCTGGCCTGTTTTCACAGGACCAAACACAGAGAGAAAAACCACAAGCCAAAAGCCACATAGCAGAGCACACCTCAGGAACTCCAGCTAAGCACACTTTGTACATCTTTAGATTGAAATCCTAACCCCACCTCCACACCTTAAGATCAACCTAGAGACAATGCCTTCAGCAAGGTGGCTGCAGATGCAAACTACAAATAAAACACTGAACATATTGGGGGCCATCTATTCAAACTACCACACATGGCATAGTTGGTTTAGGATGGACTGTAATCATCAGTGACCAATTTTTAAAAAGATGATGTTGACTGACATAATTTGTACTTATGAATAGCTATAAAGTCAGCTGAGCACTTCTGAAAATTACCTTATCTTGCAGAATGCTTCTTAAGACAAAGATGCCATGCTCCTCAGACAGCTGTTTCAGAGCAAGCAGAGACTGCAGAGCTACCTTAAGTGTGCACACTCAGAACAAGGTCTGCTTTACACAAGCAGAATATCTGAGCAACAGTCCAGCAGGTACTAAATAAAAAAATAAATGAGAGTATCTTTCTTTCTAGACAGCATGCTAGAAATAAAGTAGGGATCAAAAAATTGGCCTGGAATACAATAAATGTATAAATGGTCTCTTCCAAAAGATTTTAACAGGTTCCAAAATATTAAAAAGAAGCAACTGGGATAGAGAGATGGCTTATTGGTTAAGGCACCTGCCTCCTAAGCCTAAGAACACTGGTTCCAATCTCCAGGTCCCACATTTAGCCAGATGCAAAGTGACACAAGGGTGCAATGCTGCACTTGACCACAAGGGGGGCACACGCATCTGGATTTCATTTGCAGCAGCTGAGAGGCTGCTGGCGTGACCACCTCTGTCCCTCCCTCCCTCCCTCCCTCCCTCCCTCCCTCTCTCTCCAAAAAGAAAGGAAGGGAGGAAGGGAGGAAGGGAGAACTTAGCATAACTGTTTATTGAGAAACCACAGAAATTCAAACTTTAGTTGAAAGAGAATGTTTGAGACAAGGTCTCATGCTACAATCCAGACTGGCTTCAAAGTCATTATCTTCCTTCCTCCACATTCCAAGTGCTAGGATTAGAGGTGTGAGCCACAATGCCGATTAGAATTTTTCTTTATCTTTTTTTTCTTTGTTGGTTTGATGAGATAAGGCCTCACTATGTAAGTCTGGTGACCTGGAACTAACTCACTGTTATCCCTCCACTTTGTGGCGATCTTCCTGTTTCTACCTCTTAACTGTTGTGATTATAGGTGTGTACCATCAACCTGGCTACGGTATTAAACTTCAAAATTACTCTTTGTACAGAACACTGTTTTCTGAAAGCCAAAGTTTAATGCTAAAATCAAAAGAAAGCATGTGGGGTTCCACATGTGTGCTAATGATAAACACCCATGATTGAAGACAGAGGTCAAGGAAAGGTGGACTGTTCTTTTATATTGCTGCTATTGTGTACCTTAGAGAGGGACAGTAAGAGGGTATGAGAATCCACTAGCTCTCTGAAGTCAGAAGTTGGGCTGGAGAGATGGCTTAGCAGTTAAGGCACTTGCCTGCAAAGCCTAAGGACCCAGGATCAATTCCTCAGATGAACAATTCCTCAGATGAACAAAGTGGTGCATGCATGTGGAGTTTGTTTGCAGAGGCCAAAGGCCCTGGCACACCCATTCTCTATCTGTCTGCCCCAACCCTCTAAATGAAATAAACAAAAGTAAAAGTCAGTGTTCTACTGCTAGGACCCCTACCCCTGTAAGGACAGACAGAACAGGTACCTGAAAGAATTGTCCCAGTACAGAAAGAGATCCAAATGTTCCCAGGACCTATACTGACTCTGTGTTTATAACTGTATGTTTCCATTATGTCCATCCATGTTGGCTAACTATTAACTTAGGAAATGGTTGTCCATTTCTGTGTGGACCACAGTATGCTGCAGCCTCATCCATTTAATATTGTCTATGCTTGAAGTCTTAGAACCAGAGAACTACAAAATGCCAAGAGTAGTAATTATTTTTCTCTAAATATAATTCCAATTGTGTGCAATAAGTCTCCTATCTCTTTACCTTCCAGTCTTCTCCCCTTCCTTCTTTCCTTTCTTCCTTTTTTCTCTTCTTCCTTCCCTTTTTCTTTCCCTTCCTTCTTTCATATATTTACAGAGAGCCTAAGTATCTAGGCTAGGTTTCGAAAGGCACTGATAAATGACAGACATTACCAAAAGAAAGTTAAAAAAAAAAATCCAAGTTAAACTGTTTTCTTATAGCTTAGCAGTTATGGGGGGAGGGAGACAGATACTCTTTGAAAAAAATGGTAATAAATCCAAGTATGTAATCTCAAAGAAAATTAAATTCCCCTCAAAGGTCCACATATACCATCATTTTATGTCTGTCTGATGGAAAATAATAAAAGAGGCGAGATAAATTCTGAAAGGGAAGGTATCAGCAAAGCATTACAAGGCCAGGCAGTATTTTCTAACGTGTTTACCTGAAGCAAGACTTGAAGCCTTCAAACGAGGGATAATCTAATAGGAGTTCTAAAAGGATCTCACTTATACCCACACTGCCAAGCAGCAGTCAGCGCTTAGCTTTGGAAGATGAAAACTGCCAAGGAGTATCAAAAAATGATGACTTTAACAGTGACAGAGTTCAAAAATTATAACATAGGGGGCTGGAGAGATGGCTTAGCGGTTAAGACGTTTGCCTGCAAAGCCAAAGAACCCCAGTACGATTCTCCAGGACCCACATAAGCCAGATGCACAAGGGGGCACATGCATCTAGAGTTCGTTTGCTGGAGGCCCTGGCACACCCATTCTCTCTTTCTGTCTCACTCTCCCCCTCTTTCCCTCTATCAAATTAATTAATTAATTAATTGTATTTTTTTTAAATTAGGGCACAGATATTCTTCATTCCCCAATATCCAATTTTTTACATTCTGTGCCCTACACCAGCTATTACCCTTGGTTCCATAGTCCACTACCACTGCTAGGAAAAATACAAGCATCACCAAAGTGTCAAAAATTTAATTAGTATAAGAAAAGCACATGTTGGCTCCTTATTACATCACCCACAGCAATTGTGATATGCTGGGCACTTTTTGTTGTTGTTGTTTTTCACTCTACACAAATATCCACACAACCCTACCCTGTTGCCTTCAGAAATAGGACCCCAACCTGCTAATGAAATGAGAAGAATAAATCATTCTGGTATATACCTTCAAATGACTTATTTTTACTTCTTTCAGTGCAGAAACCTGGATAAGTATTCAGCTGTTTAGTTCATATTTAGTTCAGCTCCCTGCTTACAGAAGAAATGAAGACCAGACTTAGAGCTGAATATGACCACCAAAAACCATTCTGCACACACTATGGAGAAGCAGGGCCACCAAGTCACTAGCCTTCCTCCTCCACTCCTTCTCTGCAGAAGAACCAAGGTGTCTCCCTTCCTCCCCAGTGTTTACTTTCCATCTAGATTCATGAGGCCACCTAAGAGTTCTCCTACCAATGTGTTTCTAATCCTTGCCACTCTGATTCTAAACAAGTTCACTTAAGACAAAGAAATCTTTCTATTCTCTAGGATGATTTTTTATTTAATAAACTAACCTCCCAAGGCAAAACTTGCTGATTTCCAACCTAGTCTGTCCCCTCTTGTTCCCCACATACACACACACAGAGATGACTCTAAGCCCAACTTAAAACCTCTTTTTAATGTTGTGTTTGTGTCTCCAGCCTTTCTTTTGCTGAGACATGGTCTCGCAATGTGGTTCAGCTTGCTGTAGTCTCTCAGCAATCCTCCTGCATCCTCCCCCCTGTGCTGGGATCACAGGTATGTACCATCACACCTGGGTTTTGGATCTTTCTTTTGATTATTCTCCCTGCATCTCACCATCTTCCCACATCACAAACTTTTCCAGAATAATCTTTCCAGGGCCTTCTGTGGCCATGCCCCACATGCCGGTGGCTCTCCCCCTACCCCAATTGACTATAATGTCTCGCCCAGGGGCTCTTCACTAAGACTCTTCACACACAAGACAGTTTGTCTCACATTTCCAGTGCGTGCTTTACTCTCAGACGGCTTGCCTACTCCACCTCCTTCACACTTCCTTCTCCTGCATTGTTTTCTTCATGCACCTTATAATAAGCAGGATAATGATCCTCCAAAGATGTCCACATGCTAACCCCTAGAACACTGCACAGCAAGGTGGAATTAAAATTGCAGTGTAAATTAAAGTAGCTAAAGGGCTGACATTAAAATACCGGGAGTGTCCTGGATGACCCCAATGCATACAATGCCATCTCTTGAAAGCATACATGAGAATGGAAGAGTGAATGGAGGACAGGGAAGTACAATGCTGCTTTTGAGAGAGCAACAAGAATGAGATACAAGGATATCCAGCAGAGGCTGAAAAAGCAAGGCAAGTGAGCCTCCCAAAACCTTCAGAACACAGTCTTACCAGCAATAGCTTAGGCTTCCTATACTTTATTTAGTATAGGATGTTTGTTAGCCTTCTCACCTCCAGAAGCATAAAGTAATGGATTTGTGTTGCTCTAAACAATCAAGCGTGCATTATGGCTACTTGTTATGTCAGCAATGGAAATCGAAACCACCTCCATAAGTGCTTATGCAAATTCTGCTTCTCTTTCAAGGATTATTTTCAGTGTCACTACATTCAATGATGATTCTGCTCCCATAGTGCTCTGCTGAACACACAAATGCACCTGCGGTGAGTCAAGAGGTAAACCTCCATCTCAGTCTCTTCCTAAGGTGGAGGATGGCTCTGAGAAGTCACTTGGCCTCTGCACCTTAGCTTCTTCATCAACACAAAAATAACCAGGGACTAATAACAGGAGAGAAGGTACACTTCATAGACCCAAGTCCAGCTCACATGAAGCTCTCGGCATTCATCAGGCATTACTGTTAGCTTCATCTTCGTCTCATTTTCAGGGTCATTGTACATGGATCCATCTTAACATTCCCCTAACAGGACTGTGCCTATTTGTGTTTATTTCCTCTACAGAGAAACTCTGTCATAACAGGACTGCATAGGGAACCATCTAGAAATAGCTGAATTGGACATGACTGCAAGCCTCAAAAAGTTAACTTCAAAAAACCAAGAAGAATGCTAAGAATTGGACCACAGTCTTGGACTAAAATTTACATATTCAATGTAACAAACATAAACAAAGAAAAACCACTGCACATGAAGTCAAGGGAGTTATAAACAAAAGAAACAGGTTATTTCAGAAGCAAAAGGAATCCATATGACCCTCTCTATAACTTCTTTTATAATAACATTAGGACACTATTAGAAAAGTCATTGTATACTTTGCATGAAAGAAACAATCCTCCCAGCTCATCCAAAACTCAGCATGCATCAATGTCTTCCCTGGGTAGCACATATAATACATTCCTTTTCTATTTTGAAGTTAATGTAACAGCATAAGGACTCGGGAGAGTATAGTGGTAATTCAGTATCACACAATGATGCATGCTGCAAATGGAACTTCTCCTGAATGAAAACAGGAAGATAGATATGAAATGTGTAACTCCATATTTAATTTGAATGCAATAAAACTTTGAAAAGTAGCTGGGCATGGTGGCGTACTCGGGAGGCAGAGGTGGGAGGATCACCATGAGTTCAAGGCCACCTTGAGACTACAGAGTGAATTCCAGGTCAGTCTGGGCTAGAGCAAGACCCTACTTCAAGAAAAAAAAAAAAAAAAACATTGAAAAGTGTTGAGATTTTGGTGAGAAAGATATGTTTCTACTGCAAAAAATTATGGTCATTTTAGGGCTGGAGAGATGGCTTAGCGGTTAAGGCGCCTGCCTCCTAAGCCTAAGAACGCTGGTTCCAATCTCCAGTGGTTCCAATCTCCAGGTCCCACATTTAGCCAGATGCAAAGTGACGCAAGGGCGCAATGCTGCACTTGACCACAAGAGGGTGCACACATCTGGATTTCATTCACAGCAGCTGAGAGACTGCTGGCGCGCCCATCTCTATCTGTCTTCCTCTCCCTCTCTCTGTCTCTCTCTCAAAAAAAAAATTATGGGCATTTTAAAGTATTTAAAAGCAAGTGGGGAAAAAAGCAATAAACTTCCACAACCATAGATAAAAACCAGTAAAATCTGGCAAAAGCAAGTGAAAAAAAAGCAACAAAGTCCCTCAACCATAAATAAAAACCAATAAAATCCAGGCAAAGATGTTTAAGATGATCCTCTGGGCAAACACTCATGGGGAGGCTTCCAAACAAGCAAGTGATAATGCTGCAATGGATTCTGGAAAACAACTGGTAGTCAAAACTCAGAAAATCGTATTTTGATATGAGATAATATGGATTCTCATATGAAATTAGGGACAGAGAGGATGTGAAAGTGACACAAACATCCAGTGAGAGGCATGGGTCATATAAGTCTCATGAATAAACTAAATCAATGAGAAAAAATGTTCATGCAGTACATATGAAAAATTTAAACTTAATGGTATTTTAGTTTTCTAACATTTTTTAAATTGCAAAATGTTGAATTTTAAAAAAATAACCCATGTAAACTGGGCATGTTGGCACACGCCTTTAATCCCAGCACTCAGGAGGCAGAAGTAGGAGGATCACCATGAGTTCAAGGACACCCAGAGACTACATAGTGAATTCCAGGTCACCCTGGGCTTGAGTGAGACTCTACCTCACAAAACAAGTAAATAAATGTATGGCACAATGCAGATCTGGCCCTAGCCATACCACATGGCAGAAGAAACCAGGAAGTGGCTTTCATGAACATGGTGTTCTGCGCAGGCCTGGCGTGACAACAGCTAAAGTCCCATGCTTGCAAGAAACCTGCTACGAGATGACCTGTCCAGAGACAGGCTGTCATTGGTCTCAAAAAGGGGACCACCCCATACAATGATTGGCCAGCTAAGCCACTTAAAACCTCCCACACTTCCTCCATAAACGAGTTTTGCAGCAACTTGCTCTCAGTTGCTTCTACCCGACTCCCGGAGTCTGTGTCGTGATTCCGCGCTGCTCACCCCCAACTCGGCAGAGACCCTGCCATCCCTCATGGGCTGGCCTTAGGGGGGACCACAACAAATAAATAAATAACTTGTGTGCAGCAACAAAATTAATAACGTTTTAAAAGAAAACATTTTCAACAAGCATTTACTGAGTCGTATGTGCTGAACTGGAGGCAGAATAACATAATAAATACAGCATACAATTTATCAGAAGATATAAAGTGTACAGCTTTAAGAAGCCTCATAATGCTAAAGAGGGAATTTCTGGATGCACAATGGAGGAGGGAGGACCCAGTTGCAGCTCTGAGGAGAGCCTGTCACAGGATCCGGAAGGCTCATAGTCAAGGTGAACAAGGGAAGAATGGACAAGAGAAGGAAACCTGTCAGCCTGTGAACAGAAGGGTCAAGACTCAGGAGAACACGAACTCAGAGAATGCCAAGAGATTCAGGATGACAAGTTACTGGAATATGGGCATGCACTGACTAAATAAAGTACTCAGATAAAATAGACACTCAATAGAGCCAATGGGACTATAAAGTCACTTGAAGAAGCCAAAAGGATCACGATGTAATCAGGCTTGACAACCTTGACATAACAACATATTTAAAGGAACCTGCCTTGACAGAAGGGGATTGGTTAGTCTTGCATGTGTAAGAGATAGACAGATAAAATCAGAAGTATTTCAACTGCCCCTTTCTGGCTAGTATTCCTGAGCAAGTATGCTTAGTCAGCAAACTGCAGGAAGTTTTGTCCAACTGACAAGAAATTCTGCACTGTGAAGAGCATTTAGTATCATCTCATTAAACTGTTGAATTTTCAAATTATATTTATTCAATATGAAAGTATTTATCAAATCTATACTCTGGATTTGGGTGTGGTAGCTCACACTTTTAACCTTGTACTCAGGAAGCTAAGGTAGGAAGATCACTGTGAATTCAAGACCAACCTAAGCTAATTCTAGGTCAGCTAGGCTAGACAGAGACCTGGCTTCATAACAGCCTTGTACTGAGAATTGGTCTCAGGCAGTCATCAATAATAAATGCTGGCTCTCTCAGGCTTCTGAACTCAGAGTCCAAGCTCCCACAGGCCAGGAGCTGGTCCACAACAAGTTAGCAAGATCAGCTGAATGCCATCACAGGGATTTAAGCAAATACCCAGAAGACTTCTCCAATCTTCTATGACAAACCAGGATACAGGATGATTAGAGAAAAGATGACCAGGGACAACACATGGCAACATTGCCAGAGCAAATAAGGAAGGTGATCAGAAGAGGCTCAGGAGGAACAAAGTCCACCTGTTCTCCACAGCTGGGCCAACTCCCTCACATAAGGAGAAGTGGAGAGGGAGGAAGCCAGTGAATAAGAACAGGAAACAAGAGACCCGGTGGGCACAGAGGTACCCTGGGCATTAAGGCTGGGGCACCCTTGATCTCACTTTGGTTTCAGGGAAAAGACATTTTACATATAGTGCCATGCCATAAAGGAACATGTCCAATGAGTGCAAACAAAATATGAGTGGGTAGAGACAAAGTTGTGTTCACGAAGGACTTTAGACTGAGGGGGGAATTAGAGGAGCCTTGAATATTCAGTGATAAAGCACTTGCCTAATGTACATAAAAATAACATTTAAAAATATGCATTTCAGACAGTTAATAATCAAAGCACAGTCAGTATTTTGGGCAACATCTGTCCTACCCTATTGAAAAATAAAGTAAAGGTGATGAATGAATACTAGCTGTTCCTGAGAATATTCTCTTTATTTTGTTTTGTGTTTGTTTTGTTTTGTTTTGGTTTTGGTTTGGTTTTGTTTTGGTTTTGGTTTTAGGTGTGGAAGGGAGTAAGACTGGGTCTCAGCAAGCTAACGTGGAACTCACTATGGAGCCCAGGCTGTTCTCAAACTTGCCATCCTCCTGGCTCAGCCTCCCAAGGGCTACAGTGTGAGCCACCAAGCCCAGCCAGAATCATCTTTTTAAAAAGATTTTAATCAAGGGCACTGCTAGAAAATTAAATCTATGTTTATTACCAAAATTAAGAATAGTAACATCAAAGAAAGATGGCAAACCCTGCCTAGACTACACATATATACTGCAGGAAGAAATATCAGAAGAAACTACACCCAGAAGCTCTAGAGCTATGATTGTTCTCTCCCAGGAAAATGTTCAATTACTTTTCAGAGTCACATGTGGCAGGAAAGGGTGTATTCATGAAGTATACTGAATATTTTATGAGCACGTTTGCATGAAGCTTACCCAGTATTGATGGAAATGATTTCTATCAGCGGGTTCTTCCTAATCTTTGGCAAGTCCAATCGCGCGCCCCCCAGACGCTTCCCATTGTCCTTCTTCTGACCAAGCAGTCTCACAGAGTGACCTTCAAACCACAGACAAAAGCACATTAGCCAAAAAAAAAAAAAAAAAAATTAGCAAGTTGTAGGTGTGGCAGTTGGAATGTAAAATGGTCCCCAAACCTCATGTATTTGTGATTAAGCCTCCTACTTATCCCCCATCTGGTGGAGTCTTCGAGAGACTGGTGGGGGAGGTATGTTGGCGGGGTGGGCTTTGGAGTTTTAGAGCCCAACTTCTCTCCACTTCCTCCCAGTTGCTGTGGAGATACTACACCCATATCTCTGCCATAACATGCTTCTGGTCAGCAACAAGAAGGCAACTGCTACAGCACACAACTCTACCTTAATTTACTGTGTTTAACACATGCCTTCATGATTGCATCTAACTTTTTCCCTTATGGGAGAAAAGAAAAGAACCATCCTAGAAAAGAGATAATGTGACTCTCAGAAATACTGTAACAGGGCTGGAGAGATGGTCTTAGCAGTTAAGGCGCTTGCCTATGAAACCTGAGGACCTAGGTTTGGCTACCCAGAATTAATGTTAAGCCAGATGCACATGGTGGCAATATGCAGAGGCTAGAGGCCCTGGCATGCCCATTCTCTCTTTCTAATAAATAATACAAATAAAGTATCTTAAAAAAGAAATATTATGACAAAATCTGTGTTCAAGTTGTGTGGTCAATAAATGCTTTGCTTACAGTATGTGCACATTTATATGGCAGGTATGAGCTACTTGCTCTTAAAACATCATTTCACAAGGTATGAATGCTACCTGACACAGATCAAAACCACATGCAACAGAAAGGGTTGACATATACAATGGCCCTCCAAATCATCACACTGGAAAATAAGACTATTAAAAGAAAGAGAGGAAAAACATAGTATTTACTCAAAGCAAATGGCAAATCAAGAAACAACCAACTAAAAATAAATGGGCGTTAGGGGCTAGGAGGCTGGCTCAGTGGATAGGAATCTGCCCTACAAATGTGAGGACGAGAATCATGTTCTCAGAATGCCACAATGTTGCCCTTTGGAAAATAAGTACTTTCCCATTAACTGAAGCAATTATCAACTTTTGATGTTATCAATTCTTGTTTTCCAATTATCAACTCATGCTTCCGGTGTTACACCTAAGAACTCTTTTACTAGCCTAAAGACACAAAGATTGTTTTCGTACATTATCTTCTAGGTGATTAATTATGTTAGCTTTTACATTTATGTCTAAGATCGACGTTGCTTCTTTCCTGTATAGTGAGGGACTAAGTTAACTTTTGTCACATAACTATTCCATTATCTCTAAGTCATTTCTTTTCCTTTTTCCTCTTAGTATTATTGTTGTCACACACATATCACATATAGGTTGTCAAAACCAAAAATGCAATGCACTAATTATCATTTTAATGAAAAAAGTAAAAATATAAGTTTTCATTACTCTAGAACATTCACATTATCATTTGGTACATTCCATTTCTATCTGAAGAAGATTCTGGCTCAAGAGGGTGCACATGCAGCGTGAGTAGGCCAAATATCCCTGTCCCTACCCCTCACCCTCCCAGTTCTCTGGTCCCATCAGTTCCCCTGAGAGCTTGCTGCAGAAGCAGCCCACTTGCTCCACCTTCTTGATTCAGTGGCCCTGGTTCTCCACCTCCCAGTTGGTCTCAGTACCCCTGCTGCTACTTTGCAGCAGCCAGGTCCCTGCATGTGGGCTATGGAAGCAGGCCTTTTGCTCTGGTTTCCTGATTGACTGGCCCCTGGGTACCCAAATCCCTATTCCTCTGAGCCACAGGGTAATGAGCCACTGTAGAAGCTAGCCCCTTGCCCCTGGCTTTCCAACTTCCCAGCTCCTAGTTTCCCAACCCCTGATCACCAAGTGCTGAAGAGTACCTGCAAGTAGAATGAGTGCAGGCCCTAGCTCTCAGTTCCCCAGGTACCTTTGATATACTTGCAATCTCCACAATCTGTGCATCTACTGTTATAACCCCAATCTGTTATACCAATCTGTTACACATTTAAAACAGAACACACTCAAGATCCTACAAAGACAAATGCTTGCTTCCCCATCAACAGAATAAAACATTTCCCCAAAATGGGTAGACCACAACATACACACACACACACACACACACACACACACACACACACAAACAAACAAACAACACACACAAAGTCAGAAAACTGAGAGATCTCCACCAAGGATGCCTATTCCCACAATGGAAGCCTCCAAAAAAATCATAGAGAAATCAGAAGAAATTTAATCCCAAACTGAAAACACAAAAACCAATGCAACCCTGATCAAAAGAATTGCTGAATTGGAAGCAAACCATCAAAAAAACCAACAATTGCATAAATTAAGTTGAACAAAATTCTCTCTTAGAGCATGCTGCTTGTAATACTAGGCTTAATTTAGTTGAAGAAAACCTGAGAAACCTCAAAAGCGATATAAATGAATTGAAGGTGAGTCAACAAATGGAAGACTTCAATAAACAGTTGATTAAGATTAATGAAGACAAGCACGTACAAGAATGAATTCCAGGAAGCATCAAGAAAATCAGACATCGAGCTGAAACCATACTTCAAAAGAGACAAAAATGATGCAAAAATAACATAACAGAAAACAAAAATGAAATAGAGCTTTGTTTTGTTTGTTTGTTTGTTTTTCGAGGTAGGGTCTCACTCTGGTCCAGGCTGACCTGGAATTAACTATGTAGTCTCAGGGTAGCCTAGAACTCATGGTGATCCTCCTACCTCTGCCTCCCAAGTGCTAAAAAGGCATGTGCCACCACGCCCAGCTCAAAATAGAGCTTTTAAAAACTCTTGAGAACCCCTCAATAACAGAGTTACTCATGTGGAAGACAGAACCTCTAAACTCAAAGAAAAAACAGAAGAAATTGATCAGGAGTCCAAAAATATTGCTAAGTTCAAAAAATCATGCAAACAAAGTATGAGGGAACTGTGGGATATCCTAAAGTGACCAAATATCCAGATGATGGGTGTACCAGAAGGAGAGGAAATCCAGGCCAGAGGCATAGAGAACATATTCAACAAAATAACTGAAGAAAAATTTCCCAAACTCTCAAAAGAGAGGCCCAGCCAAATGCAAGAAACTCATAAAACACCAAACAGGCAGGACCAAAGAAACTTTCCAAAGCACATCATTGTTAAAATTCTTAACAATGAAAACAAAGAGAGAGTGCTAAAAGCAGCAAGAGAGAAACAACTCACTACATACAAAGGCAATCCCATCTAAGTTACCTCAGATTTCTCAATGGAAACCCTGAAAGCCAGAAGGGCCTAGAATGGAACACTTCAAAGTCTAAAAAACTATGGCTTCCAACAAGAGCTATTGTACCCAGTGAAAGCATCCCTCATAATAAGATGGTGAAAGGAAAGCTATCCATTGTAAGTCAGCTTGGGCTGAAGAGATGGCTTAGGAGTTAGACACTTGCCTGCAAAGCCAAAGGACCTAGATTCAATTCACCAGGACCCATGTAAGCCAGATGCACAAGGTGGCGCATGTGTCTGGAGTTCATTTGCAGTGGCTGGAGGCTCTGGAATGCCCATTCTCTCTCTCTCTCTCTCTCTCTCTCTCCCTCCTTCCCTCCCTCCCTCTCTCCCTCCCTCTCTCTCTCTCTCTCTCTCTCTCTCTCTCTCCTCCTTTCTCTTAGCCTCAAATAAATAAAAATAAAATATTTTTAAAATTTTTATATTTATTTTTATTTTTGGAGAGATACACAGAGAGATAGGGAGAGGAAGACAGATAGAGATGGGCATGCCAGCAGCCTCTCAGCTTGCTGTGAATGAAATCCATATGCATGCGCCCCCTTGTGGGCAAGTGTGGCATTGCGCCCTTGCGTCACTTTGTATCTGGCTAAACGTGGGAACTGGAGATTCGAGCCAGCGTCTTAGGCTTAGGAGGCAGATGCCTTAACTGCTAAGCCATCTCTCCAGCCCGAAAATAAAATATTTTTTAAGAAGTCAACTCTAGGATTATATGGACACAAAGCTAAAGCTACAGACAATACTTCAGAGAAAACTCCACACAGAAGAGTCAAACAACCAATCTTAAGAGCTTACAAGAAGAAAATCACAATGACAAAAACTAAACCAGGCAAAAAAAAAAAAAAAAACAAAATACAAGTTAATAGGGTGGATCAAAAAAATAGACAATTCTATTTGCTTCAGGAAACCCAGCTCACCACTAAATAAAGGGTAAAAGGATGGAAAATGATTTTCCAAACAAACAGAAATAAGAAACAAGCAGGTGTTGCTATATTAATATGTTATAAAATAGACACAGACCAAAATTAATCAAAAAGGACAAAGAAGGCCACTTTTGTTTTTTCTTTTGTTTTGTCTTGTTTTTCGAGGTAGGGTTTCACTGTAGCTCAGGCTGACCTGGAATTCACTATATAGTCTCAGGGTGGCCTCGAACTCATGGTGATCCTCCTCACCTCTGTCTCCAGAGTGCTGGGAATAAAGGTGTGCGCCAACACGCCCAGCTAGAAGGCCACTTCTTACTCATCAAGGAAACAATCCAACATTAGGACATCATAATCATAAATCTATATACACCAAACACAAGTGCACCACACTTTATAAAACAAAACCTACATGACAACAAAACAGAAATAAAAAAATACCACCACAATCATAGTCGGACACTTCAATACTCCACTATCATCAACAGACATATCATCCAAGGAGAAAATCAACAGGAGAAACATCAGGAACTCTAACCACTACTGGAAACTAAACAACACACTTTAAAACAATGAATGGGTTGTGAAAGAAATCAAAAAAGAAATTGTTAAATTCCTAGAATTGAAAGATAATGAAAACATAACCAAACAAAACTTATGGGAACAATGAAAGCACTACTAAGGGGAAATTTTACAGCACTGAATGCCTTCATAAAAAAAGACAGAGAGGACTGGAGAGATGGCTTAGAGGTTAAGGTGCCTAAGCCTAAGAACCTGGTTCCAATCTCCAGGTCCCACGTTTAGCCAGATGCAAAGTGACGCAAGGGCGCAATGCCACACCTGACCACAAGGGGGCACAAGCATCTGGATTTTGTTCACAGCAGCTGAGAGACTGCTGGTGCGCCCATCTCTATCTGTCACCCTCTCCCTCTCTGTCTGTCTCTCTCTGTGTCTCTCTCCAAAAATAAATAAAATAATTTTTAAAAAAGACAGAGAGCCAGGCATAGTGGTGCACGCCTTTAATCCCAGCACTCGGGAGGCAGAGGTAGGAGGACTGCCATGAGTTCAAGGCCACCCTGAGACTACATAGTGAATTCCAGGTCAGCCTGAGCTAGATTGAGACCTTACTTTGAAAAAACAAACAAACAAACAAAAAGACAGAGAGATACCAAATTAATAACCTAACTGTCCACCTAAAGACATTGGAAAAACAAGAAGAATCCAACCCAGGAACTCCACATGGAAAGAAATTGTCAAGATCAGAGCTAAAATTAATGTATTGAAAACTACAAAAACAATTTTTTTAATTGATGAAAGGAAGAACTGTTCTTTGTAAGAATAAAAAGATTGATAAACCCCTGGCCAATCTGATCAAGTGAAAAAAAGAGACACTTCAAATTAACAAAATTAAAAATGAAAAAGGAAAGGTCACAGACATCAATAGAATTGGAAAAATCATCAGGGCATATTTCCAAAACCTCTACTCCACAAAATTAGACAATCTAGAAGAACTGAATGAATTCCTAGCCACATACCAACTACAAAATCAAAAGTCAGAGCAGATTAATCTCCTAACAAACATATTATATCCATGGAGATTGAAAAGTTGATCAAAAACCTCCCCCAAAACAAAGTCCAGGACTGGATGGCTTCTCAGCAGAATTCTATCAAACTTTCATTGAAGAACTGAAATCAATTTTTCTCAAACTGTTTCATATAATCAGAGACCAGGGAATCCTTGCTAACTCCTTTTATGAAGTTAGCATCACTGTAGTACCAAAACCAGAGAGAGAAACAACAGGAAAACTATAGGCCTATAATTCTGGTGAATGTAGATGCAAAGATTCTGAACAAAAGCTTCACAAACTGAATTCAACAACATATCAAAAGAATTACCACCTTGATCAAGCAGACTTCATCCCATCGATGGAGGGATGGTTCAATATATGGTAATTGGACAACATAATACACCACATAAATAAACTTAATCATAAGAAACATAATCATCTCAATTGATGCAGAGAAGCATTTGACAAAATACATCACAATTTCATGATCAAAACAATGGAGACAATAGGCATGGTTGATTTATATCTCAACACAATAAATGCTATATATGAAGCACCTAAAGCCCAAATAATACTAAATGGGGAAAGACTCAAGGAGTTCCCACTGAGATGGAGAACAAGACGGGGTGTCCACTCTCACCACTGCTCTTTAACATAGTAGTGGAAGTCTTAGCCCAAGGCAATAAGACAGGAGGAAGAAAAAGGGGATACAAATTGGAAATGAAGAAGTCAAGTTAGCCCTAATTGCAAATGATATGATCCTGTACATAAGGGAGCATCTCAAAACTTCTGAAGGTGATTAATTACTTCAGTAAAGTGGCAGGATTCAAAATCAACACACAAAAATCAATAACCTTTCTATATGCAAAGGACAAATACACAAAGAAAGAATTGAGCAAGGCTATCCCATTTTTAATAGTAACAAAAAATAAATAAATACCTTGGAATAACAAGAAACAAAGATGTGAAAGATCTATATAAAGAAAACATTTTAAAAACCCAATGAAGAAATGGAGGAGGACTTGAGAAAATGGAAAGACCTCCAATACTCCTGGATAGATACAATTAATACTGTGAAAATGACAATTCTACCAAAAGCAATATATAGATTTAATGCAATACCAATACAAATTCCAGCATTATTCTTCAGAGAGACACAAAAAGTAATCTCAAAATTCATATGGAATGGCAGAAGGCCTCAGATATCCAAAATATATCCTCAGCAAAAGAAACACCTCTGGTGGTATCACCATACCCAATCTAAAGTGATATTATTAAGCCATAGTAACAAAAAGAGTACTGGCATAAAAAGAGAAACATACACCATTGGAACAGAATTGGTAATTCGGACCTTAGGTCAAATAACTACAGCTACTTGATCTTTGACAAAGGTGCCAATAATAAGGACTGAAGAAAAGACAGCATCTTCAATAAATAGTACTGGACAAATTGGATAACCATATATAGAAAAATGAACCTAGACCCACTCATCTCACCATACACAAAAATCAAGTACAAATGGATTAACAACCTCAATATAAGACCTGAAACTCTTCTCCTGCTGGAAGAAAAAAATAGGAGGAACTCTGCATGAAATAGGAGAGGGAATATACTTCCTGAACAAAACCCCATTAGCCCAGAAAATTAAACAATCACTCAATCAATGGGACCTCATGAAAATAAAAATCTTTTGCACAAACATACCATAAGCAGAGCCAATAGATTACACACCAAATGGAAGAATATCTTTGCCAGCTATACCACTGACAGAAGCTTAATATCTAGAAGCTATAAACAACCCAAAAAAACTAAAAAATAAAAAAATCAAACTCACTCCAAAAATGGGGCAGAGAACTGAATAGGGGGTTCTCAGGGGAAGAAATGGCTAACACACACTTAAGAAAATGTTCAACATCCCTAACCATCAGGGAAATGCATATTAAAACAACTATGAGATTCTACCTTACTGAAGTAAGGATGACAATCATTAAAAAACTAACAACAACAAGTGTTGGTGAGGATGTGAGACAAAGAGGAACCCTTATCCACTGTTGGTAGGAAAGTAAACTTGTACAACCACTACAGAAATCAATATGGAGATTCCTGAAAAGGATGAACATAACAGATCTATAATCCAGACCCAGTTATTCCCTTACTGGACATTTATCCTAAATGTTCCATGCTTCACTACACATATATTTGTTCAACCATGTTTGTAGCTGCTCAATTCATCACAGCTAACAACTGGAATCAACCAAGGTGCCCATTACTGGATGAATGGGTAACAAAGTTGTGGTACATTTAGACAATGGAATTCTACTCAGCAGTAAGAAAAACTGATACAATAAAATTTACAGAAAAATGGACATACTTGTAACAGATCACAGTCATCAAACTCACACAATCACAGAAAGACAAATGCCACATGGACTCTTTATCTGTGGTTCTTAAAATGGACCACTTCGAGTTGCTGACATACCTGATGGCCAACTCAAGGCCCAGACAATAATGGAAGGGTTTGGAGGGAGAGGAAGGTGGGGAAAAACAAACACAAAACTAAATCCAAAATGGACTAATACCATAGAATCCTTTATCCTTGGAGACAGACTAAAAGATAAAACAGTCAAAATGAATAAGGGAGCACCTGAAAAGAAGGGCCTTGGAGAGGGTAGGATGAAGCCTAACCTAAAAAAAAAAAAAAAATTTTTTTTTTTGGTCTCTGTCCTGTAACTCCCATTACCAGAAATTGATTGCTACCCACAATGAGCTGTTGATAGGAAAGACCTACGAGATACCCAAATGTTTCTGTCAAAGCACTTGATTACCCACCTGAGGCAAAAAGTAAGACCTTATTGGTAAAGACACCATATGCTGCTGACACAGAGCACAGGAATTCGAAAGGGAGCAAGTCCCCAGACAGTTAGCCCATCTAGTTCTGGAAAGCACTACATGAGCTACTGGGGGAAAGTGGCCGACAACAGTCTGAGCAACCAGAGGTTTAACCTACTCAGCAGCAAACACCCTGACAAGATGTATACACCAGTCAATAGTGGCACACAACCTTAGTGGGTAACCAACATCTTTCCGATTGATCTGCTCAGTGTAAAGGAACCCATATCTAGAATTGGAAGCCAGATGAGAAACCTATAGAGAAAAGATTATGTTCTCCAGTGTCAAGCTCTCACTAGCCTTTGGCTAAAAGAGGGGTTACAGACATCAATGCTTATCCCATTTAAACTATGCTGACTTCACTCTGTTGGAGAATCTGTTCTTCTTTTTCAGAAGGTGAGACTGGATGAGAAAAACTACCCTTCATACTTCAGCCAAGCCACCGCTGAAACCACAGAGGAATTGGAGAGATGTGCAAGAGTGCTGCTTCAATGCTGAATCTGATAATCAGTACAAGGGTGAAGGAGACAGACCCTAAGGACACTCAACACTTACCAAAGCAGAGATCCAGAGGCTCCGAAGAGTTTATCAGTGAAGTAGACTTAAAACACACCCATCATGGCTCAAGAAATTTTGCAGAAGAGGGGGCAGAAAGATTGTAAGAGCCACATGTTCAGACATCATCCCCAGAGGCATTTTATCACCAAAAATAACTGACGGATGCTCCAAGAATGCATAACCCACAACCCCATAGGAAATACCTGCAACCCAACTGAGGAGGATCCCCCAACAGAATGGGGGCAGGGACAAGGGAAAAGATGGAACCAACACATGATGTATCCATATGAAATACATTGTTAATAATAACAATAATAAAAATTTAAAAACAAAAAAAATAAATAAATAAATAAATAGAAGCTTCTTAGTACTTTTTATGCAAAGAGTGATGTGTGGATCGATTTTCATTTTCCTGCATATGGTTATCCAGTTTGTCCAGTGTTAGGGCCTTTGTCAAAAATCAAGCTCCCAACAATCTTGGGCTATAAGAGGGCATACAACCTATTAAATTCTCTCTAAACTAATCATGGTTATCCCATTTATTCAGTGCTGACTTCACTCTCCATTGCAGAATCTGCTTCTCTTTTTCAGATGGACGCAGAACTTGAGGAGAGAATCAGCCCATCAAACTTTACCAGTGCCCCAGCAGAAACCATAGAGTAATTGGGGAAATGAGCAAGAGTGCTGCTTTCTTGGTGAACCTGGGTGAAGGAGAAAGATACAGAGAACACTCAACTCCTACCAAATCAGAAATCCAGAGATACAGAGGCTCCCAAGACCACATCACTGAAGTAGACCTAAAACAAACCCAACATGGCTCAGGAAAATTCACAGAAGATTGTTAGCGCCACAACTTGGGACATTATGCACAGAGACATTGCCTCTTTCCTATAACTGTTTGCTACCCCCACAACATATGACCCACAATCCCCATGGGGATAACTGGCATCCCCAATGAGGAGGGTCCCTTTGGAGGGGGGAGGACGGGAGGAGGGTAAAGATGGTACCAATATGTGCTGTTTACACACTGAGTATGTACATAACTAATAAAAAAAAAGGAAAAAAAAGAAATTAATAGATTTTCATGTGAGTTTTTTCTGGTTGATTCTCCTCCTGTTCTTGCTTGGTGTTGCTTACAGAGCAGGGTGAGGGGCTGTTTACACACACATGAATGACTTTAAAGTACCAGTATCATGGCAACCATGGTATCGTCTGGTGTAGGAGATGACTCACAAACGGAAACGGCATCTCTGAGAACCCAGTGTATCACATGCAAGGCCCTCTGGTGGTTGGGGAGGCTCCCCCTGCCCCCAGCAGTCATTACTGCTCTTATAACCTTTTACGTTTCAGCTCTTCCAGACTTGCTGAGCACTTGACATCCTCAATATGAGACCAGAAACTCTGCTACTACTGGAAGAAAAAATAGGAGAAACTTTCCACAATATAGAAATGGGAAAAGCCTTCCTGAACAAAGCCCCAGTAGATCAGGAAATTAAACAATCATTCAACCATTGGGATCCCATGAAGCTGAAAAGTTTTTTCACAGACAAACATACAATAAGCAGAGCCAATAGATTACCCAGAGAATGGGAAATCTATTAATTTCTAAGCTAATTAAAAAAAAAACAATTTTTAAAAGATGTTAAAGAGGGGCTGGGGAGACCAACAATTAAAAGCACTTATTGTTTAATCATGAGGACCTCTCTGGCCAGTGGACATGGAGTTCATTTACACACATACCTATAACCCCTGTCCCTGGAGGATCACCAGGGTTCCTTGACAGGTAGCAGGTCCAGATTCAGGAAGAGACCCCCCCATGGCAAGGAAAAAAAGTATACAGAAGAGTGACATAAAAAGATAGCAGACTTTTTCCTCTGGTCTCCACATGCATGCACATGGCACACACACATCTGCACATCTACACATACAAATACATAACATACACACACACACACACACACACACACAAAAATTTTTTTTTAAATCCCCATCTAGAGCATGATTGCACGGCTTGGAACAGACAGGCCAGTTTATCACAGACTTTCTGTCACTTCCCATCAAAAATTTCCACTGCATCAGATAATTCTCCACATCAACTGAGCCATCTCAGGAATGCCAACAAAGCTACTTGTTTTCACAGGTTGTTGCTTCCTGGTAGAAACATTAAGGGAAAATGAAAGCTGGGCATGGTGGCGCACGCCTTTAATCCCAGCACTCCGGAGGCAGAGGTAGGAGGATGCCATGAGTGCGAGGCCACCCTGAGACTACATAGTGAATTTCAGGTCAGCCTGGGCGAGAGAGACCCTACTTCAAAGAAAAAAAAAGAAGGGAAAATGAGAACAACCCTGACAAAACCACCACATGCACTGCTCTCAGACACACTGCACTAGTCTTCACATATAAATACTCCTCCATTTGTGCCTGAACACTCTGGGTCAGTTTCTACACTGAGGCATAACTTGCCATCTGTCCAGTATCATGATTGTTTACAGTGAGGGAGGGGGAAGGTCTGTTGACCTCCACATGCAGTCATTGCAAAGGCAAGTCCCAGGAAACTTCCCTAAAACAATCACTTACAAGCATCACTGTTACAGATATGAGCAACTCTGTGCATGTTTCATCACTCTTCATTTCAAAAACATACATTGCATAAACATCCAGATAGCATTTCATGACCAAAAGTAATAAAACCATCAGTCTAAGGCCCTTTGTGCACTAATCACTTTAATAGGAAGCATTCATTCATTTTGAAATTTTCTGCGCTGACATCAAAATATGGCAAGAGTCTAGCATATATTTGGCAACCAAATTCTACAGATTGTCAAGATAAGTTGAATTCTTCAATCAAAGGTCCAAGTGATGATGAGGCAAGCAAGAAGGGCAGTTTAACTCAACAGTGTTCTGAGAGATGCCATAAGTTCAAGAAGGACTTTGCAAGACGTGCTATTTTTATATGCTCATGAGACAAATTTCATTACATCTGCTGAGAATCCAGTAATATGCAGCTTGCACTAATAATATTTGATAAATTATTCATCTTCACTATACACATGCAAATAAAAGAATATATCTATGCCTGATGATATAATGAGTTATTTTCCAATCCAATGATTCATTAAAAAGTGGCAGACCTAACAATAGCCTGGTTTCTATTTAATTGAAAGCACAGTACAGCATAAAAGCAAAAAGGAAAAAACATGAAAGTCACTTGTTATATGGCCAAAGATAACAGGAAGGAAGCAACAATCTTTTCTTTAAAACTGGGCTCACAAAATAAAACTTTTAAGTCTGTGATATATAATCTCTCAAAAAAAAAAAACCTATTTCAAATGAAATTGTTATTTCAAAACAATTCCTTAAATCCACAAACCAGAGTTATGAATGCACACATGATTAATTGTTTCCAATGTTATGTGTAACTATCAGTATTGTTGTTCTTTTAAAATGGTTGAAATTGGGGCTGGAGAGATGGCTTAGCAGTTAAGGTGTGTGCCTGTGAAGCTTAAGGACCCTGGTTTGATTCTCTAGTTCCCACCTAAACCAGATGCACATGGTGGCACATGTGTCTGGAGTTTGTTTGCAGTGGCTACAGGCCCTGGTGTACCCATTCACCCTCATTCTCTCCCCACCTCTTTCTATAAAAAAAATAAATAAAAATTTTAAAAATCTTAAAAAAAATTTTTTTTAATTACAAAAAAAAAAAAAACTAGCCAGGCATGGTGGCACACACCTTTAATCCCAGCACTCGGCGGGGGGGAGGGGGGGCAGAGATAGGAGGATTGTCATTGGTTGCCCTTGAGAAACAGATAGTAAGACCCTATTGCTGAAGACATCTCTTGCCTGAGAGGCAAGGTCACTGAGAAAGCAAGCTGGTGCTGAGCAGAAAACCTTCTCCCTGTAGACCAGCCAACTGAAAGCTGGAAAAAGCTGCACTGCGTGCAGCCATATGGGACACAGAAGTTATCAGCAGTGAAAACAGTGGACACTGAATATTCAAGTTTGGCCATACAGGCCCAATGACTGAACAGGAGCAATAGTGGCATGTCTGCTCTTGGGGTAACCAACTGATCCATAATTGGCCTGAAGGCCCTCTCTATGGGAGGGAATACATACCTGGTTCTGTAAAACCTAAGCAAAAGTCTATGGCAGGGGAGGTCATGAGCCTTAGGGGTATAAAGCTTGCTCTTGTCTGACTAAGTGTATTACCACCAAGCTGCCCTGAAAGCACTACACTTAATGTTCATATTCACATATTAATGCTACTCTCACTTCTGGTTAGAGAAGCTTCTCTTTTCAGATGGCGATGACCACTGGGATGACCCAAAAGGCAACATAGTGCTGAGAAGAAGGGATGGAGGAGTGCTCAGCACTGAAACACCTCTGTCACACCGTTCAAGGCTCAGGGACCATTGCGGAAGAGGGGGTGGATAGAATGGAAGAGCCAAAGGAAGGGTATGACTTCTTACAATGCAACTGTCCAGACAAATTGGCCTCGATATCCATGACCTCACAGTGCCTAGCAATACCTCTGCAAGACCCTCATAATAGAAGAAAAAGATAATGACATCAAATTAAAAGAGAGACTAATGGAGAGAGGGAAGGGATATGATGGAGATTGGAGTTCTAAAGGGGTATGGGGAGGGAAATATCATGCATTTTTTTGTATGTAAGTATAGAAGTTGTCAATAAAAAAATTTAAATTAAAATAAATAAATAAATAATATTAAACTGTCAAAAAAAAAAAAAATGTAGCCAGGCATGGTGGCACACACCTTTAATCCCAGCACTCGGGGGGTGGGGCAGAGATAGGAGGATTGCCGTGAGTTCAAGGCCACCCTGAGATGATAGTGAATTCCAGGTCAGGCCGGGTTACAGAGAGACCCTACCTCCAATAAAAACAAAACAAACAAACAAAAAATGACCTTGGACCATGGGGATGTTTGAACATCATTAGGACTGATAAAAATATGGGGACTTTTAAAACTGGACTGAATGCACTCCATTTTACATCATGGAAGGTTATCAGTTTATGGGGGCCAGGGATGGAATGTGATGGTTTGATTCAGGTGTTCCCCATAAACTTAGGTGCTCTGAATGCTAGGTTCCCAGCTGATGGAGATTTGGAAACTAACACCTCTTGGAGGCAGTGTATTGTTGGGGGGAGGGTGGGCTTATGGGAGTTATAGCCAGTTTCCCCTTGCTAGTGCTTGGCACATTCTCCTGTTGCTGTTGTCCACCTTATGTTGGTAAGGGGGTGATGTCCACCCTCTGCTCATGCCATCATTTCCCCCTGCCATCACCCCTCAAGTTTGTAAGCCAAAACAAACCCTCCCCCCACCGAAAGCTGCTCTTGGTTGGGTGATTTCTACCGGCAAAGCAAACCTGACTGCAAAACCATCAATCTCTAAGAAATAAAAGATTAAAAAATATAGAAGGTAGTAAATACAAAAACACCACAAAAAGCAGAACGTTCAAATTTTCAATGTGGTAGATGTAGTCTATCTGTTTGTTTGTTGTTTTAAAACAAAAACTTTTAATAACAGAATGGTTAAATTTACATGAGGCCATCAATGGACTTAACATTTCAATGTCATATTACTAGATTTCATTTGTGCTACCCTAACACAGTAAAGTATCCAATCAATATTTACAATTAAACTACAGTACTGAGGATAGTTTACTTCTCAATGACATCAATAAGAATATGTCTCAATGAACATGAGTGGCTAAAATAAAATACAGTACTATTTCCTAGTGTAAATAACCAAACTGTATCACATTTTTTTAGTTCATATATAATCATTGTATATGGTACTGGGTACATAAAGACATTTTCATACAAGTATACAATGTATGTTGAGCATATGTCTGCCATATTTGCTACCCTATCATTTATCCCCTACTCCTTAGTCCCCTCAAAAATTATGCCTAGGGCTAGAGAGATGGCTTATTGGTTAAGGAACTTGCCTGCAAAGCCTAAGGACCCAGGTTCAATTCTCCAGGTCCCACATAAGCCAGATGCACATGGTGGTACATGCATCTGGAGTTAGTTTGCAGTGGCTAGCATTCCTGGTGCACCCACTTTTGCTCTCTCTCTCTTTCTCCCAAAGAAATAAATAAAATAAATCTCTAAAAAAATTATACCTAAAAGAAGTTTAAACATTAAAAACTATTGGAAAAGTACTTTTCACTATAGGACATAAAATATGCAAATAAAATTACTTATTTGGGGGTCTGGAAAGATGACTCAGTGGATAGACCACCCACCATTCAAGCCTGAGTACTCAAGTTCAATCCTCCCCCACCCTCACATAAAAGCCAATCCCCCTAGTGAGTTTCTGTAAAGGTCAGCACACTAACAGCAAGACGGAGGCAGAGACAAAAGCCTTTCTAGGAAGTTCTTGGGAAACACAGCAAGAACAACAGCAGAGAAAATCCAGAGACAAACCTCGCCTCAAATGAGGTAGAAAGGTGAAGACTGACCAGAAAGTTGTCCTCTGACCTCCACACGGGGGTCATGGTACACCCATACTCTCATACATCCGTGAACATACATACACAAAACTTCGTTATTTTATTTATTTTAATACTAATTTTATCCAAGTACTAGAGATAGACTGGAGCCTCATGCATGTTAGGCAAATATTCTGCAAGTTCCATTAAGTTCCATCTTCTGGTATGAGATCAAATTCATGTCCATTTTATAGAAAAATTAAAAATAAGATTTCTAAAAAAACAATTGTGACGAGGTCACTGATTCAATTCTAAGCCAGACAGGTAAGAGACTTTTCAGTCAGTGTGTGAGGTTAAAGACAAAGCACTTGAGAAGTATTAGCTGTTCTGTTAAAATTGTTATCAGAATACACACATCTGCTTATCTCACATCAACAATTACCTTTAATTGTCTCTTCCACCACTTCTACTACACGATCTATCTGTTGAACCTAAAAAGAAAACAGACAAGCAATTTACACAATCGGGAAAAAATGTGTTTATGCTTCTTTCTGTTTGAGTCAATTTACATATCTCCTTAGTGCATCAGTAAGTTTTATCAAATTAGTACATTTGGGAGATGAAATAAGTATGAGATTAGCACCCTCCTGCCCCCCAGTGAGAAGTGAAGGAGTCACAGCATGATAAGGTGAGGCAAGCACAAGGTCACAAATGGTCAACTAGGCAACACACACATCTGGAGTTCGACTGCAGTGGCTAAAGGTCTTAGTTCACCAATTCTCTCTCTCCTTCTCTCTTTATCTCTCTGTCAAACATAAAGAAAAAAACAAAAAAAAAAAAAAAAAAAAAAAAAAAGAAATGTGTCTACATCAATAGCATGGAGCTATGTAGGGACAGACTACTACTGTATGGCTGTTCACTCCAGACTAAAGCCTTCCCTCATGGAGGAAGGGAGAAGGGAGGCTCCCCACAAGGTTCATGGGACTCCTCTGCAAGAAAAATAAACAGTAACAATGACTGGGGACAGAGACTCAGGCGGAGCAGTCTCTACGTTGTGCAGGGCACTCCTAGGAGGCAGCTTTTCAACGCCAGCACCTGCGCTAAAGTGGGCTTTTTGGTGATGCGCTGCCCCACTCACCCATGCTCCTAGAAGTAACCCCAACCAACTCATTGGTTTACCAAGCTAGACGTCGGTGGATTGTTCCTTCAGATAACAAAATGTTGACATGTGAGCTGGAGAGATGGCTTAGCAGTTAAGGCGCTTGCCTGCAAAGCCAAAGGACCCAGTTTCAATTTCTCAGTACCCATGTAAGCCAGGTGAGCAAGGTGGCACATGCATCTGCAACTCATTTTCAGCAGCTGGAGGGCCTGGTGCACCCATTCTCTCTCTCTCTCTCTCTCTCTCTCTTTCTCTCTCTCTCTCTCTCTCTCTCTCAAATAAAGAAAAAATTAAAAAGTTTTTTAAAATTTGACATATCCATACAATAAAATAGTAAGTCATAAAGGAAATGAAGTAATGAAACATGCTACAATATTATGCTAAGAGAAAAACAGACAAAACTCCACACATTGTATGATTCCATTTGTATGAAATGTCCACAACTTAGAAGTTCCCTATGGACTGGAAGTGAGGGAATTACGAGGGAAGTCTTGGGTTTCTTTTTCTTTTTTTCTTTTCTTTTCTTTTCTTTTCTTTTTTTTTTTTTTTTTTTTTTTTTTTTTAGGTAGGGTCTCACTCTAGCCCAGGCTGACCTGGAATTCACTCTATAGTCTCAGGGTGGCCTCAAACTCACAGTGATCCTCCTACCTCTGCTTCCTGAGCTCTTTTCTTTTTGTTTTTCAAGGTAGGGTCTCACTCTAGCCCAAGCTGACATGGAATTCACTATGTAATCTCAGGGTGGCCTTAAACTCAGTGATCATCCTACCTCCGCCTTGTGTGAAAAGCTGCCCAGCCAGATAAGAATGATATTTAAACAGAGATGTGGGCTTTGCTTAAAGAATCACATAAGGGGGATGGAGATATGGCTTAGTGGTTAAGGTGTTTGCCTACAGAGCCAAAGGATCCTGGTTCAATTATGTAGGACCCACAAAAGCCACATGCACAAGATGGCGCATACATCTGGAGTTCGTTTGCAGTGGCTAGAGGCCCTGGTGCTCTCATTCTCTCTCTCTCTCTGCCTTTTTCTTTCTCATAAATAAATAAGTAAATAAAATATTTAATTTTTTAAAAAAGAATCACATAAGTAATTCTACAATCATATCTCTAAACCTACAACTCTAACACTAGGATAAGTTAATGACAACAGACAGAAACAAAGGGCACCCAGAGAGGCAGGGCTGCGCAGATGGCTCATCAATTAAGCATGCTTGCCACATAAGTGTGAAGACCTGAGAAGTTTGATTTTCATAAAGTTCAATTCCCGGCACCCTCGGGAACATCTGGGTGTGGCTACACATACCTATAACCCCAGCCTTGTGGAGGGCGGAGGCTGTAGAAGTAGGAGAGCTCACTGCACAGCCAGTCAGACAGAAAACGGCAATTCCAGGTTCAGTGAGACTCTGTCTCAAGGAATGGATGAGTAATAGAGGGCTGACATTCTCCTTTAACATCCACATACACATAGGCACATGCATTTTCACACACATGTGCATACATACACCACACCAGATTACACAACACAAATTAAAACCAGAGGGCACCCAGGAGCAGAATGCTGGTGGACTATGAAGAGGTCAGCAGGCTCTACAGCACATGCTGGATTGCAGCTGAAACCTGGGGTTTAAAGTAATGCAGATGGGGTGTTTTGAAAGCTGAGCCACACTGGGAGGGGTCACATAGTTGTAGCTGGGTGGAATCTGAAAATTGCTATGATTTGAAGAGAGAGAGCAACAAAGACCAGATTACTGAGAAATACAAACCCCATTCTATGGTTTTTTTATTGTGCTAGCCTTTTCTCTTCTTGAGAAAACCTACATGTTCCAGAAGCAAAGTGAAAAAGTTACACAGGCAAGACACTTCAGGGACAATACTATCTAGGACAGTCATAACTGAGATCAGAAGTAAACAATAGAGTATATTCACCCCATCAGGTCCAAGCTTACCCCAATTATGCTCAGCCCTTTGAGGTAGTCCTGGCGAGGCTGGGCCTGGGGAACACAGCCAGCTAGCACTACCTTCTTATTCTCTTCTCGTGCTTTTCTGAAAGAGGAAGGAAAAAAAAAAACTGTGAATTCTTTTGCCCACCAGTTCACACTGAGAAACTGTTGTCAATGCACATTAAGTTCTCTAGATAAGAACATGTCCATTTACCATGAAACAGGATTTTCATATAAGAGTTTAAAGAAAACTTAAGACTTCTGCACTACTTATCTACTTCTCAGACCACTAAAGAGCATGTTAGCATCCTGGTCTACCTGAGTCTTTCATTATCATCTTATTACTAAACAAAACGTGAATATTGAGTTCACAAAGACAAGAATCACTCCTGACAACACTACTTACCAGATAGACAGGCTCTCTTAAGACTCCTTTTTAAATGTTTTTGGTTTTTTTTTAGAGAGAGATACACAGAGAGAGAGAGAGAGATGGGCACACCAGCAGCCTCTCAGCTGCTGCAAACGAAATCCAGATGTGTGCGCCCGCTTGTGGTCAAGTGCAGCATTGCGCCCTTGCATCACTTTGCATCTGGCTAAATGTGAGACCTGAAGATTGGAACCGGCGTTCTTCGGCTTAGGAGGCAGGCGCCTTAACTGCTAAGCCATCTCTCCAGCCCTCCTTTTTAATTTTAAGTATTTCAAATATTAATGAAAGTACACTCAAAACTTTATGCATTTGTTCTTGGACTTTGGACCAATATAAAAACAAAGAACATTTGAAAATTCCCATAGGAGAGATTAACAGAAGGTTATCCTATGCTGGAGTGATGGTTGAGTGGTTAAATACACTTCTGAAACTTCCCGAGTTCAATTCTCCAGATCACACATAAACAGTTGAGCATAGCCACGTGTGCCTATAACCCCAGTCTCACAAAAGGGAGGTCTGGGAACGGCTGGCTTCATGACAAAAAAGCAAGTGCAGGTGTTAATAAAAGACTCTTAACAAGAGCCTCTGGCCAAAAATGAGAACAGGCGGAAGAGCGATGGAGTGGGATAGCTGACGTCGTACTCTGGCCACCACAGACAAGCACATGGAGCACTGCAAGGACATATGTGCATAAACACACACACATATGCCACATTACACACAAACAAAAATAAAGTAGCTATGCTATCCCATACCTGACAATTACAACATCTTTCCTCAACTCCCTGCTCATTCCTCCTACCTAGAGAGTCAAAAGCTATAGACTGCTTATGTTTACTAACAGACTCCAGATCAGACCTCACAAAAGTAAGCAGAAGCATATAAAGATTAACATGATGTGTTCATCAGCATGCACACATGTACATAGTCATATACATATACTTAATTTGCATATGCATTTGATTATTTAAGCAAGTATTTCAAACCTAGATGCAAAACCTATGCTCAGTAACATAATGTTATCATTTGAATCTAGAAATGTTCCCCAAAGGGATCCCCATGCAACAAGATGTGGAGTAGGAGTGATTGGGAAGCAACTGGTTCATGAGGCCTCTAATCCATCGATGGGTTAGCCTACTGCTGGCTCATAATTTGACAGGCTATTGGTAGGCAATAGAAGCCTAGAAGGCAGGTCCACGTTGAAAGGAGTAAAACCTTCAGTGTGTGTCCTTGGAAACTTTATCTTGTCCCTGGCTCCTTCCTCCATCTCCCATCTACCTGCTCCCTGCCTAGCTACCATGATGTGAGCAGTTTAGCTCCACCACATCCTTCTGACTGATGTTCTAACCTGAGGCAAACAGACCATGAAGTAGAAACACCCAAAACCATTTGCCCATATGTTACTTCACACAGCAATGAAGTTGACTAACATATGTAACAGTTGAGTAACACATCTCTAGTAGAAATTACTAAAGATATAGATATTTGTTTATTGGCATATACTTCAGGTGAACATATTCATCCTTCAGGCACATGTGTATACAGACACACTGACTGCTAGAAAAAGCAGAGCTATTGTCTTTTCTAGAAACTACTCTTATCCTTTGCTGATTTTTAAATTAAACCTTTGCATCTTCGACTTTTTTCAAATGTGTGAGTTGAAGGGTATTTTGATGCTTTGACTACTTTATTTGTTCTGCTGTGTGGTGTGCCTATGTGTATGTATGCATATATATGTGTATGTGTGTACTCTGATTAATTTCATTGCATAGTCCTTGGGTGTTGTATTCAATGGACCAAAATGGGCCCCTGCTGCCCTGCTGGTCTCTAAGTTTCTGAAGGGTAGCAGAGAAATGCATGGGTCCCTACAGATCAGTTTCTGGACTTGTGATTTAGCCTCGACTGTCATGACTAAAAAGACTCTATTCTCAGTACACTTTGTTCTTGACACCTTTTTCAGAGTACTCATTCAGAAATGGAAGCCAACAAAAATATTTGGATCAGCCAGACTAGGTCTTTGTGATGAGATGTCACAGCAGAACCTTGGGGAAGGACAGAGAAGAATGAAATGAATTATAACAGGAAAGTTTCTATTTTCAGAGTACTTTAAATGTTTCACTTCAATAATGTCTGAAGAGTCCACCCATGCGTCCTGAAAATACCTGCTAACGAAATCGTGTTACAAATCCCAGTTTGCACGTGAGAGAAAAACTTTTGGTTCTGCTTTCCAGGCTTGCATTTTATCAGAGCTGCTCATGGATTCTTTCCCAGCCTTACCAAATCCCTTACCAGATGACAGCATCCTGCCACTTTAACTGACCATCTCTTTTCAAGAACTCTGGCAATAACACCTAGAGTCACCAATATCTAACAGACTCTGAGAGCACCCAAAATTATTATATCCAAATGAAACACAAGTTTCTTTCTAAAATGAAATGCTTTAATTCCTCAATTATGCATGTCTAAGACATCAGTGTTTAAGGAAACACATAAATGTGGAGGAGCAGCACCTTGCACATAGCAGACAGGATTCACAAAGGGTGACATAGAAAAAAAGCATAGCCAAGTAAGCCGTTTTCAGTGACACAGACAAGTACAGGAAACATGAAAAGAAGAAGAACGTGCAGCAGGAAAAAGCTTCATGAAGAAATCTGGGAAGATTTTTGTAAAATATTCATTTATTTATTTATTTATTTACTGGCAAGCAAAGAGAGAGAAAGAAAGAGAGAGAGAGAAGGGGCATCCTAGGGCCTCCTATTGCTGCAAATGAACCCCAGATACATGTACCACTCTGTGCATCAGGCTTTATTTGGGGACTGGGGGATTGACCCTGGGCCTTTAGGCTTTGTAACCACTGAGCCATCTCTCCCTTGGGAGGTTTTAATTCACTATGTAATGTCAGGGTGGCCTCGAACTCACAGCAATCCTCCTATCTCTACCTCCCAAGTGCTGGGATTAAAGGCATGTGCCACCACACCTGGCTCTGGGAGGAATTTTTTTTATCAGCTGACAAGAGAAGGACAGAAAGCTCCAAGCAGATGCTACTGCAGAACAATGACAAAAGAGTGGAAAGCAGGGAGACAGTGTTACATACTAGAGCGGGTCACAAAACTGTCCAGGGTACACTTAAGGGAATAAGATAAACATCAAAACATTAGAGGAAGGGTTCAAAAATCCATGCTTCATTTAACAACCTATTAATCAGTTTCAAGCTATTATTAAATGAGGCCTTAAAATGGCAGGGCAGACAAGAAGTATAATCTAAAAATTCATAGCACCATCATGAAATATTAATGCCTACTTTATATGAAGCCAAACAAAACCATGACAAATCTCAGTAGGCTCTTGTTCTCAGCAGCCCTGTTGTCCATTGTTTTCTTTGTCTTTAAACACTTTGTGCAGATTAATATGACTGATATTTTTCTTTAAAAAAGTAACCAGCATAGACATTTAAATTTTTTTTTTCTTTAAAATAAGAATACTGATAAGAATAATACCTTCAGAAAGTTTAAAATGGTATGAATTACCATGAGTTCCTTTCATGTAACCCTGAAGTATTATAGTACAGATCATTTGAAATAACAGTTCATTCTTTCAAAATGTATTTCTACATAAGAACAATGACATTCTCCTATCTAAAGCATGAACTTGAACACAGAAAACATTAAATAAAGCTGCTTTCCCCTCTTCTGAACATCCAACACAAACAGTAATTTGTACATGAAGTTGAGTGAGACAACACCATGGAAATGCCTAACAATAACAGAATATCACTCCCTAATTTCGCAATTCAGATGAACAGATTTTAAAAGGATGCAATGACCAAGGCAGAGTTATTGATAGAGCTGGAATAAGCACCTAGATCTCCTGCTTCCTGAAACATCACACATAAGTTTGCATGTATAATAAACATGGGCAAATTTTTCTTCATTAGGACAACACAGAAGTTTACAGAGGTGAAACACAATGCATGTTTTCCAGGTAGAGCCACAATTTAATATTTCACTATTCTTGCTCATCCGGGTCTTATGAACAAAATAGTAGTATAATAATGAACAATAATTGCATGGGCCTACTGAGGAAAACACAGTTCTCTGCTAGTGTCAGAAAAGGAGGGGCAGCTGATTCTGTCTCCATGTTTATTTCTCTTATTCTTGATACATCTTCTGAATATTGACATTTATATAAATGTCTTCATAGTAATGTGAGCTTCTCTAATCAAAATTTTCTTTCTTTGAAAACGTTTCTTGAATATGTACCTGATTTTTACATTTGTAAATACACACTCATACCCTCAGAAAAACTCTTCCTTAAAACTCCAACAGAAACAGGATCAAGTCAGTGTATTTCTGAGTAAAACACGCATAGCATTTCTAGTCTGCATGAGGGATTCTGTACATTCAAATGTTCCATGAGACTCCTTTAAGAATTGATGTGCAAGCATATAGCCTTGTGGTATACAGAAACATATCTCAGCAAATAACAGAAGAGAAAACAACTCAGGTGATGTGTCGGATATGGTCCATTAACCTTGAAGCCTTTCCTAAGCCTGAAACCAGTCAAGGAGGAAAGAGTTGGCATCCATGCAACTGTGGACCTCTCAGAACTCTACTGTCACAACTCGGACAGTGAAGCTAGGGGCTGCCAATAACTCAGAATAAAGTTACTAAAATATTTAGCAATCTGGAAAAATAACCCAAGTAGACATATTTAAGAGTGTACAAAGATGGGGTGGAGAGAGAGACGGCTTAGCAGTTATGGCGCTTACCTGCAAAGCCAAAGGACCCAAGTAAGCCAGATGCATAAAGGGGTGCGTGCATCTGGAATTCATTTGCAATGGCTGGAGGCCCTGGCGCACCCATTCTCTCCCTCCCTCCCTCTCTCTGGTTCTCTCTCTCTCTTTCTCTCTCTCTGTCATAAATTAATTAATTAATTAATTTAAAAATATATTTTTTAAAAAGAGTGTACAAAGACATTCAAATTCAAAGTAACTGGAATATAATCTCAGCATCCCAGCATGGAATATTGTGGTAACTGATAAGCCTAAAACACAATTGTTTGTTTTACGCTCCACAAAAAGAAATAACAACCCAGTAAGGTGAGCAGTGTGTGGTGTACCTAGATGGGAGAAGCCCAGAGGGTAAGCACTTCTCACTGTTTATGATGAGGGCATGCAGACAAGGTGCCCTGTAAAGGTGATCAAAATACTCAAGCCTATGACATGCAAGTTGCCATTCCCTTACTAAAGGTTTCTCTGGACACAACAAACTTCCATTCCCTGATGAAGTGATTGTATAAACTCACCAAGAACCTACCCTCCACCCCTGGCCAGGAGTATCACTCACTGGTAAAGTGTACAAGCTTTGGGGTTAAATTCTCAGAACAATAACAACAACAACAAAAAAAAAAAACAGTTGATTCCAGATTCAGTTGATTCCTTTCTTACTGTCAACTCCACAAGTACCTTTTCTTTAAATCAATAATTCAATATTTCTGTTTGTATTCTACCATTCATTCATGTACCACATGTCAAGCACAAAGGAAAATGAAGATACAAACAGAGTAAATCAACTCAAGTTCACAGTCTAGATGAAAAAGAAGAAATGGGCTTTGGAAGCCCGGTTTTCACACAAAGAGGAAGAGAGATGGAAAAGCAGCGAGGAGAGCTGACAACAGTCTTGGGAGAGCCAGCATGCCTCACTGTCAGGAGATCCTGGGGTTAAGGAGGGGAGGTGTCTGTTCTTAACAACAAGGTTACCTCATCCTGACTCCCAATGAGGTCCCCAAAGAACCAGGCAGGGATATGGGCAAGACTGAGCAGCTGAGAGCAGGGTCCTATTCCACGTCTAAACCAAGTGTGGGCAGGCTGTCATCTGCTTCATGTAGCATGTGCCTATGAATCATACTGTGTAAATAAAGGACTTCATGCTTTGTAAGGGGAAGGGAATGCAGACTTCAGAGACAAGATTAAGGAAAGGTGTTCCTAGAGAAAGGCATTTCTGTGAGACAAGTGCAGAGGTTTAAAAGTGACTGGAAAAATAAATAAAAGTGACAAGAGATGGACAAAGATAGGAACAGAGACAGGAGGGCAGGGAAAAAGAGGAAGGAACTGTGTTGGTGGGGTTCACGAGCTGGCTTTTGGAGGTCCATCCTCCAGGGAAGTCAGGAAACTGGCTTTTCCCCAGGAGCCCTGGCAATAGGGCACATGGAGGTGATGCTTGTAGTCTTGGGGATCTAGCTATGGTCAGTTACAGTCAGCTAGGCCTGGGTCACAAACTGACTTGCTGGCACTAGTTGTTATGACTTTGATGCCTGGGCCCAATTAACTCTGGCTGAACCTACAAGTGCAAGGTTTCTGAACAGAGTTATACCACCTGGAAAGCTAGCTTGCCTCTTAGGCATGTATTTTCATTTCTCTATAAATGAAACCTCAAACCAAGTTAACATGCTTCCTTACACCAGTTCCTTAAAAGCTACATCAGAAACACCTAAGGCAGTGGTTGGCTATTTTATTGTTTAAAGTATTTATTTATTTATTTATTTATTTATTTTTAACTTATTTACTCATTTATTTGCAACAGAGAGAAGAGAGCGAGAGAAAATGGGCATGTCAGCCCACTGGAAACTCCAGAGGCATGTGTCACTTTGTGCATCTGGCTTAACATGGATACTGCGGTTGTTAGGCTTTGCAGGCAAATGCCTTAACCACTGAGCTATCTCTCCAAGCCCCTGTGGTTGGTTCTTTGATGAAGACACTTATGTGAGTTAATGGCAAAGCCATCAGTAGCAGACCCATAATTACAGTTCTTCCTAAACTGCTAATGATCCTAAACAAACCTGGTTTTCCACCCAGAAGAAGTGGCACACACCTGTATTCCCACCACTTGGGAAGTAGAGATGGGAGGATTGGGACGGGAGTTCAAGGTCAGCATCAGCTACATAGTGAGTTCAAAGCCAGCCTGTGCTACATATCTCAGTTGATTAGTAAATCCTGCTGTCTATGCCTTGGAACTATGCTTAGGTTTCATACCTTTCACCACCTTTCATTGCTACCACCATGGTCAAAGCCACTAACATCCACACCCTGGCCTTCAACGTTTATTCTCTTGTATCTCATACAGCAACCAGTGCAGACTATAAAACAGAATCCAGAATACAGTGCCCTCTGCTCAATCTTCTTGAGGACCATTGCCTCACAAAGACGGAGTCAAGGCTCGTAAAGAAGAACCACAAGGCTTTAGCTGCCTGGGCATCCATCCCTTCTCTGACAGGTCTCATCTCCTGGAGCTCTGACTACTCATACCTCACTGATTCTGACCCAGCCACACAGGCTGTCAAAGTGAAAGGGCCCATACACATGCCATCTTCAACCTGCCTCTGCTATTTCTTCTGACAATGCACCCCTGCCTGCATGTCCACATGACTCTGTTCACATATCCCCTTTCAGGCTCCATTTCAACTGTGAGGCTCACAGCAGCCATACCCTGCTTCTCTGCCTCTGTCCTCTTCCTGCTGATGGTCAGCTGATCCTCTACTACCAACTTTTCTCTTTTAAAAATTGTACTTATCATTTATTTGTTTATTTACTTATTTATTTGACAGAAAGAAAGAGAGAGAAGGGTATAGGTGCATCTGTGCTTCATTCCACTGAAATTGAACTCCAGATGCACGTGACTCTTCGTGCATCTGGCTTTACATGGGTATTAGGGAACTTAACTCAGGCTGTCAGCCCTTGCAAGCTAGTGCCTTTAACCACTGAGACATCTCCCCAGCCACTACTACCAACTTTTCTTACATAATTGCCTAAGCCATCTCCAGACTTCTACCAAGTATGAATTCCATAAAGGAAGATTTTTGTTTATTTTGGCTCATTGATAGACTAGACCACAACTGGCACATCTTATAAACAAAAAAATAGTAGAGAGGATTCTAAGTCCACCTATGGAGAGGAACTAAACAGATTAACAGATTATGGTGTAAATGAATAAAGGACCCAATCATTGGAAAAACAGGGTATGTATCACAGACCAAAGCTAGACTGCCAGGACTGAATGGCTCTGGAATGTTCTAACTGTCTGACTGGGGGGAATGTCTGGACCACTCTGCTTCAGCTTCTTCATCCATAATAGAAGCTCCTGACTCATGAGGTTGGATAAGGGTTAAATGCATTCATCTTTAACAAGTACCTAAAAAGGAACTGGAACTAGTGAGCATTTGACACTCCTTCACTACTACTCAAGAGCATTAGAGAGTCCACAGGTGCTGCCATGGAAAGATGTCCACAAGACAATGTTAATTGAAAGTAGCAAATTATCGACTGAGGTGTAAACTGTGTCCCATTTTTTATTTTATCTATCCATTTATTTGAGAGAGAGAAAGAGAGAGGCAGAGAGAAAGAAGATGGGCATGCCAGGCCCCTAACCACTGCAAACAAACTCCAGATGCATTTGTCACATGTGCAACTGGCTTTATGAGGGTACTGGGGAAACAAATCCAGGTAGTTAGGCTTTGCAGGCAAGCACTTTAACATCTCTCCAGCCCCATGTCCCATTTTTACAACTTGAAGCTATGGCTACTGAATAAATTGTGAAAAGCAATACTTCAACTTGTGAATACACACTACTTCTACTGGGTTAGTAATCAGGAAATTAAAGATACTCCCACACTGTTCTTAAAACTTAGCTTCTATTGCTAAAGATGCCACACACCTGAGCTGCAAGGTCACTGAGAAATCGGGCTGGAGCTGAACTGAGCTACAAACCTCCTCCCTGCAGACCACCCAACAGAAAGCTGGTAAAAACTATACTGCATGCAGCCCTATGGGAGAGAGAAGTCATCAGTGGAGATATCAGCAGTGAACACTGTAAGCCCTAAGTTTCGCCAGCCAGGCCAAATGAGCCAATGGGTATAATAGTGGCATTTCTGTTATGGGGGGAATGAACCACTCACTAATTGGACTGGAGGCTCACTCCATGGGAGGGAATACATGCCTGGTACTGAAAACCTAGTCAAAAGCCTATGATGGAGGAGGTCATGAGCCCATGTAATGCCTGCTGGTGTCTGACTAAATGCATTTATTATGCTCACCAAACTGCCTGGTAAGCACTTTACTCAATGTTCATACCCATATATAAATACTACTCTCACTTTTGGTTAGAGAAGCATCTCTTCAGATGGCAGTGACCTCTGGCAGTACTCAAAAGGCACCATAGTGCTGAGAAGTGACAGAGGACTGTTCAATACTGAAACATCTCTATCATAAGGCTTAGGGTGAAATGCAGAAGAGGTAGCAGAAAGAATGTAAGAGCCAATGGGAGGGTAAGACTGCTTACAATGCAATCTTCCGGGCACAAAATAGCCTGGATATCCATGACCTCACAATTGCTGGTAAGACCTACACAAGACCCTCATAACAGGAGGAAAGATGACATCAAAACAAAAAAGAGATTAATTGATAGCTGGAGGGGATAGGATGGAGAGTGGAGTTAGGAAGAGAAAAGTGGGGTACGGGAAGGAATTATCATGGTTTATTGTCTATAATTATAGAAGCTATTAATTAAAAAAACATTTTAAAACATCATGCCAGGTTCTGTGGCTACCAGATTAGAGCTTGACTCTCCTTGATTCCTTCAGTTAATTGAGCTGTGCTAGACGCTCAGTAATTTATGCCATGAAGCCTTACTATACAAGCAAGAGATTTAGCTGAATCTCTCAAGCACATGAGAAGCAGACTGCATTTTGGAAAACATCAGTGAGTCAATGTCCTCAAATGTATGTATGTATGTGTATAGAAAACCGAGGAGAGATAGCTCACTGGGTTACTTACTACGGAAGCCTGAGAGCCTTCATTTAGATCCCTATCACCCATCTACAAGCGGACGCGTGTAATCCAAGCACTGGGGATGTGGAGACAGGCAGATTCTTTTGGCTTACTTCCTACTCTAGTCAAAGTAAGCTCTAGGTTCACTGAGAAATACTACCTCAAAAAGTAAGGTGAGCCGGGCGTGGTGGCGCATGCCTTTAATCCCAGCACTCGGGAGGCAGAGGTAGGAGGATTGCCGTGAGTTCGAGGCCACCCTGAGACTACATAGTGAATTCCAGGTCAGCCTGGGCCAGAGTGAGACCCTACCTTGAAAAACCAAAAAAAAAAAAAAGTAAGGTGGATAGTAACTAAGGAAGATACTTGACATTTGACCTCCAGTCAACCATACATACACATGCACATTCACATATGTACATAAGTGCCCCCCATACACATAGAAATACCCACAAATGCTTGCACAGACCACACACATTTATACATGTAAAAACAAAATTTAAAAAAAAACAATAAATTGAGGATTGGAAGAATTGGACAACTTTCTAAAGGTCAAGGTAAAGACAGCCAGTACAAGAAGCCATCTGTCCCTGCCCTTTGCCTCATGATCCTAACACCATACACCAAAGGTTACCAAGAACCACACAACTGAGTGGACCCATAGTAAGTATTCTCACTAAGGCCATATGCCCTTATTCTCACCTCTTACTTCCAGATATGTCCATTTCTAACTTCTCTAGTAACTCTACCATCTACCATATAGGCACTGGATCTATGAAACATTTGGGGATAGATAAAAATTAACTTCATTTTCAAATTTATTAATGAATTACTTAATTGTGCCTATTATATATAGACAATATATGCTTAGAGGGCTACCAGATACTAAGAGGAATTTATTAGTGCTTCCTTGAACAAATAAAAAGTTGAAAAATTAAAATATTTAAATTATACATAGAAATAGGATACCCTTAAATAACAGTACAATCTGACATTAAAAAACTTTCAAGTAACCTGTATTTACCACACAATTTTGGTTATTCTTCAAAACTTATTCCCCTCAAAAAGTCCCAATACCTTCTTTGTCTACCACATTCTCCATGCTCTCAGCCCAACTCTATTTATTTTGACTTCTAGGCTCCAGTTACTAAACCTACAAGCATAAAGGAGGCATTTTTCCTCTGTTGTATCATGACGTTTACAGTTCAGGGCATTTCTATGCAATGCCAGAACCAGGGCAGGGTCAGGTAGGCAAGGCTCATTGAGGTCAGATCACTATCCACAGGATGCTTCTCTGCAAGTGACACCTGGGAAATAGTGCTTGACTCAGTTATTCTCTTATTAAACCAAGCAAATAAAGCACTCGTTTCTTAAAAGAATTAACACAATAACCTAAAGTATACGCCATGAATAGTCCTATTTCCATGAAGTGAGAAAACAAATTTCTAAATGCCTTGGTCAGTTTCCTGGTAGTGTGCTCATGGTGGAACTGGACAAGATTAGAGAAAGCCTTCTAGAAAGGAAGGCTATCAGAAGAGAGCCCCCCAGCTGCTACATTGACTGAATTCACCTGACATCTCACACATCCCATTGCCCTTCATTATATTGTGCAAAACAGCTAAGACTAAATGAGGACACCAATCTATGTTATATGGAGTAGGGAGCGGTAGGATTTCGTTTTTCTGGTTCAACATAGAAATGGATTAAAAACATAAGCTCAAAAGCCAGGTCTAAGTTTTCCTAGCTTTGTGTGAAGAAGTATTGAAGGAGATGCTAGCTACATATACCTGACACTTCATGCACGTGGCTTTACATGGATACTGGGGAATCAGGGTCATCAGGCTTTGCAAGCAAGTGCCTTTAAACACTGAGCTGTCTCTCCAGCCTTCGCTTGACATTTTAGAAAGGGTAGACCTCTGAGACCTCAGCCTAGGTCTGGTGGAACACCTAGCCAAATTTAGAATTCACTACATAATCTGAATGAAAAGTTAAAACTTTTAAAGGGTATGAACAAAATTTTCAGGTTTTTTTCAATTTTTTTTATGAGAGAGAGGAAGAGAGCGAGAATTGGCACACTAGGGCCTGAGCCACTATCATCGAGCCCCAGGTGTGTGTGCCACCTTGTGAGTTTGGCTTATGTGGGACCTGGAGAGTGGAACATGGTTCCTTAGGCTTTTCAGCAAGAACCTTAACCATTAAACCATCTGTCCAGCCCTTCACAGTTTTTTAAAGCTCTTTCAAACTTTATTTGTAAACATGAACTCTCAGGGCATATAAGAAAAAAAGTCCTGGGTTATTTAAAATAATGAAACTGAGGTAACAAGACCTAAAGAGGAAAGAACGGGCAGAGGTGTTTCTGTGGCTGACTTACTGAGTTCAGAGGTGAGGGAAACAGGACTTTTCCTCCCAAGTGGCCACTCTGCAGGCAGACAGGATCACTATTTTAGGAGACATCTTTTTTTTTTTTTTTTTTTTTTTTTTTGCATGTGAGACTTATGCATGCATATTCATGTGTGGGATGCATGTATGTGGGTGTGAAGTTGGAGGTCTTGCTCACCAACTCTCCATCTTACATTTGAGACAGGTCTCTCACTAAACCTGAAGGTCAGTGATTAGGCTAGAGTAGCAGGTCAACAGGATCCATCTCCCCAAGGCTGGAATTGCAAGCTCATGCCACCACACCTAGTATCTGGGCATCAGAACTCAATTTTTCTTGTTTGCATGGCAAGCACATCCCACTGAGCCTTCTTCCACAGGCCCTTTATGGGACATTTTAAACCTAAAATTCAATATGAGAAAGGCATATTAGGCTCAGGAAGCTCAGTTACAAGATTCAGGTTATATAAGCAGTAAACGACTACGACAGCCTCCCTTCTTCCCTCTCCTCCTCCTCTTTCTCCTCTTCCTCTTCTCCAGCACCCTTTTCCCCTGGCAGAGCTAAGTGTAAGTTGGAGTGCCAGGGATTCAGTTCTGGGAGTCACCCATGAATGTCTGGGTTTTTCAGTGATGTAGCCAGACCTGAGTCAGCCATTCTCCTGTAGAACCTTTACTTATGCTACAGCCTCAGGTTCGCTGAGATGAACTTCCAGACTAGGCACAGTTATGGAGCAAGGGATGTTTATTGAAGCTTACAGATCCCCGGGAAGTTCCATAATGGCAGAAGAAGCTGGCCTGCTTTCACAGGACCAAACAGTGAAAGAGAAAGCCAAAAGCCACACTGCACAGCACACTTCAGGAACTCCAGCTAGGCACACTTTGCATATCTTTAGATTGAAATCTCAAACCCATCACACCTTGAGATTCACCCAGTAACACTGCCTCCATCCAGGTGGCTGCAGATGCAAACTATAAACTAATAAAAAATATATTGGGGGCCATCTATTCAAACTACCACAGGCAGGGAGTGCCACGGATGCAGTTTTGGGAGGCACCCATGAATGTCTGGGCTTTCAGTGATGTAGCTAGATCTGAGTCAGCCATTCGCCTGTAGAACCCTAACTCATGCTGTGAGTAACCCCAACAAACTCATGGGTTCACCAAGTTAGACCTGTGTGTGATCTTGGACAAATGAATAAATGGAGGAAAAGCTGGGGTGGTTTGAAGCAGGTGACCTGATAATCTCATGTGCTCTGAATGCCTGGTCCGCAGCTGATGGTAATTTGGGAGGTGGAGCCTTGCCAGAGGAGGTATATTGTTGGGAAAAGGCAGAACTGGGCTCACTCTTCTGCTGCTGCTGCCCACCTGTTGGGGCAGAGGTGCTGATTATGCCATGCCTTTCCCCTGCCATCATGGAGCTTCCCCTCCAGACTTGTAAGTCAAACCCTTTCCTCCCATAAGCTGCTATTGGCCGAGTGTTTGTTCCAGCAATGAGAAGGTAACTGCAACCAAAGCCAATACCTATAAATGCTAGATTGGCTATTAACAAAAAGTGTAATTATTTAATGCTAGACAAATTCCTACATAAATGCATGTTTGTGACAAATAACCCTGTTTTGTCTCTCCAAGATTTTTAAAAGTCACCATTAAAAGGAAATCTATTTTTTATTATCTATAATACAGATAATCTAGTCAGGTGAAATGCATCTGTACATTTAATTAGTGCCAACATCAGTTATCACATAGACTTTTATGATGAATCAGTAATTTTTATGAATTAAAAAAATTCCTAGACTGGGGCTGGAGAGATGGCTTAGCAGTTAAGGCACATGCCTGCAAAACCTAAGCACCCCAGTTTGATTCTCCAGGTCTCACGTAAGCCAGATGCACAAGGGGGTACACACATCTGGAATTCGTTTGCAGTGGCTAGAGGCCCTGGCATACCCAGTCTCACTCTTCCTCTTTCTCTTTCCCTCTCTCTGTCTCTAATAAATAAATAAATAAAAATAAAGTTTTTGAAAAATTCCTAGGCTGGAGAGATAGCTTAACAGTTAAGGTGCTTCCCTGCGAACCTCAAGGACCCATTTTTGATTCTCTAGTAACCACATAAGCCAGATACACAAGGTGGTGCATGCATCTGGAGTTCCTTTTGTAGTGACTGGAGGCCCTGGGGCACCCATTCTCTTTCTATCTGTCTCTTTTCTCTTTCTCCCTTTCTCTCTCGCTCTCAAATAAATATTTTTTTAATTTCTAAGTTACTAGAACATTGTGAATTACTTTCTTAGTGTTTAAACACCCCCCATGACTTGCCTTTTTGTTCCCTTTATTTCTTCTACTCTAATTAAAAAACTTACGTATCTTCAGATATGAAGAATTTGACCTTAGATAAGATGGCATACAGATAACTATGAAAATTAAAACACCTTTTTAAAACTCTGTGTGGTGAGAGGGAGGGAATAGCAGCAGCCAGTAGGCCTGGAATTGTGTGCAGAGAAAGGATAGAGCAGTGGCCAGTATACCAGGAACAGACAACTACACTCTCTGCTTCTAGTCAGAGAGCACAGCAATTCAGTCAAAGGAATATTTCACACTGTAAAAAATGTGTAAAAATGCTGACTTGTCAAAAATAGTGCCCACTTTGGGGGAGGGATAAGCTGTCAGTTCTTTTGCAAGACCAGCCAATGGACTAATTCCCACCAACATGAATTCAGATGATGAACTAGAAACCCTCTAAGAACAGCACTTGCCATTTAGCAACAGGACCCAAGCAGACCAAATTATATCATAGTATACACCTAAGCTGGCTTTCCTCATTATTACCACTGCCCATTATGCAGAGGAAACTAACACTCAGCAGAACCATATAGAAAGGGAGCTGGGGCTGAGCCAATTAGCTTTGGAAAAGACATACTCAGAATGTGTCTCTATGAGGTATGCTGCTGTGGTGTCCCTGGGGAACAGCTGCAATGAGAAGTGTATGTATCCATGAAAAGCGATGTGCAATGCTGCTGTGAGTACAAAATTCTTACCTAATCAACTAAGACTTGCTGATTAGTCACTATGTAGAAAGCATGAATTTGTAGGTCAAAAATTATATATGCTGGGCTAGGGATAGAGGTCAATAGTAGAATAATTGTCTAGCAATGCATAAAGCCCTGAGCAAAATCCCCACTATTACAAAAAAAAGTATATATTCTAAGGATAAAAAGACTCGGGTATTTGGAAGCTAGCTGAAAATGCAAGCCATGCAAGTGTGAGCACCTGAATTCGGAACGTAAAGCCAGTGCTGTAGAGTCCATCTGCAATCCCAGCATACCTACAGCAAGAAGGCAAACCAAGACAGAACAGCGAGTAGGAAGCCCCCGGGGTGGCCAGTCTGGAGAACACAGCTGTGATCAACAAGAGTGCCAGCCTCAAACAAGAGGAGCAAAGATCAACACTCCAGTATTGGCTGGAGAGATGGCTTAGCAGTTAAGACGTATGTCCGCAAAGCCAAAGAATCCTGGTTCGACTCGCTAGGACCCACGTAAACCAGATACACAAGGGGGCACATGCATCTGGAGTTCGTTTGCAGTGGCTGGAGGCCCTGGCGTACCCATTCTCTCCCTCTCTCTCCCTCTTTCTTAAGTAAATAAATAAAATATATTTTTAAAAAAACACTCCAATATTGTCTTCTGACATTCACATGTGTGCTGCAGTAGGTGTGCCTAAGTGCACACACATGAACAAACACACACACACACCCCAATAAAAATTCCTATGATTTAAATATGTGATCCCAGTAATTATCCATTTGTCCATTTGGCAATATGTAAAAAGTATATATATATATTCCTCATTTTGAAAGGGTCTTGCTATGTAGACTTGACAAACCTGACACTCACTATGGTCCAGGCTGGCTTCTTAAAACAGTCCTCCTCCCTCAGCTTCTGAGTGCTGGAATTATAGGTATATACCACCGGTCCCAGCTCTAAGTAAGCCTTTCTTAGGATGCATTTCTAAATATTAGGGCTGGCTGGCACCTGTGGTTAATTTTAAAGCTATAGCCCAGAGCACTCAGCCATAGACCGCAGACTGTGAGTTGTTTGTCTAGGTATTTCATTACAGTGTTGGTAAGCTGACTGATGTGCTGTGGTGCTAGACAGAAAGCCCACACTAACTACCTTGAGACCTCAGTTCAGATCCCGGTTCTCCCATGAACTAAGGGAACAGCAGATCTCCCATCTGTGACTATGTTCTCGCAGATGAACAGGATAAAATCAGCAGTAAAAGTGTACACAAATGAGATAGGAAACATCTGCACCAAGAAGCAGTAGTTGCCACTGAAGTCCAGAAGATTCAGAAGAAAAACTAGAGCAGCAAATGCTAGCAGGCTCTCTTCCAAATGGTAAAGTCTTAAAATTAGGAGTAAAATATCTTGTAACATCCCCCCAAAAGTAACAATCTGTGTTCAACTGTTACACCCAATTGATAAAAGGAGAAATTGTCTTTAAATTTGAAAATTAGCAAATCAAAGTACAAGGTCAAAGTTCAACATCTTAAAATCTCATTTGCTCTACCAGCTTGCATCTCTCTACTTACAAAGGAGTTATAAAAAGAAAACCTGTGGCTATGAGCATAATAAATGATTAGAAACAGACAACAAAGGCAGGTCCCTTTATCCCCCAGTGTGTAGTGTGCAAACTTCAATCAATACTTCAAAACTTTGAATAAGGGCTGCGACCATGAATCAGTGATTGCTTATAAGACCTACTGGCTCAGATTCAATTACCCTGAATCCATATAAAGCCAGATAAAATTCTGAATAATTCTCAAATTGCTTCATTAATCCTCTAATAGAGAAAATAAAATTGGAAATGAATATATGGATAAGATGAAGGACAAAGTTTTAGGGGTAGTACTGTGCAAACATATGTGTACTGTGGAGAACATCATGGATCCTGACAGTGACAAGATTTAGCTTATTATGCTGACCTAGGCTTTTGCACACAGCTTTTACATGCCTCAGACACCACTGCATAAAGAGCCACGTTCAGGGCTAGAGAGATGGCTTAGTGGTTAAGGAGTTTGCCTGCAAAGCCAAAGGATCCCAGTTCAATTCCTCAGGACCCACATAAGCCAGATGCACAAGGGGCGAATGTGTCTGGAGTTCATTTGCAATAGCTGGAGGCCCTAGCATGCCCATTTTCTCTCTCTCTCAGTCTCTCTGTCTCTCTCTCTCTCTCTCAAATAAATAAATATAAAAAAAGAACCCCAGTTCATGGAGAATTATCACTTCCGAGTAAGAATACTGCAGTTCAGAGTAAACTAGAACAGGAGATGAACAGACATAGACCCTACTACCTGTGACAGAAAGGGTACTTAGAGAACACACATAAAACAAAACATTTGGAGTGGGCTGCTCCTACTTGTCCACAAGGATGGGTGTTCACTTTAAAGTCAAAACAAAATCACATCTCAACTCAAGACGCTGCCTCAGCTTCCCGTGGGTGGAAGGACACACTCACTGCCTGAGGAAAGATGCTCAACTTGCCTGCCCCACAGACCAGAAGGTGAGGACGTGGAAGGGACACAGTAACCAAATGAATGCACCACTGGGTTCTACTGTGCAAGGTGGAATCTTCAATGACTAGAACACCAAGGCAGGACCAAAAGATCCACCAGGTTTTGAGATTTCAAATTCCCCACACCAAAAAAAAAAAAAAAAAAAAAAAAAAAGGGAAGAGGGCCTTTTGAGGCACACCACATGTGTGCACTGAAAGTCAGCTTTGCTTGGGCCTGTACCCCATCTCCCAACAACAGAAAACAGCAAAGTGAACATGTTCCATCTGACAAGACCTCCCCAGTCAGACTCTCAGCAGATGACCTGGCTGCTTATTTTACTCCGGGGGTGTGGGGGAGGATGGCTGTTTCTTTGCACTGTCATGCTTAACACACTACCTGTTTTTTTATTATTATATTATTATTATTATTATTATTATTATTATTATTATTTTGGAGAGAGACACAGAGAGCGATAGAGAGAAAGGGAGAGGATGACAGACAGAGATGGGCGCGCCAGCAGCGTCTCAGCTGCTACAAACAAAATCCAGATGTGTGCGCCCCCTTGTGGTCAAGTGCGGCATTGCATCACTTTGCATCTGGCTAAACATGGGACCTGGAGATTGGAACCGCTGGAGATTGGAACCAGCGTTCTTAGGCTTAGGAGGCAGGCGCCTTAACCACTAAGCCATCTCTCCAGCCCACACACTACCTGTTTTAAATTTAAAAAAAAAAAAAAACTATTCCCACATGTGAAATGATCCCAGATAATTCCCATCTAGGTCTGATCTGAAGATGTGCTGGACTCCAGCCCTTTTGACCATACTGGACCTTTTCTACCTGGCACCTGTTTCCCTCTTTTGGATCACACTCAACAAAGCACATGTATGCACTGAAATCTCATCATAAAAGGATGAAACAAAATCCTAGTACACTGGAGGCTGAGGCAGGAGAGCTGCGAGTCTGAGGCCAACCAGCATTACAGAGTGAGGCTTTGTCTAAACACACAAATGAATATAAATAAACACTCTCATCATTCTACGCCCAGGAAAACTGTGAGTGCGATACTGGCCTAAGTTACACAGTCAGACTTTGTCTAAACACAAATGAGTATAAAATGAATATATATAAACACTCTCGTTCAGTACCCAGTTTCAGCTTCACCCTGCTTCCCTTGTAGCAAACCTCAAATGTGATCTGCCCATTCTGGTGGAAACCCATTCAAACTGAAATGGGCTGCCTCCTGACAAACGCAGATCACTCTCCATTTTCACTTGACTCCATGTCTAGACACGTCTTCTACAATGATCAGTCCCTGTTCTAGAAGCACCTCATTCAGTAACACACTGCAGCCTCTCCTGGCAGGGCTCCTCAGCCTCCTCTGACAACCATCTCGGCTCTCTTCTGCCCACCATCCTTTCCCAGGTGACCTTCCCTGGTCTCATGACTTCATATTGCATCTGCAGAACAACAGCTCCTGGTTTTGTCTCATGTACGTGTGTATGTGCGTGCATGTGTATACATGTATGCAAGCATGTGTGGTGATTTGAATGTGAATGTATGTCCTCCATTAAGCTTGTGATGTGGGTCTCCAGCAGCCTGCTGGAGGGGGTGTCAGTGGGGAACTGATCTTAAGTCCAGCCCCAAGGTATGTAAAGAGGACTGTGACCTCTGGCTGTGTTTGACAGCTGCTGGTGCTTGCTGGTGCTGGTTTTTCTATGTCTGCTGTGATTGCATCTATAGAAATGAGCCAGCGTCTTCCATGATTGATGGCATTCCCTAGGATTCTGTAAGCCTAAAATAAACTCTCTCCCCCCATAAGCTGTTTCTAGTCAGATGTTTCTCCAGCAATGAGAAGATAACTGCAACTGTAGGTATGTATGTATGTATGTATGTATGTATGTATGTATGTATGTATGTATGTATGTATGTAGGTATGTATATGTACACATATGTGTATAACAATTCTCATTCAGGGACAACATTCTCGTTGCTGGGATAAAACACCTGAACACATGCAGCTTATGGAATGAAAGGGTTTATTCAGCTTATAGATCCAAGGATAAATTTCATCATTCCAAATCCTGATCTCTTTTTTTCTGTGTTTCAAGAAACTGTGAGAATCTATGCTTCTGCCTGTTATGTATGAACTTACCAGTCTGATACCATTCCAGATGCCAGGCGTCACTAAGATTTGGCACTGAGGACATATATTGTACTTACACTTACAAATACTTCTTGCCTAATTGACTACATGTGCATTTTTTTAATATTTTATTATTTATTTATGAGAGAGAGAGAGAGATACAGAAATAGGCAGGTAGAGAGAGAGACAGAGAGAGAGAGAGAGAATGGGTGTGCCAGGGCCTCCAGCCACTGCAAACGAACTCCAGATGCATGCACCCCCTTGTGCATCTACATGGTCCTGGAGAATCGAGCCTTTAAAACAGAAAGCGTTTAACCGCTAAGCCATCTCTCCAGCCCTACATGTGCATTTTAAAACAGAAACCTTTCCTCTAATGACTACATGCATGACAGCAGAGCATGTACCCTCAAAACACAGGTTCACTTTCTGCCTGCCTGTCATTGCCCAAATAAATGAAACTCATGTATAATCTTAATTCCACTAAAAATCTATTCTTTTGTAGGAAACAGGTATGTCACTCAATTCCCATGGAAGGAGTGGCTACAAACAACAATGGGAAAGATAATTTGAGGAAATAAAAGAAAACTAACTTTTTTACAGATATAGAACTAAAGATTCCAACAGGAGTTGCATGTTTTGCTAGAAATCACAGATCTTTGGGCCAGAAAAAGTGCCTGACACTTGGATCCCAATTGTTAACTCCATGCTGCCTATTAAATATTTACTGGGAATACTTGGCAAAACAAAAAATAATACATTATTAGCCGGGCATGGTGGCGTACACCTTTAATCCCAGCACTTGGAAGGCAGAGGTAAGAGGATCACCGTAAGTTCGAGGCCACCCTGAGACTACATAGTGAATTCCAGGTCAGCTTGAACTAGACTGAGACACTACCTCAGAAAAAAAATAATAATAATGCATTATTATGTGTTCAGTAAGCGAAAGCCTTTTAGTAAGTCTGGTTGACAGATGCACATTGCCTTATATATTGACTTTTTTATTTTTTTAAATAAGTTGTACTATGCTCTAGTTTTCTTTTCCACTCATCTAGTCAATTAATTCCATTTTATTTGAACTTAAACATATCAGCTGTTAACAGTTCAAACACATTTAAGAGACAGTCGTGGTTCCAACTGATTTTTACCTATCTATATTCTGCTTTATAAAAAACAATGTTGTGAGTTATATTTATTAAATTTAAAAGAAATAGAACTTGTTGCATATCATAATTTCCTTAATGAAACCATTATCATGCAATGTGGATTTCCCCCAGCAGACTCTTGGTTATCATACTAATTACTCTGAAATCTTTACTTGGAGCCCAGGAAACCAACAGTCCTTAGAAACGTATCTATAAACATTAATATGGGATCGTGGTGAGTGTCATAGTTCATTCCAACACCCATATTACTTAAAATGAGGAATCCAAGGCAATCATTGATTTCACTGCCTTTACCGAGGAGTCATGGAAGACAAGCCTGAAGTGAACGTACACACATGAGGAAACTCATGCTGAGGTGTGCCAGTGTTCCTCAGTGGCTATAAACAAGGCAAATATGAGTCCAGCTGTCCTAGCCTCACAACCATGCAGAGGGAACAGCTTTAAAGATGAAGACAAGAAGGCAGAGGAGAGGGGAGAATTGACCTGGTACCTCACAGGAGAACCTGCTAGTTTCTGAATTCAAGATAGAGGGAATTAGAGACTACTTGTTTCTTGGGCTCAAGACTTCTATTTTAATGCCAGGAGAAACTGGCAGGATTGGAAGCCATGGAGAGAGAGTGGGGAGATAAGGAATGTTGGGGAAGGTTTAAGAGGGAATTTTGCTTGTGTCTGTTTGTTTTCAAAGTAGGGTCTTGGAGCCAGGTGTGGTGGTGCATGCATTTAATCCCAGCACTCGGGAGGCAGAGGTAGGAGGATCACCATGAGTTCGAGGCCACCCTGAGACTACATAGTGAATTCCAGGTCAGCCTGAGCTAGAGTGAGACCCTACCTCAAAAAATATATATATTTTCTTTCTTTATTTATTTGAGAGAAATAGGCAGAGAGAGAGAGAGAGAGAATGAATGAGTACTCCAGGGCCTCCAGTAACTGCAAACGGACTCCAGACACATGCACCACTGTGTGAATCTGGCTTCGTGAGTACTGGTGATTCAAACCAGAGTCTTTAAGCTTTGCAGATGTGGTAGTTTGAGTATCTGACCCCCAATATATTCAATGTTTTATTAGCTTGTAGTTTGGATCTGCAACTACCTGGGTGGAGGTGATACTGTGTAGATCTTAGGGTCTATCCCTAAGGTGTGGTGGTGGATTTGAAATTCCCATCTAAAGATAAGGGTTCCTCCTAGAGTTCCTGAAGTGTGCTGGAGGACTGACTTTCGGGTTTTGGCTTATGACTGGCTTTTTCACTCTGTACTTGGACGTGTAAAAGCAAGCCAGCTTCTTCTGCCATTATGGAACTTCCACTGGAACTGTAAGCTTCAATATACCCCTTCCTCCATAACTGGGCCTGGTTTGGAAGTTCATCTCAGTGACCTGAAGCTATCCACTACAACAGGCAAGTGCCCCGACTGTTAAGCTATCTCTCTAGCTCCCAGAATGGAATTTTAAAACAAATCTGGTAGAAAGCTTTAAGATGTTTTTAAAAACATGAACATTTGCTGGGCGTGGTGGCCCACGTCTTTAATCCCAGCACTCGGGAGGCAGAGGTAGGTGGATCACCATGAGTTCAAAGCAACCCTGAGACTACATAGTGAACTCCAGGTCAGCCTGAACTAGAGTTGAGATCATACCTAAAAAAAAAAAAAAAAAAAAACAAAAAAACACATTTGTTCGATTCACATATATCTGCTGAGTATCTATCTTTTTTTTTTTTTTTTTTTTTTTTTTTTGGTTTTGCAAGGTAGGGTCTCACTCTGGTCCAGGCTGACCTGGAATTAACTATGTAGTCTCAGGGTGGCCTTGAACTCTCGGCGATCCTCCTACCTCTGCCTCCCGAGTGCTGGGATTAAAGGCCTGCGCCACCACGCCCGGCTTCTATCTTTTTTAAAACATTCAGTTGTCATGCTGGGGGAATAGTACAATGGTAGAGCCTAGTATGTTCAAGATCCTGGGATGTATGCCCTATAGATTCAACAACTCACAGACATTTAAGACCCTTATATAAAATGGCACAGTATTTGCATATAACCATGCACATCCACTGTAAATCAACTACAATTTACTTATACCTATTACAGTGAAAATGCTATAGAAATATCCATACATTGTATTGTAAATGCCATACAAATAGCTACACTGTGCTGGTTAGATAGTAACTGAGAAAAGAATGTCTGCATGTGCTCAAGGCAGATGTGATTGTTTTTCCCCAGTTTTTGTTTTTTTTTTTTTAATTTTGGGTTGGTTAACTTTTTGTAGAGCCCACCTACAGATAAGGAATACTTGAAGACTATTTGTTTATCCTTGATTAAAAGGCATGGTAGGGCTGGAGAGATGGCTTAGCGGTTAAGCCTAAGAACCCGGTTCCAATCTCCAGTTCGGACATTTAGCTAGATGCAAAGGGACGAAGGGTGCAATGCCGCACTTGCCCACAAGGGGGTGCACGCATCTGGATTTCGTTCGCAGCAGCTGAGAGACTGCTGGTGCACCCATTCTCTATCTCTGTCTCCCTCTCCCTCTCTCTCTGCCTGTCTGTCTCTCTCTGTGTCACGAAATGAAATTAATGGAATGGGAATGGGAATGGGAATGGGAATGGGAATGGGAATGGGAATGGGAATGGGAATGGGAATGGGAATGGAAATGAAATGAAATGAAATGAAATGAAATGAAATGAAATGAAATGAAATGAAATGAAATGAAATGAAATGAAATGAAATGAAATGAAATGAAATGAAATGAAATGAAATGAAATGAAATAAGGTATGGTAAAAGTAGCCTTGTTAGCAGAATAAACAAGCATCATCATGGATGTCCCTCCCCAGGGCACAGTTGTTAGTAGGTGTCAGGCGCTCTGAACACTCTCCCAGTATAGTCACTGAATTACATGATTCCCCATCACAATGAGGAAGCTGATAGGTACAGTATGGTAGCTAGTTACCACAGTGAAAAATATTATCCAGATTTCTTTTCTATGTTGTAGATAAGAACAAGCTAGCCTTAGATATAATGTAAAGACACCTTCTGTGACTATGGAATAATAACTTTAAAAGGGATTTCTTAACTTAAATGCCAAGTTGTCAAATTTGAGTTGATAGAGAATAATCCAGGCAGCTCTCCATAGCCACATGGCCAAGGAAGCAACAAGAACAGCAGGAGCCATTTGCTGGCCTGCCAAAGAACAAAGGTCTAGCAGGTGGCCAACCACTGCTCCAAGCCTGATCATGCCCTATACACCATCAATTCCACCATTGTGCAACCTGGTTTGTGTAATGCAACCCCTCATGTTCAGTTTTCAAACTTAAGACAAAACTGTTTTCAGTGGCAGGCAAACCACACTAGGAAACATCAATGATATAAAGGATGCTGCTCCGGACTCAGTGAAAAGGGCCCCTCCCATGTCCCAGAGGTAATCACTAAGCCCTGCCACCATGACCCCAATATGTGTTCACGGAAGTAGTGCTGGGTCTGGAACAAATCCCAAGGCCTAGTTAAACACCAGGTGGTATACCAGTCTCATTTTTTTTAAAGTAACAGATGGCTCAAACTTTTCATCTTTATGACATGCAGCCCAGGACTTACACAGTGAACTGTCTTCCACGTTCTTTATACAAGTAACACAATCACTCAGTGACTCACCACTGCAGCACAGAGCAGCAGGTGAGGCAGATGCTGGCCTCCTGGATTATTTATGACTTTTTGTAACAGACATGGAAACGGTGCACATGAACACAGGGGCACTGGAGTGCAGGTACATATTTGCTGGTATTTCATTCCCGGGGCCATAAAATTTAGCAGCTAATTACTCAACCTTTGATTTGAGTAAATAAAGGAAAATGTTACAAATCTGAAAATAAAACAGTGAAGAGAAAGGTGTGTCCACTGTCATTACAGACTGAAATGGAGGATATCTTCATTAAAAATTCAAGAATGCCAAACATTGCATGTTCTCTCTCATATATGGATCCGAGTTACGAATGTATAGACTTGTGTGTGAGCTGGAACCAAAAATTGGTAGCAGAGGTCAGTAAGCTAGAAAAAGGCTATAAGGGAGGGAGGAGAGGGAAGGACGAAAGGGAATGGTATTGTATATATGAAAGCAGAAGAACAGATTACAGGTAGGGGAAAGGCCTAAGTGAGGCCAGGGGGACTGTGTAAAAGAAGCGGGGGAGGGTTAATCAAATCCCAGATATTCTGAATAAGACTTATATAAACCTACTTGTTTGAATAATGGCACATTCAGAAACTATACATTGTTGCTAAAAATTTTTCAGTGTCAGGGATGGGATACCTTCCAGTGAGTTGTTGGCCAGGGATGTCCCTGTTGCCTCCAAAACATTACAGGCTATTGCCAAGGCCTTTGGTTTCCCTTGAGAAACAGATGGTAAGACCCTATTGCTGAAGACTTCACTTGCCTGAGTGGCAAGGTCACTGAGAAATCAAGCTGCTGCTGAGCAGAAAACCTTCTCCCTGTAGACCTCCCATGTAGACTGCATGCAGCCCTATGAGAGACAGAAATCATCAGGGGTGAACAGTGGACACTGGAAAGTTCAAGTTTGGCCAGACAAAACAAATGACAGAACAGGTGCAATAGTGGCATGTCTGCTCAGGGGGAAACCTTCTGCTCTCTAATTGGACTGAAGGCCCGCTCTACGGGAGGGAATACATGCCTGGTACTGAAAACCTAATCAAAAGCCTATGGCAGGGGAGGTCATGAGCCTTAGGGGTTTCAAGCCTGCTCTTGTTTGGCTAAATGTATATATTATTCCCACCAAACTGCCCTGAAAGCACTACACTTAATGTTCATATTCATATATTAATACTACTCTCACTTCTGGTTAAAGAAGCTTCTTTTTTCAGAGCCGGGTGTGGTGGCACACGCCTTTAATCCCAGCACTTGGGAGGCAGAGGTAGGAGGATCACCATGAGTTCAAGGTCACCCTGAGACTACAGAGTGAATTCCAGGTCAGCCTACATCAGAGTGAAACCCTACCTCAAAAAAAAAAAAAAAAAAAAAAGAAGCTTCTTTTTTCAGATGGCGATGACTACTGGGATGACCCACAAGGCAACATAGTGCTGAGAAGAAGGGACGGAGGAGTGTCCAGCACTGAAACATCTCTATCACACCCTCCAAGGCTCAAGATCCATTGTGGAAGAGGTGGCAGAAGAATATAAGAGCCAAAGGAAGGGTATGACTCCTTACAATGCAACTGTCCAGATAGAAATTGGCCTCAATATCCATGACCTCACAAATGACTAGCAATACCTGCACAAGACCTTCATACTAGGAGAAAAAGATGGTGACATCAAATTAAAAGAGACTAATGGAGAGAGGGAGGGGATAGGATGGAGAGTGGAGTTCTGAAGGAGAATGGGGGGATGAGAGGGAACTATCATGGTTTATTGCCTGTAAATATAGAAGTTGTCAATAAAAAAAAAAAATTCAAGAATGGGACTGGAGAGATGGCTTAGCAATTAAGGTGTTTGCCTGCAAAGCCAAAGGACCCAGGTTCGATTCCCCAGGACTCATGTAAGCCAGATGCACAAGGGCACATGTGTCTGGAGTTCATTTGCAGTGGCTAGAGGTCCTGGTGTGCCCATTCTCTCTCTGTCTGTTTCCCCTTTCTCTCTGACTACTTGCAAATAAATAAATTTAAAATTTTCTAAAAATTCAAGAATGGAAAGAAGTAGATGTCTGGGTCAGGGAACAGGAAAGTCCTCCCCTTATCTGCAACTCATGCTTTAAATAACTTTCATTAACAGCATATTTTTAGAGTTCATTTTCTTTTAAATTTATTTAGTTGGGAGGCAGAGGGGCAAAGAGAGTGAATGGGCAGCACAACCAGGACCTCTAGCCAGTGCACACGAACTCCAGACACACGGACCACCTCATGCGTCTGGCTTATGTGGATATCGGGAATCAAATCTGTGTCCTTGGGTTTTGCAGGCAAGCACCTTAACTGCTAAGCTCTCTCTCCAGCCCTGTTAGAGTTGGTTCATTAATAGTTGTTCTGAATATCTTTTTATGCGTCACTTACGGATTAAACTTTATCGCAGGTCTGCTTATACTGGAGAAAGAAACCATGGTATTCACAGGCTTCACAATCAACCACTGCTTCTGGCACCCACGAAGGGGCGCAAAGCATGTATCCCCCTTAGAGAAAGTCTACCATACACCAAATTCATCAAAAAAGACAGAAAGGGCTGAAGAGATGGCTTAGCAGTTAAGGTGCTTGCCTGCAAAGGCTAAGGACGCATGTTTGACTCCCCAGATCCCACGAAAGGCAGGCGCACAAGATGACACATGCACAAGGTCTCACATGAACACAAAGTAGCACACTCATCTGGAATTTGATTACAATGGCTAGAGGCCCTAGCACACCAATTGTTGGGCTTACCTCAAAAAAAAAAAAAAAAAAAAGACAAGGGAAAGGCTGAGGTAGTGATTATCTTTCCTTTTCCCTCTCCCACACATGCACACTCACATGCATGCACACAACCCTACAGCCATGGTATCACCCTAATAAAAGGATAGTAAAGGCCATGGACATCTCTTGACAAAGCAGCAGAATTAAGGCAGAGGAATCTTTACATATAACAACTAGGGCTATACCTACCTGTCCCATCCATCTGTGTCTGACCTTCCTCACCTCCTACTGTGCTCTGAAGTATAGGATCAATGGGTAATGGGGGCAAGCCCAGTATCACCTCAGCTTTCAATCACAGGCATGGACACCATGGGCAAGACCTGCTGTCTTTGGAAGAGTTCTCACCAGGCATAAGTGTCTGGCAATGCCAGTTAACAGCTGCACCTATAGACCCAACTCACAGACCCATGGCCCCCTTGTCTATAGACACAGAATACTTGAGCTCTTTGAGTGGCCAAGAGACACAGGGAGCAAACAAAAAAGCAATCCAAAAGACTCATGATGGGTGATGCCACTAAGAGAGAGAGAAAGAGAGAGAGAGAGAGAGAGGGAATGCACACATGCACATGCAAACCACAGAAAAGGAAAGCTATAGGTTTCCATGTGAAATTAAAGCTACTCAAGTGTGGATTTGGACTGCTCTAAAATGAGATGCATACAGATGCCCAACACATTTAGGGTTTGCCTGACTATTGAATTACCATTATATTATTCCTGAATAGAATCAGAGAGTCTTCTACTCATCCTGTTTTTGTGGGGCTATCCTGGTGAAGGACTTCTCTAAATGTTTGGACTAACTTGCATCATCTTCGTAATCATTACTAATACTGAATGTTAAAGTTCTGTATTATTCCAAAAACAAAACAATACTTGTCATGGATGTATCTTATTTATTTATTTATTTAAGACAGAAAGAGGGGGAGAAAGAGAAAGAGAGAGAATGGGTGCACCAGGGCCTCTAGCCACTGCAAACGAACTCCAGACTCATGAGCCACCATGTGCATTTGGCTTACGTGGGAACTGGAGAATGAAACCAGGGTCCTTGGGCTTTGCAGGCAAACGCCTTAACCAATAAGCCATTTCTCCAGCCCTCTGGATGCTGTATTTTTATAAAAATGCATTTTGCGATAAACTTAGTAATCATCTTGTGCAAGCGAAATTTCTTTATTGATCTATATTCCTTATCTTAAATGCTTAGGAAAAGAAATGTTCAAATTTGGGGAATCTTTTGGATTGTGAAATATTTGCATAAACTTCAGCAGTTAGCATTGCTAATCCAAAACTACGGAACCCAAATACTCCAAAATCTGAGTTTTTGAATGTCATATCAGAGCTCAAAATGTCAACTTCTGAACAGTATGAATTTCAGATTTGTTTAAATTAGTGATGCTCAGCCAGTATCTGCTTCAAAATCCAAAGAAATGCCATAAAAATATGTGCTCTGTGATATTACACAAAATTAAAATGCCATAAGTAATTCTATTTGTAAAATGAGAAAAAAGTCAGCTAGTTTTGAAAATCTACTTCTACTAAAGTGTATTCTACAGCCCTAAGTTAATTAGTTCACACTTGAGGTCAGCTACCTAGAGTGCCATAATTATAAACCCCATCATCAGTGTTTGAATAATTTCAGGAGCCTGACCATTTTGCACAACACTTCCAGGAAAAATTAACACTTGGAAGAAAGCTAACTTTTAAATTTACAAGTATTAATTACCATGATACCTCCCTTTTCCCCTTTACCCTAGTACAGTGAAAATATATTGCAGGCTATGTACATTTTAATTGAATGGGAATTGTTACTTTCATTTTACTCAGGCTTTCTGACCCATTTATTCCAAGCCCAGATTCTTTTTGCAAATTAACCATATGACCAACTTATAATGGGGACTGGCATAGCATAAATTTAACAATTTATACAGCCTCTAGGCACTAGATGATATCACTCAGAATTCTATTTTGAAAGAGCTTATCACCAAGAGACTCAAAGACGTGTGATCTAATTTGAGGCACAATGGCCAAATGAAGTAGGTTTTCCTGGAGTCTGATCTAGGTAGTTGTTCCACAGGTCCTTATTTTCTGGTCCTGTACTGCAGTTCCCTGCCACAGAACTCAGCTTGGCCCCATGTGATTTATACCTCAGAGAGACATTCCAAGGAACTCATTAATCAGAAAAAAAAAAAAAAAAAAACTCATCTCCTCCCCTTCTCCCTCTGTCCCCCTCATCTCAAGCCACAGTGACATCTCCTGGCTATCCTTAGTGCACCAAGCACACTCTCCCCATGTTTTCCACTGCTATTATCTTTGCTATTACTTTTTTAAAAAAGATTTTCTATTTATTTATTTATTTATTTATTTATTTATTTATTTATTTATTTATTTATTTATTTATTTGAGACAGCGAGGGAGAAAGAGAGAGAGAATGGGCATACCAAGGCCTCTAGCCACTGAAAACAAACTCCAGACGCATGCATGACCATATGCATCTGGTTTATGTGGGACCTGGAGAATCAAACCAGAGTCCTTAGGCATCGTCAGCATGCGCCTTCACTGGTAAACCATCTCTCTATCCCCTGCCATTACTTCTTTCATCCAGGTCTCTGCTAAAAGTGGCTTCTTACTAAAGGAATCATTCTTAACTCTGCTATCTAAAATAGCACCTCATCCCTCTCAAGACTTCACTTTCATATTCTTCACAGCACTTGGTATTTGATTTAATTTTTTTTTCCAGTGATGATGTAAGCTATATGAAAACAGAAAAGCATGATGTGTTCACTACTATTTCCCCAACCTTTTAAAAAATACTGTGTATAGCTCAAAAATTAATTAAGGTTTTGAATGTTTCTCCTCTACTCATGGAAACATTATTATTATTATGTCTTATTATTATATGTTTAATTCAAGGCTGAAATCCCAGTGTCTAAAACAGAGCTTAATACTTGAGATAATCAACATAATGTTGAATGATCTCCACCACACAGGCCTGCTAGTTTGTTTTCAAGATTTTGTTTGTATGGTAGATGCTGAGAGCTAACCCAGAGCCTTCTACTTACAAAGCACAAGCTTTCCCACTGAGATATACCCCTGCTCCCTGGCCTATTTTTAAATGCTGTCAAAATGGAAGGTAATATAGACATGCTTTTATTAGAGCTTGAGCTGATCACTAAGTAGAAGTTATTTCCCTAAAAACTAAAATTTTAGTACTTATTAAAAAAGCTTAAGTCAATATAACAATGAACCATAAATGTACATTACTATATTAAAATATGCATTAGGGCTGGAGAGATGGCTCAGAGGTTAAGGCATTTGCCAGTAAAGCCTAATGATCCAGGCTCAATTCCCCAGTGCCCACATAAGCCAGATGCATAAAGTGGCACATGAGTCTGGAGTTCATTTACAGTGGCTAGAGGCCCTGGTACACCCATTCTTCCTCCCTTTCTCCCCCCCCGCTTCTGTCTCTAACTGCTTGAAAATAAAGTAAAATATGCATGAAAATATGTGAAAAATTGACCATATACTATCATGCTCCATATTTACAGTAATTACATTCTTCTTCCCCCAAAAATCTGTAACCAATCCAACCCAGGAGAATGGCTTCAAATAGAAAAATCCACAGTAAACTAAGGAACAGAAGTTTCACACACACACACACACACACACACACACACACACACACACACGTTATATCCAAAACCACAGAAGTTTTATTTTTACTGTTTCACTAGTATCAGAGTATGATTTTGCTATTTACGTGACTTCATGTTTTTTCATACATTATAACATTACCTAGAAAAAGCAGTAGCCAACCACACAGTAAAAAGGCAGCTTGCTAAATGCCCCATATGTGAAAGACTGGATCCCATGGATAGCACTATGAAACGATAACAGAACCTTTGGGCAGGGCAGGACAATTAGTGAGAGGAAAAGGGACACATGTCCTTCAGAGATGTTGTAGGAGCCTACTTTTGCCTCTTCCACTTCTTGGCCATGAGGCCAAGTGTGCTCAGCTACAAGTTTCCCACCACTATCATCCAGCACCCCACTAGCAGCCTAAAACTGCTCATGGCCTAGAATATCCAAAAACATGAACCAAAGTAAACCTTTTCTATTTAAAGATTCATGGGAATAGACACAAGAAGCAGGAAGAAGAGAGCCACGTCTTCTCTTCTAGAGTGCCTATTGACAGGGTTTTGATCACACTACAAAGGACTCCATTCCTGTCAACATCTCTTACTAAATCACTACTAGGACATTACACCATCATCTTCCTCGGCTTTCTAAGTGCCTAGGGCTTTAAAAATTTCTACTTCCAGGCTAGGTGTGGTAGCGCACACCTTTAATCCCAGCACTTGGGAGACATAGGTAGGAGGATCGCCATAAGTTCAAGGCCACCCTGAGACTACATAGTGAATTCCAGGTCAGCCTGAGCTAGAGTGAGACCCTACCTCGGAAAACCAAAAAAAAAAAAAAGAGTCTACTTTCATATTTCTAACCAATCTTCTAGTTTAATGAAAAATCTACTAAAAATAGAGAATAACTGATTGAACAGAGCACACAAATGTGTGAATTAAAGGATGAGAAAACATCATGAAACTCCTAAGCACACAGGAAATTCACATGGTGAAGTACAGCACTCTAACAACTTGGCTTTCTTTTAGGGATAGAATTTTCCTAACAGTAAGGGGGGAACTGCAAGTCTTGCATAGGGCAAAAAAAGCTCTGTACAACGAACAGTCCACCGGCAAATCAATCCTAGTTGCATGAAGTGACTGAAACTTTTCCTTCCTCTGCATGTTTGGCCACTCTGAGTCTAGATGTTACGTTACCTCAAGCACTGATGAGAAGATATCAGAAATACAGGTGTGGAGAGTGACAAGGACTGGGATACCAGGTACAAATGCCACTGCACTGGAGGCCACTGCATGGAAGCAGGTCCTGCTGTGTTTGATCATCAGTTTCTCCAAGAAAGCCTGAATTAGATAGAGATTTTTAAATGTGAACTTGTCCTGTTATAAAAACACTAAACAAGCCAGTGACAATTCATCAACAGGTTAAGCTGAGCCTACTATCACCAGCTCTTATCCGTGCTATGATGGCCGTGTCCTCTCTATACTATAGTTCTCAGGCTAGAGAAGAGTTCAGATAGTAGGGACCTGAGTTTGATCCCCATAAATCTAGTAAAAAAGATGAGCATGGGCTGGAGAGATGGCTTAGCGGTTAAGGCGCTTGCCTGCAAAGCCAAAGGACCTCAGTCTGATTCCCCAGGACCTAAGTAAGCCAGAGGCACAAGGTAGTGCATGCATCTAGAGTTCGTTTACAGTGGCTGGAGCCACGGTGCACCCATTCTCTCCCCCTCCCTCCCTCCCCCCCTCCCTCCCTCCCTCAATCTCTCGCTTTCTCCCTCTCTCAATCTCTCAATCTCTCTCTCTCTCTCTCTCTCTCTCTCTCTCTCTCTCTCTCTCCTCTTTCTCTCTCTCAAATAAGTAAGTTTTTAAAAAGGTGGGCATGGTGGTAGGGATCTGTAATCTCAGGAATAAGAAGCAAACAGACTGGTCAGCTCATCTAGTCTGACTAGTGAGCTCTAGCTTCAGTAGGAGACCCTGTCTGAAAAAGAACTAAGTGCTCCTACAAATTCACAATAAATAAACAAACTGCAACACCACCAGGAAAAGAACAATTCAGTCATTCTCAAGATATTTAATAATTAACTACTTTCCTTTTCACACATGCTCATAAGTCAAAAATGTTTTAAAAATACATAATGTTAAAAAAAAAAAAAAGACCACTTTCTTCAGGTATAACCACTATTTGCTGTTGAGTGATTTATTTCAGATAAAATGTAAATCAGTTTTGAATCACACAAGTTCCAGCTGTCCCAACCCCACAGTGCAGTGCAGTTTCTTCCTCGGTCATCTTTGCTCCTCCTGGCTGTGAGGCTGCTATCTGCTCTCCATCTAGACTGCTCTGCAGCCAAAAGTGAACCTTGCACTGTAAAACGAATCCAAACTTGCCAGGAAGCTCAGGCCCTTTGCTCTGGTCAGGCCTGCCAGCTGCTGTGCTTTCTGCCCAGACCTGTAACTGTTCACAGCTCTGCACCTGCCACAATCCTAAAACAATGGCTTTCCTTGTTTCTCAGGGTTTCTAGTCAGTCAGCATACTCGGTTCCAAAACGGAACACTTAAGGCACACATGTTAAGGAGTTACTACCATCCAGTTTTCCAAAACTTTTCAAGAGAAATAAAATACCAATGACCAACAAAAAACAAACTAGGTTTTGAAGGTCAATATGACAGTACAGTAGCTGTCTCATTGTTATGAACAAAGAAATGATCTATAAACTGTTAAATACATATACACAAGTCCAGAATCTGCATAGTGGGCTCACTCTTGTAATCTCAACACTCAGGAGACTGAGATAGGGAGATTTCCATGAGTTCAAGGCCAACCTGAGCTACACGATGAATTCAAAGACAGCCTGGACTACAGAGTAAAACATTGTCTTCAAGTGTGGGTGCACACACGTATGCTTTATTCAAATGACAACCTTCCAAAATTAGATGTTAGAAATAGGAGTAGTACAATTTACAACTTTAACGATGATCTGACAACATGCTTTTAAAAATTAATACAACAAACAGCATAATTACCCAAAACCATCATCTTGAAAGATGGATTTGTTGCTAATGCACCCACTGACTCAGTGTGGAGGGAATGCAATCTGTGAACTCATACAGCACACAGGTGGACCACAGCACTGTGCCAATCTGAAGACAGAGGGAAAGTAAACAGTGCTGACTGTGGTCCTGCACCAGTATGACCCTCAAGAAGTAAGCAGGTCTTTTCAGGACAGCTAATTCACGCCAGGGAAAGTGGAAGCTCCTGCTGGCTAAGCTTTTCTTCTCCTAAGTTCTGCAGTTCTCTGGAGAAGGTGCATGCTTCTTTAAGAAACAAGCAGCCTGAGCACACAGGGTGCATCTGGTGAACACATGTCCATGAGCAGGTAAACACATGATTCCAGTAATTACTTCTAACACCATCTGTCAAGCAGGTAGTTCAAAACCGACTCAACAGGAAAGGCAGTTTAAAGTAATTTTTAAGCAACGACGCTTCTCATCTGCTTAATAAAAGTAAAGATCAAAACATGAGCCTGGAGACCTGTCTCCGTCTGCCCTGAACTTACCCAGGGCAGAGGCAGACAGGTTCATTCTTGTGACCAAGAAAGATAATGTCGCACTGCTTACAAGCACAGAATCTGATTAATTACTCCCCAAAGAAGATATCTTGTGATTAAAATTGGCAGTAATTTATTCATCACTAATCAATAACTAACAAGACTAGTCTCTATAATAAATTAAAGTGTGTCACCTGTCTGCAAAATCAGCTCACCATTAATTAAGGGACAAATCACACCAATGACAAGTGCTGGGAAGTATTTTTCAGTATCATTAACTCAACCTGAAAAACACAGGCTTAATGACAAGAAGAGGAGGGGAAACAACAAAAAAGAAAAAGCAAAATAAAAAATCCCAATTAGATTTTGATTAGCCATCCCTCCACCTTTCTTTTACTCAATCTCTTCCCCTGACCTCACTTAGGCCTTTTCACCCCCATCAATCTGTTCTTCTACTTACATATATAGGATATAAATAAGTCATAGGGAAACCTACTTTTCTGGACAATGGAACACTCAGAAGCCATAGATTGTTACTAGAAAATATTCAGTGCCAGGGAGGGGATACCTTCCAATGAGTTGTTGGCCAGGAGATCACAGATACCCCCAAAACATTATAGGCCATTGCTGAGGCCCATGGTTTTCCACCAGGAATAGATGATAAGACCCTATTGCTGAAGACTCCACATACTTGGGTGGCAAGGTCACTGAGAAATCCTGCTGGAGCTGAGCTGAAAGCCTCCTCCAGGTGGGACCAGCTGACAGAAAGCTGGAAAAAGCTACACTGCATGCAGTTCAATTGGAGAGAGAAAACACCAATGAAGGTACACAACAGCGAATACTGCAAGCTTTAAATTTGACCAACCAGGCCAAATGAGACAATGGATACAACAGTGGCATGTCTATTATGGGGGAAACCAACCGCTCTCTAATTGGACTGGAGACTCACTCCATGGGAGGGAATACATTCCTGATACTGAAAACCTATGACAGGGATAGTCATGAACCCTAGGGATGTAACATCTGGAAGGGTCTGGCTAAATGTATATACTATGCTCACCAAACTGCCCAGTAAGCACTTCTCTTAATGTCCATACCCATATATTAATGCTACCCTCATGGTTAAAGCAGCTTCTCTTTTCAGATGGTGGCAACCTTGGGATGACTCAGAAGGCAACATGGTGCTAAGAAGAAGTGACAGAGGAGTGCTGAGCACTCAAATATCTCTAAACATCTTCCAAGGCTCAGGATCCATTGTGGAAGAGGTGGCAGAAAGAATATAAGAGCCAAAGGAAGAGTAGGACTCCTCACAACGTGCTCCTCCAGACACAGAATGGCCTGGATATCCATGACCTAATGGTGCCTGACACTACCTACACAAGACCATCATAATAGGAGGAAAAATCATGACATCAAACTGAAAAGAGAGACTGACTGGGGGGGGGGGGATATGATGGAGAGTGAAGTTTCAAAAGGGGAAAGTGGGGGGAGAGAGGGGAGTTCCATGGGATATTGTCTACAGTTAAAGAGGTTGTCAATAAAATAAAAATAAAGTAGGGCTGGAGAAATGGTTTAGCGGTTAAGGCGCCTGCCCACTAAGCCTAAAAATGTCAGTTCCAATCTCCAAGTCCCACGTTTAGCCAGGTGCAAAGTGACGCAAGGGCGCACATTTGCCCACAAGGGGGCGCATGCATCTGGATTGCGTTCGCAGCAGCTGAGAGGCTGCTGGCTCACCCATTCTCAGTCTTCCTCTCCCTCTCTCTCTCTCTTTCTCTGTGTCTCTCGCCAAAAAAAAATTAATTAATTAATTTAAAGTTTTTTTTAATTCCAATTAATAGTATTTCTAACTTCAAAAAACCTGGTTACTGGGCTGGAGAGATGGCTTAGCAGTTAAGGGCTTACTTGTGAGGCCTAAGGTAGGCTAGATGCACATGGTGGCACATGCATCTGGAGTTCATTTGCAGTTGCTAGAAGCTGTGGCATGCCCATTCTCATCCTCCCTCTCATTCTCTCTCTCTCTCTCTCTCCTGTTCTCAAATAAATAAATAAACAAACAAAAAATACATGGTTACTTGAGAGATTTTAAAATAACTTACGACTGCAATTCCACATTAAGATATTGGTTTCCCACCAGGAATAGATAGTAAGACCCTATTACTGAAGAGTCCACATACTTGGGCTGCAAGGTCCCTGAGAAATCCTGCTGGAGCTGAGCTGAAAGCCTCCTCCATGTGGACCAGCTGCCAGAAAGCTGGAAAAAGCTACACTGCATGCAGTTCAAAGGGAGAGAGAGAGAAATCACCAGTGAAGATACTCAACAGTGGACACTGCAAGCATTAAATTTGGCCAGTCAGGCCAAATGAGCCCATGGGTATAATAGTGGAATGTCTGTTATGGGGGAAACCAACCACTCTCTAATTGTACTGGAGGCCTGCTCCATGGGAGAGAATAATTCCCTGATACTAAAAACCTACAACAGGGGTAGTCATGAGCCCTACAGATGCAATGCCTGCCGGTGTCACACTAAATGTATATACTATGCTCACCAAACTGCCCAGTAAGCACTTCTCTTAATGTTCATACCCATATATTAATGCTACTCTCACTTTTGGTTAGAGAAGCTTCTCTTTTCTGATGGTGGTGACCTTGATATGACTCAGAAGGCATCATGGTGCTGAAAGGAAGTGACAGAGGAGTACTCAGCACTGAAACATCTGTAACACACCTTTCAAGGCTCAGGGTCCATTGTGGAAGAGGGGGCAGAAAGAATGTAAAGAGCCAAAGGAAGAATAAGACTCCTTACAACGTGCTCCTCCAGACACAAAATGGCCTGGATATCCATAACCTCGCAGTGCCTGACACTACCTACACAAGACCATCATAATAGGAGGAAAAGATGATGACATCAAACTAAAGGACAGAGTGATTAAGAGGGGGAGGGGATATGATGGAGAGTGGATATTGTCTCAATTATGGAAGTTGTAAATAAAAAAATAAAAATTTAAAAAAAGATGTTGTCTATAAACCAATGTCCTTTCATAAGTCTGACTTATATTATTTAAATAATACTAGCAACTTTTTAACATCCAAAGTGAGGTTCACCAGGAATACCAAGCCTGAATTCCCCCAGACAACTATTAATTTTTCTTCCAAATTCAGTCCTCCTGCCTTATCATTACCATAGTTCATCACAGCAACACTGATTTAAATGACACCTTCTTCCTCTTTTCATCTGGGACTAAAATCTCAAAACAGAAGTTACTTAGCATGTAGCTCTGATCATCTCACAGGTGCAGATCTGAGTTTGGAGGGCATCTGCTAAAGTTCGCTTGCTCTCGAGTCCAAGGACAAGGAATCATACCAGGGACACACAGTAAGGTGATAGAAATACAGACAGCTTATTAAGGAAGAGAAAGGCATTTCCAAGAACAAAAGAGGGTGAAAGGGCTGGGAAAGATATGCACTCAAAGACATGTTAGGCTGAGTCTCACGATCCTTTCCAGGTCATGCACAGAGCACCCACATAGCCCATGTTTGTATATAGTGGGCCACTCTTGCACAGGTTCCATTCTTCCATGTGAACAGGATGGGAGAGCTTCCTGTCTTCCACTGCCATCACCCGGCTTCATGTTGATCCTGATGCTACTCTCTCCAAGGCCATGCTCTCTGCCACAATATGATGTGAACAACCATTGGCCTCTGCGGCCTTCCTCCCCATACTTGTAGTTCTTCTCTAAAGATGAGAAGTATATCAGACAAGCCCAAACTGAGGAACACTCTACAAAACATCTGATGAGCCCCAAACCATGAAGAGTCAATTATGAGAACGATTTGAGAGACAAACGACAAGAGAGGAAGAATATATTGATCCTGGAGTAGAAACAACACCAGGGAAAGTAGCCAGGGTGGAAGAAAGAATGCAGGCTAGTTTATAGGAAGACTCCAAATGCTGATTTTTGAGTGAGGAGAAATATAATAAGCAAGGTGAAATGCTAGCAATGGGGAAACTTTACATTTGGAACCTGTCTGTAGATCTACTTATTCTACAATAAAAAGGTTTTCTGAAAAGTTATTTAGTGGGGTCTTGAATTTTCATCCAACAACAAACAAACAACAAAAAAAATGAGAAACTTCAAACTAAGCAACCACTGTGTCACAACTTGACACAAAGCAAATGCCCTGGAGACAAGAGCTACCTGCATTACCAAGATATAGAACAGGTGCCACAAAAATTAGGTATCCTACCCTGAGACCACATAGTGAATTCCAGGTCACCCTGAGCTACTGTGTGACCCTACCTTGACAAAAAAAAAAAAAAAAAAATCAGGTGTCCTAACAGACAAATAAGAAAACCCTAGTGATACCCATCACTCCTTCCCACTGTGACTTGATGGTGGGCTCAGCTATAAGAGAAAGTTGTGTACTTATGGACACCTGAAGGGACCTCCACTTTCAACAGTACCAAAGGTGGATCAAAAGAGGGAGGGTGTATATGGGAGAGAACTAACAGATGACAACAAGCCAATGGCTGGCTGGTGAGTCAAATGCCCTAAGTATATCTTATAAAACAATTCTGAATACTCCTATCAATGTCAAATTTTGTTATTAACATAAGAAAATTTAGTTCCAAAGGCCACAGGCAACTTGATTTTTCTCCCAGAGAAACCTAGTCCTGAAAAATGCATACCATGTATGTCTCTACTTTCACTATTACAGGCTAAGGGGAAAGTATACTGCATGACAGAGAGTCTTAAAAATATTTTCTGGGGGCTGGAGAGATGGTTTAGCAGTTAAGGCATTTGCCTGCAAAGCCAAAGGACCCTGGTTTGATTCTCCAGGACCCACGTAAGCCAGATGCACAAGGGGGTGCATGCATCTGGAGTTCGTTTGCAGAGGCTGGATGCCCGGCATGGCCATTCTCTCCCTCTATCTTACTCTGCCTCTTTCTCTCTCTCTCAAATAAATAAAATATTAAAAAAAAAAAAAAAAAACATTTTTTGTGGGGCTGAAGAGATGGCTTAGTGGTTAAGGCACTTGCCCTGCACAGCCAAAGGACCTGGGCTCGATTCCCCAGGACCCACATAAGCCAAATGCACAAGGGGGTACATACATCTGGAGTTTGTTTGCAGCATGCCCATTCTCTCCCTCTCTCTTACTCTGCCTCTTTCTCTCTCTCTCTCAAATAAATGAAATATATTTTTTAGAAAAACAAAACATTTTCTGGGGAGCTAGACAGATGACTTAGTGGTTAAGTCACTTGCCTGCAAAGCCAAAGGACCTGGAATCAATTTCCTAGGACCCACATAAGCCAGATACACAAGGTGGCCCATGTGTCTGGAGTTCCTTTGCAATGGCTGGAAGCCTTGACATGCCCATTCTCTCTCATTCTCTCTTTCTTTCTCTCTCTCTCTGCCTCTATCTCTCTCAAATAAATAAATAAAAATAAATAAAATAAAATAAACATTTTCTGGGCTGGAGAAGTGGCTTAGCAGTTAAGGTGCTTGACTGCAAAGTCAAAGGACCATAGTTCAACTCCCCAGGACCCACATAAGCCAGATGCACAAGGCAGCACATGCATCTGGAGTTTGTTTGCAGTGGCTAGAGGCCCTGACGCACCCATTCTCTCATTCTTTCTATATCTATCTCTCTCTCTCTCTCTCTCAAATAAGTAAATAAATAAAAATAAAATATTTTTAAAAAACATTTTCTGTTCCTGGGGAAATCGTTCAGTGGCTAAGGCACCTGCCTAAGAAGACAAAGAACTGCCAGGTCACACGTAAGCCAGACGCACAGTGATGCAAGCACGCAGTGTTACACATACTCACAAGGGGGTGCACATGTCTGGAGTTTCTCTGCATCAGCTGAAGGCCCTGGCATGCCCATATTCCTTCTCTCTCTCTCTCTCTCTCTCTCTCTCTCTCTCTCTCTCTCACACACACACACACACACACACACACACACACACAAATAAATTTTAAAATTTTTTATGTTATTTTCCACTGGGCCATAGGAAAGTCATGAAGCTCTTCATTCTGGGCTTCATGCACATTAGAACACTTAGAGAAATGATGTAGCTCAAGACCTGCAAGAGCTGTTTGGTTACTTCTGCTGAGTTAATGCTTCGTTAACACAGACCCAGAACATGACAGCTGCAGAACCTTCTCTGCACAATTCAAAGAGTGACATCCTGATACATATGTACAGATAGCACCCTTCTCTGTGATCACTGGTCTTGACAGTCAACTTGAAGAATACAGAAGCACCTAGAAAAATGTGTCTGTAAGCGTGTTCCAAAGAGGATTAACTAAGGGAGGAAGATCTACCTTCAAGGTGAGTGGTAACTTCCAACAGGTGACTCATATATAGAGGGTCAACAAAAAGCCATGAGTGTGCCTGCCTTCATGTCTTCTTTCTGATCAACAGCATCTGCCACGGCTACAAGCTCTGCTGACAAGATACTCCAGCTTTTTTGGCCTTCCAACATAGACTCAATACCAATAACTCTCCAGGAACCTTCCACTAGGTTCAGTGCCAGACTATGACAGCAACAGCCTCCAGCATCTTAGGCCAAGCAGCTACAAAGATCTCTGCCTCTCTGGCATGCAGTTGGCCAATACTGAGCTAGCCAGCCCTTATCATGCAAGCCAATCTAATAAGTCCCCTTTATTACACACAAGTATGTGTACACACATACACACACACACACACACACACACACACACAGTTTCTCTACAGATCCCTGCCTAATACATTCTCCTGCTACAGAATTAAGGAGAAACATCTCAGATCCATGGCAAAAGCTTGTGACTCTAACAAATGCAATGTTCTCATTAAGGCTCATGCCAATGATAATGCCCACCAGGGAACAGGCTACTATTAACTCAACTAAAACTTCCTGAGTTAAGTAAGCCCAAGATCAATAAAGGCTAGATCTGAGGAGAAGCTCTTAATAATAATGTCCATCATCCTCATTAACTGGGTTACACATGCCAAAACCAGGCAAAAGTTATTTCTGTGGTCTTGACCTTCAGGACACAGCTAAAAAGCAAAGGTATTGTAGTGCTAGTTCACATTAACAAGAAGGACACTGCCTAAGAATAACTTTGCATGGAACATGTCCCTAGCAGAAAGGCATCTGTCTAGAAATATTCCTGTCATTTGTCCTGATCTGGGCTCTCTGTTGTTAGGAAAAGGGAAAGGAGCTCTTCTTCCTTCAGATGAAGAACACAAGACATTCCAATCGCAGATACTTTCTAAACATTCACAGGGGATACCAGTCATCTGGAATTAATCAACAATGATGTTGTCATTTCAACTAGGTAAATTATCAGAAGTGGTTAGTAACTTGACTAGTGGTCAGTATTGCTCACTAACAAGACAGGGCAATAAATATATGTACATGTGAAATATGTGAAGTGGAATCAACTCACTTCTTGTGAAATGTTCTTTTAACCTTTCTTTCATTGTCTGTGAATTGTATCCCACAAAACACTGGTTTTCAGCCGGGCCTGGTGGCGCACACCTTTAATCCCAGCACTTGGGAGGCAGAGGTAGGAGGAACTTCTTTACTTATATATTATGTAGTATAATTACATTGCATATGCAAAATGTTAATGAAAAAGTAGAACATAATGAAGTTTTGTGCCAGGTGTGGAGACTCACATCTGTAATCCCAGCACTTCAGAGACTGACACAGGAGGGTTGCTGTCAACTTGAGACAAGCCTGAACTACACAGTAACACCCTGGCTCCAAAAAAGTATTTTAAAAAGTTTTGAGGCCCAGCATGGTGGCACACACCTTTAATTCCAACACTTAGGAAGGAGAACTAGTAGCATTGCTGTGAGTTTGAGGTCAGCCTGAGACTACACAGTGAATTCCAGGTCAGCCTGGGCTAGAACGAGACCCTATCTCAAAAAAAAACCAATGAAAAAAATGTTCTCATTATTTTCTTATTATTGTACTGCTTCCCCCATCAAATGTCTCACCTAGCCTAGGGACATATACATCTTTCATGAAAATATAGGAAAAGACAGACAGCCAGAGGACAAGTAAGCTGCCTTGAGTTAAATGTACTTGCTTGCAAAGTATGCCTTGCTTTCAAAGATACTGGGTTCAATTCTCCAATACCCAGGTACCTTTGACTGGAAACCTTCTCCCACTCAGGAGAGCTGCTCTAAGCCCTTTCATACCTATTACTGCCATCTACCCAAGAAGTCACAGGTCAAAAGAGGAAGGAAAGAATCAAATGCAAGCACCAGGTAAGGCTACTAAGTTGGTAGTGCCAATAAGGAAGTTTAACTTTTAAAAACTGACTAAATTAAGTGTTCATATTCCTGCTGCCAGCCATTACTTTTACCTAGTCAGTCCCAGGCTTGCCTGGCCTCAGACCATTACTCAGGGTAAGCACTACCATCAATCACACCTCCAGCCTTAGCAAGTAGAAGGAAGACTGGCCCATCACGCCATCTGCACTCACACCTGCTCTTAGCAGCAATGGCTGTTCGGACTCTGCTGGTCCAGAAATGCCCAGGCCCAGAGGGCACCACTGAGAATTCACATTTCCTGCAGCAACTAGTCCAAAGACTTGGATAGAAGGGCTGGAAAGAGTCAGAGACAAAAGACAGCATGACAAATGGCAGCTTACAAATGTGAGCCATCCAATCTCTGGGAGGGGAGTGAGAACACTTTACCCACTGTCAGTACAGAACTTCTAGTCACTAAGGTCCATTACCCCTGATAATTACTGCTTTTCTAGAAATCTACTTAAGCAGCATTACGGCATGCAATATGTATTTCATTTTAAATTATGTTCAGTGTTATATTTTAGCAAAAGAATATATCGTATCTGAATCTTGGCCTGTTTTACAGTAAAGAAAGTGCTTAAAGTGGTAATTATGGACAAAGGTGTACTATATTACACCTGCACAAGCTCTCTCACTGTCTGAATGTTAAAGTGGTACACTGTCATTCTTCTATGAGTATAGTAGAACAGTCATGAGTTGAAAAGCTCTCTTCTAGCTAATTCTTAACATGTAAGAAGCACACATGGGTTAATCTAAGAAACATAAAAATATATAAATGGCAAATAACCCAGTATTTGTAAAAAAAAAAAAAAAAAAATACCATCAATGCCATTTAAAGTACATATGTGTACATATGTATTAAAACAACTCATTATCATTCCAATCATTCAACAGACAAACGAAGTGATAGTACAAAGAACAAAGCTTGCCTCCCTCAGCATCATCCATATGAACTTCACTAGAACAACATGGCAAAACAGACGCACAGTTCTTTTAAAAATCCACTTTTTCATGTGTCTGTTTATATGGTATGCATGTGTGTATATGTGTGTTCCTAAGTGTATGGGAATACATGTGTGTGCTGGTATACATACCCATGTGTGCATGCTTGCGGAGGACAGAGGTAGATGTCAGGTGCACTCCATTCTTCATCTGATTTCTTTGCATGCATGTGAAGATTAATAAATATACTTCTAAAGAATGCAGGAGTCAGAGATATGGAGAAATTTAAAGCATTTGTTTGTTTGTTTGTTTGTTTGTTTGTTTGTTTGTTTTTCATGGTAGAGTCTCACTCTAATTCAGGCTGACCTGTAATTCACTATGTAGTCTCAGGGTGACCTAGAACGCACGGCGATCCTCCTACCTCTGTCTGCCGAGTTCTGGGATTAAAGGTGTGCAATTTAAAGGTATTTTGAACTAAATGAAAATTAAGTCATCAAAAATTATAAGATGAAATAAAGTGGTGCTGAGAGGGAAATTTATACCACTGCATGCATATTTAGAAAAAAGAAACATCTAAAATCAATTATCTAAGCTTCTACCTTAGGAAACTAGAAAAGAAAATAAATTAAATAAAAAATCAGCAGAAGAAATAAATATTAAAATAGAAATCTTTGAAATTTAAGAGTAATCAATATAAAAATCAATGAGGGCTGGAGAGATGGCTTAGTGGTTAAGGCGCTTGCCTGCAAAGCCAAAGGACCTCGGTTCAATTCCCCAGGACCCACGTAAGCCAGATGCACAAGGGCATCTGGAGTTTGTTTCCAGTGGCTCGAGGCCCTGGCACACCCATTCTCTCTCTCTCTCTTTTCTCTCTCTCTCTCTCTCTCTCTCTCTCAGTTTCTTTCCCTCTCTCAAATAAATAAGTAAAAATAAAAATATTTTAAAAATCAATGAAAATAAAAGCTGGTTCTTTAAAAATGGCATAAAATCAGTAAGCCTCCACACAAGCCAGCTAAGGAAAAAGAAGAGTACACTAACTAGTAAAATAGGCTTGTGCCACAAATACATGTTTGTGAACAACTATCCACATATATGAGGGTCTACATAATGGATTATACTGGAACTAAAAGAATTCCTGTCCCCTGTAGACAACATAGGCCTAATAAATTCATTATCAGTACATTATTAATGGTTTGGGATAAAGCTGTTACAGGCAAACCTAATGCAATGCCAGTCAGGTAGAAATCAGTTCATATTATTGTGCAGAGTATGTAATAACTAATGATAATAAATGACTAGTGTAATATTGGATGTAGTAACTAGACTATACTTTTTAATCATTATTTTAGATTGTATTGATGGTGGAGGGGGACAGAGAATAGAAGGAAGAGAAAATTCTAGGGCTAGGGCAATAATTCAGTGGTAGAATGACCACCTGGCAAGTGTGAAATCTTGGGTTGAATCTCCACTAACTCATAAAAACAAGAAAGTCTGCTATAAAACATTACCCCATGTTACACTGACAGGAGTCTCGCATAAATCTCATGGTTACTAAGTCTTTTGGTTGTATCATTTTCTCTTAAGCTTAATTCAATCTTGTGTTGTTTCCTTCACTGTGGCCCTCTAAGAAACAGGCTATGCTTGAAGAAAGATGAGATACATGACAGAAAGATGATAGAAGATAAATATATAGATGATCAGGTGAATGGACAGAAAGATGGATGATGGATAGAAAGATAATAGACAGACACAAAAACAGCATTGCATATCCTACATGTGCAGAAGGCTATATGACCTAAGTCTGTGGTAAGTACACTCTATGATGCTCACACAATGATGAAAGCAATTAACATCACATTTCTCAAAATGTATCCCTCTCATTAAATGACATATGACTATGTGAAATTTAAAAGGGTATATCACTATTAATCCTTTGAACATGAAAAGGATAATATAGGCAGGCTTTCAAATTTTCTAAGTCAAAATTTGATAACACTTGATAAAACTAGCCAATTTCAGGTTAGAGAGATGACTTATCAGTTAAGGCGCTTGCCTATAAGGCCAAAGGACTGAGGTTTGACTACCCAGGACCCATGTAGGCCAGGTGCACAAAGGTGGAGCAAGCAACTGGAGTTCATTTGCAATGGCTAGATGCCCTGGAGTGCCCATTCTCACCTCACCCCCCTCTACCAGCATCTTTTCTTTCCATCTCTCAAATAAATTACTTAATTAATCTAAAAAATATTTTTATAAACTAGCCAATTTCTTCAAATACAATCTATCAAACTCAAACAAGAAAAAAAATAAAATCTGAAAAGGCATATTGAATCAATTATTAATCTTCTGAAATAAAGGTAAAAAGAAAGTAAGTCCAGGTGAATTGATAAATTCTACAATATATTTAAAGGAAAAAATGCCAATTCATTTTAATCCTCTCCAGAAGAAAGAATCTGAGAGAAGATTTCCTAACAATACAATGTCAAAATTATCCTTGTAAAAAAATCAACAAATAAAAAACACAGGAAACTACAGACCAATATTTCTCATGAATCCATATGCAAAATTCTCAAAGAAATTAGTAGTCAAATCCAACAAGGTATAAAATGAATTATATGCCATGACTAAGTGGGATTTATGTGAAGAATGCAAGGCTAATGTAACATTTGAAAGTGAAATAATCCACCACACAATCAGTTAAAGAACAAAATTGATATGATCAAACCAATAGATGTAGAAATAATCAACAAAATCCAACATCTATTCATGAAAAAAAAGACTCTTAGTAAACTAAGAACATATAGCAACTCACGCAATTGAATAAAAAAATAAAAGTGCTTATAGTTAATATCATAGGAAGAAACCTGAAGTTTTCCCACTAAGATCAGGAACAAGTTAACAATTTTGCCTCTCACAGTTCATTTTCAAAGTCATACTGAAAATCCTAGGTTATGCAATAGCAATAAGACAAGAAAAGAAACAAGTATGTTAGCTGGGAAGGAAGAAATACTATACATTTTCACCACTGAAATGAAAAATTGTCACATAGAAATTCAAAGTGCTTAACAACAAAAACAAAAACAAAACCTATCCTAAAACTAATAAACTATTTTAGCAAGGTTACAGGATCCAAGGTGAATGTATTAAAAGCTAACAACTTTCTTATAGATTAGCAATGGGAAAGGACATTAAGAAATTTAAAGCACAATAGTTGACTCTTGAGCTACTTGGGTTTGAAATGAATGTGTTTACCTATGTTTTATTTTATTTTGTTCTGTTCATTGTGTTCTGTTTTGTTTGAGACACATCTTTTTATGTAGCCAAGAACTGGTCTCAAACTAGCAATTTTCCTAACTTAGCCCCTCAAATGCTGGGATTACAGGCATAAACCAACATGCCTGGCACATTTTGGGGGGTGAGTATGTAACAGTTTAGAAAATCTTGTGCATGAACCATGCATCCTAGAAATACTAAAATAATTAAGGAGTTAAATATGTCACTAATGCATAAAATATAGATAATAGCTTATCACTTACTGTCGTGAAATATAAACTAAACTACTGTAAAAGGTTAAAATATATACAAACACTGTGTGAGACTAATCATCTCCAGAGGAGCAGGTTATCCAATAAAGTATGTATTCGTGTAATAAGCAATTTCTCAGTTCTGTAATTTTTGGCCATATTTAATATACATATAAATACACAAAATATGTGTTAACAGTTTTACCAGTTAGGCTTTTGGTCAACAGCAGACTATTAGTAGTTGAGATCTGGGTAGCTCTAAAGTTACATGGGATTTTTCTTTTTTTGAGACTAAGTGTCATGTAGCTCAAGCTGGTCTTGAACTGTGTGGCTAAGGATCACTCTGAACTTCTGAATCTCTTGCCTCCACCTTCTCAATGCTGTGATTATAGATGTAAGCTACCACTCCCATGTTTTATGCAGTACTAGGAACCAAACCCATGCTAGGCAAGCACTCCAGCAACTCAGCAGCATCCTAGCACTCACACGTGAACTTCTGATGCTGGATTGGAGGAGTGCGCCCTCTACCTCTGCAGCACGGTCAAGGTCCATGTCTACCACATACATGACAGCCACGAGGAGGAAAATGGAACAGTTCTCTCTACAAAAACACTTTCGGGCTGGAGGGATGGTTTAGTTATTAAGGTGCTTGCCTGCAAAACCAAAGGATCCCAGTTCAATTCCCCAGGACCCACATAAGCCAGATGCACAAGGGGTGCATACATCTGCAGTTCATTTGGGGTGGCTGGAGGCCCTGGTGCACCCATTCTCTCTCTATCTATCTACCTATTTCTGTATCTCTCTCTCTCTCTCAAAATAAATAAGGGGCTGGAGAGATGGCTTAACAGTTAAGCTGTTGGCCTGCGAAGTCAAAGGATCCTGGTTTTATTCTCCAGGACCCACGTAAGCCAGATGCACAAAGGGGCAAATGCATCTGGAGTTCGTTTGCAGTGGCTGGAGGCCCCGGCGCACCCTTTCTCTCCCCGCCCCACCTCTTTCTCTCTCCTAAATAAATAAAAAATAAATAAATAGATAGATAAATAAATAAAATATATTAAAATTTAAATAAATAAATAAATAAAAATGAAATATTTTAAAAAACACTTTCATGAAAATTAAAAGACAAGTCACAGAATAGGAGAAAATGTTTGCAAAAGATCCATAATCCATGGGGCAAAAGAAGGTAATATGCATTATGTATGGTATGCCAAGTGTCAAAAAAAGTTTTTAAAAAGATCTATAATCCATAACCTAAAAGAACTTTAAAATTCAACAATAAGGAAAAAAGCATGGTGGTGTGTTCCTATAATCCCAGCACAGGCAGAGGCAGGAGGACCAGAAGTTCGAGGCCAGCCTCAACTACATAGTGAGTTTGAGGCTGGGCCTTGCAATGAGGAGGAGGGGGGAAACAGGGAGGGGAGAAGAGGAAGGGAGAGGAAGGGAGAGGAAGGGAGGGGAGGGGAGGGGAGGGGAGGGGAGGGGAGGGGAGGAGAGGAGAGAAGGAAGAGGAGAATCGACTCAAAATCTGGACCATTAGCAGGCACTTCACCAAACCGGATATAAGCACAAAGCCAGACATAGTGGCTCATTACAGTAATCAAAGATACTTGGGAACTGAAGACGAGAATAGCAAGCTCAAGGTCAACCTGGGTTAGATAGCAAGCTCCAGTCCAGAATGAACTATATAGCAAGACCATGCCTGGAAAAGCAAAGAAGCATGGGAGGAATAAGCACAGAAATAGATGTTCCATACATGTTTTTCAGAGCTGACAAAAGAAAAACTAAGACCAGCAGATGCTAGTGAGGATCCTCTCACTCACTGCTGTGGCCATGCAAGATGACACAGCCACTTGGAAGACAGTCTGACTGCTTTCTAAACGTACTCTAGAACTAAAGAGTATTCCTAGCAGAAGTAGTCATAAGTTTATGTTCATGCAAAAGCCTGTATATTAGCTTTATGGCCACTTTACTCACAACTGCCAAAAGTTGCAAGCAAGCAAGGTGCCCATCATCAGGTAAACAGACAAACTGGTCCATCCAGAGAGCTCTCTGCATCCCTCCAAGAGCATCATCTCATGACCAAGCCACCATGCCACCAGCGAGCAATTCTGGTACCACCAAGCAAGGCTCAGAAGGCTGAGTGAAGTCACGAATACACTGTCTTTCCTACCTAATACTAGACATGATTCTTCCTTATTTGTGCTTTTATCCTTGGCCCCAAACACTATGACTGGCATTAAAAGCAATTCAATAAACAGGTATAGTCCATAATATGGAAAGAACAAAACTGAAGTTCACGCAGATTCTGTCTAAGCCAGCCAGGAGTAAGACAGGTAGGAGCGTTCAACTAAGTAACCAATGAGATTTCCCACAGGCAGAGTGCACACAAGGCCACTGCTCCCTGGAAACACTGCTGAGTCTGTGTCTTGGCAGGAGTTACGGTGTAACATATAACACCCCTTACATGACTATATCTTCAATCCTGGTGTTGCAGACACCCTCTCATGGCACAAAGCAACCAACCAAAAAAGCAGCTAATGGAAAGGAAAGGTGTTTATTTTGGTTTACAGAACTGAAAGGAAACTCCGTGGTGACAGGAGAAAGGAAAGCATGAGCACAAGCACAGGTTGGACATCGCCTGTGCCACAGCAGGTGAAAACAGCAGCAGGACAATGAACTAAACACTGGCAATGGGGAACCGTAAGTCTGCCCCCAGTAACAGACCTCCTCCAATAAGGATCCAGTTCCCAAATTGCCATGAGCTGGGGATCAAGCATTCCAAATACAAGTTTATGGAGGACATCTCACTCAAATGACCACAATAGGTCATCTTTTAAAAGAATAACAAACATATGTCAATCATGGGAACAACTGAGAGAAAGCAGACCAAGGAAGAGGCTCTAGCTGACTATTACTAACCAATGTGTCACAGCAAACTGAGGCAGTACAGCCCACAATGCTGGTGCTTATGTTATGCCTTGTGTGCTGTGAGTGTCTGTGGTGTCAGAACTGTTATTGTGTCTTCTTAAAAGTACATCCTGATGTCAAAAAACTTTGATGATCAAACAGCTGCCTTTTGCGGACTAGAAAAAGAGAAACACGTGTTTAAATGTTGCCCTATTACAAACAGCAGGAGCATTGTTAGTTATGTTTTTTCATGTTTTTTAAGGCTCAAGTTTTGATTGGAAAGCACCCTCTTGGTGCCACCTGTGCATATACAGCTAAGTCTAGACAACAATGGTTTTATTTTAGTCAGAACAAAGTGTTTTCAAGAGAAACAGAAACACACATGTACACTGAGGAAGATGAAATGTCCTATCAATAAAATCTTGCTTGTAGAAGAACAACTCTAAGCAAGTGACAACATATCCTAGGTTAATCTGTCCTCAAAAAGAACCAGTCCCAGGGCCTGGAGATGGCTTAGCAGTTAAGCGCTGGCCTGTGAAGCCTAAGGACCCCAGTTCAAGACTCGATTTCCCAGGACCCACGTAAGCCAGATGCACAAGGTGGTGCATGCATCTGGAGTTCATTTGCAGTGGCTGGAGGCCCTGGTGCACCCATTCTCTCTCTATTTATCTGCCTCTTTCTCTCTCTCTACTGTTCTCAAATAAATAAATAAATAATAAAAATAAATTAAAAATTAGTCCTAGAAGACGCACACCTTGAGCAAGTGAACATAGGAATCAAACATGGCTGATAGTGCTTCACTGGCAAGAAATTCTTCCTTTGTTTTATAATATCCTAACTTTAAAATCTAAAATCTACCACTTAGGATATTCTAAAAGAACTAAAACATTTTAAAAACCTACATTATTGATAGTGTTACTATAATCTTAACTATATTCTTCCAACATAGTTCAAAACTAGTGTTCAGTCATGTCCAGGAGCTATACTAATTACACAAGAAGCTTATATAAAGCCATTCGACAGGCTAGAGAAGCAGTTAAAGTGCTCCTTTAAAAGGACTTACTAGCAGCTGACAGGGACCATGTTCCTGGTGGCTTAGTATACTTCCAACATATGAAATGACTGATACTTGCTGAACAAGGAGCCAAAAGATCCCCGTAAGGCCATCTGATGCCTATGAACCCCACGAGGCAGTCTGAAGCACAAGGCATCAAGCCACAGGAAAACACCACCACCATACACTTTATCTCACTCTGACCAAGTCAAATTACTACTAAGAGAATAACGTGTTGAATTTATCCTTATCCCACCACTGGTTCTAATGAATGCACTGTCAGCTCCTTCCGAAGAACACAGAGCATGCACTGCATTCCAAGTAGTGATCTCAGTCTCACTGCAGAAGGCAAAAGGCAGACACAGGAACAGGAAGGAAATAATAAACACTAGTTTTGCTTGAAGTATTTTCTACTCTAGAATGTCTTCCTTTACTGAATATTGATTAATTTCCTACAATTCACTTGAGGTCTAGATTTGGACCTGTGCCTTTCAAAACCCTTCCCAAGTAGGCCCACGTAAAAATAACACATTTATAAGTTCCATTACAAATCTCTAATAAAAAAATGTAATGGAGAGAATAAAACAAAAGCAATGTGATTTGATTGTTCTATAAAGTCATTAACCACAATGCTAGACTGATAGAAATAATAAACAAATTAATTAGAGAATGAAATAACCTAACACTTCTTTACAAAAAAACTCCAATAAATGTAGGATAATAGAAGCAAAGAAATCACCACTTGTTAAATAGTTTTAGATATAGATTGGATGAGATCAATGGATGTTAAAATGATAAAAGTGAAGGAACAATAGATAAGACAGCCCACAAAAAAACACAAACCAAAAATATTTATTACTGCCAAAAAAAGGGAAAGGAATAACTTAAAAGTGGAGAAACCTGAAAGCTACTACCTTGAGTGAAATTTAGAGTTACTACATGTTTATTAGATTAAATTCCATTAGTTATAGGTCTAGTCCAGACTAGTCCAAAAATGTGCCAACATCTTCAATCTCACTGGTATGATGCACCAAGAATGGCACAACACCATCATCTGAACCTAACCATGAATAACTGATTCTTCAAAAATGTCACAGTCACAAAAAGATAAAGACTAAAGAACTGACCCAAATTAAAGAAGAATGACATACCAAAAAAAAATTCATTGTAGGGGCTGGAGAGATGGCTTAGTGGTTAAGGCGCCTGCCTCCTAAGCCTAAGAATGCTGGTTCCAATCTCCAGGTCCCACATTTAGCCAGATGCAAAGTGACACAAGGGTGCAATGCCACACTTGATCACAAAGGGGAGTACGCATCTGGATTTCGTTCGCAGCAGCTGAGAGGCTGCTGGCATGTCCATCTCTGTCTTCCTCTCCCTCTGTCTCTCTGTCTTTCTCCCAAAAAAAAAATTCATTGTAGGATCCTAAATTGTCATAAGAAGGATGAAAACCGAGTAAGGTACACATAAAGATTGGTACTATCAAATCAATATCAATTTTGTGGTATGATGACTGCATATGGCTATATAAATATTAAAACATCAGAAGCTGGGTGGAAGGTTTATGTGGAGGTTATGCACTATTTCTATAATTTTTCAATAACTGTATTATTTCAAAATACAAGTTAAAAATTGTTATTCTATAAAGTTCCATCAAAACATAGTGGCACATGATATCTATCATAGCCAGTTATTAGAAAAGAAGCTTGTTATGGACTGAATATGAACCATCCCCAATAAAGTCTTGTATTAAAGATTAGGACCATAGCTGGTAGCATCATGTGAGAGGTCCTGAAAACTTAGTAGGGTGGAGTCTATCTGGTAGATTAGATCCCTGGGGAATAATCCTCAGCAGTGTCTCATCCTGGGCCTCTTCTAGCTGCTCTCTCTACTTCCTGTCCACAATGAGGTGACAAAAAGACTCCATCACATGAGCATCCCACCACCATGATGGTGTTCACTTTAAACGTGGAGCACTTCAAGCCAAGCAACCATGCACTGAAGCCTTTGAAACTGTGAGTCAAGGTAAATCTTTCCTTCTTTAAACTGTTTCTGTCAGGTTACATGACACAGCAATGATAAAAGCAAGCCAGACAATTGGTACAAGACATGAAATCACTGCTGTGACTAAAATTGACCAGGCACATCTTAAGGCTTTGGAATTGGTTGGAAGGAATTTTGAAAAGTTTGGAGAATCAGGCTAGAGAAAGAATATTGCTTTCTGGCGAGTACTCAGAAGGCTTGGAATGTTGACCAAAAAAAAGGGGGGGGGGGACAGTAAAGTTTACATTCCTCAGGTTGCAAATGAAAAAAGATGTCTATTGGGAGCTAGATTCAAGGCCACCCACATAACACCATGATAAAGAATCTGACTTCTTTTTGTCTGTGAACTGCGGATTATTGGGAAATAGGGTGGATGAACTAGTTCATCTAACAAAGGAAATTTTACAGCATCCAAGCATTTGGCCAGCATGAGTAACACTGGCTTATTAATGAAAGCTTTACAGTGAGAACTAGGAACAAAATACAGAGCAGAAAGATCTGAACTATTTTAACTTTGAAGGAGCATTTTAAGTTCTGGCCAAAGCATGAAAAGACAAGCGTCATTAAGAATGAAGCCATGCTGCTTGCAATGGGACATTGAGGGTATCTCAGCAATCAACATGACCCCAATGAGAACAGGCCCAAAGGTGGAAAAGTATGAACTGGCTTCAAAGACTTTCAGTCAAGAAAGGAGCCTCCTATTACCCTTTGTGCACAGAGCCACCCAGATTTTGTTTCTCAGAACATGTCTCCCTGGGCTGAAGAAATGGCTTAGTGATTAAATTCCCAGGACCTACATAAGCCAGATGCTCAAAGTGGCACATGCATCCGGAATCCATTTGCAGTTGCTGGAGGCCCTGGCATGCCCATATTCTCCCTCTGTGGTCCTTCTTTAGTTTTTTCTGTGATTTTGTCACCATCATGAGAAAAGTAACTAATACACGAGGTAAGCAAGCATCCTTCAACACAATCAGTTAACTAAACCACAAGTGTATAAAAGTGAACACTGGGACTCCATACTCAGGAAGACAAAGAAGCATTTCATGAATCCATTAACAAAAGAAGAAGGAAGCGTCTCACCTGTATGAATTATTAAGAGGTATGTGTAGTTGTGAGAGAAAAGGAGAGAGAAAGAAAAGGAGGAAGAAGAGAAGGAAACAGAGGCAGGAAAGGATTTGGGGAGTGCTCACTTGCATAGAGGGCACACGATGGTCAGTGTCAGAACTGTAAGGACATTTCAACCATGTTATCTTTTGTTTATTTTTAATTTTTAAAAATATTTTTTATTTGGGAAAGAGAGAATGAATGGGCACACCAGGGCCTCTAGCGACTGCAAACAAACTCCAGACACATAGGGCACGATGTGCATCTGACTTATGTGGGTGCTCGGAAATCGAACTTGGGTCCTTAGGCTTCACAGGTAAGCACCTGAACTGCTAAACCATCTCTCCAGCTCTATGTTTAATTTTTAACTAGAAAAATATATTAGCTATCTTCAAAAAGTAAAATAAATGCTACAAAATACTCACATTTGGGGAATTTGACTAATAAATACTTAAGAATTCAGTGAATTATTCTTGCAGCTTCTCTGTTAGTCAGAAATTATGTAGAGATTTATGAAAAGGAAAAGGACATATAGAAAACAAACAGTCCCTATACTAGACACATAGGATATAAAACTGAGGAGTCTCTGCATGAATTTAGGTAAAAATTAACTATCTCAGGGCTGGAGAGATGGCTTAGGGGTTAAGGCGCCTGCCTCCTAAGCCTAAGAACACTGGTTCCAATCTCCAGCGGTTCCAATCTCCAGGTCCCACGTTTAGCCAGATGCAAAGTGACACAAGGGCGCAATGCTGCACTTGACCACAAGGGGGTGTACACATCTGGATTTCATTCACAGCAACTGAGACACTGCTGGCGCGCCCATCTCTGTCTTCCTCTCCCCCCCCTCTCTCTCTCTCTCTCTCTGTGTCTCTCTCCAAAAAAATGATAGAAAAATTTAAAAAATTAACTATCTCAGTGAGGGCTGGAGGGCTTAGTGGTTAAGGCAGTTGTCTGCAAAGCCTAACTACCTGAGCTCGAGTCTCCAGTACCCATATAAAGCCAGATGGCTAAAGTGGGACATGCATCTGGAATTAGTTTGCAGTGGCTGGAAGCCTAGCACACCCATTCTCTCTGTCTGTCTCTCTTCTATCTCTCTCTGCTTGCAAACAAAGAAATGAAAATATTTTAAATATCTCAGTGAAGGCCACACAGGTACACTGAACACAACAGATAAGAAAAGGAAAATACACTGCAACACAATCCCAGCAGATAAGAAAATGGGCCACCCTGAAAATAATTCCAGGTCAGCCTGGGCCAGTACCAAAAATAAAAATAAAAATAAATAAATAAAAAATAAATAAATAAATGGGAAAATAAAGCACCCAGTACCTAGAATATTTGATAAGATCTTTGAACCACTAAACCAAAGGCAGAGCTGTCCTTCCTCCAAGCTTCTCATTATCTGAGATGATAAATTTTGTTCGTTGATGGGAGAAGAGGATGTAAAATAAGATATGTGAAGCTGACCTGAGTATAGATTTGAGTAAAATCTGAGTTTGAAAGAATAAAGTACTTTTATATCCACTCAAGTATCACTGTCCTTGCTGTACCTGAATGATCAGATTGAAACTGTATCCTCTAATTAACATATCACCTCCCAAGAGCAGGCTATGTCTTACTAACCTTTGAAATGCCAAACACACAAAGACCCAACCAAAATTTGATGAGTGCCAATTCTGTTCAGCATATCACATAAAGTCAGCTGGCCAGCTATGATTCAAACACCATTTACTTGGGAAAATCCATGAGAATGTGGTTCAGAACAACTATATTTTGTTTGTTTGAAGGATCAAGAAAGACTGAAGGCAAATATACAGTATATTTCCTAACAAATGGGAGAGACATTCCATACAAACAATACAGAGAGCAGGAAGCAGAAACATAAATTTTAAATAAAAGCTCCAGACCAACTAAGGTAGTATCTCAAATCTGACTCTTTAAAATGAAAAGATGAGCCAAGTGGTATACTATATGAGTGGTAAGGAAAGGCTGAATGGTTCCGTCTAAACTGACAGGAAGAACTAGTTAAATCTTTAAACAAGTAGAATCTAGAAATGGCAAAAGCATCATCAGGGAAGATTTCTGTCTATTTACAAGAGTTCAGTAAAGGGTAATGTCAACACAGGCACTAATAGGTGAGAAGGAAGATGCCTTGAAGTACAGTGGTAAGTTGACATCCAGCTCTTCTCATGCAGACAACTTCATATAAGTGGATTCTAGGATCAACTGCTATAAAATGAGGATGTGCTAGTGAGAAGAGCACCTATAACAGCCTCGGTGAGATCTGTTACAAAACCCTTGTAGGAGCCAGTGTGGTGGTGCACACCTTTGGTCCCAGCACTTGGGAAGCAGAGGTAGGAGGACTGCCATGAGTTCGAGGCCAGCCTGAGACTACGAGTGAATTCCAGGGCAGCATGGACTAGAGAGAAACCCTACCTCGAAAAACAAAACAAAACAAACAAACAAACAAACAAACAAAACCCTTATATTAGAAACAATGGCTGGAGAAATGGCTCAGTGGTTAAGGCACTTTCCTGCAAAGCCTAGTGACCCAGGTTTGATTCCACAGTACCCACATAAAGCCAGATGAACAAAAAGGCACATACATCTGGAGTTCATTTGCAGTGGCCAGAGGACCTGGTGTGCCCATGTTCTATCTGCCTCTGCCCCTTTGTCTGTCTGTCTGTCTCTGTCTGTCTCTCTCTCTCTGTCTGTCTGTCTGTCTGTCTGTCTGTCTCTCTCTCTCTCTGTCTGTCTGTCAAATAAATAAATGAAATATTTTTTAAATGTTCCTAGCACTGCAAACAGTTTTTTTAAATATCTGTAGGAAAGGTCATAAAACACAAGCATCATATATTTTTAATTTTTATACTAGTTATCACAAAAACACTTTCCCAGACGATCACAGCAATTCAAAATCCCATCAACAATGTATCAAAGCATACATTTCTTGACACACTTAGGAGAACTGGACCTATTTTGAAAAAAATCAGTGGATAGCAAACAGTACCTCACTTTACACCCTGATTGAAGGTGTACCATCATTTCCTTTGACTATTTTCTAATCAAGTAACTGAATGTATGGAGCTCTTTAACATTGCTTATTTATATTTATAAATATATAATATATATATATATATATAAATATATATTATGTATATGTATATGTATAAATCAATTATTAAATAAGGAAAAAATCAATCATTAATAATGTAGCATACACTTCAAGGTAGAGATGCTAAGGGATAATTAGAAGACAATAAAATAGTCTATCTATAGTTACAGTGAATGTTATCTATATATCTTTATATACCTATCCATATTTTACAGATTTTTCTTATTTTGGGGGGTAATTCAGACAATATAAAAATTTGAATCTTGGGCTAGAGAGATGGTTTAGTGGTTAATGCACTTGCCTATGAAGCCTAAGGCCCTATGTTCGACTCTCCAAATCCCATGTAAGCCAGATGTACAAGGTAACACAACTGCACAAGGCTGAACATGCACACAAGATGGCACATGAATCTTCAATTTGATTGCAGTGGCTAGATGCCCTGGAAAAAACTGAATCATGAGGTAGTTCAATCTACTACATATTTTTGGCTATGACACTGATTGCAAACATGCAACTGTCATTTCATGGGCAGGAGTCAGCGGTTCTAAGTCTTCTATAGCATGGGTTGGTCCATGTGTGCTGTGTAAGTTCTGAATGTTCCACAGAACATTCATGAAAGAAAAACCATGTCCAGCAGACTTGGTTACAACCTAAAACATGCAACTCTGTCTTTTTAAATAAGAATTTTAGCAAAACTGTCTTACAATCTGAAGAGTACCAAGGGTGTTAGGGCAATACTGTTATTGCTATTTAATTGTTGAGTACACAAATATTAAGTACATTCATTACTCTGATATTCATGGTAACTCTATGCACCAGCCATTCCATTAAGTCTTGTACCACATACAATATTTCTATTTATTTGCAGTGTAAGTATGTGTATGGTGGGGGATATACCAAGGTTTCTTAACAGTGAAAACAGAACATCAAACATTTATGCCACTTTTTACATCCAGCTTTACATGGGTAGCTGGGGAATTGAATCTGAACCAACAAGTGCTTTTACCACTAAGCCATTTCCAGCTCCTTATAAGCATTGATTCCTAAGCATTTCTACCTCAGAATGCAGAGCACATTGTCAACTGTTTCATTAATGTTTCCTTATAGTACATTTTTAGAGGATCTTAGTAACTGATTTATAATTATATGTTTAGGTAAATTATAGTATTTACGGACTTCTCTTCATACTAATAAAGGGCATATTTAAAAAAACAAAACTCAAATAGGGCTGGGGAGGTGGCCAGTCAGTAAAGTGGCCATGTAAGCATGAAGACCTCAATTTGGGTTCCCAGCATGTAAAACTTAAGTGTGGTGGCACACCTCTATAATCCCAGTGCTGGGGAGGGAGAGACAGAGAATGCCTACAGCTTGCTGAATAGCTTGTTTAGCTGCATCAGTGAGGTCCAGGTTGAATGAGAAAACTTGTCTCAAAAAAGAAGGTGGTGGCTGGAGAAATACCTTAGTGTTTAAGGTGTTTGCCTGCGGAGCCAAAGGACCCAGGTTCAATTCTCCAGGACCCACGTAAGCCAGATGCACAAGGAGGCACATGCATCTGGAGTTCGTTTGCAGTGGCTGGAGGCCCTCGCATGCCCATTCTCTCTCTCTCTTTCCCCCTGTCTATTTCTCTCTCTCAAATAAATAAAGAAAAATAAAATAAAAAAAAAAAAAAAAGAAGAAGGTGGGAGCGGGGCATGGTGGCGCACACCTTTAATCACAGCACTTAGAAGGCAGAGGTAGGAGGATCACTGTGAGTTCGAGGCCACCCTGAAATGACATAGTGAATTCCAGGTCAGCCTGAGCTAGAGTGAGACCCTACCTCGAAAAAAAAAAAAAGAAGAAGAAGAATAGGAAGAAAAAAGAAGGATGAGGAGAAGGTGGGAACAAGTATGGAAAACACTCAACACCAATCTCTGGCCTCCACATGCCTACACACACACACACACACACCTACACACATATGAACATGTATATGCACGTGTTCATATACATACACACACAAACAACTCCCCTCAAAGAATAAAACTTGTCCAAAAAGATTATTAGGTCTCATGAGTTTCAGAAATACTGCCCATGTGTACAGGAGAGACAACAAACACCCACGCCTAGACTCTATGGATTTGACCCTCCCTTCCATGTGCACAAGAGACCGGGTAAGGTTCCTCCCAGCTCTGCTCACACAGGTCACTTACTCCCAACATCATAGTGCATTTGTGTGATCCTCTAACAGGTGCCCAGGTTTGCAGGTAGTGGGTCACTGAGGGAATCAGAAACGCATTCAGGACACCACTACCCTGAGTTCCGCAAGTCCTAATCATACTCTACGTCACTCAGGCGCCCATTACTGATTACCAAGTAGGCATATTTGAAATTCCTCTGCACGTAACTATCTGAAATGGCAAGATAAATAAGAAAAGGTTTGCAGCCTAGAGGGAAGAGGAATGTTAAAGTTTCTCAGATGGACTACCACTAGTTCTACTCTCAGGATGTTTTAATTGCTAGTTTTATTTATTTATTTATTTATTTATTTATTTATTTATTTATTTATGAGAGAGAAGCACATATATAGAGAGAATGGGCACGCCAGGGCCTCCAGCCCTGAAAACAAACTCCAGACACATGTGCTACCTTGTACATCTGGCTTACATGGGTCCTGGGGAATAGAAACTGGGTCCTTTGGCTCTGCAGGCAAGAGCCTTAGCCACTAAAATAACTTGCCAGCCCTAACTGCCACTTTTAATTTTTATTTCATCAATGACACCAAAAAGATCACAATAGTGAATGAGTCAATGTCAACTACGGTGACTAAAACACTCTAAGATACCTTTACGCGAACCATTTTCTTGTTTAAAGAAAATCAGGATAACCATCATAAAATATTGGCAGACATTTCAGGAAAGCACCAAATTAAACTTTTCAGTTTTGCCATAAACTTGTTTATCAGGTCCCTCTTGTAACAGAAAGAAATTTGTGAGCTTGGAAGCACATCATTGGTTGGCACAGGGACACGGTGATGACTTCTAAAACATACTGTTAAAGAGATCCTTGCCATGACCACCTTCATTTGTATCTTTCCTAAAACAGTTTCTGTCATGTGATTCTGGCAGCTTCTTTCTTCATGCAGTTACTCTGATGACGCAGACAGAAACACACACAGTCACCTTGAAGGACAGGCCATTACAACAGACAAGACAAGAGTTCAGTGATATGTCCGCAAGGACCCCAGATGGAAGGTGCAGGTTGCATGCTGAGATGAGAAAGAGGCAGCCTTCACTCCTCTACCCCCAAAAGATCCAGGGACACCGTTGACAGAAAAACCTTCCCATTGGGAAAGATTTCATTACGTAATTCTCCACTTTCAAGTTAAACCTAAAACACTACATTTGTATCTCAGTGGAAGCAAGCATTGTTCTCAGCTGTCACAAATTTGTTAGTTACACAAAATACTGTTTTTGAACATATAATTACAAAATGAATTCAACTCTCACTGTTTCCTTATAAAAATCACTGTAAATACTTATTTGTCAGCCAAATTCTTTTGAAATTTGTTTCTAAAACACAATTGTAATTACTACATCATGTAGCTGAGTAGCAAAAACAGGAAAATATAAACTTTCCTTTAAGAATCCATTTCAAATACAGTTGCTGTTAATTTTCAGAGTAAAAACTACGTGCAAGTCCCTTAATGAGTATAAAAAGATGCAGCACAGGGCTTAGGGAAGACTTTTAGGACAGTCTCCAGGGCAGAACCCTGTTCTTGCTTGGGGAAAGTGATGGCTGGGGAGTCACAACCATTTGACACCATAAGGGCAGGACCACGAAACCCAGACTGCATTCAGCCCTTAAACCAAATTAACAATTTCTTAGCTATGGATTTTGCATTATATCAGAAAAATAAATCCCCTATCTTATTTAAGTCTCTACTTATTAGGTTTTCTGTGACATTTTCTGAACTACAGAGCAAAGTAATACAATTTAATAAGAAAGAGATACAGAAGGGGTTCTGGGAAAATCCACAGAGGAAGACATGAGTTCTGACAGGCAGAGGGGAGGGATCAGGAGGATAACCAGCTGGAGAAAGCAAACATTCATTTGTTCAACCACCACACACTGGACTAAGTATGGGACAGACATAGTGGCTGCCAGTGAGGACTCGGAAGAGGGATACAGACAGGAGATTATGAAAACACACAGTTCCTGATAAAGGAGGCCATGCAACCTGTGCTGGGCTCTGTCTGCCCTCCTACCTGAGGTTCACCCAAGCTTCCATCTTGTCTTCAAAGGTGAAACAGGGCCTCAGTTAAGAGTTTATAAGAGAAAATGAACTCTGAGGAGGAGTTGTATCCACAGCTAATAACTAAAAGTCTGAAAGTACTCAGCCAAAAGCAAAATTTCACATTACCTGCTGGTTTTATTTCTCCTTCAGTGCCATCCCTAGCTTATTTTCTAGAACCAAAGAAAACAATGGCTTAATGCACTTTACAATGGAAGCAAATTCATTAATGTGACCCAGAGAACACCTAACATCTACATGGAACCAAAAAGGGAAAAAAGTAGTTAATATTTAAAGCATGTACTAAATAGAAATGTGTTTTTCTTTTATCTCATTTATTATGCCATTCAATAACATTATATCTAAAAATTAAGAAAAGTTACAGTAAGAGAAAAAAAGTCACACAAAAGTCTTTTTCTCTCTGTTGTTGTTGTGTAAACACACACCAAGAATGTCTTTCAAGCCAAAACAACAGGAAGTCACTGTTGGCCAAAGGATCATATTGCTTTCTTCTTTAGCGCTGCTAAAGCAAGTTTCTGCATGCTTTCCACAGCCTCCGCCTCCAGAGTTGTTAGGACAACAGCCAACCCATATATTTCATTATGTTAGTATTCAATGCTATCATCCAACTGCTGCAGTCCATAATACATGGATCTCCTTCACTTACTCTCTTGCATAAACAACAAAAACAAAGCTAATGTTGACGGAACCCTGATCATGAAATATGCAAAATACTATTCTCAAAAAGATTTAGATTATAACAAACTCAGTTTTGCATTTTAAAATGATTTACTCCCTCTGAAGTGTTTTTCTGTCCCTAATTTGCAAATTAAATTACTGATGTAACTTTAGGCTTGTTCCTTTCTTTTAAAGTCAACCATGAATTCAATCCTAAAATATACTTCCTAGTTTATTTCCAATCAAGTTTCTCATTGGAATGTCATTTTGCCTGTCCTCCCATATATCCGCATGTTTTTCCATAGTTAGGGAACAGGCAATATAAAGCCCATTAAAAAACAATAGTAAAATCTGCTGTGCATATTCAGAACTCTCACTCCTCACTTTAGGAATCAACAAAGTGCTTCGTTTAATGTTTCCAGAAAGCACATTCCTCCAACGATACCCTTAAAAAGTAGCTTTTGAGGGGAAAATACAAAGTCTCAGCAAAAACAGATTAACCAGAACTGTGACATGTATAAGTAAATATACATAAAACAAGTTCACATAGTCAACAATAATAAGAACTAGCCCATGAACAATTTATCTAGAGAAATTTGTCATCAGATCACCTTTGTGTTGAATTCAACAAATTAGTCAATGCTAACTGTTTCCCTGGACACCTCAGCAAAACAGAGGAAGAACCTTATTGTTTTGCTGCTCCTCTCACCCCATCCTTCCTGTACCAAGTTAACTTTTCCAACATGTCCATGTCTTCCCTACAATAGCTAACTACATTTTTATTTCAACTTGGTGGTCTTAATCTGGTGAGGTTTACTCATTCATGGAACTAGGACAATTTGAGAACAAGCTAAAAACTTAAGATAACATTAAAAGTAGAAGATAACTTCCAGGTAACTGCCTGCAAACATGGCAAGTACCACTAGTGGCAACAATGGTTGGGAAAAGGAGTATACCCAGCAGTCTACAGGCTCAGGTAGGAGGATAGAGGGTTTGAGGTCAACCTGGGATCCATAGCAAGACCATGTTTAAAACAAGTGAGGTAGGCTTCAAGTGTCAGTGGTCACCTACATACAAACATTCAAGCAGCACTGGAATCATAAGAAGGCAAGTAAGGGACAGAAAAAGATTCTGAAGAAACCAACCCACTGCCAGTGTCTACCCAATGGAAACAGAGGAGGAAAACAAGTCATGCTAAGCACAGCCTGTTAAGAGAAAGATAATCTTATCAAGTGATCCCTGAGGAATCACACAAGTGACGTCCAAAAGTCAAACATTACTAACTTTCCCCACAGAAGGAAACTTCAGGGAGTGATGATGGCTAAGGTAATGAGGTCACATTGTGTGCAGAAGTGTACAAAGATTTACCATATCTGCTACTGACACTTTAAACACTAACAGAAAATTGGGACTCAAATTAAGATACTTCACAGAACTAAAAACGTTGAAACGGGGCTAGAGAGATGGCTTAGCGGTTAAGGTGCCTGCCTGCTAAGCCTAAGAACGCCGGTTCCAATCTCCAGGTCCCACGTTTAGCCAGATGCAAGTGACGCAAGGGCGCAATGCTGCACTTGACCACAAGGGGGCGCACGCATCTGGATTTCGTTCACAGCAACTGAGAGACTGCTGGCACACCCATCTCTATCTGTCTCCCTCTCCCTCTCTGTCTCTGTGTCTCTCTCCAAAAATCAATAAAATAATTTTTAAAAAAAATTTTTTTAAGTTGAAACGTAGCCGGGCGTGGTGGCACACGCCTTTAATCCCAGCACTCGGGAGGCAGAGGTAGGAGGATCGCCGTGAGTTCAAGGCCACCCTGAGACTACATAGTTAATTCCAGGTCAGCCTGGGCCAGAGTGAGACCCTACCTCAAAAAAAAAAAAAAAAAAAAAAGTTGAAATGTAAGTCCAATAGAATATAGTACTAAAGCGTGTGTGTGTGTGTGTGTGTGTGTATGTGTGTGTGTGTGTAAGCTAAACTATTTTTTATAAAAAGGCCACATGAAAATTGAATGGTTTTGCCTTCTAATACTAGACTGCTTTAGTTAAAAATATATAATTAACTAAACAGGTTTATTTAAGTAATAATAACCTAATAGTGAATTTAGTTAACAACAGATTTAGTTGGACTATATTTTCTTTTTTTTTTTTTTTTTTTTCCTCCTGTTTTTCAAGGTAAGGTCTCACTCTAGTCCAAGCTGACCTGGAATTCACTATGTAGTCTCAGGGTGGCCTTGAACTCATGGCCATCCTCCTACCTCTGCCTCCCAAGTGCTGGGATTAAAGGTGTGCACCACCACACCCAGCCTATATTTTCTTTTATACAAGATAATCAATTACTAAATGAAGGACGGCTTCAGTTCTGAACAGCTTACCTTTTTTTAAGGCACTTTATAAATTCAGGTTAAAATAATATTCTTATACCTCCCTCAATTTCAATTTATGAAGAAGTTAAAAATAAATCTATAGAAAACAAAGAATCCTTTCACAACAGGCCTGAGCCTCCAACCATTCATTACTCTGCTCAGCAGAAGAGTGCGTATGGAGCTTTCCTGTGGAGAAAAGATGTTACACAAAGCAGGCCCCTCACTTCTCTTCTTTATCCATTTCTCAAATGTCCTTGCTAGTCCTTTTCCTTGGCTATATGAGGCATCCCTCCAGCAGCAGCATCGCTGTCTGTGGAAAGGCACTTTGGTTCAAGCAGCAAGGGTCCTGTCGATGCACTAAGAGCATGGCCATGGTGCCACGGGGTAAGTAACTCACAGGTCAAACAGAGGTTGTCAGTCTGTGATCAAAGCAAGCTGGCCACTCTTCCTGTCATTTATATAGAACACACAAGACGTGTTTATTTTTATCAGCCTCTGAATGACCTCCTTTAGGTGGCATGGAAAAGATCCCACATTTCTATAAAGCATGAGTCAAAGACTTCCCTTATTTGATATTCTCATTAAGACCAAATTGTATTTTTTTTCAAACTTTTGATCCTTTCATTTACTCAGGAACCCCTCGAGTTAAAGGCCACACTGTCCAAACCACACTGGTATAATGGAGAAAACAAGCACAAGGCTGCTGACAGATGCTCAGTAAGAAATAGTGTGCATCCAAGTGGCAGCCATCATAAAACACGTGGCTCATTAGCTGTTTTATCTAAATTAGCTCAGGCAATAACAAGATTTCAAAGTTCAAAGGCAGTCCAGCAAATCAGGCTTACCTCTATTTTTGCTACTTAAAACTTACATTCTTTCATCAGTCTGAATAATAACACACTGTAGAACCTTAGAAAAAGTTTTTAAAAAAATCAGAACACAGCAGTCTTGTTACATACACAATTCCTGGATCTGAAATAAGACTATTAATCACGTGAAAGGTTTGTTCTCTATTCCTGCTCTCCTGTTAAAAAGTGGTAGATTTGCCTTACTGTTCCAGAGAAAATGGAGAGATGGATAATTAAAGACAAACAGCTATCAAATACTAAAAGTGCAGTGGAAAGGAAATAAAAGCAGATGATGACATGGTGACAATCAAGGATGAGTGGCAGGCTGAGGTGCAGTTCAGTGGCAACATGCTTGCACAGCATGCTGAAGGTCCCAGGTTCCATCCCAGCACCACAGGAAGACAAAAAAATGTTGTGACAATGTAAAGTACTTATAGATAAGGGGGTCAGGTTAGAGAAAAGGTCCACCATTCCACCATAATCTTTGAATCTGGGTAAAAAGGGCTGGGTACAATAGAAGGACAGGCAGTATATATCATATTCTTGAATTTAAACTATTCCTCATTCTCATGAAAAAATAAAAAACATAACACAAAATGCATACAAGAGAGGGGCTTTAAGGGAAAGAATGGGCTACAGGATCAGGTCAGATCAACACAGCACCATGAACATTATCCAAGTTCCCACAATGCTTGTCTTTCCTTTGCCTTGAGAGTAGATGGTAACGAGTAGAAAGCACCTTAATAAGGCAGAATGCCTAACAAGACTAGACAATCTCTCACAGAAAATCTTTAAATCGATAAATGACCCTAGATTTGAGATTCTCTCAATGTGAATGGTTACTGTACTGTTGTAGGATTTTAGTTTTTCTAGAAATAAATGTTATCTTAGTTAAGAACTACTGTAATAATCAAAAGCCTTCAAAGTCATTAAAAAGTTCATTTGTGTGTAATATTCTTTTTTAATTATTCTTTCAGTCAAGCAAAATAGTGCATTGAAGGTACTCATGCATTAAGCAGCTGTGAAGTTAGGATCACAAACTTCTCATGTCACTAGTTCTTGCCTTCTTAAGACATGGTGGCACCGCAATGCGGAGGCACAGTCACAGAGGGGATCCTGCTTCCATGCTAAATGCGAAGTGAGCATGTTAATACCACTCTATGGAAGCCCACCTGCTTGCTTACAAACTATAACAAAGCTTATTGACAGAACTTTTTCCTTTCATTATTTTATTTTTGGTTTTAATTTTTTTTTTTTTTTTTTTTTGCTTGCTTGTTTTAATAGTGATGCTGTGGGCTGAACTCAGGACTTCTATATATGTACTAGACCTCTGGGCTTATATTTGAACTTTAAATCAATTTTCAGAAACCATCTAAACACACATTCAATGTTATATTATAAAAATAGTCATCACAGGAAATGAATCTCTAAGTTTTATAGCTACAGGACAACAGCAGCATTCACCTATCATTGTAATGCTTTTATCTTACATTTTACATAATTTGGGAACTATGATAGACTTCTCACTTTACAACAACACTGCAAGCTCTTTCTGAAAATAAGCACATCAGATGCACTCTGTTCATGCTCTGGTTCTCCCTTCTGCTCTGAGAGCTAACCAACATCCCTGCCTGCTACATTCTGCCTCCTGCTAGAGTTTAGGAAGAACCCACTGTCCCCTCAGCTCTCATTTCTTTTGCAAACAATATTAAATCTGCACCTCCAGTGTTCAATGTTTTGATACAACTACTTACCTGAAAACTTTATCTGAGAAGCATAATAAATTTACACTATAGTCACATTACCGAGGTTAAAATTCCACCTCTATCACAGCTAAACTCAATTGCCTTACAAAACTTCATATACTATACTACCTGAAAAACAGAAATAAAAACAGAATCTATGATTCACTGATGGCTGCAAGAAGCATGCCAGATGACACTCAATTCCTGTAACTGTGGCTGCCACACAGAATGTACTCATAAATATTTACTGCCCTGTTAAAATATTCAGCTGTGATTTCAAACACAGCATGATCAAAACAGGTACCCCTCATACTGAACATCCTTTCTGAAATTCCTTATTTTATTCTTGCTAGAGACCTTGGAGTCATCTTCAAGAACACTGATGTTATAAAGAATTCTTGCTTTTCAAGTCAATCCCTTCCATCCAACTCTGAACACCACCACTTCAGAAGAGATCCTAATGCCAAGACTCCTGAGCTAGACTCTTCCTTACACCCAACACTTTTCACATAACTGGTGAAATCGATCCTCTTAGACCAAGAGTGAACACCTTAGACTTTTTTAAGTTTACCATTTCTAATAGTTTAAAGATATAAGATAGTACACAGGTAAAAGAAAGGATAGATTTTTTTTTTGATGTACTGACAATTCAGTATCTGCCTTGTTATGGAAAAACAAATAAATATGAAAGATGTAGTTCAGGTGGTAAAGTACTTGCCTAGCATGCACAAAACCCTGGGTTCCCCAACAGTGTATAAAAGCAGGCATGGTGACGCATGCCTATAATCCCAGCACTTAAGAGGTGGAGGCAAGAGAATTAAAATTTTAAGGTCATTAGGAGCTAGAGAGATGGCTCAGTGGTTAAGGTGCTTTCCTGCAAAGCCTAACAACCCAGGTTCAATTCCCCAGTACCAACATAAAGCTAGATGTGCAGAGATGGCACAAGCATCTAGAGTTTGTTTGCAGCAGCTGTAAGCCCTAGCACTCATATTCATTCTCTCTCTCCCCCACTCTGTCCTTGAAAATAAATGAAAAAAATTTAAAAATTAAGGTCACCTCAACACCAAATTTGAGTCCAGCCTGGGCTTCATGAGACCCTCTCTCAAAAATTAAAAAAAATAATAATAATAGTCAGGTGTGGTGGCACATGCCTTTAATCCCAGCACTTGGGAGGCAGAGGTAGGAGATTCACCAATGAGTTCAAGGGCACCCTGAGAGTACATAGTGAATTCCAGGTCAGCCTGGACTAGAGTGAAACCCCACCTCAGAAAACCAAATAAATAAATAAATAAAAATATAAACAAACAAACAAATAAATAAAATACTAGTTAGATGGCTCTAGGGATAAAGCATGCCTGAGTACCTCAGTTTAAAACTGCAGGCCCAGTGTAATAGCTGCAAGACAGGGCAGGCTTTTGTGATAGCAGCAAGCCAACAGCAAGATGAGAGGCAGAGACAGGAGAATTTCCCATAAGTTTATGGACAAGTGAGCCTGGAAAATGCAGGAATGAACAATAATGAGAATGAGAAACTCTGCCTCAAACAAGTGAAAGGCCAAGACAGACCCTGGAAAGCTGACCTCCATAGACACACTGTGGCACATGCACACCCTGGCATGTGCACACCCATACATGCATGCATGCATACACACCAAAAAATAAATGTTAAGTTTTGAAAGCCCACAACAGAGCTAGAGAGCTAGGTCAGTGGATGCATACACCAAAAAATAAAGTTAACTTTTTGAAAGCCCAGGACAGGCTAGTTTAGACAGCTAGGTCAGTGGATAAAGCACTTGTTGAAAGGCCAAGACAGCCTGGAAAGCTAAGACACACTGTGGCACATCAACATGCAGCACCATGTTTTGGCAGAGACAATATCTTGTGAGGTGGGCTAAGACAATATCTCAGTGGTTAAAAGCACTTGCTTGCAAAGCCTGCTAGCCCAGGTTCAATTCCCCAGTACCCATGGTAAAGCCAGATACACTATCTTGTAGGTGAATACATCTAGAATTGATTTGCAGTGGCAAGAGGCCCTAGTGTGTCCATGTGTGTGATCTTCCCTCTCCCTTCTTTCTGTCTGTCTGTCTGTGTGTGTGTCTCTCTCTCTCTCTCTCTCTCTCTCTCTCTCTCTCTCTCTCTCTCCTTCCCTCTCTCTCCATTCCCCACCCCCTTGAAATACAGTTTTAAAGTGAGGACTAGATTCAGATCCCTAGCAGCAACATGAATGCTAGGAAGATGCAGGAACTAATCTGTAACCCCAGCACTCAGGAAGTAGATACAGGGATCCCAGGAGCCAGCTACACAGGTACGCTCTGGGTTCAAGTGTGAGATCCTGTTTCAGTAAATAAAATAGAGAGCAATCAAGGAAGACAGCCAATGTCAACCTATGGCCTCTGTTCTCACACACATATGCCCATACAGGTGAACATGCATACACATATACATGCATACTATACAAACATACACATGCAAAAAAAAGAGATGCATGGAAGTATCATTAGGAAAATAAAAACTTTAGGTCAGTAGTAGAATATTTGAATGCAAGTTCATGGCCCTGGGTTGGGGGACTAAGGGGGAAAAAAACAAAAATACTTAGAATGACAGAATAAGAATAATAACGTCAGGCAACAATGGGCCTCACATACAACAATGGTCCCATAAAACTGTATCACCTAATGACAGTATAGCCATCTTGGTCTCTGTAAGTACAACCTATGATGTAACACAAACCATTTCTTAAAAACACCACCGTTGAGAGATGTGTGACTATAACTTATTCATGGAATATAAAAGTCAAACTGTGAAAATTCAATATTCTCATGTTATCTAAAAAGTCAGTGTAGCCACAATAAAAATCACATTGGCATTCTTTCTTAAACTTGAAATGGATAGTACATTTATGTGGAAGTGCAATGAGCAAAGAAGAAGATACTGCTAAAGAAATACAGACACTAGCACTACCAGCTACCCAGACTCACTATAAGTCTATACAGCTGTGACTGCAGAACAGGACCAAAATAAACTAGAAATCACTGGGGAGCTTAGGGACAGACCCAAACATCTACACACACTGAACATATGACAGGGAAATACAGATTTATATATATATTTGACTAAAAAAAATCTGTTGGTGATATTAGATACTGGATATCTTCACGGGAAAAAATAAAATTGGAAAACCACTTCCTAGTACCATATCATGCCAGGCATGGTGTCTCATGCCTATAATCTAGTACTTGGGGGCAGAGGTTAAGAGGATCACTTTGAGTTCCAGGCCAGCCTGAGACTGCATAGTGCATGCCACGTCAGCCTGGGCTAAAGTGAGACCCTACCTCGAAAAAAATTTAAAAAGAACCTAGTACCATATCACATCCCCAGAGAATTATAGACCTAAGTGCAGAGGTGAAACCATGAAACTTTAAGAGCAAAATACACAAGGATATTTTAACATAAATGTTTAACAGTAAAAAAAAAAAAATGATGTTTTCAATCAGAAATTCTCATCATTAAAAGATATCAGCTGGTGGCTGGAGAGATAGCTTAGTACTTGCCTGTGAAGCCTAAGGACCCAGGTTCAATTCTCCAGGTCCCATGTAAGCCAGATGCACAGGGAGTTCATCTGCAGTGTCTAGAGCCCTGGCATGCCCATGCTCTCTTTCCTCTCCCCTTCTGTCTGTCTCTCTCCCCTTCCTCCTCTCTCTCTCTGTCTTAAATAAAAATAATTAATTTTTTTAATAAAAAATTAAAATATAAGATACCAGCCAGGTATGGTAGCACACGGCTTTAATTCCAGTACTGGAGAGGCAGAGGTAAGAGGATTGTTTTGAGTTCGAAGCTACCCTGAGACTACACAGTGATTTCCAGGTCAGCCTGGGCTAGAGCGAGATCCTACCTCAAAAAACAAAAAAGATATCATTACATGCATAAGGTGACACATGTGTCTAGAGTTCATTTGTAGTAGCTTGTGTCCCTGGGCATGCCACTTCTCACTCTTTCTCTCTATTTGCCTCTTTCTCCCCCTATCTCAAATAAATAAACAAAACTTTTTTTAAAAAAAAGAGCACTGGAGGGATGGCTTATCATTTAAGTCGCTTTCCTGAAAAGCCAAAGAACCCAGATTTGATTCCCCAGGACCCATGTGAGCCAGATGCACAAGGTGGTGCATGTTTCTGGAGTTTGTTTGCAGTGGCTGAAGGCCCTGACGTGTCCATTCTCTTTCTTTCTCGCTCTCTCACTACAATATATGCTTATAGAAAAGAAACAAAAGCCTTCAAACCAGGAATAAGAAAAAAAATCATTAAAATAGAAGGCCAGTATTAGGCATGACAGTGGCCCACATTTGTAATCTCACACTCGGGAGTTGTAGGCAGGGCAATCTGAAGTTCAAGATCATCCTTGGGTGAGTTCAAGGCCAACCTGATCTATGTGAGACTCTGAGAATAAAATAATTTAAAAATAAAGTAAAAAGCTATAATTGGGATAAAATATCTACAACATGTATATCTAATCAATGTACAGAATATATACATTACACAAATAAATAACTATGAGTAGAAAATTCAGCAGGAAAATAGGTGAAGTGCCTAAACAAGGCATTTCACCACACAAAAAAAGGAAAATCCAAACAGCTAGTAAGTACATAGGAAGATACTAACCTTATGAATGATCAGGAACATGCTAATTAAAACAACAAGATACCATCTTCAGGAAGCCTAGGGTCCAGCAAGAACAGAGGGTAGCAAACACACCATTTCAAAAAGACATTGTTATTACCCACTGATGCTTAAACACAGGCTCCTGTGACTCAGTAACTCACATAGACATACATCCTCAGATAAGTCTTATAAACCTGTCCCAAAAAAGCTTAAAATTTTCATAGCAATAGTGTTCATTATAGCAAAACACAGGGAAAAAACTAAAACTCTACAAATAATAAAATAGATACATAACTGTGGTGAAGTCATTCCACAAAAACTGTGATTGAGCAGTTATAGTTACATTCATCAAAGTGCATAACTTTGAAAGCCAATGCCAAGGAAAAGAAGCAAGTCTAAGAACAACATAGCCAAGATAAGTCCAATAAGGAAAGTTCAAAACCAACATAATCATCACATTGTTCAGAGATGCATGTAACAGATGATCCATGTACTAATCAAGCAAAGAGAACAGCTCACCAAAGTCAGGACAAGAATTACCTGCTAGGTGGTGACTGAAAGACGGACATGGCATATTCTACGGTCTTGAGAACATTGTATTTCTTAGGCTAATATGTTTATTTCTAGAAGGCTTGTGTAATACAAAGCACAGTAAGTCCAAAGAGAGAATGAGTATGACCAAAAAAAAAAAAAAAAAAAGTTGAGAAGTGGGGATATTAAATAGCCTGGCTGGGAAGGCAAGAGAAGACTAGGAAAATAGCTGGCAAAGGTACATGGGGCTGGTTAGAATTAAGAGTGCTTAAATACCAATGGAGAGGAGCCAATGGGGCTGAGGACTCTGAAGAAATAGAAGGAGGTGTCTGAAGAATAGGTAGAAGAACAATATGGACATAAATGAAGGAGGAATACTCCTTTAACGTCAGCCTGAGGGAACAAAGCACCCAGCAAGGCTCTGGATGCCAGTTATGTACTACGATTCCCTCATGGCTAGACACTCCGGCACTAGACCTGGGACAGTGGGCAGGGACGTGACTTCACACAGTACATACTGGATACTCTGAGAAGGGCACACAGTTAATAATGGACAAATATTCCAATCAGCTCTTGGCTTACTACAAGAACTCACACTGCTTTATGAAAATCCTCCACAGAGATTTGTCCCTCTGATGAATTCAGAACAAGTCTTTAAAGTCCAGCTCACACTTACTGATACATACTAAATATCTACACATATTAAGAATCTTAAAAAACAAAAATAAAGAATCTTTCACTTAAATATTAATACTTTTTCACAAAATTACATGATCTCAAAAGAAACCAGAGTGTCTGAACCAACTTTTTAAAGGGTAATTTGCTGATATTTGTTCTTCTTTAATTACTTGAGAAGGGAAAATGGGGAAACCCTTTACTTACTTGATCGAGTTTCTAAAGTGGTCTTCGGCTGGGTTTTTTACCGTACAGCTGTTCAGGAGCCACAAATCTGCATCTGACGCATTTTCTAGTATAAAAATGAACATAAGAAATGCTAAATATCACATTCCATCCAATCAAAACTATGCAAGTCCTTACCCAGATGGCACTGACCAAGGGCTGGGGGAGGCAGTTAGCAATTGAATACCCTAAGCAGTTCTGTGGTATGGATGAGCTATGAACATGAAATATACATTCTGTGCTATATCTTTTCAGTGAAACAGGAGGAGTACAAGTACATCCTTCATTTTCAGTGTGAGAGTACTCTTTAATAACTTCTAAGTGCTAAAGTGAAGCCAACCTAATCTGACCTCTGATGATGAAATTCACTGCCTCTTGTTAGCAAGGAATGTAGTTACATGATAGAGTATGTTCCAAGCTGGGTTTGATCCATAGCACCCCCTCACACAAATGGCCCATTTTGAACTATATGTTAATATTGTGTAGGCACTGCTATCAACATATTCAATACTATTAAATACACTAAATAAAAAATACACTGCATAAAAAAACTTGAGATGTTACTTGAGATGGCTAAGCGGTTAAACGCTTGCCTGTGAAGCCTAAGGACCCTGGTTCAAGGCTGGAGTCTCCAGGACCCACGTAAGCCAGATGCACAAGGGAGCGCACGCATCTGGAGTTCGTTTGCTATGACTAGAAGCCCTAGCACGCCCATTCTCTCTCTCTCTATCTGCCTATTTCTGTATCTGTCTCTCAAATAAATAAATAAAAAGGTGTGTACAAAAAAAACCAAAAATAATTAAATAAATAGGTCAAAAAATTAAAAAAAAAAAAAATATATATATATATATATTGTATCTGCCTTCAGTAATTTATCAAAAAGTAAGCCTTTTATTTCTATCACAATTTATTGTACTATTCTATAATAAAATCACTGGCAATGAAACAAATAATCCAAACCCATGTTCATTAAAATGAATTTAAAATCCCTGAAGTGCCTGATGCTTATTCTACCTCCTTGCTAAGGAATGAATGCAAAAACAACCACCACAAAAAGACAGTGAGAAAAGGAGAGCTCTGTGTGACTGCCCACTCACATGGTTTACCCCTGTGCACACATTTCTGGATTCTAGGATCAAAAGCACTATGAACTGTAAAACCATTCTTCCAGAGGTATGTGTGACATTCACGTTCTTATAAATTTATAATAATTCCAATTTCAAACAATATTAATGAGATGCTGTGATAGAATAATTGAAAAAGGAATGAATAAGCAAGTTTGACTGATCTTAGAAAAACAGCATCTAGCTCAAGCAGGAACAACCTGAAATCCTACCCTCCAAAACCTCGTACCCCACAAAAAACAGATGTGCAAACTCATACCACTTACGGGTATGTAAAAAGCTAGGCCACTAGCAATCAGTGCTACACCGGTGGTGGAACCATTAGGAGGTATTAGGTCACTAGGGGTGCTATGGTTTGGATGTGAAAAGTCCCCCACAAGCTCATATGTTTCAGCACTTGGTTTCAAGGTTGTGGAACCTTTAGGAAATGGCCCAGAAATGGATGATGTAAGTCACTGAAGGGTGCGTTATAGACAAAACTCCCTTCCAGCCCCAGTCTCTCTGCTTGCTGGTCTACAGCTTCTTCTGCTGCCATGCCTTCTCAACGATGGTGGACTGTACCCTCAAACAATGAGCCAAACAGCCCTTCCTCCTTTAAATTGCTTCTTGGCAGGGATTTGATGACAGCATCAAGAAGAGCAGCTAATACAAGGGCTTGTCCTTACAGGAACTGCTAAGGCCCCAGCTGCCTGCCTGCCTGCCTGTCTCTCTCTCCCTCCATTCCTGCCTCCCTCTTTCCCTCTCCCCCCTTGCTTCCTGGCCATCATGAGGTGTATAGCCTCCTCCAGTCCACCAAGCATTTCTGCCACAATACACTGTTTCACAGTAGTGTATGCAATGTGGACAAGCAACCATGACTGAAATGAGGACTCAAACAGTACATCCTGTAAGTTGATTATCTCCAACATTTTCTCACAGTAACAGAACGCTAACATAGAATGGTAGCTGAAATATTATGCTTAAAAGTAAGATAGGGGCTGGAGAGATAGCTTAATGATTAAGGTGCTTGCCTATGAAGCCTAAGATCCATGTTCTACTCTTCAGGTCCCACATAAGCCAGACACACAAGGTGATGCAAGGTCGCACATGCGCACAAGGTAGCACTTGCATCTGGAGCTCAACTGCTGTGGCTGGAGGACCTGGCATGCCAATTCTCTTCTCTCTCTCCTCTCTGTCTCTCATTAAAAAAAAGAAAAAGAAATGAAGAAAAGAAATGAAGTGCCATTGTAATAATATTGCATCAAGTGAAACAAAGTACAGGGTCAAATAATATATCAAGTATCTTATTTGTGTTTTAACAAGTAAGGAGGGCTGGAGAGACAATTTAGCAATTGAGGTATTTGCCTGCAAAGCCTAAGGACTGAAGTTCAATTAACCAGGACCCACATAAGCCAGATGTACATGGTGGCATATGTATCTGGAGTTCGTGTGCAGTGGCTAGAGGTGCTGTAGCACCCATTTTCTCTTTCTCCCTCTCCTCCATTTCTCTCTCATAAATTAATAAAAATATAAATTATTTGAAAAATTAAAAAGGAAGGAAAGGGAAAGACAATTTCTGAAAGCAAACATGAAGAGAGGTATTGACTCCTAAAGTGACATGATGTTACAGTAGTCTTCCGGCACACCAGGAGTGTGCCTTTAATACTCTTTCTCACATTTTCAAAGCTTATATGAAGATTGCTTTTATAATTTTTAAGTTTTAGAAGCCGGGCGTGGTGGTGCACGCCTTTAATCCCAGCACTTGGGAGGCAGAGGAAGGAGGATTGCCATGAGTTCGAAGCCACCCTGAGACTACAGAGTGAATTCCAGGTCAGCCTGAACTAGAGTGAGACCCTACCTCAGGGAAAAAAAAAAGAATGGTGAAAAATATAATTTTTAAGTTTTAATCTGAAAGGGGACACAAGTATATTTAATGTTTATCAATCTACACTGCCCAACCTTTCAAATCATGTACTGATTAAAATTACTAAACTTTTTAGCTTGTTTTTTATTTCCTTTTCCATAGTACTTAGACTCACAAGCTTCCTTCCACTTTAAAGTAAGAACATAAACTACTTTCCTGCTGTGACCCATCATGAAAACAGCACCCTGATGCACACTTTTGAGGGCACAGTTCCCCTGTGCACAGCTTTTCTACTCACTGAACCAAGAAAATGATGGTCATCAACAAACCACCCACTCTGAGCATGAGGAGAAACAAACTGCTATTTCTTTCAATCAACGCTACTTACTTTCTAAACTATTTTTTATATATGCTAGAAATTGTCTTGAAACCTAAGGCAATAAAAAAAACGTAGTAATCATGATCATCACTAACACTGAAATCACACACTGTGTCCTGCAGTAAGCCATGAGCGTCACCTTCACTTGTTCATGTAATCCCCCAGTTTCCAGCTTTCCAGAAGAATCTAAAGCTTAGAAAGGAAAAGTAACTTACTGAGAATCAGTTAAAAGGTGGGAAAGGGTTAGAAATCCACAGACTGTGGATTTGAGGAAATTAGGATGCCATATTAGTGATGCTCTGCCTCTTGGTCAAAAATAATCTGAGGTGGCTGGAGAGATGGCTTAGAGGTTAAGCACTTGCCTGTGAAGCCTAAGGACCCCGGTTTGAGGCTCGACTCTCCAGGACCCACGTAAGCCAGATGCACAAGGGGGCACATGCATCTGGAGTTCGTTTGCAATGGCTGGAGGCCCTGGAATGCCCACTCTCTCTCTCTACCTGCCTGTTTCTGTATCTCTCTCTCTCAAATAAATAAATAGAAATAAAATATTTTTAAAAAATAATAATAATGTGAGGACTGGGGAGATGGCTCAATGGGTAAAGTGCTGGCCATGTGAACATGACGACCTGAGTTGAATCCTCAGAACCCATGTGAAAAAGCGGGATGGTGACATGTGCTTGTCATCCCAGCTCTGGGGAGGCAGAGACAAGAGGAGGCCTGGGACTCTGGACAGCCAATCCAGACGACTTAGTAAGTTACAAGCCAGTGAAGACCCTGTCTCCAAAGAGGTGGTAAGTCCCTAAGGACAAGACCATAAGCTGTTCTCTAGCCTCCACATGCACATGGACACAGGTGCACATGCACCTACACACGAACATGAGCCTTTACATACATACAGCATAAAAACATATACATAGTGCAGATGATATTGAAAGACAAATGCAAATAGTAAGTACGACGTGGCCTTAAGGGTGTCTCAAAATAGTCTGAGGCTGCAAAAGCAGCTGTTTTGCTATTTCCAAACTTTCTAAGAATTGTGCGTGGGTCAGGTTTTGTTCTTTAATCAATTATAAACCTGGGAGTGACGCCAGGGTTATCAGTCCAAAGCACAAAGACACCCAACCACCAGGCTTCCAGTCCCTCTGCAGGCTTTGGCAAGTCCCAACCACCACTGCTAGAAGAAAGCACTGATCTTACACAAGACAACCAGGGAGCAGCACAAACAATGAAAGGAGTCTATTCATAGATTTCCTGTAAGGAAGGTTAGCAGTGCTAATACAAATAAAAGTTCACTAAGAAGAAAACAAAGAGGGGAGAAAAGTTCAATTGCTTTGGACCCAAAAGACTTTTTGAGAATTTCTTTACCATAGAACTCCGGAAGACAAGTCCAAATATTTTAAATGTCCATTAAGCTTACTCATAGCCAGGAAGTTTATTTACATAATACAAAACACTGAAAGCCTACTTAAAACACAGAGAATAAAATGTGCATTAATTAGAGAATTCAAAAGAACCTTGAAGGTACATTTAAAAAATAAAAATAAAAACTTCTGAGCCTGACTTGGTGGTGTACGCCTTTAATCCCAGCACCTGGTAGGCAGAAGTAGGAGGATCACTATAAGTTCCAGGCCACTCTGAGAGGACATAGTAAATTCCAGGTCAGCCTGAGCTAGATTGAGACCCTACCTTGAAATAGGGAAAGGGAGAGGGAAGGGGGAAGGGGAAGGGAAAGGGAAGGGGAAGAGAAAGGGAAAGGAAGGGAAAAGGAAAGGGAAGGGAAAGGTAAGGAGTGAAGGAAGGGAAAGGAGGGAAGGGGAAGGGGAAGGGGGAAGGGAAAGAAGGAAAGGGAAAGGGAAAGGGAAGGGGGGAAAGGGAAAGGGAAAGGAAAGGAAAAGGAAAGGGAAGGGAAGGGAAAGGGGAAAAGGGAAGGGAAAAAGGAAAAGGGAAGGAAGAAAGGGAAGGGAAGGGAAGGGAAGGAAAGGGGAGGGGAGGGGGGAGGGGAAGGAAAGGGAAGAGAAAGGGAAAGGAAAGGGGAGGGGGAAAGGAAGGGGAAAAGGAAAAGAAGGGGAGGAGGGGAAGGAAGGGGAAAGAAAGGGGAAGGGAAGAGGAAGGGGAAGGGAAGGGAGGGAAGGAAAAGAGAAAGGAAAAGGAAAGGGAAAGGGAAAGGAAAGGAAAGCCAAAGGAAAGGAAAAGGAAAAGGAAAGGGGGCAAAAGGGGAAGGGAAGGAAGGGCAAATGGGAATGGGAAAGAAGGCAGGGAGGAGGAGGAAAGAAGGAGGAGGAAGAGGGGGGGGGGAAAGGGACAGAGAAGGAGAGGAGGGGTGGGAGGGGAGAGGGGAGGGGAGGGGCAAGCCTCTTTTCTGGGATATTACTGCATAATGGGTTTGTTCTTTCAAAATACTCCCAATGAATGTTTGGGAGGGAAAAGGAAGGGAAAAAGGAATACTTGTTTTTCTTTTAAGTGAAAAATCATAAAGAAGTGGGAAATGAAAATGCAAGACATACGTGGCACATACAGAAAAGAACATCACCATTCTTTTCCTTAGCTTTTTTTCCTAATAGGAGGAGAATCCCACAGGGAGGGGGAAAGAATGACATCAGTGGGAGGAGGATGGAGAGGGAGACAAGGGAGGGGGGGGAGGGGAGGGGGAAGGAAGGGGGAGGGGAGGGGAGGGGGAGGGAGAAGAGAAGGAAGGAAGGGAGGGACAGAGGGAAGGAAAAGAGAAAGAGAAAAAAAGAAAATTTCTTAGAACCAATAAAAGGCAAAATAGGGCTGGAGGGATGGCTTAGCAGTTAAGGCATTTGGCTGCAAAGCCAAAGGAAACACGTTCAATTCCCCAGGACCCATGTTAGCCAGATGGACAAGGGGGTGCACAAGTTTGCAGTAGCTGGAGGCCCTAGCACGCCCATTCTCTCTCTCTCCCTTTCTCTGTCAAATAAATAAATGAATAAATAAAAATTTTTAAAAAGCAAAATAAAAATTGTAGTCAATGAATTACTTTTTCCCCTTCACATTGCAATTCTTGTTTTTTGTATGGACCAATAATGGCATGAAGTGGCCACATTTTCTAAATCTATTCTCTAAAAGCAATGAAAGTGATGCATGAGAGAATCTTGTGTATTTAGCAAACAGAGTTAAGAAAGAAGGCTGAGGACGCAGAAACAGCAAAGAAGAGGGACAGGGACAAGAGACACTGAAAGGCTAAGACAGAGAAGGGAGAGCTCCACTCTGAAACCATGAGTAGGAAGTGGCCTTCTGCTTGAGTGTGCTCACTGTGATGAGTCCTGAAGGAAGTAGGTCACAGGAGCTCCTGGGAGCAAGCCTCTTTTCTGGGATATTACTGCATAATGGGTTTGTTCTTTCAAAATACTCCCAATGAATGTTTGGTAGATAGAAGATGAGGGAATTAAGAGTCAGCCAGAACTCTCTCTTCACTGGGTAAGGGAAAAAGGAATACTTGTTTTTCTTTTAAGTGAAAAATCATAGCCAAGAAAGCTCTGCTAATACCACCTCTAAATTAATTATATAGTTAAGTGTCTTGGTCATAATTGAAATGAAAATGCAAGACATACGTGGCACATACAGAAAAGAACATCACCATTCCTTTCCTTTTTCCTAATAGCTTTGTTGATTCTGACTTGTAATAATCTCAGAAGTTACTGCATCTAAAGAATCCCACAGAAGGTATCTATTTCTCTGTTTTAAGTAAGTTTGTAAACCAACAGCCATTATGACATCAGTGACCATCACCCTCTATCCAACCATTTTGTATGCTAGTAGTTTCCTGCCACAATGAACTTTAAAGGCCTAATAAATGATAATCCAGAATACAATTTTATCGTAAGACAAAGTTTCATAAAGCTGAGAATGACTATTAACTTCTGTGCCACCGTGCTAGTTTACGTAATTCCGGGAACAAAACCCAGAGCAAAAGGCCTGGTGTGGTGGTATGGCACAGGATACACTAGACAAGCAAAAGGCCTGGTGTGGTGGTATGGCACAGGACCAAAGCAAAAGGCCTGGTGTGGTGGTATGGCACAGGATACACTAGACAAGCAAAAGGCCTGGTGTGGTGGTATGGCACAGGACACACTAGACAAGCAAAAGGCCTGGTGTGGTGGTATGGCACAGGACACACTAGACAAGCAAAAGGCCTGGTGTGGTGGTATGGTATGGCACAGGACACACTAGACAAGCACTCTACCAACTGAGCTACATCCCTAGACCCAAAATACAATTTGAGTTTAATCTATGTTTACCAAGGAAAAAACCTTTCCTTATTCCAATATTACAAAAATGGTAAACCAGGGCTGAAAAGATGGCTCAGCAGTTAAAGGCACTTGCTTGCAAAAATGATAAACCAGAAGGAATGCTATTTAGCCAAGGACTTAAACAACCCAGAGAAACTCACTCACTTGCAAATTGCTGAAACATCTGGATTCCATCACACTGCATATAAACATGTGTGTGTGTGTGTGTGTGTGTGTGTGTGTGTGTATCCCTCAGTTGTTTAACACAAGTCAGTAATCTGACACCTGCTAAGAATGGTAAGCTTCCAATATCAAAAACAACTCCAGGGCTGGAGGGATGGCATAGCCGTTAAGGCACTTGCCTGTGAAGTCTAAGGACCTAGGTTCAATATGCCAATACCCATGTAAGCCAGATTTGCAGTGGCTGGAGGCCCTGCAGTAGCTAGAGGCCCTGGTTCTCTCTCTCCCCCACTCAAATAAATAAATATAATATTTTTAAATTTCCAGAGTATAGGCAAGGCTAGACTGTTGTATGTTATCTCTAAAACAACAGCCACCTCTGGTTTTTTTGACTTAGGAAGCTTATTGGGTAAACATGATGACCAATTTGGAAATTTGAGGGGAAAATGAGTACAAATAGGAAATCATCAAAATAAAAATCCAGACACAAAATAAAGCTTTGGACTTCAAAGTACAAGGAAGAGCTGAGAAGATAACTTAGTGAATAAAATGCTTGCCACTGGATGCCTCCTCGCTGTTGACTAGCTGTCAGAATGCTGGAAAGAGCTAGGCAGCATGCAGCCTTTTGGAGAAGAGAAGTAAAATATTAATCATCTTAACAGCAGTGGATCCTGCAAGCCTTATGGCTTCCCAGCTATGCCAAATGCGCCAACTGGTACAATGATGGCATATCTGTTATGGGAGAAGCCAACTGCTCTCTGATTGGACAGGATACCCACTCCATGAGGGAGGGAACCCATGCCTAGTACTGAAAACATGGTCAAAAGCATCTGGCTGGAGAGGTCAAAAGCCCCAGGGTAAAAACAATTACTGTCGTCTAAATGCTAAAAGTTGGCTAAATGCATACATATATCATGTCCACTGAAATGCCCTCTAAACCCTTATGTTCATGCCTTCATACTAACACTATTCTTACTTCCTGTTTACAGAAGCTTCTCTTTTCAGATGGAAGTGACAACTGGGATGACTCCAAACTCACCACAGTGCTGAGAAGATGAGACAGTGTAATGTTTAGCACTAAGTGAGCAATCTCTATCACAACTCCAAGGTTTGGGGACTATTACAGAAGAGGTGGCAGAAAGAATGTTAAGAGCCAAAGGAAAGGAAGGAGTGCTTACAATGCTGTCTTCCAGACACAAAGTAGCCTTGATATTCATGACCTTACAGTGGCTGACACTACCTATGTAAGGCCTGAATAATGGGAGGAAAAGAAAATGATATCAAAATAGAAGAGAACCTAACTAGAAAGAAGGGATTCAGTGGAGGGCAGGTTTGGGAGGAGGAAAATGCAATCAGTTAGAGTGAATTAAAATCATGGTATATTGTCTATACTTATAAAAGTTGTCAATAAAAAGTTAAATATGCTTGGTCTGGAGAAATGGCTTAGTGGTTAAGGTGTTTGCCTGCAAAGCCAAAGGATCCTGGTTTGATTCTCTAGGACCCACGTAAGCCAGATGCACAAAGAGGAACAAGCATCTGGAATTCGTGGCTGGAGGCCCTGGCACTCCCATTCTCTCCTCTCTCTCTCTCTCTCTCTCTCTCTCTCTCTCTCCTCCCTCCCTCCCTCCCTCTCTCTCAAATAAATAAAAATAAAATATATTTTTAAGAAATTCTTGCCACACAGATATAAGAACTGAAGTTTGGATCCCAGCACCCACATAAAAACTGAATGTTATAGTAAATATAGAGACAAACAGACACATATACATACTGTGGTGGTTTGATTCAAGTGTCCCCCATAAACTTAGGCGTTCTGAATGCTAGGTTCCCAGACTGGAGAATTGGAAATTAATGCCCCCTGGAGGCAGTGTATCCTTGCAGCAGGCTTACGGGTGTTATAGCTAGTTTCCCCATGCCAGTGTTTGGCACATTCTCCTGTTGCTATTGTCTGCCTTATGTTGGCCAGGGGGTGATGTCCACCCTCTGCTCATGCCATCATTTTCCCCTGCAATGATGTAGCTTCGCCCTTGAGCCTGTAAGCCAAAGTAAACTCTTTTTTCCCACATGTTGCTCTGGGTTGGATGATTTCTACCAACAATGTGAACCTGCCTACAACATATACCCTATGTGCCTACAGTGAGATGGGAGCAAGGACAGGAGAATTCTGGAAGCTCGCAGGCCAGCTAGACTGGCACACACAATGATGAACAAGACACCCTGCCTCAACCAGGGTGGAAGGTGAAGGCCAGCACCCAAGGTGTCCTCTGATTTCTACATGTGCACTGTGGCATGAGCATGCCCAGGCTCTCTCATACACACACGAATGCACATACGTGCACACACACACTGTGGCATGAGCATGCCCGGACTCACAGACTTTTCAAAACATGCAAAACATAGCCAGGTGTGGTGGTGCACGCCTCTAATCCCAGCACTCAGGAGGCAGAGGTAGGAGGATCGCTGTGAGTTTGAGGCCACCCTGAGACTACACAGTGGATTCCAGGTCAGCCTGGGCCAGAATGAGACCCTACCTCGAAAAAAAAAAAAAAGCAAAACAGAATACCACCACAGAACTCAACAAAGAGACCTCCTGCCTGGGTACCTCAGAATAAATGAATGAATGAATGAATGAATGAATGAATCATGGAATAAATGAATGAATGAATGAATGAATGAATGCTGTTAAAACCAATCAATGACAAAAGGCAACATAGTGCTGATGGATGGAGGAGTGCCCAGCACTGAAACACCTCTGTCACATCCTCCAGTGGCAACTTTGTGATTACACTAAAGTCTGCAATCATCCATGATCTTGGCAAACACAAGACCCTCAAAATAGAAGAGAAAGATGATGTCATCAAATTAGGAGAGAGACCTGATAATAAAGTTCTGTGGAATAAAACCAATAAAAAAAAAAAAAAACCAATCACCTAGAGACAAGTTTGAGCTACAGGGTCACCCTGGTTCTGGGTTCTGAGCTCACTACTGAAATGTCATTCCCCCAACCCCCACTCATTGTTCACAGAGGTATACATATCACCTCCCACAGCATGCTTTCTCCTCCTTTCAAAAAGAGGAAGGTCCTGTTTTCCATGTGCCACAGCCTGTCAAGAATTCATAAAGAAATGGTCCTATGGTAGTCAGGATGGCCAAGCGGTCTAAGGTGCTATGTTTGCTGCATTCAGAAATGGTCCTAGTAGACTACATCTTTAAGTCTCCAGAAACAAGCTCAGAAGTAGAAGAAAGCATGCTCTTACTGCTGAAGAATGAATGAAAGGAAAAACATGAATGGACAAAGACCAGGTCAGTGAGCAAGCATCAAGACCAAAGTAATAGGAAAACAAACTAGCTGCACACAACCATTAACCTAAATTACAGAAATATGCTCAGCAAAAGCTGTGGTCAAGCTCTGATGGGAAATCTGGTATTCCCTGCAGGGAACTGCTTGTTCTAACAGAAATAAAGATGACAGTCTCTCTCTGAGATACTATACTCCAATTAGAAAGAAACTGTATTAACATGACAGAAGCAAACTCCTTTCTGCATTTAAAAGATAATAAAAAAATTGTACAAATAGTAAAAAAAATTATAATAGAAAATAAAACTATGAATCACAGTATGTGTCCAAAAACCTCCAGATTGTAGGGTTCAGGCTTATAGAAAAAAACCTGCTTTTGTGGGTCCAGATTCATTTTGGTATATTTCCTTCTAAGAAGTCTCTTAGAAGTCTCTTCTTAGAAGACTTCTTAGAAGGAAATATACAAATACCAAAATATGAGGAATATTTATATGTAGATAAAAATAAGTACGCATATTCTAGAAATCAGTTTAGCTTCTGGGCATCATCTAGAAAGGCTAGCTTCTCACAGAGCTGCCACAGGCCCCTGTGGTCTTCATTCAGTGATATGACAAAGGCCAGCCTGAGACCTAGCAAGCTGGGATTCTAATATCTGCCTTGACAAAAGGCTGTTTCACTAGTTCTGAACTTAGATAATCAGGAACAGTATTGTGCTACTAATTACAAATGGGAAAAATTTTTGTAAAAAACAGAATTTAGTCTGACTAGATCCAAATATAAAAGATGGAAGAACTAAATCTGTGGTCTATAAAATAATTAACATACATGGTGATGCCGAAAAGAGAAGTGGCCACTTCAACATGGAAGGCAGCATCAGCCATGTCCAGAGCAGATCCAAGCCCAATAGGCAGTACACAGGGGACTGTGCCACAAGCAACTGTAGATGCACGAAGGAGTTCACACAAGGTCAGTGATGCTGATGCCACCACTCATGACACAGTTAGACATCATGAAGAAGGTAGAAAAGTGTCACCGAGGCCTAATGGGTGAACAAAATTTTAAAAGAGGAGTGTTGTTGGGTTGAGTAATGGTGACAGAACAATGGGCTTAGATTGTATGAAAAAGTCAAACCTCACTGACCACCTCTCTGCATGATGAATCAGAATGAATCAGTCTAAAAGCCACAAGTGCAATTAAAATGCTTGACTTGATTTCCAATACAGTTCAATTTGGATTCAGTAATAAATTAGAACTAAATAACTGTATTTGCATAATAGCATTTTACTATTTGCAAAGCATTTTCAAATATATTATTTCACCCCCATGAGGTTAGTATTTCTAACCCCATCTTTTGGATGATGAAACAGAAGAATGGAAGGTTCTAACTTGCAGTACAGAAGTGCCAAGAAGCAGATCAGGATGGACGTTTGATGGTCCTTGCGGAACTACATGCTGAATGTACCCAGTACTGGCATCTGAGGCCAGCTACAGGAGTGTAAGCTAGCTGCCTTTATGTACACTTGTGACCTGGGCATATTTAAAACTTGGTAGATGGTAAATGGTAGACTTGGGAAATTTCTGTAAGAGACATATACTAAAACTCTGTTTTCTCTTTCCACTTGCTTATAACGGTAACAGCAAAATGTAAATGTGTGTAGAACAGTAACTGAGTTTTGTCAGGATATATTTTGTGTTTGCTCTGTGGAACATTGACCTGAGACTTTTGTTTATTGTTTTTTTTTGGGGGAGGGGACTGCTGTGGTGTGGTATATTTTTGGTTTTGGGGGGTTGTTTTTTGGTTTCTTTGTTTTGGGGGTGGTTGTTTTGTGTTTGTTTGTTTTTGGTTTTTGGAGATAGGGTCTCACTCTAGCCCAGGATGACCTGGAATTCACTATGTGTTCTCAGGCTGGCCTCAAACTCACAGTGATCCTCCTACCTCTGCCTCTCAAGTGCTGGGATTAAAGGTGTACACCACCACATCTGGCTTGACCTAAGTTTTATAATGTAAGGACAATAAATCTTACATCTAGACTATTACAGACTCACTGTACTCTTCATGAAAAGTAAGAAGAAAATGTGAGAAAGCAAATGGCCAAATGGCAGGAACTGAATAACACAACAAATCAAGGCCAAGGTGGCTGGTGGATGAGATACTTTCCACACAAGCATGTAATCGCAGTGTTGGGAAGGTGGATGAAGACTAGAGAATGCTTAAGGCTTGCTGGGCAGCTGTGATAGTTAAGTTTGTGTCAACTTGATCTGTTTAGGCATCCACAGACATTCCTCACAAGTGTGTCTCTGAGGTTGCTTCTAGGAAGGATTAACTAAAAGAAGAATCCTTCCCCCAGGGTGAGCCCTTCCCCCAGAGTGGGCGGCCGTCTCAGAGGAGGGGGCTGGTTGATAAAAAGAAGCTCTGGAAAGAGAAGTATTCGCTCTTCCCACCTGGCTGCCTGCAGGTGCTGCTCTCGACTTGCTGCTTGGTGCTCGCTGTTTGGTGCTTGGTGCTTGCTGCTTTCCAGCATGGACTGAAGAGCAGCGGCTCTCCAGGACACCTTCAGGCCTTCAGTGCTGGATCTGGACTGCTGAGACATCCAGCCTGGTGGACTGAGCAGCTACCGGTTCCTTGACTCTCAGGCCTGCAACCTGCTATTTCTGGACTGTTGTAAGCTAATCCAATAAATCCCTTTTAATACAATTCATTCTATCAGTTCTGTTCCTCTAGAGAACCCTGTCTAATACAGCAGCCAATCTAACCAAATTAGCAACCTTTGGGCTAAAGAGAGATCTTGTATGAAGACAAGTGGACCAAGGTTGTCCTCTGGCCTCCACATGCATGCATGCATGCATACACACATACACAAAATACACAAATATACAAAAATACACACAAAATAGAATAGTGTAACTTTCTGGTAAGTTCTGTGAAAATCTGGTGTGCTTCTTACTTCCATTTCTATTGAATGCCAGTTTAATAAAGCCATTTGGTAGGGCTGAAGGCAAGCAACTGTGCTAGGGGAAAGCATCCTCAGCAAATGTATGCAGAGGACAAGAGCACGCAGAGGATAAGGAAGACACTGTGGGAGGGTTACTAGACATGGAGTATCAATGCCTGAGGGACAGGCAGAGGTGGCTTACAAGAGAGAGGGCTCTTAGCAGAAGGCATCAGAGTGAGCAAGGTGAGCGTAGCCACTCAGAGAAGTGGCCCTACCCAGAGTTTCAGAGCCCAGGAAGAGCCATAGGGGCCTTCCTATGAGCAGGGGAAGAGGGCAGCAGCAGAGTAAGAGCAAAGTGAAATGTGAGCTCTCATTAAAGGACAGTATTTCCTCGAAGGACAAAGCATGTTAACCAATACATCAAAGCTAACATCACCAATGCTAAAAGAACAAGAATCAAGTGCGCCTCTGAAGAGGCTCCTCCACAAAGTGTGTCACATGAGCCTATTCAGGAGTAAACATGGGACAAACATTCAACAACTGGCTTGAATTCTTCAAAAATTTCAAAGCTATAAAGGAAAGAGAGAAAAAGTAGCTAGACTGAAGAACTCTGAGACATGACAACCCAATGTGGAATGTGGCTGCACACTAGATCACTTGCTGGGCATAAATGACACTGTGAGAATAATGGCAGTGAGACTTGAGGATTAAGTCACAGTATTAATTACATGATAATTCCAATTAGTGATGGGAAATGTACACCAGAGTATCTGGAGTGATAAGCACTGAGTAAGCAGCTTCCTATCAAGTGACCCAGAAATAAGAATAGGAGTGGAGGTTGTTACTACAACTTTTTTTGTAAATACGATTTTATTTCTTTTTAAAATTTTCATTTATGTAACAAAGGAGACGGGAGAGCTGTCACCACCACCACCATACCTGCCAAGAAAAGGCAAGAGACTGGAAAGACTTCCTAACAACATGAAGTTTTCCCTGGTAGTAAAAGAACGATCAGTTACAAGGACCATATTAGGACCAAGAAAGATAGTAACACAATGTGTTAAAGAAGGATTTGTTTCAAAAGCGAGAGAAGAGTAGTTGTGTGCACTTGATTCAGAGACAAGTAATGTCACAGACCACATTCAGATTTGATCATTCTACAATTCCTCCACTACTCTACTGCCAACTAAAAATGAATAATCAAGCTTCCATTCAAATTACAAATATCTACAAAGCATCCAGCACTCACTTATGATTTAAAAAAAAAAAAAAAGGCAGTTCCAATCTCCAGCGGCTCCAATCTCCAGGTCCCCCGTTTAGCCAGGTGCAATGCTGCACTTGCCCACAAGGGGCGCAAGCATCTGGCATTCGTTCACAATAGCTGAGAGGCTGCTGGCGTGCCCATTCTGTCTGTCTCCCTCTCCCTGTGTCTCTCAAAAAATAAATAAAATAAAATAAAATAAAATAAAATAAAATAAAATAAAATAAAATAAAATAAACATTTGCCGGGCGTGGTGGCGCATGCCTTTAATCCCAGCACTCAGGAGGCAGAGGTAAGAGGATCACTGTGAGTTCAAGACCACCCTAAAACTACACAGTGAATTCCAGGTCAGCCTGGAGTAGAGTGAAACCCTACCTCAAAAAATAAAACAAAACAAAAAATTTTAAGAGCTGGAGAAATGGGTCAATAGTTAAGGAGCTTCCCTGCAAAGCTTAACAACCAGAGTTTGATGCCTCAGTACCCACATAAAGCCAGATGCACAAAGAGACTCATGTACCTGCAGTTCATCTGCAGAGGCTGGAAGCCCAGGTGCACCCATTCTCTCTGTGTCTGTCTGTCTGTCTGTCTGTCTCTCTCTCTCTCTCTCTCTCTCTCTCTCAAATAAATTTTTTTAAATTTATATGAAGTCAGAATTCAATGGGAAAAAGTTGTATGCCAAATCTGAAGATCTACTATATAGCTATGGTAAATGTAAACTTTGTGGCCCAATGTCACTGTGGTGGTTTCATTCAGGTGTCCCCCATAAACATGGGTGTTCTGAATGCTAGGTTCAGAAACTAACACCTCCTGGAGGCAGGATATTGTTAGGGACAGACTTATGGGTATTATAGCCAGTTTCCCCTTGCCAGTGTTTGGCACACTCTCCTGTTGCTATTGTCCACATATACTGGCCAAGGGGTGATGTCCACCCTCTCTGCTCATGCCATTGGTTTCCCTGCCATCATGGAGCTTCCCCTTGAGTCTATATGGCAAAATAGACCCCTTTGTTCCCAAAAACTACTCTTGATCAGGTGATTTCCACCAATAATGTGAACCTGACTGCAACAGTAATGTTGGTACTGAGGAGAGGAATTGCTGCTAGACACCTGACTGTGTGGCTTTGGCCTTTGGGAGCTGATTTTCAAGAGGAATGTGGAAGATTTGAAACTTTGGCCTAAGCAATGCCTTGCAATACTATAAATACAGTTTGATGAACTATTCTGGTCAGAGTTGAAAGACCTGAATGCAGTAGAACTATGGACTGTGAGGTTTGGTTTATGAGGGTAAGAAAGAGGTTTGCCTGGACTGGGCTAGAATCAATTTGTATGAGAGGCTTGCTGTTATGGCCGTGTCCTGAGAAGTTGTGCAGTGTTGCATTGCGTAGAAATGGACTGGTGTGAGAAGCGGCATGTGGCACAGAGAAAAAAATTGAAATCTTTGGGTGAAACTGCTGTCTGTTCAGCTGCAGTTGAGAGATTACAACCATTGAGACTGGGCCAGTTAACTTGCATTGGGACAAGAGAAAAAATGTAGACTCTTTTAAAGGGGTCTAAGTGCTCAAGTAGTGTCCTGTTCTTCAAAGTCTACTTTATTCCCCCCTGGATTAACAAATTGGCACCCTACCTGGTATTGTGGAGTATAAGAAATGCAGGAGAGGGTCACTGAATTTGCAACATTGAATTTGTGTTTTGGAAACGGCCATGGGCAGTGTGAAGCAGGTTTGCTGGATGCTTGCATGGAGACCCAATGGAGCCATGAGGATGAACCATAGGTTGCAGTGGAGACCCAGTGGAGATGCTGGGACCACAAGATGGCTGCCAAGGAGAACTGCTGGCCCCAATGAAGTTTTCCGGGAATGTGATGTGAGTAGCCTAGCTGGAAGGGCAGAATTGGATCACCAGAGATTTGTTGCTGGTTAGAATTACTGGGCTTGGAGACTTGTTACTGGCTAGAGTTGTGGGACTTGGAGCTACAGAGTTTGATGTTTGCCTGGTTATCTTAAATCTTGTATTGGCTGAATATTTCTTTGCTATGCCCAATGCCATCTTTTGCAGTGTGAGTGTTTATTCTGTGCCATTACAGGTTTGGGGGGTAATTTTTTTGGTATTATGGCTCAGTTAAAAGACCTTAGACTATGGGGATGTTTGAACACCATTAGCATTGATAAAACTATGGGGTCTTTAAAAGATGAACTGAATGCATCACTATGGATGGTTATCAGTTTATAGGGGCCAGGAGTGGAATGTGGTGGTTTGATTCAGGTGTCCCTCATAAACTTAAGTGTTCTGAATGCTAGGTTCCCAGCTGATAGAGATTTGGGAACTGAAGCCTCCTAGGGGCAGTGTATTTTGGGGGGCGGGCTTATGGGTATTACAGCCAGTGACCCCTTACCAGTGTTTGGCACAGTCTCCTGTTGCTACTGTCCACCTTATGTTGGCCAGGGGGTGATGTCCACCCTCTGCTCACGCCATCATCTTCCCCTGCCATCGCGAAGCTTCCTCTCGAGTCTTTAAGCTCAAATAAACCCCTTTTTTCCCAAAAACTGCTCTTGGTTGAGTGATTTCTGTAGCAATGCAAACCTGACTGCAACAGTGACCAAAAGAGATCTTCCCCAGGAATGAAAAAACCTAAAGAGTCGCCTACAGGCAGAACAAGACATGTCCAGTACTCACACCTTGCAGACGACAGTGGGTCTGTGGACCAGTGACTAACTCGGGGTTCTGCTTCTACGTAACCTAATCAGACGACGTAACTTCTGGTGTTCTGGCAGCCATATTTTTGTTTAGCTTTAAATCACCTGAGGACAAGCTCTAACAAGACCTAATATTGACAGAATGATATGTCTGGGCTTTGAGGTAGTTGTGGTTATAGATACAAACATGTTTCATCTTCCTTGCACACGTGGTGACCAGATTTTCTATAAGCTGAACTCTTAAGAAAATGTGGAAATGGATTCCACTTAGCCAAGAGGCAGATTTGTGCAGATGCTGTTGGTGAATAAAACCAGAACCTGTTTCAAAATCCTTCTCCCCTCTCCCTCTCATCACAGCTTTTTTGGAAAAGCTAACACTTGCCTTTACAGCCTTCCTTCTGGTCACAATTGAACAGACAAGTTTTCTCACAGGAAAGAAAAGAGCATTGCTGTTGGCTCCAGTCCTACTTGGATGCTTACACAGAACTGGGAGGTCAGGAACAGGGCAGGAGCATGCCTTCTTTTGCAGCCTCTATAGAAAAGCCAAGAAAGTCATAGAATAGTCACAGTGTTGAGTGGCTAAGTCAACACAGGAAGATGCCTAACTCCAAAATTGTTTTCTCCTCACTTGTACCAATCTTTAGGCTCTTCCTGATTATAAAAATCACAAATGCTAGCTGGGCATAGTGGCGCACGCCTTTAATCCTAGCACTCGGGAGGCTGATGTAGGAGGATCACCGCAAGTTCAAGGCCACCCTGAGACTACATAGTGAAGTCCAGGTCATCCTGGACTAGAGTGAAACCCTACCTTGAAAAAAAAATTCACAAATGCTCACCCAAAACATCCCTTAAGATTCTCCCCTCAGAGGCAACTATTGCTCTTTGACTAGTCTTCTTCCAAACCTCTTAAGCACACAGTATAAACGACACACAGTGGAGCCCCACCATACATAGCACAGCTGTGCTCCTGAGCAAGCTTCCAACAGTTCTAACAAAGAATCCAACAATCATTAATTTTCAAAGATTCAACGACATACTAAGCAGAAAAAACTCTAAGGTTTTCTTACTGTTTACTACTAAATATTGTCCAAAGTATTAAAACTGAAAAAAGTTTTTTTAAAAAAATAAGAAATCAATAATAACAAATTTGACACAGGGAAAATATTTCAGAAAAGCATCCTAGATCCTTATCAAAATAAAACCCCTAAACCAGGTGTGGTGGTGCACGCCTTTAATCCCAACACTCAGTAGGCAGAGGTAGGAAGATCGCCATGAGTTCAAAGCCACTCTGAGATTACATAGTCAATTCCAGGTCAGCCTGAGCTACAGTGAGACCCTACCTCAAAAAGTAAAAATAATTTTAAAAAACCCTAAATTGCAATTCCAGAAAGTATCATAAAATGTTCTTAAAATTCAAATGTGGCCAGTAACCCCCTCTTTATCATGAAGTACAGCTACAGAAACAATCCAGCAGCTCTCACTGAAATCAAGTTAGAAATAAAATAATTATAAATTGAAAGTAGGAAAGAATGTACTCATTTACACCTTGGAGCCCACACCACCCTCCTAAAAAAAACCGCAGCCCAGGAGATGGACCCTGAAGCCGACCTTCTGGCTTAGTGTAGCTGAGCATATCTGAGAAGATCTTGGAACAAGCACTATTGTTTTAAGCTAGGCCAGAAAGACAGGTTGATAAAATAATTGGTCAAAGGGGTCTTCGTATAAATCTCCTAATTATAATTTTAAAGAATTCAAACTCTACAATTTCTTCTAAGATGATATTTTATAATATTTACTACAACAAAGTCTATGCGTGTTGTGCTCTACCCAGAAGCAATTCATTGCCTGTAAATGCCTTACTTTTAACCCAAGCCCACAGGGAAGACAGATCTAAATATAATGAATCACTTGAGTGTTAAAATATATAGAACACATTTGAGCCAATTGGTTCAAATGCTTATTAAACAAAACTTAAAACAACATATTGACTGTACACTACCCATGTAATGACTCATCTTGGAAGCTCTGGTTTTCAAGGATTCATCATAAGTTTATACAAGATATTCAAGTTTTTCAATTAATTCATTGTACATGTATTTCCCTAACACACTCCTGGGATTCCTGCTCAGCAAAATGGCAGGACAGATGAAATACATGTAATAACTTACTCCACCAATAAGCTTTTCTCTAACAGCCTTCTCAGGCATGACAGACAAAACAAGCCAAGCAAGTAACTTGAGGGTGTTGCAATATATTCAAAATAAGTTACTAACACAGAATATGATATGCAAGGTTATAGTCACAAAAACATACCATCCTTGTCTATGGCATATTCTTACAAAAATCACTATCTTCTCCAACAGAAAATAGAGTAATTTTTCCTAGAAATTTGCCTTCTGTAATATCTTTATTTGGAATGCTCTGGGGCTTTATCTTATTGCAAGCAGAGCAAAGACAAATATTGTGTTTTTGAATTAGGTGTGCTAGGTACTGAGAATCATGTTACTACTCAGAAAACAGATGATGAGAGACAGAGTAAGGGAGGAACCTTGATAAACCGTAATCATATGATCTGTGCCTAAAAGTAGAACAGCATTAGAGACAGAATTCTGTTCCAGCAAAATCATTATTACTGAGATACTGCTGCTGTTCCATGGTCTTCTCTAATATAGTTGCTTTGTGAATACAGTGGGAAAAATAAACTAAGAAAGCAGAAACCAGGGCTTCCACATGCTGTAGAAAAGTTAGTGCTGCACAGAATTAAATACAAAGCACTGAGTGCTGGAAATGCTTCTCAGATACTCAGTTCTCAGTCCATCCGTCCACCCATCTGTCATTTATAGAAATGGATGGTTTTCAATTAACTCTAGCCCACAAATTGAACCTGCAGGGATCAGGGTGACAGCAGATGTGGAGAGAAGCACAGAGCCAACTACCTCAGACGCAGGACTCCCTGGACTCACAGGACACAATAGAAGTGTCACTATTATCTGCCTATTGTGCCCTGGGTCAAAAGCAAAGATGAGTGGAGGAAGACAAGGGGAAAGGGGAGGGAGGGAGGAAAGAACTATGAAATCTAATGTTTTCACAACTAATGACCAAGAATGGTGTGATTAATGATGAATTCTATGGAGGTAGCTCTTTCCATGAGCCTCAGTTCTTAACACTGGTACTCAACTGCAAAGGAATAGAAAAAAGAAAAGAAAGATGGAGCTGATCAGCCATTCTTTCCCAGTTCTAGACCCCAATGGTCATTGTATCAAATGTCTTCTTATAAACTTTGAAATCAATCCTCTTAAATTATGTAGGGACCTCTCCCAAGTTCCACAGGATTTAAAATTTTAAGGAGAAAACTCCACAATAGATTCATGCCAAAGACACATAAAGCATGACTTTAAAATTGTAACAGAGGGCTGGAGAGATGGCTTAGCGGTTAAGGCGCCTACCTCCTAAGCCTAAGAATGCTGGTTCCAATCTCCAGGTCCCACATTTAGCCAGATGCAAAGTGACACAAGGGCGCAATGCCGCACTGGACCACAAGGGGGCGCACACATCTGGATTTCGTTCGCAGCAGCTGAGAGGCTGCTGGCGCGCCCATCTCTGTCTGTCTTCCTCTCCCCTCTCTCTCTCTCTCTCTCAAAAAAAAAAAAAAAAAAAGTAACAGAACCTGAGCTCACGCTGCACATGATCTTTGCACCATGGTCTAAGTACTTCAGCATGTGAGTACATTCTACCCTTACAACAATTCAATGAGATAAATCCATGATTACCTCCCCCCCCCCATTTTACAGATAAGGAGCGTGAGCTTAAGTAACATGGCCAAAGTCACAAATACCAAAATTTTGGAACATGGATTTGAACTGAGTATTCTGGCTCCAGACTCTGCAAGATTAATCAACACTGGACTGAAAGCACTTTAAACACATCAAGATGATCTATGACATACACAAGATGCTACCACAACATGCAGCAGACTTAGGAGCTATCAAATCTTCATCTACTAACTAACATACCAGTGAGCACCTTGCACTGTAGAAACAGCTCTGAATTGCTATAGTACTTCTGTAAACTATAACACAAGATTTTATTGTACTAAAGTGTGAATACAATACAGCAATTTTCCTTTCCCACTGAATTTTGGAAGTATGTTATAAAAAATTCCTTTTTTAAGCCAGGCGTGGTGGTACACGTGTTTAATCCCAGCACTTGGAAGGCAGAGGTAGGAGGATCACTGTGAGTTCAAGGCCACCCTGAGACTACATAGTGAATTCCAGGTCAGCCTGAGCTAGAGTGAGACCCTACCTCAGAAAACCAAAAAAAAAAAAAAAATTCCACAACTAGATCAGTTTAAAAACATTTTAATTTGCTTTGTTTACAAAGTTAGACTATATAGTTATCATCTTAAGACTTCTCAAACAATATTCTTCTCAAATAGAGATATACTTCATCAAAACTTGAAGCTTTTTAACATATTACCAAAAATGAATGGGTTTTCTGCAACAATCAAATTTGATGAGAACAATCTGCTTAAAGAGAAGTTATGCTGACATTGGCCTGGAAAGATTTATATTACATTACCTTACCAACCAACAATACACTTTCATATTTTTCATTTCCCAGAAATCCATGCAAAAACAATACAATTAGTCACCCTGAAGCTGTGAGGCAAAAGCCACCTCGCTGAGAAAGGTTGGCAAAGATGACTCAGTACTTCCTTCCCCTTTGAAATGATTACTTTTAAAAAAAAAGTTTTTAATGCAAATGATAACCAATTAAGATACTTCATCTGTAAAATGAGAGTTGTGCTAGATGGCAGCTAACAATTATATTATGATAATATTTAATTAGACACAATAAATCTGGGAAGGCAGTAGGATAAGAGCGGGAAGGGCTTTGGGGGAGGACAGGTTGAAAGCATCAAAGTAAAAAACAAGCAGAATACAGAGTCATCAATCTATCTTTCTTAAGACCCACTAAAATAAAGAAAAAATTAAAATTTGCAAATAAAAACATTTAATTATCTAGCTAAGAAGGGGCCAATCTCTATAATTGTTGAAAGAATATCTGGCCGGGTGTGGTATCACATGCCTTTAATGTCAGCACTTGGGAAGCAAAGGTAGGAGAATCCCAGCTTGGACTAGAGCAAGACCCTATCTTGAGAAACCAAAAACTAAAAAACTAAAAATAGAGTATCATCTGGAAGAGAAATAAAAAAACAAAAACAGCCCATGTCAGCAGCCAAACATGCAAGCTGTTTCCCATCCCTGTGTGTATACTATCCATCCAAAATACAGGAAGGAGGGCTGGAGAGATGGCGTAGCAGTTAAGGTGTTTGCCTACAAAGCCAAAGGACCCTGGTTCAATTCCCCAAGACCCACGTTAGCCAGATGCACAAGGGGGCGCACACATCTGGAGTTCATTTCCAATGGCTGGAAGGCCCTGGTGCGCCCATTTTCTCCCTCTTTCTCTCTCAAACAAATGAATTTATTAATTTAAAAAAAAACAGAAAGCAATAATACAAGTGTAAAAATGATGAACAAAATTCTCAAGTATTCATAGTACCCAAATTTTAGTTTTTTAAAAACATAAAATTTTGGGCTAGAGAGATGGCTTAGTGGTTAAGGCACTTGCCTATGAAGCCTAAAGACCCATGTTTGACTTTCCAGGTCCTATGTAAGCCAGATGCACAAGGTGACACAAGTGCACAAGGCTGCACATGCACACAAGGTAGTGAACATGTCTGGAGTTCAATTACAGTGGCTGGAGGCCCTGATGTGACAATTAAATCAATCAATCTCAATCTCTCTCTCTCTCTCTCTTTCTCTCTCATAAAACAAAGGCTAGTCTGTTGGGCTTGCCTCAAAAGAAAATGTAAAATTTCAAGCATGTAGGTCTGAATGTACGAAATGAATACACGTGAATACCTTACTGTGTGCAGGAGAGAACACCAATATAAATAGGACTGGTGGAGACCTCCATGTATGACACAGCAAAATGAATCTGGATATGCCCACATCTGGATCCTAATATAAACAACAGAAAAGAATATCTGCTATACCAGAGAAAACTATCAGAAACCTGTTTACCAAATATGTTTACCAAAACCACTTAAATAGTAGGAACTAGAATGGATTTGAGTTCGTATAAACAGAAATGTTTATGCATGTGTATGTATATACGCATACATTTCCTGTCTCAGCACCCAGACCTTGGTTTCTGATATAGTGTTCCATAAAGGGGTTTCTTGGAGATATGCCTGACTTGAAGGCCTGAGGAGGAAACATGCAAGGTGAGTCTGAAGTATCGCAGAAGAAGGAAAATGCTCAGAAAGAAAAATTGATGATGTGGTGGCAAAGAGACCCAGAGAAACTGGAACATCTCCCAGTGGCCACAAGTAGCAGAACAAAGTAGTATCAGATTATATCCAAGTATGAAATGAATATGCATCAACAGTGGCATCGATGCAGGTCCACAAGCAAAATATTTATTTTATTTGTTTGAGAATACAAGATGGGTATGCCATTGCAAACAAACTACAGACACAGATGCCACTTTAAGCATCTGGCTTTATATGACTACTTGAGAAGTGAACCTGTACCAGCAGCCTTTTTCACACAATGCCTTTAACTACTAAGCCATCTCAACACCCACCTAAAGCATCATTCACAAGTATAAAAGTGACTAATGACATGATATCTACAATTAATTTAATTTTTTAAATTTTATTTTTAGTTATTTATTTTAAGAGAGAGAGATATACAGAATTAGGCAGGTAGAGAGAGAGAGAATGAGCATGCCAGGACCTCCAGCCATTGCAAACAAACTCAAGATGCACGCATCCCTTGTGCATCTGGCGTACATGGGTCCTGGGGAGTTGAACCTGGTCCTTTGGCTCTGCAGGCAAGTGCCTTAATCGCTAAGCCATCTCTCCAGCCCCCTAATTTTAAATCCTCCAGGTGTGGTGGCACACACTGAAATCCCAGTACTCCAGAGAAGGCAGAAAAATCTCAGGTTCAGAGTTACCTGGGCTACACAGTAAGATGAAAAAAAGAAAGAAGGAAGGAAGGAAGGAGGAAGGAGGAAGGAGGAAGGGGAAGGAGGGAAGGAGGGAAGGGAGGGAGGGGGGAGGGGAGGGGAAGGAGGGAAGGAGGGGAAGGAGGGAAGGAGGGAGGGGAGGAGGGAAGGAGGGAGGAGGGAAGGAAGGGGAAGGAGGGAAGGAGGGAAGGAGGGGGGAGGGAGGAGGGAAGGAGGGGGGAGGGAGGGAAGGAGGGAAGGAGGAAGGAGGAAGGAGGGAAGGAGGGAGGGAGGGAGGAGGGGAGGGAGGGAGGGGGAGCAAGGAAGGAGGGAAGATACTCTTAATTATTGAATCTTCTGAGAGGTATGGGAGTTGCTGACGATTTCCTCTAGTTATGTTTGTTTGAACATTTCCATAATAGGAAAGAAAGACTATGAATATATGTAGGAATTCAGTATGTGATAAGAGTAGCATTTCAAAGTAGAGGAGGAAAGATAAATCATTTGATAAATGGTATCAGGAGACATGATTAGTCATATGGAAGAATGAGAATCCATCACCCATAAATGAAAATAAATTCCTTTAACAAAGACCTAAATGTAAGAAAATGAAACCATTAAAGAATAACCATCATCACCTCAGAGTTAAAAACAACGGATAAATTCAGCTGTAGACAAAACAAGTCCTTCCATCACAGCTGGAAGCAGCAAACAAGCATAACCAAAAGGGGCAGAGGCCACGCAGTGAGGTGCTTTTCTGAAAAGAGAGCACCTACTAACCAATAAGCACCATCCAACAAAAAATAATACAGACATGAATAGGACACAGAAAAAGAAAACAGAAATATAAACGGGTATGAGTAGGTCACAGAAAAGGAAATAAATAAAAATGGTTCACATGAGAAATACAAGTTAAAAGACACAGAGAAACCATTTTTCACTAGTCAGATTGGTAAAGATCAAAAATGCTTATAATGTAGTATGCTGGGAAGGCTCTGGGGAAACTGGCAAGCTATGCATTGCTGACGGAAGCATAAATTAATGCAATCTTTACAGATGCCAATTGGACAACATATTATTAAAATTATAAATTTATGTAACTTTTAACCCAGTAATTATATTTGCAGGTATTTATTCCACAGATATATGCATGTAATAATGAAATATACATATACTGACAAAATCAGTAAAGCATCATGGGGAAGAGCAACAAACAACATGAATGTCTAGAATAAAGGGACTGGTGAAAACTATCCTACCTCTATATGACAGAATACAATACTACTTTAAAAACAGAATAAAGGGGCTGGAAATGGTGGCACACACATTTAATCCCAGCACTCAGGCAGAGGTAGGAGGATTGCCGTGAGTTCGAGACCACCCTAGATTACATAGTTAATTCCAGGTCAGCCTGGACCAGAGTGAGACCCTACCTTGGGGAAAAAAAAAAAAAAGAATAAAGGAATGCATAATAATCTAACAGAAAGTAATCACTAAATCTGAGCTGGAGTGTGGCTCCATGAGTACAGTGTTTGCCTAGCGTATACAAAGTACTGGGTTCAATCTTCAGCACCATATAAACTGGCCATGGTGGTAGACATGTGTAATTCCAGCACTCAGAAGCAAAAGGAAGAGAGCCAGAAGCTCAAGATCAACCTTGGCTACAAAGCAAATTTGAGATCAGCCTGTCTCAAAATTCACTAACTTTGAAAACAGACAAAAATAATCACTAATCTTTTTAAGTAAAAAGGCAAAGTTGAGGGCTATAGAAATGGCTTAGTGGTTAAGTTCATTTGTAGTGTCTGGAGGCCCTGGCACACCCATTCTCTTTCACTCTCTCTGCCTCTTTCTCTCTCTCTCAAATAAATAAATAAAATATATTTTAAAAACATATATATATAAAGGCAAAGTTGAAAACCATATTTATGTTAAAAGAGGAAGCAAAATAAATATAATTGCATATATATGTGTGAGTGTGATTTCATAGTTACAAAAATTTTAACACTAGGTTTCGTCAAAAAGGTTTAGTGGCTGGCAGAATCTTATTATAGCAAACCCTTTTGATTTTTTTTTTTCTTTTCTTTGTATGAAGGGTGTCCAAGCCCATGGCTTCACACATGCTAGGGAAGCAAATACTTGACCACTAAGCTGCACTGACAACCCCTCCTTTTGGTTCTTTTGAATTTGGACCACGTAACTAAATTATGAACTCCAAAAATGCCATTAAGGGACTGGGAAGATGGCTCAGTTCAAGGGGCTTGCTTGCAAAGCCTGCTGGTCTAGGTCAATTCCCAAGCTACCCACCTAAGCCAGACACCAAAAAAAAAGTGGCACAATATGTCCACTGTTTGTTCTCAGTGGCAAGAGACCCTAGCATACACACACACGGGTACATTCATGCACATGCACACAAATAGGTATTTTTTAAAGCTATTAATAGGTTTTCATTTGATCCAAAAGCATAAAATGAACAGCAACAGAGTCTTTATTAAATTTAATCTGAACTATATAACAAATGTGCTGGTCTTCAGTCAAAAAGAAAGTCTTGTCCATTCAACAGACATCAATAATAAAGTTACACTCCTGAAAAATAAATAACTTTAATAATCTTAAATCTCTACTATGCTCCTCCTTAGTCCATGAGGGAGCACTCACCACCAACTGTCCAGGACATAAGCAGGGCAAATTGTGCAATCAGGTCAGGTGACTTAACAGTCAAGACTGTCGGAAAATGATTTTGGAGTGGGAGGATATGCACTAAAGCATGCACTCTGGACCGAAAGGAGGAAGGAAGCAGTTAAAAGAAAGGAATCTGGACTTCCTGTCAAGATGTCATCTGCCTAACCACGCTTCAGCACCCAAAGTAATACCAGGCAAGATATTTGGTATTCCAGGGTCAGCAGGTCCTAGCAGACCTCCAGGAGGAAGGTACGGAGGAGCAAAGTAGGGAATCTCTTGATTCCCACACTCTCGGGTAGCCCACTAGACCCCCCCCCAAACCCTTCAAGCACCTGTCCCAACTGCCACTGCAGACCAGGTTCGCTCCTCCTTGCATGCTCTGCAGATCCGGGCAAGGAGCCTCTAACCTTTCCTCCCACCGAACAGTCTCATTCTTCCCTCCTGCATCTTTCCTCCCTTCCTCCTCCCTTTCCCCATCACTGGGACCAGGCATATGGGTCCATGCCAAAGGGTCCTCACCATCCCCTCCCCGTCCTGCCACCCGCCACCCAGTCCACACCTTCTCATTCCCACACCACACTACCCGCCACTGGGATTGCCCCATCCCCTTCCCCCATCACCCCTCCAGGACCACTCCCCATCCCACCACCCAACCCCCAATCACACCACCCACCACTGGGACCACACCATCCCCTCCCCTCCTCCCATCCTGCCACCTACCATCTGAACCAAGCTGTCCTCTCCCCTTGCCCCACCACCTGCCAACTGGACAGCACCATCCCCTCTCCCCATCCCACCATCCACCTCCCAACTGCACTATATCCTCTACCGGTCTGCCACCCACTACCCGCCACCAGGTATGTGTTGTCCTCTCTCCCCACTCCACCATCTAGTCGAACTGTATCCTCTCCCCACCCACCACCTGATCTCCTGGTCTCCACTGACCAGGACGCCTCTCACCTGGGAAGACAGCCCCTCTCTGCCCACCATCAAAAGCCTAATCTAGTCAAACATAAAAGGGAACAATCACTGAAGACACTTCAAGGTAAACTGCAGCCTCCTCCTGAATTAAATAAGATTCCCACACTGTGATGAGCAGACCACAGCGCAAAAGGAACATCACCAATCATCACATGGAAGGAACCCCAACAAGGTTGCCTAGTCCCAAAATATAAGTCTCTAATCAAAATATAGAAGAGACAATAGGATCAGAATCCCAAAATGAGGAAACACGGTATATGACCCTGACAAAGCAATTGGCAGAACTTGCAGAAAATCAACAAAAGCCGAACAATTGTGTGAATGCTGTCCTCGCTAGGTTGGACCTAACAGGAAAAAAGAGAGAGAGACTTTAAAAGAGAGTTAAGTGATCTAAAGGAGAGCCAAAAAAAAAAGGGGGGGGCCTCAATAATAAGCTGGCTAACCTCAATGAGGACATAAATAAGTGCAAGGATGAATTCCAAGAAGCATTAAGAAAATCAGAAAATGACCTGAAAAGGGAACTAGACAGAGTGATGGACGCTATACAGAAAAGGGCAATAGAAAATACAGACCAAGTTGAACAAATCTAAACCTCTATAGAAGCTCTCAAGAACAGAGTCAGTCATGTGGAGGACAGAACCTCAGAACTGGGAAAGAAGACAGAAGAAACAGTTCATGAGTCAAAAAACATGAGTAAGTTAGAAAAAAATTTTTGAACAGAACATGAGGGAACTGTGGGATACCCTTCAACATCTCAACATTCAGATCATGGGTATACCAGAAGGGGAAGAAATTCAGACCAAAAGCATGTAGAACTTATTTAACAAAAGTATCAAAGAAGGGCTAGGGGACAATACCATATAAATCAGCTAGACTTAATGGACATCTACAGAACATTCTACCCAAAATCTACAGAATATACATTCTTCTCAGCAGCCCATGGAACCTTCTCCAAAATAGATCATATACTAGGCCATACAGCTGTCCTCCATATATTTAGGAAAACTGACATAATTTCCTGCATGATAGCAGACCACAATGCTTTAATGCTAGAAATTAACAAGAAATGCGCCAGGAACTCCATCAGCTTCTGGAGACTGAACAACACACTTTTAAACAATAAAGGGATAATGGATGAAATAAAAAATGAAGTTGTAAAATATCTAAAATCGAATGACAATGAGAACATACCATACCAAAAATTATTGGAAATAATGAAAGCAGTCCTTAGGGGAAAATTCAGAGCACTAAGTACCTTCATAACAAAGACAGAAGGATCCCAAATCAATAATCTAACCATCCATCTAAAGGCACTGGAAAAACAAAAAGAATCCAACCCAAAAAGCTCCAGACAGAAAGAAAGAATTAAGATCCGAGTGGAAATTAATGATTTGGAAACTAAGAAAGCAATTAAGAAAATTGATAAAAACAAAGAGCTGATTCTTTGAAAAAATAAACAAGATTGATAAACCAATGGTAAATTTGATCAAGTGAAAAAAAGAGATGCTTCAAATTAACAAAATTAAAAAGGAAAAAGGAGAGATGACAACAGACATAAGTGAAATTGGAAGAATCATCATGACTTACTTGCAAAATCTCTACTCCACAAAACTGGATAATCTGGAAGAAATGGATAAATTACTGGACACATACCACTTGCCAAAACTAAACACAGAGCAGATTAATCACCTAAACAAACCTATCAAACCCGTGGAGATTGAAAAGGTAATCAAAAACCTCCCCAAAAAGAAAAGTCCAGGACTAGATTTCTTCTCAGCTGAATTCTATCAAACCTTCAAAGAAGAACTGAAATCAAATTTTTCTCAAACTGGTCTGCAATAATCAGAGTCCAGGGAATCCTCCCCAATTCCTTTTATTAAGCTAGCATCACCCTAATATCAAAGCCAGGCAGAGACACCACAAGGAAAGAAAATTATAGGCTTATATCCCTAATGAACAAAATCCTTGCAAACCGAATTCACCAACACATCAAAAGCATTATCCACCTTGATCAAGTAGGCTTCATCCCAGGGATGCAGGGATGTTTTAACATATGGAAATTGGTCAAGGTAATACACCACATAAGTAAACTGAACCATAAAAACCACATGATCATCTCAATTGATGCAGAGAAGACCTTTGACAAAATACAACACCACTTCATGATCAAAACACTGGAAAGAATAGGCATGGAGGGTTTATATCTCAACACAATAAAGGTTATATATAAACCTCCTAAAGCCTAAATAATACTTAATGGGGATAAATCAAGGAGTTCCCACTGGGAACGGGAACAGGACAGGGGTGCCCACTCTCAGCACTGCTCTTCAACACAGTACTAGAAGTACTAGCCCAAGCAATAAGATGGGAGAAATAAAAAGGATTCAAATTGGAAAGGAAGAAGTCAAGTTGGCTCTATGTGCAGATGACATGATCCTATATATAACTGACCTGAAAGTCTCCATCTCAAAACTTCTAAAGGTGATAAATTCCTTCAGCAAAGTGGCAGGATGCAAAATCAATGCACAAAAATCAGTAGCTTTTCTATATGCAAAGGACAAATATACAGAGAAATAAATCAGTGAGACAAACAAATCAGTGAGGCAACAAAAAAATTAAATATCTTAGAATAACATTAAACAAGGATGTGAAAGACCTATATAATGAAAACACTCAAGAAAGAAATAGAGGAGGTCTTGAGAAGATGGAAAGACCTCCCATGTTCCTGGATATGTAGAATTAATATTGTGAAAATGGCAATTCAACCAAAAGCAATATATAGATTTAATGCAATACCAATAAAATACCAGCATCATTCTTCACAGAGATTGAAAAAATGATAGCAAAATTCATATGGAATGGCAGAAGGCCTCAGATATCCAAACATATACTCAGAAAAAAAAAAAAACCCTCTGGTGTTATCACCATACCCAATCTAAAGCTATATTATTACAAAGCCATAGTTATAAAACCAGCATGGTACTGGAATAAAAACAGAAACATAGACCAATGGAACAGAACTTAATACCCAGACCTTAGGGCAAACAACTATAGCTGCTTGATCTTTGACAAAGGTGCCAATAATGTAGACTGGAGAAAAGACAACATCTTCAACAAATAGGGTTGGACAAATTCAATGACCATATGTAGAAAAATGAAATTAGACCCACTCATATCACCATACACAAAAACCAAGTCCACATGGATTAAAGACCTCAATATAAACTGGGCATGGTGGCACACACCATTAGTCCCAGCACTCGGGAGGCAGAGGTAGGAGGATCATTGTGAGTTTGAGACCACCCTAAGAATATATAGTGAATTCCAGATCAGCCTGAGCTAGAGTGAGACCCTACCTCAAAAACAAAATAAAAGACCTCAATATAAAACCTGAAACTCTTCAACTACTGGAAGAAAAAATAGGAGGCACTCTCCATGATATAGGACTGGGAAAAGACTTCCTGAATAAAACCCCAGTAGCCAAGGAAATTAAACAAGCACTCAACCAATGGGATCTCATGAAGCTAAAAAGCTTTTGCACAAACATACCATAAGCAGGCCCAATAGATTACCCACTGAATGGGAGAAAATATTTGCCAGCTATAATACTGATAAAAACCTAATATCCAGAATCTACAAAGAACTCAAAAAACTAAACAGTAAAAAATCAAAGCCAGGTGTGGTAGTGCACGCCTTTAATCCCAGCACTCAGGACGCAGAGGTAGGAGGATTGCCTGGAGTTCAAGGCCACCATGAGACTACATAGTGAATTACAGGTCAGCCTGGGCTAGAGCGAGACCCTACCTCAAAAAAAAAAAAAAATCAAACAACCCACTCCAAAACTGGGTCTGAGAATTAAATAAGGAGTTCCCAGAAGAAGAATTACACATGGCTAACACACACTTAAGAAAATGTTCAACATCCCTAACCATTAGGGAAATGCAAATTAAAACAACTATGACATTCCACCTCACCCAAGTAAGGATAACAAACATTAAAAAATCAAATGAAAACAAATGTTGGCAAGGCTGTGGGGAAATAGGAACCCTCATTCACTGTTGGTGTTAATATAACCTGATACAACCACTGAAGAAATCAATATGGAGACTCCTGAAAAGGATGAATGCAAGTTACCAACAGACCCTGTTATTTCCTTTACTGGGCATTTACCCTAAAAGTTCCATGCCTCAGTTCAGAAATATTTGCTCAACCATGTTTATAGCTGCTCAATTCATAATAGCTAAAAACTAGAATAAACCCAGGTGCCCATCACTGGATGAATGGATAACCAAGATGTGGTATATCTATATGATGGAATTCTACTAAGCAGTAAGAAAAAATGACACATTGAAATTTGTAGAAAAATGGTTGAACTTGGAACAGTTCATTCTAAGTGAACTCACACAATCTCAGAAAGACAACCATTGCATGCATGATCTCACTCATCTGCAGTTCCTAACCTGGATCAGCCCAAATGGCTGACATAACTAAATAGCATCTTGAGGCTTGGACAATAGGGAGGGTAGGGCTTGGGGAAAGGGAAAAGGTGGGGGGCACTGGTACCATACAATCCTATATCCCGGAAGTCAGACTAAAAGGTGACCCTGAAGAAGACCTTAGGGGGGAGCACCTGAATTTTGATTTGGGGCCCTGGAGAGGGTGAGACAAAATCTAACCTCAAATTTTTCCTGTTTCTTCTCTTTTTCTTTTTTCTTTTCCCTTGACACTGGCCTGTATATAATTCCCTGTACCAGGATGTGGTCTGCATCCACAATGAGCTGTTGATCAGAGAGACCTACTAGATCTACAAAACAAAGACAGACTTCTGTCAGAGTGCTTGATTACCCACCAGAGGTTAATGGTAAGACCATACTGCTGAAGACACCAAATGCTGTTAGCACGGACCAGAGAGAGACCTGGTTGGAATCAGGAGGAGAGCCAGTCCCCAGACAATTAGCCCATCTAGTGTTGGAAGGCACTACATGAGCTACTGGGAGAAAGTGGCCAACATCTGTCCAAGCAACTCAAAGTCTAAGAAACTCAGAAGCAAACAACCTGATGTGAAGCTCATAAAGTGCAGTAGTGGCACACAGCCATGGTGACTATCCAACTACTCTTGGATGGTCAGTGCAAAGGAATCCATATCTGGAACTGGGAAACAAGTCAGAATCATATCCAGATAATGATTCTGCTTTCCATTGTCAAGCTCCCCACTAACTGGAGACTATAAGAGGAACTACACCCTTTAAATTCTCTCTAAATTAATAATGATTATCCCATTTAACCGGTGCTGACTTCACTCTCCATTGGAGAATCTGCTTCTCTTTTTCAGACAGGAGCTGGACCTGAGGAGATAAACAACCCAGTGTACTCCACCCTGGCCACAGATGAAATGGCAGAGGAACTGGGGAAATGAGCAGGAGTGTGGCTTTCTTAGTGAATCTGATATCAGCACAAGTAAAGTGAAAGAGACAAACAATTTAACTGAGGATGACACACCAGCTTGTCCCTGGTCTTCACAGGAATGCACACATAAGTATACATGCACCTACATACTGTGTGCCCATACACATATTAACACACACACACACACACACACACACACACACACACACACACCTGTTAAAAAGGGTAAAGTTAAAGGCACAGCGGAGCAGCCCATAAAATTACCATATATAATAGAATGCCAGAGACAAAGAACACTAAGGGGCATGGGGTATGGGGCTGGGGCTCAGTCAGGAGAGTGCTTGCCTAGCATACATGAAGCCTTGGGCTCCAGCCCCAACACTGCATAAACCAGGTATGGAAGTGGGGGAGACAGGAAGATAAGGAATAAAACATCATCCTCAGCCACACAGTAACCAGTGAGTTTGAAGCCAGCCTAGGCTACATGAGACCCTGTCTCAACACATCCACACACACACCGGGGGGCTGGGGGGAACTGAGAATAAGCAAATGGAAAAAAACTTCTAGAACTAAAATGCAAGCCTGTGAGCATCCTTGATCTTGAGCATCAGCCTTGCAAGCAGTGGGGTTTCAGGCATGTACCACTAAGCCCATCTGTACCCATTTTTTTTAAGATTGGTATCTTAAAGCAACTAACAGCACTCACTGCAACCAAGTGCTACCTTTTTAGCATATATTAATTGTACAAAATCATGAGTTTCATTAAGATGTTTTCATGCATGTATATCATGTACTTTACTCATGTTAACTCCTATCCCTTTCCTGCCCCTGTCCACTAGTCCCCTTCCTCTTTTGAAATAGTCCACCTTTCCACTTTCATGTCTTTTTATTCAGTCTGGATTCGGCACACAAGAAAACACATGCAATGCTTTTCTGAGTCACATTCGTTTCATTTAATGATGATCAAGTTCCATCCATGTTCCTACAAATAATGCCTGATCATCTTAAACTTCCACTATTATGATATTGTTCCAAATCCAAAAAAAAAAAAGCCTATGAGAAATCATTTTTATACAGGTCTTGTCTTGGTATAAAAAAAGCCTTTACCAACTCCAATACACCAGCCACAATCACAAACACTGAGTTTGATGGCTGTGGTGGTTTGATTCAGGTGTCCCCCATAAACTTATGTGTCCTCAATGCTTAGGTCCCCAGCTGGTGGCAACTTGGTAATTGAAGCCTCCTGGAGACATTGTATTGTTGGGGGCAGGCTTATAGGTATTATATAGCCAGCTTCCCCTTACCAGTGACTGGCACATTCTCCTATTGCTGTTGTCCACCTGATGTTGGCCAGTAGGTGATGTCCACCCTCTGCTCATGCCATCCTTTTCCCCTGTCATCATGGAGCTTCCTCTCGAGTCTATAAGCCAAAATAAACCCTTTTCTCCCACAAGCTGCTCTTGATTGGGTGTTTTCTGCCAGCAATGCAAACCTGACTGCAACAATGGCACTAAACATTAAGGCTATGATGAAAATTTTCTCAAATAACTTAATTGTGTCATTTACTTTTTACAATGCATTGCCCTTGCTGAGAGCACATGAAGATAGCAGACAAATATTCCCATGCTCTTTCCAGATCTGCTCTCCAAAGATAGCCCCAGCTCCAAGTGTGTGACTAACCCATTTGTAAAGCACTTGAATGCAGGAAACAAGACATTCTCGCTTGTCCCATGCTCACAAACTGAAAGACAACAGGCTTCCTCTCTACTGGTAACAGCCATTGATTTAACATATGATGCCAACACATGAGGAAGATATGGTACTGAACACACCTACACAACTAACCATATGTCAGCAACAAAGCAGGGTTCTTGTCTAGGACGTAAAACACTGGATTTGATTTACTTGCTTATTTTTGGAAAGAAGGAAACACAATAGAATGCAGTTCTATAAAATGAAAGTATCTTGGAGCCTAACAATCTCCATGCACAAAAATAAAGTACAAATGGATCAAAGACCTTAGTATAAAACCAGAAACTCTGCAACTACTGGAAGAAAAAATAGGAGGAACCTTCCGCGACATAGGAGTGGGAAAAGATTTCCTGAACAAAACCCCAGCAGCTCAGGAAATTAAACAATCACCCAACCATTGGGATCTCATGAAGCTGAAAAGCTTTTTCACTGACAAACATACTATAACCAAAGCCAGCAGATTACCCACAGAATGGGAGAAAATTTTCACCAGCTATACAACAGAGAGAGGCCTAATTTCTAGAATCTACAAAGAACTCCAAAACCTAAATAATAAAACACCAAACAACCCACTCACAAAGTGGGGCAGAGAACTGCACAGGGAGTTCTCAGAGGAAGAAATACAAATAGCAAATGCACATTTAAGAAAATGCTCAAAATCCCTAATCATCAGGGAAATGCAAATTAAAACAACTATGAGATTCCCCCTTACCCCAGTAAGAATAGCTAACATTAAAAAAAAAAAAAAAACAATGAAAACAAATGCTGGCAAGGCTGTGGAGAAATAGGAACAAGTTTTCACTGCTGGTGGGAATGTAAAATGGTTCAACCATTATGGACAGCTATATGGAGACTCCTGAAAAGGATGACCATAGACCTACCAAGGGATCCAGTTATTCCTTTATTGGGCATTTACCCTAAAGGTTCCAAGCCTCAGATCAGAGACATTTGCTCAACCATGTTTATAGCTGCTCAATTCATAATAGCAAAGAGCTGGAATCAACCCAGGTGTCCATCACTAGATGAATGGAAAACAAAGATGTGGTATATCTACACTATGGAATTCTACGTAGCAGTAAGGAAAGATGAAATAAGGAAATTTGAAAAAAAGTGGTCAAACATGGAACAGATCATCCTCAGTGAGCTCACCCAAGCACAAAAAGATAATCGTCGCATGGTCTCATTTATCTGTCGCTCCTAACCTGAATCCACGTGACATGCAGCCAAACCTAATAAACACTCTGAGGCCCAGACAAGAGGGAAGGTGGGATGGAGGGAGGGCAAGGGTGGGAGGGAACGAGAGTGGGAGGGAGGACAAGGGGGGGATACAAATTGGGACCCAAAAGGAAAAGATACTATAAAACCCTTTATTCTGAACAACAGGCTAAAACACTGATCCTTCAGCAGGCCTGCAGAGGGAACACCTGAACCACAGGAACCTGGAGAGAGCATCATGAAGGCTAACCCTAAGCTTGTCCTGCTTCTCTTTCTCTTTCTCTTCTCTTCTCTTCTTTCTCTCTCTCTCTCTCTCTCTCTTTCTCCCTCTCCTCTCTATACTCACTTTCTCTTTTACATTATCTATCTTTTTCTCCCCTCACCTTCCTAGGTGCAGACTTATAACTCCCAGTGCCAGCACAGGGTTAACTTCCACAATGAGCTGTTGATCTGAGACACCTACAAGGTTTCCCAAAAAAGACAGACTTCTGTCAGAGTTCTTGGTGACCCACTAAAGGTTAATGGTAAGACCCAACTGTTGAAAATAGCGTATGTGTGTGAGACCAAACACAGAGAGACCTGGCCAGAATCTGGAAGAGGGTCAGACCCAGACAGTTAGCTAGTCTAGTACCAGAGGGTGCTACATGAGCAACTGGGGAAAATGTCCAACATTGGTCCAAACAACTTGCAGTCTAAGATACCCATCAGGAAACAATCTGACGCAATGCTCATACAAGTGCAGTAGTGGCAAACAGCCATGGTGGGCAACCAACTGCTCTTGATTTGGCTAATAGATCCACTCAGTGGAATGGAACTCATTACTGGAACTGGGAAATAAGTCAAAACCAGGTACACAAAACAAGATCAGTCTCCAAGTTCAAGATACCACCAAATGTGGGCTAGAAGAGAGCCCACGCATATAAAATTCCCTCCAAAACATATATGGTCACCCCTTCTATCTAGTACTAACTTCTACTAACTTCTTTCTCCGTTGGAGAATTTGATTATCTCTTTTCAGATGGACAACGAACCTGAAGGGAGGATTAGCTAATCACATCTCACCAGGGCCCCAGCTGAAACCATAGAACAAGGCAGGGGAAGGGCAAGAATACAGCGTTCATGGAAATCACGACACCAGAAAAAGGCTGAAGGAGATAAACACAGAGAACATCCAACTCCAACTAAGCCAGATATCCAGAGACACAGAGGCTCACAAAACCTCATCACTGAAGCCGAACTAAAATGACCCCAATGTGGCTCAGGGAAACTCACGGAAGAGTGGGTGGAAAGATTATAAGATTATTAGAGTCACAAGTTGGGGCATTAAGCACAGAGACTGGGGCCTACCCCCCAGAACTCTTGACGACCCCCACAATGCACGACCCACATACCCCATTGATGAGGGTCCCTTTGGAAGAGGGAGGACAGGGAGGAGGATAATGGAACCAATACTATGAATGTAAAATCAGAATAATAGAAATAAAAATAATAAAATTTTTTTTAAAAAGAATGAAGAACATGCCTAAAAAGGTCAAGGACTGGAGAGATGGCTTAGCAGTTAAGGCATTTGCCTGCAAAGACAAAGGACCCAGGTTCAATTCTCCAGGATCCATGTAAGCCAAGATGCACAAGAGGGCACATGCATCTGAGGTTTGTTTGCAGTGGCTGGAGGCCCTGGCACGCCCACTCTCTCTCCTCTCTCTCTCTCTCTGCCTCTTTCTCTCAAATAAATAAATAAAATATACATTTTTTTAAAGGACAAAAAATAGGAACAGAAATTCTCCCTCTTGTAAAGAAAAGAATATAAACTATATATACACACACGCATCCATTTCACACTCACAATCCATGAGAATTATTTTTATTAGTTCACCAACTGTCTCAAGTGATGTTACAGGCTTTCAACATTACCTGAAGCTTGTGGAAAAAAGAGACATTAAACTTCTTTCTTCAGCAAACTTCTACAAATCCAAATGATAGTATTTTAGCATCTACTATGCATTTGTTAACTGATCTTGGGAAGAACAGAATAAACTCTGGTTTAAAATACTCTGAGCTCTCTCTGTATCTTATTAGGCAGTATCTCAGAAGCTGGAGCATAGTGGCATGTCTGTAATCCCTGCACTCAGGAAGCTGAGGCAGAAGGATTCCAAGTTCAAGGCCAATGTGAATTACATGGCAAGGCTGTCAAAAACAAAGCTATCTCAGTAAAAATCAGTAAAATTATTGTTTAACATATTAATGCAACAGACTAACAAAAAAATAAAAATTTCAAACACACACTAAATGTGTCCAAGATAACTCTGTTCATAACCCCCCCCCCACACACACACAGAGACAGAGGGGGCGGGGCAAATTCTCTGTAGTTAACTGCATCATAAGAATCCTGATATGGTGCTACATTGTGCTTCAGACAGCTAGGTGTGGTGATGCATGCCATAATCCAGCACTCCTGAGGCAGAGGCAGAGGCAAAAGTATCTGTACAAGTTTGAGCTCAGCACAGTGAGTTCCCATCCAGCCAAAAACCTGACTCAAACAGAGAGAGCAGGTGGGCTGGTAAGATGGCTCAGTACTTAGGAGTGTTTGCCACCCAAGCATGAGGGACTTGAAGGGCCTGAGACTGCCTGAGTTTGACTCCCCAGTACCCACATAAAAAACTGGACATGGGGCTGCAGAGATGGCTTGGTGGTTAAGGCACATGCCTGCAAAGCCTAAGTACCCTGGTTCAATTCTCCAGATCCCACATAAGTCAGATACACATGGTGGCACATGCACCTGGAATTTGTTTGCAGTAGCTAGAGGCCCTGTCACACCCATTCTCACTCTCTCTCCTTCTCTCTGTCTCAAATAAATAAATAAATAAAATCTTTTAAAAAAAAAAAACTGGACATGCCTCATAGTGCTGGAAAATGCAAAGTGCTATGAGAGCAGCTGGAGATTAACAGCTGCAAACTGATTAAGAAGGAGATCCTGCCAGAAGCATACACTTGTGCAATAGTGGCACACAGCCAATGTAGGTAACCAACTACTCATGGATTTGACTTAAGACCCACTCAGTGGGGGTGAACACACACCTGCCTCTGGGCACCAAGCCAGACTCCCTAGAAGAGTAAACCAATAGGCTCCAGAGAGAACGTTCACTGCTCTATAACCAAGAAGAATGAATATACACATCAACATATCTTTCTAATGACTAGGCTTATCCTCTTTTATTCAAAATGTTCTCACTTTTGGTTGGAGAATCTGTTCTATTTTATACATGGAGGAGAATATGGGGAGAACAAGGATACATCAATACATCAAGAAGAGACAGCCAGCTGTCTACCAGGAGATAGGTCATCTCCACTTCATCTGTCTGGACCCAGAAGTCATTACAAGGTAAGTGGTGACACGAATACTGCTCTCTAACGGCTAGCCTGAAAACCAGTTCCAAGGAAATAGCGACAAACACACTGGTCAAACTTCATAAAAATAGAACCAGAGTCTACAGAGAAAGCAACACTTAATCAGATCTCTATCTTGCCTACCAAGGCACAGGGAGCATTGCAGAAGAGAGATGGAAATATTGTAAGAGACTCAAGGTGGGTGGGAATACCCAGAGACCCCATGCATGGCCCCCCCCACTGCAAAGATAGACTGAGGCCTCTTGGTCCCCATAATGAATAACAATAACCCAACTGAAGACCCTCAACAAGTGTGGAGGAAGTATATGTGTGCAACCATTTTATTTAAAAATTCAATAATTTTTTTAAAATAGACAAACAGAATATGCATGGATGAGCAATAGACACCCAATGTGAACAAGTGCATGGATGAGCAATACACACCCAGTGTGAGGAAGTGCATGGATGAGCAACAGACACCCAGTGTGAGGAAGTGCATGGATGAGCAATACACACCCAGTGTGAGGAAGTGCATGGATGAGCAATACACACCCAGTGTGAGGAAGTGCATGGATGAGCAATACACACCCAGTGTGAGGAAGTGCATGGATGAGCAACAGACACCCAGTGTGAGGAAGTGCATGGATGAGCAACAGACACCCAATGTGAGGAAGTGCATGGATGAGCAACAGACACCCAGTGTGAGGAAGTGCATGGATGAGCAATACACACCCAGTGTGAGGAAGCGCATGGATGAGCAACAGACACCCAGTGTGAGGAAGTGCATGGATGAGCAAAAGACACCCAATGTGAGGAAGTGCATGGATGAGCAACAGACACCCAGTGTGAGGAAGTGCATGGATGAGCAATACACACCCAGTGTGAGGAAGCGCATGGATGAGCGACAGACACCCAGTGTGAGGAAGTGCATGGATGGCTGAAAGATACCCAGTGTGAGGAAGTGCATGGATGAGCAATATACATCCAGTATGAGGAGGTGCATGGATGACTGATATACACCCAGTGTGAGGAAGTGCATGGATGAGCGACAGACACCCAGTGTGAGGAAGTGCATGGATGAGCGACAGACACCCAGTGTGAGGAAGTGCATGGATGAGCGACAGACACCCAGTGTGAGGAAGTGCATGGATGAGCAATACACACCCAGTGTGAGGAAGTGCATGGATGAGCAACAGACACCCAATGTGAGGAAGTGCATGGATGAGCAAGAGACACCCAGTGTGAGGAAGTGCATGGATGAGCAATACACACCCAGTGTGAGGAAGTGCATGGATGAGCGACAGACACCCAGTGTGAGGAAGTGCATGGATGGCTGAAAGATACCCAGTGTGAGGAAGTGCATGGATGAGCAATATACATCCAGTGTGAGGAAGTGCATGGATGACTGATATACACGCAGTGTGAGGAAGTGCATGGATGAGCGATAGACACCCAGTGTGAGGAAGTGCATGGGTGAGCGATAGACACCCAGTGTGAGGAAATGCATGGATGAGCGATAGACACCCAGTGTGAGGAAGTGCATGGATGACTGATATACATGCAGTGTGAGGAAGTGCATGGATGAGCGAAGTGCAGTGTGGAAGTGCATGGGTGAGCGATAGACACCCAGTGTGAGGAAATGCATGGGTGAGAGACAGACACCCAGTGTGAGGAAGTGCATGGGTGAGCAATAGACACCCAGTGTGAGGAAATGCATGGATGAGCGACAGACACCCAGTGTGAGGAAGTGCATGGATGACTGATAAGACACCCAGTGTGAGGAAGTGCATGGGTGAGCGATAGACACCCAGTGTGAGGAAATGCATGGATGAGCGACAGACACCCAGTGTGAGGAAGTGCATGGATGACTGATAAGACACCCAGTGTGAGGAAGTGCATGGGTGAGCGACAGACACCCAGAGTGAGGAAGTGCATGGGTGAGCGATAGACACCCAGAGTGAGGAAGTGCATGGATGAGCGATAGACACCCAGAGTGAGGAAGTGCATGGATGAGCGATATACATGCAGTGTGAGGAAGTGCATGGTTGAGCAACAGACACCCAGTGTGAGGAAGTGCATGGATGAGCAACAGATACACAGTGTGAGGAAGTGCATGGATGAGCGACAGACACCCAGTGTGAGGAAGTGCATGGGTGAGCGACAGACACCAGTGTGAGGAAGTGCATGGGTGAGCAATAGACATGCAGTGTGAGGAAGTACATGGGTGAGTGACAGTCACCCAGTGTGAGGAAGTGCATGGGTGAGTGATAGACACCAGTGTGAGGAAGTGCATGAGTGAGTGATAGTCACACAGTGTGAGGAAGTGCATTGGTAACATGAGTGTTTTAAATCTCAGGAGGCTTATAGCAAGAAGGAAGCAACCCGGGCGTGGTGGCATACGCCTTTAATCACAGCATTCGGGAGGCAAAGGTGGGAGGATCGTCATGAGTTCGAGGCCTCCCTAAGATTACATAGTGAATTCCAGGTCAGCCTGAGATAGAATGAAACCCTACCTTGAAAAACGGAAAAAATGAAAAAATAAAAAAAGGGAACAGAGACATGAGAATTCACCCTAAATTCAGGAGAATTTACCCTAAGCTCACAGGTCAGCCAGCCTGCCAAACACTGCAGTGAACAACAAGAAAAAGCCTTAAACACAGTAGAAGACGGTCACCAACACCCAAACGTCATCCTCAGACCTCCACGTGCATGCCAACATGAACACACACACCAAACAACAACAACAACAAAAAGAGTCCACGGAAAGCTAGTTTGCTATAGTATACATACACAAAGCAGTGCTGGAGACAAGTACTCCAAGAACCTTTCTAGTACTGAGAGTGAGCCATGAATAGCTTCCAACACTGCCAACATGGCCACTTTGTCATAGGCCCATTGAACAAGCACTAAGATGGCTGGAGAAGGTAGGTGACTGATAATCACAAAGCACCCGGCTTTGTTCACCTCATTAGTAACAGTCTCCATGTAAATTTGCACCCTTGGTGCGGGAGGGAGCCTTTAAATAAGACACAATCTTAGTCTGTGCACATTCAGAGAAGTTCTTCCTCTCACTTCTCCCATAAACTTCCTTGTCACCAATCTTCAGATCTTGTTTGTTCCAAGTCTCTGGGCATCCAAACAAAACATGAATCAATGCAGATTTTGACAATTGGCACAAATAAGACTGACTAAAGTTGTGCCTGCTAAGAGAACTGTCCTTCACGATGTTCACTGATGGTCAATCTTGTGTGGAGTTTTGCTATGGGGTCTACTTTTGCATATATCAGCATTTTATCCACACCCATTTGTAAACCAAGGTCAAGTTTCTTTGCTCTTCACTCAACTGGTCATAGGAAACATCCCCAGATACTGTAGGCATGGACTAAATGAAATACCAAATGAAAAAGTATCAAAGGAATCAGTGTCACTTTTTCATTATAACTTACCTTTAACTTCTGGTCCTTATCAAGCTTGGTCACTTACAGAACATTTCTATTCAACAGATAATGCTATTTGTGGCTAAATAACACTCAATTTATAAGAAACTTGGATGACAGGTCACCTGATATCTCACAAGCAGGTGGTCAATCTCTAGAGCTTCTTATCTATAGAGGAAGGTATATAGCTTTACTGGTGGTTGTCAGCAGCAAATGATAAACAAAAAGAAGGTAGAAGATAAAACACTGAATACAACCTCAGCTCACAGTAGGAACGAATGGATGCCGTTCCCTAAATCTCCACTCCAAGATGTCATCAGTAAGATAAGGAGACGCAACAAAACTCTTCAGTGAACATTGCATCCTTACATAGAGAAACTGGCTGTAACCCCTCCTTCAGATTGGAAACAAATATGATTAATATGCCTGAAAGACATTATTACATACACTAAGGTAGATGAAAAAGACAGAGTGCATCACAACTCTAAACATCGCCCACACAATTGTTAAACCCAAGCAAATGAGGCTGTTGAATCCACTAAGTAACCAGAGAATCATAAAAAAAGAAGGAAATGTGGGAAGATAAGGTAGGCATATGTTCCAGTTTCCAAGCAAAAATACACTGAGTAACCTGTTCATGTGTAAGAAATCCCTGAAATACAATGAGGCTTTTTCTTTACTTTGATTGATTTTTGTTTTTGTGTTTTATATTGCTTAACACTAAGCCTTAAAAATGTGGAGCAGACTGGCCTTGAATTCAAGATTCTCCTGTCTTCCCTTCCTGAAGGCAAGAAGCATGCTAGTTAGTTAGTTAGTTAGTTAGTTAGTTAGTTAGTTAGTTAGTTGCGGGGGGGGGGGCATTGTAGAGGTCAGAGAACAACCTCAAGGTGTCTGTGCTCTTCTACCTTCTTTGAGATAGAGTTTCTTGCTATTTCAAATAAACCCTAGTCTCGCTGGTCCATGAGCTTTGTGTTCTCCTGGTTCTGCCTGGATTATCATAGGCACCACTCTGCATCCAGCTTTATGTGGGTGTAGGGGAAGATCGAACTCAGGTCAGCAGGCTTTGCAAGCAAGCATTTGTAACCACAAATCCATCATCCCACCCTACCCATACTATTATAAAGAGAATTTATAAACCAATAGGAAAAAGCTTGAAATCCTGAGCACCAAATGATAATAGCAAGCTAATCTCATTTTCCCTTCCAAGAAGCTAGCAGTCATTTCTGAATGAACTCTACCACAAGTCTTAGAAGCTGAACTAAGATTACATTAGTTGATTTTCAGATTATAATGAAAAGGAAAAACTTACAAACAGGAAACAATTTTTTTCAAAGTTAAAAACTACTAGTCACGGCTGGAGAAATGACTTAGTGTTAAGGTGCTTACTGGCAAAGCCTAAGGATTCAGGTTCAGTTCCCCAGTACCTACATAAACCCGATGCACATAGTGGTGCATGCATCTAGAGTTCTTTTGCAGTGGCTGGAGGCTCTGGCATGCCCATCCTCTCTCTCTCTCTATCTGCCTCTTTCTATCCACCTCAAATAAATAAATAAGCAAAATAAAAGATAAAAATAAAAATTACTAGTCACTAAACTGAAAAGGGCTTTGCATATATTCAAAAAACTCTAATGCCAATGGACACAGAATGGGAAGCAGAACGAGAGATGGTAGGAGTTCAAACATACTCCCACACTCACTAGATAGGTACCTCTAGCAAATGACTTCAGTCTAAGACTTACATTCGTATCTATAAAATAGCATAATAATACCATCTATCTCACAGATCTCTTTGGAGGATTACATGTAAGTACATGCAAAGCCCTCTGCACAGTGCTTCTTGTAAGGCAAGTTCTCAGTATCACATTAGCTATTATTAATGACTGTCAGCAGTCCTAGTCTTGAGCAGAATTATGAAATCAACTTTTCCATTAGGTATTCCCACCTCCTTTCTCAATCATGTTTAACCATCTGACAACCCAATAACAATTATGTATAACCAATAAACATGGGAGAAGAATAGTACAGCAAAAGGCAATAGGTTAAGTAAACAGGCCCTGGCTTCAGACTGCCAGTAACTCATTTAATGGCTTGGCACAAGCCTTCCAATCTCTATGGGCCTCCATTTGTTGAGCAGTTAAACAAGTCTGCATTAAAAGCTGTCAGGACTTTTTTTCTCCTTTACACAGCCATGCTTATAGCACATATTAGACATTTATGTTTCATAATGTGATACACCTATTCATGCTCTTCCCGGATTTCTGCTTTTATCATCCTCATCCTCAAACACCAGCCCACTACCAGAATATGTCTGAAAGTAATGAACCCCTCTGCAGCAAGCATAAATATGAATCATCTCTTATAGACAATTCTCCCTGCTCCCATCCATTAAACTGAAAACTTTATTGAAGTCACCCCACCACCTCCCCATGAAAAGACTCTGGTTAAAACTTAATCACTATTTCTGCAACAAAAATGTTCTCCCAAAACTCAAATAGTAATTGATCTATGAGAAAACATAGGAATCATTATCATCTTTATTAGATGGACCCCAAGTACTGCTATTCCCAAGTGATCAATAGCATTGGATTGACCTACATTAACTCAAAATTAAACAAGTTGACACCATTTGCATTTAATTATGTGTTTCTACTCTTTCTCCGAGGTCCTGAGACTTATAAGCATGAACAAAGCATTCATCAATAACACTGATTTTCTCAGTAATCTGACCTAAGTGTGGGCTACAGGGAAGGCAAGACAGCAAGAAAACTGAAGAGTTAGTAATGCCATAGAAAGGAAATTACCATTTCCCTCAAGGTATCTGGAAGCAATCTCAATAAAAACAGTGCTATTTGTCATTCAACACACAAAACCTAGGAATGAAAACAAGCTAGATTTTATACAGGTGTGACTTGTTTTATATAACACCCATCCTGATCTAATAGTATACATAAAGTGAATTTTATAAAACTAATAAACTTACTAAGGGTGTTTACTAGCCAGAATAAAGAATGGATAATGGAGACCGGAGAGACAGTTCAGCAGGTAAATGCACTTTCTGCATAAGCATGAGGGCCTGAGGGGGCCCTGGATTGGACCAGTATGAGTCTCCAGAACTCACATAAAGTTAGGCATGGCCACACACATCTATAACCCAGCCCTGTGGGGAGCAAAGACTGGAGAATAACTGGTGCTTACGGACAGCAAGTGAGAGACTCCATCATCCATAAAAAAACAAGTGAGTGCCGGGAGTGGTGTGGTGGTGAACGCCTTTAATCCCAGGACTCAGGAGGCAGAGGTAGGAGGATCACCATGAGTTCAAGGCCACCTTGAAACTACATGGTTAACTGCAGGTCAGCCTGGGCCAAAGTGAAGACCCTACCTCGGGAAAAAAAAAAAAAAAAAACAAGTGGGTGAGTGATAGAGGGGCACATCTGATGTTCTTCTCCAACTACCGCAGGCAAGCCCATGGGGAACTGCATCAGCATATACATGTAATTACACTACACATACTACACACATGCAAAATTAATACTAATAATAATATATTGGGGCAGAGTAGCTGAGGCGGTACAGTGTTAGCCACATAAGCATGAGAACCTGGGACCATGTGAATTCAATTCCTCAGCATGCCACATAAACAGCTAGGCATAGCCATGCAAGCCTGTAACCCCACTCCCTTTTAGAGTAGAGATCAGAGAATCACTGGGGCTCATGAGATAGCAGCTCCAGGTTCAAAGAGAGACTTCATCTGAAAAAAAATACTGAGATGAGTGATAAAGACATTAAAAGTTTTCCTCTACCCTCTGCACAACTGTACATCTTCACACAGACATGCATACACTACATACCTTCATATACTACACACATATGCAAAAAGTGCATAAAAGCTGTATAGAATAATTTATCTCATATATTTTGAAAATATATCTATCTATATATGTAGAAATAGATGCGTCTCCATTCTGAGTTTCTGACCATGACTAGATTTGCTTAAAGAAACCAAAACCTATAAATAAAAGCATAGATCTGGGGCTGGAGAGATGGTTAAGGTGCTTGCCTGCAAAGGCTAAGGACCAAGGTTCAATTCCTGAATACCTACATAAGTCAGATAAATATGGTGGTACATACATCTGGAGTTCATCTGAAGTGGTTAGAGGCGCTGGCATGCCCATTCTCTCTCTCTCTCGCTCTCTACCTCTCTGTAATAAATAAATAAATTTAAATTTTTTTTAAAAGAAAATACATTCCAGTTCCATGGTCCCAGTACCCCTGTTTCTGGACCCTATCAGCATTCTGCAAAAGGAGGCCTTTTGTTCCAGCTTCCAGATTCTCTATGCCCCTGGGTCCCCAACTCCTGGATGTCCTGCTTCAGAGGGTATGCACATGAAGTGAGTAAACCAGAGATCCACCTCCCAATACCCTGGCCTCAGTACCCTGCTCTTGGCTTGGAGCAACCTGGACCCTGACTGCATGCTGCAGAATCAGGTCTTTTGCTCTGGCTTCCTGATTGACCAGTTCCAGGATCCGGAACTCCCAGGATCCCCTGCACCAGATGGTGCACACACAGAAGTAGGCCAGATCTCTGGGTTCTTTCCCCACCTCAAAGTTCCCTGACCCTGGTACCCCTGCTGCTGACCTGGCACAGCCTAGACCCTGTGTGCATGCTACAGAAGAAGGTCTTTGGCTCAGGCTTCCTGATTGACCAGCCCCTGGGTCCCCAACTCACTGTTCTCTGAGCCAAAGGGTGCACAGGCCACTGTGGGAAATGGCCTTTTGCTCCTGGCTCCCCAGCTTCCCACCTTCTGGTTCCCAACCCCCTGAGCAAATGGAGTGAGCAGGCCCGATCTCCCAGCTGCCACCTCACAGTTCCCCGTGTACCTTTGATACACTTGGAACCTCTACAATCTGTATCTGTGTGGTTATAACCCCAACCTACTCCAATCCAGTTCTCATTTAAAACAGAACACTCATTGAAGATCTTACAAAGACAAATACTTACTTCCTCCTAAATAAAATAAGATGATAACCCCATGATGGCTAGACCACAACGCCAAAAAAAAAAAAAAAAAAAAGCCAGAAAACTGAGAGATCCCACAATGCACAATGGAAACCTCCAATGAAATCACAGAGAAAAACAACAGAATTTGAATCCCAAAATGAAAGCATAACAAGCTATATGACCCTGATCAAGCGAAGTGCTGAACCAAAAGCAAATCATCAAAAATTCAACAATCACATAAATGAAAATGAGCAGTAGGAAGTATCAAGAAAAATCAGACCTTGACCTGAAATCATACCTCAAAAAATAGATGGGCATGATACTCAAAAAAAAAAAAATCAAATAGAACATTTAAAAACCTCTCCCGAACCCCGAACTAATAGTCACTCATGTGACAGAGCTCTGAGCTACAAGATAAGACAAAAGAAATTGATTAAGAGTCCAAAAACTTTGCTAAGGTCAAAAAATCATGCAAACAGAATACAAGGTTAGTGTAGGATACCCTAAAACAGCCAAATATCTGGATCATGGGTATACCAGAAGAAATCCAGGCCAGAGGCACACAGAACATAATCAACAAAATTATTGAAGAAAATTTTCCTAATCTTGCAAAAGAGAAGCTCATCAAGATACAAGAAGCACACAGAACACCAAACAGACAGGACCAAAGAAGAACTCTCCAAGGCACATCATAGTTAAAACTCTTAATGAAAACAAAGAGAGAGTGCTAAAAGCAACAAGAAACAATTCACTACATACAAAGGCAATCCCATCAGAATTACCTCAGATTTCTCAATGAAAACCTTGAAAGCCAGAAGGGCCTGGAATGAAACACTTCAAAGTCTAAAAAACTATGGCTTCCAACCCAGTGAAAGCATCCCTCAAGATAGATGGAAAAAGAAAAACTTTCCATGAAAATGTCAACTCTATGATTACAGGAACACAAAGCCAAACCTACAGAGAACAGTTCAGGGAATACACCACACAGAACAGTCAAAACAACCAATCTCAAGAACCTACTAGAAGAACATCACAATAACCAAAAAATAAAGTAGGTTCAAAGCCCAAGAGCATACCAAACTTCATACAACACCCCATCATGGCCAGGATTAAATCAAACCTCACAGTTATAACTTTAAATATTAATGGGTCTTATCTCATCCATCAAAACACACAGTTAACAGGTTGGATCAGAGAATGGACCCTTCTATCTGCTGTCTTCAAGAAACCCACCTCATCACTAAAGACAAACACCTCAGGGTGAAAGGATGGAAAAAAGAAATAAGCAGGTGTTGCTATAGAAATAGCTCATAAAATAGACTTCAAACCAAAAGTAATCAAAAAGGGCAAAAAAGGCCACATTTTACTCATCAAGGGAATGATCCAACATGAGGGCATCACAATCATAAATCTATATGCACCAAACACAGGTGCACCACAGTTTATAAAACAAAACCCACTTGACAAATACCACCATCATAGCTGGGGACTTCTAGACTCCATTATCATCAACAGACAGACCATCCAAGCAGAACATCAACAGGGAAATAATAGAGCTCAACAACGCCATAGATCAAATAGACATAACAGACATCTACAGGACATTTCACCTCAATTCTACAGAATACACATTCTTCTCAAGAGCCCACAGAACCTTCTCCACAATAAATCATGTATTAAGCCATAAAGCTTGCCTCCATAAATTCAGGATAAATGACATAATTTCCTGCTTTATATCAGATCATAATGCTTAAAAGCTACAAATTTCCAGGTGTGGTGGCACACGCCTTTAATCCCAGCACTTGGGAGGCAGAGGTTAGAGAATTACTGTGAGTTCAAGGCCACAGAGTGAATTCCAGGTCAGCCTGAGCCAGAGTAAGACCCTACCTAGAAAAACCAAAAAAGAAAAACCAAAAAAAAAAAAAAACAAGAGACACATCAGGAATTCCACCAGGTCATGGAGACTGAAAATACACTTTTTTTTTTTTTTTGGAGGCAAGCCCACCAGACTGGCCTCTTTTTGATGCAAGAGAGCGAGAGCAAGAAAGAAAAAGAAAGAGCATGCCAGGGCCTCCAGCCACTGTAACTGAATTCTAGACAGTGCATCCCTTGTAAGTATGTGTGATCTTGAGCACATGTGTCATCTACTCCATCTGGCTTACATGGGACCTGGAAAGTCAAACATGAGTCCTTAGGCTTTGCAGGTAAACACCTTAACCACTAAGCAATCTCTCTAGCCCATGAACAATACAGTTTTAAGCAATGAGTGCATTGTGGAAGAAATCAAAAAAAAAATTATAAAATTTCTAGAATTGAATGCTAATGAAAACACAATTTACCAAAACTTATAGGACACAATGAAGGCAGTCCTATGGGGAAAATTCACAGCACTAAATACCTTCATAACAAAGACAAGAGATCTCAAATTAATAACTTAACCATCCACGAAAAGACATTAGAAAAACAAGAAGAATCCAACCCTAACAGCTATAGACAGAAAGAAATAATCAAGACCAGAACAGAAATTAATGAATTAGAAATTAAGAAAACAATTAAGAAAATCAATGAAACAAAGAGCTTTTTCTTTAAAATAATAAACAGGATTGATAAACCCTTGGCAAATCTGATTAAATGAAAAAAAAGAAGGACTAGAGAGATGGCTTAGAGGTTAAGGCTTTTGCATGAGAAGCCTAAGGACCCATGTTTGACTCTCCAGGTCCCATGTAAGCTAGATGCAAGGTGACACATGTGAGCAAGGCTGCACATGTGCACTGGGTGGTACATGCATCTGGAGTTTGATTACAGTGGCTGGAGGATCTGGTGTGTCAATTCTCTCTCCCTCTCTCTCTCACCCCCACTCACACTCTCCCACATTAAAAAAAATAGGCCAGTCTGTTGGGCTGCCTCAAAAAAAAAAGGAAAGAATAAAAGAGAAGTCTCAAATTAACAAAATAAAAAATGAAGAGGGAGAGGTCACAGCAGACATCAATAAAATTGGAAGAATTATCAGGGCATATTTCCAAAATCACTACTCCACAAAATTGGATAACCTAGAAGAAATGGATAAATTCTTAGCTACATACCACCTACCAAAACTAAACTCAAAAGTAGATTAATTTCCTCAACAAACCAATCTCATCCATTGAGCTTGAAAAGATAACAAAAACCTCCCAAAAAAGAGAAGTCCAGGACGGGATGGCATCTCAGCAGAAATGAAGAACTGAAACCAATTTTATCAAACTGTTTCACACAATTGTAGAACAGTGAATCCTCCCCAACTCCTTTTATGAAGCTAGCATCACCCTAATACCAAAATCTGACAGAGATGTAACAATAAACTATAGGTCTATGTCACTGATGCACTTACATGCAAAACTCCTGAACAAAATCCTCAAAAAACAAATTCAACAAGACATCAAAAGTATTATCCACCTTGATCAAGCAGCATTCATCCCAGGGATGCAGGGATGTTTCAACAAATGGAAATCAGTCAACATAATAAACCACTTAAATAAACTTAATCACAAGAACCATATAATTATTTGCAGAGAAGGACTTTGACAGAATACAACATCACTTCATGATCAAAACACCATAGAGAATAGGTACAGAGGGTTTATATCGCAACACAATAAAAGCTATATATAAGCCACCTAAAGCACAAGTAATATTTAATGGTGAAAGATTCAAGGAGTTGTCGTTGAGATCAAGAATAAAACAAGGGTGCCCATTCTCACAGCTGCTCTTCAACATAGTCCCAGAAGTCCTAATCTAAGCAATAAGACAGGAGAAAGAAATAAAAGGGAAACAAATTGGAAAGGAAGAAGTCAAATCAGCCTTTCTTTCAGATGACATGATCCTATATATAAGTGACCCAAAAGTCTGTACCTCAAAACTTCTAAAGGTGATTAATTCCTTCAGTAATCTAGCAGGATACAAAATCAATGCACAAAAACCAGTAGCCTTTTATATGCAAAGAACAAATACACAGAAAGAGATATCAGCGAGGCTGTCCCACTTTCAATAGCCACAAAAAAAAAATCAAATGCCTTGGAATAACACTAATCAAGGATGTGAAAGACCTATATAATGAAAACATAAAAACACTCAAAAAAACTGAGGAGAACAAGAGATGATGGAAAGACCTCCCACGCACATGGATAGGAATAATTAATATTGTGAAAATGGCAATTCTACCAAAAGCAATATATATATTTAATGCAAATAAACATCATTCTTCACAAAGACAGAAAAAATGATTTCAAATTCATATGGAATGGTAGCAGACTTCAGATATCCAAACAGATTGTCAGCATAAAGAAACATATCTGGAGCTATCACCATACCCATCTAAAGATATACTACAAAGCCATAGTAACAAAAACAGCATGGTACAGGCATAAAAAGAGACATATAGACCAATGGAACAGAATTGAAGACCCAGCCCTAAAGTCAAGTAACTACAGCTACTTGTTCATTGACAAAGGTGCCAAAAATGTAGACTAGAAAAAAGACAGCATCTTCAATAAATGGTGCTGGACAAATTGGATAACCACATGTAAAAAAATGAAACTAGACCCACTTATGTCACCATACATAAAAACCAACTCCAAGCCGGGCTTGGTGGTGCATGCCTTTAATCCCAGCACTTGGGAGGCAGGGGTAGGAGGATCACTGAGAGTTTGAGGCCACCCTGAGACTACATAGTTAATTCCAGGTCAGCCTGGACCAGAGTGAGACCCTACCTTGCAAAACAAAAAAAAAAAAAAAAAAAAAAAAAAAAAAAACTCCAAATGGACCTCAACATAAGACCTAAAACTCTTAAACTATTAAAAGAAAAAAACAGAAGGAACTCTGCACAATATAGGAGTGGGAAAGGACTTCCTAAACAACACTCCAGTAGCCCAGGAAATTAAACCAATGGGAACTTTTGCACAAACATACCATAAGCAGAGCCAATAGATTACCCACAGAAAGACAAATGCCATGTGTTCTCACTCATCTGCAGTTCCTAACCTGGATCAGTTTGAGTTGCTGGCATACCTGACAGCATACCTAGACAACAGAGATGGAAGCCTTTGGAAGAAGGGGAAGAGGAGGTTAGGAGGAAATAAACAGATCTCAACCCAAAATGAATTGGTATCATAAAACCTTTTTCCTTTAAGGGAGACTGAAAGATTTAACCCTGAACAAGAGTATGGGTGGGGAGCGGGCATCTGAAAAGAAATGCCCTGGAGAGGGTGGGATGAAGCCTAACCTTAAAATTTTTTCGCTCTGACCTATAGCTCTTAGTACCAGAAATTAGTGCTACCCACATTGAGCTGTTGATCAGAGAGACCTACAAGGTCCCCAAAACAAAACACACTTCTGTCAAAGCACTTGATTACCCACCTGAGGTAAAAGTAAGGCGTATTTCTGAAGACACCATATGCTACTGACACAAAACAAGGAGAGTCCTGGCTGGAATCCAGAAGCAAGCCAGTCCCAGACAGCCTGACTAGTGACGGAAAAGTGCTACATGCGCTAACTGGGGAAAGTGGCCAACAATACTGTAAGCAAGCATGGGTCTAAGCTACTCAGAAGCAGCCACCCTGACAAAATGTACACACCAGTGCAATGGTGGCACACAGCCTTGGTGGGTAACCAGTGGCTTTCCAATTGGCTAAGAAATCCACTCAGTGGAAAGGAACCCATATCTGTACCTGGTAACCAGGTTAGAATCCTATGGAGACAAAGATTATGCTCTCCAGTGTCAAGCTTCCACTTGGTGTTTGGCTAAGAGGGATACATACATCAAAATCTTCCTAAATTTATACTGCTTATCCTATTTAACCTATGCTAACTTCACTTTCTGTTGGAGAATCTGTTTCTCTTTTTCAGAAGGTAGCAAGACCTGAGAAGATAAATCACCCCTCACACTTCAGCCAAGGCCCACGTGAAACCACAGAGGAACTGGGGAGACGAGCAAGAGTGCTGCTTCCATGGTAAACCTGACAATCAGCACCACGGTGAAGGAGACAGACCCTGAGGATACTTAACAAATTCCCAAAGCAGAGATCCAGAGGCTCCTAAGATCTTGCTCATCACTGAAGTCGACTTAAAACACACCCACCACGGTTCAGGGAATTTTGAGGAAGAGGGGGTGATAAGGCTATAGGAGCCACAGGTTGGGGCGTCATGTCCAGAGGCATTGCCTCCCCCTAATAACTGACTGCTGCTGCCACAATGCATAACCCACTACCCCATGAGGAATACTAGCAACACCACTGAGGAGGGCCGACTAAGGAATGTGGGCAGAGACGAGGGAAAATAAGGTACCAACACATGATATATCCATACAAAGTATGTTAGTAATAAAAAAGAAAATAATCTATTTTTGGTATTAATTTCCATCTTATTTAAAAATTTATTCAAATGACAGAGAACAAAAGAGACCATGCATACAATAAAAAGAAATGAATGTTAGAAAATACACTGCTGGGCTGGAGAGATGCCTCAGGGGTTAAAGCACTTGCCTGGAAAGCAAATAATCTGGGTTTGATTCCCCAATCCCCATGAAAAGCCAGATGCACAAAGTGGCACATGCATCTAAAGTTCATTTAGAGTGGCTAGAGGCCCTGGCGAATCCATTCTTTCTCTCTCCCTCTCTCTCTCTCTCTTTTCTCTGTCTCTCTGTGCAAATGATAAATATTTTTTCAAAAAGATTGCTCCAGGAATAGTGTTCATTATCAGTTCCTGCACACAAGACTGACTTCAATTACACTGAGAGAATCAAACTCTTCAAACACACTGACCTCTCCAGTGGCCCAACACTCTTTCTAATGTATTTACAACAGGTTTAATCACTGGTAGAAAAAATCCAAATACAACATGTGAATTTCCTTTGCCTTTGCAAACCTGAGGCCTTCATTGCTCTAAGACGTAACCTCAACCTTTTGTCAATAGCCAAAAACTTCATCTGAAAAAGAGACTGACATTAGCTCACTGCCCTGGTAGATCTCTACACACATGTATCACATGATCTTTAATAAAAAGATTCTTCCAGGTCAGCCTGAGCTAGAGTGAGACCCTACCTCGAAAAACCAAAAAAAAAAAAAAAAAGATTCATGTCTTCAAACCAAAATCATGACAAAAAGAACCACAGCTTTGGAAGTTATTTACCAATGTCAAAAGTAAAGCCTTCAATGAAACAAAAGCCAAGGTAAGGTGCATAAAATTAGCACTCCTTCATTCGCAATTCTAAGGCAAGTCACACACAGGCCATGGCACCTCTCTTAAATGACCCAACTACCAAGATGAGATTCACAGAGGGAGAATTTGAGAGAGCACAGCTGCCAAAGCCTACCATCCCTTTCCCAGTATGGGAAGGTAAACAGCCAGACATGTTTCTGACAGCCCGACAGGATACCACAGCTAAATTCTGGAAAAAAATGATCAGTTATACCAAATGTGCTTAAATTAGCCTTTCATGTGGCATTTAATCACACAGTCACCCAAGTCACAGAGCAGTCAGTCAATCACACAGTCTCACAAGCCACAGACGGAGTTAACATTTTACTCACTATATCTTAAGCTCTCAAGAAGACCAATTTTATGCAAATGTTCATCAACTGTAAATGGAGTTGGGTTAATAATCATGGGTCTAGATTCCATATGCAAATTAGATTTAAATACCTAAGACACAGTTATCCTGAGAATATTGCTGTCATAACACCTTTTATTGGGTATACATTGTAATCTTTCATATCTCCAGCATTTGACCTCTTAACAATATATAAAGATAAATGAGCCATGTCATTATGCAAATTTTACCAAATCTCTTAAGAAACACAAACAAAAAATGCAGGTGGTACTATTTGTCCAAAGCTGCCAGTGTTTGCATGAGTGAGTAAGTTTGCATAGGACAGGTACAGACAGAAACATCCAGAAAGGGGAGGTCTTCTCCAACAACTTACTATTCTGAAGCAGAAGCAAAGAGTATGTTCAACCTGAAATAACTGGTGGTGGGAAACGGGGGAAAAAATAATTTAATGAATTTATTTCCAACTACAAAAAACGCAGTTTGTTCTTTAAAAGTTACCTACTAACATTCACTATTACTGAAGATCTCTGGATTTATTAAGAGTTGCACTTATACTTGCCATTACTTCTGCAGGCTGTGGCAGGATAGACAGGAGAGCAGTGTTTTCACCATGAGAGGACATGAGCATTGGGCAAGCAAGTATTTGAACTCATCTGATGAGATGGAGTCCCCCATAAACTCATGTGTTCTGAATGTGTGGTCCCTACCTGATGACAACTTGGGAACTGAATCCTTCTGGAGGAGGTGTGCTGTTGAGGGCGGGCTTGTGGGTGTTATAGCCACCTTCCCCTTGCCAGTGTTTGGCGCACTGTCCTAGTGCCAAACACTGTCCTAGTCCACCCAATGTTGGCCAGGAAGGGATGTCAACCCTCTGCTCATGCCACCTTTTCCCTGCCATCGTGGAGCTTCCTCAAGTCTGTAAGTCAAAACAAGCCCTTTCCTCTCATTAACTGCTTTTGGTTGAATACTTTTTGCCAGCAATAAGAAGCTAACTGCAACAAACCAACTTTAAAAATTTTGTAGGGAACTGCAGAAATGGCTCAATGGTTAAGCCACTTGCCTGCAAAGCCTAAGGAACAGGTTCAATTCCCCAGGACCCACAAAAAGCCAGATGCACAAGGTTGCACATGTGTCTGTGGTTCATTTGCAGTGACTATGTTGCCATTCTTTCTCTCTCTCTCTCTCTCTCTCAAATAAAGAAAATATTAAAATATCAAAAATGTAAATAAGATGATATGGCCACACATTCCAGTAGCAGAGAGGAATTTATTAACCACTGAAATTAAAAATAGTTTTGCCATTCCCACAGACTATAATTAAGTTTAGGTATATGAAAAGGCATTAAAGATATTATATAATTATAATTTTGTAATAAAAGCCTCAATTAGCTCTTTTGTTATAGACAATGCCCCCAGAGAACAAAAGTAGAAATGTTTAAGTCTGTGTAAAATAAATGCCCCTTAAATCTTCCAGAGGCAGAAATCTTACAGCATGCAGTAAATCTGTTTTAATTACCTTCATTCTCAATTCAAAAACTAATTATTGCTGGGCATGGTGGCGCATGCCTTTAATCCCAGCACTTGGGAGGCAGTGGTAGGAGGATTGCTGTGAGTTCAAGGCCACCCTGAGACTACAGAGTGAGTTCCAGGTCAGCCTGGAAAGAAAGAAAAAAGAAAGAAAGAAAGAAAGAAAGAAAGAAAGAAAGAAAGAAAGAAAGAAAGAAAGAAAGAGAGAGAGAGAAAGAAAGAAAGAAAGGAAGGAGAAAGGGAGGGAGGGAGAGAAGGAAAGAAAAGGAAGAAAGAGAGAGAGAGAGAGAAAGAAAGAAAGAAAGAAAGAAAGAAAGAAAGAGAGAGAGAGAAAGAAAGAAAGAAAGAAAGAAAGAAAGAAAGAAAGAAAGAGAGGAAGACAGAGAGAGAGAAAGAGAGAGAGAAACAGGGCTGCAGGAATGGCTTAGCAATTAAGGCATTTGCCTTCAAAGCCAAAGGACCCAGGTTCAATTCCCCAGTACCCACATTAGCCAGATGCACAAGGAGGTGCACGTGTCTGGAATTCATTTGCAGTAGCTAGAGACCCTGGCAAACCCATTCTTTCTCCCTCTTTCTCTCTTCCTCTCCCTCTTTCTATGTCAAATAAATAAATAAAAATATTTTTTAAAGGGGGCTGGAGCGCTGGCTTAGCAATTAAGGTGTTTGCCTGCAAAGCCAAAAGATCTTGGTACGATTCTCCAGGACCCATGTAAGCTAGATGCACAAGGAGGTGCATGCATCTGGAGTTCATTTGCAGTGGCTGGAGGCCCGTGGCATGCCCATTTTCTCTCTCTCTTTCCCTCTCTGTCTCTCATAAATAAAAAATATCATATATATATGGAAAGAAAGAAAAGAGTTGATAAAATTGGGGCTGAAGAGATGCCTCAGCAGTCAAAGGTGCTTGCTTACAAATTCTGACAGCCTAAATTCAATTCTCCAGTACCCATGTGAAGCCACACACACAAAGTAGCACATGTATTTGGAGCTTGTTTACAGTGGCAGAAGGCCCAGGAGCACCCATACTTGCTGCCTGTGTCTTCCTATTTCTGTCATTTTCTCTCTCTCCCTCCCTCCCTCTCTCTCTCTCACTCTTAGGACACTGACATCTACAGCACTAACAGGATGTAAAACAGATGAACATATTCTCAAGAAGGTCTTTTTCTACCTCATGACTGTAGAGAAGCAGACATGGAAAGCACAAACCATAGTCCAAAGTATATTCTTTAAACAATTTTTTAAAAATATTTTACTTATTTCTTTGAGAGAGAGAGAGAGAGAAATAGAGAGAGAGAAGAGAAAGAATGGGCATGCCAGGGCCTCCAGCCAGTGCAAACAAACTCCAGATGCATGTGCCTCCTGTGCATCTGGCTTATGTGGGTCCTGGGGAATTGAACAGAGGACTCTGGCTTTGCAGGCAAATACCTTAACCACTAAGTTATCTTCTCCAGGCCCCAAAGTATATTCTTACTAATTCTCCCTCTGAACTTATTAAAGACTGCCAGAAACCCAAGCACAGGGGGAAATTCTCAGTGAAAAAAAAATCCACCTCATAGACATTGAAGGCAGGAGGGCTAGAGGGAAAACCTGAAATAGAAAGAAAACTTCAAAGAGATTCTGTAATCGAAGGTTCCGTGTTCTTCCCTGTCTCATCTCAGAGATTAAAGAAGATCTTTAAAGCTTCTTCATGGACACAAAGATCAAAAATTTATAAGTGTTTATCATTTTACAAGTCCTACACTCAAAAGTGGGCTCGAAGAATAAGGGTAGCATGAAGTGGCCAGGAAGAGAGGCAGATGAGATGAGATGAGATGAGATGAGATGAGATGAGATGAGATGAGATGAGATGAGATGAGATGAGATGAGATGAGATGAGATGAGAGCATGAAGGAGGGATGCAGAAGGTACTTATAAAGAACATACTGTCTGAATTCCAGGACAGAAAAACGAATGCTAAAAAGTCATGCATACCCAAAACACCTAAATAAACCACAGTAATGTACTGTGAAGAGGGAACCAGGCATAGCCTTAATTTTGCTCTACTGCATTACAGTAGGCCATAACTCATCATAGCATCTATCCCATTTCAGTTCATGATCACTATATAAACCTAACTCACTCTTCTCCTTTCCAACAAGAATCTCAACAATTCAGATTTTTTAATTCTGAAAGCTTATGGACACCTGATGAATATTATTTTCTCAGTTAGCTTTCCATAAAATTCCCATTTCATAATGAGAAAAGGAAGAGGGAAGTGAAAAAAGGAGAAATCATTCCACTCCTATCAGCAAAAGCTTGGGGTGAATCAACTGCTAAGAGGATGGTCGAGTTAGAATGATAAAAATCAAACAGACACAGTTCATAGAGTACATATTTCCTATCACTCTCTTAATGATTAAATAGATACATATTTCATTTAGTATGTTAGCAAAACTGAACTTAACAATGACTTTATTTTCAATCCATGGATACTGATATTGCAATCTGTGAGGTGTGTGTGTGTGTGTGTGTGTGTGTGTGTGTGTGTATGCGCGTGTGGGCGAGGGTATTTATGTGAGGGGGAGATGGCTCAGCAGTTACAGGTACTTGCTTTCAAAGCCTGTGGGCCCAGGTTCGATTCTCCAGCACCCACATAAAAACAGACACACAATGTGGCGCATGAATCTGGAGTATGTTTACAGTACCAAAAGGTTCTGGTGTGCCCATATTCTCTCACTAAAATAAATAAAAATATAGAAGATATGTGGTGGTTTGAATCAGATGCCCTATAAACTTATGTGTTCTGAATGCTTGTTTCCTAACTAATGGCACTGTAGTAGAGAGAACCTAGGTGCTGCTGGGGGCTGCCTCAGGGGTACTATAGCCAAGTCCCCCCTTGCCAGAGTTTGGCTCACTCTGCCTCTGCTTTCTACCTGCTGAGGCACAGATGACATCCAGCCTCTGCTTCTGTCATGCTTCCCCACCATCATGGAGCTCCCTCAAGACTCTAAGAAAAATAAAAACTTTCCTCCCACCAGCTACTTTTGGTCAGGTGCTTTGTCCCAGCAACAAGAAGGTGACTATAACAACGTGTTGTGTGTAAACAGATGACAAAGATATTGGCAAAGTGCTGGAGATTACACCCAAGTCTTTCCACGTATTAAGCAAATGCTTCACCAGTGAGCTGCACCCCCAGGTCTCTTATTCATTTTTGTGTCTACATATAACAGAACTCATACTAATTTTTGTTGCCTAAACATAAATATTACCTAAAACAAAATAAAGCAAATGTGTCAATTAAATCTGGCTATTTTACTTGTTTTTAACAATTTTTTAATTTAACTTTAATATTTTAATTTTTTTATTTATTTGCAAACAGAAAGAGAAGAGAGACAAAAAGAATGGCATACAAGGGTCTCTAGCCAGTGCAAACAAACTCCAGATGCATGTGCCTCTTTGTGCATCTGGCTTACATGGGTACTGGGAAATTGAAACCAGGTCATCAGGCTTTGCAGACAAGAACCTTAACCACTGAGCCATCTCCCCCGCCAAAAATCAAGCTATCAAAATTAATAAACCTGTTGGGTATGATGGTGCACGTCTTTAATCCCAGCACTTGGGAGGCAGAGGTAGGAGGAGTGCTGTGAGTTCGAGGCCACCCTGAAAGTACATAGTGAATTCCAGGACAACCTGGGCTACAGTGACACCCTTGACACCTTGAAAAACCATATACATACACACACACACACACACACACACACACACACACATATGAATAAACTTATTTCCATTCTTCAAAGCTCAAATCAATTACCGCTGTCTCTATGAAGATTCCTCAAGTCCTAACACAAAGGTCATTATTAATTCCTCTGTAACTCTACAGGAAGATCTTATTCATTGGCCAGTCATGCTACCACCTTGGCTGAAATGACCCCTCCATCACTAAGCACTTATCAGGTGCCTGTACCAGCAACTGCTCCTCTGCAGTATCAGAGTGTAAATGGTTCACTATGAGATCTCTTAAGGAATGATCATTACTCAAAGGAGGTAAAGAAAACTGAAGATGGGACTATTATATGCAGGATGCTCAGAAGACTTCTCTGATAAAATAACATTTGAACATAAACTTGAAATAAGGAAGCAAATCTAGTAGATAGCTGAAGAAAGAGCATTCCAGGCATATAGGTTCACCAAATGCAAGAACATGCTCATGTTTGGTATATTCAAAGAACAGCAAGAAACTATGGGCTGTCCAAAGTGATCAGAGATGAAGTCAAGAGAGACAAAGAGGTTCAGCTTGTAACACCTCAGGATTTGACAGAAACTCCTAGCCTTCACTCATGTAGCTATCTATATTTAAATTAAAACCAAATACAATTTAAAATGCAGTTCCAGCCAGGCATGGTGGTGTACGCCTTTAATCCCAGCACTTGGGAGGCAGAGGTAGGAGGATCACCATGAGTTCGAGGCCACCCTGAGACTACATAGTGAATTCCAGGTCAGCCTGGGCTAGAGTGAGACCCTACCTCGAAAAAAAAAAATTTAATTCCTCAGTTGTGCCAGCCAGGCCATATATGACTAGAGGCTACTACTATATTAGGACAGAATAGAATACTTCCATTGTGTGCTATTGGACAGCATTATAAATTCTGAGCAGAAGAGCACAGCAATCTGATTTTAGTTTTCCTTCATCTTTCCTCGGTGCTGGAGGTTGAATCCACAGCCTCATGCATGCTTGACAAGTGTGCATTGGACTACTGAGCCAGCCCCCTACCTGAGATTCTCAAAAAAAAAAAAAAAAAAAAAAATGCTGACTGCTTTATGGAAACAAGATGGTGGAGGGAAAAGCAGGAGGTCCATCATACTAATAGTATCCTAAGAAAGACTATGGTGCTGACGATGACTAAAGGGATGCCCTAAGCAGAGGTGATTAGCAAAATGATGGGAGGACTTGGGAGATGCCTCAATGGTTAAATACACTTGTTTGCAAAGGCTGGTGGCCTGAGTTCAATAGCCCAGGACCACAAACAGCCAGATGTGGTAGCACATGCATCTCAAGTTCATTAGCAGCAACAAAAGGCTCTCTCATTCCCCCCCCCTCTCTCTCTCTCTCTCATAAATATAAATACAATACAACACAATAAAAAAAAAGAAAAATGACAGGATTCCAGATGCATCTTAAATGTAGAGCCAGCAGGATCTATAATATATGTACCCTGTGACATGAACACAGAGATAGCTCTCCTTGACTCCAGAGTTTCAGGCCCAAGCAGCTCAAAGGATCCAGGTTTTTTTGGCTCAAATTGAAAGACTATGGAAAAGCAGACTTACAGAGGAGATGCAGTTGTAGGCATGAGAAGAAGAATGCTTCAAACCTCTAACTTCAGATGATATAAGTAAGCATTGAGTCCAGGGTTCAGAGGAAATACATATTTGGGAGGCATCTGTACACAGAGAAGGTGGTCTCTCGCTTTTGAAAGCCACAAAGCTCTATGAACATCTAAATGAGCAGAGGAAAAGAGGTAAAATACAGATAGAAAGTACCTAGCAGGTACTCCAGCATTTAGGTATCATGAACCACTCAGTGGTTCCCCAATAGTTGAAGGAGCAGCCAGGGAAATAGCAAAAGAATCATTATCCCAAGGGGCACAGTGCCCAAAAGGCCCAGGGAGGTCAGCAGTTCAAGAAGGAAAAAGTGACCAATTATAGACAATGACAGAAAATGAAGAACACAGGATAAAGACTGAGAAACAACAGCTGCACTTGGTTATGAGGCCATTGGTGGACTTGACATGGATGCTCTGAGTAGCAGGGCCCGGCTGGAGGCAGAAGCAGTGCTATTAACTCCTTATAAAGAGTTTTCCTATTAAAAAGAAGATTTTTAGGATTGTTGGAGGGGAACATGGTATCATGGGAAAGAGAATGATCAAGTGAAGAGGGAAGATGATTGACAGGACAGATGGAAGGGCATGGGTACATCAGGGATAGAGCTCACCTTTCCAAGGAGCTCCACTGGCCACTTACCAAGTGCAATAAAAGGAGCTCAGAGTCTTTGCAGGAAGTGTGTTCATGCAGGTAGATGTGCTGCTATGTACAGCAACACATCTCAGTAGGCTGACAGCCTTGCAAGGGAATATGCTGTTATGGTCATCTCTGTGTTCCTAACACTAATAAACTAGCACACTTTAAATTATTCAAGAGTTGTACTGAATAAATACATTCTTGGAATAACTGACTACCAGAGACCTAATTTAGCTTAAGCTTCAACCCATGTAAGACTTAACAGTCAGTTCTGCACAGTGAACACTCAGCATCACACAACCCCAACCCATCCTCTCCCTCATGGTCCTGCTCATGGATGGGGAAGAAGGGTGTGTGCAATTTCAACCTGCACATGCAGAAAGGACTTCAGATTTTACTAAAAACTTAAAATGGTTGTGACCTACAACTACTAACACTGCACTGTTTACTCAGAACAGACCAATCTGTTCTGATCTTCTTCGAGTAGAATCATGCCCGTTGTCCTACAATACCTTATCCACTGTGATCAAACCCAACTCCTGTGTGGTGCCCACAGGCCCCAAGACTCAAACCCCACATGCTCCTAGTTACAAAAGGTCTTCAGAATTTGTACAGAGCTTTAAAATAATAATGAGATGAGGAATTAAATGCAGAAACATAATTCAATTTCCTGAGTCCCCTTCAAAGAGTAAGAATACTGAAAACACATCACAAGTGAAATATGAGGATTCCACTAAGAAAAGGGAGGGACTGGGGAGATGGCTTAGCAGTTAAAGGCAATCAAAGAAAATGTCTGCTGACCCCAAGTTCAACCTTTCCTAACACCTACAAAAAGCCCAGGGCAAAGTGGGACAGGAGTCTGATTCCCAAGCACATATGACAACTGGAGGCAGATGCAGAAGACCAGCTAGACTGACACTGGTTTGCAGCAGCACTGTCTCATAGAAGATGGAAGAAGAGCACAGAGACCTCAAGGCTGTCCTCTGCCTCCACACATACACCCACATATGTACAAACACATGGGCACACATAAATAGTTAATTTAAAAAATAATAAAGTTTAAACAAAGCAAAAAAGAGCCGGACGTGGTGGCTCACGCCTCCTAGCACTCAGGAGGCAGAGGTAGGAGGATCACCATGAGTTTGAGGCTACCCTGAAATTGCATAGTGAATTCCAGGTCAGCCTGAGCTAGAGTGAGACCCTACCTTGGGAAAAAAAAAGCAAAAAGAGGGAAGAGAAGGAAGAATAATATTCACAATGCTACTAAATTAATGATCCTGTTACCCAGATTTCTGTTATGCATTAAAGAGGCAAATCAGAACCTGTCCTCAAAAGTGATTCTGATGTTTCCTGACTTTAAGTACTTTTAATAGATTTATCCTTAAATCTATTAAACCTGCTAAAATTTGACAAAGATAAACAATCTTTCCCCTCAAATATATTGTGAATAGCAAAAACAGGTAAAGGAGCCATTCCCCATAAGAACATGCTGAGAGGAATTAGAAGAGTGTCTGTTTAGACAAGATACATCTATTATGTCCCTTGAAACATCACCATGCACACCACCATAACTGAGATTCAGTATTTCTATTATAAAAACCTGTTTCCCAACTCTGTCACCTGGCATCATTAAAGAAAAATGATCCCATAAGCCAGGCATGGTGGCACACGCCTTTAATCCCAGCCCTCAGGAGGAAGAGGTAGGAGGATCACCAGGAGTTCGAGGCTACCCTGTGACTACATCATGAGTTCCAGGTCAGACTGGGCTAGAGTGAAACCTGACCTCGAACCCCCCCAAAAAATGATCCCCCCACCATTCCTACTTAATGTTTTTCTTCTGCTGATTATCATGCAAATGTTTCAAGAGTGTATTTTGTCTCCTCCAATTCAAACCTGAAGGCTTTAATCTGCAAGCAAGGATCACAGAACATTCATTCCAGAAATACATCGGCATGGATGCAAGCCAACTTGCTTCAATCTCAGCAGTACATCAGAACATTAATCTCACAGCAAAAATAGGAGTTAAAAGATATTTATGATTTTTAACACATTAATACTGATAAATGTTTTTCCTCTGGAAAGTTAAAACATTTAAAAAGGCCATATGTATCAGAGAACAGTGAAAATGAAGAATGGAGTTAAAAAACAAAATTCCCAGCAAGAAGCAGCTGTAAGCAATGGAGAGAACAGCGACCTGGTTAACCAGCCAATAAACTCATGTCCACATGTACAGTGAAGTCGATATTTCCCAAAAATTATCCTCCAGCAAAGAACTGGCTTCTATTTCTCCCATCCAAGTAAACCAGGCTCAACACTACTTAGCTTCTGAGAACAGATGAGACCAGACACATTCAGGGTACTAGTATAGCTATAGAATTTTTTATTTCTAATAAAATCTATATAAGATTTTATTCTCAGAAATTCCTGCTCTCTCATATGCTATATTCTGAATAACAGTTTCGCTTGGATCTTCTTAGAAGGCTGTTTAAACTTGGAGAACAGAACTCTAAGCAATAGGATCTCTGGAAGCCTGAAGAGATCTACAGAGTCAATCACCAAATCAATAAAAAATGCATTAAAGCTGCAAAAATGGACTGGGGAGATAGCTGTATGAATAAGCACTTGCCTAGCAAGCATGAGGACCTGTGTTCAGATCCCTGGCACCCATGTGAAGCTAGATGCTATAGTGCTAGCATCAGTAATTCCTATCTTCCTAAGGTGAGAAGGGAGATAGAGACACGAGAATCCACAGGAAGCTCACATGCCAGCTATCCTGGCAAAGATTGTAGTGAGAGAGCCCGCTAAAATGAAGTAGAAGGCAAAAACCAAAACTTGGCCTCAGACCTCCATATAAGTACCATGGCACACATGCACCTGCACTTACACACATGGATACAAGGTGTGCAATCACACACACATACACACACACCTTACTCTTAGACTTAGGACTATGACACACTCCCACATTACTGGATTTCAAGATAAATGAGCCTTTGGGAGATGGTTTTTAAAGCACTATAACACAGTGCTAAATACCAAGATCAACCTACGTGCTTTTAGAAGAGGACAAATAAAGCCAACTGTTCCTTAATTATAAACACAGGCACCTGAGCAACTGGGAAAAAAATTTAAATAGGTTCAAAATACACTAGACTTCAAACAAGCCAAATGGCTCTGAGATCTAGAAGAGTAGTTGTAGAAAGGAATTCTTTATGTTGAAGCTATACTTAAAGACTTTATATAAAATTGCTTCATGAAAAATCTGAGAAGAAAATAAACATTTTAAAGTTTTTTCATATACACAGCTCTAAGGATGAATATATTATTTAAATATAAGGACACCTTACAATTTTATCTTCATTATTGTGTATATACATTTAGGTTGGCCTTCTCATTGGCAAACCAGTGAGTGATGTTGCCTTCCATGAATATGCACACCTGCACTAATATCCCCAGCACGTGTCATATTTCATACTTGAGCAGTTATTCAAATATCAAGCTAGGCAATATGTTAGATTTTAGTAATATCAATAAACATCTCCACAAAATATCATGATAAAAAAAATCGGTGGTGGTCTTAATGTAGAATGGCCTTCATAGCCTCATGTGTTTGCATATCTGACCACCACCTAAGAGGTGCTGCTTGGCAAAGCTGAGGAAGCTTTAAGAAGCAGAATACTGCTAGAGGAAGTGTGCCACTGGGGGTAGTCCTTGAGGTTTTACTGTCCAGCCCCACTTGTCATTCTCCCTCTCTCTCCTTCTTCTCCATTGATGTAAGGATGTAATACCAGTTCCCTCTCCTGCCAGGCTTTCTCCACCATGACAGACTTCTCCTTGAATCTGTATGCTAAAATAAATTCTTTCCTTCCTTAAATTGTTCCTGGTCAAGATTTTGTCCTAACAACAAGAAAGTAACTGATATATAATGTTTGCCTGCAAACCCAGCTCAGTCAAGAGGATCATGAGTTCAAGGATAGTCAAGATTAAATACTCTGTTCCAAAGTGAAAAAAATGAAATAAAAAAATCAGCCCAGCACTTGGGAAGCAGAGGTAGGAGAGGACTGCCATGAATTTGAGGCCACCCTGAGACTACAGAGAGAATTCCAGGTCAGCCTGGGCTAGAGCAAGAACTTACCTCAACACCCCACACACAAAAAAAATCAGGGCTGGAGAGATAGCTTAGTGGTTAAGGTATTTGCCTGTGAAGCTTAAGGACCGCGGTTCGATTCCTCAGTACCCACATAAGCCAGATGCACAAGGTGGCACATGCATCTAGAGTTCATTTGCAGTGACTAGAGGCCCTGGCATGTCCATTCACTCTATCTATCTGCCTGCCTCTCTCTCTCAAAATAAGTTTAAAATTTTTTTAAAAAATCACTAGCCCCTCAAAAAAAGAAATCAGAGCCAGGCATGGTGGCACATGCCTTTAATCAATGATTAAGTGTCCATTTTTTAACATATGTCTATCCATCTGTATGCATATGTTTTTTTAAGGACAAAGCCTAGGGAGAGAACACAGTCAGTGAAGGGCTTATTTCACCTTAATGAGAGGACCTGAATTCAATCCCTAGTACCCATGTAAATCTGCCAGATACAGGAGCTGGAAAGATGGCTTAGTGGTTAAGATGCTTGCCTACAAAGCCTAAGGAACCAGGTTCAATTCCCCAATACACACAAAAGCCAAATGCACAAGGTGGTACATATATGAGTTCATTTTGCAGTGGCTGGAGACCCTGGAGCACCAATTCTTTCTCTATCTCTGCCTCTTTGTTTCTTTCTCTAACAAATAAATAAATAAACAAGGAGAAACTCTCCAAGACATATTATCATTAAGACTCTAAACATCGATAACAAAGAGAAAGTCCTAAAAGCAGAAAGGGAGAAACAACATATTACATATAAGGTAACCCCATCAGAACTACTTCAGACTTCTCAATGAAAACCCTGAAAGCCAGGAGGGCCTGGAAGGGAACACTGCAAAGTCTAACAACTTGTGGCTTACAACCCAAACAACTCTACCCAGCAAAAGTATCCCTCATAATAGATGGTGAAAGAAAAACTTTCCATAATAAAACTTAGCTTTACAACTATATGAACACAAAGCCAAACCTACAGAGTACTTCAGGGAATTCTCCACACAGAAGAATCAAATAACCAACCTCAAGTGCCTACAAGAAACAGATCACAATAACCAAACTCAGAGAAGGTTTAAAAAAAAAAAAAAAAAAACCTACAAAGTTCAAGAACACACCAAACCACATAAACCACCACAATATGGCAGGGATTAAATCGAACCTCCCAGTTATTACCCTAAATATTAATGGCCTTAAATTCACCCATCAAGAAACATAAGTTAATAGGGTGGGTCAGAAAATTAGACCCCTCAATCTGCTGTCTTAAAGAAACCCAACTTACCATTAAGGACAAACACTCCTTAGGGTGAAAGGGTGGAAAATGATATTCCAAGCCAATGGAAATAAAAAACAAGCAGGTGTAGCTATACTAATATCAGATAAAATAGACTTCAAACCAAAAGTAATCAAAAAAGACAAAGAAGGCCCCTTCTTACTTATCAAGGGAATGATCCAACAAGAGGATATCACAATCATCAATCTCTATGCACCAAACACAGGTGCACCACAATTCATAAAACAAAACTCTACTTGACAACAAAACAGAAATAACCACCAACACCATCATAGTTGGGGACTTCAATACTTCACTCACAGCAATAGATAGATCATCCAAACAAAATAAACAGGAAGTAAGAGAGCTCAACACCACCATAGATCAATTAGACCTAATGGACATATATAGAACATTCTACCCAAATTCCACAGATTACACATTCTTCTCAGCAGCCCATGAAACCGTCTCTAAAATAGATGATATACTGGGTCATAAGGCCTGCCTCCATGTATTTAGGAAGATCAACATAATTGCCTACATATTGGATCATAATGCTATATTGCTAGAAATTAACCACAAAAGGTGCGCTAGGAATCCTACCAGCTCCTGGAAATTGCCAACAACACACTTTTAAACAATAAATGGTAGTAGACAAAATAAAAAATGAAATTGCAAAATTTCTAGAAAAGAATGACAATGAGAACACAATGTACCAAAACTTATGGGACATAATAAAGGTGGTCCTCAAAGGAAAATTCATAGCAAAAAATGCCTTCATAACAAAGACAGAGAAATCCCAAATCTATAACCTAACCAGCCACCTAAAGGCATTGGAGCAACAAGAAGAATCCAACCCAAAAAGCTCAAGACAGTAAGAAATAATTAAGATCAGAGCAGAAATTAGTAAATTGGAAACTAAGAAAACAATTTTAAAAATTAATGAAACAAAGAGCTGGTTCTTTGAAAAAAATAAACAAGATTGATAAACCCCTAGCCAATTTGATAAAGCAAAAAAAAAAAAAAGAGACTTCAAATTAATAAAATTAGAAATGAAAAAAGAGAGATCACAACAGACATAAGTGAAATTGGGAGAATCATCAGGACTTTTTTTCAAAACCTCTACTCCAAAAAATTGGATAATATGGAGGAAATGGATGAATTCCTGGACACATACCACTTAAATTCAGAGCAGATTAATCTCCTAAACAAACCTATCACACCCATTTTGATTGAAAAGGTAATCAAAAACCTCCCTCAAAAGAAGAGTCCAGGACCAGATGGCTTCTCAGCTGAATTCAATCAAACCTTCATGGAAGAACTGAAACCAATTTTTCTCAAAATGTGCCAAAAATAGGAGAACAAGGAAAGCTGCCCAACTCCTTCTATGAAGCTAGTATCACCCAGGCACAGACACCATAAGAAAAGAAACTATAGGCCTATTTCCCTGATAACTTAGACACAAAGATCCTGAACAAAATCCTTGCAAACCAAATTCCAAAAAAAAAAAAAAAAACATCAATGGCTGGAAAGATGGCTTAGCGGTTAAGGCACCTGCCTCCTAAGCCTAAGAATGCTGGTTCCAATCTCCAGTGGTTCCAATCTCCAGGTCCCACATTTAGCCAGATACAAAGGGGTGCAATGCCGCAATTGACCACAAGGTGGCACACACATCTGAATTTCGTTCGCAGCAGCTGAGAGGCTGCTGGTGTGCCCATCTCTATCTGTCTTCCTCTCCCTCTCTGTCTCTCTCTGTGTCTCTCTCCCAAAAAAAAAAAAAAAATCAAAAACATTATCCACCAATTAAAAAAAAACATCAAAAACTTTATCCACCTTGATCTAGTAGGCTTCATCCCAGAAACACAGGGGTGGTTCAACATACAGAAATCTATCACTGTAATACATCACAGAAATAAGCTTAAACACAAAAACCACATGATCATTTTGATAGATGCAAAAAGGCCTTTGACAAAATACAACATCACTTCATAATCAAAATATTGGAGAGAGCCGGGCATAGTGGCACACACCTTTAATCCCAGCACTCGGGAGACAGAGGTAGGAGTCGCCATGAGTTCAAGGCCACCCTGAGAATACAGAGTGAATTCCAGTTCAGCCTAGGCTAGAGTGAGACCCTACCTTGGAAAAAAAAATTGGAGAGAATAGGCATGGACAGTGTATATCTCAACATAATAAAGGCCATATATAAAGCTCCTAAAGCCCAAATAATACTTAATGGAAAGAGACTGAAGGAATTACCATTGAGATCAGGAACAAGACAGGGGTGTCCACTCTCACCTCTGCTCTTCAACATAGTACTAAAAGTACTAGCTCAAGCAATAAGACAGGAAAAAGAAAGAAAAGGGACACAAATTGGAAAGGAAGAAATTAAGTTAGCCCTATTCACAGATGATATGATTCTATACATAAGTAACTCAAGAACCTCCATCTCAAAACTCTTAAAGGTGATTAACTCCTTCAGCAAAGTATCAGGATACAAAATCAATGCACAAAAGTCAGTAGCCTTTCTATATACAAAAGACAAACATACAGAGAAAGAAATAAGCAACATTGTACCATTTTCAATAGTAAAAAAAATAAAATACCTTGGAATAATAACATTAACCAAGGATGTGAAAGACCTATACAATGAAAACATAAAAACACTCAAAGAAATTGAGGAGGACTTGAGAAAATGGAAAGACCTACCATGCTCCTGAATAGGAAGAATTAACATTGTGAAAATGGCAATCTTACCAAAAGCAATATACAGATTTAATGCAATACCAATAAAAATTTAAACTTCTTTCTTCATAGAGATAGAAAGAATGATCTCAAAACTCATATGGAATGGCAGAAGACCTCAGATATCCAAGCATATCCTCAGCAAAAGAAACACCTCTGAAGGCATCACCAAACCTGATCTAAAGCTATATTACAAAGCCACAGTAATAAAAACAACATGGTACTGGCATAAAAACAGCATTATAAGCAGTGGAACAGAATCAAGGACCCAGATTTTGGGTCAAGTAACTACAGTTACTTAATATTTGACAAAGGCCCTAACAATGTAGACTGGAAAAAAAGAGAGCATCTTCAACAAATGGTGCTGGACAAACTGGATAACCATATGCAGGAAAATGAAACTCTATCCACACATCTCACCATGCATAAAAATCAAGTCCAAATGGATCAAAGACCTCAATATAAGACCAAAAACTCTGCTACTACTGTAAGAAAAAATAGGAGGAACTTTCCATGATATTGGAGTGGGAAAAGACTTCCTGAACAAAACCCTAGTAGTTCAGGAAATTAAACAATTACTCAACCACTGGGATCTCATGCGGCTGAAAAGTTTTTTCACAGACAAACATACAATAAGCAGAGCCAATAGATTACCCACAGAATGGGAGAAAATTTCTGCCAGCTATACAACTGACAGAGCCTAATTTCTAAAATCTACAAAGAAGCCTCAACAATAAAAAGTCAAACAACCCACTCACAAAATGGGGCAGAGAACTGCACAAGGAGTTCTCAGAGGAAGAAATACAAATGGCAAACACACACTTAAGAAAATGTTCAACATCCCAAATTATCAGGGAAATGCAAATTAAAACAATTATGAAATTCCACCTTACCCCAATAAGGATGGCAAACATTTATAAAATCTAATGAAAACAAATGCTGGCGAGGTTATAGAGAAACAGGAACCCTCTTTCACTGTTGGCGGGAATGTAAGATGATATAACCACTATGGAAAGCATAAAAAGATTGACAATAGAGTTACCATCAGACCCAGCTATTCCCTTACTGGGCATTTACCCTAAAAGCTCCAAGCCTCAGTTCAGCAAGATTTGCTCAACCATGTTTATAGCTGCTCAATTCATAATAGCTAAGAGGTGGAATCAACCCAGATATCCATCATTAGACAAAGGGATAACCAAGATGTGGTATATCTACATGATGGAATTCTACACAGCAGTAAGGAAAAATGACACAATGAAATTTGAATAAAAATGGTCTAACTTGGAACAGATCATTCTCAGCAAATTCACCCAATCACAGAAAGATAAGCATCACGTGGTCTCACTCATCTGTGGCTCCTAACCTGAATCTGCCCGAGAAGCTGACACACCTAATAAACATCACGAGGACTGGACAATAGGGAAGGTGAGGAGGTAAGAGTGGGAGGGGTCACACAAATGGACTCACATGGAAATGGTACCACACATTCCTATATACTGAAAGACAGACTAAAAGGTTGAACCTTCATCAGGTCCTTAGAGGGAACACCTGAATCAAAGGGCCCTGGAGAGGGTATGAAGACGACTAACCTTAATCTTCTATTGTTTCTCTTTCTCTCTCTCCCTCTTCTCTCTCTACTCACTTTCTGTTTTATATTACGTATGTTTTTCTTCCTTCTTTTCCCTTGGTGCTGACCTGTAACTCCCAGTACCGACACGTGGTTAATATCCACGTTGATCAGAGAGAACTACAAGGTTTCCCAAAAGAAGACATATTTCTGTCACAGTACTTGATGACCCACCAAAGGTTAATGGTAAGAAACTACTGCCAAAGTCACCATTTGCTGTTGGTATGGAACATGGAATAACCTGGCTGGAATTTTGAAAAGAGTCAGGTCCCATTTAGCTTGTCTAGTACCAGAAGGTGCTACATGGGCAACTGGGGAAAAATGACCAACATCTGTCCAAGCAACTCATAGTCTAAGCTACTCAGCAGCAAACAAGCTGTCATGATGCTCACACAAGTGCAAAAGTGATACACAGCCATGGTGGGTAACCAACTGCTCTTGAGTTGGCTAACGGATCCACTCAGTGAAACAGAACCCATAGCTAGAACTGGGAAACAAGTCAGAACCATATCCAAAATATGAGCCCACTCTCCAATATGAAGCTCCCACCGATCACGGGCTACAAGAGGGCCTACACCTATCAAATTCTCCCTAAAATAATAATGGTTATCCCATTTTATCTGGTGCTGACTTCACTCTCCACTGGAGAATTTGCTTCTCTTTTTCAGATGGACACAGAACTGAGGAGAGAATCAGCCTCACCAGGCACCTCACCAGGGCTCCAGCTGAAACTATAGAATAATTAGGGAAATGAGCAAGAGTGCTACTTTCTTGGTAAAACTGGTACAAGCATAAGGGTGAAGGAGATAGACATAGAGAACACTCAACTCCTACCAAACCAGATATCCAGAGACACAGAGGCTCCCATGATCTCATCACTGAAGCAGACCTAAAACGAGCCCAACATGACTCAAGGAAATTCGCGGAAGAGGGGGCAAAAAGATCGTTAGAGCCACAATTTGGGACATTATGCAGAGATATTACCTCTTCCCCATAACTGATGTTTACTCCCACAATGCACGACCCACATTCCCCAAAGAGGAGGGTCCCTTCAGAGGGGGAGGAGGGTTACGATGGTACCAACATGGCTGTTTACACACTATGTACACAACTAATAAACAAAAACTTTTGGGCTGGAGAGATGGCTTAGCGGTTAAGACAATTTTGCCTGCAAAGCCAAAGGACCTCAGTTCAATTCTCCAGTACCCATGTAAGCCAAATGCACAAGGGAGCACATGCATCTGGAGTTCGTTTGCAGTGGCTGGAAGCCCTGACATGCCCATTCTCTCTCTCTCTAATAAATAAATAAAAATTTTAAAACTTTTTTAAAATTAAAAAAACTGCCAGGCCTAGGGATGCAGAAACAGGAGGATCCCTGGAGCTTGCTGGCCAACCAGTCTACTCTAGTTAGTGACAGGTCAATGAGAGACCTTGTCTCAAAAAAGGAAAAAGAAAAAGAAAAAAAGCCAGGCGTGGTGGCACACACCTTTAATCCCAGCACTCGGGAGGCAGAGGTAGGTGGATCACTGAGTCTGAGGCCACTCTGAGACTACATAGTAAATTCCAGATCAGCCTAGACTACAGTGAGACCCTACCTCAAAAAAAAAAAAAAATAATAATAAATAAAAAGAACAGTGTTCTTGAGGGTAACACCCAAAGTATTCCTCTGGCCTCACACACATGCACACCTACAAGTGCTCACCTGTGCATACACACCCACAAGGTAACTTTGCTATCTTCCTCCAACCATGCTTAGCATATGGGTCAAACATGTTCAGCACTCAGAATAATGCCAGTACTCAGTGAAAATTAAGTAAGTCTTAGGTAGCACCACAAATTGCTAAGCCACAAATAGGTGTTAAGATTGTAACCTTAACTGCCTTTTGTAACTACCTACTAGAAACAATACTTAATTAAAATGATTCAAATATTGGACACCACACTTAACTACCGAAGGCGTTGCACTAGGCAAAAATCCCCATAGGGGCTGGAGAGATGGATTGTGGTTAAATACTTGCCAGTGAAGCCTAAGGACCCCAGTTCGAGGCTCTATTCTCCAGGACCCACATAAGCCAGATGCCAGGGGTGCACATCTGGGTTTGTTTGCAGTGGCTGGAGTTTGTTTGCAGTCTCTGGAGGCCCTCTCACTCCCTCTCTCCAATAAATTAATAAATAAATAAATAAATAATAAAAATAAATAATTAAAATTAAAAAAATCCCCATGGCTTGGTTCTGAAGGCTGTCACAAAAGCCGTCCTTACTGATGCTGATTACATCACACTTCTGGGTCACTTCAACACTGATACTTAAGGAGGAACAGCAATGAAAAATAAGGTTAATGATCCTTGTGATAAATCAAGAATCCAATAGAGTACCTAGAATTTTTCTTCAAATATTTATCCAAGGTCTAACAAAAGGAATTATATTTGATTTGTCCAAAACATTAGCTTCACAAAGGTCTTAAAATTACAGATTTGGATAAGAATGAAGGAAAACGGGACTTTATCTCTGTGGCCCCACAGCATCTTTACACAGTGTCTTTGACATGGTCAGCATACACCAAATGAGCCCAATGAAAGTGATGCCTTATGAAAGTCACAGGATTCATATTTTATGGGTTAGTAAATGGAAAATTACTTCTTTACAAAGAACTGTGTACTGACAGCAACCTTCAATGAAGAGAGGATAAGTGACATCTTTATTAAATACAAGTGTGAGGTACCAATCCTTGTTTCAAATTATAGTAAAGTACACCAGAAGTGTGAGTTTATAAAGGAAGTGTGTATTATCAGAGCCTGTTCAGGGTCTTCAGGACACCCAATGTTCCAGGTTAGCAGGGGTGGGAGAGAGCCTAGTTCATCAGGGTGGAGCTATAAACACAAGGGGGCGTCTTCTAAAGAAACTGTCAATGTACTTACTACAAGATGCAAAAAGTAACAATTGACAAAGCACCAATGAAACCAACTCAAGCACAGATGAGGGGTACCTGTTAACAGCAGGAAAAGACTGACCAGAACTTTAACACATTGGTGGGAAAGGTAACGTCCGCGTTCATCACCTACAAAGAGGAGCTGAATGACAAGGAGCCTCATCTTTAAGCAACAGTATGAAGCAGTGCATCATGAGAGGCGCGCAGGCTTCACCTTGGAGGCCTGAGACCAGGGTTCCTCACACGGCTGGGGCAGGGAGGAGGCACGGCAAGGTAAATGACACCATCAGAAACATTCCCAAATTCATGTCATGAGAGATGCAGGTTCACCCCAAACCAACTGACGAGACTGTGTACTCCTGCCTCTACCACCTAATTCCTACATACATTTAATTTCCATGATCCAACTGCTCAAGGAAACTGGTAACTGTTTTCATAACAAACTACTAAATGTCATGGGCTTTGTGGGTGCTTAAAACCCCACATGTCAAATCACAAATGTCAAGGCCCTACTGTCACTGTGCCCTATCCTTCTGAGTACGAGGACCCCAAGTGGGAATACAATCCTTCCAGTTCCCATTAGCTAATTCAGACACAGGTGTGTTCACAGACCCTGCTACAAAGCAACCAGAAGCAACAGCCCACTATGAGCACTGGGTCGACAAGGTGCTTGGGTTTGCTGAGGCTTCAGGTACCTAACTGACTCTCTGGCCAGAGATGTTTCTAAACATTCTGTCCATCCCAACAAATAAAAACTAAACCATTTTAAGGTCTGCTTGTGAATTAGACCAATTTTAAAAATTCTATCTACTTGATCCATCCATCTCTATTAAACTTATCATCAGGACAAAGAAGTAAGCAGTGGGTTGGTTTAAGAACATGGCACAGTGACTAGCTGTATAAGAAAACCAGTCTGCCCCAATTGGAATCCCTGCACCACCTGCACTCATCTGTGTCTTTGATCTAGGTCTTTCTCCTCAGAGCCTCTATGGGGACATGTGGAAAACAGGAACAAAAAAGAAAATGCAAGCCAGGTATGGTGGCTCATGCCTTTAATCCCAGCACTCGGGAGACAGAGGTAGGAGGATCACCATGAGTTCTAGGCCACCCTGAGACTACACAGTTAATTCCAGGTCAGGCCAGAATGAGACCCTACCTCAGAAAAAAAAAAAAAAAAGAAAAAGCCCATTCCTCTGCAAAGCAATAGCAAGCATGCAGTCGTATTACATAAATGCTAGCAAACAAAATCTACATGTCAAAACTCAAAGCTGGGGACAGAAGTCTGAAGAAAAAAAAAGGCTTTGATCATAAGCACCACCGAAGACTACTGTACTCTCATCCATACACAGGCGATTTCCTCACAGCCACGAGGAAGAATCTAAACTAACTAACTGAGCAGCTTTCTCTTAGGCACTCTTCCTCTGGCTCATTATATAAGCCCATCAATGCCCAGCATTAAATCCATGGGAAAACAATCAGAACTTGACATCACAGGCTTTCTTTTGCCAAACACTGAATCCTTCACTGGTGCTAACACATTCACCCAGGTGCCTCTGCAGAGAACTAAGAGTGGGACAACCCTCCCTCGACACCCCTCACAATGGGAGCACTGCTTACATTCTCTGCATAAGACTTCTCTGTGCTAGAGAGAAAATGAAAACTAAGATCATTGCCAAGCACAAATAAGATGATTTGTGTGTAGTAGTTACTTTGGGGCTGGCACGTTATATGTAAGTTGTTATTAATTCCACTAACAATCCTCCTTAAATGTGTATGTACCTAGCTTTTTTTTTTTTTTTTTTTTTTTGGTTTTTCAAGGTAGGGTCTCACTCTAGCCCAGGCTGACCTGGAATTCACTCTGTATTTTCAGGGCGACCTCGAACTCATGGCAATCCTCCTACCTCTGCCTCCCAAGTGCTGGGATGCTGGGATTAAAGGCGTGCGCCACCACGCCCGGCTGTGTCTAGCTTTAAGATAAAAATTTGTATTTGAAAGCCGGCCCTCAGGAGGCAGAGGTAAGAGGATCGCTATGAGTTTGAGGCCACCCTGAAACTACACAGCGACGTCCAGGTCACTGGGTTAAAGTGATACCCCACCTCAAAAAACTGAAAAAAAAAAAAAAAAAAAAAAAAAGAAAAAGAAAAAAAAAGAAAAATGATAATATATTTGAATAATATATTTGTCTGCTAGTATACATATTTCTGTTTCTGGAAGCAAGTGAAATTTATGCACTGAACAAAACTAGCAAATTCCCTAAATATTATTTTTTGGGGTCAGGACCCAGACATAAAGGCCCATGTTCATTCCTTGTTGATAACTCCCAAGAACAAGTGGGAACAAACCAGACGGTGGTGGCTACAGAAGGGAAGGGCAGAAGCAGCCTGTTGGGAAAGAGATACCTCTCTGACAATTTTTGAAATATGTAAAGGCTGTGTACCAAGCTTGGGGTGGAGGAAACACTGCCATATGCAGTGAGAAAAGGTCTCTGAAGCGGACACTTCCAACCTAGGCATTTAAAGCTCAATTAGTGGTGCATGTGTGATGTGACGCCAGCACTCAGGAGGTACAGTCAGGGACATAGGCACAAGTTTAGGTCAGCCCAGACTATCTACTGAGACCCTGTCTCAAATAAATAAAACAATGTTTTCTTTTTAACCTACACACTTTGTTGGATAGAATTTTACCTCAACTCTCAAAATTTAGGAAAAGCCAATGAAATAGTCTGTGTTCTTTGCAATTCAGAGTAGAAATGGAACACATAGCTATCAATTTAGGAGAGAGAAGGAACAGAGCAAAGATGTACGAGTGAAGATTTAGGAAAGGCAAATATTTGTATCTATTCTCAGTACACACACACGTAAATACTTTCTCTCACGTGGTCTTGACATCCAGCTCCTATTGTCTCCTAGTCCTGGTCACCAGCTCCTTCTTCCACTTACCTGCTAACCTGAATTCTCTACGTAGAACACGAGACTACTAGTTAACAAAAAGAAAGCCCATGAACACCCGATCAAAGCAGCGATGTTTTTGTGTTAAATAGACAGCGGCTGTGTGAGCAGAGACTTGTAAACACATGTGTTCTACAGGATTTTATGTTTAATTCAATTTGTTCAAATCAGAGGAGCAAGGCCCTCTAACTGTGGGCTAGACAAGGAGACAGTTTTGCTCACCAGAGTCCTAGGATAGAACAGTGTTTGTTCACAAAGAGCGGCACCTATTCACCCCTTGCTCCTCCACACAGCACATGCTGAGCATACTCCACCTCAGCCATTGTGTGCCTGTGAGAACACAAAGCCCAGGCGCAGCCTGCAGGGGTGACAGACATCTGAACAGATGGTTTCAGCACACCATGACACACTGGCAGGTTCAACAACACACACAAGCCTGTGGTATGGGAAACAGAGAGCTGGGGAAGACTTTCTTTGACAACTGAAGCTTTTCTGTAAGAAAAAGACAGAAAGGGAAAATGGAAAATTTATTGCCACACAACACCCAACCATACATGAGGGCTTCAGCTGCATGGATTAGGTCATGTTTCTAAAGATGGCTATGCAGTGTACAACTATTCCTTACCTGGCTTTTAATGCCTTTTGCTATCAAATGTTTCTTAATAACACCCTCAAAGCAGCAATGCCTATAGACTTGGAAAGCCCAGCACTGAAGCTGGGGCTGGGATGGTGGCTCAGTGGTAAAAAGTGCTTGCTAGAAAGGCCCAGCCCCAGCAGCTCCCTCTCCCATGCAGATAATTAGCTCACCACAACTATAGGGACATGGGTAACAGAGATGAGCATGGTACTCTTTGGGGTCGCCCAACAAAACTCTGAAATATACCACAAAATTTAAAAGAAGGTGTGATAGCTCGTGCTTGTAGTCACAGTACTCAGGAGGTTGATCCAGAAAGACTTTTGCAAATTCAAGGCAAAACTGGGCTACACAGTGAAAACCAGGACAGCCAGAGCTATATAGCAAGACCCTGTTTCAAAAAGCAAAAAGTTAAAACAGAAAATTTAAGTTACTAAGTGGGTATGTGGAACACAGTCCAACCTCATTTCATACATGCACAGGAAATAAGTTAGAATACATTTGCCACAGAAAAAAACCACTTCTCAGCTAGACATATGGCTTAGTGGTTAAGGTACTTGCCTGCAAAGCTAAAGGACCCAGGTTCGATTCTCCAGTATCCACAAAAAGCCAGATGCACAAGGTTGAGCATGCATCCAGAGTTGTTTGCAGTGGCTAGAGGCCCTGGCACACCCATTCTCTATCTCTGTCTCTCTCTCATCTGCCTCCATCTGCCTCTCTCATAAATAAAAAAATAAATTTTAAAATGTAGCTTCTCAAAAACAGCTTACCGCCTATCATTATTCTCTCAACAGACATTCACTGGACTCTTGCTCCCTGCTAAACACGTAACTCAGAAAACCAAGCCTCGGCCATCATAAACGCCATCAAGACAATAGAGGCAGCCAGGTAAGCAGAGCTACTGAAAATGGGGAGGTTCTCCACCAACTGGCACAGATCACCCTGATGAGCTAAAGCAGGGAGCACCCAGAAGCAAGGGCTACCTTTGTCAGGCACCACCTCCACTGGCCACACCAATAAATGCTTGACCCCAAAACACAATTCCACAGTTTAAGTTTAAGTTGCAAGGAGTGTGTATGTGTGTGTGTGTGTGTGTGTGTGTGTGTGCCGCTCGCATGTGCATGTGCACATACATAGGACATGTATAGAATGCACCAGGGCCTCCTGCCTCAGAAACAAACTCCAGACTCATGTGCCACATTGTACACCTGGCTTTATATAGGTACTAAGGAATTAAACCAGACTGGTAGGCTTTGCTGAGCCATCTCCACAGCCTGCCACACTATAATTAGTACAATGAACTACTAAAAATACTGAAGACTCCAAGTAAATAAAATGACACTTGGACCAGACATGGTGGCACAGACCTGTAGTCTCAGCTCTCAAGAGGCTGAAGCAGAAGATCATAAGAGGCCAGCCTAGGCTACACAATGAGATCGTGTCTCAAAAAATAAAAATAAAAAGACCTAAAAGCCCATAAACTGAAAAACGAGGATGTAGCTCAGTATTAATAGCCCTTGCCTAGTATGCACAAGGACCTGAGTTCAATCCTCAGCACCTTATGATACCAGATTATCAATGAGTAGGAGATATTGAGTAATGATGAAACATAGACAGTTCTCCAGTTCCATAAACAAGAAATTGAACCACCTCACTAGCACTACCATAATGGAGAGAAAGAAAAAAGCTGACAAAACTCTAAAGCTCAGTTAAAAGTTCAAAATGCAACTATTACATATTGCATGGCTAAAATTATCTTACAATAAGATGACTGACTGTCATGTACCCAGGCATGTAAGCAAAGGCAGATTCCTTAAGACAATAACATAACATGTATACATGGATAGCACACATATTCTTCTTTCACTATTCCCACAGACAACATATGTAGTATAGATGAAAAGATATTAGAAACAATTTTTTTGAATCTTCATTTTTCTATACTGAAAAAAATTATTTAATAGAATACATAATAAAGCCCTTACACATATAAACGTGTGCAGCTAGATGAATTTCAGGCACATTAAACATTAATTTTCTTTTAAATTGACTACCCTATCTGATGCTCCAGCTATGGATTACAGAACAATGCTGCTCCTTGCACACCCCTCCTCCTTGCACTTGAGAGTTTAAAGGTAAAGGGCCAGACACATTTGTGATGTTTTGATACAGCCAGTTGCCATGGAAATGACTGGCTTTTTCCTCATGAAGCACCATGACCTCATTGCAAATGAAAAAGGAAAAGGATGATTTCTGAGGCTTCAACTGAGAGAAAAATTAATGGCTAGGGAAAAAAAGATCCAAACCCTAAGCAGACAATCTGGAAAATACTGCAATGTCAAGTGCCACACTGAAATGTTTTCAGAGAACTTACAAAAGCATTGACCTCCAAAACAGAAACACTATAACCCCCCCACACCCCCCCCAAGAAAGACAATAGTAACTTCATATGAAGATAAACCACACATACACAGGCTTGGAACTGTGGTTTCTGAATGTATATATTACAACCTCAATCCTGAGCAAAATTCTATGGTTTTCTGTAACTATATTATAAACTTAAACCTGCATCATACTCTTCCCCTCCTAAAAGCAAGCTGGGTATTTTCTCTCATCTCTTTTTTTTCCCCTTTTCTTTTTGTGGTGCCCCTGTTTATACAGCTTATCCTTATCACACTGACAAGACTGAGAACCACAGCAGATGGTCCCCCCAGACATAATTCTAACAGGTTTTTTGTGCAAACAATAGATAAAGAAGGCTACAGCAATGATTTACTGATATCTAAGTTGAAAACTGACAAAATGCAAACTGCTTTTTCCTTACTGTTTGAGTGGTTTATTCTTTACATTGCTAACTAAGACAGACTTGGCCAAAACTAATGATTTGAACACTGCCAACGGACGCTTGGCTTTAACAGCCAGGACGTTTGCCTTTGAGGAACACAAATATTCAAGATCACATTTTATAGAAACATTACCCTCCCTTTCCCTTGTATGAGACTAGTAAAAAGAGAAATATTCACAAGTTTTTGTCTTATAAATTCTAGGTAGTTGTTAAAACTGTGAGATAAGCTACTCACAAGGATTCTCTCTTAAATAAGGAAAATGTATATGAATTGAAACTTCTAAAACATTTTCCCAAGAGCTCCCTGAAAGATGAGCTCACTGGGCCAAGTCTGGAATCTTGCTCACAAAGCTCAAGTCCATTCCACTTTAAAATAATATCTCCCAACCAAGCATAATCCACCATCATGGAATGTGTTCTCCAATCTATTCTCCTTAAAGTAATCCACCCACCTAACATAATACACCACCAAGGAAAGTGTCCTCCAAATCCCCCATCCACCTCAATTACAGCAATGCTCACACCCGTACAACAGAAGCTCTGTTACGACAAGGGAATTGCAAAAAGCACTGTTTATAGTAGACCTGAAAACCCATCAAGGGCCCCAAACGATAATACAGAACAAAACTGACAAGCATCTGAAATAAACTACCCAGACATCAAGCAAAAATATACCAGACAGACCCACAGGGCTCTTTTAATATAGGTCACGATTGTCAGACCATAGCAAAAACACAGTGACCCTTGATAAAAATTAACCTTGATTATATGTAATCATGCACATGTTTTCTTCTGAGTAACCAGTCCTCTAAAGTGAGTTCACAAGGCTGCAAGAAATATCATGGTCAGCTGTGAGACACTTTTCACTGAAGAAAATGTCTATAATATTTCTACCAATGAATATAGAGGGGTAGCTTCCATCAGAATAGTCCAATTTCGGAAGACTCTATACCTCAGCTAGGATGACATCCTCTTAATTTCAGAGAGACAAAATATAACTGGGTTCTCTGTGGAAAAACTGAAATTAAGATCAGACTGGGAACAACAGAGCCAATCACAATATCTCATATATTCACATTTTTCAGGAAATTGTTCACAAAGTCTCTGACCAGGGAACAAGTATTGTTAAAATGCCTGTTTTCCAGTTAATCCAAGCTAATATAGTGTTCTATGAACCCTTACTTGTGAACCAAAATTCTCCATGCAACAAAATGAAAATGAGTATGTTCATATAATACAACTTATCTACACACAGCTCATTAATTCAGGTAGTAAAAGCACAGTATCAATAAGTCAGAGTTGCAAATTTGAACCAGTTTGAGCCAGCTTTCCACACTGCTTTCCACAGCCACAAAGCAGGTTTTGATTGTACTAGCCAGCTATTACACGAGAACTGAAAACAGAACCTAGTGGGAGACTGTGCTCAAATCAGTGCAAAGCCATTACTACTGGAAGAGCAGTGGGTCAAAAAGTTCACCTCTACAGGGCATACATCATTCAATGGAAACAATAGGTGTTCTCTGTACAGTGTTTTCAAATCCAATCTAAAGCCACTGTACCATGGGTAAGGCACATATTTTTCTGATGTTAGGGGCATCCAAGATTCATAAAACTGTATTAGTATAATCTAACAGCTGTTATTTGATGTTCTGGACTAAACCAAATAGTGTATTATTTCTGAACACAAAATAAACTCTGTCAAGCATAGAAGAAATCTAATTTTGATTTTTCAGAACAAAATAATAGCATTTATTTTAACTCTAAGACAATGTTGATATAACTTAAAATGAATGGAGCATATTTATTTGAAAACATATTAGGTTCATTTTCATCTGCCATTTTTTAAAGCATGAAAAACTCCCTAGCTGAAATATGCTTGCTAATGAATATAACTTGAGATTTTTCATTGAAATTAACCCAGAAAGTGTTATAAAACCTGCTGTTTGCCTATAGCTCCAATTACACAGGATTCTCATTGGGGTCACTACAAGAATATTCTTAATACATACATATTGAACAGAGACAAGCCAGGTGAGAAAAGACAGATGTAACATGTTTTTAAAAAAAAGGTAAACAGAAAACATGTAATGAGTTATGCAACGTGGTCCTTAAAAACCCAACTTGGGCTGGAGAGATTGCTTAGTGGTTAAGGTGCTTGCCTGCGAAGCCTGAGGACCCAGGTTCAGCTCCCCAGTACCCACATAAGCCATACACAAGGTGACATATATGCACGAGGTCATTCATGCACACAAGATGGTACAGACATCTGGAGTTCAACTGCAGTGGCTAGAGGCCCCGGTATGCCAATATTCATTCTCTCTCTCTCTCTCTCATAAAATTAAAAAAAAAAACTTACTTAATATCACTGTATTAGTATAAGCTAATTTAATACTAAGTATTAATACAATTTCCCATTTCTCCATCTGCCAGAGATAGTTGCTACTCAGAGAAGAAAAGAATGGGGTATGCAGAAATCCTCTTGGCAGCAATCGCATTGCACAAGAGTCATATGAACACTCTCCTTCCCCACTTACTTGTGTTCTTAATTATGCCTACCATTCTACTTCCAAAATCTATGCTGATATAAACAGAAATAAAGAAAATATCTTGATTTTAAAGAATGTAATTAAAATTTGACTATTATCTTACAAAGAACATGAATATATTGTTAAAGTATTATTTTACCCAAAAATCAGAAAAGATTAAGTCCAAGACTAAATTAAGAAAACTAATAATGTTAGCCAATGCAAATATATGAATCACCAAAATGGGAATGGGTGAATGTTGTTACAATACCACAGTGTGTGCTCACACACCCATATGGATGGTAAACAAAGTGTAAGAAGCACTCAGCATGGCTACGTGAACTGCTTCTGAAGGGTTAATACAGAATGCACAGACAGGCTGAACTTAAAACATTCAGGTTTTAAACATTAATTTACTTTTGACTACGTCAAAATGAAAGATTGCTGTCTGGCTCCAGACATGCCATATTAACATGGAGCACAAGCATTCACTTCCGGTCAGGAGTCAATCCAAGTTGACTTCAGCAGGTGGTAAAAGTAATGCACTCATTAAAATGTACATGTTACAAGGTTATCTCCCCAAAACAGCTTTCAAATAGAGGTAACCTTCAAACTTAAGCATTAGATAAGCTAGAACCAACCTCTAACTGTCACAAGTCTAGAGAAAATTAAACTCACACTTGCTACCTAATAACCAATAAATTTAGTTGCTTTCATCAGCATCTTGGGAGAAGCAGAGAATTGAATTATATGGTGCTAACCTGGCCACCTCTACCAGCTAAATACTCTTGGACCAACTTACTAACTAGAGCTTAGATTTCAAGGCCAAGCAATGGATTTGTCCTCATTTTGCATGCCTCCCTGTATTTCTCAAATAAGTGAACTCCATTCTAATTAATTTTCCTTTTGTGAAATAATAAATTTCATAGACTAAAGATATAAAGCTCAAAATAACAGGGCTGGGGCTGGAGGAATGGCTTAGTGGTTAAGGCGTCTGCCTACAAAGCCAAAGGACCCTGGTTCGATTCCCCAGGACCCATGTTAGCCAGATACACAAGGGGGCACACGTGTCTGGAGTTCGTTTGCAGTGGCTGGAGGCCCTGGCGTGCCCATTCTCTCTCTCTCTCTCTCTCTCTCTCTCTCTCTCTCTCTCTCTCTCTCCCCTCTTTCTCTGTCAAATAAATTAATAAAAAATAAAATACTTAAAAAATATAATAGGGCTGACTTATACTAAAGAAGGTTTTGTTTCCCAAAAATAAAATTTCATCTGACTTTCAGCATACACAGAAGCATGAGGAGCTACTGCCCAGAAGCTCAAATACTTTTCAAAATTACCTCTCAATGTCAAGGACAAACCTCCTCCATTTCACACCTGCTACACCTAAAATGAGTTATTCTCTAAGTCTTTCCCTCCTCTCACTCACAAGTCACTCAATTAACATACCACTAATGGACAACCCACTTGATTTCAGAAACATTTGAACATATATAAAATATGCTCTCACAGAGAGCTTTTGCTCTCAAAAACTATGTCTACCCACTTAGTAGATAAAAGCATACAGGGTCACCAATTTTGTAATTAATCATTCCAAATTGCTTCATTTCCTCATTATCCACCAAATTACCAGACAAGCAAACAGGGAGAAGGGTAGGTGGACAGAAAGGGACTGTAAGTCTCTCACAAGGGTCAGGCCATATTTATTTTGTTCACTGCTGGACACACAGCACACCATGCACATGAAATATCTGCTGAATAAATGAATTTATAAAGGACCAGACATCACCAAGGCCAGTTCATTCGTTTTATCTATACATACACTGAGGTCCAGGAAGACTGAAAGCACAGCAAGACTGCAGGCAGTGTGGTCATTCCTGGATCCTCTACCTCATGGATATCACTGCAACATTATTCTTTTTCTTCCTTCTGCATGCAGACTTATGTTAGTTCAACATAACTTTCTAGAAAATTTAGACCATCATAAAGGAAAACAGAACAGTGGTGACTTTCATATTTAGAAAAAGGACTTTTCCATACTCAAAACACTGGTGGCTGGTAGTCACCACTCATTAGTATATTTATCAGGTGGCCTGTAACCTACACTAGTAATGAGATCTAACTCACTCGAAATGTTCCTGACCAAAGTGAAAGTATTTTTTGGCAGGTACAGAAGGAATGATGAGTCAGGAAGAAATACCCAACACTGGCCAGATGCCTCAAGGAATCACCAGTAAGAACAGGAAAATAAAAAGAACCGATTGAGAGAAGGAACAATGAACAATGTATCTATATTATGCAGTCACCATCAGCATGAAATCTATGTTTACAGTGTCCATGGATCATATCTGCAAAGTACCAAAAGGGCCGTTTACTTTTTGTTTTGTTTTTTGAGGTAGGGTCTCACTCTGGCCCAGGCTGACCTGTAATTCACTATGTAGTCTCAGGGTGGCCTTGAACTCACGGCCATCCTCCTACCTCTGCCTCCTGAGTGCTGGGATTAAAGGTGTGTGCCACTACGCCCAGCTTAGGGGCCATTTACTTTGATCATGTCCAAAAACATAAGAAATAATGACTTGAACTACAAAAATGCTAAATTCCTTTCTTTCAGGTAAAAACAAATCTGTTTATCTAACAGCAAAAAAACAAACAAGAAACCACCTATGTAATAAGTTTCACTTGTTTCCCATAAGTTACATGAATATGGATATAAATTCATTTTTAAAAATCTGAAAGCTTACTGTAGGTTTAAAACATGATGGTCATTGCTACAAAGGCAAGCAAAAAAGGGGGGGCTAGCCGGGCATGGTGGCACACGCCTTTAATCCCAGCACTCGGGAGGCAGAGGTAGGAGGATTGCCGTGAGTTCAAGGCCACCCTGAGACTACATAGTTAATTCCAGGTCAGCCTGGACCAGAGTGAAACCTTACCTCCAAAAACAAGAAAAAAGGGGGAGGGGGACTATCTCTGCGCTCAATTCAGTGTGATAGGAGAGGGATACATATGCAACAGCAGTGGAGTCTAAGTAAAAAAAACAAGAAATGTGGACAGTGTAGGGGGAAGGATGGGGTAGAGAAGGAAAGAGTGGGAAATATTCAAGACTTCATACCTGATATGTTTAATAAAGTGCTTTGCCTTTTGCAATATAAGACAATGTGTATGGAGGAAATACCACTGGCCTCTCAATTCTGGAACAGTCAAGATGATTAATAAATCAGAAATAAAACATCTATCAGGAACTATCATAAAATACCTAAGTAGATGAAATATCTATGAAATATAGATACTTAAAAAGCTGAGAAAAGGGCTGGAGGGATAGCCTAGCAGTTAAGGTATTTGCCTGCAAAGCCAAAGGACCTAGGTTCGATTCCCCCGGACCCATATTAGCTAGATGCACAAGGGGGTGCACGCATCTGGAATATGTTTGCAGTGGCTGGAGGCCCTGGCACACTCATTCTCTCTCTCTCTCTCCCTCTCTCTCCCTCTTTGTCAAATAAATAAATAAAAATAAAATATTACTTTTAAAAGCTGAGAAAAATGAGCAAGCTGGCCAATAAGCAAAGCCATTTTTAGAGCAAGACCCAAGTCTTCCAATTCCCAACCCCACTAAACTTCATGAATTCACCTCTTTTCTACCTCACTGCCCACAAAAGCAGAAGCTTTTACATCTCAGAGTTTGCCTCGTTTTCTGATTAACACTTACCATCAGAAAAAGATACACAGGAGAGAAACATAAAAGATATTTAAATAGATCAAAGTAGATTAAATACATGGTTTAATCAAATTTCATTAGCATACCAAGTGTATTTCAGGGACTCAAATTTATATAAGATAATGGTGAATTTTCTTTATCTGTGCTTAATTACAGCTATAGACTATTAGCCACATATTAACCATCGCAACAACCCTACATTAGACAAAAAGGATTCCAGACTCCAAGAAGCTTCAGTGTTTTTATTCAGTTAAGCCATGGACAACAATTTAAAACTTGCCCAAGTTTTTCAGATATTTGAGTCAGGGCAATTCTAGATTCAAAATAGGTTCATAACAATTTTTATACAACAGAGCTAAAGCAGCATTCTACCTTTGACATAAAGGACTAAGTAAGAAGGTTCTTCAAGTAAATTTTCTGCAGCACTGAAAAAAAGAAAGTTATAAGGAGCAGCTTTTGTGGATGAGGAAAGATAAAAAAATTAATTACATTGACAGTTAAAATTCCTTCTATATAATAGATTTCTTTTAAATTTGTCTACCCTGTTTCTACACCGAATCTCAACTTCCCAACCCACACATTGGACAGCATTCCCTATGATGATTTTTAGATACATAATCCTCAGAGTTTAAGAAATAGAAAATTGGATATAATCAAGTGGCTTATTTCTTTAAAACTGCCTTTGACTTCTACTTTTCAGCTGTGTGATATTTTCTCATTGACATTAAAATTCACAAAAATCAAAAGATGTTAATAAATCCCTGCTTAATAAAGCCAATGACCCAACTCCCTTTCCTAATTAAAAGCTGACAGTAGAGTACTTACTATATGCAATGAATGTTCTGACATAACAGTCTTATTAAAATTATGTCTATTTTATAATTTCCTCCATTACTAATGCATGCTTATAGAAATTGATTCTGAGATGCATTTTTCTTGTTCTTTTCCAGTCCTTGACACAGACTAGTGAGTGGTTCTATGGACTAGCAAGCATATTCAACCAACACAGACTACTTAAATTAAAAAGCTATAACATATTAACATATCTAGGCCACACAGAAGGGTCATGAGGTAAGATCATCAGCATAAATTAACACATTATTACAAGGCATCTAAAGGAGCCAGGCAAAGTCCTCATGCCAGATCTTTTTTCATGGTGAATACATAATGCTGTTTGATTGGATTTTTCTAATCACAAGGATTATTTGAGGAAAAAATATTGCAAGTCTAATATCACATTTTACCACTTCTACTCCTACCTTGAGGTACAAATTTGAAATTCAGAGATACTGGATGTGTGGAGGGGAAGCGTGGGTGATTTTGTATGAAAGCATTTGGAGACACTTAGCTATCTAATCCACTTGTCTAGGAACAAAGGCTTCTTAAAAATAAAACCACTCAGTACATGGTTTTGCCTTTTCAATTTTTTTACAAATATTGAAAACCAAGGCATCTAGGAACATAAACCTTTGTTATTTATTAGTCACAGAATTTACATCTACCAAAGGAGATGCAATACAAAAATGCTAAATTCCTTTCTTTCAGGTAAAACAAATCTGTTTATCTAACAGCAAAAAAACAAACAAGAAACCACCTATGTAATAAGTTTCACTTGTTTCCCATAAGTTACATGAATATGGATATAAATTCATTTTTAAAAATCTGAAAGCTTACTGTAGGTTTAAAACATGATGGTCATTGCTACAAAGGCAAGCAAAAAAGGGGGGGCTAGCTGGGCATGGTGGCGCACGCCTTTAATCCCAGCACTCGGGAGGCAGAGGTAGGAGGATCGCAGTGAGTTCGAGGCCACCCTGAGACTACATAGTTAATTCCAGGTCAGCCTGGACCAGAGTGAAACCTTACCTCCAAAAACAAGAAAAAAAGGGGGGAGGGGGGACTATCTCTGCGCTCAATTCAGTGTGATAGGAGAGGGATACATATGCAACAGCAGTGGAGTCTAAGTGAAAAAAACAAGAAATGTGGACAGTGTAGGGGGAAGGATGGGGTAGAGAAGGAAAGAGTGGGAAATATTCAAGACTTCATACCTGATATGTTTAATAAAGTGCTTTGCCTTTTGCAATATAAGACAATGTGTATGGAGGAAATACCACTGGCCTCTCAATTCTGGAACAGTCAAGATGATTAATAAATCAGAAATAAAACATCTATCAGGAACTATCATAAAATACCTAAGTAGATGAAATATCTATGAAATATAGATACTTAAAAAGCTGAGAAAAGGGCTGGAGGGATAGCCTAGCAGTTAAGGTATTTGCCTGCAAAGCCAAAGGACCTAGGTTCGATTCCCCCGGACCCACATTAGCTAGATGCACAAGGGGGTGCACGCATCTGGAGTATGTTTGCAGTGGCTGGAGGCCCTGGCACACTCATTCTCTCTCTCTCTCTCCCTCTCTCTCCCTCTTTGTCAAATAAATAAATAAAAATAAAATATTACTTTTAAAAGCTGAGAAAAATGAGCAAGCTGGCCAATAAGCAAAGCCATTTTTAGAGCAAGACCCAAGTCTTCCAATTCCCAACCCCACTAAACTTCATGAATTCACCTCTTTTCTACCTCACTGCCCACAAAAGCAGAAGCTTTTACATCTCAGTGTTTGCCTCGTTTTCTGATTAACACTTACCATCAGAAAAAGATACACAGGAGAGAAACATAAAAGATATTTAAATAGATCAAAGTAGATTAAATACATGGTTTAATCAAATTTCATTAGCATACCAAGTGTATTTCAGGGACTCAAATTTATATAAGATAATGGTGAATTTTCTTTATCTGTGCTTAATTACAGCTATAGACTATTAGCCACATATTAACCATCGCAACAACCCTACATTAGACAAAAAGGATTCCAGACTCCAAGAAGCTTCAGTGTTTTTATTCAGTTAAGCCACGGACAACAATTTAAAACTTGCCCAAGTTTTTCAGATATTTGAGTCAGGGCAATTCTAGATTCAAAATAGGTTCATAACAATTTTTATACAACAGAGCTAAAGCAGCATTCTACCTTTGACATAAAGGACTAAGTAAGAAAGTTCTTCAAGTAAATTTGCTGCAGCACTGAAAAAAAGAAAGTTATAAGGAGCAGCTTTTGTGGATGAGGAAAGATAAAAAAATTAATTACATTGACAGTTAAAATTCCTTCTATATAATAGATTTCTTTTAAATTTGTCTACCCTGTTTCTACACCGAATCTCAACTTCCCAACCCACACATTGGACAGCATTCCCTATGATGATTTTTAGATACATAATCCTCAGAGTTTAAGAAATAGAAAACTGGATATAATCAAGTGGCTTATTTCTTTAAAACTGCCTTTGACTTCTACTTTTCAGCTGTGTGATATTTTCTCATTGACATTAAAATTCACAAAAATCAAAAGATGTTAATAAATCCCTGCTTAATAAAGCCAATGACCCAACTCCCTTTCCTAATTAAAAGCTGACAGTAGAGTACTTACTATATGCAATGAATGTTCTGACATAACAGTCTTATTAAAATTATGTCTATTTTATAATTTCCTCCATTACTAATGCATGCTTATAGAAATTGATTCTGAGATGCATTTTTCTTGTTCTTTTCCAGTCCTTGACACAGACTAGTGAGTGGTTCTATGGACTAGCAAGCATATTCAACCAACACAGACTACTTAAATTAAAAAGCTATAACATATTAACATATCTAGGCCACACAGAAGGGTCATGAGGTAAGATCATCAGCATAAATTAACACATTATTACAAGGCATCTAAAGGAGCCAGGCAAAGTCCTCATGCCAGATCTTTTTTTCATGGTGAATACATAATGCTGTTTGATTGGATTTTTCTAATCACAAGGATTATTTGAGGAAAAAAATATTGCAAGTCTAATATCACATTTTACCACTTCTACTCCTACCTTGAGGTACAAATTTGAAATTCCAGAGATACTGGATGTGTGGAGGGGAAGCGTGGGTGATTTTGTATGAAAGCATTTGGAGACACTTAGCTATCTAATCCACTTGTCTAGGAACAAAGGCTTCTTAAAAAATAAAACCACTCAGTACATGGTTTTGCCTTTTCAATTTTTTTACAAATATTGAAAACCAAGGCATCTAGGAACATAAACCTTTGTTATTTATTAGTCACAGAATTTACATCTACCAAAGGAGATACAACAGCTGACTAGACTCTTGTTAAGTCATTAAAACAGTTTAAACTATATAGAGCATCGAAGCCCAGGATACAATCTACTTTCCTTTGTTTGTTTGTTTGTTTGTTTTGTTGTTGTTGTTTTGTGTTTTTTTTTTTTTCAAGGTAGGGTCTCACTCTAGCCCAGGCTGACCTGGACTTCACTCTGTATTCTCAGGATAGTCTTGAACTCACGGCAATCCTCCTACCTCTGCCTCCCGAGTGCTGGGATTAAAGGTGTGCTCCACCACGCCTGGCATAATCTACTTTTCATACTACACAGAGCTCACAGGCCACTGCCATATACTGGAATGAACCCTCCAGAAGAGGGTCTTTAGCTATTAGAACTGTGGCTAAATAATCAAATCCTCTTTTAATTATGCATTTTAAACAATTCAGGCAGATCACATATGCAATCTATTACTAACATCAACAAAGGCAGCAAAGAGAGTGAAGTTTTTAACAGAACAACATACAGGCATCTCCACACATATTAAGAAAGTGAGGTGGCCACTTCAGGGTTATGAGGATGGAATTTAATAGGATAATCCGTACATTATTTCTAAGACATACTATCCTAACAAGTGATTTTTAGAGAAAACTCAAAAACTGAGCTACAACTCCCACTAACTAAAGACAATGTCTCTTCTCTATTGCAATGAAAGCAGAAGGCCTCCTGACAGTGTCCAACCATTCTGACCTCACTCCCAACCAAAGGCCAAGCATGTCATACAAACAGCAGTAGTTTTTGATTTTCTATTTCTAGTAAAATTACTGACAAATGGTGTCTAAACTGAAGGTAATCTAAGATAGCTTTGACTGGACATAGAAGCATCTGCGTGACATTGTTTTGCTTGGTTCCTAAACTATATTAGAGGTGATATACTGTAAAAATGGATAATCAGGAGGTTTTCATCTAACTGTAGGGGAGGTGTATTGACCACATCCTGCTATATAAATAATCCTCACTTCAAGTCAAATTCATATCAGCTCATTTGTGCATTTCTCACCTTGAAAAGCTATTCACAGGACCTAGATTCTCCTTTCATCACACTACTGCCAGAGGAAAGACAAGCACTGAAAGAGGTTGCTAATTTCCAAAGGTACTACTAATATGAAATGACTTTCCCCAAAATGGATAAACCTCAGTGGTATGACCTAAAAGCCACACAAATCATTCATTTATGGCTGTTATGTTTTAATCACTGGATTCTTTTAGAGACTTGAAAAAAATTAATGGCTTTTACTATACAAAAGCAACTATATTTCCAATGAAACATTAGCTGTCACATTAAGACGAGGTTTTATCATTAATTATACTGGATTCTACAGGAGTGTACGTCTACACAATGATTGTTAAATAACTGAATTTCTAAACCATTTCAAAATAAAAATGAAATCTGTCCTAGGGAGCCTTGTGTGAATTAAAGACCCATTTACAAAACAGAAAATTAAATGTAAAAAATATAACCTCAATTCAAGACATGGGCAGATAACACATCCAACACATTTTTTTCATCAAAACACAAATTTACATTACTAAATATGGACCAACAGTGCCACCTTTTGGTGTATTTAGAAACTGAGTTAAATTGTACAGAATTATCTTTAATGTACATAAATGAAAGGACTCAAAGCAAACAAATCAAAGCTATCATGTTTTCTTATTTTATATACCATAAATTCAATGAACATATTAGCTATTTATTTTAAATATATAAATATTTTCAAAACCTAAAATATTACCTCATTTCATCTCATGAGGCTGGTCCACTATATTAAAGAAGCCATGGTTTAGAAAATTTTAATGTAGCAGTGGGCATGGTGGTGCACGCCTTTAATCCCAGCACTCATGAGGCAGAGGTAGGAGGATCGCCATGAGTTCAAGGCCACCCAGAGAATACACAGTGAATTCCAGGTCAGCCTGGGCTAGAGTGGGACCCTACCTCCAAAAAAAAAAAAAAAAAAAAAAAAAATTTAATGACTGTGATCTAAAAGTCCCTCAGTTAAAAATGGTTGAGCTAGGCTGGAGAGATGGCTTAGCGGTTAAGGCGTCTGCCTCCTAAGCCTAAGAATGTTGGTTCCAATCTCCAGTGGTTCCAACCTCCAGGTCCAGATGCAAAGTGACGCAAGGGTGCAATGCCGCACTTGACCACAAGGGGGCGCACGCATCTGGATTTCGTTCTCAGCAGCTGAGACATTGCTGGCACGCCCATCTCTATGTGTCTTCCTGGCTCTCTGTCTCTCTCCAAAAATAAAAATAAATAAAAATAAAATATTTTAAAAATGGTTGAGCCAACCCTGGCTCAAAGTAATGATTTTCAAATTCAATCATTGATTCATTAGGATTATATAATAAACCAAATCCTGATTATCCTGTTAAAAGCAGTACACACACATTTCCTTATTATGTGAAGAAGAAAAAAATCTTTATTGAAACCTACAAAGCCTTTCCTATCAATAAAAGCAGTGCTTCACTGCAGCGACACAGGAGGTGGGTTTGCTGAGTGCAAATGCTCTCACTCAACTTTCTTTGCCTTAATTTGACAATGTCTGTAACTATTCCACTGCCTTCCACATTTACATTTTTCAATGATGTTCCAAATAAGTTATAAAACTATAATATATCTATTACTTATATATTTATCCTAGAACATTTTCCCAGCTCCTTTTTTTTTTTTTTCTTTTCAAGGTAGGGTCTCACTCTAGCTCAGGCTGACCTGGAATTCACTCTGTAGTCTCAGGGTGGCATTGAATTCATGGCAATCCTCCCAAGTGCTGAGATTAAGGCGTGCACCACGACGCCCAGCTCAGTTCCTTCATTTTTATAAACCAGCTAACAACTCAATTACCATATGGAAGAACACATTCCCAACAACCTACCCTAATCTTTTAAGTCATTCATTACTATGAATTTACTCAAAGTATAGTTAAATAATTCTTTAGAGAATAGATTATTAAAACATAGCTAAAAGGCTGGAGAGATGGCTTAGTGGTTAAGACAAAGCCAAAGGACTTCGGTTCAATTCCCTAGGACCAATGTAAGCCAGATGCACAGAGTGGCACATGTATCTGGAGTTCGTTTGCATTGGCTAGAAGCCCTGGCATTCCCATTCTCTCTTTCTCCTTCTCTCTTTCTCTCTCTCTCTCTCTCTCTCAATCTCTCTCTCCCTCCTTCCCTCCTTCCCTCTCTCCCTCTGTCTCTCAGCCTCTTTCCCTCTCTCAAATAAATAAATAAAAATAAAAATATTTTATAAAAACAAAGCATAATAACTTAATTTTCAATTTTACAATAAGTTAGGAAGGACATCAAAAGGAAGACACCCCAAATGCTCTTTGTCTCTTGTCTTTTGAAGGGCTAGGTGCTCCCCATCAGGGGCAAGCAGCAATCCCAGTCTTCTCTAGATACTCTCAATTCCCTTCCCCTATTTCCAAGTGGATGAAAATTCCATTTTGAAGACCGTTAGATCTCTTTCTGTCTTATTCCCTATGAAATAAAAAGGGAGAAAAGAATAAGAAAATGTCATTCTTGTTCCTACCTTTGTATTGTACCCAGGTTTCAACCACTCAAATAACTCAACTTTTGCATAATAGCACTCCTTGGGACTCTCTCTTTCTGGGAGGGCACAGGGACACATTCAAACAGGACTATATAGATATATATAAAATAATGCTTTATCAAGCTTAAAGATACACCAAATTACTGTAGTCAATTGAATCTCATTAAGCTGAAAGCAGTCACTGCTTGCAATTTAGTAAGAATGGATTAAACTGGATTTTGGATTCATTACCATTTGTGAAAGTGTCCCTGACAGGAAAACTGATAGTATGTAATCTTATCCAAGTCACATCAAGACTCAGACCAAACTTGACAGCTGCCTAAAGAGGACTCTACCGAAAGCTCCAGATTCACACACATGCCAGTTATTTAACCCTCAGAATATACTTTCATGTTTGACGCTACAAATTTTAAAGGAAAGATATGTCTGTTCATCATATTCAAAATTTGCTTTCACTTGATACTAAATGCACATTAGAAACAGATTTCTATTTTGTAATGAGGTGCCAGATGTAATTATGTTGAGAACACCAAGAACATGCTAACCTTTACATACACTGGCTTATTCAAACTTCAGGAAGGATTACTAAACCAGATGTAGTTGTTGACTGTTGTAATCCCAACATTCAGGAGGCAGAGGCAGGACCACCATGAATTCCAGGCTAACCTGAATAATAGTAAGACCACAAGCTATAATGAGACTATGTCTCCTGAAGACAAAAAGGACTACTCTGGCTGGGCGTGGTGGCGCACGCCTTTAATCCCAGCACTTGGGAGGCAGAGGGAGGAGGATTACCTTGAGTTTGAGGCCACCCTGAGACAACATAGTGCATTCCAGGTCAGCCTGAGCTATAGTGAGACCCCACCTCAAAAAAAAAAAAAAAAAAAAAAAGGACTACTCTGATGGTCCTATGATGGTCCTAACAAGGATGCCACTTTACAGACACCATATTCAAAAGCAGGTTTTAGTGTGACTTAATATGAAGAGTGGACTGCTGCCTTTCTTGCTCATTGAGCAACGTCTGTGAAATGTGGAAGGGGCAGTAAGACAGAAATAAACAGATAAATTATCCTAATATAGGCATTAGCAGAGAAGGCTCTGTGTGGTCCAACAAAACAGAAGCTGTATACACATGGCCAAAACCCCAGCAAATATCCAACATGTCAGACTAGTTGAAAATCACCCAGAGTCACAATTACCAAAAGAAAAGCCATTGAATCACCACAAATACGGTACCCCTGGAAGTATATATATAACTGTACAAAATTTTTTAGTTCTCTTACCTTGAAAATCAGTCAGCTAAAAAGGGGCACCTGTCTGGACATTCAAATCATTTCCCTCTTAAGACAGCCATCAAAAACATGTTAGGGCTGGAGAAATGGCTTAGTGGTTAAGGCGTATGCCTGTGAAGCCAAAGGATCCCAGTTCGATTCTCCAGAACCCACATAAGCCAGATGCACAAGGGGCACATGCATCTAGAGTTCGTTTGCAGTGGCTGCATGCCCTGGCGCACCCATTCTCTCTCTGTCTGCCTCTCTTCTCTCTCTCTGTTTGCAAATAAATCAATAAAAAAATTTTTAAAAAGAAACATGTCTTTAAAAAAAAACAAAAACATGTTAATCGGAAGCCGGGCGTGGTGACGCATGCCTTTAATCCCAGCACTCGGGAGGCAGAGGTAGGAGGATTGCCATGAGTTCCAGGCCACCCTGACATTACATAGTGAATTCCAGGTCAGCCTGGACTAGAGTGAGACCCTACCTCGAAAAACAAAAAAAAAAAAAAAATGTTAATCAGGGATGGAGAGATGGCTTAGCAGTTAAGGCACATGCCTGTGAAGCCTAAGGACCCCAGTTCGATTCTCCAGGTCCCACATGAGCCAGATGTACATGGTGGTGCATGCATCTGGAGTTCGTTTGCAGTGGCTAGAGGCCCTGGCACACCCATTCTCACTCTCTCTCTTTCTCTCTCATTCCCTCTCTGTCTCTAATAAATAAATCCTAAAAAAAAAAAAAAACATTAATTGGCCGGACATGGTGGCACACACCTTTAATCCCAGCACTGGAGAGGCAGAGATAGGAGGATCGCTGTGAGTTCAAGGCCACCCTGAGACTACATAGTGAATTCCTGGTTAGCCTGCGCTAGAGCAAAACCCTACCTTGAAAAAAAAAAAAAAAAAAAATGTTAATCGAGTAGAAATCAGTCAAAATGGTCAGGGGTGGAATTTAGCCCAATCTGCTGTACTATTTAGTAAGCTTTGTTAGCCTTAGTATTTATTAATAGATTTGGGATAAGCAAGGTAAGATGAAAGCATGAAAGGTAACAGTTCCTTGTCCTAGGATTCAAAAGTCCTCCTTTAACATATTTGCATGTGTAATGACTCCCACCACACTCTATGACACGGTCAGGATAACACAGTGGTGAAGGTTTTGAGCAGTGAGCCCACCACTGAATAATTTCACAGTTGGCTTCCTGCATACTGTGGTTGCTATCTGTATAGGTTCACATGGACCTGAAAAGGTCGGTATTTCTAATTCTTATTTTAAAAACTGCCTTAAATTTTTTTTTTTTTTTTTTTTTTTGGTTTTGCGAGGTAGGGTCTCACACTGGCCCAGGCTGACCTGGAATTAACTATGTAGTCTCAGGGTGGCCTCGAACTCTCAGCGATCCTCCTACCTCTGCCTCCCGAGTGCTGGGATTAAAGGCGTGCGCCACCACGCCTGGCAAAATTTTTTGAAAAATCAATAAATCAGAAAAAGTAAAGTGTTAGCTTATCTAATGCCTTCTAATAATTTTATTAGAAGTGTACCTGTCACATGAAATTCACTATCCATATGTAATCACACATACATTGCAATGAGCACATGATGCAACACTGCCACCTTTTGTCAGGAGCTAAAACTACCTCACATCTTTAATAAAAATCCATTATAGTTCAAATGAAAGACCAAAAAGAGTTAACGTGTTCAACTATCAATATCCAGGGTTTGATCCCAAAACTTTAAGACACAATGGGAAAAAAAGATTTTCAAAAATTAAGCTTTTATGGTAATTATTGCTAAGCAATCAATTATCAATTACTGAAAAAAGTTTGGTTATGTATTGATTTGTCCTATTAAAAATTCTGAAATAATGTAAGTAAAACATGTGTGAAGCAGATGGCTAACAATTTTAAAAAGATTAGCCATAGCGCCAGTATGTGAAGTAAACTGCTGCTATGCACACACCACAAAAAGTGCAAAACAACATTTTAAGGAACCTGGAAGGTCAGACCAAAAACTAAACATGTGATCTTAAAGTTCACAAGCAAAGACACAAAAATGATGAACTATTCCCAAACTTTACTAGTGGGAAAACTGAGTATAAAAAAATTCCATCAGCTGGGTGTGGTGGCGCACACCTTTAATCCCAGCACTCGGGAGGCAGAGGTAGAAGGATTGCCGTGAGTTCGAGGCTACCCTGAGAGTACAGAGTGCATTCCAGGTCAGCCTGAGCTAGAGTGAGACCCTACCTCGAAAAACCAAAAAAAAAAAAAAAAACTACATCAAGCCGGGCATGGTGGCACATGCCTTTAATCCCAGCATTTGGGAGGCAGAGGTAGGAGGATCACCATGAGTTCAAGGCCACCCTGAGATTTCATAGTGAATTCCAGGTCAACCTGGACTAGAGTAAGACCCTACCTCGAAAAAAAAAAAACTACATCAGGGCTGGGAAGATAGCTCAGTAGTTAAAGTCACTTGCTTGCAATGCCTGCTGGTCCAGGTTCAATTCTCTACTACCCATGTAAAGTCAGATGCACAAAATGATGTATGTGTCTAGAATTCATCTGCACAGGCAAGAGGCCCTGGCACAGTCATATTCTCACGAGCACGTACACATACACACAATCTCTCCCCCACCCCATCTCCCTACAGCCCTCTCTCATTCCCTCTCTTTGTCAAGTAAACAAATTTAATTAGCATGGGAGTTATAAACTATTATGGGCATAGGCCAGGCGTGGTGGTGCATGCCTTTAATCCCAGCACTCGGGAGGCAGAGGTAGGAGGATCACCATGAGTTCAAGGCAATCCTGAGACTACATAATGAATTCCACCCTGGACTTGAAAAAAAACCTAAATAAATAAATAACTAAATAAACTATTATGGGCATTCACTCCAAACATAATGCTAAGACCTAGAACTAGGGATTTGAGAATTTACAAGAATCAGACTTTATCTTAATCCCATTAAAAGGTAAAGAATCCAATCAACCACACAAGATCACTTAAACATAAGGAAAATACTACTTAGAATGTAAGAACACTATTACAGTTTAACACACAATACACGGTGAAAGAAAAAGCAGTGCCTCATAAGCAGTTGACTGGCTTAAACACATGGAGCTCTGCACTTCATAAAGAAGTTTCCTGGAGCGGGGTGTGGTGGCACACGCCTTTAATCCCAGCACTCGGGAGGCAGAGGTAAAAGGATCACCGCAAGTTCAAAGCCACCCTGAGACTACATAGTTAATTCCAGGTCAGCCTGGGCCAGAGTGAGACCCTACCTCGAAAAACCAAAATAAATAAATAAATAAATAAGAAGTTTCCTGGGCCAATAAGACTAAAATAAGAGAAACTAATTATTTTTGCATTGTCTGAAGACACAAATTATAAAGTTGGTTAAACAAATATTGGAAGACTGGAGAGATGGCTTAGTGGTTAAGGCTCTAAACTTTACTACAGAGTAATTATAAAGTAGCTACAAGCTACAAAAGCAATTCAAGTTCCTGAACCCAAATAGTAAAAATATCTCCACCAGCCAGTAAGAGCTAGTTTTTATTTAGCTTCTCTGTACAATGTTTTCAGTAATTTCTGTACACAATATACATAATCTATATGACTAATGGTATTAATTATTTGGACATATTTGACTAACAAAAATATCAAAATTATTTTTATAAATTCCCTATTCCATAATAGTGAAAGAAAATATTGGCATAGATAATCCAGAAATCATGTAAATCCCATTTCTAATCTAAATATAAGACCTACAGAGAGCTGGGATATATAGGTCAATGGGAGATAAGATATTTATAAGACCTACAGAGAGAGCCAGGGCATACTGGTCAGTGGGAGAGAAGATACTTAACATGGCTAGAACCTGTGTTCAATCCTCAGTATCACAAAAAAAAAAAAAAAATCCTTCTTATAGAACCTAATCTTACTTATATTTTCTAAGCCTATAGTATCTTGATTATTAAAGAAAAAGATCCCAAGGTCTACTTACTATATACAAACCAGACTACAATTAAAAGCTGACAATAAATTTCTAAAGTGGGGACAATAAACAGTATGAAAAGTATAAATAAATGTAAGACAAGTAGCCAGCCGTGGTGGTGCACACCTTTAATCCCAGCACTCGGGAGGCAGAGGTAGGAGGATCACCATGAGTTCAAGGCCACCCTGAGACTACATAGTGAATTCCAGGTCAGCCTGGGTTAGAGTGAGACCCTACCTCAAAAAAAAAAAAAAAAAAAAATGTAATCCAAGTATAGAAAAGTAATGTAAGAAAAATAATAAATATCAGGGATTATAGAGATGGCTCAGTGGGTAACAGTGCTTACTGCTCAAGCAAAAGGACCTGTACAAAGTGGACATAGCTGCACATGCCTGCAACCCCAGCACTAAATGGAGATAGGAGGATAGCTGGGTCTCACTGGTTAGCCAGTCTAACCAAAAAACTGGAGAGCTCCGGGTTTACTGAGATGCTATCTCAGGGAAACAAAGGAAAAGAGCAACGGAAGAGGACACCTGTTTCTCTCTGTATACACGCACTCTAACAATAACAATTTAAAGTGCACACCTTTAATCCTAGCACTAGCGAAGCTGAGGTAGGAGGATCACTGTGAGTTCGAGGCCAGCCTGAGACTACATAGCGAATTCCAGGTCCGCCTGGTCTACAGTGAGACCCTACCTTAAAAAACAAAAAAAAATAAAATAAAATAAATAATATTAGCTGTGAACAATAAATACATGTGTGTATGTTCAATCCCAGCACCATAAAAGTAAATTTCATATTTAAATAATTTCTTCATTCTCCCTTTCTCAATATTCTCAAATAAGAAATCATGATTAAGTCGGGCATGGTATCCCACGCCTTTAATCCCAGCACTCAGGAGGCAGAGGTAGGAGGACTGCCGTGAGTTCGAGGCCACCCTGAGACTACATAGTGAATTCCAGCCTGGGCCAGAGTGAGACCCTACCTCAAAAAGAAAAAAAAGAAAAGAAATCAAGATTAGATGTGCATAGCAAAGGTTAAATTCTTCCTTTGCTTTTGTTTGTGGTTTGCTTGTTTTCTTCAGATAAGGTCTCACTATGTAGCCCTGATCTACCCTGAAACTTACTATACAGACCAGGCTAGCCTTGAACTCATAGTTGTTGATTCCCCTGCCACTGCCACTGCCACCTAAATGCTAGGATTATAGGCATGTGCCACCACACCTGGCATTTGGGTTTAAATTCTTATTTGAATATCATAGGACTGTTACATCATGTAGAATTTCTTGTTAGGTCAAATTCAAACTGTTAGTAGACTAATATGTAAATTAAAATATATTAGATATTTAATACCACCTTGGATCAGTGTGTAACGTTTTTAATGTTTTAGGACATTGTCTGAAAGACTATTTTCTCAGTAATTAACCCACCACCAGAATATATTATGGCAAGCCTAGGCTAAATTATACTAAAAATTACTATTGAAGATAAAGCAGTAATTCTGAAAGCATACATTAAGTGCTTTTAACTTAATGGACCAAAGTTTTAATAAGACTGTCCAATACAGTGAGAAGTCTAGACGTTCATTTCTCCCACATGCTAACACCATCTTGCAGCTAGGACTTGCCAGGTATACATGCACTTGTGGGGCAGAGCAGTGATGAAGAGCATTGAGATTGATGAACACTTCACTGTCAACCTGGAAAGTAGGAATATCCACAGTTCCTCCTACTAGACTATGAAGGTCCTATAAAGCTCAAGTCAGTGCCTGTCACATGGCACTCAGTACAGTCATGTTCCACAATATACTCACACAGAAATAGTGTGCGTATGTGTGCACCTGCTGGTCATATATCACCTAGTTTGACCTAGTTCTGGCTATGGAGAGAACTTAGAAGAGCTTGACACCTCCCACAGCAATAAGCAAACATACCTACCATCAGATCTCTGGTTCTTAAAGCTGTCTTTTTTCAAAGGTGGACAAGAGAAATATATGAGAATAGAATAGCTTGTGGTACCAGAAAAAGCTCAAAAAAAAAAAAAAGGTACAGGCATATTAAAAAGACATAAGAGCCAGCCTACACAAAGACTTAATGGCAAAAGCCACAATGAGATGAGACACAGAATCAATGACAGCATTCGACTGTATCCCATAGAATAAAATAAATGTCAGTCAGTCTGTACTGATATAAATAATCAAAAATTAGTAACCTAAGGACTGATCTTCCTTACAGAAGAACTCCAAATGATGAATGCAAAAGGAAGGAACCCAATATTTAGCAAATACCATAGCACTACTGAGGACAGCATCCATCCATGAAAATAAGGCAGTCAAAGGTGGAGGAAAAATACAATATGCATTAGTTATGAGAAAAAACACTAACTTTACTGGGCACTCATAAACTTAGGAGGCCAGGTGTAAGAAATATCGACACCATGACCCACAGGCACCATGCACTAAGAAGGACACCAAGAAGGCTGAGAAGACTCATGTCAAAGATGGGCACACGCCTTTAATCCCAGCACTCAGGAGGCAGAGGTAGGAGGATCACTGTGAGTTCAAGGCCACCCTGAGACTACACAGTTAATTCCAGGTCAGCCTGGACCAGAGTGAGACCCTACCTTGAAAAAAAAAAAAAAAGCAACCTCATTCTCTTCATTGAGAAAACATCAGGCTGACCCACAGTAAGGGTACTTACTCTACCAAATAATCAACCAGTTTTCTTCACAAGTGTCAAGATAATAAGATAGACGGGCGTGGTGGCGTACACCTTTCATCCCAGCACTCAGGAGGCAGAGGTAAGAGGATTGCAATGAGTTCAAGGCCACCCTGAGACTACATAGTGATTTCCAGGTCAGTCTAGGCTAAAGTGAAACCCTACCTCGAAAAAAAATAAACAAAAAAAAGGATAATAAGATAAATACTGCAAAACTGTCAGAGTTTCTCAAAGATTAAGCAAACCTAATAAGTAAATGCAAGATGGACCCCTGGACTAGATCCTATAAAATATATAGTTTGGATAAAAGTACCGTAATCACATTCACTTCCTGGTTTACTGATTATGTTACAATGTGAAATGATGTATCAGAAGTGGGATGAAGTCATATGTGGCTTTCTGTAGCTTTAGTAATTTTCTGAAAGAATAAGTTTACTTCAAAATAAAAAAGGTTTTATAGCCGGGCGTGGTGGCACACACCTTTAATCCCAACACTGAGGAGGCAGAGGTAGGAGGATCGCTATGAGTTCAAGGCCACCCTGAGAATACAGAGTGAATTCCAGGTCAGCCTGGGCTATAGTGACACCCTACCTCGAAAAAAAAAAAAAAAAGGTTTTAGCCGGGCATGGTGGTGCACACACTCAGGAGGCAGAGGTAGGAGGATCGCTGTGAGTTTGAGGCCACCCTGAAACTACATAGTCAGCCTGAGCTAGAGTGAGAACCTAGCTCAAAAAAAAAAAAAAAAAAAAAAAGGTTTTTAAGTGATTTTAAAATGTGACACCTATAGCTATCTTGATAAAGTACAATCGCTCTCACTGTTTTGCCTTACAATCATTAAGTTATACTAACATACACTTCAACTTGTGAGGCTACAATACTCATCTCTAAAACCTGTAACTCTGAAAAATGTAAAATACATTATAGACCTCATTACCTGTAATTTTATAGCCATAAGCAGCAAGCTGTCCTGCCATATATTCTCCATCTGAGTTATTATGTGAACAGCCCCATGTCCGTATCCAGATTTTCTGTATGCCTGGAATAGTGCTGTTAAATAATCAATTTAAAAAAAAAAAAAAAAAGTGAGTCTCATTGTATGACTTTTAAAATAAAAGGCACTAGATAATTTCAAGGCACAATCCTTATACAAAAACCAAACCAAACCTGTTCACAAGCTATTCACTAAATGTATCAATTTAATTCAAAATTTGCCATTACATACAAAATTAAGATAAACCAGAGACTCTCTATATTTACTTTTAATTCCCACTATTAACCATATCACCACTCACTCAACTCCTGAAAAGACACATACAGGGCTGGGCATATCACTTAGTTGGAAGATACAAATATACAAAGGCAAGAAGATCAAAAATTCAAGGTCAATCCAGGCATGGTGACACATGCTTTTAATCCCAGCACTCAGGAGGTAAGGTAGGAGGACTGCCATGAGTTTGAGGCCACACTGAGACTACATAGTGAAGTCTAGGTCAGCCTGGACTAGATTGAGACCCTACTTCAAGAAAATAAATAAATAAGCCGGGTGTGGTAGCACACATCTTTAATCCCAGCACTTGGGAGGCAGAGCTAGGAAGATCGCAGCAAGTTCAAGGCCATCCTGAGACTATTAGTGAAATCCATGTCAGCCTGGGCTAGAGTGAGACCCTATCTCAGATAACTAAGACTAAATAAGTAAATAACTGAATATATAAAATTTCAAGGTCATCATCCCTGACAACATAGGAAGTTGGAGGCCAGCCTGAGATACATGAGACATTGCCTCACAATACAGACATGGATATAAAACTATATAACTATGTGCTCATTGTGGTAATGTCATTAAAATTTCACTGACGAGAATTCTTCCATGATAGTGTAAACAGGGCAATAATTTCTGTACCTTTATCTGGTCCATAAGTATTCATAAACTTGCTAAGAATAATAAAATACAAAATACCATCTCCCATAAGAACCACAGATTTCAATAAAAATTTTAATTTGAGGGCTGGAGAGATGGCTCATCAGTTAAAAGCATTTGCTTGCAGAGCCTGGAGGCCTACGTTCAATTCCCCAGTTTCCATGTAAAACCAGAAGCACAAAGGGGTACATGTATCTAAAGTTCATGTGCAGTGGCAGGAAGCCCTGGTATGCTCATTCTCTCTTTCTTCTCTCTCCCCATCTTTCTGTTTCTCTCAAATAAATAATAAAAAATTTTAATTTGCAAGTCCAATAGTTATACCAACTACAGTAATGTTAAAGAGATTACTGTTTTTCTAGCCGCTACCTTCAATAAACATCCAATCTGCTATCCTCTTTCATAATTATTACCTTGCCAAATTTCACTTCATTCAATTGAAAGGACTTTGTGCTGGGAAATGGCCCAGTGATTTAAAAGTGCTTACCATGCAAGCCTGCCAACTAGTTTGGATACCCGGCACTCACATAAAGCTGAACACAAGTATCATCGGCATCTGTAATCCCACTGCCTACAGCAATGTGAGGTGGAATCTAGAATCCCAAGCTTGTGGGCCAATTAGTGTGGCATTCCAGAGATGGAATCACAAACAAGAGGAGAGGACCAACACCCTAAGGTTTTCCTTTGACCTCCACACATGCCATGGCACATACACACATACAAATTTAAAAGATTTTAAAAATCTGTATGCTCACAAGTCCTAAATAAGAGACATTACAAAATGCATGGACCAGCTTCTTCCCTGGCATGGAACAGAATATAATTTAAGGGAAAATGCTTACCTATCACTTGGTGGGCTGTTTTCCTCTTGCAAATATACTTGGGTATTTCGCCTTCGCACCTTTGGAACAACATCTTTTCTTGAAAAATGCCTGTCCTGTGGTTTAGAGTCCTCCTGGGACACAATGTCTTCTATGTCATCCAGCAGTGCATCACAGGCTACAGAGGGCATCTTCTCTGTCATATGAAAAAGAAGTAACAGAGGTTTATGAAAATCTGCTTAACACTGCCTGAACAACTCTCACCAAATTTAAAATGATTCATCTCTTTAAAGTCTAACAGCAAGCTAACAGAAACTACAGAAGGCAATCACAAGGAAAAAAATCACAAGTCCTACAAATAGTAGGATACTCCAAGATTTACCTGGAGATCTTGCTTGAACAAGTCAATCCATGGAGACAAAAGTATGTGTTGCAATCAGCTCCTCATTGCTAGCACAAAGCACCCAACCAAAAGCAGCTTCTGGAAGGAAAGGGTTTATTTTGGCCTACAGACTCAATGGGAGACTCCATGATGGTAGGAGAAACCGTGGTATCAGCAGAGGCTAGATATCACCTCCAGGTGGACAACAGCAGCAGGAGTATGCCAAACACTGGCAAGAGAAGCTGGCTGTAACACCCATAAGCCCACCCCTAACAACACACCTTCTCTGAAGACTCAATTTTCAAATTGCTATCAGCTGGGGACCTAGCATTCAGAACACATGAGTTTATGGGGGACACCCAATTCAAACTACCATATTCCATCTCTGGTCCCCATAAACTCATGACGACTCATGATTGAAAATACAATGCATTCAGTCCAACTTTAAAAGGTCCCATAGTTTTTATCAATCCCAAAGCTCTTAAAACTTCCCCATTGTCCATGATAGCAAATAATAGCTAATAATAATAATAATAATGGAGCCGGGCGTGGTGGCGCACGCCTTTAATCCTAGCACTTGGGAGGCAGAGGTAGAAGGATCACCATGAGTTCGAGGCCACCCTGAGACTACATAGTGAATTCCAGGTCAGCCTGAGCTAGAGTGAGACCCTACCTTGGAAAAAAAAATAATAAATAATAATAATAATAATAATAATAATGGCACAGAATAAACATTCGCACTGCAAAAGATGGCATTGGACATGGCAAAGAAAGACTGACCCAATAAAAGATTTAAAACAGGGCAAATATCAAATTCTGTAGCTCCAAGTCCAACAACGCTAACCAGTGACAAATCTCCAAATCCCATAATTCTAACCAGTGACAGGTATCTGGAGTTCCAATCCCACCTCTTCCAGCTGAGTTGCTCAAAAACCCAGAGAGGGTCTGGAGAGATGGTTTAATGGTTCAAGGTACTTGCTTGCAAAGCCTGACTGCCTGGATTCAATTCCCTAGGACCCACATAAAGCCAGATGCATAAGGTGGAGTTTGTGGAGACCCCCAGCATGCCCATACTCATTTTCTCTGTCTCTCTCAAGTAAGTAAGTAAATAAACAAATAAATAAAATAAAAACAGAGAAAAACTCCATTTGAGCCAGCAGCTCTCCTTGGCAGCTGTTATAGTCCTGGCATCTCCCCTGGGTTGCCATTGCAACCCACAGTTCATCCTCATGGCTCCATCATGTCTCCCCACAGGGACTTCCAAAAGCCCTGCTTCACATTAGCCATGGCCATTTCAAAAAATAAAATCACCAAAAAAAATAAAATAAAATAAAATCACACTGCAAACCGGGCGTGGTGGCGCATGTCTTTAATCCCAGCACTCGGGAGGCAGAGGTAGGAGGATCGCCATGAGTTCGAGACCACCCTGAGAATACAGAGTGAATTCCTGGCCAGTCTGAGCTAGAGTGTCTCAAAAAAAAAAAAAATCACACTGCAAATTCAATGACCCTTTCTTCTTGCATTTGTTATACTCCATATTACTAGGTATGCCACCAATTTGTTAATCCAAGGGGGAATAAAGCTGACTTTGAAAAGCAGGATACTCCTTCAGCATTCAGGCCCTTACTTTCAAGAGTCTGCATTCTTCCTGCTGTCCCAATGCAAGTCAGCTGGCCTAATCTCAATAGTTACAATCTCTCAAATAATTGCAGCTGACCAGGCAGCAGTTTCGGGCCAAAGGTTTCATATCTTTCTATGCCATATCCATACTCACATTTCTATACAACACAGCCCTACACAAGTTCTCAGGACACAGCAAGCCTCTCACACAAACTGCTTATAGACCAGTTCTGACAAAGTTCTTCATTCTCCTCTTAAACCAAACCTCACAGTCCATAGTTCTTACTGCATTCAGGTTTTTCAACTCACTGTTAGCACAAAGCACCTGACCAAAAGCAGTTTGTGGGAGAAAAGGGTTTATTTTGGCTTATAGACTCAAGGGGAGGCTCCATGATGGCAGGGGAAACTATGGCATGACCTGAGGCTGGACATCACCTCCTGGGCCAATATCAAGTAGACAATAGCAGCTAGAGAGTGTGCCAAACACAGGCAAGGGGAAGATGGCTACAACACCCATAAGCCCACCCCCAATAACACACCTCCTCCAGAGACTCCATTCCCAAATTGTCACCATCTGGGGAACCAGCATTCAGAACACATGAATTTACACAAAAATTAACTCAAAATGGATCATAGACCTAAATCTAAAACTCTCCTAACTAACAAGGATGTAAATCCTCATGACACAGACACAGGTTCCTTGTTATGACACGAAAACAGAAGCAGCTAACAAAAACAACAGACTGGACTTCATCAAAATCAAATGTTTGAACTGGGTGCAATGGCCCATGCCAGTAACCTTAGCACCTGAGAAGTAGAGGTAGGAGGATCCGGAGTTCAAGGTCATCCCCAGCTACACAATAAGCTCAAGGTCAGTATGGGATATATGAGATCCTTTCTTTAAAAAAAAAAAAATTACAAGGGAATCAGTAAGTTAACAGGCACTTGCCAGCAAAGTTTAATGACCAGCATTCAATTTCTAGTACCCATGTAAAGCACAAAGTGACCCATGCAACTGGAGTCCGTTTGCATTGGCTGGAGGCCCTGGCATGCCTATTATGTCTGTCTCCTCTCTCTCTCTCTCTCTGCTTGCAAATAAATAAATAAAAATATTATTAAAAATTACAATCTTCATGCTTTAAAGACACCATTAAGAGAATGACAAGAACCCAAGTGATGTGAGGAAATATTGCTAACTCATATATCTGATAACAACCTAACATCAGAGTAAACAAAGATAGAGAAGACAAAGACAAATAATCCAAAATAAATCATGTGAAAATTACTCCAACAGACATTATCTTCAAAGAAGATAAACACATGAAAACATATATCAACATAATTACCCACAGGGGAAATTGAATCAAAACCAATAAAAGTTATGTATCACTTCACACTAGAACAACTAAGTTCAAAAAGACATAACAGCCTGCGTGGTGGCTCACGCCTTTAATCCCAGCAGAGGCAGAGGTAGGAGGATCGCCATGAGGTCAAGGCCACCCTGAAACTACACAGTGAGTTTCAGGTCAGCCTGAACTAGAGGGAGACCGTACCTCGAGGAAAAAAAAAAAAAAAAAAAAACAGTGCTAACAGCAGTGAATTAGATCACTGAGAGAGAAAAAAAATGAGTCAAAAGAGATAAAAAAAAAAAAAAAACCTTGAAGAACTCCATATTTAACTGCAAGCAGAAGGAACTAGCCTAAAATGGAGACCAAGCAGCGGCCAGCCAAATTTCAAAAAGAAAACAGCCCACACATAGCCAAGGAAAAGAGCATGTCACTGCTAGAAATGAAAATATAATGTTACCATAGAATAACAGTGGAAAACTACTAAGAAATTAGGTCACTTTTCTGCATATTCTAGTGTGCAACATATCACTCAAACATTAAATGGCTTAAAATAAATCAGTACCTTGATTATCTACAATTAGTCACAAGTCCCTTTGAAAGATGAATCAGTAAGTTCTCAAAACCACTATAAATGGATTTTTACAGCTACCTGAAGGAATTAACTCTGTAAAAGACTTTTTGTACACTACGGGGTTAGCGGTGCTCCACGTTAGTTCTCACTGCTGCGGATCATGGCGAGGTGTTGGCATCTGCCATGTCTGCAAGGCAGCCTGGCTCTACAGTCACAAGTGCCCCCGACACTGGACCATCTCAGCGCAGCACAATCACCAAAGGGAGCAGCAAGGAGGTATCAAGTCAGGCGGCAGAAGGGGACGTGTCCCTTCAAAATCCAGCTCCATTTTCTGAGAAAAGGAGACCAAAAGCAAGATACTTGCTCGTCTGCCCAACTTCAGACTAATTCCTCTTTTAGGTGCTGTTCTGTGAGAGCGATGGTTACAGAAAACACGATCAAGAATCCCACAGATTCGCTGACGTAGGAGGTGAGGAACAAATGCGGTTGAATTCGACTTCAAAGCACGCGGTCCCTAAACCGCTGGAGCGCGCCGGAGGCCGGGCCGGGGCTCCGCGCACCGCGTCCCGCCCGCCACCGACCGGCCCAGGCGGGCAGAGCTGCGGGAAGCAGGCGCCTACAAAAGCAGCGGCCACACTCGGCCCAGCACTGGCCCATCTGTCACTACCACCCAGCAGTCGGGAAACAAACCGGTTCAAAGTGAGAGAAATCCTCACGCCACTTTCTGGAAACTGCACAGGCTTCACATGGAGCGCGCCATGACACTTACGTCCCGCCACGTTTATTTACGCATGCTCCCGACGGTGGCCTGGAGAGATCAAATTGAGCCATTATGAAAGCGCGAGTCTTGGTTGAACTTAATCTTTCAAATTCCTCTGGTTGCAAGGGCGAAAATACATACCCAAGTCTTCCCGTCCTTAGAAGGACTTAATAACTTCTGCTGAGCTTTATACCCTATCAGAGAGTGCTAAGCGCTTTATAGAAATACCTCACTATTTCTATTTGTAGTTTATGAAAGAGTCCTAAGAGTTTACTTCCCTAAAGTAACTTTAGCAGTACTTCCTATTTTTAGGTGAAAAGGAAAAGTAATAACTGATCTTAAATTTTAAAGTTTAATAAGTCAACATGCACTCGACAACTATGCTGTGATTTATATTAACTTTCCAATGCATTCGACAAAAATCCAGCTCTGATTTCTAAAGCAGCAAGGGGTGCAGTGTGGCACATAAAAATTAATGTTGTGCCCAAGGATTCAGAACCGATCTAATAAATTAGTTGACAAGATGAAGTTTCCAAGCTGGAAACCACACAATTACAGGATTTTTTAAATATTTTAATTAATTAATTAATTATTTATTTGAGAAAGAGGAACAGATTGTTGCTCCAGGGCCTGTAGCCACTGCAAAGAAACTCCAGATGCTTGAGCCACCTTGTGCGTCTGGCTTACGTGGGTACTGGGGAACCAAACCTGGGTCCCTAGGCTTCACAGGTAAGCACCTTAATGGCTAAGCCATCTCTCCAGCCCACTACAATAGTTTTTAAGGAAGATTTTTCAAGAGTTAGATGAGCTCAAGAAGAATTATGGTGATAGCACCAATAAAGGGAAACTATAAGGAAAACTTAACAACAAAAGAAAACTTGCTCGAAATGGATGAGTGATTTGATATAGAGGATAAAAGAAAGAGGCTGATATGCTTCAATGAACCAATGAAATAATAGAGCAGCATGATGAGAAATTACCTTCCCATTGTCTTTGGACTAGTACTGAGGGTGTCCAATAATGTAGGCACTAGATAGAGTGCTATCCTCCTCATTCAGCTATTCTAGTCTTCAATGGACACTTAACAAGTTTGGTTCAATTCTATAATTTTAGGTTTTTGTTGTTGTTTTGGTTTGGTTTGGTTTTGTTTTGGTTTGGTTTTTTTGTTTTTTTTTTTTTTTTTTTTTTTTTTTTTTTTTTTTTTTTTGGTAGGGTCTCACTCTGGCCCAGGCCCTGTATTCTCAGGGTGGCCTCGAACTCAGGGCAATCCTCCTACCTCTGCCTCCCGAGTGCTGGGATTAAAGGCGTGTGCCACCACGCCGGCTTAATTTTAGATTTTTATTCTCTCACTCTCAGTATAAAAGACTAAACAAGCAGCCGTGACCCAGGCCAAAACGCAGAGAGTACTGCATTCTTTTGCCACAGAGCATGTAACCTACACCAGGTGCAAGTGAATTCTGGGATCTTTTTCAAGTGCAAGAATCTGAGACTGAATATTCTAGGCCCACCAGGAACAGAACCCCTGCCTGAGACAAAGCTGTTTCAGAGGAAAGTAGACTGAGCATTAAAGAGAGAAATCAGTAGGTTTAATGACAACTGTAAGGTTCCTATACCATGCATACCCAGAGCTAGCTTAGCCTCTGAGTTGATCAATTTTATGAACAAGTGGATCTCTACATTTTCTTTCTTAAACCATTTAAAGTATGTTTCTGCCATGTGCAACCAAAAGAATTCTAAATAAAATTTCTTTTGTCATTAAGACAGGGTCTCATGTAGCTTAGGCTGGACTTAAGCTTTCTAGGTAGCTGAGGATGACCTTGAACTCCTTCATCCTCCTGCCTGCACCTCCAAAGTGCTGTGATTACAAACCTTGACAGCACACTGTAAAGTTCTTAATGCTATATATTTTCTTAGTGATTAAAAATAATAATTTAGAGCTATTGTCTAATGCCTCGATTGTTCATGTCAGTAGGTGATACATAATGTGTTTGATCTCTACCACTATACTAACAATAAATCTGTTATCATTATTAACTGAGTTAAATGATGACTGCATTATTCAGTATACCAAAGTCTATTCTAAGTGGTCAGGGAATAAAACATACAAAGTTTTCTGCCTTTTTAGGAATTAATATGCTGCACAATATAGATAAAACATTAAATGTGATACAAAATTATACTATAATATACTATACATTATATGTACTATATAATATACTATATTATTCTCAGTGATGACTAAGATAGCCAAAAAAGTCACATCACACTAAAGCAATCAAAAGTACAGCTTGGTTGGATATTTTTAGAGACAGAGGTCAGAGTAGACTCACTAAGAAAATAAGAGCTTTTTAAAAAAGGCTGGAAGCCAGGTGGTACATGCCTTTAATCCCAGCACTCCAGAGGCAGAGGTAGAAGAATCACCATGAGTTTGAGGTCACCCTGAGACTACATAGTGAATTTCAGGTCAGCTTGAGCTATAGTAAGACCCTACCTTGGGGGAAAAAAAAAAGGAGAGAAGGTTAAAACTAGATTGTGGGGGCTGGAGATGTAGTTCAGTTGGTATGAAGTCCTAGGTTTTAGCCCCAACACCACAAAAACCTGGAATGGTGGTACAAAACTGTCATCACAGCATTTGAGGGCTAGAGGCAGAAGGAGCAGAAGTTCAAGGTAATCTTCAGCTGTATAGAGTGGTTGAGGGCAAGCTGGGATAAATGAGACTCTGTCTCAAAATAAAAAGAAAGAAAAGAAAAATCATGTAGGGAGAGAAAGAAAGCAGATCATGTAGGCTCTCATAGGTCATACTCTGAACTTTGTGGGGTTTTTTTAATTTTTTTAATATTTTTATTTATTTTCAGGGAGACAGAATAAGAATGGGTATGCCAGGTCCTAGAGTCATTACAAACAAATTCCAGACACAAATGTCATGTCGTGCATCTGGCTTTATGTGGGTACTGGGGAATACAATCCAGGTCATCATGCCAAGGCATCTCTCCAGCCCTAAACTTTGGTTTTTACTCTGAGAGTAATGGAAGTCATCAGAAGTTCATGAGAAAAGGGTCTGGTCAGTAACACAGGGCAGCAGTGGACTAGAAAATTGGCTTCATTCTGGACATATTTGAAAACACATCCAAAGAACTCCCTGTGGTTTATATTTAACACATGAAAGGAAAAGAGATACAGGATGATGTTCAAATGCTCAGCTATGACAAGAAGAATGAAATTTCCATCAATAGAAAGGGATGGAAAAAACTACAAGTAGGCCGGATGTGGTGGTGAATGCCTTTAATCCCAGCACTCGGGAGGCAGAGGTAGGGAGGCAGAGGTAGGAGGATCACCATTTGTTCAAGGCCACCCTGAGACTACATAGTTAATTCCAGGTCAGCCTGGACCAGAGTGAGACCCTACCTTGAAAAAACAAACAAAAAAAACCCTACAAGTAGAACAAGTTTGGGAAGAAAACGAAGAGACTCCACGTAGAAAGCTGCAAGCCCAACAATCTGACACTGATGGTGAGATGAGAGACAGGAGACCTTCCCAGAAGTTCCAGGTGAACCCAACAAAGAACAACAAAATGAGAAACTCTGCTTCAAATGAGGTGGACAGAAGAGGACAAACCCAAAAGTTCACATGCACACCATAACATACACACACTTGCGCTCACACACAAACAGGCATGCACACACACACACACACACACACACACACACACACACACACAAGAAACATAAATAGGGACTGGAGAGATGGCTCAGCTGTTAAAGGCACTTGCGTGAAGAGCCTGAAGGCCTAGGTTTAATTATCCAGTACACATATAAAGCCAGACACACAAATTGGTACATGTGTCTAGAGTTGGTTTGCAGCAGGAGGAGGCCCTGGAATGCCCATACACGCTTTCACTCTCTCTCTCTCCCTCTCTCTCTCTCCCTCCCTCTCTCAAGTAAATAAATAAATATTTAAAAAATAAGGCTGGAGAGATGGCTTAGTGGTTTAGGCACTTACCTGCAAAACCTAAGGGCCCAAGTTCAATTCCCCAGTCCCCATGTAAGCCAGATGCACAAGGTGACACATGCATTTGGAGTTAGTTTGCAGTGGCTAGAAGCCCTGGCATGCCCATTCTCTCTCTTTCTCATAAATAAATTAATTAAATATTTTTAAAATAATAATTTTTTAAAAGAAATCAGGGTAATAACTGGGGAAATGGCTCAGCAGTAAAAAGCATTTGCTTGCAAAGCCTGCTGGCCTATGTTCAATCCCCCAGCACCCATTTAAAAGCCAGACGAAAAGTGGTGCAAGTATCTGTGATTCCAGCATCCGATGACAATGGGAGGCAGTAAAGCCAATCTGACATTCTTTTTAGGTCTGGTATTTTGTTTTCAGTACAAGAGACCCTGTCTCAAAGAAAGTAGAGCACAAATACCTCAAAGTTGTCCTCTGATCTCCATGCACATGCACACAAGCACAAAAATTAATTAAATAAAATAAGGCTTAAACTATGTATGACAACAAAAATCCCAGCACTTAGAAAGCTAAGGTAGGAGGATTGCCATGAGTTTGATGCCAGCCTGTGCTAGCTAGACTACAGAATGGCTGTCAAGTCATCATGGGCTAGAGTGAGACTCTGTCTCAGAAGAAGAAAGAAAGAAAGAAAGAAAGAAAGAAAGAAAGAAAGAAAGAAAGAAAGAAAGAAAGAAAGAAAGAAAGAAAGAAAAAGAGAAAGAGAGAGAGAGAAGGGGGAGAGGGAGAGGGAGAGAGGGAGGGAGGGAGGGAAGGAGGAAGGAAGGAAGGAAAGAAGGAAGGAAGGAAAAAAAAGAAAAGAAAGAGAGAGAGAAGAAAGAAAGAAGAAAAGAACTCTGAGTATTTGTTTTTAATTGTTCCTTTTTTTTCAACTTTTCTTCTTGAAGTAACTTCAGGTTTCTTAAAAGTTGCAAAAAATATTATAACTGATCCAAGTATAATCTTTTCTTTCTTTCTTTTTTTTTTTTTTTTTTTTTGTCTTTTTGAGGTAGAGTCTCACTCTAGCCCAGGCTGACCTGGAATTCACTATGTAATCTCAGACGGGCCTCAAACTCATAGCAATCCTCCTACCTAGACCTCCTAGTGCTGGGATTAAAGGTGTATACCACCACACCCAGCTCCAAGTATAATCTTTATCCAGCTTCCCCAGATGGTAACATTTTATAAAATCAAGCACAATTATCAACACCAGGAAATTAACATTGACATGATGCCATTAACTGTCCCAACCCTGGGAAAGTACTTCATGTTTTTATAGTCTATGATTTTGATACTTAGGAGAATAATGGCCAGTTGTTTTGTAAAATGTCCTTCAATTTGAATTCTCTGATGTTCTCTCACAACTAAATTCACATTATGGACTTTTGGCCAGAATCCGTTGGCCTATCACATCAGAGGCACAGGATCTCTCTTATTAGCAGTGATGTACTTTGAACCCATGGACTTTCCACTGTGCAATTATTATCTTTCTCTTTGTTATTAGTGAGTGTCTTGTGGGAAGATACTTTGAGGTTATATAAGTATCCTGTTTCAAAGCATGTTTGCCCACTAATTATAACATCCCCTAATGACACTTGTAGGCAACAATTATTCCCGTGGTGTTTGCCAAATGGTAATTTTTCCATTTCCATCACTTATACTTGTGTTACCGAATGAGTGCTCCACTCTTTCTCATTTATCTATTCAAGTATCTACATTAGTATGGAGCCATGTTGTTCATGCTATACAATGACTGCTCATACATAACTAGCATTGTTGTGCCTCAAATTATCCCGGATTGGCCAGGACCCTTGGTTGCCTTGTGTGTTCTATGGACCTGTCTGCATATATACTTTCCATTTCGTCTGTAGCTGTAATATGTTCCAGGCTTATTTTATACTTGTTCTGCCCTGTCCCTGTGAACAGCCAGTTCTCCAGAGGACCATAGTGTCTATTAGTTTAAGATGGTATTTATGGGGTGGAGGGATGGCTCAATGGTTAAAGGCACTTGCTTACAAAGCCTAACAGCCTGGGTTCAATTCCCCAGTACCCTCATAAATCCAGATGTACAAAGTGGCACATGCATCTGGAGTTCATTACAGTGATAGGAGGCCCTAACACACCCATACTCAGTCTTTTTGTCTGCCTCTTCCTCTCTGACTCAAATAAATAAATATTTTTTTAAATGGTGTAAGAAGACAAGGTATGAAGCTGGGCATGGGAGTGCATGATTACAACCCTAGAACATGGGAGGTGATGGCAAGAGAATCAGAGTATAAAGCCAGCCTTTGATACATAGTGGGTTCAAGGCCACCCTGAGCTGCATAACAACCTGTCTCAAAAAAAAAATAAATAAATAAAACAAAAGAGAAGGAAACAAAGACATGAGAATGAAATACATTCATTGCTTTGGTGTATCATTTCAGGAGCTTAGATTTAAGTATGCTGAACTTGAGGTAGTAGATTATCAATCTGGCAGTTGGATTTAAGATTCTGACGTATTGAGATTGTGATGAAGGTATACATGTGGGAATCACTGTCAGATAGATGACATTTGGAGCAGAGCACAGATGAGATCACTAGTGAGTGAGACTAAGGGGAGAAGACACCTAAAGCTAAGGCCTGAGTCATTCCACATTACAATGAGGGGAGGAGAAAGAGCAGGGAAAGATTGCTGAGCAAGAACAACCAGAGAGGAAAGAAGACATGGGATCCCAGAAACATGATAAAAGAGAGCAAGGAATGATCGGTTATGTAAATGATGCCAATACGTAAAGTAAGATGGATACTGAGAATTAACTATTGGATTGGAGAATTTGGAAGGGCAATTTTGGTGGAGTGATATGAGTAAAGGTTGAAGGGAATAAAGTCATGGATGAAGAGAAGAGAACTAGAGTTAAGAGCAAATGAGGTGGAAGCTAAGGAACAACCTGAAAGCGGTCCTGTGACCTCCGTGTGCATGCTTGACAGAAGTGCACCTGCACTCACACGAATGAACACACACAGTAAGTTTAAAAAATTAATAAAAATTTTTGAGAGAGAGAATGGGCGCACCAGCAGTCTTTCAGCCACTGTAAACCAACTCCAGACACGTGCACCCCCTTGTGCACGTGTGCGACATTGTGCGCTTACGTCACTTTTGCGTCTGGCTAAACATGGGACCTGGAGATCAAACGGGCATTCTTAGGTTTCACAGGCAGGCGCCTTAACTGCTAAGCCATCTCTCCAGCCCAAAAATGAATAAATTTTAAAATAAGATTTTCACACCTATCAAGCTCAAGGACTGTTGTGAAAGCAGTAGATAAATCTATAGGGCAATTTAATTGAAAGTGCAATAGGTGGGAGAAACAGCAGCAGAGAGAAGGACTCAGGTTTGGTTTCTTTGCTTATTCTAAGTTTCGTGAAAAGCCCCTAGGTATGTAGAAATATCCTGAGATGCAGCTCCCTGCACCTCCGTGCCCCAGAGACAGAGCCCCTAATTACCCCACAGTGAACACAAATAACCCTACTAAGAAGGGTCAGCAGGGAAATAGGGACTGGGGGTAGGGGACATATTTCAACTTATGTTAAAAAATTAAATAATTCATTAAAAATAACTAAAGCTCTCTAATAAAATATTAGCAGTAACTCTCAACAGTCAACCATAATATTTTATCAGAATTTTTTTTGTTGGCAAGTATCATTGCTAGGAAGATGTAGAAAGAGAAAATCTTTTTTTAAACCATAGGGCATTTGTGGGTTTTGTTGGGGGAGTGGGGCACATTCACTACTTTCTATTGGTCACATTTCTCAGTAGCGGTTTTTCCACAAATATTTTCTTATAAGTCATAAATCTATAGACAAAATTCAAGTATTTGCAATTCCACTAAGCAAATCTCTTTGAGAATGAATGATGAAAAGAATAAAAGGCAAAAAGGGTTTTACTGCCAGGCATGGTGGCACACGCCTTTAATCTCAGCACTTGGGAGGCAGAGGTAGGAGGATTGCCATGAGTTCGAGGCCACCCTGAGACTACATAGTGAATTCCAGGTCAGCCTGAGCTAGAGTGAGACCCTACTTCGAAAAAAAAAAAAAAAAAAACGCCAGGATAAAACAAAGGAAAAGACTTTTTGTTTAAATGTTTAAATGTTCTTGTGTTCCCAGGTTTGCTAAGAAAAGGGCATTCAGTGAAGTGTTTCATTATCTATTGTCAAAGCATATATTTATTTATGTTATATAAAAAAGGCCAAATTTACAACCTAAATAAATTTGTCAGGAGGTTATTTTTATACAATTATAATGCATCATTATAAAATTTCAATGTAGGTTTATTTAATTGACTGCTGAGTCTCTTGGTTAATGGAAAACAATAAGGGTTAGTCGCTAATAGTCTAAGAAGGTTTACATATTTAAATTTTTTATTTTATTTATTTATTGGAGAAAGAGAAAAAGAGGCAGATAGAGAAAGAGAGAATGAATGGGCATGCCATGGCCTCTAGCCACTGCAAATGAACTCTAGATGCATGTGCCACCTTGTACATCTGGCTTACATGGGTACTGGGGAATCAAACCTGGGTCCGTAGGCTTCACAAGGAAGCACCTTAGCCGCTAAGCCATCTGTCAAGCCAAGGTTTACATTTGATTTTGAAGAGAATAGTTTGCTAATAATGAATGTGGGTATTTGTAAAACTTAGGAAACTGCAGATAAAACAATGAAGATATACCAGGGAAAGATCCACTCTTATCCTGTCCTGCACATCAAATTTACAGGAGCACGATCAAGAAGTTTCACAGTTTCCTTATCTGTCTGTCATTAGACAGCTCATATCTCAAGGTCAATGTCTTTGTTTTTTTGTTTGTTTGCTTGTCTTTTTCAAGGTAGGGTCTGGCTCTAGCCCAGGCCAACCTACAATTCACTATGGAGTTTCAGGGTGGCATTGAGCTCATGGCGATCCTCCTACCAATGCCTCCCAAGTGCTGGGATTAAAGGCGTGCACCACCACACCCAGGTTCAATTTCCCTTTATAAAGCTAGCTCCAGTTGGTTTCCTTTGTTAAGAATGCTTACTGAAGCCAGGCGTGGTGGCACACGCCTTTTATCCCAGCATTCGGGAGGCAAAGGTAAGAGGATCGCCATGAGTTCGAGGCTACCCTGAGATTACATAGTAAATTCCAGGTCAGCCTGGGCTAGAGTGAGACCCTACCTTGAAAAACTGAAAAATGAAAACAAAACAAAACGTTTAAATGTTTAAATGTTCTTGTGTTCCCAGGTTTGCTAAGAAAAGGGCATTCAGTGAAGTGTTTCATTATCTATTGTCAAAGCATATATTTATTTATGTTATATAAAAAAGGCCAAATTTACAACCTAAATAAATTTGTCAGGAGGTTATTTTTATACAATTATAATGCATCATTATAAAATTTCAATGTAGGTTTATTTAATTGACTGCTGAGTCTCTTGGTTAATGGAAAACAATAAGGGTTAGTCGCTAATAGTCTAAGAAGGTTTACATATTTAAATTTTTTATTTTATTTATTTATTGGAGAAAGAGAAAAAGAGGCAGATAGAGAAAGAGAGAATGAATGGGCATGCCATGGCCTCTAGCCACTGCAAATGAACTCTAGATGCATGTGCCACCTTGTACATCTGGCTTACATGGGTACTGGGGAATCAAACCTGGGTCCGTAGGCTTCACAAGGAAGCACCTTAGCCGCTAAGCCATCTGTCAAGCCAAGGTTTACATTTGATTTTGAAGAGAATAGTTTGCTAATAATGAATGTGGGTATTTGTAAAACTTAGGAAACTGCAGATAAAACAATGAAGATATACCAGGAAAGATCCACTCTTATCCTGTCCTGCACATCAAATTTACAGGAGCACGATCAAGAAGTTTCACAGTTTCCTTATCTGTCTGTCATTAGACAGCTCATATCTCAAGGTCAATGTCTTTGTTTTTTTTGTTTGTTTGCTTGTCTTTTTCAAGGTAGGGTCTGGCTTCAGCCCAGGCCAACCTACAATTCACTATGGAGTTTCAGGGTGGCATTGAGCTCATGGCGATCCTCCTACCAATGCCTCCCAAGTGCTGGGATTAAAGGCGTGCACCACCACACCCAGGTTCAATTTCCCTTTATAAAGCTAGCTCCAGTTGGTTTCCTTTGTTAAGAATGCTTACTGAAGCCAGGCGTGGTGGCACACGCCTTTTATCCCAGCATTCGGGAGGCAAAGGTAAGAGGATCGCCATGAGTTCGAGGCTACCCTGAGATTACATAGTAAATTCCAGGTCAGCCTGGGCTAGAGTGAGACCCTACCTTGAAAAACTGAAAAATGAAAAACAAAACAAAACAAACAAAAAGAATGCTTACTGATTGTGCAGCCTGTGGAAGTACCAGAGGAAAAGGCAAATGGATGTACTAATCCCGAGTTGAACATTTGTGAGGCCAAGAGAGTAGAAAACAGAAGATGAGAGAAATTAAAGGTACTACTATGTAACTAGTGAGATATTAGCAGCTTGAAGGTCACTGAGGATGGATCTGAATCTCATAATCAGCATCTTGTAAAGACAAGAACTGAAATTGTGTTGCTCTGATGATTGGCCAAAAAGAATGAGATCTTATGATGACATCAAATTAAAAGAGAGACTAATGGAGAGAGGGAGGGGACATGATGGAGATTGGAGTTCTAAAGGGGAATGGGGGGGGGGAGGGAAATACCATGCACTTTTTGTGTGTAAGTACAGAAGTTGTCAATAAAAAAAAATAATTATTAAAAAGAATGAGATCTTAGTCATGTCTCTGGCCCAGGATGGAGACCTGGCATTCTAAACTGCCCAGCAGATCTTATGATCATGATTACTATTTAGCTGGAAGCTTTCTGGTAAAGAACAAAGACATACCATTGTACCCTCCCATAAGAATTAATCTGAATGAGCCGGGCATGGTGGCTCATGCCTTTAATCCCAGCACTTGGGAGGCAGAGGTAGGAGGATCACCATGAGTTCGAGGCCACCCTGAAACTACATAGTGAACTCCAGGTCAGTCTGAGCTAGAGTGAAACCCTACCTTGAAAACCGAAAAAAAAAATAAAAAAAAAAGAAAGAAAGAAAGAAAAAAGAAAAAAAGAATTAATTTGAATGGTCCTGTAAATCACCTGGTCAGGAAAACAGTCCTCAGGAAAACTACTCCAGAAATTTTAAGAAGTCACATAAAAGCCTACCTCAAGATGTCAGCTGGCACAACAGCTGGCTGTTGTCCACTCTCACCCTATGAGAATATTTCCCTGTGCCATGATCCCTTGGGCTATGGTCCGTTTGCATCCCTTCAAGATGCTCCACTTTTCCCAGCTGTAAATTCTGCCTGTATTCCATAGTGGGCTCTGTGTGTCTCTTCTGAATCCATTCAGTGGAGGTCACAAGTGTTGCAGATGGTCTATCCACCAGGTTCTTGACTCATACCACAAAGAATGAGGTTCATGGAAAGCAAGGAATGAGTTGAGTAAGCTTTAAGGTTGTTTAACCACAAACACGCAATCTGACTACTAAGAGACACAGCAACCAAGATACAGCTGCAACTATCATAGTTACCTCATATATAACTCCTTGCCTTTTCAACTTCCCCAGTACCATTTCCTTTTCAATGACTGAAAACTAACATTTATTTTAACCCTAACATTGGTCTTCACTGAAATACAAGGATTGAGGAACTTGAGAGAAGGGCAGAGTGAAAGTCTGGAAAAAATGTCTTAGAAGCAGGGTGTGGTGACACGTACCTTTAATCCCAGTGCTCAGGAGGCAGAGGTAAGAGGATCACTGTGAGTTTAAGAACATCCTGAGACTACATAGTGAATTCTAGGCCAGATGGGTCTAGAGCAAGACCCCACCTGGAAACTAACCCCCCTGAAAAAAAAAGGTTAAAATATCATTAAGAATGTCATTGAAATGGCTGGAAATTGATAGTAAAGTCAAGTTGAAAAGAAAGAAAATCCAAAATTGTATATACTCAAATGGAAGGAATCATAGGCCTGAGTTGAAGGTCTGGAAAAGATGGGTTTGTGGCTTTCTGGGAGTATGGAACTGAGAGGACTATAAAAAGATGTATTCTTAGAGTGAGATGTCCCTTAGTTGTAACAAATGCAGGATACGGATGGGAGAGTGGGGTGATGAAGGCATGTTTTTGAAATAGAGATGAAGGCACTCTAAAGCTCAGAAATGAAAAGCATGAATTATCCTAGGAAAACAGTGAAACACAGGCAGACAAAAATGTAAACCGGGCTGGAGAGATGACTTAGCGGTTAAGGTGCCTGCCTGCCAAGCCTAAGAACCACCATTCAATCTCCAGGTCCCACATTTAGCCAGACACAAAAGTGACACAAGGGTGCAATGCCACACTTGCCCACAAGAGGGTGGACACATCTGGAGTTCATTCATAGTGGCTGAGAGGCCACTGGCGTGCCCATTCTCTCTCTGCCTCTTCCTCTCTGTCTTTGTCTCTCTTTCTCTGTCTCTCTCAAATTAAAAAAAAAAAAAAAAAAAGGTAAACCAAACATCAAAGCTTTGGTGAGTGTGGGTTAGACATATATGCAATTGATGGAATCAAAATTGTATTGGAGGGGCTAGAGAGATGGCATGGTAGTTAAAGCACTTGCATACAAAGCCTGACAGCAGGGGTTCGATTCCCCAGTACCGACATAAAGCCAGTAGGACAAAGTACATATGAAATGTTGTCTAACCTACTCAATTGTGATAAAAATAAAAGTTAATACCAAAATGTAAAACAAACATGTAAGAAATTGCATGAAAAAATGTTAAAGAATGGTCATTTTTCTAAATTTTTCTAAATCATAGACTTATCAAGAAGGAAACTAAAAACAGAATTAAAATGTTTTAAAATAACTTGAGAATGTACGTCTCAAAAATCATGAAATGATTTCTCTTCTCCACAAAATATATCCTTTTGTTATATTATCAACCGAAAGAATCAAGTGAGTATTTTATTAAACTATTTGAAAAGTAAAGTTTGAAATCTGGAGGAAAAGAAAACCAAAAGTTCATGTAAGTAAATCAATTGAAAATACACTGGAGGGCTAGAGAAATGGCCCAGTGGTTAATGGCGTGTATTAGTCAGGGTTCTCTAGAGGAACAGAACGGATAGAATGAATTGTATTAAAAGGGAATTTATTGGATAAGCTTACAACAGTCCAGCAATAGCAGGTTGCAGGTCTGAGAGTCAAGGAACCCGGTAGCTGCTCAGTCCATGAGACTAGAGGCCTTGGCAGACCCAATCTGGCACTGAAGGCCTGGAGGCTTTCTGGAGAGACGCTGCTCTTCAGTCCACCCTGGTCTTCAGTCCACACTGGAAAGCAGCAAACACCAAGCAGCAAGTACCAAGCGGCAAGTACCAAGCGGCAAGCACCAAGCGGCAAGCACCAAGTGGCAAGCAGCAAGCAGCACTGGCAGCCAGGTGGGAGAGAGAGCCTTTCTTCCCAGAGCTTCTTTTTATCAACCAGGCCCCTCCTCCAAGAGGGGCCGCCCACTCTGGGGGAAGGGCTTACCCCTGGGGAAAGGATTCTTCCTTTAGTTAATCCTTCCTAGAGGCAGTCTCAGAGACACACTTATGAGGAATGTCTGTGGATTCCTAAACAAATCAAGTTGACACAAACTTAACCATCACAAGTCCACCCCTTGTCAACTTGACACCAAACCATATATCCTTAGGTTCTACTTAGTTTCCAAATGAAGACAGTAACAAGGTCATAATTCCGCCTAACATGATACAACTATCCTTCGTACAACTGGAAATGCACAATCATCCCCTCCCCCCCCCCACACACACAAAGCAAGTTCCTTGAGGAAGGCTTAGTCTCATATAATAAGTCAAATATAAATTCAACAGTGGTTAACTAGCAATATGATCTTAATCAGTATTAATTACCTAATAGAGAAATAGAGGGAAAAATGAAAGCATCTTAATATGGGTGTACATATGTACAAACACTTAACAAGGTAAGACAGGAACACTCATGGCAATTACAGTTAATGTTTTTGTAACTGGTCCCATGGCCTTAGCTGGTATTTGTTACTGCCTTCTTCTACTACCTATTCAGTATTTCCTCCACCTTCAGCAAGCACCTCAGCAGGTCTTGGTTCTTTACCTGGAGGGGTGACCCATACCTTCATTCCTGAAGGATCTGCGTCATTTATCACATTGCCTTGATTTGGCTGTTGCAGTTGTCCATTGACTTTGATAACAGGGCATGGTAACACCAAAAGACGCCCTAGAGAATCTCTGGCACTCCAGACATACTCTTCCTTACCTCCATTGTGGAGGAGCAGTCCGATTTCCCCATGGTAGCCTGGATCAATCACCCCTGCTATCATTGTAACTCCTTTCTCAGCCTGTGCACTCAAGGGCATCAGGAGCCCAAAGTGGCCAGGGGGAAATCTTAGCTTCCTGTTCAATGGAATGTTCATTGTGCCTCCTGGCAAAAGCACTCCCCCCTCTGGAACCAAGACCTCTAGGCCAGCAGAGCATAAGGTTGTGGGTACAGGAAGCAAAAATTTGGCTAATGGGTCACTTGGGGTGATGGTAAGTGGTACCATTCCCATTTCCACCCCTTGATTCCTGGACCTGTGAAGCCGGGCTATAGGAGAAACAGCACCATATATAGGACGCTGATTCAGAGCATATACAGCCTGCTGGAGGACACTCCCCCAGCCCTCTAAGCTATTGCCACCTAGTTGGCACTGCAGCTGTTTCTTTAAAAGGCCATTCCATCGCACTATCAAGCCAGCTGCTTCAGGGTGGTGGGGCACATGGGAAGACCAGTGAATTCCATGATCATAAGCCCACTGCTGTACTTCCTTGGCTGTGAAGTGAGTTCCTTGGTCAGAAGCAATGCTGTGTGAAATTCCATGACGGTGGATAAGGCATTCTGTAAGCCCATGGATAGTAGTTTTGGCAGAAGCATTACGTGCAGGAAAAGCAAATGCATACCCAGAATAAGTGTCTATTCCAGTAAGGACAAAACGCTGCCCTTTCCATGATGGAAGAGATCCAATACAGTCAACTTGCCACCAAGTTGCTGGCTGGTCACCCCATGGAATACTACCATATTGGGGGCTCAGAGTTGGTCTCTGCTGCTGGCAGATTTGGCACTCAGCAGCAGCTGTAGCCAGGTCAGCCTTAGTTAGTGGAAGTCCATGTTGTTGGGCCCATGCATAACCTGCATCCCTGCCACCATGGCCACTTTGTTCATGGGCCCATTGGGCAATGACAGCGGTGGCTGAGGAAAGAGGTTGATCACTGTCCACAGAACGGGTCAGCTTATCTACTTGATTATTAAAATCATCCTCCGGTGAGGTCACCTTCTGATGAGCATTAACATGGAACACAAGTATCTTTATATCCTTTGCCTATTCAGAGAGCTCTATCCACATTCACCTTCCCCAAATGTCCTTCTCACCAATTTTCCAATCATGCTCCTTCCAAGTCCTGGACCATCCTGCCAAACCATTGGCTACAGCCCACAAATCAGTGTATAACCGCACATCTGGCCATTTTTCTTTCCAAGCAAAATGCACAACCATGTGTACTGCCCGTAGTTCTGCCCATTGTGAAGACTTCCCTTCACCACAGTCCTTCAGAGTTGTCCCAGAAAGGGGCTGTAATGCTGCAGCTGTCCACTTCTCGGACGTGCCCGCATAGCGTGCTGAACCATCTGTAAACCATGCGCTAGTCTTCTCCTCTTCAGACAACTGATCATAGGGCACACCCCATGATGCCATAGGTGCATGCTTGGGGACAGAAGGCTTTGAAACAGGAGTAGCAACCATAGGCATTTGGACAACCTCCTCATATAACTTACTCATGCCTTCAGGGCCTGCTCGAGCCCGATCACGGATATACCATTTCCACTTGATGATGGAATGCTGCTGTGCACATCCACCTTTATGGCCTGGTGGGTCAGATATCACCCAGCTCATAATGGGCAGTTCAGGTCGCATAATAACTTGATGGCCCATTGTCAAGCGTTCAGTTTCTATTAAGGCCCAATAGCAAGCCAAGAGCTGTCTCTCAAAGGGAGAATAATTGTCTGCAGATGATGGCAGGGCCTTGCTCCAGAATCCCAAGGGCCTCCAGTGTGATTCACCTATGGGGTCCTGACAAAGGCTCCAAATGGCATCCCTATCTGCCACTGACACCTCAAGTATCATTGGATCTGCTGGATCATATGGCCCAAGTGGCAGAGCCTCCTGCACAGCAGCCTGGACCTGTTGAAGAGCCTTCTCTTGTTCTGGGCCCCACTGAAAACTAGTAGCTTTTCGAGTCACTTGGTATATGGGATGGAGTAACACAACCAAGTGAGGAATGTGCTGTCTCCAAAATCCAAATAGGCCCACTAGACATTGTGCTTCTTTCTTTGTGGTAAGAGGGGCCAGGTGCAACAAATTATCCTTCACCTTAGAAGGAATATCCCTGCATGCCCCACACCACTGAACTCCTAGAAATTTCACGGAGGTGGAAGGTCCTTGAATTTTGGATGGATTTATTTCCCATCCCCTGATGCACATATGCTGTACCAGCAACTCCAGAGTGGCTGCCACCCCCTGCTCATTCAATCCAATCAGCATAATGTCATCGATATAATGGACCAATGTAACACCTTATGGAAGGCGCAGGTGATCAAGATCCCTGCGAACTAAGCTATGACACAGGGCTGGAGAGTTAATATAACCTTGAGATAACACAGTAAACGTGTACTGCTGACCTTGCCAGCTGAAGGCAAATTGCTTCTGGTGGTCCTTATGGATAGGTATGGAGAAGAAGGCATTCGCAAGATCAATAGCTGCATACCAGGTACCAGATGTGTTAATCTGCTCAAGTAAAGAAATCATATCTGGTACAGCAGCTGCAATTGGAGTCACCACCTGATTAAGTTTCTGATAATCCACTGTCATTCTCCAGGATCCGTCTGTCTTCTGAACAGGCCAAATAGGGGAGTTAAAGGGAGATGTGGTGGGAACCACCACCCCTGCATCCTTCAAGTCTTTTATAGTGGCATTAATCTCTGCAATTCCTCCAGGGATGTGCTACTGTTTCTGGTTCACTATTTTCCTTGGTAGAGGGAGTTCCAATAGCTTCCATTTGGCCTTTCCAACCATAATGGCCCTCACCCCACAAGTCAAAGAACCAATGTGGGGGTTTTGCCAACTCCTAAGTATATCTATCCCAATTATGCATTCTGGGACTGGGGAAATAACCACAGGATGAGTTCGGGGACCCACTGGACCCACTGGACCCACTGTCAGTCTAACATTTGCCAAAACTCCATTGATCACCTGACCTCCATAAGCACCTACTTTAACTGGAGGGCCATGATACCGGTTGGGATATCCTGGAATCAATGTCAATTCAGAGCCAGTATCCAGTAGGCCCTGAAAAGTCTGATTATTTCCTTTTCCCCAGTGTACAGTTACCCTAGCAAAAGGCCGTAGGTCCCTCTGAGAAAGGATAGGACTAAGCTTAATATTGAAACTTTTGGGGATTATGGGAGGGTCCTTCCTCAAAGGGACCCAGCCACCCCTTCAATCAAGGGGCTCAGGATCTGTAAACTGGCTCAAGTCTGGAAACTGGTTAAGAAGCCTTGATTCTCTGTTGCTATAATTCAAAGTGGCCTTTCGGTCCTTTGCTCTGGAATTTTTCTGCTTATACAGATCAAGCAGGAACTTAGTAGGTTTTTTATCTATTTCACTTCTGGGAACACCATGATTAAGCAGCCAGTACCAAAGGTCTACACGAGTCATACTGTTACGAGCATTGTTTTGCCTACACTGTCCATTACAGTAAACATGCTCATCTTGCCTTTGGTGATTCAGTGCTGATACTTGGCCCTTGTTACCCTGAGAGCCAGTTAGACCCATTGCATTTAAGTCACCTAATGCAGCAGCTGCAGCTCCCACTGTGATGATTTCTTTACATAAAAGACCAATGATTGAGGACTTTAAGTATGCTGGGGCTCCCCTCACAAATCTGTTTCTTAAAGTCTTAGTGAAGGGCACATCTTCTGCACACTCCCATTGTGGGCTTAAAGATGAGTTTACATGGTAAATCCACTCCAGCATTCCAAGTTCTCTGAGCCTTTTAATCCCTTCATCAACATTAAGCCAAAGGATATCAGGCAGCTCAAGCTCATTCACAGTAGGCCATCTTTGGATCCATACTTCAGCCAAACAATCAAATAAACTCTTGGCACCCCTTCCAACTACATGAGCTGCAGTGTTAAATCTAAAATCTCTGGTCGGTGGGCCCATTTCAATAAATTCAGCCTGATCTAATCTTATATTCCTTCCTCCATCATTCCACACTGTTAAAATCCATTCCCACATATATTCCCCATGCTTCTGCCTGTACAAGTTAGAAAGCTCCTGAAGTTCTTTAGGGGTGTATCTCACTTCCTCTTGAGTCACACTTTCTAACTCCCCTTTAGGGGCATGCCTAGCCTTACGCCTTGTTATAGGCCAAGAGGCAAAGATGGGTGGGCTCTGAGAAGCATCAGCACATCCTGCAGGGAGGGTCATTACTGCTTCCTCAGTCAAAGAAGGAGTGATTCCCTCAGGCAAGTGTGGAGAGGGCACTACTTCAGGTTGTGGGGTGGGGGTGGGGATGCACCTGCAGCTAAAGGAGGGGAAGCCACATTCTCATGCAAAACAACTTCCTCAGAATCTGAGAGTTCAATGTCCCCAGATTCTTCAGGATCTTCCCATACATCGCCATCCCAAGTCATGGGATCCCACTCTTTTCCAACCAATGCCCTCACTTTAACTTCTGATAGCTTGTGAGGCTGGGAATTGAGTTTATGCTGCAAGTTAGCCAATCTTACAATGAGAGCTTGTGTTTGGTTTTCTGCAATTCGAGCCCTGTACTGACTAGAGATGAGATTTTCCTCCAGGGCACCCTTAGAAACCTTCAGATTATGTATGTGGGTCTTAAACTTGGAAATTTCCTTTTGGAGCTTCTGCTTTTCTCCCAACAGTTTATCTAGAGATGCCAGAAGAAACCATCCAGCATCATCATTCGTCTTACTTTTCCACAAATATTCAAAAGTTCTAGATGCAGAGTCACTAAATTCCTTGCTCTTCACAAGATATGACTCAGAATCACCAAATACATCTATCTCACAGAGTTTGTTAAGTAGTTCACACCATGGATTATTAGTGCCCTCCTTATTACCAGTTAAAGTGCTCTCCTTATTACCAGCAGAGCCTCTAGTGGCACTGAAGTTGGAGAACCAACTCCACAGAGCACCAAGCCTACTAGGGAAATCCATCCTTACAATTCTGTTTCTCTAGAACCACTCCTGGTACCACAATCTGTATTAGTCAGGGTTCTCTAGAGGAACAGAACAGATAGAATGAATTGTATTAAAAGGGAATTTATTGGGTTAGCTTACACAGTCCAGCAATAGCAGGTTGCAAGACCAAGAGTCAAGGAACCCGGTAGCTGCTCAGTTCACGGGGCTGGAGGCCTCAGCAGTCCCAATCCGGCACTGAAGGCCTGGAGGCTTCCTGGAGAGACGCTGCTCTTCAGTCCACCCTGGTCTTCAGTCCACACTGGAAAGCAGCAAACACCAAGCAGCAAGTACCAAGTGGCAAGCACCAAGTGGCAAGCAGTGAGCAGCACTGGCAGCCAGGTGGGAGAGAGAGAGCCTTTCTTCCCAGAGCTTCTTTTTATCAACCAGCCCCCTCCTCCAAGAGGGGCCGCCCACTCTGGGGGAAGGGCTCACCCCTGGGGGAAGGATTCTTCCTTTAGTTAATCCTTCCTAGAGGCAGCCTCAGAGACACACTTATGAGGAATGTCTGTGAATTGCTAAACAAATCAAGTTGACACAAACTTAACCATCACATGGTGCTTGCTTACAAAGCCTGAACGCCTGAAGGTAAAGGGTCAATTCCACAGTATCCACATAAGCTAGATGCACAATGTGGTGCATACATCTGGAGTTCATTTGCAGTGGCAGGAGACATTAGCACATCCATACTCACTCTTTTTCTGTCTGCCTCTTTCTCTCTGTCTCTCTGTAAAATAAATAAATATAAAATATTTTTTAAAAACACACAAAATAAGCTGGGCATGGTGGCACACATCTTTAATCCCAGCACTTGGGAGGCAGAAGAAGGAGGATCACTGAGAGTTCGAGGCCACGCTGAGACTACGTAGTGAATTCCAGGTCAGCCTGAGCTAAAGCGAGACCCTACCTTGAAAAAAAACAAAAACAAAAAAAAACACACACACACACACACACACACACACACACACACACACACAAAATAGAGGGCTGGGGAGATGGCTGCCAGTGGATAAGGGGCTTGCTGAGTGTGGTGGATTGAATCAGATATCTCCCATAGGCTCATGTGTTTTGAATATTTGGTTCCCCAGGTGGTGGGAATTTGGGAATTTGGGAGGGGCAATCTTTTTTTTTTTTTTCATTTTTCAAATACATTTTATTTTAGTTGATTTGTGTCCCCCACCTTCTGTCTCCTAGTTTCCTCTATCCCTTGGTATCCTCATGGTATCCTTGGGAGGGGCAATCTTGCTGGAGGAGATGTGTTACTATGAGGGGGGGAGCTTAAGGGCATTATAGCCAGCTCACTCTTGACAGAGCCCTTCTCACTCTTGCTGCTTTCTAGAAGCTGCTATGTATGGCAAGATGAAATGTCCAGCCTCTTCTCAACCATGCTAAAACTTCACTTCCAGACTGCAAACAAAAACTAACCATTTCTTCACATCAGCTGCTTTTGGTCAGGTAATTTGTCTCAGAAACTTGAAGATAACCCCAACAGAAAATTGGTACCAGAAGTGGGGATATTACTGCTAGAAACCTGACTTGTGTGGTTTTGGTCTCTTGAAACTAATTTACAGGAGGAATATGGAAGAATTCAAATCTTTGGACTAAGAGATTCTTTGCAATCCTTACTGTATGCAGAACTTGATAAACTAACTATTCTGGTAAGAGTAGGAAGACCTAAATGCAAAAGAACCATGGAGTGTAGGGGCTCAGCTTATGAGGGAAAAAAGAACTTTTCTTTTAAAAAAGGGGGGGGATTGGAGAGATGGCTCAGCAGTTAAGCACTTGCCTGTGAAGCCTAGGGACCCAGGCTTGAGGCTCAATTCCCCAGGTCCCATGTAAGCCAGATGTACAATGCATCTGGAGTTTGTTTGCAGTGGCTGGAGGCCCTGTTGCACCCATTCTCCCTCTCTCTCTGTCTCTCTGCCTCTTTCCCTCTCTATCTGTCACTCTCAATAAATAAATAAAAATAAAATTTATATATAAATAAAAGCATCTCTGGGATAAAACTCACCCAGTTGGGGTGAATGATCTTAGTATATTTCTGTTTTTCCACCTCCCTCACTCTCTAGAAATAAAAACAAACAAAAGGCCACTTTGCTGGGCTTGCCTCAAAAAAAAAAAAAACAACTATATGTTTAGGGGCTCAAGGTGTCAGTTGTGGCTCCTATATTTTTCCCAGGATAATGCAAGCTGTTAGATATGCCTGCTATTTAAATGTCTTAGTATCAAATTGACAGTAATGTTACTTTTCATTTTCAATAATTGCTGTAGGTATAAGAACAAGGTTAGCCAAAGGACCCAGGTTTGATTCTCCAGGAACTACTAAGCCAAATGCATAAAGTGGTGAATTGTCTGGAATTCATCTGCAGTGGCTAGAGGCCCTGGTGTACCCATTCTCTCTCTTTCTTTCTCTCAAATAAATAAATACAAATAAAATATTTTAAAAAATAAGAACAGGACTGGAGAGATGGCTTAGCGGTTAAGGCACCTGCCTGCTAAGCCTAAGAACCTGGTTCCATTCTCCAGGTCCTACGTTTAGTCAGATGCAAAGTGACACAAGGGCGCAATGCCACACTTGCCCACAAGGGGCGCACACATCTGGATTTCATTCACAGCAGCTGAGAGACTGCTGGCGTGCCTATTCTCTATCTGTCTCCCTCACCCTCTCTCTCTGTCTGTCTCTCTCTGTGTCTCTCTCCAAAAATAAAAATAAAATAAATTAAATTAAAAAATAAGAACAAGGCTGGTAGAAATATGCTAGGGTTTTGGTTACTTAGAAATGGAACAATTTGAGCAGGTCATGGTGGTGTGTGCCTTTAATCCCAGCGCTTGGCTGGCAGAGGTAGGACGATTGCCATGAGTTCAAGGCCACCTGAGACTACATAGTCAATTCCAGGTCAGTCTGAGCTAGAGAAAAATTCTACCATGAAAAACCAAAAAGAAAGAAAGAAAGAAAGGAAGGAAGAAAGAAAGAAAGAAAGAAAGAAAGAAAAAAAGAAAGAAAGAAATGGAACAGTTTAAGTTAAATTAGTGGAAGGACTGGTATTAATTTTATTTTACTTATTTTATTTTTATTATTTTTTTTTTTGTTTTTCAAGGTAGGGTCTCACTCTGGCCCAGGCTGACCTGGAATTAACTATGTAGTCTCAGGGTGGCCTTGAACTCATGGCAATCCTCCTACCTCTGCCTCCCGAGTGCTGGGATTAAAGGCGTGCGCCACCACACCCAGCTTGGTGTTAATTTAAGAAAAAAATGATAGAGGTGTCTCCGTTTTCTGGGAGAGGGAAATTGGGTACTGTTAGTTTCCACAGGTATTAGAAGTTGCTGAGGGGCTGGAGAGATGGCTTAGTAGTTAAGGTGAATGCCTGCAAAGCCTAAGGAACCCAGTTCTATTCACCAAGTCCCACGTAAGCCAGATGCACATGGTGACACATGCATCTGGAGTTCATTTGCAGTGGCTAGAGGCCCTGTTGTGCCCATTCTCACTCTCTCTCTCCCTCTGTCTGTCTCTAATAAATAAATAAATAAAAATAAAATCTTTTTAAAAAAAAGTTGCTGAGTCTATGGAATGCTGTAGTCATGGAGAATAAGGAGGGGAAAAGGAGGATAAGGTGTGGAAAAGGGATTGGAAAGAGAGAAAATAAACAAGTTGTGGGTAGGAAAATTTATAGAAAAATCCAATAGTTTGCAGGGTGGAGAAACAATTCTAAAATCCTACTGAGCAATATACACATGCAAACAAAGCCAACATAGAATATTTATGCATAAGTGGAGATTTAAAAAAGGCAAACTGGGCTGGAGAGATGGCTTAGGGGTTAAGGCGCCTGCCTCCTAACCCTAAGAACACTGGTTCCAATCTCCAGCGGTTCCAATCTCCAGGTCCCACGTTTAGCCAGATGCAAAGTGACGCAAGGGCACAATGCCGCACTTGGCCACAAGGGGGTGCGCACATCTGGATTTTTTCGCAGCAGCTGAGACACTGCTCACGCGCCCATCTCTGTCTTCCTCCCTCCCTCCCTCTCTCTCTCTCTCTCTCTCTCTCTCTCTGTCTCTCTCCAAAAAAATAAGATAAAATTTAAAAAAAGGTTTTTTTTTTTTTAAAAAAGGCAAACTAACAAAGCCAAATTCCCTAAACTGTCTGGGCATGTTGGCTCACGCCCTTAATCCTGTCACCTGGGAGGCTGATATTCCTGGTTTGTAATGGGGCTAGGTCAGCCTGGGCCAGAGTGAGATGATGTCCCTAAGAAAGACAGAAGGAGAAAAAGACACTATAAATAAAGAAATATAAAAACAAAGCTGGGCATGGTGGTGCACGCCTTTAATCCCAGCATTCAGGAGGCAGAGGTAGGAGGATCACCATGAGTTCGAGGCCACCCTGAGATTACATAGTGAATTCCAGGTCAGCCTGGGCTAGAGTGAGACCCTACCTTGGAAAACCAAAATAAAAAATAAAAATGACAAAAGTCAACCCTAAAACACAACTTATGTAATAATGGTAAAGCTGACCAAAAATACATCAATCAAATCTAACACAGCAGTTGAATCTCTTTCTCCCTTGTATCCTTATTTGGCAACCTTCCATGACAAGGAACATGCAATTAGCTCTTCCTAGCAGAAACCAACTCTGAGCCCCTGATATGGTACCATTCCTCAGGGTGACCAGCCAGTAACGTGGTGGCAGGTTGACTACATTGAACCACTTTAATCATGGAAAGGGCAGTGTTTTGCACTTATTGGAATAGACACTTATTCTGGGCATACATTTGCTTTTGCTGTGCATAGTGCTTCTGCCAAAACTACCATCCGTGGGCTTACAGAATTCCTTATCGACCATCATGGAATTACACACAGCATTGCTTCTGACCCAGGAACTCACTTCACAGTCAAGGAAATTCCATGATCATGGAATTTACTGGTCTTACCATGTGCCCCAACATCCTGAAGCAGCTGGCTTGATAGAACGGTGGAATGGCCTTTTATGTAGTCTCAGGGTGGCCTTGAACTCATGGCGTGCGCCACCATGCTCTGCTTTGGCCTTTTAAAGAAATAGTTACAGTGCTAACTAGGTGACAATAGCTTGGAGAGCTGGGGGAGTGTCCTCCAGCAGGCTGTATATGCTCTGAATCAGCATCCTACATATGGTGCTGTTTCACCTATAGCCCGGATCCAGGAATCAAGGGGTAGAAATGGGAATGGTACCACTTACCATCACCCCAAGTGACCCATTAGCCAAATTTTTGCTTCCTGTTCCTGCAACCTTACACTCTCTGGCCTAAAGGTCTTGGTGCCAAAGGGGGGAGTGCTTTCGCCAGGAGCACAAAGAACATTCCATTGAACTGGAAGCTAAGATTTCCCCCTGGCCACTTTGGGCTTCTGATGCCCTTGAGTGCACAGGCTGAGAAAGGAGTTACAGTGTTATCAGGGGTGATTAATCCAGACTACCATGGGGAAATCGGACTGCTCCTCCACAATGGAGGTAAGGAAGAGTATGTCTGGAGTGCAGGAGATCCTTTAGGGAGTCTTTTGGTGTTACCATGCCCTGTTATCAAAGTCAATGGACAATTGCAACAACCAATCAAGGCAGTGTGATAAATGGCCCAAATTCTTCAGGAATGAAGGTATGGGTCACCCCTCCAGATAAAGAACCAAGACTTGCTGAGGTGTTTGCTGAAGGTGGAGGAAATACAGAATGGGTAGTAGGGGAGGGTAGTTACAAATACCAGCTGAGGCCATGTGACCACTTAAAAAAATGATGAATGCCGGGCGTGGTGGCGCATGCCTTTAATCCCAGCACTCGGGAGGCAGAGGTAGGAGGATCGCCGAGAGTTCGAGGCCACCCTGAGACTACATAGTTAATTCCAGGTTAGCCTGGACCAGAGTGAGACCCTACCTCGAAAAACCAAAAAATAAAAATTAAAAAAAAAATGATGAATGTAACTGCCATGTTGCTATCCTATCTTGATATGGAGTGTTTATACAGATCTACAAAAATATTAAGATTATATCACTACCTAACTGTTGTTGAATTTTTATTAGACCTATTATATTAGAGACTAAGCATTCCTCAAGGAACCTTGCTTTGTGTTGGGGAAGATTTTTCATTTCTGGCTGTACATGGGATAGTTATACCATGTTAGGCAGAATTATGTGCTTGTTACTGTTTTCATTTAGAAATTAAGTATGATGTAAGGAGATATGGTTCGGTGTCAAGTTGACAAGGGGTGGACTTGTGATGGTTAAGGTGTTGTCAACTTGATCTGGTTAGTAATCCACAGAAATCCCTTTTGGGTGGGTCCACTTGGCTGCCAGAGCTGCTTGCTGCCTTCCAGCACAGATTGAAGCCCAGTGTGGACTGAAGACCAGCATCAACTAAAGACCCGCGTGGTTTGAAGACCAGCAGCTCCCCAGGGAGCCTCCAACCTTCAGTGCTGGATTGAGACTGCTGAGGCTTCTGGTCATGTGGACCATTGGATTACTGGATTATTGGATTACTGGATTCTCAGGCCTGCAACTGCTATTGGACTACCGTAAACTAATCCAATAAATTCCCTTCTTTTAAAAATTATTTTTAGGGCTGGAGAGATGGCTTAGTGGTTAAGGCATTTGCCTGCAAAGCCAAAGGATCCCAGTTTGACTCTCCAGGACCCATGTAAGCCAGATACACAAGGGGACACGTGCATCTGGAGTTTGTTTGCAGTGGCTGGTAGCCCTGGTGTGCTCTCTCCCTCTGTCCCTCTTTCTCTCTCTCAAATAAATAAAATGTATTAAAAAAATTATTTTTATTGACAACTCCCTTAATTGTAGACAATATCCCATGGTACTTCCCTCCCTCTCCCCACTTTCCCCTTTGAAAGTCCTCTATCTGTCATATCCCCTCCCCCTCTCAATCAGTCTCTCTTTTATTTTGATGTCATCATCTTTTCCTCCTATTATGATGATCTTGTGTAGGTAGTGTCAGGCACTGTGAGGTCATGGATAACCAGGCCATTTTGTGTCTGGAGGAACTTGTTGTAAGGAGTCCTACTCTTCCTTTGGCTCTTACATTCTTTTTACCACCTCTTCTGCAATGGACCCTGAGCATTAGAAGGTGTGTTAGAGATATTTCAGTGCTCAGCACTCCTCTGTCCCTTCTCAGCACCACAGTACCTTCTGAGTCATCCCAAGGTCACTACCATCTGAAAAGAGAAGCTTCTCTAACCAAAAGTGAGAATAGCATTACTATATGGGTATGGACATTAAGAGAAGTGCTTATTGGGAAGTTTGGTGAGCATAGTATATACATTTAGCCAGAAACCAGCAGACATTACACCCCTAGAGCTCAGACTATCCCTGTTGTAGGTTTTCAGTATCAGGGATATATTCCCTCCCATGGAACAGGCCTCCTGTCCAATTAGAGAACAGTTGGTTTCCCCCATAACAGACATGCCACTATTGCACCCATTGGCTCATTTGGCCTGGCTGGCCAAATTTAAAGCTTGCAGTGTCCACTGCTGACTATCTTCACTGGTGTTTTCTCTCTCTCCTGTTGAACTGCATGCAGCATAGCTCTTTCCAGCTTTCTTCAGCTGGTTCACATGGAGGAGGCTTTCTTCAGCTAGTTCACATGGAGGAGGATTTCTCAGTGACGTTGCAGCCCAAGTATGTGGAGTCTTCAGAAATAGGGTCTTACCATCTATTCCTGGTGGGAAACCAAGGGAAAAATCCCCTTTTAACATAATTCATTCTAGCAGTTCTGTTCCTCTAGAGAACCCTGACTAATACACTGTGCATCTGGCTTTATGTGGGTACTGGGTAATTGAACGTGAGCACTTATACTTTGCAGGAAAGGTCCTTAACCCCTAAGCCATCTCTTCAGCCCCTGAAGCTTTAATTTCTTTCTTAAATAACTTATATCTTACATATCTTTCTGCTGCTTTCCCTACCAAACACACCAGTCTATTACTTTTATTGATGCTTAGAAAGATCATAAGTATTATAGATCTTAAGGAAAGGAAAGGAGGCCAGGTGTGGTGGCACATACCTTTAATCCCAGCACTCAGAGGGCAGAGGTAGGAGGATCACCAAGAGTTCAAGGCCATCCTGAAACTACATAGTGAATTTTAGGCCAGCAAGATTCTACCTCAAAAAGGGGGGGGGAGTTTCTGAGCAGGTTGTCCCATTTTTAATATTTGCATATTGTGTGTATGAGTATGCCAAGGTCTCTTGCCAGTGTGTTGCTTATCTGACTTGATGTGGGTGGTTGGAGAATTGAACCTAGGCCAGCAAGTTTTGCCAACAAGCTCCTTTAACTGCTGAGCTACTTCCCCCTCCCCCCACTGAGTACTTTTAAATTTAACTGTTCTCAAGCTTTGAGGACATGGAAAGAGCACAGCCTTCCTCCCCAACAAACTTCCCATAGCCCAGTCCTGACAAAGTTCTTTTTCTGGCTTCCACTTAATATAGTAGAGTAGGAGCCAGACCAAAGGAAACAGGAAAAAAGGAATCAAAATAATGCATAATATAGTCTGAAGAAATAACTTATGATCTTCATGCCTAAGACTATACCTGACAACTAGAAAACAAAATATTGAAGTAACTCAAGATGCAAAAACCTCTATGCAATAATAAAAGAAACACAAATAATTAGATCAAGGGCTGGAGAGAGATGGGTCAACAATTAAAGGCACTTGGTTGCAAAAGCCTGATGGCCTGGGTTCAGTTCCACAGCCCAGCTGTAAAGCCAGATGCACTAAAGGGCACATGCATCTGAGTTCATTTGCAGTGGCACGAAGCCCTAGCATGCCCGTACTCACTCTCTCTGTCTCTCTCAAATAATGAATAAATAAAATGTTAAAAATATATCTATTAGAAAAATTATGTGAATTAAGTCCTCCAAAAATTATAAATCAAACAGTAATTGCCTCCAGTGAGACAATTAGATGGATTATCAGAGAATTCAAGAAAATGATTTTGAACATACTCAAAGAAATAAAACATGAAATTAAATGAATCTAAGAAGAAAGCAAACTCCTGAAGAAATCCCAAGAGAACACAGAAAATCAATGTAATGAAATTAGGAGGTTTATACAAGATATGAGTAATGAAATAGTAATACTGATTAAATACTAATTTGAAATATTAGAAATAAAAGATACAGTAAGTAAATAAAAAACTCTTTAGAAAGTCTTACAAATAGGATGGATCAAAGGGAGGAAAGAATATCTGAACAAGGTGGCAGATCTAGAACATTCCAACAAAGAGAAATAGGAAGATATGTGTAGGAATTTCAAGATATTTGGGACACTATGAAGAGATCAAACTTAAGAACTCAGATATAGAAGAAGATGACTTTTAATCTAAAGGAATGGCAAGTATTTTTTTATTTATATTATTCTGATTTTACATTCATAGTATTGGTTCCATTATCCTCCTCCCTGTCTTCCCTCTTCCAAAGGGACCCTCATCAATGGGGAATGTGGGTTGTGCATTGTAGGGGCTGTCAAAAATTCTGGGGGGTAGGCCCCAGACTCTGTGCATAATGCCCCAACTTGTGACTCTAACAATCTTTCCACCCCCTCTTCCACGAGTTTCCCTGAGCCACATTGGGGTCATTTTAGTTTGGCTTCAGTGATGAGGTTGTGGGAGCCTCTGTGTCTCTGGATATCTGGCTTAGTTGGAGTTGGATGTTTTCTGTGTTTATCTCCTTCAGCCTTTTTCTGGTGTCGTGATTGCCATGAACACTGTATTCTTGCCCTTCCCCTGCGTTGTTCTATGGTTTCAGCTGGGGCCCTGGTGAGGTGCGATTAGCTGATCCTCCCATCAGGTTCGTTGTCCATCTGAAAAAAGATAATCAAATTCTCCAACGGAGAGAGAAGTTAGTACTAGATAGAAGGGGTGACCATATATGTTTTGGAGGGAATTTTATATGCATCGGCTCTCTTCTAGCCCACATTTGGTGGTATCTTGAACTTGGAGACTGATCTCGTTTTGTGTACCTGGTTTTGACTTATTTCCCAGTTCCAGCAATGAATTCCATTCCACTGAGTGGATCTAGTAGCCAAATCAAGAGCAGTTGGTTGCCCACCATGGCTGTTTGCCACTACTGCACTTGTATGAGCATTATGTCAAGTTGTTTCTTGCTGGGTATCTTAGACTGCAAGTTGTTTGGACCAATGTCGGACATTTTCCCCTAGTTGCTCGTGTAGCACCCTCTGGTACTAGACTAGCTAACTGTCTGGGTCTGACCCTCTTCCAGATTCTGGCCAGGTCTCTCTGTGTTTGGTCTCACACACATACGCTATCTTTGACAGTCAGGTCTTACCATTAACCTTTAGTGGGTCACCAAGAACTCTGACAGAAGTCTGTCTTTTTTGGGAAACCTTGTAGGTGTCTCAGATCAACAGCTCATTGTGGAAGTTAACCCTGTGCTGGCACTGGGAGTTATAAGTCTGCACCTAGGAAGGTGAGGGAGGAAAAAGATAGATAATGTAAAAGAGAAAGTGAGTATAGAGAGGAGAGGGAGAGAGAGAGAGAGAGAGAGAGAGAGAGAGAGAGAGAGAGGAGAGAAAGAGAAGCAGGACAAGATTAAGGTTGGTTCCTGTGGTTCGGGTGTTTCCTCTATGGGCCTGCTGAAGGATCAATGTTTTAGCCTAATAAACACTCTAAGGACCAGACAAGAGGGAGGGTGGGATGGAGGGAGGGTAAGGGTGGGAGGGAGGACAAGGGGAGGATACAAATTGGGACCCAAAAGCAAGTTTTTTTTTTTTTTTTTTTTTTTTGGTTTTTCGAGGTAGGGTTTCACTCTGGTCCAGGCTGACCTGGAATTAACTATGTAGTCTCAGGGTGGCCTCCAACTCTCAGCGATCCTCCTACCTCTGCCTCCCGAGTGCTGGGATTAAAGGCATGCACCACCACGCCCGGCTAAAAGCAAGTATTTTTTAACAAATCATAGAAGAAATTTTCCCCCAAACAGGGAAAGAGGCGTCAATACAGATACATGAGGCATATAGAATACCAACAAAACCAGAATGAACCTCTCCTCAGTGTATTATAGTAAAACTGTTAAACCAAATAACAGAAACCAAATAAAATATATCAAAAGGAATAAGAAAAAAGCACCTAGTCATCTATGAAAGCAAGCCAGTCAGATTACTCCACACAAGCATTGAAAACCCAAAGAGCTCGGAATGATGAGTTCCAAGTTCTGAAAAATGACTGTCAACCAAGACTGCTGTATCCAGCTAAACTGTTTTTTATAATTATAGGAGAAACAAGGACTTTCCATGACAAAAACAGGCTAAAGGAATACATGATCACTAAACCAGCTCTACAGAAAATACTTGGAGGGATCCTTAGGTCTGAAGAGAAAGAAAAGCACATACATGAGACCACTAGAAAGAATAGACCATGCTCAAATAAGTCAATGTAAAACTGTAACAGAAAATCAGCAAACACTACAAAATCAAGAATAGCAGGAATAGCTGGGCATGGTGTGCGCATCCTAGCACTTGGGAGGTAGAAGTAGGAGGATCACTGTGAGTTCAAGGCCACCCTGAAACTACAGGTCAGCCTGGGCTAGATTGAGACCCTTCCTCAAAAAAAAAAAAAAAAAAAAAAAAGAATAGCAGGAATAAAGATATACTTTGCAATAACTCTTTTTTTTTTTTTTTTTTTTTTTTTTTGGTTTTTCGAGGTAGGGTCTCACTCTAGTCCAGGCTGACCTGGAATTCACTATGTAGTCTCAGGGTAGACACTGTCTTAGGGTGAAGGGATGGAAAATGGTATTTTAAGCAAATGTGCCTAGGAAATAAGTGGGAATTGTTCTAGTATCTGACAGGATAGACTTCAAACCAGCAGAGTTAGAAGAGATAAAGATGGTCACTTTATACCGATTTAAGAACACTCCAACTACAGAACATTACAATTCTAAACATATCTGCGCCGAATATGGGTACGACCAATTTCATTAAACAAATATCACCAGAAGTAAAGTCACAGATAATCCAAAGCACAATTGCAGTGGATGACTTCAATACCCATCTCTCACCAGTAACCGTTATCCCACCAAAAAAAAAATGAACAAAGAAGTTTCTGGATTAAATGAAGTCTTAGAAGAAGCAGATCTAATAGATATCTACAGAACATTCTATCCAAATACTGCAGAATACGCATCCTGCATGTGGAACTTGCTTTAAAATAGAACATATATTAAGTCACAAAACAAATCTTAACAAATACAGGAAAATTGAAATAATTCCTGTACTCTATCTGATCACAATTAAATTAAACTACAAATCCATAACAAGAAAGACTATAGAAGATACACAGTACAGTACTGAATGATGAATGGGTCATTGAAAGAAATCAAAATCAAAATTCATAGAACCAATTGATAATCAAAACACAACATACCAAAAACTGTGGGATAAAATGAAGGCAGTCCTAAGAGCTTTAAGTATCTATAATAAGAAATTAGGGCCAGGTGTGGTGACACACACTTTTAATCCTAGCACTTGGGAGGCAAAGGTAGGAGGATTGCTGTGAGTTCTAGGCCACCTTGAGACTACATAGTGAATTCCAGGCCAGCCTGGGCTGCAGCAAAACCCTGCCTCAAAAAAAAAAGAAAGAAAGAAAGAAAGAAAGAAAGAAAGAAAGAAAGAAAGAAAGGAAAAGAAATTAGGGGCTGGAGAGATGATGTAGTGGTTAAGGTGCTTGCCTGCAAAGTCTAAGGACCCAGGTTTGATTCTCCAGCACCCATGTAAGCCAGATTCACAGAGTGCAGAGTGCAGAGTGCATATGTGTCTGGATTTCATTTGCAGTGGCTAGAGGCCCTGGCACACCCATTCTCTATATCTGCCCTCCCTCTCCAATAAATAAATAAATAAAATATTTGAAAAAATTACAGTGGTCAAAGCAAACAACTTAACGCTACACCTTAAGGCCTTGGAAAAAGAACATGGCAAGCCAAAAATTAGTAGATGTAAAAAAATAATAAAGATTATGGTGGAAATAAATGAAATAGAAAAAAATACAAAGAATCAATGCAACAGATTTGGATCTTTGAAAGGATAAACAATACTGATAAACCCTTAGCAAAACTGACCAAAAGAAATAGGGGAAGCCAGGCGTGGTGGTGCACGCCTTTAATCCCAGCACTCGGGAGGCAGAGGTAGGAGGATCGCCGAGAGTTCGAGGCCACCCTAAGCCAGGTCAGCTTGGACCAGAGTGAGACCCTACCTCGCAAAACAACAACAAAAAAAAAGAAATAGGGGAAAGATACAAGTTAATTTTTAATCTGCACAAACATGTGCTGAAAGTTTTTAACCTGTGTTTTGATTTTACAGGTTCATAGTTAACAGACTGGCTCAGATGAGACTGGGGTTTTCAAAATTATTGGGACTGGTAGACTATGGGGATTTTGAATTTGGACTGAATACATTTTACATCATGAAATGGTTGATTCTATGGAGAACGAGGGGTAAAATGTGGTTGTTTGATGAATCAGATATCTCCCACAGACTCATGTGTTTGGATACTTGGTTCCTAGTGGGTGGTAAGTTGGAAAGTGGAGCCTTGCTGGAGGAGGTGTGTTGCTGGGGGAGAGCTTAGAGGTACTGTAGCCACCTCCCTGCTGCCAGAGCTCACCTCACTCTTGCTGCTTTCTGCCAGCTTCTATGGCAAGAGGTGATGTCCAGTATCTGCTTACACCTACTCCTGCCATGCTGAAACTTTCCCTTGAGACTCTAAGCCAAAATAAACTCTTTCTTCCCATCAGCTACTTTTTTTTTTTTTTTCGAGGTAAGGTCTTGCTCTAGCTCAGGGTGACCTGGAATTCACCAGGTAGTCTCAGGCTGGCCTTGAACTCATGGTGAATCTCCTACCTCTGCCTCCCGAGTGCTGGGATTAAAGGCGTGCGCCACCACACCCAGCTCCATCAACTGCTTTTAATGAGGTGGTTTTCTGGCAACATGAAGGTAACTCCAACAGTGAGCGAGCATGTGGACCTGTGCTCACATCCCCAGCAGCCACATGAATGACCGGTGAGCATGGTCAGCAAACCTGTAATCCCAGCCCTCAGTTAGCGGAGAGACGGCATCCTGGGACAAGCCCACTAGCTAGATTAGCTGAATTGGCTCTAAGCTCTAGGCTCATGTGAGAGCCCCTCCCTCAGTGAATAATGTGGATAGTGGTCACAGAGGTTACCCAATGTCAAACTCTGGCCTCCACATGTATGTACTCACACATATACAAACACATGTGTGTGCACACACATACACATACTCAAAAAACTTCTATACTTGAAGTAAAACCAAAGATGATGCTTTAAAAAGATACTCTTAAAATCAATGACAAATATGGACAGAAAAGGGAAAAAATACATCTGCTGAAAAGCAAGATAATAGATATAGCAAACTGAAATGATAAAATTATAAGGAAAACAATATTATACAAGAACTTTTGTGGAAATCAGGAAATAAGCCAGGTATGGGAACACACAACTGTTGTCTTAATACTTGGGAGGTAGACACAGGAGAATCAGGAAATCAAAGTCATCATAGTGAGTTCAAGGACAGCCTGGACTACATAAGATCCTGTGTCAACAAAACAAAATAAACAAGGGCTAAAGAGATGGCTCAGTGGTTAAAGGCACTTGTGAGCAAGGTCTGATGTCCTGGGCTCAATTCCACAGCACCCATGTAAAGCCAGATATCCAGATGCATGAGGTGAAACAGGCATGTGAAATTTGTTTGTAGTGGCCTTAGCACACATAATTCTCTCTCTCTTTCCTCTCTCTCCTGCCTCCCTTTCTCCCAAGTAAATAAATAAAAATATTTTTTTTCAATTTTTTTATACTTTATTTATTTGAGAGAAAAAGAGGCGGAATGGGTGTGCCAGGGCCTCTAGCCATGGCAAACGAACTCCAGACACATGTGCCACCTTTGGGCATCCAGCTTACATAAGCCATCTCTACAACCTTAAGTAAAAATATCCTTAAATTAAAAAAAAAAATTTAAAAAATATTTTATTCATTTTTTGGAGAAAGACACAGAGAGAGACAGACAGAGAGGGAGAAGGAGACAGAGAGGGAGAAGGAGACAGAGATGGGCGTGCCAGCAGTCTCTCAGCTGCTGCAAACGAAATCCAGATGTGTGCGGCCCCTTGTGGTCAAGTGCAGCTTTGAGCCCTTGCGTTACTTTGCATCTGGCTAAACATGGGACCTGGAGATTGGAACCGCTGGAGATTGGAAACAGTGTTCTTAGGCCTAGGAGGCAGGCGCCTTAACCGCAAAGCCATCTCTCCAGCCCCCTTAAATTTTTTTAAATAAAATAGATTTTTAAAAATCAGGAAATTTTGTTGTGCTTTTTTAGTTTTTCAAGGTGGGGTCTCACTCTAGTTCAGGCTGACCTGGAATTTAGTAGGGAGCCTAGGGTGGTCTTGAACTCACAGTGATCCTCCTATCTCTGCTTTCCAAGTGCTAGGATTAAAGGCATGCACCACCATGCCCCACTGTGTTTTTGTTTCTTAAGACAAGATACCACATTGAAGCACACACTGGCCTGGAGCTTACCATATAGAGCAGACCATCCTTCAACTCATGGCAATTCTCCTGCTTTAGCCTCCTGAGTTCTGGGATTACAGGCATGAGCCACTATACCCAGCTCTAGAAAATGTTAACAAAATTCACTTTGAAAATTATGAACAAGAGTTTGGGGATATTGCTTAGTTGGTAGAGTGTTTGCCTAGCATGTGATAAAATCTCCTAAAAGCTTTTAGCTTCTCTCCTAGGAAAGATCTGCCCAAGCCCACAGCTTTTCTTGGCAGCCACCCCAGAACCCTGAATTTCTTTCATAATGAGATCTGTATTGCACCTTGGGGATCATTTTTATAGCTTTGCTCAGTGGCCTCATTGGTACTCATTTTAGGGACTTTGACCCTGACACACATTGCTTTGCCTCAGCAGCTCTCTGGAATCATGGTGCAATTTTCATTCTTCTAAAACCAGTACCACATGGCCAAAGCTGCCAAGTTCTGCTACCAGATCAGGATGAAGCCTGGCCTTGAGCCATAGTTGTAGCAGCCTCTGTAGCTGATGTTGTAGAGCAGAGACCTCCTTTGGCATTTTTCTTTCAGGCCTTTTCCTTTCAAAAGAACCTGAAGCCTTCAATGGGCTGGGCTTGCATTCATGGTTTCTCTTCTATCATACCACTCAGAGCAGTTAGCTTATCCTTAATGAGGGTCAGATCCTTAATAGTGACAGCCAAAGAAGCTGCATCTCTGGGCCTTGGACTTTAAAGTTGTTTACATTTCTTTTTTTGGTTTTTCGAGGTAGGGTGTCACTCTAGTCCAGGCTGACCTGGAATTAAATATGTAGTCTCAGGGTGGCCTCGAACTCATGGTGATCCACAATCCTCCTACCTCTGCCTCCCAAGTGCTAGGATTCAAGTCATGTGCCACCACACCTGGCTAACAAAATGTATTTTCTATATCTTTCTGCTCTGTATTTTCCTGTCTTTCATTGTAAGTCTGAATTAGAGCAGCAAAAAGAATCTATACCACAGATTCAACGTTTCCTACTTTGAACTTCCATTACTCTTAAATTCAATGTTGCTCAAGTTCTCAGGACACAGGCAGAATGCAGCCAGATTATGTGCCAGACATCACATGAACTGCCTCTAGTCCAGCTCCAGATAGAGTCCTTATTCCCCACTGGAACCTCATGAGATGAGCCTCCACAGTCCACATTTCTCCCAGCCTTCTGGTCTTCCAAAACTCCCACCAGAATGGCCCATTAAAGTCTGTTTGCAGCATTGTAAAGCTTCTTTATTCCAAAGATCAAAATCTTTCTACATTCTTCTGACAAACCTGCTCCAAAAGTCTAGGAACAACACAGTCAGGTTTATCACAGGAACACTTCATTCTTGGTACCAATTTTGTGTTTCAGTTACTTTTTTATTGCTGTGGAAAAACATTTGACCTGAAGCAGCTGGGGGAAGGAGAGAGCTTGTTTCAGCTTACAGTTTCTACAGGAAGTTTCATAGTGGCAGGGAAAGCATGGCAGTAGTATACAGCCAGTGTCACATCATGGCATCCGCACAGAAGTATATGTACAGATAGAAGGTCAAGTGAGGCTGGGCTATCATACCTCAAAACCTGCCCCTATTAACACACTTTTCTCCAGCAAGGTTCTACTTCCCAAAGCTTCCACAGTCTTCCCAAATCACACTACCATTAGCTGTGCATGGTGGCACATGTCTTTAACCTCAGCACTCGGGAGGCAGAGGTAGGAGAATTGCTGTGAGTGAGTTCAAGGCCACCCTAAGACTACATAATGAATTCCAGGTCCATAATGATGTTCCAGGGCAAGAACAAGACTACTTTGAAAAGAATTAAACAAACAAACCAACCAAACAGCACTACCAATAACTGGGATTACTTATTCTAATACGTAAGTCCATGATATTTTACATTCATTCAAAACATCAGATGTTTTCCTGGACATTCACCCAGACCTATCTTCACACAAAAGTATGTATGCAAATATTCATATCAGCTTTCTTTGTGATAGCACTACACTAGAAATAACCAACAACATTTCACAAGTTGCTTTAATAGACAACTGGTGAAACAAACTATAGTCCATCTATATTATGGAACTAGTTGGAGACTCAGCTTTGGATGCCAAGCCTGAATGAGGTATGAGGGTATCCATATAGCATGGCACCAGGATGAAGTGGCCACAAAATGTCAGAGTCATAATAGAGCTTGTCAAGGAGTGGGAAGCCAAGTGGCCCAGCATAGGGTGCCACATTCTAAGTGGGATGACAGAGGAAGAGATGTGAGACCACAATGGTCATCTGTTACATAATAGATGACCTAGCTAATTAAGACTAATTTATAATTAATATTGAGAATCCACATTTCTTACTGTCAAATAAAGTGTAAGTAAAAAGAGAGGAAGCATATTTAAGAGGGCTGGAGAGATAGCTTAGCAGTTAAGGTGCTTGCCTGCCTAAGGACCCAGGTTCTATTCTCCAGGTCCCACATAAGCCAGATGCACATGGTGGCACATGTTTCTGGAGTTTGTATGCAGTGGCTAGAGGTCCTGACGCATCCATTCTCACTGCCTCTTTTTCTCCCTCTCTCTATCTCTAGTAACTAAAAATAAATCTTTAAAGAAAAAAGTATATTTAAGGGCTGGAGAAATGGCTCAGCAGTTAAAAGCACTTTCTTGCAAAGCCTGATGTTCCAGGTTTGAGTCCCCAGTACTGACATAAAACCAGATGCACAAAAAGGCACATTGCATCTGGTATTTGTTTGCACTGGCAAGAGGCCCTGGTATACCCATTCTCCCTCTCTTTCCTTGCAAATAAATAAAAAATATTTTTAATTAATTTATTTTTTTATTGACAACTTCTGTAATTGTAGACAATATCCCATGGTACTTCCTTCCCTCCCCCCACCTTCCCCTTTTGAAACTCCACTCTCCATCATATCCTCTCCCCCTCTCAATCAGTCTCTTTTTTAATTATGATGGTCTTATGTAGGTAGTTTCAGGCACTGTGAGGTCATGGATATCCAGGCCATTTTGTGTCTGGAGGAGCATGTTGTAAAGAGTCCTACCCTTCCTTTGGCTCTTTCATTCTTTCTGCCACCTCTTCTGCAATGGACCCTGAGCCTTGGAAGGTATGTTAGAGAGGTTTCGGTGCTGAGCACTCCTCTGTCTCTTCTTCTCAGCACCATGGTGACTTCTGAGTCATCTCAAGGTGACCACCATCAGAAAAGAGAAGCTTCTCTAAACAAAAGTGACAGTAGCATTAATATATGGGTGTGGACATTAAGAGAAGTGCTTACTGGGCAGTCTGGTGAGCATAGCATATACATTTAGTGAGACACCAGCAGACGTTACATCCCTAGGGCTCATGACTACCCCTGTCATAGGTTTTCAGTATCAGGGAAGTAATCTTTCCCATGGAGCGGGCCTCCAGTCCAATTAGAGAGCAGTTGGTTTCCCCCATAACAGACATGCCACTATTGCACCTGTTGGCTCATTTGGCCTGGCTGGCCAAATTAAAAGCTTGCAGTGTTCACTGCTGACTATCTTCACTGGTGTTTTCTCTCTCTCCCATTGAACTGCATGCAGTGTAGCTTTTTCCAGCTTTCTGTCAGCTGGTTCACATGGAGGAGGCTTTCAGCTCAGCTCCAGCAGGATTTCTCAGTGACCTTGCAGCCCAAGTATGTGGAGTCTTCAGCAATAGGGTCTTACCATCTATTCCTGGTGGGAAACCAAGGGCCTTGGCAATGGCCTATAATGTTTTGGGGGTATCTGTGACCTCCCTGGCCAACAACTCACTGGAAGGTATCCCATCTCTGGCACAAATTTTCTAGTCACAATCTATTGCTTCTGAGTGTTCTATTGTCCAGAAAGGTAGGAATAAAAATATTTTTAAAAGAATATTTGAATTTTCAATACCAATGTGAACTGTGTTTTGTTGTAATTGTTTTGAGATAGAGTCTCACTCTAGTCCATGCTGACCTGGAACTCATTCTGTAGTTCTAGGCTGGCCTCGAACTCACAGTGATCCTTCTACCTCTGCCTTCCAAGGTCTGGGATTAAAGGCACAGACCAACACCCCCCACTGCAAACCATCTTAAATAAAGTATGAGGCATTTATGTCTTAGGCTGGATCAGGCTTCAGGCAAACATGAGTGTTAGAACATGAGAACAAGTCAACTCAAAGTCCTGTATAATTGCCCAATTTATTTCAATTCTCTTTAATATTTAAATTCTATGAAGGGACTCCACATTATCTAGAAGAGTCTAGTTCAAATGATAAAAATGATACTGACACCCCACATACCCCGAAGTATAACAACAAGGACACAGCTATTTCCCAGAAAGTTACATTTAAATCCACATGTATAGTGGCTGTAGAAATACAGCCCTCAGATTTGCTTTCAAGAGAACTGGCTGGGCTGCTGTGTGGAGGGCAACTAGATACCAGGTTCCAACAGCAGTAGCACTGTCAGCATCATCCCAGCTTCCGCACTGATCATAGGTGCTTCCTAGGCTGTAGCACAGGCAGTGACTAAGACGCTTGATGGGCTTACTTACAGCTACCTCACCACTTCTGTCCAGTACAGATCTGTAACACGATGTTTGCTATAGAGCTCCCTGTGCACTAACTTTGTATGATCGTTGCCAAGTGAAGGACGCTGCACCTAACTCCCTTTTCTCTGTTTAATCCTTAATAGGCATTCTCAGTTGGAAACTCTCTCTCTCTGTATGTGTGTGAGTGTGTGAGTGTAGGCCAGAGGACAACCTCCGGTGTTATCCTCAGGTTCACCATCCATCCCTTTTGAGACAGGATCTTCCATTGACTTGGAACTCTCCCATTAGCTACCCTAGGTGGCTAGAGAGCTCTGGGAATCCAGCCATCTCCACCTCCTCAGTGCTAGGATTTCAGACACGTACCACCACACCCAGCATTTATATGAATACTGAGGATTGGATTCAGGTCCTCATGCTTGTGATGCAAGCACTTTACACTTTGAGCTATATCCCTAGCCCCGTGTCTTTAGATAACACGAATGGGCATAACTGTATTCCTGGCATGGAACTATCTAGAAAACAGAATTAGTACTAAGAAACATGTACTGGACCAGCATGGAACTCAGAGGTAATTACTTACTTACAGTGTCTACAGTCTCACGTGTCTAATGTGTCTCAATGCTGGTATTTTTTTATTTAAATTTTCTTTTTGGTTGCAAACAACAAAAACCACAATCCAAAATGGCTTAGGGTATTTTGAAAAGTATGTTATTGGTATCTGTGCTCTCACTTTGACAAAGGCCTTGGAGGAAGGTTAAACAGAAATGTCATCAGGAAATAACCATTTCCTTCCTTGTTTTGAGATGGAAGATGTTATTGTCCAGCTTCATGGGGCAATGAGATGACTGTACCATCATCTTCTCAGATTCTGTTCAATGAAATAATGTGAGGCTGGAGAGATGGCTCAGCAGGTATGTCACTTGTCATCTAAGCACGAAGACCTGAGTTCAGATCTCCAGTGTTCACACAAAAGCCAGATTTAGCAGCACGTACCTATAATCCTAGCATAGAGAGGCAGAGATATAAGGATCTCTTGGCATGCTGACTAGCGAATGGAATCAGTGAGTTTGAGGTTCAGTGAGAAACTCTGTATCAATAAATAAAATAGAAACTGATTGAGAAAGATATCTCATATCAACTTCTGACCTACACACACACACACACACACACACACACACACACACAAGAAAAATGTTAATTGAGCCTTTCAATAATCCCTAGAAAAATACAGTTTCTGATTATTCACTTGACTGAGTTAGAAACGGAGGACATGTTGTTTCCCTTAGGTAAATTCATGTGGCCAGAAGAATATAATATTCTAACAGGAACTCTGCCACAGGCTACATCCCCAGCCCAGGAGAATATAATATTCTAATTAATCAGATTAAGTCACATTAACTTTCTTCCTTTCTTTCTCTACCGTTCCTTCCCTCCCTCCCTCTCTCCCTCTTTCTTTCTTTCCTTTATCCTTCCTTTGCCTCTCCCTTTTCTTTATTCCTTCCTTCCTTCCCTCCTTTCTTCTTTCTTTCTTTCTTTCTTTCTTTCTTTCTTTCTTTCTTTCTTTCTTTCTTTCTTTCTTTCCCTCACACTCACAACAATCCTCCTACCTCAGCCTCCAAGTGTTGGGATTACTAGCACAAACCATGGCACCTAACATATTGTACAATAGTTTCTCTTCAGATTGTGTCAATCTTTTGCCTTTTACTAACTTTTCTTTCTTTCTTGAGCATCTTTCTTGAGGTGCAATTCACATATCCTGTAACTTACCCCATCTGAATTCTTTGGAACAACATGGAATGCCACCACCAAAAATACTTACACTCAAAGGTGCGGAGGGCCTGCTTTGCCAGAATAAATTCTCCTTTTTTTTTTTTTTTTTTTTTTTCGAAGGAGGGTCTCACTCTGGCCCAGGCTGACCTGGAATTCACTATGTAGTCTCAGATTGACCTCGACCTCATGGCCATTCTCCTACCTCTGCCTCCCAAGTGCTGGGATTAAAGGGATGCGCCACCATGACCAGATGTAAATTATACTTTTATAAAGGAAGGGCAAAAGGAGTCTGGCCATCAAAATATAGGGCTCTACATTACTGAACTATTGTTTGTCTGTTTCTTTAAGGATCCCGCCAGAGAGGCACTGCACATTAAAACTACAGAGTTTAGTAATTGCTCTCAGGGGCCCACCTGTAAGACTCAAGTAAACATAGCATGCACTTCTTTTATCTAAGAACAAGTCTTGGGTTCCAGGTTTGAATTCGCTTCTCTACTTGGCTCTGTGACTGCATGTAGTAGACACATAAGACACATTTTCAGAATTTGCTTCTTTACAATCCACTCTGCTCTAAACCAGGTTTAACTCTATGAGTCTCCATGAAACACTGTGGGAAGCCTGTGTGGAGAAGTGGCTGTATCGTTGTTTCCCATCAAGTCTCCAAGCCACCACACATTCTCAGGACCCTGTGTCACAAGGCAAAATTTAGTAGCCCAGACTTGGAATCAATTGGCCCTGATATCAGATTCTAGTTATAACACTTTTCTAACGCAGTGAATTTGTACAAAATTCTTAAACTCCCCAATCTTCATTTCCTCTTCTTTCTTTCTTTCTTTCTTTCTTTCTTTCTTTCTTTCTTTCTTTCTTTCTTTCTTTCTTTCTTTCTCTCTCTCTCTTGTTTTTTTCCAGGCAGGTTTTCCCTCTAGCCTAGGCTGGCCTGAAACTTAACTCTGTAGCCCCAGGCTGACCTCAAACTCACAGTGATTCTCCCACTTCAGCATTCCAACTGCTGGGACTAAAGACATGTGCAATCACACTAGGTCCTTCAACGTTCACTTCCTTAGTCAGAAAATTGAGCTAATATTGTCCCAAGAACAGTTGGGAAGATTATAAATGCAAAGATGAATTTGTAAACAGAGAAAAGAAATAGCGCTTTTAAATATTTTTTTGTGTGCATGATGTGTGTGATTGTGTATTTGTGTTCATGTGAGTGAGTGGCCATCACATGCCAGGTTGAGTGTTGCAGGTCAAAGGTTAACTTTTGAGGCAGGGATCCTCATTGTTTATGTGTATTGCTGAGGTCACCAGTCTAGTTGGTCTGAGAGCTTCGGATTACAGAAAATTCTCCTGACTCTGCCCCCCATGCCTTTCATCTCAAGATGGTCACTACACTGGGATTATAGAAACCTGCCACAGCCTTTAGCTTTTACATGTGTGCTGGGAACTTAAACTCACGTACTCTGGTTTAAGTGGTAAGTGATCCACTAGGCCATTCTCTTCTGCCCTAATGCCACTTTTTGAATTCATATACAATCTATTATACAACCTTGGGAGACTTATTTTAATATGTTTCTTGGCACTAAGATACCAGGAGTCAAGTTCTGCTATGAAAATATCTTCTAGGGAGGGTGAAGCATGGTAGTCTGTGGCACTTTGTTCTTCAGAGTTAACCAGAATTAGGTCAGTGGTAAGTGGAAATGGGTAAATCTGAGAGGAAGAAGAAAGGATCCATGCAGTTGTGTGGGAAGGAGCACCAAGGGCTCCCAAGTGGTTCCTGCTGTGTTCTAGGGCATTCTTTCCCAAGCCCAGAGAGGTCATGTTAGAATATTCATGGCAGGATGGTGTAGTTACAGCACAGGATCAGCAGCCACGGGCTAGGGAGATGGCTTAGTCAGTAAAGTGCTAGTGATGCAAGTGTGAAGACTGAATTTTGTTCTCCGAAGCTCCCATGAATGCTGGGCCTGGCAATGCCTGCCTATAATCACAACACTTGGGACTATGTGGGGATTGCTGACTAGCTACACTAGACAAATCAGTCCCAATAAATAAGGTGGAGACCAGCTGAGGAAGACACCTGATGTTGGCCCTTAGCCTCCACAAGCACGTATACATATATATGTATATGTATATGTATATGTATATGTATATGTGTGTGTGTGTGTGTATGTGTATATATATATATGCATGCATACATTGATGTGTGCACAACACACACACACACACACACACACACACACACACTCATCAAGAAATAACTGGCAAACATTTGCCAACATCATGCTGAATGAAATACCCCTGTGCTAGAGCAGAAGGGCTACTTTGACAAATGACAGTCCAGGGCACTCACTTCTGGCTTATTTCTCATTGTCCCCTTGATTTTTTTCAGTAATGTCCCTTTTATTCACTCATGTTTTCAAGTGAGTGAAATCATGAAGGAGCTGAGGACAGGGAGAAAACTGATAATGAAATACCAATGAATGAAGCCACCATTGTCCACGGATATTCCTGACAGAGCTGACCCGTGTGCTTTCGTTCTCCATGGGGGTGCTGATGGAGGGGCTTTGCTTGAGGGGAGCAGGTACACCGCAGCAGGACATAGCTCCAGGCTCCAGCTCTGAGAGAGCCCTTGCTCTGTTTAAGTCTATGAGCACAGTGACATTTTCTCTGAGGTGGTGACATTTAAGCAGATGCCTAAACGAAAAAGAAGCCTGGGGAATGGGGTGGAGAAAGCAAGGAAAATCATTCCCAGAGAGGGTTCAGCAAACTTACAGGCAGTGAGGTAAAAAGGGGGAGCCATGAGACTGGAATATGTGAATGAGGAGAAGGGCATGAGCTGAAGACAGAAGCCAGCCAAGGTGGGGATGCTGGGCCTCATGCCCTTCCACAGCAAGAGAGATGTCCTGCCCTGGAGGAACGTGTCAGGACTCGTGATGTCAAATGTCCCTATGGTCAGCATTGACTTCAGCTTGTCTGACAGATACAATATTAACAGAGGATTGCCCAAAGGGTAGGGAAGGCAGGCTTGTCTCTAAAAATCTATCCGTGTGCTAAGTCAGATGAGCTGAGAGTTGGATCACACTAGGAAAGGTCATGTGACTTACTACCGCATGGCCAGATTAAGAGATAGGGCAGGGCTTGAGAGATGGCTTCGTGATTAAGGTACTTGCCTGTGAAGCCTAAGGACCCGTGTTCAACTCTCCATATCTTACATAAGCCAGATGCACAAGGTGAAACAAGAAACAAGGTCACACATGCACACAGGATGGCACACACATCTGGAGTTTGATTGCAGTGGCCAATTATCTCTCTCTCGTTCTCTCTCTCTCTTTTTTTTTTTTTTTTTTTTTTTTTTCAAGGGAAGGTCTCCCTCTAGCCCAGGCTGACCTGGAATTCACTATGTAATCTCAGGGTGGCCTCGAACTCACAGTGATCCTCCTCTCACTCCTTATAGAGAAAAAGAGATAAGGCAGCTGATACCCAAGATGCAAGACAGTCCGTATGGTCCTGACTGTTACTGTCTAGGGGTTCACTGTCATTTTCTCCACCAATTAAAAATTAAAAGGCAAAAAAAGTTTAAAAGTAAAGCACAGCAAAGTTTATTCAGGAACAAAAGTAAGAGGCAGAGAGAAACAGACTTCCTATTGAAGGGTGGGTTCCAGTGGGAACAGAGCTTTTAGTGATTAATGCAAGCCCTCCTGCACAGAGTCTCTGATTGGTCAGCTTAAAGAAAGATGAAGGCGCTGTTTAGTCCACAACGCATCCAGCACTGTACAGGTTCCCAAAAGGCCTCCAGGAGAGCCCAGTGGTGGGAAAATTCACTTATGCCGGGAAGAATCAGGAAGTGGGCCACCCGCTCCTGTCCTCTCCATTTGAGGTTATCATCTTGAGTACTTTAGAAAAGTACACACTTAGCCAGGTGTGGTGGCGCACACTTTTAATCCCAGCACTCGGGAGGCAGAGGTAGAAGGATTGCCATGAGTTCGAGGCCACCCTGAGACTACATAGTTAATTCCAGGCCAGCCTGAGCTAGAGTGAAACCCTACTTAGAAAAAAGAAAAGAAAAGAAAAGAAAAGAGAAGAAAAGAAAAGAAAAGAAAACAGAAAAGTACACACCTAACAAATGCCACTCTCCTCTATCTGTCTGCCTAGCCAACAAAATTATCCAAGTCCTGTAGCATCTCATGACCTTTGTATATTCTCCTTCCACACAGAATATTACCAATAAAATAGAGAGGATAGTATGTGACTTAAGTGCTATCATAAGGGGCACTAGAGCATTGACTTTTCCTTTTGGATCATTTGCTCTGGGGAAGCCAGTGGCCATATTTATGAAGATACTCAAGGAGATTTATGAGGAAGCCCATGGGGAGGAACTGAAGCCTCGTATCAAGAGCCAACACCAACGTGCCACCTGGGAGTGTCTTTAGTGAGTCCTCCAGCCCCACACAAGCCTTCACAAGCCACTGTGGCTGACATCTTGGTGGTCACCTCACAGGATCACTCAAGCTAGAAGCACACAGCAAAGATGCTAATGAAATCCTGACCCAGAGAAGCTGTGCAGCATCTTAGCACAGTAGTTTTGGATTGTTTTTTTCTGGAGCAGAAGGTCACAGAAAGCATTGAAAGATACAATCCTGTAGCATGATTTGCTGCAATACGGATAACACTACATATTCACAGTGCTTCTCTGTGAGCTTGGACAAGTTAATCTCATTACATCTCACTTCCCTCATCTGTCACAAGAACTAATAATAGATAAGTGTGGTCACACATGAGGATCAAGAGTTCAATGCTCTCTCCAGCTACATAACCAGTTCAAGCCTTTAATGCAATGAACCTTTCTTCGCATGTTCATAGCACTAAAGGAAATAATAAATACCATTATTTTAAAGTATAAAATAGAAGTCAGGCATGCTGGTTCAAGGCTGTAATGCCTCATGGCCAAGACTGGAAGTTTTCTCTGAGTTTGTGCTACATTATGAGTGCTAATTCTACCAGGAGACATAGCAGAACCTGTCTCAAAGAAACAGAAACAGAATGGGGGCCTGGAGACATGGCTTAGCAGTTAAGGCATTTGCCTGTGAAACCAAAGGACCTGGTTCAATTCTCCAGGTCCCACGTAAGCCAGATGCACAAGGGGGCGCATGCATCTGGAGTTTGTTTGCAGTGCCTAGAGGCCCTGGTGTGCCCAGTCTCTCTCTCTCTCTCTCTCTCTGTCTTTCCCTCTCTCTGTCTCTAATGATAAATAAATAAATAAAAATAAAATCTAAAAAAAAAAAAGACAGAATGGGGAGATGGCTCAGCTTTTGAAGACATTTGTTTGCTGTGGTGGTTTGAATGTAAATTGATGTATCCATAGCCTGAGGTAATTTTGGTTAAAATTTAACCTTCCTACTTAGTCTTCAGCAGGTAGAGAGCCCTGCTGGAGGAGGTGTGTCACTCTGGTGGATCATAAGATCAGCCCTACTAGGTGTGTATAGAACCAGCTTGAGTTCTGGCTGCTTGCTGTTGGTTTGGTCTCTTGGCTATGGATGTATGCTACAGCAAGCCAGCTTTTTCCACCATGATGAACCTTCCCCAGGAATCCACAAGCCTGAAATATCTTGAAATAAACCCTTTCCTCCCACAAGCTGCTTCTGGTCAGATGTGAGGGTAACTGCAAAAGAAAATTTGTACTGAGAAGCGGGGTTATTGCTGGAATGAATCTAACCATGTGGGTTTTGGTCTTTTGGAATGAGTTTGTGGGAAGAATATGGTACGTTGGATTGGAGAAGCTTTGCAGTGCTGTAAGCAGAGCTTTATGGGCTATTCCTGTGAGAGTTTGAAAATTCTAAATGTAGAGAGAATTATGGACTTTGGAGGACTGGCATGTGAACTTTCAAAGTAGAAATGAAAGAACTTTGTTAGAACTTGGCTACTGGCAGAAAGGCTGGTTGTATAGTGTCTGTTCCCTGAGAACTGGATCAAAGTTGAGTTTGAAAGTAATGGACAGGTGTACTTGGAAGAAATAAAGAACAGAAAGATATGAAAATTGCAGTATATCATAGGAAAAATTCAAGCAAGTTTGATGTTACAGACTGGTTTTAGGTTAAGCTGCAATTGTTAAGAATATTACCACCATTAAGGCTCAAGCTAGGAAGCATGCGAATTCTTTTGAAAGGAGGTGGCTTGAAAGAAGACTACTGAAGAAATATCCTGCTCTTCAAGGTCAAGCTTTATTCCTCCCTAGATTTACAAATTTGGTTATACCTCACACGTGGTGCTGGTTTTGAAAGCATGAACAATAGAGGGAAGCAGGTCATAAAGTGCATAGAGTTGCAGAAGCTGTTGCTGAGATGCAGCAACGTGAAGCAGGGTTTAAATTCCTGTGCATCCCAGTAAGGCCATTGTATGGAGCTATGAAGATGAACTGTGGTTTCCAATGTAGACCTGAGGATGTTTTGGAAATAGCAGGACAGTGGAATGGCTGCCACAGAGAGCTTCTAGTTTTGCATGGAGTTTTCCCGAGCTTGAAAGGCAGAATTGGAAACCCAGAGACTTAATCACTGGTTATAAATCTTGGACTGGGAACTGCAGATGTTTGATATTTGCTTGTTGGTTATTGGTTTTGTATTGGCCCAGTCTCTCCTTGTTATGCCTTCTTTTTTAATTTTTATCAACAACTTCTATACTTACAGACAATAAATGATGATATTTCCCTCCCCTTTCCCTTTCCCCTTCACAACTCCACTCTCCATCATATCCCCTCCCTCTCTCCATTAGTCTCTCTTTTAATTTGATGTCATCATCTTTTTCTCCTATTAGGAGGACCTTGTGAAGGTATTCCTAGGCACTGTGAGGTCATGGATATAGAGACCAATTTCTGTCTGGACAATTGCATTGTGAGGAGTCATACCCTTCCTTTGGATCTCACATTCTTTCTGCCACCTCTTCCTCAATGGACCCTGAGCCTTGAGGGTGTGATAGAGATGATTCAGTGCTGGACATTCCTCCGTCCCTTCTTCTCAGCAGTATGTTGCCTTTTGGGTCATCTCAGTGGTCATCTCACTCTGAAAAGAAAAGCTTCTCTAACCAGAAGTGAGACTATCATTAATATATGAATATGAACACTCTGTGTAGTGCTTTCAGGGAAGTTTGGTGAGAATAATATATACATTTAGTCAGACAAGAGCAGGCTTTATACTCCTAAGGCTCATGACATCCCCTGCCATAGGATTTCGATTAGGTTTTCAGTACCAGACATGTATTCCCTCCCATAGCGAGGGCCTTCAGTCCAATTAGGGAGCAGTTGGTTTCCCCAAGAGCAGACATGCCACTATTGTACCCGTTCAGTTATTTGGCCTGTCTAGACAAACTTAAGGCTACCAGTGTCCACTATTTTCACCACTGATGACTTCTGCCTCCCATAAGGCTGCATGCAGTACAGCTTTTTCCAGCTTTCAGGTGGGTGGTCTACAGGGAAAAGGTTTTCTGGGCAATGCACACTTGCCCACAAGGGGGTGCATGCATCTGGATTTCGTTCGCAGCAGCTGAGAGGCTGCTGGTGTGCCCATCTCTGTCTTCCTCACCCTCTCTCTCTGTCTCTCTCAAAAAAACCTATATATATATGTATATGAACTTTGATGGCCTTTCCAGTGCTTGGCATGTGTTATGTGCTCAATATTTATTGCACAGATGAAGAAATACTTTAGGGGGATTTCCGGGTAACATGGCAGCATAGGATCCATGCCAAACCAGATCAGGGAGGGATTTAAGCAAAACTACACTCTTCTTTGGAAAAGAGCAGAATATTTTTTCTGGGAAACAGCAGAAAAGCAGGAGATGGCCAGAATCCCACTGTGGAGATTGTTGCCGGATCCACAGCACCTCCACCCCACAATGGCTACCAAGCCCGCCACCCCAGAACCCTTGGCAGAGCCAGCTGCTGCCCAGACCATGGCAGGCATGCCTAGCAGCAGCCACTAGAGACCAAAAAAAAGGGGACTACTTTCCAACCTCATCAGTCTCCTCACAGAGCCCAGAAATCTAAAAAAAGTATGCTGAGATATTGAAAGAAATACAGGGGAACAGTGTGAGCAACTAAAGGCTTCCTGAACTCTCCCATCCCCAACCATCAGAACCACAAACTGCCAGCATTCAGCTAGGCTGACCTGGAACCCAAGTCAGAACAAAATCCTCTGCCTCCTAGCTGACAGGATTAAGGATGCAGAGCAACACACACTCTTAGGGATTTTGACTTTAAAGGATGGTTCAATGATTGGGGGAAATCAGGGAATCTCTCCCATTCACAATTGCCTCAAAAAAAAAAAAAAAAAAAAACCTTGGAATAAACTTAACCAAGGAAGTGAAGGATCTCTACAATGAGAATTTTAAAACTTGGGCAAAAAATGGCAGAAGACACAAGGAAATGGAAGGACATCCCATGATCCTGGATTGGAAGAATCAATATTGTGAAAATGTCAATCTTACAAAAAGCAATCTACACATTTAATGTGATCCCCATTAAAATCCCAATAGCATTCATCACAGAAATAGAAAAAAATCCTAAAATTCATCTGGAAACACAAAAAACCTCAAATAGCCAAAACAATTTTTTGCACAACAAAATCAGGCTGGTGGTATTACCATACCCGATTTTAAGTTATATTATAAGACCATAGTAACAAAAACAGCATGGTACTGGCACAAGGACAGACATGTAGATCAATGGAACAGAATAGAAGACCCAAATATTAATCCAGGCAGCTACAGCCACCTGATTTTTGACAAAAATGCCAAAAATATTCATTATAGAAAAGATATCCTCTTCAACAAGTGGTGCTAGAATGAAAATAAATCCTTGTCTGTCTCCAAGCATAAGAGTCAAGTCCAAATGGATCAGGGACTTTAATATCAGACCTGAAACTCTGAAACTGCTAGAGGAAAAGGTAGGGGAAACCCTTAAACATATTAGCATAGGCAAGGACTTTCTGAATATAACTCCAATTGCTCAGGGAATAAAACCACTAATCAACCACTAGGACCTCATAAAATTACAAAGCTTTTGTACAGCAAAGGACACTGTGAATAGAGCAAAGAGACAACCTACAGAATGGAAGAAAATCTTTGCCAGCTATACATCTGACTTAGGATTAATATCCAAAATATACAAAGATCTCAAAAAACAGAATAATAAGAAATCAAACAAGCCAGTTAAAAAATGGGCTATGGAACTATATAGAGAGTTCACAGAAGAAGAAATACAGATGGCATATAAACATCTAAAAAAGTGTTCCACATCCTTAGCCATCAGGGAAATGCAAATTAAAACCACTTTGAGATTCCATTTCACTCCTGTCAGAATGGCTACCATCAAGAAAACAAATGACAATAAATGTTGGTGAGGATGCAGAAAAAGGGGAACCTTTCTACACTCTTGGTGGGAATGTAATCTGGTCCAGCCATTATGGAAATCAGTGTGGAGGTTCTTGAGACAGCTAAAAATAAATTTACCATATGATCCAGCTATAGCACTTCTAGGCATATATCCAAATGATTCTTCTCACTACCTTAAGATAACTGCACAACCTGCTGCTTTATTCACAATAGCTAGGAAATTGAACCAGCCTAGATGTCCTTCCACAGATGAATGGATAATAAAGATGTGGTACATTTACACAATGGAGTTCTATTCACCAGTAAAGAAAAATGAAATTATGAAATTTGCAGGGAAATGGATGGATCTGGAAAGGATTATACTAAGTGAGGTAACCCAGGCTCAGAAAGCCAATCGTCATATGTTCTCTCTCATATGTGGATCCTAGCTACAAATGTATAGACTTGTGTGTGAACAGGAACCAAAAATAGGTACCAGAAACCAGTAAACTGGTAAAAGGCTATAAGGGAGGGAGGAAAGGGAAGGACTTAAGTGTATGGTATTGCACATGTGTAAGTAGAAGAACAGATTACAGGGAGGGGAATGGCCTAAGAGAGGCCATGGGAAGAGAATGTGTAAAAGAAGGGCAGGGGGAGGGTCGATCTAAATTCAAGATATTGTGAATAAGACTTATGTAAACCTACTTTTTTGAAGAATGGCACATCTAGAAGCTGTAGACTGTTACTAGAAAATTTTCAGTGCCTGGGATGGGATACCTTCCAGTGAGTTGTTGGCCAAGGAGGTCATGGTAGCCTCCAAAACATTAAAGGCTTTTGCCAAAGCCCTTGGTTTCCCTTGAGAAACAGATAGTAAGAACCTATTGCTGAAGACATCTCTTGCCTGAGAGGGAAGGTCGCTGAGAAAGCAATCTGGTGCTGAGCAGAAAACCTTCTCCCTGTAGACCAGGCAACTGAAAGCTGGAAAAAGCTGCACTGCATGCAGCCATATGGGAGACAGAAGTCATCAGCAGTGAAAACAGTGGACACTGAATATTCAAGTTTGGCCATACAGGCCCAATGACTGAATGGGTGCAATAGTGGCATGTCTACTCTTGGGGTAACCAACTGCTCCATAATTGGACTGAAGGACCTCTCTGTGGGAGGGAATACATACCTGGTACTGAAAAACCTAAGCAAAAGTCTATGGCAGGTGAGGTCATGATCCTTAGGGTTATAAAGCCTGCTCTTGTCTGACTAAATGTATATATTATTCCCACTAAGCTTCCCTGAAAGCACTATGCTTAATGTTCATATTCACATATTAACTCTACTCTCACTTCTGGTTAGAGAAGCTTCTCTTTTCAGATGGCGATGACCACTGGGAATGACCCAAAAGGCAACATAGTGCTGAGAAGAAGGGATGGAGGAGTGCCCAGCCCTGAAACACCTCTGTCACACCCTCCAAGGCTCAGGGACCATTGCGGAAGAGGGGGCAGATAGAATGGAAGAGTCAAAGGAAGGATATGACTTCTTACAATGCAACTGCCCAGACAGAAATTGGCCTCGATATCCATGACTTTGCAGTGCCTAGCAATACCTTCACAAGACCCTCAAAATAGAAGAAAAAGATGATGACATCAAATTAAAAGAGAGACTAATGGAGAGAGGGAGGGGATATGATGGAGATTGGAGTTCTAAAGTCGAATGGGGGGAGAGGAGAGAAATATCATGTGTTTTTTGTATGTAAGTATAGAAGTTGTCAATAAAAATAATAATAATTTTTAAAAAGGTTTTCTGCTCAGTATGAGCTTGATTTCTCAGTGACCTTAGCACTCAGGCAAGTGAAGTCTTCAGCAATAGGGTCGTATGATCTGTTTCTCAAGAGAAACCAAGGGTCATGGCAATAGCCTGTAATGTTTTGGAGACAACAGGGACCTCCCTTGCCAACAACTCACTGGAAGGTATCCCATCTCTGGTACTGAAAATTTTCTAGTAACAATCTATGGCTTCTGGATGTGCCATTATTCAAAATGTAGGCTTTCATATGTCTTATTCAGAATAACTTGAATTTTGATTGACCCTTCCTGCTCTTCTTCTACAAAGTTTCCTCCCCTTCCCCTGGTCTCACTTAGGCCTTTCCCCTCCCTGTAATTTCTTTTTCTAAATCATACACACACACACACACACACACACACACACACACACACACACACACACACACATCCTCTTAAGTCCTTACCTCTTCTTCCTCCCTTACAGCCTTTTCCTAGCTTACTGGCCTCTGCTATCGATTTTTGGTTCCAGCTCACACACAAGTCTATAAATTTGTAGCTAGGATCCACATATGAGAGAGAACATGTGACATTTCGCTTTCTGAGCCTGGGTTACCTCACTTAGTATAATCCTTTCCAGCTCCATCCATTTCATTATTCTTTACCGCTAAATAGAAGTCCCAATGTACCACATCTTTTTTATCCATTTGTCTGTGGAGGGACATCTAGGCTGGCTCCATTCCTAACTGTTGTGAATAGAGCAGCAATAAACATGGTTGTGCAAGTATCTCTAAAGTAGTGAGAAGAGTCATTAGGATATATGCCTAGGAGTGCTATAGCTGGATCATATGGTAACTCTATTTTCAGCTGTCTCAAGGACCTCCACACTGATTTCCCAATGGCTGTACCAGATTACATTCCCACCAAGAGTGTAGAAGGGTTCCCCTTTTTCTGCATCCTCACCAACATTTATTGTCATTTGTTTTCTTGATGGTAGTTTTAATTTGCATTTCCCTGAAGGCTAAGGATGTAGAACACGTTTTTGGATGTTTATATGCCATCTGTATTTCTTCTTCTTAGAACTCTCTATTTAGTTCCATAGCCCATTTTTTAATTGGGTTGTTTGATTTCTTATTTTTCTATTTTTTGAGTTCTTTGTATATTCTGGATATTATTCCTCTGTCAGATGTGCAGCTGGCAAAGATTTTCTCCCAGTCTGTAGGTTGTCTCTTTGCTCTGTTCACAGTGTCCTTTGCTGTACAAAAGCTTTGTAATTTCATGAGATCCCAGTGGTTGACTAGTGGTTTTGTTTCCCGAGCAATTGGGTTTCTATTCAGAAAGTCATTGCCTATGCCAATATGTTGACAGGTTTCCCCTACCTTTTTCCTCTAGCAATTTCAGAGTTTCAGGTCTGATATTAAGGTCCCTGATCCACCTGGACTTGATTCTTGTGCATGGAGAAAGACAAGGATCTATTTTCATCCTTCTACATATAGATATACAGTTTTCCCAGTACCACTTGAAGAGGCTATCTTTTCTCCAATAAATATTTTTGGCAGTTTTGTCGAAAATCAGATGTATAGCTGGCAAAGATTTTCTCCCATTCTGTAGGTTGCCTCTTTGCTCTGTTGACAGTGTCCTTAGCTGTACAAAAGCTTTGTAATTTCATGAGGTCCCAGCGGTTGATCTGGGGTTTTATTTCCTGAATGACTGGGGTTATTTTCAGAAAGTCTTTGCCAAAACCAATATGTTGAAGGGTTTTCCGTACTTTTTCCTCTCACAGTTTCAGAGTTTCAGGTCTGATATTAAGGTCTTTAATCCATTTGGATTTGATTCTTGTGCATGAAGAGAGGTAAGGATCTATTTTCATCCTTCTACAGATTCATATCCAGTTTCCCCAGCACCATTTGCTGAAGAGGCTGTCTTTTCTCCAATGAGTATTATTGGATTTTTTGTCAAAGATCTGGTGGCTATAGCTACCTGGACTTACATCAGTGTCCTCTATTCTGTTCCATTGATCTAAATGCCTGTTTTTGTGCCAGTACCATGCTGCTTTTGTTACTATGGCTCTATAATATAGCTTAAAATCAGGTATGGTGATAACAACAGCCTTGTTTTTGTTGCTAAAAATTGTTTTAGATATCCAAGGTTTTCTGTGCTTCCAAATGAATTTTTGTATTGTTTTTCCTATTTCCATGAAGAATGCCATTGGAATTTGATGGGGATTGCATTAAATGTGTAGATTGCTTTTGGTAGGATTGCCATTTTTACAATATTGATTCTTCCAATCCAAGAACAGGGGATGTTTTTCCATTTCCTAGTGTCTTCTGCAATTTCTTGCCTGAGAAATTAACTTCTCCTTGTAGAGATCCTTCATTTCCTTGGTTAGGTTTATCCCAAGGTACATTATTTTTTTTTTTGATGCAATTGTGAGTGATTCTCTGATCTAATCCTCTCTGTGTTTGTTCTTAGCATATAGGAAGGCTACTGATTTCTGTGTGTTTATTTTGTATCCTGCTACATGGTTATAGGTGTTTATCAGCTCTAACAGTCTGCTGGTAGAGTCTTTAGGGTCCTTTATGTATAGAATCATATAATCTGCAAATGATAACTTGATCTCTTCCAATTTGTATCCCTTTTATATGTGTCTCTTGCCTTATTGCTATGGCTAAGACTTCCAGTACTATATTAAATAAAAGTGGGGACAGTGGACACCCTTGTCTTGTGCCTGCTTTTAGTGTAAAAGCTTCAAGGTTTTCTCCATTTAGTATTATGTTGGCTGTGGGTTTGTCATAAATAGCCTTTATTATGTTGAGATATGTTCCTTCTCTTCCTAGTCTCTGTAGGACTTTTATCTTGAAGGGATGTTGGATTTTGTCAAATGCTTTTTCTGCATCTAATGAGATGATCATGTGATTTTTGTCCTTCAGTCCATTTATATAATGTACTACATTTGTCAATTTACATATGTTGAACCATCCCTTCATCTCTGGGATAATGCCTGCTTGGTTGGGGTGAATGATCTTTCTAATATATTCTTGTATTCTGTTTGCCAATATTTGTTGAGAATTTTTGCATCTATGTTCATGAGGGAGATTGGTCTGTAATTTTCCTTTTTTGTTCTATCTTTGTCTGGTTTGGGGATCAGGGTGATGCTGACTTCATAGGAGTTTGGTAGGGTTCCTTCCTCTTCTATTTTATGGAAAGGTTTAAGAAGCATTGGTGTTAGTTCTTCCATGAAGGTCTGGTAAAATTCAGGAGTGAATCCATCTGGGCCTGGACTTTTTTTAGTTGGGAGATTTTTTTTTATAACTGCTTGGATCTCCATACTTGTTATAGGTCTATTTAAGTGGTTAATCTCATCTTGATTTAATTTAGGTAGGTCATATAAATCAAGGAAATCATCCATTTCTTTCAGATTTTCAATTAGTGGAGTATATGGTCTTATAGTATGTCCCTATGATTTTTTAAATTTCTTGGGTATCTGTTGTAATGGTGCCTTTTTCATCTCTGATTTTATTAATTTGTGTCTGTTCTCTCTCTCTGTTGGTCATATTTGCTAAGGGTTTATCAATCTTGTTTATCCTTTCAAAGAACCAACTCTTTGTTTCATTGTTTCTTTGGATTTTTTTGTTTCTATTTCATTAATTTCTGCCCTAATCATTATTTCTCCCCATCTACTGATTTTTGTTTTGCCTTTTTCTTCTTTTTCCAAGGCCTTAAGGTGCAGCATTAAGTTGTTTATCTGCAACCTTTCTAATTTCTTTTTTCTTTTTTTTTGGAGAGAGACACAGAAAGAGAGAGAGAGGGGGAGAAGAAGACAGATAGAGATGGGTGCACCAGCAGCCTCTCAGCTATAATGAAATCCTTGTGGTCAAGTGCAGCATTGCGCCTTTGCGTCACTTCACATCTGGCTAAACGTGGGACCTGGAGATTGGAACCACTGGAGATTGGAACCGGCATTCTTAGGCTTAGGAGGCAGGCGCCTTAACTGCTAAGCCATCTCTCCAGCCCCTTTCTAATTTCTTAACACAGGCACTTAAAGCTATAAATTTCCCTCTTAGAACTGCCTTCATTGTGTCCCAAAGGTATGTTGTGTTTTCATTATCATTTGACTCCATGAGATTTTTTATTTCCTTCTTGATTTCTCCATTGACCCATTCATCATTTAGTAGTGTATTTCCATAATTTTGTGTATGCGCTATAGCTTTTCTTGTTATTGATTTATAGTTTGATCCCATTGTGATAATAGAGTGCAAGAAATTATTTCAATTTTCCTGTATTTTTTAAGATTTGATTTGCGTACTGATATATGGTCTATTTTAGAGAATGTTCCATGTGCTGCTGAGAAAAAAATGTATATTCTGCAGCATTTGGATGGAATGTTCTGTACATATCTGTTAGGTCCATTTGTTCCGTGACATCATTTAATCCAGATGTCTCTCTATTTATTTTTTGCCGGGATGGCCTTTCAAGTGATGAGAGTGGGGTATTGAAGTCACCCACTACTATTGTGTTAGGATTTATCTCTGACCTTAAGTCTAATAGTGTTTGTTTGATAAAATTGGGAGCTCCCATATTAGGTGCATATATGTTTAGGATTGTAATGTCCTCCTGTTGGAGTGTTCCTTCAAACAGTAAAAAAATGACCTTCTTTATCTTTCCTCACTAATGTTGGTTTGAAGTCTATCCTGTCAGATATTAGGATAGCAACCCCTTCTTGTTTCCTAGGCCCATTTGCTTTGAACCATTTTCCATTCTTCACCCTAAGAAAAGTGTCTATCTTTTATCGAGAAATGGCAAGATCCTACCTTTTAATCCAGTCTGCAAGCCCATGTCTTTTGGTTGGGGCATTTAGGCCATTGATATTATTATTATTTAAAGGTAGGTATTTATTCTCACCATTCTTGTTTTGTATTGCTTCCTGTTTTCCCTTTACTCACTTGTTTTAACTGTTATTTGAGTATGGTTTATTTTTTCTTATTTCCTCTGGTGTGTGTTTTGCTTTCTCTTCAATGTGAAGGATTCCTTCAAGTATTTTCTGTACAGCTGGTTTAGTTGTCATAAATTCCTTTAGTCTGTTTTTATTGTGGAATGTCCTTATTTCTCCATCAAATTGGATAGATAGATTTGCAGGATAAAATAATCTTGGTTGACAGTTTTTATCTTTCAGAACTTGGAATACATCATTCCAAGCCCTTTTGGCTATTGAAGTTTATGTTGAGTAATCTGCTGTGATCCTGATGGGCATGCCTTTGAAGGTCACTTGCTTTTTCTCTCTAACTGCTTTTAATATATTTTCTTTGGTTTGAGTGTTTAGTAGTTTAATTGTAACATAGCAAGGAGAGGTTTTTTACAGGTTTTGTCTGTTTGGTGTTCTAAAAGCTTCTTGTATCTGCATTGGCATTTCTTTACCAATTTGGGAGAAATTTTCTTCTATGATTTTGTTTAAAATGCATACTAAGCCTCTTGATTGAAATCCATCTCTTTCTACCTTACCCTGAATTCTTATGTTTGATTTTTTTATAGTGTCCCGCATATCTTGGAATTCCCACTCATACCTTCCTATTAGCTTGTCTTTTTCTTTGTTGGACTGTATCAGGTCTGCCACCTGGTCTTCTAATTTAGATATTCTGTTCTCACCTTCATCCATTCTACTGGTGAGACTTTCCACAGAGTTTTTTATTTGACTTACTGTGTTCTTCAGAGCTAGAATTTCAGCCTGGTTTTTCTTCAGTATTTCTATTTCCTTATTCATGTCTTGTAATGAGCTTGTTTTATTAAGTTGGCTTCCTGTGTTCTCTTTCAGGAGTTTGTTTTCTTCTTTAATTCCTTTGTTTTCTTCTTTTAGTCCTTTGATTTCTTGAGTATAGATAATATCATTTTTAAAAAAATCTTTGTCAAGTATTTCATCTAAAATAGTTTCATTGGTGATCATTTCTGATGGTTTTATAATTTCTGGTAGGATTGTTTTATCTTGATTCTTTGTGTTTTTTGTATTATAATGTAGTGACTTTTGAATCTTGAATTGATTTGATGTTTGGGTTTTCTACTTATCTTCAGTGTTCTTAGATGCAGTGATCCACCTTCATATACTTTCAGGATATGAGTTTAAGGTGCCAAGTGTAGCTCTTGTACTCCAATCCAACCGCAGAAGTTATCCTAGGTGTTGAGTTTGCTTGCCAAGCAAGTATTCTAGTGGACTTGGTGGAACAATATACTGTCAAATTCTAAATTTCAACTGAGCAATATACACATTCAATAAAAACCAGCACAGAGTATACAAGTGTGGGGATTAAAACAAACAGATAGTCTTACAAAGCAAAAATCCCTAAGGGTATGTGTTGCTCTTCACCTTTAATCCTGTCAGCTGGGAGGTAGAGAATTCTGTTCTGAATTGGATTCCAGGTCAGTTTGGATCTCAATCACACCCTGCCCTCAGTAATTACAGAAGCAAAAGACAAAGGCCCTATAAATCTGATAGCATCAAAGGCAACAATATTCAATCCCCAAATACAGCTTATTTGAAAATGGTAAAGCCAACCAAAAATATGTAACTCATAACCTGCCCTGACATGGAAAGTGAGATTAGCACTTCCAATGCAGGCCTATGTACTGTTTCTTTTTTGTTGTTAGTCAACCTTTTGGGGTGGCTTCCAATCTCACCAATGCTAAATGCTCACCTTGGTCCCTCTGTGTTGTGCTGTGGAGCTGGAGTTCTGTTCAGCTGTGCTGGATGTGCTGTCATGGGGCCTAATGCCTGTTCTCATGATTGGGGTGGGGGGTTGGAGAGTGCAGGATGCCTGGAGTTGCTCACACAGTCCCCCCTGTATCCCTTTCAGTAGCTCCTTAGTTGATCTCAGCTGTCTTTCCTTCAGATTTCTTAACTTTGCAAAGAGGCTGATGAGATTGGAAGATCCTCTTATTTGGACTCTGCTTCTGCTGCTCAGCGTGCCTGGCCGGTATTGCCAGGCACATGGATGGTGGCCACAAGTGCCTCAGTGGGATTCTGGCCATTTTCCTCCTTTCTGATGGTTCTTGTTCTTTCCTGCTTCTCTGCTGTATCTAAGAATAACCTATACTCCTTCACTTTTCAGAAGAAAAATGAATTTTGCTGTGGTTTTGCTTAAATCCCTCCCTAGGCTGGTTTGGCATGGATCCTATGCCACCATCTTACCCAGAAGTCTGTTATTTCTTCTTTTGCAATGGAAATGTTTACTCTGTGCCATTATGTATTGGAAGTACTTAACTTGTATTTTTGTTTTATAGGACTCACAGTTAAGAGACAATCTTGAATCTAAGATAAGTCTTTGGACTTTTGAACAGTGTTAAAGTTGACAAAGACTAAGGGGACTTTTGAGGTTTAACTGAGTGCTTTTTACATTGTAATATTAAGTGATGAGTCTTTGAGGTCCAGGGGCAGAATGTGGTGGTTTGGATGTAAATATATGTCCCCCATAGCCTGAGGTATTTTTGATTAAGATTAAGCTTCCTATTTAGTCTTCAGCAGGCAGAGCTAGATATACCTGCTGGAGGAGGTTTATCACTAGGGGTGGATCTTGAGTTCAACCCCACTAGGTGTGTATAGAGCCAGCTCAAGCTCTGGTTTCTTGCTGTTGGCTTGGTCTCTCTGCTATGGATGTATGCTAAAGTGAGCCAGCTTCTTCCACCATGATGAAGTGTCCCCTGGAATCTGTGAGCCTGAAATAAACCCTTCCTTCCCAAAAGCTGCAAAACAAAGGTATCTACAACACTAGCTAAGCCTGCCAGCCATGGTTCGACTCCTCCAGTACCCACGTAAAGCCAGATGCACAAAATGTTTCATGCATCTGGAGTTCATTTGTAGTGGCTGGAGTCCCTTGTACTTCTGTATTTTCCTCTCCCTCTCTCTCTCCCCCCCTCCTTTTCTCTATCTCTCAAATAAATAAATATAAAAATAGACAACATTGCAATTAAAAAAATTAAAAGTCAGTTGGTAACCAAACAATGCAGGTTCAACACCAGCAACCTAACCACTAGCCTGGGCTGATTTTATTTTTCACTCTTCATATCCAATCAAGGGTTATGCCTAATGAATATATCTACTAGGTATTTTCAGGTTATTTACCTTAGCCCTCTTCTCACTGCCTTAGCCCAGATTGCCACTGACACCCATCTGGACTATTAAATGATACATCATAAATGCTTTCCTGGTCCAGTTTTATTCCCTCCAAAGCTGCTTTTCACACTGCAGCTGGTGACCAGTCTTCAACACAAATATGATAAAAACATTCCCCAGGTGAAAACCTCTCACTGCTTTTCTGACAGCTGTAGAAAGAAAGCCTGTCTCCTTAGCACAATGAATAAGGCTGCCGTCTACCTCTCATAAACATGGTGTATATGTGTTGGTTCTCTGATTGGTTACATCTGATACTTTTCTCTCTCTTTATTTTTATTTTATTTTTTGAGGTAGGGTCTCACTCTGGTCCAGGCTGACCTGTAATTAACTATGTATTCTCAGGGTAGCCTCGAACTCACGGCGATCCTCCTACCTTTGCCTCCTGAGTGCTGGGATTAAAGGCGTGCGCCACCATGCCCGGCTTACTTTTCTCATTTTGTTTTGTTTTGTGTGTTTTGGAGATAGGGTCTTATTATATGGGTCATGCTGGTCTCAAACTTGCATGATCCCCCCTGTCTCTCCTTCTTGGGCATTGGGATTATAGACTTACACTACCATGGTGGCCTATTTATTTATTTATTTTGTTTTTATGAGGTAGGGTTTCACTCTAGCCCAGGCTGACCTGGAATTCACTATACAGTCTCAGGGTGGCCTTGAACTCATGGTAATCCTCCTACCTCTGCCTCCCAAGTGCTGGGATTAAAGGGATGTGCCACCATGACCGGCTTCTGGTGGCCTATTTTTTTAAGATATTCATGGACTTGACTTTGTTTCACTGTTTTCTTTCTTGTTTATATTTGCTTTGCTGGTCCACATTAAGCAGCATTTTTCAGGCTGGAGAGAGGGCTTAGTGGCTAAGGTGCGTGCCTTCAAAGCTGAAAGACCCAGGTTTGATTCCCCAGGGCCTACATAAGTCAGATGCACAAAGTGGTGCACACATTTGGAGTTCATTTGTAGCTACTGGAGGCCCTGGCATGCCCATTCCCTCTCTCTACCTCTCTCTTACACATGAATAAATAAAAATTAATATTTTTTTAAAAAGCATAGCTGGATGTAATAGCTCACGCCTTTAAACCCAGCACTTCGGAGGCAGAGGTAGGAGGGATCACCGTAATTTCAAGGCCTCCCTGAGACTACGTAGTGAATTCCAGGTCAGCCTGGGCTACAGTGAGCCCCCACCTTGAAAAAAAAAACCAGCAAGTGAGCCCCAGAAAAACACTTTTCCTCATCTCATGTGCATTGTCTTCGGTCCCAATGTCCTGTAGGTGTGTGAGCAGTGCCCCATCCATTTCAGAAATGGGTATTGCTTCCACAGGAGGGTTTGAGAGGCAGAAATATGCTGGAAAGAGAAAATTAAAATTAATTATCGGGACACCCCCTTCCAGTCGAGATGAAACCCATACGCTGCATAGCAAATGAGCATCCCAAGAGCCCGAGCGTCCTTCACCTCTGCCTCCACAGCCCTGGGAGCCCTCTTGAATCAGCTCAACACTGGAGACAACTGTACATGACATGTCAGCAAAATTTGCAATATTCAATAGCTCATCTTATTCTTAAGGCTGTATATATAGGTCTAAATGCACTAAGCACGTAGCATGGTACAGTTCTTTTCATGGATATTAAAACTAATTTTGTAAACAGATTTTTAGTATTATTTTATTTCAAAATGACTGACATTTAATTAAAATTTCAAAAATTTAAGTTTAGACCCTGGGTCTAATTTCTAGCAAGCACCAAGAATGTTTGATCTTTTAAAAATCAATATTTACTTTTTATCTTTAATTTTTTGACAGGTTTTCACATTGTAGCTCAGGCTGGCCTCCAACCTGTAGAAATCCTCTTGCTTCAGCCTCTTAGGTACTGGAATTACACATTTGAGCTGCCATACCTGACAATATTTATTAACTTTAATGTGTAAATTATAACTTAACTTTAACAGCTTTGACTATTTCAGAAGAATATAAGTAACACTTGTCAAAAGCTTATGTGAAAATACTTTCACTTTCTAATTTCATATAATTAGTACTATTGCAGAAGTAAGTCAAGAAAAATAAATTTTATTTATTTATTTTTATAGCTGAAAATTATTTATTATTTATTTATTTATTTATTTACAAGCAGAGAAAGACCAAGAGAAGAAAGGACAGAGAGAGAGAGAGAGAGAATAGGCACATGAGGGCCTATAGCTGCTGCAAACAAACTCCAAAGGTATGTGTCACTTTGTGCATCTGGCTTTACATGAGTACTGGGGAATTGAACCTGCTTGTTAGGCTTTGTAGGCAAGCACCTTAACTGTTGAGCCATTTCTCCAGCTCTGAACTTCCTTTTAAAAAACATTTTTGTGGTGGGCATGGTGGCTATAACAGACAGCTTTAGGTTCACTGAGATGAACTTCCAGACCAGGCATAGTTATGGAGGAAGGGATTTATTAAAGCTTACAGATCCAGGGGAAGTTCCATAATGGCAGAAGAAGCTGGCCTGCTTTCACAGGACCAAACACAGAGAAAAAGCCACAAGCCAAAAGCCACACAGCACAGCACACTTCAGGAACTCCAGCTAGGCACACTTTGCATATCTTTAGAATGGAATCTCAAACCCACCACCACACCTATGGGCTGGACCCTAAGATCCACCCAGTGACACAGCCTCCAGCTAGGTGGCTGCAGATCCAAACTACAAGCTAATGAAATACTGAATATATTGGGGGCCATCTATTCAAACTAGTACAGTGGTGCACGCCTTTAATCCCAGCACTTGGGAGGCAGAGGTAGGAGGATCACCTTGAGTTCAAGGCCACCCTGAGACTACACAGTGAATTCCAGGTCAGCCTGGGCCAGAGTGAGACCCTACCTTGAAAAACCACCACCACCACCAACAACAACAACAAAACATTTTTGTTCATATATTTGCAAGCAGAGAGAAGAGGAGGGGAATGGGTATATCAGAGCCTCTTGCCATTGCAAATGAACTCCAGCTGTGTGCGCCCCTTTGTGTATCTGCCTTACATGACCATTGGAAAATCAAACCCAGGCCATCAGGCTTCAACCACTGGGTCATCTCTCTGGCCCTGGCCTTGAACTTCTGATTCTCCTGCTTGTACATTCTGTGTTCTGGAATTAGAGGCATAGCCCACTATGTCCAGTTTATGGGGTGCTGAGTTTGGAATGTAGGGTTCCTCATGCTAGGCAAACACTGTACTAATAGATTTCATCGTCAGCTCTGAAGTCAGACATCTTTGACATTTTCCAAAACCATAGCTTGAAACCATACTTTGAATTTTTTGATGTAATAAAGGGGTATTTAAATTTTATATTTTATATATACATACAAAAACCTATGGATCATGCCGGGCGTGGTGGCACATGCCTTTAATCCCAGCACTTGGGAGGCAGAGGTAGGAGGATCACCATGAGTTCAAGGCCACCCTGAGACTACATAGTTAATTCCAGGTCAGCCTGGGCCAGAGTAAGACCCTACCTCGAAAAAAAAAAAAAAAAAAAAAAAAAAAAATCTATGGATCATGAATAACACATGCAGTCATATATCCATATGTAAATATCAAATACTCACTTAGCTCTAGTTTTAAAATTATAGAAGTACCTTATTCTAGAACCACCTAGAACTCATATGAAAAATAAGTCTTTGTAAGAAGCAGTGCTCATTTGCTTTATTTTATTTTATTTTATTTTTTTATTATTTATTTATTTGAGAGCAACAGACAGACAGAGAGAGAAAGAGGCTGATAGATAAAGAGACAATGGTCACGCCAGGGCCTCCAGCCACTGCAAACACCACCTGTGCATCTGGTTTACGTGGGTCCTGGGGCATCAAGCCTTGAACCAGGGTCCTCAGGCTTCACAGGCAAGCGCTTAACCGCCAAGCCATTTCTCCAAGCCCCATTTGCTTTATTTTGAATTATTCAGCTTCTATAGTTGGCCAAGGTCTAGACATACCTCTGGCCCTTTCTTGACTTACTCTCTTGACCAAATATTCATGACAATTCTAATCTTACCCTTTCCTTGTCATGTCTTGAGGGAAACACGTTCTTCAGATAATTTCGTTCAGGAATAGAGCCAGGGCTCCAGCAAGTGTGCTGCTCCAAGCCCGGTCTTCCAATGCTGTCACGATGATGGGACTCATGGCTCCTCGCTCCCCTGTCTGCTGACAATAAACTGGTAATTCCCTCAGGAACATCTATTCTTACCCCCAAGATAGCTCTGAAGTAACTGCCTGCGTTGGTGTTTTGGTTATAATTTCTTTGTCTCATTTTTCTGTTAATCTGATTCCATCACTTTTCCCTTTTCTGGGAATTCTGCAAATCTTTTACATACTGCTTAAGCCCTTTTAGTTTTTCCAGTGTCGTTGTGAATGAGTACTTTAAAATCTTTCCTGAACGGCAGTTTGAATGTAATGGCCGCCCCCTATCAAAGACTCATGTGTTTGAACAACTAACCCCTAGCAAAGCAGCACTATTTTGGGAAGGTTGTGGAACTTTAAGGAAGTGGAGCCTTGCTTGAAGTATGTCACTAGGTGTGGGCCTTGAGGTGTTATCGCATAACTCTGCAAACTGTTTGCTCGCTCTCTCCTCTCTTTCCTTCCCTGCTGATGTGAAAATGTGACACCAGCTTCCTGCTCCAGTCTGTCTTATCTTCCCCACCATACTGAAACTTCCCCTCAAGGGAAGGGATTAAACCCTTTCCCTACTATGAATTGAAATGCTCAAGCATTTTTATCCAGCAATGAGAAAAAGGAATTGAGACACTGGCATTCTAACAGGAAGAGAAAGGAAGCATCATTTGTACTTAGCATGTTATTTGAACTCAAACACCTGTACTGACAGTTCTTAGCTCATTATCCTGTGAACATCAAAGACACTATCATGCTTGAATCCTCACACACACACACACACACACACACGCACACATGCATGCACAACACTGCTGTGTCTTGCTCCTGGGCCTTCCCTCTTGTCTTCTCTTTCTTACATTGTCTCCCGACCTTTCCTCACCTGCTGAATGAACTCTCATTTGCCCTTTAAAGCTTGACCCCAGGGCTGAGAGATGGCTCCATTCTTGGATGCTCAAGTTTGGGTAAAAATTTCTTTTCACACATGTTTGCAGTTTCCTAGATGAAATATTTGGATTCGAGGCCAGCCTGAGACTACATAGTGAATTTCAGGTCAGCCTGGGCTAGAGTGAGACCCTACCTTGAAAAACCAAAAAATACAATAAAATAAAATAAAAAATTACTAAGTGAGCTGGGTGTGGTGGGGCACGCCTTTAATACCAGCACACAGGAGACCGAGGTAGGAAGACTGCCATGAGTTCCAGGCCACCTTGATACTACAAAGTGAATGTCAGGTCAGCCTGGGCTAGAATGAGACCCTAGCATGAAAAACAACAATAACAAAAAACTACTCAGTGAGGGCTGTGGAGATGGCTCAGTAAGGTGTTTTCCATGCAAGCCTGAGGACCTGAGTATGGATGCACATCACTCAAGTAAAGGCCAAGTGAGGCATTAAGTGCCTCCAACCCGAAAAAGCAGGACGAGCCCTGTGCTGGCTGGCCAGCTAGTCTAGTCTAATCAGTAAGTTCCAGAAGAGAACCTGCGGAGAGCAGTTTAGGAAGACACTACACTGACCTCTCCTCCACACACACACACACACACACACACACACGCAAACAAGCATGCAAACACACACACACACACACACCCAAAAATTACTCAATGCTTAATAGAAGTTCAAATTTAACTAGGTATTCTGTTTTTATTTTCTAAACATGGCAATAATAAATACCTCCTCACTTGTGGTACCATAAAAAAATGTATCTACTCACCTGTGCCTCTGCCTTGGGAACTGGAAGTTCCTTGTGGACAGAGAACTTTTTTTTTTTTTTTTTTTTTGAGAGCAGTTGAAAGGATAGAAGGATGGGAACCACACTCCCAACATATACCTCTTTTGTCTCTGATTTAATAGTGGCTGATAAATTGCCTGATTACTAGAGTCTATTAGAATCTTTTGGTTGCAAGTAATGGTGAAAAATTCAAGTCAGGTTAAGCAGTAAAGGATTTATCACATGGAGAATCCCCAGGCCAGAGTGCAGCTGGCTGTAGGAGCCACAAGAATGCGTTGCTTTCTCTCCATCACTCATCTAATTCTCTTGGGTCCCAGGCTGTTCCTTCTCTAAGTGCCGTGGCTTTCTCATTGTTTAGTCCCCTTGGAAGCTGGCTGGCAATACTCTTGAACCTGGCCTCCAATCCTGAGAAATCCTAGTTTCTCTTAGCCCCGACTTCAGTTTCTTGATAAGGGACTGCATTCAACCAGCTGAGTCTAGAAAGTGGGCTTCGTGTAATATCAGGGCTCCTCTGTGAGCATGTGGGTTGAGAGTGGAAGACAGACGTTGAGATTTCAATTACACAGATGGTGGATTAGGGTTCTCCAGGAAGCAGAACCAGTGTGTGTGCATGCATGCACGCATGTGTACTTAGTTAAGTAATTACCCCATGTCACTATGGATGGCAAGTACAAGATTTTCTGCGCAGGCTGGTTGGCTGGCAGGCTAGGAAGGATTGTGGTTATGGATGCAAAGGCTTTCTCCTGGCAAGGCCAGTCTTTTGCTCTGCTTGGTCCTTCCTAGACCTCACAGGTTCACTCATACTAGGAAGAGGTGCGCCTGCTTCACGCAGAATAGTAATGTTCGTTCACCACATATCTGGGCATCACTGCCAGGTGAAGTGACAAACAGCCTCTCTACAAACATGGTGAATCAAATGAATTTTTGTTGCCCACTACATTTTTTTTGAGGCAAGCCAAACAGACTGTCCCCCCTTTTAAAATTTTATTTATTTATTAGAGACAGAGATAGGGAGAGAAAGAGAAAGAGAGAGTGAGAGAGGAAGAATGGGTGCACCAGGGCCTCCAGCTTATGTGGGACCTGGAGAATCGAACCTGGGTCTTTAGGCTTTGCAGGCATGCACCTTAACCTCTAAGGCATCTCTCCAGCCCAGACTACCCTTTTTTTTTTTTTAATGTGTGTGTGTGTGTGTGTGTGTGAGAGAGAGAGAGAGAGAGTTGGTGTGCTAAGGCCTCCAGCCACTGTGATTGAACTCCAGATGCATGGCTACCTTTTACACATGTGCAACCTTGCATGCCTGCATCACCTTGTGTGTCTGGCTTACAGGGGATCTGAAGAGCTTAACATGATTCCTTAGGCTTTGCAGGCAAGCACCTTAACCACTAAGCTATGTCTCCAGCCCACCCACTACATTTAAACACTGTTGTCTCCAAGAAGACACTCAGAGAAGCTGTGCCTTTGCGAACTCAGAATCAGAAATAGTCAGACCTTCTCCTGAGCCTCAGCTGGATTCATCTCATGAACCCTGAATCACATCATAGATCATATTTCTATGTTCATGAAAAGTTGCTGAAGTTCTGCTTCCTTCAACAAAGGAACATTGCCTTACACTTGCGTCTTGAACACTGATCTCTTTCCTAGCTACATATTATCATTTTCATTTCTTAATTGCCTCATTCATTTGAAGTTGATTTTATTTAATAGCCCTTTACGACTAGAATATAGATTAACAGAGAAAACACTTTTAAAATATTTTATTTTTATTTATTTGACAGAGAAAGAGGGGGAGAGCGAGAGAGAATGGGTGTGCCAGGGCCTTCAACCACTGCAAACGAACTCCAGATGCATGTGCTACGCCCCCCCCATGTGCATCTGGCTAACGTGGGTCCTGGGGAATTGAACTGGGGTCCTTTGGCTTTGCAGGCAAACACATTAACTGCTAAGCCATCCCTCCAGCCTGAGAAAACATTTAAAATTCTTATCTTGGAGTTGGGGAGATGGCTCAGCAGATAAAGATGCTTGTAAAGCCTGCTAGCTGGGGTGTAATTGCCCAGCACCCACAGAAAGCTGGTTGCAAAGCAGCACATACATCTTTGCTAACAGAGCACGTATGATAATGAGAGGTGGAGCCAGGGGGAATCGAAAGATTATAGGCCAGCTAGTCTGATATTGTGTGTAGTCTGGCAGTATGTTTATAGTAACCAGAGACCCTGCCTCAAAGAAGGTGGAGCACAGGGCCTTCAGATTTGTCCTCTGACCTCAACACATGTGCCATAGTGCGCACGTATGTGCACACACACATAAATAAATAAATAAATTTTTAATCTTTATTTTTTATAGAGTGAAGATTTTATTTCAAAATCATTCATTTTAATGATTCTAAAGTGAGCAACATTCACACACACATGTATATATATATATATATATATATATATATATAGAGAGAGAGAGAGAGAGAGAGAGAGAGAGAGATTGATTTGAGACAGAGTCTCATGTATCGCAGACTGGCCTTGAACTCACTATGTAGCCAAATGACACTGGATTTGTGATTCTTTTGCCTCCACCTCCCAAGCGTTAGGAATACAAAAATGTGACACCACCACTGGTTTATGTGGTGCTGGGATTTGTGCATACTAGACAAGCACTCTACCAACTGAGCGACATCCAGGCCTATTGATATATGTTTTGAAAAGTTTCCATGTGATCTGATTTTCACATCCCTTCTATTCCAGAATTCCTGTTTATAGTTCCAAAGGAAACTCAGCACACATCATCAATCTCTCATTATTCCAGTGCATCACACAAGCCAAGCACTGCATTCTTCAGTGTGTTGTCCAAACACCTCCAACATTTTTTGTTAGCTTAAATTGCTTTTCTTTTTTCATCCCTTTTCTTTGGATCTTCAAAAATGTTGACTTCCAATAGCAATCCTTTTTCCATTGGTAGCAAAGTTAAAAAGTAAGGTGAGAGAGAGAGAGAGAGAGGGAGAGAGAGGGAGAGAAGGAGGGAGAAAACTGAGCACACATAGAACTAGGAAATAATTAGGAATGTTCATTTATTGTTGGGTGTGTGCATGTGTGTATGCAGTTGCGTGTGTATGTGCAGGTGTGTGTGCATATGAATGTGGAGGGCAGAGGACAACCTTGGGTGTCATCTCAGGATGGTGTCCGCCTCCTTTGAGATATGGTCTCTCATTGTCTTGGGACTCACCAATTAGGCTAGACTGGCTAACCAGTGAGCCCAGGAATCCTCCTGTTTCCACCGCCCCAGCCCTGGAATTACAGGCAGGAGTCAGCACTCCCAGCATTTTTATATGAGTTCTGGGGATCAAATTCAGGTCCATATTCTTATGAGACCAGCCCTTTTCTGACTGAGCTATCTCCCCAGACAATGGAATGTGATTTCATTGTTTTTGTTCTTCTCATAAGTCCATGCTGAGAAGGTCAGAACAGAAACACTAAAGTCAAAGAAGCCAAACACTAGCAGTGAGTGGCAGGAAGGGACACAGGCTTACAGAGGGACAGGAGAGGGTGTCAGTGCTAAGCCAGATGCATCCATGTCAAGCCCACACTAACAGGATAGAGGAAAAATGTGAGGAACAGAAAAGATGCATGAAGTAGGCTGGGATATTTAGAGATGAGATAGAATCAAGAAATAAAACCTTTGGGTGGGGAGATGATTCTATGGGTAAAGTGCATGCTGCACAAGCCCAAGGGTCTGAGTTCAATCCCAGCCAGATTCCAGGAGAGGCAGTGCACAGCCGCAATCCCAGCACTGGAGAGGCAGAGACAAGGGCAGAGACAGAGAGACCCTGGACTCACACTCGTTAGCTAGTCTAGTTGAATTGGTGAGGTCCAGGTTCAGTTCGAGGCCCTTTCTGAATGAATAAGGTAGAGAGTGACTGAAGACACCCACTGCCAATCTCTGGCCTCCACATGCACATACTGACACACATACTCACAGAAAAATAAAATACAGAAGTAATACACTGGGGTTGCAGCTCAATGATACAACACATGTTTAGCATACACAATATCCCTGAATTCAGGAGGTGAAGGCAGGAGGATCAGAAGTTCAAGATCATCCTTATGTACATTGTGAGCTCTAGGGGAAGGGAGGGGAAAGAAGGCACAAGAGGGGTCAGGAGAAGGTCTTGGCACCTGTTCATAAGCTGGTTTAACCTGGGGCTTTGATGGGAAGGAAACAGAAGACAGCTGAACCATGGAACTGAAGAAGCAGCAGGTTTTACCAAGGCTGTTCCTGAAGGTCAGAGTCTGAGCATTTCAGCCTGTCAAGAAAGTGGGAAGCAAAGCCCTCTGTAGAGCTGGTGCCATAAAAATCTACACGTCTATGTCTTGTTGCTTCTCCTCTAAGTATTCTGGGTCTGCTTTACCTCTTGGATTTAAAAAAATTGAACTTGAAATCTCTTTCTCTTCATTCAACTTGATTTTCTATTTTTATCTTTGTAAGAACCCTTTATTGTAGTGCACTGCGAGAAGAAAGAGATGAGTTCAGTCTGTGGCATTTTTTGATTCCCCCATAGCTCCTGTCTCTAGCCTAGATACATTACAATGCACTGGGTACGAGACTCACATTTCACTCTCTGATACTTTTTGTTGTTGTTGTTGTTTTCGAGGTAGGGTCTCGTTCTAGCCCAGGCTGACCTGGAATTCACTCTGTAGTCTCAGGGTGGCCTTGAACTCATGGCAATCCTCCCACCTCTGCCTCCCTGAGTGCTAGAATTAAAGGCATGTGCCACCACGCCCAGCACATTTCACTCTCTACAGACCATTTGGTTGTCAAAGAATCTGCCAGTCTTTTACATTTATCCTTGTGGCATTTGAGGTCCAACCTCAAATAAATTATTCCTGGGCTGTAGACTGAGCTCAGCTGGCAGGTAGAATGTTTGCACAGCATGTGCACGACCCTGGGTTCAATCCCCAGGACCTCACACACCAGCATGGTGGTACATGTCTCTATTGTTAGCATGCAGGAGGTGGGGGAAGGAAGATCAAAAAAAGTTCAAGGTCATCTTGATTGCAAAGTAAGTTATAGGCTAAAAATACTTTGCTAGGATTGTGACTGAATTATATACACAAATAAAGTTGGGAAGAACTGACATGTTGAAAATGTTGACTCAAATATACGAACTTCATTTTTGTAAATCTGCAATGTTTTTTTGGAGAGAGAGAGAGAGACAGAGAGAGAGGGGAGAGGAAGACAGATAGAGATGGGTGTGCCAGCAGCCTCTTAGCCGTTGCAAATGAAATCCAGATGTGTGCACCCCCTTGTGGTCAAGTGCGGCATTGCACCCTTGCATCACTTTGCATCTGGCTAAACGTGGGACCTGGAGATTGGAACCACTGGAGATTGTAACCAGTGTTCTTAGGCTTAGGAGGCAGGTGCCTTAACCGCTAAGCCATCTCTCCAGCCCTAAATCTGTAATTTTTAAGTGGAGATCCTATATGTATTTTGTCATTATTTCTCTTCTTGAGGTGTGTTAATGTAAATAGTGTTATATTTTAAATTTTAAATCCCAGTTATTGCCAAGTGTAGTGGCTCATGCCTGTAGTTCCAAGCAGCTGGGAAGCACAGGCAGGAAGACTGCTGCAAGTTTAAGACCATCCTGGTCTACAATGCAGGTGTCACACTAACCTGAGCTCCCTAGCGAGACCCTTTCAAAACCACACAAACATAAACCCTATTTATTCACTGCTGGTAAATAGGAAAGGAATTGATGCTGGGTATTAATTTTATATCCTGCAACATTTTAATGATTACTTTTTCATCCCCATAGGCTGATTTTGTATTGTTTGAGATTTTTCTACATAGTTGTGGTAGTTTGAATAGGTGGCCCCCAATATATTGAGAGTTTTTAAAATTTTTTAAAATTTTGATTTATTTATTAGAGACAGAGGGAGAGAGAGAGAAAGAGTAAGGATGGGGCCTCTAGCCACTGAAAACGAACTCCAGATGCATGAACCACCATGTGCATCTGGCTTACATGGGACCTGGAGAATCGAACCAGGGTCCTTAGGCCTCTTCAGGCATGTGTTTTAACCACTAAGCTATCTCTCCAGCCCATATTGAGAGTTTTATTACAGTTTGTAATTTAGATCTTCAGCCACCTGGCTGGAGGGGGTGTCATGGGCCGGATCTTATGGTCCAGCCCTATGGTGTGGGAGTGGATTTGAAATTCCAGTCTAAAGCTAGGCAAAGTGCCTAGTTCCACCTGGAGTTTCTGAAGCGTGCTGTGGGGCTTTTGGCTTGTGGTTTTCTCTCTCTGCTTGGACCTGTGAAAGCAGGCCAGCTTCTTCTGCCATTATGGAACTTCCCCTGGATCTGTAAGCTTCAATAAATTCCTTCCTCCCTAACTGTGCCTGGTCTGGAAGTTCATCTCAGTGAACCTGAAGCTGACCACTACAACAGTCAATATTCTTATCTGCAAGTACGGTTTTATTTATTCCTTCCCAACCAGTATCACTTTTATTTGCTTTTCTTGTCTTATTGCATTAGGACTTGTAGCTTAATGTTATATGATTTATGAGAGGAAATAGCCTTGTGTTGTTTCCAGTTTTAGGAAAGCATCTTATTAACTATGGTGTTAGCCACCAGGATTTCTTTTTTTTCTTTCTTTCTTTTCCTGGCCTTTTTTGTTGGTTTGTTTTTATATTTTTTTAATTTTATGAGAGAGAGGGAAAGAAAGAGACAGATATATAGAGAAAATGGGTATGCTAGGGCCTCTAGCCACTGCAAGCGAACTCTAGACACCTTGTGTATCTGGCTTATGTGGATTATGGGGGATCGAACTTGGGTTCTTTGGCTTTGCAGGCAAATGTCTTAACTGGTAACCCATCTCTCCAGCCCTGTTTTTTTTCTTTTTCTTTTCTTTTCTTTTCTTTTCTTTCTTTCTTTCTTTCTTTCTTTCTCTTTCTTTTTCTTTCTTTCTTTCTTTCTTTCTTTCTTTCTTTCTTTCTTTCTTTCTCTTTCTTTCCTTCTTTCTTCCTTCCTTCCTTTCTTTCTTTCTCTCTTCTTTCTTTCTTTCTTTCTTTCTTTCTTTCTTTCTTTCTTTCTTTCTTTTTTTTTTTTTTTGAGATCGGGTCTCACTGTAGCCCAGCCTGACCTGGAACAACTCACTCTTTAATCCCAGGCTGGCCCTGAATTTATAGCAATTCTACTGCTTCTGTCACCACGTCTGGCTTGATGTTCTTCATCAAGTTGAGGAAAGTAGGAAACTCCTTTGTGTTTCTAGTCTGCTAAGAGTGTTTATAATAATGAACATAGGCTTTGTAAAATGTTCATTCAACATTTATTAATATAATCGCATGGTCTTTCTCCTTTAGTCTCTTAGTAGGATAGATTGTATTACCTGATTTTTGAATGTTAATTCTCAGTTCAGTATTTTCATTAGATGCAGGTTTACTCTGATCAGCTGTTTCTCTTTAAGTTTTTGTTGATTTTTATCTCCAAAGAATTGGTCTAGCCAGTCATGGTGGCACGTGCCTTTAATCTGAGCAGAGAGAGGGGGATTTTTGTGAGTTTGAGGCCAGTCTGGGACTACAGAGGTCTGTTGTGAGTTTCAGGCCAGCCTGGGACTACAGAATTCCGGGGGTCAGTCTTGGCTAGATGAGACCCACCCTACCTTGAAAAAAAACAAAAAGAATTGGTCCATCTTGGTTATCAAATTTGTAGGAATCACATTGGTCATAATATTCCTTTATTTTCTTTATTTTTTATTTTTCAAGATAGGGTCTCACTCTAGCTCAGGCTGACCTGGAATTCACTATGTAGTCTCAGGATGGCCTTGAACTCATGAAAATCTTCCTGCCTCTGCCTCCCAAGTGCTGGGATTAAAGGTGTGTGCCACCATGCCCGGCATTCTTTTCTTTTTTCAAGTTAAAAAATATTTTATTTATTTATTTGAGAGAAAAAAGTGGGAGAGAGAGAGAGAGAAAGAGAGAGAGAGAGAGAGAGAGAGAATGGGTATGCTAGGGCATCCAACTTCAAACGAACTCCAGATGCATGCACCCCTTGTGCATCTGGCTTATGTGGGTCCTGGAGAATTGAACCGGGATCCTTTGACTTTGTAGACAAATGCCTCTCCAGCCCCTATATTTTCTCTCCCTCTTTCTTTCTTTCTTTCTTTCTTTCTTTCTTTCTTTCTTTCTTTCTTTCTTTCTTTCTTTTCTTTCTTTCTTTTCTTTTTTTTTTTTTTTTTTTTTTTGGTTTTTCAAGGTAGGGTCTCACTCTAGCTCAGGCTGACCTGGAATTCACTATGCAGTCTCAGGGTGGCCTCAAACTCACAGTGATCCTCCTACCTCTGCCTCCCGAGTGCTGTGATTAAAGGCCCGGCCCTATTTTCCTTTTAATGCCCATGAGATCTGAAGGAATGGCCACTCATTTGATGTTAGCAATTTTTCTTTCCTCCTACCTCTGACTCCCGAGTGCTAGGCGTGTGCCACCTCGCCCGGCTCTTGTATATTTTTCTTTCATAAACCTGGCTACAGATGTGTTGATGGTTTTTATGGTTCCTTTCTACCACTCAATTTGATTTGGCTGGTTTTCTCTATTGAGCTTGTTTTCAACTTTATTCATTTCTGTGCTCATGTTTGTTAGTAGTTTTCTTCTACTTGCTTTAGATTTAACTTCTTCTTTTTCTAGTTTCTTAAGATGGAAAATTAGATGCTGTGTTTTAGATATTTCTTCTTTTGTGATAAATGCATTTAATGCATTTCCTCAAAGCACTGCTTTCCCTGATTCCCACAAATACTGAGTTCTGTCATCATGTTCATTTAGTTAAAAATACCCACTTCTTTAGCTAATGCATTATTTAGAAGTGTGTTATTTAAATCCCAAGAACTCATTGATTTTTTTGAGGTATCTTTTCTTTTTTTTCCAAACAGGGTCATATATAACTCATGTTGACCTGGAAATCATTATATAGCCAAGGATAGGACTTTGAGCTCCGGATCCTCCTGCCTCCACTCCATTAGTGCTGGAACTACAGGCATGTTTCACACCCAGGCTATGTGGTGCTGGGAATGGTGTATGTCAGGCAAGCACTGTACCAACTGAACTCGGTCCTCAGCCCTCAGCCCTCAGCCCTCAGCCCTCTAGTTACCTTTCTTCAGTTTCCAGTTTAGTTCATAGTGGTTTAAGAGCATAGTTATCTCTTTTAAATTTGTGGAGGTATGTTTATGTCTTGTAGCCCAGAAAATGGTCTCCCTAGGTGAATTCTCCACATGAGCTGGACAGAAATGTGTCTGCTGCTATTCCCAGGTAGATATTCTAGAAACATCATTTGTATAGGTTAGTTGACTGACAAATGGTGCTACTCAACTCAACCATGTCCATACTAGCTTCCTACCTAGTGAATCTGTTAGGTAGCAGTAGAACAGTGTTGAAGCCTCAGCTATAACAGTAGCCCTGCTTTTCTTCATGTTTCTGGAGATTTTTTTTGCATCATATAATTAGTTCCTGTGTTGTTAAGTGCATACATATTAAGGATTTTTATGTCTTGTTATTGAATTGATTTTATTATCATTGTACAATGGTTCCCACCCCTGATGGTTTTATTTGGTCTATAGTATGCTTTTCTTTTCTAAAAAATTTATTTATTTATTTATTTATTTAGAGATGGAGAGAATGAGAGGGAGGAAGTAGGCACACCAGGGCCTCCTACCACTGCAAACAAAGTCCAGATGCATGTACCATTTTGTGCATATGGCTTTACATGGGTATGGGAGAATCAAGCCCAGGCCAAGCTATTAGGCTTTGTAAGCAAGTGCTTTTAATCACTAAGCCATCTCTCTAGCCGCAGTCTCCCCACCCCACCCCCAATGGTGGAGCCTCATTGTCACTCAGGCTGATCTGGAACTTACTCTCTAGTCCCAGGCTGGCCTCGAATTCACAGCAATCATCATACCTCGGCCTCCCAAGTGCTGGGATTAAGGGCATGTGCCACCAAGTCCAGCTGCTTTTCTCTTTTCCTTTCCTTTCCTTTCCTTTCCTTTCCTTTCCTTTCCTTTCCTTTCCTTTCCTTTCCTTTCCTTTCCTTTCCTTTCCTTTCCTTTCCTTTCCTTTCTCCTCTCCTCTCCTCTCCTCTCTCTCTCTCCTCTCCTCTCCCCTCCCTCCCCTCCCCTCTCCTCCTCCCCTCCCCTCCCCTCCCCTCCCCTCCCTCCCCCCCCCTCCCCTCCCCCCCCTCCCTCCCTCCCTCCCCTCCTCCTCTCCTCTTCTCTCCTTTCCCTTTTTTTTCATAGCTCAGGGTGACCTGGAATTCACTAGTGTCAGAGTGGCCTCGAACTCACAGTGATCATTCTACCTTTTTTCTTTTTATTGACAGCCTACATATATACAGACAATATATCATAGCTTTTCTTAATTTTAATTTATTTGTACGTGTGTGTGTGTGTGTGTGTGTGTGTGTGTGTGTGTGTGTGTGTGTATGAGTATGCCAGGGTCTCTTGTCACTGAAAACAAATGTTACATATTTGTGCCACTTATTATTTTTTTTTTTTTGAGGTAAGGTCTCACTCTAGCTCAGGCTGACCAGGATTTCATTATGTAGTCTCGAACTCATAGTGATCCTCCTACCTCCACCTCCTGAGTGCTGGGATTAAAGGTGTGTGCCACCACAGCCAGCTTGTTTTTTGTTTTTTTGAGGTACAGTCTTGCTCTAGCCCAGGCTGACCTGGAATTAACTATATAGTCTCAGGGTGGCCTTGAACTCACGGCAATCCTCCTACCTATGCCTGGTGAGGGCTGGGATTAAAGGCGTGCACCACCATGTCCAGCACTGTGCCACTTTTCGTGTCTGACTTTATGTGAGTGGCTGGAGAATTGTGGCTTTGCAAGGAACCTTTTATCTTCTGAGCCACCTCCCCACCCTCCTATAGTGTGTTTTGATGGAATTAATACAGCTTCTTCAGCTTCCTTTTGATTAGTGCACACATGGTATATCTTTCTCTGTCCCTTCCCTTTCCATGTTTCTGTTACAGTAGGAGCAACATGGGTGCCTTTGTGAATAAATCTGAACATGTACTACACTGGAGAATAGACACAAGGTCAGCCAGCAGACCTACAGAACTTACTCAACTTTATAACTGACCCTTTAGACTTGGTGGCTTGTAACTCCCCATTTCCCTTTCCCTATCCTCTGGCCACCATTCTACTCTCTACTTCTATTTTCCACCATTGTAGATACATTTTTTTAGATTTTATTTATATTTTTTTATTAGAGATGGGGGGGGGAGAGAGGGATAGGCACACTAGGGCCTCTAGCTACTGCAAATGAACTCCCACGTGCATCTGGCTTACATGGGGCCTGGAGAATTGAACCTGGGTCCTTAGGCTTTGCAGGCATGCACCTTAAGCACTAATCCATCTGTCCAGTCCCATTGTAGATATCTGTGTAATTGGAGTCAAGGAATACTTGTTCCTCTGTCACGAGCTTATTTTCCCAAGGTTCATCCAAGTGGTCTTCAGTTTCAGAATTTCCTTTTCATTCTTCCAGTTTCTATATGCCTTCTTATACTGTCCATCTACCCCTGCACAAAGTGTACTTTCCTCATTAAATCCCCGAGCACATAAATCGTTTGCTCTTATTAGCTGCTCAGTTCTCATACCAATGCCTGCCCTGGGCCTGGCTCTGGTGCTTGTTTTGGCTCTTCACACTTTGTTTTTGCCTTCTAGGACGCTTGTTAACTATTGCTGAAAAACTATTGGGTGAAAAGGACTGAGGTGGGTTGGGTGTGACCTGGATGTTTATCTGGCTAGTAATTCAGTGTTCTTCCTATAATGTCAAAGGGCTTCCTGTAGTGAACTTCTTCTTCTTTTTCTTTTTTCTTTCTTTTTTCTTTTTTCTTTCTTTCTTTCTTTCTTTCTTTCTTTCTTTCTTTCTTTCTTTCTTTCTTTCTTTCTTTCTTTCTTTCTTTTTTGGTATTTTTAAGGTAGGGTCTCACCGTAGCTCAGGCTGACCTGGAATTTACTATGTAGTCTCAGGGTGGCCTTGAACTCACAGTGATTCTCCTACCTCAGCCTCCTGAGTGCTGGGATTAAAAGTGTGTGCCACCATGCTCAGCTTTTATGAATTTCTTTTTGTTTGTCCTTCAGCTCTGGACTTTTCTAGAGACTATTTGCATATGTTTGTATATGTGGGGGAGGAGTACACATGTGTAGGGGCACATATGTGCATGTGTGTGCACATACATATGGAGGCCAGAGGTCAATATTGGTTGCCTTTTTAAGGCATTCTTCACCTTTTATTTATTTATTCATTTTGAGATAGGTTCCCTCACCTCCCCATGGATTGACCAAGGCAATGGTGACGAATCCTCTGCATGGACTAAAGGTGCACTCACCCATTCTTTGGTTTCTTGCAAAGGACAAAATTTAGCTGGTCATTTAAAAAAATCTTGGGTGTCTTTTTGTCTCGTCCTTCTTCTAAATACATGCACATCTGCACATGCATGTTCAGGTATGCACACACAATACCCTCTTCCCCTTCATACCATTGAAACATGGTCTTTCTTGGTATGATACAAATTTTCTTTACTGATCTCCCTTGTGTTTTCAGTACTCTTTTTGGACCCTGGGGTCTTCAGGGCACACCCTCCATTTATAGTACTAAACATTACTTTTTGTCAGTTTGAGATAATTCGGTGTTCTGCAGCTGTTGAAGCAGCTTACAAATGAAAATACAGGCAAATGAAAATAATTTATAATCTTAAAGGCTCAACAATATTGAGGAATATTCAGGTACATAATTTACTGTCTAGTGGCATCAGCTAAAACAAAAGTCCTTCAATGTGATTCTGGAGTAAAAGTACCATAAAGTGTTCTGAAGCTAAGCAGTGTCTACAGATAAGTCCTTCGAGGATGATATGGAATGTCCCACATAGAAGCTGCTGCCAGCTTCATCCCTCTTAGACTTAAATTGAACAAATCTATTTTTTATCACACATTGAAGACAGCAGAAACATGGAGGAGTCCTCCAGATTTGGCTTCTCCTATCTCTGCCTCACTTCTTGCTGTAGGTATGTTGGAATTACAGACACTTGCGCTACAGTGTGGCTTAACACAGTGCTTTATCTACTGAACCATCTCCCCATCTGTCTTCTGATCAGTTCTGGCTTGAGGTGTGCTTTGTCAGACACGAGTATAGTGATTCTTGCTTCCTTTCGGAATCTACTTGCTTGGAACTTGTTTGTATAAATAATCCCTTCAGGACTGGAGAGATGGCTTAGCGGTTAAGGTGCCTGCCTCCTAAGCCTAAGAACGCCGGTTCCACTCCAGGTCCCACGTTTAGCCAGATGCAGTGACACAAGGGCGCAATGCCACACTTGACCACAAGGGGGCGCAAGAATCTGGATTTCATTCACAGCAGCTGAGAGACTGCTGGTGCGCCCATCTCTATCTGTCTCCCTCTCTCTGTCTCTCTCAAAAAAAAAAAATAATAATAATCCCTTCAACACTCCACATCTCTTAATTGAAGAACTAAGGCCATTTACAATTAGTGTTATTATTGAAAGGCATGCGATAGTTTAAGAGGTTTACTGACTTAATGAAGTTTTTTCTTTTCTAATTCTCATTATTTGTTCTAGTGAGATTCATTATTCCCTGTGCTTTCATAGCTGTGCATATCTTTCTTCTTCTTCGGTGTATAGTATTCCTTTTCTTTCAGGTATCTTCTGCAATAATGGGTTAGAGGTCATGAATGGCTTTAGTTTAGACTTGTTGTGGAAGGTCTTTATTTCTCCTTTGATTTGAAAGAACTTTGCTGAGTATAGCAATCTTGGGGTGTTGGTTATTTTCTTTTAGCTCATGCTTTCCTGGCATTTAGGATTTCTGCTGTGAAGTGCTTTTTTGATAGCCTTGCTTTTGTAAGTAAATTGGCATTTCCCTTTTAGCTATCAGTATTTGTGTGCTGTTCTCTTGGCATTTTTAATTCTTTATTTTATTTTATTTTATTTTTATTTTTTGGTTTTTTGAGGTAGGGTTTCACTCTAGTCCAGGCTGACCTGGAATTCACTATGTAGTCTCAGGGTGGCCTCAAACTCACGGTGATCCTCCTACCTCTACCTCCTGAGTGCTGGGATTAAAGGCATGAGCCATCATGCCCAGCAAGGCACTTTTAATACTGATATAACAAGAAGAGGTTCATTTTTGGTTATGTCTAGGGGAGGTTCTAAATGCATCCTATACTGGGGTGTCCATTGATTTTCATAGATTTGGAAATTTTTCTGGTATAATTCCATTAAACATAGTTTCTGTGCCTTTCGTCTGTATTTATTTTATATAAAGATTTGGTTTCTTAATTGTTTCACAAGTTCTGAAATGACTATTTTTTCCCTTTATTGCTATCTGAATATAATAATTTGTTAAACTAGTCTTAAATCCCTGATGTTCTTTCTTCCATCTGGTCTGGCCTATTGATTATGTTTTCCATTGAATTTTTATTCGTTTTATTGAGCTTTTTGGTCCTAACTTCTCTATTTTTTTCCTCTGGCATACCTCTTTGCTGAATTTGTCACACAAGTTGCTGAATCCAAGTTTGAATTAATCTTGATACCAAGCATATGTATCTCATTCTTCTGGTTTTTGGAGTCCTTTTTGAGTAACTGATCTTTAAAAAATTCTGTTCCTTTTAATGCTTTATCTGGCATGCAATTATTTCAAAATCTTTGGATTCATTTGTTGAAGACTAGTGTTTGGAGGGGTGGAGCTGCTTCTTTCAACACCACTACTACTTCTACTATGACTTTTGTCTCTATGCTGAGACTTGTCCATCTGTCATGATGGCTGGCTCTCCTAGTTTTATATGGGTGGGCAGGATGGTCTGTTTTTTTTTTTCTTTCTGTTCACAGGGCTATGTTTAGCCAATGGAACCAAATACTTAAACATTATTATTGTTTTTTTTAATTTAATTTTATTTTTATTTATTTGAGAGTGACAGAGAGCGAAAGAGGAAGAGACAGAGAGAGAGAGAGAGAGAGAGAGAGAGAGAATGAGCACACCAGAGCCTCCAGCCACTGCAAACGAACTCCAGATGCATGTGCCACTTTGTGCATCGGGCTTACATGGGTACTGGGGAATTGAACCGGGGTCCTTAGGCTTCACAGGCAAGCACTTAACCACTAAGCCATCTCTCTAGCTCCCATTGTTTTTTTTAACTGCTTTGTATAAATTGCTTGACTTCATTATGTCTTTAAAAAATTATTTGCACGGAGACAGAAAGAAGAGTATAGGCATGCCAGGGCTTCTTGCTGCTGCAAGCATACTCCAGATACATGCACCATGTTGTGCATTTGGCTTTACATAAGTACTGGGGAATTGAACCCAGGCTGGCAGGCTTTGCAAGCAAGTGCCTTTAACCACTGAGCCATCTCCCCATCCCTGGGTAAGTATTTTTAATAAGCAGCCAGATCTTGAGGTGGTTCAATTGCCAGTATCACTGAAGAGAAATCAAACTTCTGTAACAACAACCAAAGAAGGGCTGGAGAGATGGCTAAGTGGTTAAGCACTTGCCTGTGAAGCCTAAGGACCCTGGTTTGAGGCTCGATTCCCCAGTACCTACGTAAGCTAGATGCACAAGGTGGTGCATGCATCTCGAGTTTATGTGCAGTGGCTACAGGCCCTGGTGTGCCCGTTCTCTCTCCCTGTCTGTCCCTTGCTAATAAATAAATAAAAATAAACAACCAAAACAAACATGATTTGGAAATACAATAAAGACCAGCCAAATACAGCTTCTATACCACTAACCACACAACAACAAAAAAAAAGTGTAGAATAAAGAGTTAGAAAGTCACAAAGGAAAAAATAGTAATAATAAAAGAATGAAATAAAGAAGGGGTGTGGTCGTTTAAATGTTATAACCCCCAATAGACTCAGTTTTTTTTTTTTTTTAATTAAAACTTGGATTTCCAGCAGCCTGGCTGGAATGGGTGGGTATCACTGGACATTGATACTGGGGTCCAGCCTAAAGGTGTTACTGGGGGTGGATGTTTCCAGCCTAAAAGTATGCAGAGTGCTTGAGCTCTGCATGGGATTCCCTGCTGCTTGCCAGAGTATGCTTGCTTGTTTGTGGTGCTGGCTGGCTGGTGGTAGGTTTTTTTGTTAAAGGGGACCAGCTTATTCTGCCTTTAGGGAACTTCCCCTGGATCTGTAAGCCTGAAAAAAAATACCATTCCTCCTGTGGTAGTTTGAATATATGTCACCCAATATATTCAGTGTTTTATTAGTTTATAGTTTGCATCTGCAATCACCTTGCTAGAGGCAATGTCCCTGGGGGCTGGTCTTAAGCCATGGTGATGGTTTGAGATTCCATTGTAAAGATATGCAAAGTGTGCCTAGCAGGAGTTCCTGAAGTGTGCTGTGACTGTAGTTTTGCTCTGTGTGCTGTGTGCCTGGTGGGCTTTTCTCTCACTTGCCTGGCCCTGTGAGAGCAGGCCGCTTTTCCTGCCATTATGGAACTTCCCCTGGATCTGTAAGCTTCAATAAATAATATCCCTTCCTCCATAACTGTGCCTGGTCTGGAAGTTCATCTCAGCAGTGTGGAGCTGTCTGTGACAAGGGGGTAGGAAGAAGGAACGAAGCAAGATTAAAGAAAAGGAAAACTGGAAGAGAAAAAGAGCAAAGTCTGATTACAAAATAAAGACTACGTAAAGAAATTAGACAAAGATAAGAAATGGCAAATAAAAACAAGATTCAAAAAGCTAGAGTCGGGCATGGTGGCACACACCTTTAATCACAGCACTTGGGAGGCAGAAGTAGGAGGCTCCCCTGAGACTACATAGTGAATTCCAGGTCAGCCTGAGCTAGAGTGAGACCCTACCTCTAAAACCAAAAAACACAGAAACAAACAAAAAAGCCGGACGTAGTGGCACATGCCTTTAATCCTAGCACTCAGGAGGCAGAAGTAGGAGGATCAGTATGAGTTCGTGGCCACCCTGGGACTACAGTGAATTTCTGCTCATCCTATCAGCCTGGGTTAGAGACTCTACCTTGAAAAAAAAAAGATTCAAAAAACTTTGAAAACAGTATTAAAAGTAATAGTTAAAAAAGTGAAAGATATATATATGGAGAGAGAGAGAGAGCAGAAACTTCTTTCTGGGCTTCTGGATTCATACTAGAACCTGCCAGTCTGAGGGGAAGCCCATGGCGCTAGTTCCTATTTCAACTGTATGTATACATGGACCCAATGTTGCGCTGGGCAAGGGTATATGACCAACATCAGGGGCCTTACACACTACACAAGGTCTCTATCACTCAGCTATCAGGTATATCCCCAACCTCACCAGTACTTTGGTGGCATTTCTTCTTTGCATTCTGGGCCTCTGAGTTGGACAGGTACTCATTTGCTCCAAGATCTCCACCCCAACCTAGTGGTAAATATCTAAGCTGAGGTATCCTCCCAGTGTGTCAGAACATGCAGGAAGCAAAAAGCAGTTTTGCACCTGATGTGGAGACTCGAGGACATGGGACACTGTCTGTGGGGTTTAGTGCATTCTGAAACCTGGGTGAAGAATCTGCGTAAGTCAAGTAATCTGCTGGGCCTGGGCTGGAAGCTCAGTTCCATTCACCAAGCACTTCGGGAGAATGGGCAGTCCACTGACCACCCAGGGTCATCACAGAAGGCAAACCCCGACTGCCTTAAACTTTACTGTGTCCATGTCTAAACCTTCCCCACTCTAAAACTGCCTGTGGCTGTCCTTCCTAGACCCTGTGACAGGGTGTCCACAACCTCCAAGTTAAGATTGTTTCTTCTTTTTTGGGTTTCCAAAGTAGTTCAGTATTTTTTTTTCCCCTTTTTACTGTGCACAAGGATAGAGAGAGGTCAGAGGACAACGTTGAGGGGTCTGTGTCCCGCCTTCTTTCAAACAGGTTTCTTGCTGTTGCCTTAGCTAGCTGGCCCAGGAGCTTTGGATTCTCCTGGCTAAGGTATCCCATTACTTTGCATCAGGCTTTACTTTTCGGGGAGTTGAACCTGAGCTAGCAGGTTTTGCAAACAAGCTCCTTTAACTGCTGTCTCCCCAGCCTAGCAGCTCAATGTTAAACAAGTCTCAATGCCTTCCAAGATATCCTTTTCTACAGAATCCCATCTGGGGAGCAAGGCAGTGACTTTTTTCTTCAAAGTTAGCCTGCCAAGCACAAGTCATTCAAGCCAATCTCCTGCCCTGGACTGTGGGGCTGAGAGCACCGTGGGTTTCTCCTGTGGAGGACTCCCACTTAGCTGCATAGGGCTTACTTTGTGGTTGTGACCTGGATCTCTTCTTTCCAGGGCCGGTGGATTATTTCCTGCTTCTCTGTGTTGCCTGTTTCTCCATGCCTTAATTCCTGGTAAGTCTTCCTCTTGCTCCCCTTAGAACATAGTCTCTCTCTCTCTTTTTTTAAAATATTTTATTTACTTGCAAGGGGAGCAAGCCAGAGAGAGGCAGGGAGGAAGGGAGGGAGGGAGAGGGGGAGAGGCATGCATGGCCTCCTGATGCTGCAAACTACAGATGCATGTACTACTTTGCATCTAGCTTTACATGGGTTTTGGGGAATTGAACCTCGGCTTTAGGCTTGGCAAGCAAATGGCTAAATCTCTGAGCCATCTCTCCAGCCTTGAACATAGTCTCTTTTTTGCTACTCTAACTCTTCTCACTCAGTGAAAACTCTGGTCCATTTATCCCAGAACTCAATGGTCTGTGGGACTCTGGCTGTGCAGAGTTCAGAGACATCAATTCTTCTGCTGGCACAGGCAGACTTTCCAGACAACTTTCTTACTGTGTGTGTGTGTGGGGGGGGAGGGTGCAGTTCAGCCAGTGTTCACTATCTGCACCTCTGTTACATCTGACTCCAGGCTAACTGTACCTAGTCAGTACATGAATTCATGTGGGTCATTGATGTATGCCTATATGAGCTACTTTTCTCTTTGCTGTGGCACATACCTGGTCAGAAACAACTTAAAGGAGGAAGGGCTTGTTTTTAACTTACAGGTTGAGGGACTATCTTATTATGCAGGGGAAGGCATTTGCTCGTAGGAGCATAGGTAGCTGGTCACATTGTATGTGCAATGAGGAAGCAGAGAGGTCCAGAAGTGATGCCAGCTAAACTCAAGTTCTATCCCCAGTAACTCACTTCCTACAGCAGGGCTCTACCCCCTAAGTTCCACAAGATTCCAAAAATAGGGTCACTAACTGGGGACCAGGTGTTGAACACATGAGCCTATGAGGCACATTCCACCCTCAGGCCACAATGAGTTCCATTGGATCATGTCATTTTCCTTTCTTTCTCCTTTCCTCCCTCCCTCCCTTCCTCCCTCCCTCCCTTCTTTTTGAGGTGGTCTCACCCAAGCCCAGGCTGACCTGGAATTCACTATGTAGTCTCAGGCTGGCCTTGAACTCATGGTGATCCTCCTACCTCTGCCTCCTAAGTGCGGGGATTAAAGGTGTGTGCCACCATGCCTGGCGGATCATGCCATTTTCGTCACACCGGGGTTAGTCTAGGTCTAGGCTAAGCCTACCCTACATACTGGGAAAGGATCAGTTGGATTCTTTAAGCTTGAGTTATTTCTACCTCAGCAATCTTCTCCCAGCACTGCTGCATTCAGATGTACAGGCCTGGGGCTGGACATTATCCGATGTCACCCTTGATCAGAATGTCACCACTGTGAGGCTCTTTAGTGACATGACGGCATCCACCCTCCATTTTTAAAAAATCTTTTTATTATTTGAGAGAGACAGAGAGAGAGGAAGAGTCAGAGAGAGAATGGGTATGCCAGCGGCCTCTCAGCTGCTGTGAACAAACTCCAGATGCATACGCCCCCTTGTGGCCATGTGCGACATTGCGCTCTTGCATCACTTTTGTGTCTGGCTAAATGTGGGACCTGGAGGTTTGAAAGGGAGTTCTTAGGCTTTGCAGGCAGGTAGGTACCTTAACCGCTAAGCCATCTCTCCAGCCCTACCCTCCATTTTTGTTTCCACATGTAACCATATATTCTTTTAAGTCTTCCTTCAACAACTTGCTTCTCTTAATTAAAACGTCTCTGCCAAGTAACTGTAAACCTTCTCTTGCCGATTCTAGCACCCAGAACAGGACCTGGCACAGTCAATACTTTCCATTCAGAGCACCACTGAACAACCCAACTTTTCCTTTATAGGACGCTGCATGAGTGAATGCAGTTAATTTTTCTGTTGTTTACTTTCTTTTCTTTCTTTCTCTCTCTATCTCTCTTTTCTTTCTTTTTTGTTTTTTTGAGGTTCTTTACTATCTTTTTACTATTACTGAGACTAATTACCAAATTTTCCTCAACACTAGAATCCATTTCTAAACAATAATCAAGTATAGTTCTGAGTTATGAAGTAATTAAAGATCCTAATTCCCTATTCATCATTAAAAAAAAAATGTAACACTATGTGATTCAACTCCAATTCATGTGGGTCTAAATTCTTCAGCTACTTCTGTGGATAGGCAATTCTTAGTCTTATCTGGCAGCTTTGGTGTCTGCCTAGTAGAATGTGGAGGAAGGATTATGTCTCTGCACTGTTTGGTTCAGCTTCCTTCACTGGCTGGATTACTGACCTGCTGACTAAACATGTACATCCCTGGGTGGGCCAGCAGCTATGTTCTAAGAGAGAAAACTCAGCTCCCAAGCTTTGGGTGCACAGGGCTACTACACAGAAGTAAACATGAAATGTGAAAATGTAAATAATAAATAACACACAAGAAAATCAAGCAGAAGATCAGAAAGATAAGAAAGTACACATGGAAAAAAATTTTGAACTGATTTCCATCAATGTATGTTACTTTGGGAACATTTTTAAACCTCCAATTACTCATTTGCAAGATCGGGGTACTGCATTCAAATATTCATTAGGTACTTAGCACTGCTGCAAGAACTGAAGTCACAATGGGAAGCCACACAGAGAACGTCTCCTCACTGAACTCATCATCTCAAAGGGGAGAGAGGCAACGGGCAAGATGAAGTTCTAATAAGCACTTTGAAAAACGCACAGGAACACCCACACATAGCATATAGAGTACTTACAACAGCACCAGAACTCTCCAACAAAACACACAAAAACCCCACCCATAAATAAGTAAAGCCAACACATAGATACTACGATGGAAATTCACCCACAAGTCTGAACTCTTAAAAAAAAATCATTTTATTGATCCTTTACCATACAAAATTTATTCAAATTACACCCATTTGAAGTGGTAAGATCACAGCTAGAACAGGTCACCCTGTAACAAATCTATTTACAAAATCCATCATAAAAGCTTTTTTTGTTTATTTTTTACATTATATTACATTATTTTATTTTTTTAAACTAGCATACAACACAAAGCTAAACTAAGTAGTAGTTTGCCTACTCCCAATCTTGGGAGAAATACTTCCTTTTTACAAAATCATGTACCCCGCAGGAAAATAAATTCCCACACCCTGACAACTGCCACCCGACTTCCTCTGCAAGGCATTCTCCTTCAGTCCCTTCTCAGACACACAAGTTGTCATGCACACGCTGAGTTCTTACTTCGTTTTTCCTGAAAGCTAAAGCTTTAAATACTGCTATTCTATTTACAGATCTACACATACAACAAAAAGATGAAAACGAGGAACCACAACGAAAGACAAAAACAAGATAACACTTAAAAAAATTACAAACCAGCTAGAAAATCTTCTGGCAGTGTTCACAAGTTAATTGCTATCTCTGTACAAAATTGGTAAATAATGACTGTGAGTAGACTGGATATGAACTTAAATAAAACGACTGCTACACACGTCTGTACATATACACACACGTCTAACACTGTTTGACAGCTCACGTGTTGTCCTTTATACACTTTATTCTCTAAGGCTCACGCAGTCATAATTCGCATACTTGTAACTTTTAGCCATTTCATGTGTGAGCTTTAATAGCAGCAACTCAATGGTACCAGGAAGCCTGCATTCTCAGTACTTTAACGTAACATAAATACTGTAGCACTCACCTACTCTGTGTGCCAGAACTATGGGAAAATAAAATGACTACTGCAAACAGGAACACAGTATGGACATCTCATTAATGTACACCAGTTAAGCCCGTTCACTGGAAGAGTCTTAAGCATGAAGGAACTTTTAAGACTTACTAGCATTCCCTCCATTTCTTAAAACAATAAATATGGTATCACATTACGAATAGGTTCAAGGAGAAAGTCAACAAAACACACAATAACCTAGCCAGGTGAGTTCAGTCATTAGACTTTGGGAAAAAAAACAAAACAAAACAGCTCTGTGCAGCTGGCAGAGAGAATTACACAAAGCTGGAAGCAGAGGCAGCTAACCAGATGAACTAAATATGGGAAATGAGGGAAAGCTTGGCATAAATGGTTTCCCATACAGGAAAAAACCCCACAGTGCATTTCCAGTAGGCACTTAACATGAAGCTCCCCCTCCCTCCCCCACCCCGGTGCTTCATCTTGGACCACATGGATATTTTGTACCAAGTCCAGTGTGCGTGAGGGGAGGAGGCTGGGGTTGGAGGCTGAAGAAGAGAGAGAGGATAGTCTGCACCTTATTTTTTTTTCTTCCAAACATACACCATGCATACCCACACACAGAGTTTAAAGTGCTGGTGTCTTCTGTCTTGACCCCACCACCACTTTGCATATTGTGGAAATCTATCTAGAGTAAACTGGCCGGGGTTCTTGTGGTTTATTAACATTTTTTTTCCCAAAGGATATTTTCAGTTCCATCAAACACATGAGATGAACGCCCACTATGTGCCTCCCAACAGGCTAGGCGCATGTGCTTGGTTGGAGGTTTATTTTTGTGACTTCCTCATTTCTGCAGCCCTTAGCATCCAAGGAACGGATTTGAGGTACTATGCCATATACCCAGGACAAGATGGCCGCTGCCACCTGCCAATGGGAATGCCATTCTTGGAAGCAACTGGTAGGATTTGCAGATGACACAGAGCCCCCAGCTTGGGACACCATTCCTGAGGAGTAAAAAGGGAGATGCCCAGGCATTCTATCACTGAATTTTCTACCTCATGACTTCCCTTAACCAGCCTGCTCCTTCACAGTGGAAGGGGATGGAGCTCTGGCCAGAACTAGCCCATCCTCCAACACAGTGGGAGCACCCTGTTCTATGTAGCTTAAGGAAGTGCCCCTGATAGAATGCCACTCACACAATCGGATGACTTTTGCCCTTCAGGCTTCTCTACCTGACCGCATCCTGAGAAGTGGTCTCCCTGAGTGTGGCATAAGAGCCCTTTCCCCAGTCACAGGGGTCCGGGAAGCCCAAGGACGGAGGGTTCCTTGGGACCGTTGTCCTCTGACCTGCTGTCCTCACATGGGCCACTCATGTCAGCAAGCTCTAGAGATTTCTCGCTCCAAGCTCCCCTCTGGGGAAAGGAAGCAAGATGAAGCAATGCTTTTTGCAGAGAGCTGGTAGACCTTAGGTCACCCAGGTTTGGATGTTCTGATCAGTAGAGGCTCTCTCCCTCTGCTAAAGAAACATGAATTTGAAAAAACCGCTTTAAAGTAAACAATTCCATGGAAATGGTGATGGGTGCCACAGGAATGCTTAATGGCTGCTAGGAAAGTAGAAATTCTAAAACAACCCATAAGGAAGTCCTAAGTCTGCTTTTGCTACAAATTAACTGGAAACTCACAAACACGGTGGGAGACAGGGGAGTGGAAGTGGTTTATGAAGACAGGAAAACCCACAACAGAGTCAAGTGGCAGAACTCTACCAGTCTTCTGCATCTGGAGCAAGTCCTTGCAAACAGCTTCTTTATCCAAAAGGCTTTGGAGGTTTTGCTTGACCTCCTAGTGGGACACACAGTCCATAGCTTACACTGAATTATGACAGTAATTTAAATATTCCTAAGAAGAGCTGAAGAAATCCATTCTATACTCTTGCATGACTTCAAGCTTGCATTTGCAGCAGAGTTCCATTCCATATTAGCAGACCCCAAAGACATGCATTCTGCGGAGAAGGCACGGCTTGAAATGCTAGGAAGGAAGATTACTGTTGTCCAGTGGGCCTGGTGGCCAGACCCCATTCTACAGCCCATCTGTCAGGCACAGCAAGCCAATTCCTAGGGGAAGGAGAAAGGGAAAGAGGAAGGAAGGGGGGGGAGGTGGGAAGGACAGGTGAGAGACACCTAATTGCACATCTTCTCACTTGCTGACTCAGCCAAGAAATTTTCAAGCCTGGGGATCAGGCAGGGCTTTCTCAAGGGATCCCACAACTGTGCGCTTAGATCAAAAACAAAAACAAAACAAAAAAACCTTGACAATATTCATTAAAATGTCAGCTTTGTTCTGAAGTTTGTAATTTACTTCATGACACTCTCTTGGAGGAAGAAGGTGGGGAGGGACAACACTGCATGATAGATGTTCTGTTCCGTGATAAAAAAATATTGGTTTGTAAGGAGTTCATACAAAGCACGATCAACTACACATGAAGTCTTCCACCAGTGGCAGCTTTTCCAAATCATAAGCATCGAAGAGGTCACTGATGCCTTCTTCCTCCCCCAGGCTCAGCAGGTAGTCCTCCTGGAGCAGGGGAGGCAGTAAGTTCACAAACGGTCCTTCAAGGTTGGAAGGAATTTGGTCCTCAGTCTGCTGTGAAAGGTTGGCTGGGGAGGCCAAAGGAGAAAGGTTTGCCATAGAAACTGAGCAATCACCATGTCCTGAGTTGTTGGAAGCCAAGTCTGAAAGGAAAACATTGGTGGAAACCAAAAGTAAGTTAGGAGAAAACTGAAAACCAGTTCTTCTAGAAGAATGTTTGCGTTGCCATCCCTCGGTTCACAGCAATGGGGCAACTTTCCAGTTCCCATCACTTTTATGCAAAAAGGCACAACAGAGTTACCTGTCACTTTTGTCCATTTATGTCTTAAAACAGTTACTGTCAAAAAGTGCAAATTGTTCAAAGATGAGATGCCAGCGAGTTCAAAATCCAGTTATTGTTTTAAGAAAATACAAAACACAATGTATGTAAGAAAAGTTGACTCCCTAATATAAATGCACTAATTTAGTTATTGTTGTGTTTCTTTTGGTTTGTTGAGGATAGTATCTCACTATAGCTCAAGTTGGCTTGGAGTTCAATATGTTGCTTAGGTTGGCCTCAAATTTGGGATTCTTCTGCCTTAGCCTCCCTCCTGAGAGCTGGAGTTGTAGGCGTAAACCACCACACCAAGCTTTAACTTAGTTTTTTTTTTTAAAAAAACAATCAGTTTATGATACCTCTAAATAGTCATACAGTAAGACATACTCAGTTTGAAGGTTTGTGGTCAACATGAAGGGTCTCAGTCATTTCAGGTGCTGTATCTGTACTCAATATTAAATTATACCTATTCAAGGAAATTACTCCTGTATATTGGGAGACACCAGGGGAAACATCATATAGAGGTATATCTCTATCTCCAAGCTGGAACTTCAAAGAGCTTTGCTCTATAAGATGAGAAAGGAGAAGTGGTTTTATTTTCCTGGGGTTTTCTACCATTCTCTCCCCATTCCGTCAAGGAGGAAAATAAGACCAGGACTCCCTGAGTCAGCATCTTCATTAAGGTGCGTGGCCAGGCACAGCTGCTAAATGAAGACCGCACAGCCTCACTCTAGCAGCTGTGAGTAGACTCGGAGCATGTTTTCTGCTGGTAAAGTCTAAAAGGAGTCCATCAGTGGGGTTAGGGGAGCCATTTGGCCAAGTTCATTACGTTATTCTGTAAAACAGCCATAATGCCTTTAAAAAATATATTACCTTTGGGGGCTGAAGAGATGGCTTAGCGGTTAAGGCGCCTGCCTCCTAAGCCTAAGAACGCTGGTTCCAATCTTCAGGTCCCAAGTTTAGCCAGATGCAAAGTGACGCAAGGGCGCAATGCCACACTTGACCACAAGGGGGCACACACATCGGGATTTCGTTCTCAGCAGCTGAGAGGCTGCTGGTGCGCCCATCTCTATCTGTCTTCCTCTTCCTCTCCCTCTCTCTCTCCAAATATATATATGTATTGCCTTAATAACAACCTAAGTTTTTCTCTTTTTCTTAGGCTTGGGGTTCTGATAAAGGATCCTTTTAGCCAGCTGCATATTTAACATCATTTCTAACGGATGATAGTAGATATTTACCTTTGGAAGTGGGCTTAGGGATATTCCCATTGTGGTCTTGGTTGTTTGTTTTCATGGGACTGCGTGTTTCAGTCTCTTCTGGACACAAGTAAACCTCAATGGGTCCTTGGGTACTTGCCAAATGTATTTGTAGGCTCTATAAATACAAGTGAGAAAAGTTCAACCTAAAAGTTCATTTAGAAATGAAAGCCACAGCCAATCTCCCCTGAAACAGAAGTGGAAGGGTAAGACTCGTTGTTCATTCTGCTTCCTCAGTCCTGGTCTAACTCTATCAATCATGTCCTTCTTTTAGAGTGGAGGACAGCAAACTATAGCTTGAGAGCCAAACTGGCTTTGTAAATATTAAGTTTTATTGGAACAGAGATGTGACCCTTCTCATTGTTCACAGATCACTTCTACCTGTTTTCATGTAAAAGAGTAGAACAGAAACTGTGTTGGTCATAAAGCCAAATACATTTACCACCTGGACTTAAAGCTGATTCCTGTTCTAGAGACAGAATTTTTTTGGATGGGGGAGGAGTCAGTCTGTGGGCACTGAATGGAGTTGGTCTTCTTCATTATCTATTCTTTCTCTGCAAATTGTTAAAAGAGGTTTGTTATGTATTTCAAAGATGGTATTTCCACGTTGATTGCTCCTTTAGGCAGGACTTTCTAAAACTTTAATAAGCAGTTTACAAGCAGCATTCCAGAGTGCTGCTCATCTAAAAGCACACTGACCTTCACCCTCTTCTTCATCTAGGCCGGTTCTCACCTCTGTAAGGTGAGGAGTCTACCTTGATCTTCAAGGTGTCTTCTTTTCACTACAGTTCCTTTATCTTACACTTACAGAACAGGCCTATATTATCAAAGTACACCTGAAAGCAATTACAAAAATACACGCCCTATTTTCTTAAAATATTCTAGTCTCTCATTTACCCCAAAGTCCCATTTAATTTCTTCAAAGTCAACATGTTACAAATGACTTAAAATGGCCTTAAAATGTGGTAATTTAGAGATTACCTTAAAACATTTGAACCGCCGGGTGTGGTGGCACAGGCCTTTAATCCCAGCACTTGGGAGGCAGAGGTAGGAGGATTGCCATGAGTTCGAGGCCACCCTGAGACTACATAGTGAATTCCAGGTCAGCCTGAGCTAGAGTGAGACCCTGCCTTGAAAAACCACAAAAACAAAAACAAAAACAAAAACAAAAAGCCCAAAAAACATTTGAACCACTGCAAATGGTGGAGACCATAGGGTAATCAACATAAACTCTCCCAAGTGGTTCAAACTGATCTGAACAAACTGAGGTGGGAAGGGCAGAACAAGGACAAAGGACCACAGACCGCTTTGGTCCAAATTAGGCCCTTTGGAATTTAATAGACATTGAACTATCAAGTCCTGAGAAAGGAACATTTGTTAATCATGATTCAATGATTTTTCAGCCTCAGACATTCCAGAAAGATCTCTGCAGATGCACGTGCAAATGTTTGCTGTCTCCTTACCTCGATTGAGTCAGGCACTTCAAGTCTTGTTTCTGGAGGGGCTTTCACAACTATAACAGTTTGGTCTTTAAGGCCACTAATTTTTCGAATATCTTGATATGTAACATAAGCTAACGTAAGGAGTGTTAAGGAAATCATCCATTTAATGGCTGCGGAATCATCATCATGAAATTGAGAAAATAGACACACATGGAACAATCGATTATTTTATGACTATAATGACCTACACGACTTTGCTTCTGACTCTTCAGATAATGGGGATTACCATGGATCTTCCTTCAGGTTCATATGCTCAACAACACAAGAAATGTGTATTAATCTTCCCATTTCTGAAAGTATGTGGCTATTAATACAGAAATGGAATGAACATCAAACCATTTAGGATGGGGACTTTGAAACCAGGTTAATCTTTAGGCATACAGATATTCCATGAAGTACTGTCACTCAAACTGATTGATGGTGGGTCCCAATTTGCAGAAACAAAGAAAGAAAAAGGCAAGCTCTACTAATCATATTTCTTCTTTTTTTTTTTTTGAAACCCCCAGTTATTTCTATCTATTACCACTGTCAGCAGCCACCAAATGAATGAATAAGCAGCAGACAGATTTATGGAAGAACTCAGAACACTGGTAGGGCAGACACCATGTTTACTCAAGTGTACCTGGCCTGAGTGTGATTACACACTGCCTACAGATAAGAGTGTCATTATTTGTTGGGAAAATTATCCTTGTTATTATTAACTCAACTCTTATTTCAGTATCCCCCAGGAGGAATGCAGCACCTAGGCCTTCTGCAACCTGAATAGATGTCAGGAACACTGGCAGACGAAAAGAGAATAAAATGACATTTCGTGCTCTCAGTAGCTCCTGAGAATGGAACAACTCTTTTCATGTATCTTGGAACCCAAGCCCAAGAGGGGATCATGAAAGAAAACAGCATTCATTTCATCATCTCCAGCTAGAGACAGACTTACTTGTCTCCAGCAGATAATAGGTGCATGGCTTTCTCATGCCAAGGAACATGGAAGAACACAGGTAATGCACCACGTTTCCAGTCAGATTTAAAATATGAAGCCACAAAAATATCTTATATAAAAACAACAAATAACAAAGCAATGAAAGCATTTCTTTAGGCAGTGCAGTAAGCTGCATCTGTTCTCTAATGTAAAACAGAGGAAGACTTAGAGAGCCCAAAGGAATGATGTGCCCAAGAAGGGTAGCTTCAGCAGGGTGTGGTAGCGCACGCCTTTAATCCCAGCACTCTGGAGGCAGAGGTAGGGGGATCACTATGAGTTCGAGGCTACTCTGAGACTACATAGTGAAATCCAGGTCAGCCTAGACTAGAGTGAAACCCTACCTCGAAAAACAAAAAAAAAACAAAACAAAAAAAAACAAAAGAAGAAGAGAAGCCTCTTACTAGGTACTGAAGAAAGTTGTGAATCAACACCTCACGAAATCTATGAGCATACAGTTATCCACCAGACCGCCATCTTCCAGTCTCAGTAGTTGAGATGATATGAGCGCAGTGTGGAGCTCCTTAGCCCACCAAGGAGGCCAAGTGGTACCTTTGTAGCACAGGGGATGGCTCTGACTGCTCCTGAGAAAGCTGGGGAAATTATAACAAGCTTCCTCCACTCCAGCCCTTTCAAAAAGCTTCAGGACCAAAACTTACTAAAATAAAACTCATCTACAATTACTCAACATGCTGCAGGAAGGAGACTTTCAACACATTTGTGAACAAGCTGTACCAAACTGGGAACTGAATGGTAGATTAGAATAAATTGTGCAAGTGAACTTTCTAATCCTACAACTAAAAAGTGCTTCTTTTATGCCCCACCCACCCCACCCCAGCCAGGTGAGCAGTCCGAAGCTTTCTTCTGCAACAAATGCCCAAGAGAAAGCTGACGGAAGTAACAATGCTATAAAGCCCCAGGTTCCAAAGCATTGCTCAACATGTATAACCACAGCGGAGCGCCCAGTTAAATGAACACCAGCCTCACTATTGGTTTTCTCTAGGAAAGCCACTATGGCCACCCCTGAGGGTTCAAGTCTTAACATCCCTTTCTTTTTGGTGTGTGTATGTGTTGTTATATGAAAGTGTGGGCCTGCGTGTGCCATGGTTCACGTGTGGAGGTAGGAAGACAATTTTGGGGTCTTTTTTCTACCTCGTTTGATCAGGGTCTCTGGTTCTCATTTTTCAGTGTTGAGTTTGTGAGCGTCCCGGGAATTTCTCCTGTCATGGCTCCTATCTTGCTGTACATATGCTGGAATTACAGCCTACCACAGTTTCCAGCTTTTTTGTGGTTCTGGGCATCTGAACTCAGGTACTCATGCTTGTGTGGCAAGAGCTTTATTCACTGAGCCATCGCCTTAACAACATCACCATCTTGCTGCTAGCTGACAAGGCTAATGCCAACAGGAAATGAAAGCTGCAGGTTTTTAAAAAAGGCCTGAATCTGAAAATAAATGTAGTTATGAGACCCTAAAAGAATGGGTAGACACATTTTTATTTTCTAACAAAGGCAAATGTGGAATCAGAAGTTTGGAGTTGTAGTGATGGGGATATAAATATTGAAGGCCGTGCCAGTGTCCACTGTGGGCAGATGAAGAGCAAGGCTTCCTGTGGTGGTCATGATATCAGCAAGAAAAAGTACAAATAAGCTTCTCCAAAAAACTTTCAGAAGAGGGCTGGGGACGTGGCTTCGCGGTTAAAGGTGCCTGCTGGACTGGATTCACTTCCTTAACACCTGCATAAGTTTACACACGAAAAGGAGTACAAACATCTGGAGTTCATTTGCAGCAGCGAGAGACCCTGGTGCACTCCACCCCAGGAACAAGTAAATAATTAATATATATAAAGGCTTCTCACATTTTTATTTTTGAGGATGAAAGTTTAAAGAGGAACAGATATTGACATGGCTCTCCTGAAATCAGTGTAGGTGGTGGGAAATTTATTTACTTACTTTTTAAAGTCTGGGTCTCACTCTAGCTCAGGCTAACCTGGAACTCACTCTGCAGCCCCAGGCTGGCCCAGGTGATGCTCTTACATCAGACCTCTTATGTGCTGAGATTAAAGGTGTGCTCTCGCATGCCTAGTTCAATGTAATATATTTCAAGAGTTAAGAGTAATGGTTTTTTTCTTTCTTTCTCTCTTGCTTTCTTCTTCCCTCCCTCTCTCTTCCCTCCCTCCCTCTCTTTCTCCCCTCCTTCCCCTTTCTTTCTTTCTTTCTTTCTTTCTTTCTTTCTTTCTTTCTTTCTTTCTTTCTTTCTTTCTTTCTTTCGCTAAGCTCTTAGGTCTTGAACTTGCTATGCAGTCAAGGATGATTTTAGACTCCTGATTCTTTTGTATCTTAGTACTGGCAATATAGGCATGTATAACTACACCAGGCTTTAAAAGGGTTATTTTTCCTCCTTCAAGAAATATTTTATTTATTTATTTGAGAGAGGGAGGGAGGGAGGGGAAGAGAGAGCGAACGAGAGAGCGAGACAGCAAGAGGCAGATAGAATGGCTATGCCAAGGCCTTGAGCCACTGCAAACAAATCAGGAGGCATGTGCTACCTTGTGCATCTGGCTTACATGGATACTAGGAAACTGAACCTGGGCTCTTAGCTTCACAAGCAAGTGCCTCAACTGCTAAGCCATCTCTCCAGCCCTTTTCCTCCTTCTTTTGAGACAGGTTTGTAGCCTAGGTTGGTCTTGAACTTAGTACTCTCCTTTCTCAGCCTCCCAAGGCTAGGAACACAGGCAGTTAGCTACTACACTCAGTCTAGAGTGTAGTTTTTCTATTCACTTTCAAACCTTTCAACTGCAGTCCAATCAGACGGATTCAACAAATTCTGATTGCTATAATGTCTGATGAAAAGGAAATAGAACGTGAGAACCCCAACAATGACAGCTAACACCCACCAAAAATCTGGGACCCAGATGAATTTGGTGAGTGTTGTCATTAATATTAATACTGACATCTTACATTATCTTTTAATAGTGTGTTCTTATGCTATGAGTGTACCCATATGTCCCAACCACACATGAAAACAAGGCTTCAAAAACACCTCCCAACTGGCAATTAAAACTGCCACTGATAGGGTAGAGCCCATATATACTTCCTTGGGGGAGAGCTAATTAGTTTTACACACACACACACACACACACACACACACACACACACACACACACACACACACGAAGTCAGAGTAGCATTTACCTCATGCATCAGCTCTGGAAACAGTCTAGAAGGTTCTAACCCACTGTAGTACAAAGGATATCTTTGATTCTCTGAATCCTCGGTTAACAGTTTGAGGTCAAGGGTGCAGCTTTGGATCAGGTCATCTAATTTCTTCTCTTCCTGACTGAGCTCAGTCACTTCTTTTGACAGGCCTTGGCACTGGGCCAGCATACCTCCATCTTCAGACAGACTGCAGCCCCTAGGACCCAAACACAGATTCACTGTGGCTGCTCACAGGAGCTACTGGGTGAGAATCATTGTTGAGGCCAATGATCTTCTTGTTGTGGGAGTCATGCTGCTTGTTAGCAAAGTGACCAAATTGGAACTTTATATGTAAATACAGCCTGAAAGAATTCACACCACAGAAATCAGGTAAAAGCCATGCTTACTACATGCCTCTCAAGGGGTAAAGAACACAGAGAAAAGGCTGGAAAGAAAGACAAAATGATTGCTGGGCATGGATGGTGGTGTGTGCCTTTAATCCCAACACTAGGTTCTCTAAAGTGTAGGTCCAAAGAGTACCTGAGCTGTCCAAAATTCAAAAAAGCACAAGTTACCTATTCGTCTTATGCCTAAACTGAAAAAACAATTTTTTGGGTAGTACTAAGAATTGAGCTCAGGGCCCTGCACACTACCTCTCAGCTACACTTCATCCCACAACACATTTGGACCTTCCAATAAGCTTTCACAGCTGAGTGCTGTAGCTATAAAATAACTGGATCTGTCCATATTCATGAATGACCTCCGCATGCTGAGTGAGGTGTGGAGCTGTGCAGGTAAGATGTGGGATCATCCCTGCTCCACAGAAGCAGTCTTGCCTTCATTTACACAGAAAGTGGGTTACACCCTTCAAGTCTCAGGTACCACTACAGAAGAGGTGTCAGAAAGAATGTAAGAGCCAAAGGAAGGACAAAACTGTTTACCAATCTTCCAGACACAAAATGATATTGTGCCTGACATTACCTACAAAAGACCTTCATAATAGGAACAAAAATAATGACATCAAAACAGAAGAGAGACTAATTGGGAAGGAGATTCAATGGAGGGTGGATTTGAGAGGGGGAAAATGAGGATGAAGGGAAGAAATGATCATGGTTTATTGTCTATACTTAGGGACATTGTCAGTAAAAAGTTAATCTGTTAAAACCAGGCACATCACACAGATGATCAAAGAACACTAGTCAAGACAAGCCAAAGATTTGTGAGAATCTATGAGGTTATACATGTATGCACACATCATGTGACATGTGAACAGCTTTCCAGGTTACAACTGCAGAGTACTGAGTTCTAGGATTGCGACCTTGCTTGATGCTATTTGAATAAATCCTTTTTCCTCTGACAGTATTGGAACAGAAAACTGCTGTTAGAAGACAATTTTTGAGACAGTGTCTCATGTATCCCAGAATTGCCTCAAACTCACTATACAGCTCAAGATAACCTTGAACTCCTGAAGCTCCAAGCCTGCACCTCCTGGGTGCTGGGATTACAGTGGGTGCCACCAAGCCGGGTTCTGCAGTGCTGAGGATTGAAATCTGGGCCTTGTAAATGCTATGCAAGCACTTCACCAAGTACACCCTCAGCCTTGTCGAACTTTCGTTTTTTAAAATTAAGAACCTACTTTGTATGTTCATGTGTTGGTACCATCTTTTCCTTCCTCTCTGCCCCTATTTCACTGAATTTGAGGAGGGAAGAGAGAATGGAAAGAGAAGAAAGGAAATGATGTGTGAGTATGAATGTGGAAGCTGGGAGAAATGGAAGCAGTTGCAATGCACCTTGAATGAACCAGTGTCGGGGGAGGCTATGGGCTCCTACTCACATCCACTGAACGTTGTTCTTAGACTTCTTCTTAATGAGGTGGATGCCTTCCAGCACGTTGGTGATGTCATAAATCCTCCTCTTCTGCACTTTAAGCACCTCGGCTGCCTTGTTCAAATCCAAGACCCCATCAGGTGACTGGCTCAGTAGCTGAATGAACTTCTTGGTGAGCAGACCGAGTGATGTATCATACCGTGTTTTTTCTGAGGGAGATTTTGGAGCTTAAAAGAAAAACAAAATCCGAACGGGTGGGGGGATAGGGGGAAAAGTAAAGAAATGAAGGGTTTCTTTGCAGCTAAGCAAGCCCTCTTCCCCACAGCAGCCCGAGGATTAGCAGTATCTGAAGCAAAGCTGTGGTAGTTTGGGTGGAGTGATAGCTTTCTGCGTCAGATAGTAACGTTTCGTTTGAATCTCTCTTACTCTATTCCTGGGCCTAATGAAGTACCTCACATGTATATATGTAAGGTGTTCAAAGATCAGGTCTCAAATCGACTTTCTCCACTGGCTCTTCAGGCTCTGGTGTATCGTCACCTGCCTGACCTTCCCAGCAGAGTTTCCTTTTGATGGTGAGCACCTTGGAAAGCCCAAGTTCTCCAGATCTCCTCAATGCAGTTTTATTATTTATTGTGTTGTTTTCTCTTTTGCTTTGACTTAGCATCACACAGTGTGTGGATGCCTAATGCATTTCATGACTGCAGGCAAGAAAGAACAGAGTCTAGTAATCTCAGCCTTTGCATTAAATACAAATACATCAACGGACTACTGACTATTTCTAACCTGCTTCTCTCTCCATGAAATGATGACAGCCATTCAATGGAAGTGGAAATTAACGGTAACGTAGTGGGGGGCAATCAGTTCTTTTATTTTTCTTTTCAAGATAGGAAGGTCTCATGTATCACAGGCTGGCCTTGAACTTCTGAGCCTCTACTTCTCCAGTGCTGGGATTACAGGTGTTCACCATCCCTGGGAGGCCTCGGGGATGCTACACCAGCACTCTACCAACCAAGCTACTTTCCTAGCCCTGTACAAATTAGTTCTTATGCTACATACGCTAAGCTAGAGATTGTGGCTGGCAGAGGCATTATTGACTGGCCCAGTTTGTCTCCACCCTATTAGACTCACACTCAATGTCCATTAGTGGAAAGTTTGATCATAGAATGAGGCCAAAAGCTGATAGACTGAGTTGAAGCTGAAACTGCATTCAATTAAAGCAATGTTCCCGCAATCAGCATACAGACCCTGATGTGACTACAGCCTCCCTTACTTAAGTAGGTGTTTGCAGACATTGTATTTACTTTTTCGGATAAGAAGAGAAAGCAATGGAAAAGAACAAAGCATACCAAAATTATTCACACGTTGGCATCCTTCCAGCCACAAGCTTTGCAAGTTGGGAGTCCCACACCAAAGAGATTAAGAGAACTGATGAAAGAATCCTTACTTTTTGGACTATCAGGACTCCGTAGTGCAGCTCTCCCTTTGCCCTTGGGGGTTTTTAAACCATCTGAGAGGTACTGATGGCCACTCTCGCCCAGCTCCAGCCTTCGCTTTGCCTGGAATAAGAAAAGAAAGAGATAGCTGTCACCAGCCCTAGGGATGGTAACACAGAGGTACCTGCCCTACGAAAAGCTGCAGGCTCCCGCTGGCTCTCCAGGTCCATGCTGCAGCTTGGCATACCCCCCAGCCAGAGGGCTAGCTCAAGCCAAGCAGTCACACAAACTCCCCCCATCTGGAATGATTGACATACTCAGATGGTCAAACCCAGTGATCTTTTAGTTTTAGGTTTACCGTTTACTCATTGACTGAATAGATGTGTGGGGGCATGGGGCTGGCTGCTGCAAATACCTCACGCACCACGAAACACAAAATTCACGTTGTTCTGTGCATCTGCTGTGACCTGGTAGTCCCTGTTTGTGCTCTCCACACACGCCGCTTACTTGTATCATAGCACTTGCCAACTATTGTAGACGTTTTCATTCCCTTTAAGACATATTCTCTCAATCTTTAAATCCCAATTCATGGAGAGGAGTCTGGGTTCTGTAGGTATTCAATTACTATTACAATGTATGTATTCATTAAATGAGTGATTTAGAGTAATACCACTAGCTCCAGACTACAAATAGCCTTTCATCAAACAAACAAGCCAATAATTTATTTCAAATATGCAATCGTGAGCTTCAAACAGTAACACTTTCTTCAATTCATCAGTAAACCTGGCAAGTGAGAACTTATCACCCAAGTTCTTAATGTAATTCCATTTCATTAAAAACAATGCTCATGTAATGTCATCTATGTACTTGGAAACCACTTAGGGAACGGAAGCAAAACCGTCAAGCCTCTTCCTTCCCAGGAGTTAGGGTCCATGACAGAAGACTCACGAAGTGGTTGCAGTGTGCTCTCCATATGGCTATGATGCCTCCAACTGGAATCCTAATGTGGCGGCAGTCTATTCCAGCTCATTCTGGGGTAGCAACTTCAGACCAAATCCCCACAACATGGGAGACAGAGGCAGACCTTTGGGAGGTGACAGCTATCTGGCTTGTCTACAAGGTGCCAGCTGCACTGGTCGACTGTAACAGCCACAAGCGTACCAGCCCGTTCCAACCTACAAGTGTTCTACGTCCAGAACTCACACATATAAGCTAAGCATCTCAGCAATCTGGACACTCATTATAAGTTTAAGATATTTTGGCACTATAAAATATTAAATAAGCCCACGTCTATTACTGCTATTTTTGAAACAGGGCTAGCCCAGGCTGGCCTTGAACTCACTATGCAATTCCAGGTGACAGAGCACCTAATTCTACTGCTTTCACCTCTCAAATTCTGTGGTCACAGGTGTGTAACCACACCCAGTATTATATGAAGTGGACCATCAAACCCAGGGCTTCATGCATGCTAGACAAGCATTCTACCATTTGAGCTATATGCCCAACCTATTACAATACAGTAGGTGTTTTACCTTTGCAATAGTGGCATGCATCTGGGAAACACATTACCTTTCCACTGGGCAGCACTGAGCTAAGCATTTCTTTAATGACCCAGGCAGGACAACTTAGCATTCAGCTTTCCTAACTTCATCCCCTCCCAGCTCTCCTGTCAAATCCTTGTGTTGCCCTGTCGTTTTTGGCTGGTGTGGCAACATTCCCTCTTTTTCTTTTGGGAGCGAGCTCTTCCCCCTTGCAGCCGGAGCACACTTGCACACACAGGTGACCCAGGTCTGGCTAGTCATGGTGTCACTTCCAGGCCCTCCCTCACAGTACAGGGTTCAGTGGCATGTGATCCAAGCTAGGAGAAAAGGGGACAACTGGATGATTTTTCCTAGAACTACTGACAAGGGGGGCTTGTGTCCTTTCCAGTAGGGCTGCTAGGCTGGTAGCCTGTGGCTCTGAGCAGGGAGCCTCCTGCAGGCAAAGCAGAGTGCAGTAACATGGAGGAGTTCGGCCAATAACCGGCTTTTCAGTGCTTCAGCCAATACAATCTCCGTACTCTGAAAGTGTGCAGAGCCCAGAAACTGGGAAATGTGTTGTTGCTAACAGCAGCTAACTCACAATCGACTGGGGTGTACTGGGAAGCTGGGAGTGGCAGAGTGTGTGTCACTTCTTGGGGGTGCCAGGAGGCTATTGCAGGTAAGTCAGACTTCACTGGTGGATCACGTGACAATGCCCACCTTGTTTTGGAAGGCTGTCCTTTCGGCTGAAAGCAACCAAGGAAGACAGTGACAAGTGCATTCTCTACCCAAGGTAACGTCAACAGAAGAAAGGTGAAGTTGGAAAGCAGTCTGCAACCCCGAGCTCCAAGGTCCCTGATCTGTATTCTCCCAGAATCCTCACACAGGACCAACTCCCTGGCCAGCAGCCTGGGGACATGTGTGCTACTTTTCCAAAACGTTTATGGCAAGGAAGTAGAAAGCTACAGACTAGAGAAATCCCCAAATCTGTTGCTAAGAGACTGAGCTCTAACGTCAAGGACCAGGTCTAGACTCCATGAGTGATTTTGGTTACTAAACAGTGAATTAAGTAAACTCATTCTGAATACCACACTGTCCACTAAATGTTAAGCCTGTGATGTCTCAGCTCTAAGGCTCATAAATCCACACTAGAAAGAAATGAGCTGTGGAAGACAGCCCATGAAGTCCTTCCTAGAGGGTGAGACTGGGAAGCATATCACTCCGATCCCCACCAGGCCAGTGTACATGTGCCATCCTTGCTAAGGACAGGAGCTGAGGAAGGTGGTCACATTACCGTGCTTGCCTTCTCCACTGCTTTTTTTTTTTTTTTTTTTTTTTTTGGTTTTGCGAGGTAGGGTCTCACTCTGGTCCAGGCTGACCTGGAATTAACTATGTAGTCCCAGGGTGGCCTTGAACTCTCAGCGATCCTCCTACCTCTGCCTCCCAAGTGCTGGGATTAAAGGCGTGCGCCACCACGCCCGGCTCCACTGCTTCTTGAGTGAAGAAGGCTGAGAGTGTCATGTCATACATGTGCTTGAAAACTCTTGAGGAAAGGCTGAACTTTTGCCCCATATACGGGGAGCATTATTATTTTTTTAAATATATTTTATTTATTTATTTGAGAGAAAGAAAGAGGCAGAGAGAGAGAAAGAGGCAGAGAGAGAGAATGGGCGCGCCAGGGCCTCCAGCCACTGCAAGCGAACTCCAGATGCATGTGCCCCCTTGTGCATCTGGCTTACATAGGTCCTGGAGAGTCGAACCGGAATCCTTTGGTTTTGCAGGCAAATGCCTTAATTGCTAAGCCATCTCTCCAGCCTAGGAGCATTATTTTAATGCTTAACTTTGCAAATCTAAACATATATGGTTAATAGGTGGCAGGATTTAAATAAATAGTGCAGGTAATTTCTGCCTTCACCTCCTTCCACAGATGAAAATCTGTCTGCTGTCTGGGATTTTAGTATCTTGCTGAATGGAGATCTGTGATATCATGAAATCATCATCATTTGGTATCATGTATTTGGTCTTCATCCAGTTTCCTGACTCCATAAATCTGTTGCTTCCTCAAAGTGATGCCTTTTGATATGTAAATGGGCTGACTGACAGCCAGTCACAGACAAGACGAAACAAGAGTGGAAGGTTGGATTTGTTTTAGTTACTTTTGTGTTGCTGTGACAAAATACCTGACAGAAACAACTTACGGGAAGAAAGGTTTATTTTGCCCTGTGGTATCAGAGGTTTCAGTCCCTGGAGGGAAAGGCAGGCTGGAGTGCATGTCAGTAGGAGTGTGTGGAGCAGGCTGGGCACATCATTGCAGACTGGCCCAGACCAAGGACCGGGCTACAACCTTCACAGGGCCACACCTTACTGACTGACTTCTTCCAGCTAGGTCCCATCTCCTAAGTTCCACAGTCCTTCAAACAGCATCAATCAGCTGGGGAACAAGCATTCAAAACACAAGCTTGTGGGGCTTTTAGCCCCAAACTCCATATCTGGGGAGAGGAGAGGGGCCAAAGACTAAGCTGGTCACCAAGGGCCAATAATTAAATGGATCATGCCTATGCAATGAAGCTACCATAAAAACGCAAAACTGGGCTCTGAAATTTTTGGTTAAGTGACTGGGTGGAGAATCCCAGAGGTGGTGCTCCAGGAGAGCATACGGAACCATCCATACCTTTCTTCCCAACCTCACCATGCAGGACACTGAGAAATCAAGTGGGAGCTAAGATAGAAACCTCCTCACTGCTGACCAGCTGTCTTAGTGCTGGAAAGTGCTACACAACCTGCGGGGGCAGAAAAGGCATCAATAGCAGTAATGAGTGCTGGACCCTGTAAGCCCCACAACTGGTCAGCCAAACAAGGTGTGCCCGTTAGTGCAACAGTGTGACACCTGTTCCATGAAAGGGAATTCGTGCTTGATACTGCAAACCTGGTCAAAAGCCTATGGCTGAGAAGGTCATAAGCCCTAGGGGGAAGCTACGAGTACAGTTGCTGGCTAAGTGGTTATATAGTGCCCAATAAATACTTATGTCCATGCTCATATACTAATGCTACTCTTACTTTTGGTTAGAGAAACTTATGTTTGCAGATGGTGGTGACCACTGGGGAGTCTCAAAACTCATCAAAGTGCTGAGAAGAAGTGACAGTGGAGGGTTCAGTACAAAGTGAGACATCTCAATCACAACCCCCAAGACTTAGGGACCATTGTCGAAGAGGTGCTGGAAAGATTTAAGAGCCAAAGGATGGGGAGGCATGCTGTTGTTACTTGCAAAAGACTTGCATTGGGACCATAAACATGTTGTCATAGATGATGGAAGGGAGAGAAAGAAAAAAAAAAAAGACCCATCTGAGTAGGAATAAAACTCAGTAGCAGAAGCCAGTAAGCTAGAAAGGGGATATAAAGGGAATAGAAAGGGAGGGAGGGGGAACTTAACAGGATGGTATTGTATATATGTAAGTAGAAGAACAGATTAATGGAGGTGAAAAGGCCTAAGTGAGGTCAGGGGAAGAGATTGAGTAAAGGAAAGGTGGAGGGAGGGCTAATCAAAATCTAAAGGATAAGCCGGGCATGGTGGCGCATGCCTTTAATCCCAGCACTCGGGAGGCAGAGGTAGGAGGATCGCAGAGAGTTCGAGGCCACCCTGAGAATACATAGTTAATTCCAGGTCAGCCTGGACCAAAAAAAAAAAAAAAAAGAAATCTAAAGGATATAAATAAGTCATATGGAAACCTACTTTTCTGGACAATGGAACACTCAGAAGCCATAGATTGTTACTAGAAAATTTTCAGTATCAGGGATGGGATACCTTCCAGTGAGTTGTTGGCCAGGGAGGTCACTCCCCCAAAACATTACAGGCTATTGCTGAGGCCCTTGGTTTCCCACCAGGAATAGATGGTAAGACCCTATTGCTGAAGACTCCACATACTTGGGCCATAAGGTCACTGAGAAATCCTGCTGGAGCCAAGCTGAAAGCCTCCTCTGTGTGGACCAGCTGACAGAAAGTTGGAAAAAACTATGCTGCATGCAGTTCAATGGAGAGAGAGAAAACACTAGTGAAGATACTCAACAGCGAACACTGCAAGCTTTTAATTTGGCCAGCCAGGCCCAATGAACCAACAGGTGCAATAGTGGCATGTCTGTTATGGGGGAACCAACCGCTCTCTAATTGGACTGGAGGCCCACTCCATGGGAGGGAATACATTCCTGATACTAAAAACCTACAACAGGGGTAGTCATAGCCCTAGGGGTGTAACGCCTGCTGCTGTCTGACTAAATGTATATACTGAGTTCACCAAACTGCCCAGTAAGGCCTTCTCTTAATGTCCACACCCATCTATTAATGCTACTCTCAGTTTTGGTTAGAGAAGCTTCTTTTTTCAGATGGTGGCGACCTTGGGATGACACAGAAGGCACCACGGTGCTGAGAACAAGTGACAGAGGAGTCCCCAGCACTGAAACATCTCTAACACACCTTCCAAGGCTCAGGGTTTATTGTGGAAGAGGAGGCGGAAAGAATGTAAGAGCCAAAGGAAGAGTAGACTCTTTACAACGTGCTTCTCCAGACACAAAATGGCCTGGATATCCATGACCTCACAGTGCCTGACACTACCTACACAAGACCATCATGATAGGAGGAAAAGATGATGACATCAAAATAAGAGAGAGACTGATTGAGAGGGAGACGGGATATGATGGAGAGTGGAGTTTCAAAGGGGAAAGTGGGGGGGGGGAGGGTGGGAAGTATCATGGGATATTGTCTACAATTAAGGAAGTTGTCAATAAAAAAACTAACTAATAATAATTTAAAAAGAAAAAAAAAGGTATTTAAATAGAAGAGGAAGCTTTACCCTAAAACTAAAGGTTGGTAAATTCCAGTGCCCAAACTGGGTCACCTCCCCCACAGTGAGCTGTTGGTCAGGAAAGCCCATGAGGCCCCTCAAACAATGCAGATCAAAGTACTTGGTTACCCAGCAGAACTAAATGGCAAGATCCTATTGCCGAAGACATCACAGGCTTAGATCCTAGAACATTAATCAAGCTGTAACTGAGATGGAAGCCAGATCCCTGATGGTGGACAAAAGTCACCGCCAATGTGAATTAGCAGTGGATCCTTCAAGCTACAAAATCCAACAGCTAGCCATCCATGCACCCATCCATGCAATAGTGGCACATAGTTATGGGTGTAATCAACTGCTCTCTGATTGGATGAGAACTGCTCAGAAGGAGGGAACTTATGCCTGGTACCGGGAATCAAGTCAGAAGCCTGTGGCTTGTAAGGTCACAGACCCTAGAGGGAAGCTTCCACCAGTCTTTGGCTAAATGAAGGGCTTTATGCTCTTCAAAAAGTCTTCTAAATGTATGTTTATCTCCTTTGATCAATCCTGCTTTCACTTGTGGTCAGAGAACCTGCTTTTAACAATGGTGATGAATACCATGGAGTCCCAAGACCCATCACAATGACTAGACAACCTAGCTCCGGACGAGTCATCTCTGCCACACCTGCCAGGGCCCAGGAAGCAGCAGAGAGAAGTGGTTAATGAGCACTGCTCTCACTGCTAGCCAGAAACGTAGATGGTGAGACAATGAGGAGATTCTAAACTCATCACAGCAGAAAATAGGAGGTTGCCTGAGAGCTCAACACTGAAGGAGATTTCCTTCTAACATGTTCTCCAAGGCTCAAGGAACATTGTGGAAGAGGGAATGGAAAGAATGGCAGAGCCACATAGTGGGAAGGTATACTCTGAGACATTATCCGCTCCCCCCCCCCCCGAGACTGACATACCAATAACCCCACTGATGAGGGCCTTCAGTGGAGTGGAAGTGGGGAGAGGGGACAAAAGAGGATAACCTGATGGGAATATGACCAATTTGAAATACATTCGTATATTAAACCCAGAACTGCCCAAGGACACCAAAGTGGTGTCCACTGCTAAACTGTTTGCTCATTGGTAGGTGAGAGGGGGAGGAGCTGTCTGTGTAGACAGATGAATGAAGAGTGTAAGAGAAACTGAGTTTGTTTTTTCTCCCTCAATATTCTTACAAGAATATCTATGCGAATCCTCATCAGATCTTCCTCTTACAGGGCCGCTGCCTATAAAAGAGAAACTATAGAAGCGGCAGCCACTTAGCCTCACACAGGGAGGGGGCAGGATATGTGAGATGCTATGAAGAGTTCCTTCCAGGTGGCAAATCCTGTCAAGGCGAACTCTCTCCAAAGTTTAAACTAACTTTAGAACCTCAGTCCCATGTACATGAAATCTGTCTGCAATGAAACGACTGCACTGCCAGGCATTTCTGACGATGCCTGACACTTACATAGGAAGAGAAGAATGGCAACGACTCGGCAGCCAGTTGTGGGCTGGCGCAAGAACCATGGCTGTCACTGGCCAGGCAGTTGTGCCCTGGTTTTAATCTTCCACAGTTCTTAGTTCGGATAGCCTCCATTAGTCTCAAACAAAAGGCCTGTGGCTGAGCAACATTTTAGTATGAACCTTCCTATCAAGGTGTCACAGGTGAGCACTGTAATCCTGGACCTCCAACCAGTGCAGCCCAGTTTCATGGTAAAATGTCTGGTTTAAGGATAGGCCTATGACCAACTGTGTGAAGAACCAGTCACCACTGAAAAAGCACGGGGTTCTTTTAATTGGCAAAGGCTACTGGATATAAGCTTGGGGATACCTGGTAACTGAGTCAGCATAGAACAAGTCGAGTTAAGAGCTAGAGAGTATCTCTAAGAAAGGTGAGATACAGTCCTGCTGAAAGGTGGACACACCATAGAATTCATATGTTTACTACAACTAATTCCAGTTTTCGGTATAACCAGGTCAGTGAGATTACCACTACCTGCCGACAAGAGTCTTGATGCAGACAGACCTTTCGTAGTAACTATTTCATGAGAAAATCTGAGGGTTTACTATAGACAATGAGCGCACTGTGTTAATTGCTTTCAGCTCCATTATGCTATCTTATTATTCTTACTTATTCTCATAAAGTAGTTGCTATTATTACTTTCTATTTAACAGGAGAAAACTAGAGTTTTAAAACAACTAAATAACTGTCCCAAGATTCCAAAGCTGGTAAGTATGCCTACTCAAGTCCACACTTATACCTACTTCATGAAGATTGGGAAAACTTGGCATATAAAATACTTTAAGACTTATGGTAAATTGCTAGTCTTTACAATAAACTTCAAGAAATTTTATTCATGACTAAAAAATTCTTTTTAACAAGTGTACACTGTAATTTAAACAACCTTCCCCTGGCCCCCCATTTCTGACCTCCAGGTCCTTTTCTCAAAGATAACACTGCATAGTTACCCAGACAACCTATCAGATGGTCTATGTAAATAAATACAAGTACATGTACATATAACACCAGCACAGCTTAACATTTTTTTTTTACTTACACAAATGACAGAACATCATACACTGTTTTATCAATAACATGTTCTGGAGTGTGATACTTGGTAGCACCTACTGAATGATTTTAAGCTGGTCATGGTGGCACACTTCTTTAATACCACCACCTAGGAGGTGGAGGCAGAAGGACCAGGAAATAAAGGCCAACTTCAACTATAGACCTTGTTTTTCATCAACTGCATATTACTGTATTCATTAATAGAATATGGCTTTACTTAGGTAGATATTCATAAATCAGCATTCAATACTATAGTATAAAAATTTCCCATAAATCTCGGTGATGGCTCTGTGGGGCATACTGCAACCATCTTCTCAGGCACAAAGCATAAGAATTCCCCTGCAGTCTCATGCAATCAGTAAACCCTGGTTTGCTCATATATTTATCGTGACTTTGATGTCCCTGGTCTTAATTGCTATGTCCCTTCCCTCGTTACACATGGTGTAACAGGATGACTAATACACAGCCCAGGTTTGCCCACTGGACTCTAACCTTGCACATGGCATATCAATCTTCACATTTACACTTTTACTGAAAAAAATGAAATAATCTCTCAAGATCTCTTGGTAAGTAAATCTCAAGGCTGCATTTCCAGCCACTGTGTGTGTGTGTGTGTGTGTGTGTGTGTGTGTGTGTGTGTGTGTGGTTTATTCACCACATGACTTGGAAAGACTTCTAGGAAATATACTGGGGAAAAAATTAAAACTGCAGGAAGATATGTAGAATATAATCTCATGGGCTAAAAACTATGATGCTTATTTCACTATAAATTTTTCATATAAGCATAGAAGAGTAGTCTGGAAAGATCCTACTAAGCCAAGCATGGTGGTATAAACCTGCAATCCCAACCAGCGCTTGGGAGGAAAAGCAGGACTATTGTGAGTATGAGGCCAGATTGGGCAACATAACAAGACTCTGTCTTAAAGAAACAGACAAAACTTAGCCAAACAACACATCAACAAAAAATAAAACAAACAAAAAGATTGATTGATACCAATGTTCATAGAGGTTGGCCAAGAGGCAATGACTTTAAGTATATTTCTATAACATATACTAGATCTCAACAGTGCATGTCTATGCACATATTAAATTTATATCAGGCAAACCAGCAATTTTAGAGAGTAACCTGAACACCCACATTGTTTCTAGCACTCATCTATTAAAAATAGCAGTTTCATGAATATTTGTATTTTTGCACTTGTGTCCAACATAAATGACCAAATTTCAGGGGAAAAACAACTCAGTGGGCTACTGTACATTTATATAAGTCAATGTTACGCAATGACTAAGGTTTACATTTACATACACAAAAAAAAAAAAAAAAAAGTCAGCCAGGCATGGTGGCACATGCCTTTAATCCCAGCACCCAGGAGGCCGAGGTAGAAGGATTGCTGTGAGTTAAAGGCCCACCTGGGACTACAGAGTAACTTCCAGGCCAATCTGGGCTAGAGTGAGACCCTGCCTCAAACAAACAAAAAAATCAGTGAGTGTGAATAGTAACACTGTATTTGTGGGGGAAATTACATACATAGGAACTAAGTATAAGAATATATAAGCCGGGCATAGTGCTGCATGCCTTTAATCCCAGCACTCGGGACGCAGAAGTAGGAGGATTGCTGTGAGTTTGAGGCCAGCCTGGGCTAGAGTGAGATCCTACCTCGAAAAACCAAAAGAATATATATATATGTTCCACACCAAACAGTTTAAAACATTCACTTTTGGGTGACAGTCTTACGGTAATTTTACTTTCCTCTTGGCTTTTTATGCTTCAAAATCATCTTGAAGTGAGCATGGGTTACTTGCATAACAAGAAAAGCAAAAATCATTTCCATTTGGGTTAAACAAAAGAAGTCTGGTGGTTTATTTTTCAAGGCTATTGAAAGTCTTTGTGTCATTATAGCACAAGGGTTCAAGTCAGAGGCAGAAGGAGCTAACAGGAAGGGCACCCCAGCTTTATGGTGGGAGGGGAGTAAAGTAATGCTGTCTTACCCACCATGCAATGGGGCCACAGGAGAAATGAAATAAAAAACAAGCATGGCCTGCTATGTACTAATAAATGAACGCGGAAACAGACCCCTCTTCCCCAGTTTATAGGAAATCTGAGCCAGGGAAGAACTGGAAAGATGAAACGTGGTGTCTGTCTCAAAGTCAAGGATGAGACAGGCATTTTGAGCAGAGGAAGGAAAATAAAACAAGATAAAAACAATGGTTTAGCACATCAGTGACATAGCCCGAAGGAGGGAGAAACTAAACCACAGTGGCCTCTTTGTCAGATTCCAGCCACTGGGTTGGGACCCAAGGATTTTAAAACACCTAGTCTCTAGTGATGTTTATGTTAACATAGCCTGCCTCATTTTTCATTTTCAGCTTATTCAACTATTGATAAAGTACTTGTATAGCCATTCTCTCATTGCTGTAATGGGATACCAACAAGAAGCAACTTGAGGGAGGAAGGCTTTATATCAGTTTATTCTGGTTCACAATTAAGAAGGGACACGGCACATCAAGGAGGCAGGAACTTGAGGAGGCGGCTGATCATATTGCATGGGCAATATGCTTCAGGTGGACATCATCATTTTATTTGATGCCCCTCCTGTTTACACTGGGATAGTGTAGTCTTGGTTCTGAACACACAAGATGTGCACTTTGTACACAAGCACACCACACAAGGCACATGAAAGCTGCCTGACATACCTCAGCTCAAATTCGAGACTATTCCATGTTATGAATTGCAGTGCTTTCACTGTGCATTCAAAGTTTCCTGCTCTTATTACAAAATTGCTTAATTAGGAAAACACAGACTTTAAAGATTTTTCTACCATCATTCCTTGTCATGTAAGTTTTAAATTAGTACATTTTTGGATTGCATTGTGTTAGAATATGTGGTTTTATTTTATTTATTTATTTATTTATTTTTTAAAAAGGACTAAACTTTATTGACAAACTGCTGCAGACATTTTGACAGAAGTTTAACCTACCTATTTAGGCAGACTACACATGTAGCATGTTATCTTCAGAAAACAAAACGGGAGGACGGTACAAACCCATTAGGACTTCAACTTATGTACAAAGTGGATTTTGATTCCTTTTTCACTCAGCTGCAGTGTCCCTTTTTATATCATCCTAGTGTTGAGACATACTTGACTCACTACCTTGGAAACAGTTCAATTGACACTGTCAATTTAATGAAATCTTCAGCTTTTGGCCCCAGTGTCCAAGTGAGCTTTTCATGGAGTACAGAATCTGAGGTGGACAAAATACTTTTGACCTTTTAAATTCTGAAAATGTAATTATTACGAGTATTACTAAAATTACTATATCAAGTTCAATTAAGGTGGCCAGCTCCCCCAATCAACCTCCTCAAAGCCCACTCTCCCTCCACTAAGTATCTCTCAACACTATATGTCTGGGGATAGATTTCAAAACCCACAAAATGAAAAAGTCAGTTTTACAAACCTAATTTTGTAATTGTATTTTAAGTCAATTAACATAAAAAATTACATCAACCATTTAATTTATGAGGATCTTTCAAATTAAAATTTAAACTTAAGATTCAACCACCATGTGCTTTTAAAGGAAATGTTTTTAGACACATCTGAGCTCATTTTTACATGGTGCCACCTACTGCCGTTAATGTTTGTGATTTTAAATCTTTAGCAGCCCTGAATTTTGAAATGTAGCCTAGTTTGGGATTCTGCAACTACAACTTTACGGGATTCCTCAAATCAAAACTAAGAGAACATTGACAAGCCTTTACGACAGAACCTTTAAGCAAGCAATGTCACTTTTGAAACTAATAGATCTGTGTTTTTTTTTTTAACTCAACTTCTCTTTTTTATTATAAAAGGTACAGTTAAACAACAAAGAACAAAAACATCTACACACTTAAAAAATTATTTTGATATTCTTAAATCTATTTTACCTCATTTTAAAATACTACATACAGAAACCAGGATGAAGAATTAAGAATGGAGGAAGGTAGCTAGATGCGGTTGCGCATGCCTTTAATCCCAGCACTCGGGAGGCAGAGCTAGGATTGCCATGAGTTCAAGGCCACCCTGAGGCTACATAGTGAATTCCAGGTCAGCCTGGGTTAGAGAGAGACCCTACCTCAAAAACCCACAAAAACAAAACAAAACAAACAAACAAACAAACAAAAGAATGGAGGAAGGTGGGAAAAGGGGACCATGAAGAAAAACATTTAGACAATTATTTGTCTGTTGTGGGTAAAGCCACAGGAATCCTAGGATACAAGAAATCAGTAACACCTTTCCTCATAATTGATATTTTCCCCTCCTGCTTTTTATTTATTATTTATTAATTTATTTTTTTATTGACAACTTCCTTAATTGTAGACAATATGCTCTCTGTATGTTCACTGGCCTAGCTGGGTGGGGGTGGTGGGGGGCTTCAGTGATGGCCTGGTCCCATTCTAATCATCTTGGCCATAAGCTTCGTTTTTTGAGTCTTGAACCTCCCCACATCCACAGTCATGGTATTCTGAATCCCCTGGGCTCTGGCTGGAATAGCCTTCATCTCCTTCCTAACTCTGCTCTGCATATGTATCATCACAGCCATAGCATTCATGTTTCTGGTGCAGGTGGTACAGGCAAAGGTATTCTCTGGATGCCTGCTGTTCGAGTCTTGGTGCTGGAGCACCCCGCACAGTAGGTGGGAGTGGCACTTGTGTCACAGTGGCCCTCTCACTGGCTTTCCATGCACCAAAGCACCCCGAGGAGGTCCAGCACCACGGTCCCTGGGAACAGGCGGAGGCGGTGCACCACGAGAGCGCTCGGGTGCTCCACTCAAGTAGGACAGCTCTAGAAATTGCTCCTGGCAGATCGCATCCACCGTATCTGGTACTAGGGATTTCTTGACTTCCTCCATGGCATGGGCCATAAGAGCATAAGCTTCACATGGGGGTCGAAAGACTTCAACGAAGACATGCAGACCCATATTCAAATCAGCGTATTGGGGTCTCCATCTTTGTGAACCCCTTCCTCCTGGCACTTGGGAGACAGAGACTGGGCTAGAATCAGAATGTGTGATTTTTAAATCATTCAGTGAACTTTGGTTTGGGATTATGACAGAAATTACAATAATTTCTGAAATGGTCCTAAATATACTTCTGTCACTTGGCTCTGAGTTTATTTGAAGCAGTGTTCTCAGCACTAAGGATCATAAAATTAAAATAGCCATTAATTCTGAAAATCACTGCAGATGTACCCTATTCTGCAGAGTCAAACATTTAGCCAGGACTGATCTACCCTTTCCCCCCCTGTGAGCGTGGAGATTGAACCAGGGTCTGCGCATGCCTGGCAAGCAGTCTAAAGTACATCCTCAATCCAAGCACATCCATCTCACTAGTGCAAACTTGCTTTTGTCTTTAATAGATGGTGCAGTTATATATGGCTTTTAAAATAAATTATGATTTAGTATTGGTAAATGTTTGACTTACATACCTACTTTATACACCTATCTGCCTGTGAGTAAGTACATAAACACTTCAGGTGAAAACAGTCTGAGCCAGCATGACCCAGTACAGGCCTACCTTGGACTTGGGAATCTTTGAATTTCTAGAAGACCAGCAGATAACATGCTGATGGCTACTCTGTCAATGGATCAAAGGTGCCCTAAAGGACATAGCACCGTGGTGATGCCTGGGAAGGCCCAGGACACCAACTTAGGATGGGAGAAGGGAGGGTTCTACACTTCCTGGGGTCTGAAATCTTGGTGGTGGTTCTGGCTTCCTCTTCCCTGCCTATTGTCCGAGTCCAGTTCTCTCATCTTCTTGATCCTATGAACTATCCACAGCCTTACAATAAATTTTTCTTTTGTTTCAATAACCCTAAGCTGTTTCTGCTTACAAGTACCCTTGTCCCATTATTAATCAATTGCCTTCCTGGAACACCTCCAAATGGTACTGTGGAGGATTAAATTATATTCCTTAAATAGCTGAAGACCTGGACTTCACTTGACAATTTGGCTAAGGACAGAATTCAAGGCTGGCTATCAGGTGTCCTTGAGTCACAAAGGCTCGTTTTTATATCCTACATCAATGATGAGAAACCAGTCAAAATCCCATTCTTATCAAATATCTGTATTTTTTGGGGGTGGGGGTGGGGAGTGGTGCTGTGGATTAAACTCAGGGCCTCAAGCATTTGGGGCAAACACTCTACCACTGAGCTACATCCCCAGCCCTGATTTTCAATTTCTACCTCCTTAGAAGATTCTAGGCCTGTTTTAAATTTACTACATGTTTTCTTAACACGTCTCTATCTGAAGCGTGCATCTCCTACTATGAGAAGAACACGCAGCTCCTCGGCCTCCAGCTATGAGGAAGGAGTATTTGTACTGTCTCTACTTCTCTTGCTGCCTCTGTCTATCAGGCATATTTTAGTTATTAGTACTGTTGTGTGTGAGTGTGTGTGTGCTGTGCCACTGCGCACATGTGGAGGTCAGAGGACGACCTTGGGATGCTGGTCCTCTCCTTCCACCTTGTTCCAGACAGGTGAACACCACTATAGCTAGCCCAGGAGCTTTGGGACTCTCTAAATCTGTCTCCCATTACCCAGGGCATTAGTCACTTTGCCTCCAGCTTTACACAGGTGCTTGTAGACCAAGCATTTTTAACCTCAGGGCTATTTCCCCAGCCCCTCCATCAAGCATTCTTAATCTTTTCAGACTGGGTTCTGGAGCTGCTGTTTTCTGGTCTCCATTTCCTGGTCATTTTATTGTACTTTTTTATCATCAATCAAATTTACCTTCCACTTTGCTACTTTGGACAATTAGATTTTTGTTTTGTTTTTTTTTTTTTTTTGGTTTTTCAAGGTAGAATTTCACTCTAGTCCAGGCTGACCTGGAACTCACTATGTTGTCTCAGGGTAGCCTTGAACTTACGGTGATCCTCCCATTTCTGCCTCCTGAGTGCTGAGATTAAAGGCATGTGCCACCATGCCTGGTGACAATTAGATTTTAATCTTCTGTGATCAACTTATTTCTATGGCATCATATATTGTTTTATGAATAAAGTATCTTCTCTCCGATGATACGGATTAATGCTTTAAAATTTTAAGTGTTGTTGTTTCCTATTTAGTTTATTTTCTCTATAGTGATTTTTCGCCATCTTACTAAAGCAATCTTGGTGCTTGGGATGCAGCTCAGTAGTACAGCATCCCCCTAGAAAGAGCAAGGCCTTGGGTTTCATCTATATAGCGTGAAAACTGAAATAAAATAACAAAGCACACTTTAAAAAAAGCAGCTCTCACTCTACAATGCCAAAACCTTTTCTCAAAAGGTCCAGTTCAATGCCTCTGGTCTGCGTTTGGCATCCTCTCAAATGTGCTGTTGTGCTGTGTGTGTTTTAGAGTGAAGCAAAGCAGTAGGAATTGGGGAACTTTGTAATGTATTTGTGACCCAAGATGCTTCTTTCTTTTTTGTCTAGCGTGGCACAGAGAAGCCAAGGAGTTAGACGCCCCTACCTGAGAAAGCTTGTCAATGTGAATTCTTTCAAGGTGAATAAAAGAAGTTCAAAGCAGGATGGAAACCAATCCACTGAGAGAGATTTATCCAAAAGGTATCTATGCAGGAAAGAAAATGTAGACTCTAGATATGTAGTCCACATCAGAACCTTCTTCAATCCCATTTGCTTTTGTTACATCTGTGCTTCTGTGGCTCTCCAAGGCCACTCTTTTTTGAGATAGGGTTTCGCTGTAGCTCAGGCTGACCTAGAATTCACTAGTGTAGTCTCAGGGTGGCCTTGAACTCACAGTGATCCTTCTACCTCTGCCTCTCAAGAAATGCTGGGATTAACAGCTTCCTTCCAGTGTTTCCTGACTTAATAGGCCAGTAATTCTTGGCATCTCAGAAAGCTGTTGAAATTACTTTTCCATCCTCATTTTTAGTAACCGGGAACAAAAAGGTTACTTATTTACTTCTAGGGCATCCAGCCTTGCTATGTATCCAGGTGGTCCTTGAACTCACCATTCTCCTGTCTCAGCCTAGTGTTGATGGTACAAGAGCATGCAACCCACCTTCCAGGTTCATTCTTCTTTGGGGCTGTAGGGAAAGGAGGTGACATGACAACCTGCTCACCTGACACAGAAGTCAGTGATCCAGTACATTTTGTAGCTCATGCATTGGCACAGACCTGTGACCCTCCACCAGGGAGGCAGAGACCGAGACAGGAGGTTCAATGCAGCAAGTTCAAGGCTAGCCTGAGCAAGGGTTACAGAAGGATTACAATATCTCAGAAACTGAAGTCAAACTGCCCACTATGTAAGGCTTATCTCCTAACAAAGACCACGGATTCGAGTGCACTGTTATCTTCCCTAATCCCGTCTTTACCTCCACAAGTGACAGGGGTCTTAAAAACCAAAACGTGCCGAACACGGGGCTACATGCCTGTAATTCTAGCACTGAGATGAGAGGCCAGCCTGGACTACATAGTAAACTCTTGCCTCTAAAACAAACAATGAAAACAAGGCAATAAACAAATCTCTGAAAACCCATTATGAGATCCTTTATCTACCCAACTGAGAAGCTTAAGAAGGACCTGATTAATAATAAGTTAAATAAACAGGGGCTGGAGAGATGGCTTAGTGGTTACGGTGTTTGCCTGTAAAGCCAGAGGATCCCGGTTCGACTGTCCAGGACCCACGTAAGCCAGATGCACAAGGAGGTGCATACATCTGGAGTTCGTTTGCAGTGGCTGGAGGCCCTGGCATGCCCATTCTCTCTCTCTCTCTCTCTGCCAACCTCTCTCTCTCTCTCTCTCTCTCTCTCTCAAAATAAATAAATAAATAAATAAATAAATAAATAAATAAAAATTTACAATAACCAGAGATGCCAGTGGCCCTTTGTACCCTGTCCCAGTGTCTTTGGGATGGGCACACCGCATGCGCACAGTGAAGAAGCTTCATTAATCTGGCGTCTGCATGTGATATGCTCTTTCAGAAACAGTAGGGGAAACTGTAATTACACTAACATAAAAGAGGGTTTTAAATACACTCATCAGATTTGCAATGTTGTTTCCTAAAAATTACTGCAAACCTTAAATACGTAAATACAACCCATAAAGTGAAATTTGAGAATGTTTTGGCTACCTGAGTTTCTTCTTTAAAGTTTGGCAAAAACAAAACAAAACAAACAAACAAACAAAAAAACCCCAAAAAACCAGTAAAGTGTCTTCACTGCTGGAGCTCAGACTGCTGTTGCAGCCACCCAGCCCATGTGCCTTCCCACAACAGCAGGGATGCACTAGGGAGAACGGTTTGGTCCACTCCACTTCCTTTCTAATTTCTGGTATTCAGGTTTTGAGTGGGGTGAACAGGCTTGGCAAGCACTTCTGTAAAGGGCAAGGCAGTGAGTTATGTGAGGCTCTGCTGCGGCCCCTGAACTCTGCCTCTTCACCAAGAAAGCACACCAAGGACATCTGACTGGGCTGACCCAATAAAGTATATTTACAAAACAGGCAATGGGCCACATCTGGGCCACGTGCCAGTGTAAGGACTATTGGGATAAACGCCTCTTGCAACTTATGTTCTCACTGAAGGATCCCAATGTCCTCATACCAATTCTAAAATGTTTATGAAGTGAGAAAGCCAGCCATCGTTTCAGGCAATGGAATGGCAAGTCTGGATCATGCTTAGGCATTTATTTGAGGCCTAGAAACATGTATTGAATAGCTGGATGCTAATAAAAAACGTAAAAAAAAAATAATAATAAAAGAGATTCAAAAGAACAGGAAGCTGATATCTGCTGGTCTGACATGGTATCAGGGGCCTGTGGCACTTAAACCGATGACTGGCATTCCTAACCCCTGACTGAAACCTCAGTTTCCTCAATCCGTGCGTTTGGAGTTTCCAGGCTGCAACAGGACAAAGAGCTCATGAGGTAGAACCTGGACCTTCTTAGGTTGAGAAGATGGAGCCAGGGCTAAAGCAGCAGACTCTGGCTAGAAAACAGAGCTTGGAGATCAGCAAAAGGTCATGCTAGGGACTCAGCAGGGCACCTAGCACAGGGTCCTTAAAGCTGGAAAGAACTGGCTCCTACAGAGACAGACTACAGGGCTCACTGGTCTTGTGGGGCCAGAATTGTCCATGTTCCTCCCAGACAGACTAAGGACGCTTCATAAGCCATGAGGTGCAGGTAGAGTACTGAGAAGGGAATCTGTTGCCTCATGGAGGAGGCAACATTAGCTTTCCAATAAATACTGCTCTGGTCCTATCTAACAAAGCAAGATCTAAAAGAGGAATGTAGGAAAAAAAAAACCCCTAGGGGCATTATGAGACAAAGTTCTAGAATATTTATATAAATAAAAAACATCTGGTATCCAACGATGACTTCAGGTTGTGTAGGGTGGTGCATGCACATAATTCCAGCACTTAGGAGGCAGAGGCAGGAGGTCTGCTGTGAGTTCGAGCCAGCCTGGTGTACATAGCACGATCCTGTCTCAAGAAAACAGTGAGAAGGAAAGAGGTATAAAAATATGACTCATATTCAGAAGAAAAATCAACTGAAGAGCCGGATTGGTGGTGCACACCTTTAATTTAGCACTTGGGAGGCTGAGGTAGGACAACTGCTATGAGTTCAAAGCCAGCCTGGGCTTCAGAGTGAGTTCCAGGTCAGTCTGGGAGAGAGTGAGATCCTGTCTCAAGAAAACAAAAACAAAACAAATCAATTGAAGCCAGTCCAGAAAATCAGAGTGTTAGGCACAACAGACAAAACACATATAAATGTGTTCTATATCTGTGTTTGCTCTAATTAGATACCCAGAGGCCATGAACTTACAAAACCAAGAAGCTGAATGCACCCAAAACACAACACAAAGAATCCCATCAAGACAGACAGTCATGTTGCTCAAAACCAGTGAGGAAGAAAAAAAGGAGGGTAAGGGGGCTGAGGAGATGGCCTAGAGGTTAAGGCATTTGCCTGCAAGGCCAAAGGATCCTGGTTTGATTCTCCAGGACCTACAGGGGGTGCATGCATCTAGAGTTCATTTGCAGTGGCTGGAAGCCCTGGTGCGCCCATTCACTCCCTCTCACTGCCTCTTTCTCTCTCATAAATAAATAAATAAATAAATAAATAAATAAATAAATAAATCATATATAAAAGGAGGGTAAGAAGCTAGGCATGGTGGGGCATATCTATGATGCCATCACTTGAAAGGCAGAGGTGCCAGCCAGGACTCCAGAAGGAGACCCTGTTTCAAAAAAAGCCCGTCCTCCAGAAGGAGGAAGAAAAAATGACACATTAACAACATCATAGTTCTGGTTTCTAACAGTGCACCCAGAAGACAGAGTAACTTCTTTGTAAGTACTGAAGAAAATAAACTGACAAACTTGATTTCCATACCTAGCTAGATTATCTTAATATCAAATATCCAAAGGGAAAAGAAGGCTTTCTCAGGAGTGGAAAAGCAGGAGGGCAGATGGCTCAGTGATAGAGTGCTTGCCTAGTGAAGTCCTGGACTTGAACCTCAGCAATTCAAGCTGATGAATCCACCAGCAGACTTGCAGTAAAGCATTATTAAAGCCTTCAAAAACAGACAAATGATGCCAGATGGAAGTATTGACCTACACAAAGAAAGAGTACCAGCCTTGGAAACCAGATGGCTAAATATGTATTTAAGTCTCCTTAAAAGATAACTGACTACTATACATACAGCAAATTATATTGTGGAGTTTCCAAGATATGCTTAAGTAACACATGTCAGTTAACAATGTGAAGGGGAGAAAGGGAAGTACTATGTACTGAGGTCCTAAGAAATATGCAGAGAGGCAGGTTACAAGAATGACTTTTGTTTTTTCTTTTCTTTTTCGAGGTGGAGTCTCACTCTAGCCCAGGCTGACCTGGAATTCACTATGTCGTCTCAGGGTGGCCTCAAACTCATGGCGATCCTCCTACCTCTGCCTCCCGAGTGCTGGGATTAAAGGCGTGCACCACCATGCCCAGCTACAAGAAGAATGTTTTTTTTTTTGTTTTTTTTGGAGAAAGACACAGAGAGAGGGAGAGGAAGACAGAGAGATGGGCGCACCAGCAGCCTCTCAGCTGCTGCAAACGAAATCCACATGTGTGCGCCCCCTTGTGGTCAAGTGAGGCATTGTGCCCTTGTGTCACTTTGCATCTGGCTAAATGTGAGACCTGGAGATTGGAACTGCTGGAGATTGGAACCGGTGTTCTTAGGCTTAGGAGGCAGGCACCTTAACTGCTAAGCCATCTCTCCAGCCCTGTTTTTTTTTTTTTTTTTTTTTTTAAATATTTTTATTTATTCTCCAGCAAAGAAAGGAAGAGAGAAAGAGAATATGGGTGCACTAGGGCCTCTAGCTGTTACAAACTCTAGAAGCATGTGTTATTTGGTGCATCTGGCTTTACATGGATAGTAAGTAATCAAACCAAGGCTGTCAGGCTTTGAAAGAAAGTGTCTTTAACCACGGAGCCATCTCCCCAGCCCACAAGAATGTTTATGATAGCATCATATTTAACAGGGAGAAGCTAAAGACCATCTAAATGACTATTTTCAGTATAAGGAAACGATTACATAAACAAGTCTATAGTCTACTCATAGAACCTTACACACGGGTCGTATTCTCTGGCTTCACCTGGCAAGAAAAAATAAGCAAGTTATGACTGTTATGAAAGCCAAAGTCTCCACCACTGCTCAAGATGCAGAAAGTATCTGGAAGGACGCTGACCAGTGCAGGAGAGGGAAGGGAGCACTAGAGAAGTTAGCAAGTTCTATTTGTAAGTCACTTAACAAAAAGTCCTGTGCCAGGCGTGGTGGTACACACCTTTAATCCCAGCAGAGGTAGGAGGATTGCCATGAGTTTGAGGCCACCCTGAGATTACAGAGTAAATTCCAGGTCAGCCTGAACTAGAGGGAAACCCTACTTTGAAAAACAAAAACAAAACAGAATAAAAGCACCGTAAAATAGAATACAAACAACAAAAATGCTAAAATTAAACAGCAAGTTGAAGGAACCAGAAGCTAAGGTGAAGGGAAGACTGGGGTCCAGCAGAGCCTTGGGAAAACTCTACTAACACTGACAAAGAATAAAATTCAGTAAAAATATGAATGAAGCTGGGGATGGTGGCTCACAGCACTTGGGAAACTGGGATAGTGCAAGACCTTGAGTCAAAATAAATAGAACAGGGCTGGACAGATGGCTTAGTAGTTAAGGTGCTTGCCTGCAAAGCCTAAGAACTCATGTTCAAATCTCCAGGTCCCATGTAAGCCAGATGCACAGTGACACAAGTGTGTAATGTCACACATGTGCACAAGGGGCGCACACGTCTGGAGTTCATGTGTAGCGGCTGAAGGCCCTGGAGTGCCCATTCTCTCTCTCAAATAAATAAATAAAAATAGAATAAAAAGACAAGCTGGGAAGATGGCTAAGTGGTTAAAGCTTGTTTGTAAGTCTGTTGATCAGAGCTCCATCCTCCTCAGTACCCATAAGGCTTGATACAAAGTGGCCCACATGTCTGTAATCACAATATGCCCATGGAAGTGGGAGGCAGAGCCAAGAGAATCTGGAAGCAGGCAGGCAGCAGTGGCAAGAGACCCTATCTCATAAGAAGGCAGAGAAACATCCAAGACTGTCCTCTGACCACACATGTGCTGTGGCACACAAGCACCCATATACACACACATCACATACACACACATAAATATAAAATAAGTAAGTAAAACTATGAATGAGTGGATGAGAGGGACGGAGGAACAGAGAGTTGAGGAGTGTGGAACATTTTTGCTGTATCAGCTCTCCACTTCTCTATATTTAAGTAGCTTGCAAATTTTCTTGAAACTAAAATTCAGGAGATACTTATATTGATATTTCATATCGATCATTTTAGCCAAGAAAAATGGATCTTTCTACAAATCATTAAAATGAAACTTAGTATTTAAAAAGTCACTGCAGACATGATGTTCTCTGATACAATACATGCACAACATGTAACACAACATGCTTGCAACAGAACTTTGAAGTTGTCTTTTTACCTAATCAAGTAAGTGGTTCTGGTTCACACTGCGGGCATCACAATGTTTTGGGATCATTAATCCTCTTCAGGTAATCCCCCTGCTGTCAGCTCACCAAGGCATTTCCTGTCTATATCACTAAAGGGCAAACAAGTGTGGAAAATCTTATAGACACCACACTTCATATGCCCCCAGTAAAGTAAATATTTTGGTGGGGAAATTGTCTTACATTGCCAGAGAGGAGCTGATGAAGGAAGACTCTCCATCAGGCCCCCTGAGTCTCTACCATTTCCATGGAAACCTCTAGGAACCTGGGGAGCACAGTGCTAAAATCACAGCCCCCCCCACACAACTAATGGGTTAGCTCTTGTCCTGATAATTTTACCAAAAAATGCTACCAAGTTCTGAGAAACCTTTCCCAGTGTGTGGGTTAAGGATGGACTAGAACCTGCGAAGTGAATGGTTACACTCAGACATGCACCACCTGGCTCTAAGATGAGAACTTCTTACAAGCTACAGAAAACAAGGAACAGACAAGTGACTCCCCAAGGCTGACCAGTTATCTCCCCCCCAAGTCGGGACAGTTGTCTAGTCTGAGAAGGAAGCAGAGGAGCCAGGCTGGGTGAAGTTCCTACCTAACTTGGGATTTTAAGAACCCTCAGTCAAAAGAATAAAGATATCAAAATAGAATGCTGTCTGGAAGAAGTCAAATTCTTCCACTTACATACTCTGGTTTCATACTTCACAGGTGCTGATGCCAGAGTCAGACTTTAACTCCATTACAGGGATGCGGGCGAACACTATGACAGAGACTATGGCTCGGAAGTCTTTTGCTTACCCATAGAAAGAGTCAGACAAGGTCTTTGTTAGCTTTTTTTTTTACTTTATAATGAGCCATTACCTTTGGGGTTCTGAAGAAAACTCAAACAGAAGTTGCCTCCGGCAGTGATTCCTAATGAGTGCATATGGAATTGTGTGCAACTTCCAAATGCAAATAAAAGGATCACAGAAATAGAAAAAAATACTAGGAAAAATTAGGCTGGAAGAATGGTCATCCCATTGCTTTGAAAATATGCAAACCTGAGAATTCAGAAGTCACCAAACATACATAGAAATAAAAATATCTTTATCTAAATGCACTTTGGGAAAAAAAAGTGCATGTGCTGTGTTCTGGAAGGGATGATGATAACTATAACCTTTACTAATGACAAAATCAATAGCAGACCATAAGTTTTATCAAGGGTCCTTGCTCTGTTCAGCAGCTTCATGACCATAGGAAAAATAACAATTTATTTAAACAGGAATTTCACTTACACAGTGAAAGATATCAGTGGGCAACAGTGGCAGGTATAGCTAAGTGGCCACTCAGATAGTCTGTCTCTTTTCAAAAAACTGTGTGTGTGTGTGTGTGTGTGTGTGTGTGTGTATCAATGTACAATGATGGTGCATAGTGCTCATGTGGAGGTCAGAGGACAACCTCGGGTGTTGCTTTTCTCCTTCCACTGCGTCACCCAGTTTAGCTGGCCTATGAGCTTCCAGATTCTCCTGGTTCTATTTCCCACTGTCACAGGAGCATTGGGATTATGACACATGCGCCATTTTGCATCTGGCTTTATTTGGGTACCAAGGAGGATCAAACTCAGGTTGACAGTCTTACAGTCAAGTGCCTTTCATGGCTGAAGTACCTTCCCACCTCCTGTTTCCTTTTTATAAGTTTATTCTTCACTACCATGAGCTTATGCATCTTGTGATATTTCTAAGCACTGGATGCTAGTTAATAATAGGTACCTACTAGTTGGGAGATGATGAGGCAACTAAGAAAGTACCCTAGTTCAAAGCTACTTAAACTGTGGGTCATGACCCCATATAGGGTCACATAACTAAATGTGTCGTGTGAAAAACTGGCCACAGTAAAAGGTTTCTGAACACACAGTGACCAAAAATTAATTGAAACTCTAACACAGAATGAACTCAAGGTGTTTGTGGTAGTGCATGCTGTATCTCATGAATTCACTGCAGCCTTGATCCTGAACACAGCACATGCATTTCATGCCATCAATATAGCCTGGAAAGAGCTGGGCTCTGACTATTGCACATTATAACGGCAGTGTCTTTATGCACACACACAGCACATTTTTATTTTCCCGTTGTTCCTCAGCATGTATCAGATCAGTGTATCTTTGGATTGTGTTGTGTTAAACAAACACGTCCACTTCATTGGTTTGTAAATTTGCTTGTCTTTAATAAATGGTAACCAAGAGAATTGTTTTAAAATAAATTTCCTTATGACTTCTCATCTAAATGTTTACTTTGTATACCTATTTTATTTGTATACCTATTTGTATTGTATACCTATTTTTACCTACATGCTTGGGTGAAAGGATGTTGAGAAGAAAGAACTTAACGAGCTCCATTCTAGTTGAACCCGACAAGCCAAGGAACAATGTTTTCCCTGTCCATAATATTTCCAGATGTAGTTCAGAGGGGCGCAGAGGAGAAATGCTCCATCTCTGAAGCCTTATTTTTATTTATTTATTTATTTTTTGGTTTTTCAAGGTAGGGTCTCACTCTGGTCCAGGCTGACCTGGAATTAGCTACGTAGTCTCAGGGTGGACTCGAACTCATGGTGATCCTCCTACCTCTGCCTCCTGAGTGCTGGGATTAAAGGCGTGCGCCACCACGCCCGGCTTCTGAAGCCTTATTGACAACATATCCTTCTACGTCTTCTCTGGTGCACTGCTGGGAAAGCTCGCTCACCTATGAGCCAAGTGAGTTCAAATATTGGAAACACACTGCTTTTCTTGAATGACCCTGAGTGAACCCCACAGAAGTCTGCCTGAGCTGGTAATGGAGAATACATCTGAGGACTCCCATTACCAGGGCTGGCTTTATAACAAAATAACCACCTGGCTATTTAAAAAGCAACAAATATGTGTGGGATAGGTAAAACTATGGAATTTCTATGAGTCAATCAAAGCTTATAGACCTGAGAATGTCACTTCACTTTAAAACCCAATCCAAAAAAGCCCAATTTTTATCAGACATATATTTGGTTACTGATCTTGAAATGACTTTGTTTCTTTTTTTCTACTAGTGCACTAACATTCTTCTTTTCAAAATCTATCTCTCTTTGCACACAGCACTGCTCACTCAAACATCATGTCATGACATGCAGGGTGGAAGAGAAGAGAGGCCAAGTGATCTGGCTCACACTCCAGTTAGGAGCACGGTCTTCAGGACTTAGAGCGGAGGGTAAAAGAAGGAAGTGTAAGAACAGATGTGGAAAACGTGTTACTTCTATTAGTGTATAATCCGTTCTCAAGTCTGTAAGACACGATATTTTTAAAAAACCTGGGAATTAGAAGAATGGCGAGACCCCTTGGCCAAGCTACAGATCCTTTCTAAGCCTCAGTTTCTCCACTTGAATAGAGAGGACCAGAAATGTTCCTGGAATGTCTGTCAGTGTCCGAAATTCACCCCTTCCAGAACTAAGCTAGACTAAGCTGAACTTGGCCAACACAAAATCTTCCAGAAACTTGATGATGAGAAGGATCCCCGGGGTTCGATGATCAGTCACTTTGTGATGAGAAGCGCCCGCCTCCAGGACAGAGTTTAACAAGTTGTATACTTCATCCTTGCTTTGCTCCGTCCAGCAAGAACATTTTGCTAAGAACATAAAGCAATGGACACTAACAGGCATATGGCCCACACCTGTCATCTATCTATCACTTGGGAGGTAGAGGGAGGAAGACCAGGAGTTCAAGACCTGAGTCAACTGCAAGTGAGGAGTGACCACAGTATGCCTCACCCAGTATCTCATTTCATGAGCTCTTTCTCCTGGTTCGTTAGGGTTTGGCCTTAGAACTGCCCAGAATTGTAGAAGGGAATAAGAATTTGTTCTGTCTCCACCTTATTACCATACTGTTATGACCAGACAGTACCTGTGTCAAAGCACCCTTGCTGCAGGGCGAGAGCAACAGAAGTCACTTTGTGATGAGAAGGGCCCTGCCTTCAGAACAGAGTTAAAAAATAGTTGTGTACTTTATTCTTGCTTTTCTCCCTCCAGCAAATTCTGTATGAATTTCTACAGGGAAACTTACACAGGATAGCAAATAAACACAACCACAGATTTGTATGAAGGCTATCAACTGCTGCTATGGACAAGGGGATGTCTAACAAGCCAAACACCAGGATCTAGAAAGGACCATTGCTCTCAGAGATAGGAGAGGCTGTGTAGGTCAAAGTCTCATGAGGGGGTTTGAATCCATCAGCTACCAGGACACAGCCAAATAGGAAAATCCAGCCCTGACCTCTTTGTGGCCACTGGCAACTGTCACAGCCTTTGCTTGCAGGCAATAAGCCAATGAGCAAGACCACTACAAGGAAACAGAGGATGGGCACACATAGGCCCTAAGAAGAGAAGCCATTCATGAAGTTGATTTGAGTTTAATCAAGCTGCTATTCAAACTACTCTTGGATATTCAAACTATTCTTGTCCTGACTGAACTAGCCTTCAGGACCCCTTTCTTGCATTTGATAAATGGTTCATATTAGAACAATCCAAATTTCTTTAAAATGAATGTTTAAATCTTGGTTCTTGGGACTGAGGAGATGGCTCAGTCTGTAAAGAGCTAGCCTTGCAAGCATGAGGACCAAAGTTCGAACCCCAGTACCCATGTGAAACACTGGGCAAGGATGTGCCAGATAGAGGGAGACAGCAGGATTTCTCGGGCTCACTGATCAGCCAGTCTAGCTTAGGTGGTGAGCTCCAAACAATGAGATGTCTCAAAAGAGGCAGGTGGCATTCCTCAAGACAGAGCCCAAGGTTGTTTTCTGGCCACCATATGCACGCACACCTTAGTGCATTACACACACAAGTTTCTCTGAACACACTTGAACATACATATATGTATGCATACATACACACAAATTCATTTGCAGTGTCAAGAGGTCCTGGTATGCCCATTCTCATTCTCTCTCTGCAAATAAATAATTTAAAAGTACTTTAATAATACCTATAGTGAGACAAAACCACAAATAAATATCTTAAGTCTTGGTCCTCAAACTTGGACACAAAATGGAATTAACTGACTGGGAGACTTGGAAAAAACCCCAATTCCCTGAGATACGAGTTTAGTAACTCAGCTGCTACAAGGTTAGGAGCAAGATTTCTGAAAGTTACCTGTGGGAGTCTGTCCTGAACAGTCACTCTAAGTTGAATGCTCATTGGCAACTGGGCTCAGATGTCACTGTCTGTGGGGCTCTGCCTGGACTGCGGATGCAAACCCCCATGCTGGTGTGGTGAGCACTCAGTCTCCAGGCAAGGCAGAGGGACTGGAAGGAACAATGTTGCTTTTGTGGAATGAACAAGCCGTCCATGCCTCAAAACTTCTCAACATATTATGGAAACCAGTTTTGCTGGTTTTTAATTACACGACCATGAGAAGCATTGGCCCGGTCTGCAGACTTTGGGATGTAATGTGCAAGACCAAAGCAGCAGTGATTTCTGGAAAATCCCTTAAGATGTTTCCCACTCTAAAAATACCAGTGTCAAATAACAGATGTCGTCATTTCCTGCTAGTCTTGACACAGTTACGTGCCAATCTTATCCACCCAGACCAATCCTATTCACCCAGAAGGCAGTGCTATAGGGTTGCAATCTGCCATTATGAAATTAAATATAGCTTTCTAAGGCCCAGGGCCTCAAACCAGAGCATGCTCAGATTTACCTGGGAGACTTACTTAAGAGTCAGATAGTTGGGCCCCTGTACACGGGATCTTTGGCTCTGTAGGGCTCAAATAAACACTTAGAAACTGCCTTTGCTAAAATGCATACTCCTCATTTGGGTCCACGAGTAGATGTGTAACCTCGGAGAGGGGTCAAAGCTGGGCATCTTTGCCTCCTTCACTTTCGGTGATAAGTCACTGTCCTTAACTTTTCTTCAGTCACTTTGAATTCCAGGAGGAACAAACCTTGTAGGGCAGCTTACCCATGCCCCTAAGATGAAGAGGGAGATGCTACACCCCAGAACAAGTTGCTGTCTTGTTTGAATCCAATCCAATTAGTTTCTTCAAAGACAATAGCAATTACCATAGTAACAGCTTATAGACCACCTTGCAGGATGCAAGCTGAGAAGATGGGCATGACCACACCTTGACACCTCTTGACCTCTCTCCATTGAAACCTAAACCTTTACTCAGTGCCCCAAATTGGACTTCGTATCACTGGATTCCTTTGTCTGTTCCTCTTTCCAATGTGGCCACAATCAACCTCCACTTCCTGCTTTTCTGTCTCATTCCCCTCTCTCCCTACCCTTTTCCCCCCTCAGGCTTTTGCCCTAAAACCCTCAGTAACAGGCCAAGGACAGGAACATGCATTTCTTTTTCTTTTTTTTTTTTTTTTTTGGTTTTGCAAGGTAGGGTTTCACTCTGATCCAGGCTGACCTGGAATTCACTATGTAGTCTCAGGGTGGCCTCGAATTCTCGGCGATCCTCCTACCTCTGCCCCCCCCCCCGACCCCCGAGTGCTGGGATTAAAGGTGTGCGCCACCACGCCCGGCGGAACATGCATTTCTGACATGTTCCCAAGTCATGTTGATACTGCTCATCCCAAGAACACACTTTTGTGAATCACCATGTTTCTATTCAACTTCAGGCTCTGGGACAGATAAACACTTGGAGGGAAATGAGGCAGTGAAGCTACACTTTGGGATTTGCGCCAAAAGGCAAAAGGAGCATTTCTGTAGGTGGGAACACAGAGCCCATAGACAGGGCTCAGGTAACTTCCCTTCTTCATCCATTAGTAAACATTGTCCTTGGATGGGAAAGCATCTTAAGTTAAAAAAGGATTGGGCTGAAGAGATGGCTCAGTTGGCCAAGTACTTGTTGTGTAAGTGTGAAGACCTGAGTTTAGAGTCCCTGGACCCAAGGCAATTCCAAGTAGGCACAGTGGCTGCCTGTAATCCCAGGACACGCTGGCTAGTGAGACCAGGGTTCAAGTGAGAGACCTGTCACAGTAAAATAGAAGTGACTGATTAAGATACCAAATGCCAAGCTCTGGCCTCCACAGAAACATGTGTACCCATTGTGCACATATGAACACGCACACACATACACACGAGAGAGGGAAAGAGAGAATTAAATGTTCTTTCTAAAAAAAGTGACCCATGGTTTTTTGTTTTACATGGAAATAGTGGTGGCTTTGTGATGGTGGCTTTTGAAGGAGGTCAAGGCTTTTAAATCAAGTGGTTATATCAGGGAAGTTGAATCTAGACTTTATAGGGTATTGGGATATACCTAAAATGGAGCAGATATTTAAATGTAAAATAATGCTACAGAAATTCTGCAAGAAATATGAATCAATTCTTCTATACAGAGGGGGACAATGGAAGGGGCTTCTTTTAACCTAAAATCTAGAAGCCATAAACGAATGGAAGAAATATACTATAGAAATTAACTTCTGTATCAGGCAAACCAAAACCCCTGAGAAAATGATAAATACATCAAGACTGTATCAGACTTGGAGCCAAGCTTCCTGTTTTATAAAGAGTCCTTGTAGATCAGTATTAACAACAACAACAACAAAAAGATCAACCCAGAAGAAAAGTTAAGTCAAGTCCACAAGCATACAGTTTAGTTTGAAAGAGTGAGAAGGAGAGAAACACAAATGGCCTTTAAACGAAAAGATGTCCAACGTCTTGCAATTTTTAGGTATGCAAATTGAAGCCATATGGATACAGTATATTTTGCATATGAGAATGGCAAAACCCCAAAATGTCGAACTCAGTTGGTAAAGCTCTCTTATCATTTGGATCATTTAATAAAGCCATCCACAAGGAAAGCAAGTTGGGCCTGGTGGTGCAGGGCTGTACTCCCCGGTATTGCAAAGGCAGAAGCAGGAGGATTTCAAATTCAAGGTCAGAATGGGCAATTTAGTGAGACCCTGTCTCAAAATAAAAAGTAAAGAGGATTAGGAATGGCTCAGTGGTAGAGCATTGCCTAGGATACGACAGGCCCTAGGTTCAGTCCTCAGTACAACCAAAAATATATAGAGAGGAGAAATCAACACCATCAGAAATACCTATTATCATCTACATCAGTGCTAATCCCGAAGTTCTTTTATAGGAAACTACCCTACAGAAGTAGTCATGCTATGAGGGTACTCACTACAGCTCTGGAAGTAAGTAGAGGCTAACAAAATGACTACTCAGAGGAGGCTGCGTTAACAACTGAGACAGCCATACGACAGACCATCTCACAGTCCTAAAAAAGTTGAAGAGCTCTGGATTTACTGACCCAGGAAACTTATAGTATTGTTCAATGCACAAGCAAGGTGTAGAGAGACAGCTAGCTGTCATCTTTTCTAAGACAAGAGGAAAACAAAAACAATTTTTAATATGCATAAGTAGTGGGAGAATTTGAAAACCTAATAGAAATGCTGACCTGTAAAAGACATTGAAGGACAGGGTGCATGGGAAGAGACCTGACAGCAAGAATTTTAAGGGAAACACCCTATGCAAGTCTTTCTTCCTTCCTTCCTTCCTTTCTTTCTTTTTTTTTTTTTTTTTGGTTTTTCAAGGTAGGGTCTCACTCTAGCCCAGGCTGACCTAGGATTCACCATGTAGTCTCAGGGTGGCCTTGAACTCATGGTGATTCTCCTACCTCTGCCTCCTGAGTGCTGGGATTAAAGGCGTGCGCCACCACGTCCAGCTAAGTCTTTCTTTTACACTAGTGATTGCAATCAAAGCATGAGACTACATCCAACAAGTGAGAATGCTTCAGTAAAACGAGTATTTCTTCCTCTACATATGTTTTCAGTATAATTCAAAGCTAGAAACAAAAAACAAGTAGCTGGTAAGTAGGGATGAGTGACAGGACTAAGCTGACATTACCAAAGGGCAGAGGGAAGAAGTCAGATGGCAAAGTCCACTCTGCAGCCACAGGCTGCCTTTACTGAAGCAGGTCTCTGAAGATGAAAGAGGCCTTCAGCTTACAGATCATTCAATTCCTAAAAATACCCTCTTCCAATTAAGCCAAAGAATTAACATTTCTTTGCAGCCCATGCTTTTAAAGTTGGCTCTGATGTTTGCCATAGGAGGTTCTTGCTCTGTGGCACCCTGGCTTTGTTTTAATAAATAAACAATCAAAACAAGCACCTAATTACAGACTTCAGGAATATAAAATTCCACAGGTCAGATGAGAAATATGATCTGCCCTCCCCCCACTTCTCAAACGTATCTTTTAGCTAATTCAAAAAGGAAACACTTTCAGATTCTGCATCCACAGAACACAGCGCGAGGCAGAGACATCCACGGAATAGTGCGTGAGGAAGAGCAGCCCATGCGGGCGCAAAAGACAGCTCCCGGCAACCAGAGATATGTAATGTACTTCATCCAGCTGCAGACAGGCTGGATCTACACACCCCAAACACGCAGGGGCCTGTGCACTACATAAGTGCTCTACCACTGAGCTACGTCCCAGCCCTATAAATACCTTTTTCTTTTCCTTTTTGTTTTTGACAGGGTCTAGCTATTGGTAGCCTAGACTGTCCTTAAACTCATGCTATGTAGTCCAGACTGAACTCAAACTTGTGATTCTCCTGTCTCAGCCTCCCAACTGATGGGTTATAGGCAAGCACCATTATGTCCAATTTTAAACATCCTATTTTAAAATATCCTAGGGCTGGGGATGTAGAGAGTTTATCTTCTAGCATGCATGAAGCCCTGGATTCAATCTATAGCATTTCATAAATTGGGCTTGACAGAACATGCTGTAATTCTATTTATTTATTTATTTTTGTTTTTTCAAAGTAGGTCTCACTGTAGCCCAGGCTGACCTGGAATTCACTCTGTATTCTCAGGGTGGCCTCAAACTCATGACAACCCTCCTACCTCTGCCTCCTGAGTGCTGGGATTAAAGGCGTGCGCCACCATGCCCGGCACATGCTGTAATTCTAACACAAAGCAGGTAGAGGCAAAAGGATCAGAAGTTCAAGGTCATCCTTGCCTACATACCAAATTAAAAGCCATTTTGGGTTACACAAGACCCTGTCTCCAAAAACAAATACAAAATCCCCAAATATCCCTTATAAAATACCAACTAAAAACTATCTTTGTTCAGGCTGTTACATGCACATATAAAATAAACACATTATGTCTGGGGCACAAGGAACCAACCAGCTAAAGTGTACCAACACTCAACCGGGGAAGCAGCACACACAACGAGGACATCAAGCCCGGCAGCTTGTCTGTCTTCACGAGCTAGCATTGCTTGGAGAACGGATTCTGACTTCTCTCAAGCGTTGTCTACGCTCTGCAGGGAAGCACGCATGACACCCAAAACCAAAAGGAGCCCACTACAAAGTAGCCTTCACCATCCACTCACTGCTCAGCTTCTCCCATTAGCACCTGTAATCTACCTTCAGAAAGAATGGGGCTGGACAAGTGAATGAAACTGGTATCAAGTCCTACCCACATGGCCCAGGGAAGAGCAGCAGAAGAGGCCAGTGTGGAGAATTACCAGTGTCATTGTCCTGGCCGTGGGTCTAACTCCCTATGCGCCCCAGAAAAAAAATCCCTTTCAAGTCCTCCATTTGCTCATCTCCAAAACAGGCTCATCTGAAAGTCAGGCCTGGAATTCCAATACTTTTCATTGTGAGAGCTTACCCAACCCAACAGCAAGAATAAATGGCAGCCTGCTAGAGACTGCTTACCATGAAACCATGAATGGCTGTGTCATATCCCAACTGCTCCCTTAGATGCTGGGAGTGCCGGGTGATGGTATCACCTACAGGGAAACTCTATTTCATCCTGGACTTTATCCTTGGAGGCTTGATTAGTTCAAATCCTTGTCATGTGCTAGGGGGTACCAGAAGGTTACAGGGGAGTCAATCTGGTATAGTGGTGAACAGTTGGTTACCTTCAAGATCTGCTCAAGTTTGGAGTTCCAGGAAGAGAACGCAGTGGCTCAGAGCTCTAGGGGCAGGGGACTAGTCTGATAAACAGCAAAATGGTCAACACTTAGCAGCTCAGTTCCTCTCTAATGAGTGTGTGGATGGTGCACACCCCATCAGCCTGTCACACACAGGCTAGTAAGGCAATATTGCTGAGCCCCTTTGTCCCTTGGCAAGAAACCACACTAGAGAAGCAGTGCCTTTCTCCTGCACTGTTTGCAGCTGGGGAACAGCAGCTCCAATGTAGTGGTTTGAATCAGATGTCCCCCATAAACTCATGTACTCGGGATGCTTGGTTCCGAGCTGGTGGGCATTTGGAAGGTGGAGCCTTGCTGAAGGAGGTGTGTTGTTGAGGGTGGGCTTAGGACTGTTACAGGTGGACTTAAGATCCACCCCCAGTGACACCTTCTCTAGCAGGCTGTGGCAGACTTAGTAGTGTGGTGGTTTGATTCAGGTGCCTACCATAAAACTCTTGAGTTCTAAATGTTTAATCCCCTACCTGATGGCAGCTTGGGAATTGGAGCCGCATGGAGGTGTGCTGTTGGGGGATAGCTTATGGGTGTTATAGCCAGCTCCCCCTTGCCAGTTTGGCTCCCTCTCCTGCTGCTGTTTTCCACCTGCTGTGGCAAAGTGGTGACGTCCAACCTCTGCTCAAGCCATGCTTTCCCTGCTGTCATGGAGATTCCCCTTGAGAAGATAAATCAAAATAAAAACTTTCCTACCATCAGCTGCTTTTGGCCAGGTGCTGTGTCCCAGCAATGAGAAGGTATCTCCTAGTCCCTCTTCAGCAACAGCCTCCGGTTTCTTTCTCAGGTTTGCGAGCTCTGCTCCTGTGAGTGGCTCCCTCCTCAATCAATGTTCTTCTGGGATCCGTCGCCAATCAGGTTCCTCCCTATGCACCTGAGCCTGGTGATGACACTCATTCTAACTGGATGCCTGCTTCATGTAAGTGCGTCCAAACCATGTGTGTAACCCCTTTCCCCTTCCCAGAGGCTTCCTCCCCAGAGAGGGACTTTAGCCTATGTGAGGGCTATTTTCCTGGTCTCCTCTTCCCCTTCCCAGGCAGGCTGGAAAGGGGAGAGAATTTCTTTCTTTCTTAACTCCCTAAAATAAATCTCATAACTTAATTTATCCTTCTCCGAGTCCATGTTTTCAATCCTTTGCTAACATGGAGAAGAACTGGAGACGAGAGCTGCTGGCATGGGAATTCTAAGCCTACTCAGAGCTCTCTCCTTGCATCACTGTCAAAAATAATCCAAAGGGTGGGTTACAGACCACTAATGGTGGCAAGAACTCCAGCCTTAACCTCCACCCACGGTGCTCCCCCTCTCCTGAATGACTTCTTACACCTGCAAGAACAAGTCCTTTGACCCTGAATGAAATCACTGCATGAAACTAGTATAAGTAACACATACAGGCCCCATAAGCAGACTGCCCAGCTAGTCCAACACGATGTCACTTCCCTGAGTTACAGAAGAGAAACAAGCAGCCAGGAAGCTGCAGTGGGCCGAGTCAAGCACAGCGGACTGTGAAAGCCACCAAGTGAAGACATAAGGCCAAATATACCCAACTTGTCATGACTATGTCACACTGTCCCCCAAACTGAAAACTTGTCATGACCGTGTCACACTGTCCCCCAGCCTGGAAACTTGTCAGGACCGTGTCACACTGTCCCCCAAACTGAAAACTTGTCATGACCGTGTCACACTGTCCCCCAAACTGGAAACTTGTCATGACCGTGTCACACTGTCCCCCAACCTGAAGACTTGTCAGGACCGTGTCACACGGTCCCCCAACCTGAAAACTTGTCATGACCCTGTCACACGGTCCCCCAAACTGGAAACTTGTCATGACCATATCACACTGTCTCCCAAACTGGAAACTTGTCATGACCGTGTCACACTGTCCCCCAACCTGAAGACTTGTCAGGACCGTGTCACACGGTCCCCCAACCTGAAAACTTGTCATGACCGTATCACACTGTCCCCCAAACTGGAAACTTGTCATGACCGTGTCACACTGTCCCCAAACCTGGAAACTTGTCATGACCGTGTCACACTGTCCCCCAAACTGGAAACTTGTCATGACCGTGTCACACTGTCCCCAAACCTGGAAACTTGTCATGACCGTGTCACACTGTCCCCCAAACTGGAAACTTGTCATGACCGTGTCACACTGTCCCCCAAACTGAAAACAAGCGTCTTGACTGCAAGAAGCTGTGGATTACACATTTGCTTTATCAGCAAATGCAGAGGAAGATGAAGGCTTCTTCTGATTCATGTGTACAAATGGGAAAAATGCATGTCTTAGAAATGGAGAAAATGGACTCATTTAACCAGCCAAGGATTTGAAGCTATTTGGGGGAAAACAATTGGCACCTGTACTCAACATGCGTACACTTTTAAAACGTTCCCCAAACAATGGAGTATTACCTGTTTACACAGCGCTCACCATGCGCGAGGTATTGCAAATAACCCAAAGATGACGGGCACTATACAGGAGCAAATACTCTAGATAATGCACGGAAGGGACCTGAGCATCCAGACCTTAATGACTCAGATCTACAGGCAATGCAAGAGCGTTTTCCCAAAGCCTTGTGACCCTGGGAAGGAAGATGAGGCAGACACTGGTCTACTTTCAATCATGGGGTGCTGCAGGCCAAGTACCTGGAAGGAATCACTCTCCTCAGCTGAGACCTAGAGGACCAGGATTCATGCAAGAGCCCAAAGCATATCAACGTTATGGCCAGTGAACTCTAAAAACACACGAGAACCCACCAGGTGGCTACAATTGTGCTGCATGTGGAGGTGAGCTGTGTCCTGAAACCGTGGCTCTCAGAAACTCAGCATCTGATGATAGCCTAGGCCTATATCCCAATACTACACCCATCCACAACTCAGGGGCCTCACCAACATCACTGGATTAACTTGCAACCTTCTCTTATCTCTCCTCTCCTCTCCTCTCCTCTCCTCTCCTCTCCTCTCCTCTCCTTCTTTGAGGCAAGCCTAACAGACTGGCCTGTTTTTTATGACAGAGAGAAAGAGAGAGAGAGAATTGGTACACCAGGGCCTTTAGCCACTGTAATTGAACTCCATATGCGTGAGCCATCTTGAGTGCATGTGTGACCTTGCACATGCATCACCTTGAGCGCCTGACTTATGTGGGATCTGGAGAGTTGAACATGGATCCTTAGGTTTTGCAGGCAAACACCTTAACCACTAAGACATCTCTCCAGCCCCGCTACAACCTTTTGTAAGACTCCATAACAAAGTATGGCATCAAACGGTAAAGAAAATATGTTTTCTGTGTTCCTGTTGCTGTCATAACATTTACAAGGGTCCTGCTTGTAACGGAGCAAGCAAAGTAGTCATGTAAAAGTGCCAGGCCTGGGGCTGCACTGCAGCAGGATGAGGGACACACCAAGGAGAGTGGAGCAGACAAGAGACTCACAAGCTGACTTTGGGGGAGGTGGCAGTTAATATTTTTGAGGGCCCACAAGAGATCGCAGCATGTTCTTGTTTTCTGAAGGAATGAACTAAGAAGCAGGCAGGCCACTCATCTGTCCAAGGGGTCAACTATCACTACACTGAAAAAAAAAATTCACAAAGACCTGAATGAAGTTGATTTCATAAAGAATGAACTTGTTAGGTGTGGTAGCTCATGATCTTCATCTACACAAAGGAGGCTGAGGAAATACGATTCCTGAGAGTTTGAGGCTAGCCCTGGCTACACAGAAGAAACCAGGTCTCAACCAAAATGAAATTGTGAAAGTTTCTGCCTAAAACATTGTATAGTCTGTAAGGCACCAGGGGAAAGGGTGCTGAGAGATAGCTCAGTGGACAAAAATGCTTGTTTTACAAGCATGAGGTCCCGAGTTTGATCCCCAGAACCTAGGTAAAAAAGCCAGGTGTGGTGCTACATACTTGTAATCTCACCAATGGGGAGGTGGACGGGTGGATCCCCAGCGCTCTATGGCCAGCCAGACCTTGCCTCAAAATTGGGGAAAAAAAGAAAGAAAAAAGGATGACGTTTCTGAGAAACAACATTCAAGGGTGTCCTTTGTCTTCCACACACATGCACAAGTAAACCTGCACATACATGCACAAAAAAGGCACTGTGGGGTCACTAATATGTATTACCTCTCAAAAATTACCTCTTGAAATGTAGCTGGGAAAGCACCCTGTCATCTTAGAGCTAACCAGTAACAAACTACTTGATTAAACAAAATGACTTTTAGTGTAATGGAGGATTTGCAACCAAGACTTAATTGTCCAACAGCTTGTGAAGGCCAATAGTGCTACCACAGCCCATGCAGTATGTGAACCACTACCATTTCCAGAAACGTGGTATTATGAAAAGTCCTGAACCTTGGATTTCAGCATCTGTATTTTGTAAAGAGTAAGGTTGGAAAAGTAATGTATTGGAATACTTAGACCCAACATGGTGAGTCCAGGAGGAGAAAACAAGGGAAGGCAAGTGCCCCTGCTTCCACATGGTGTCTGGCCCTCCTCTACTGTACCCCAACAGATGCTTGGTCCAGCTCTCTCTAGTGCTGGTTTATCTGCCACAAGAAGATCATGGCACCCACAAACCACTTGTTGCTCCCAAAGGTTTCAACTAGTAAAAGCAACACGTACAAATGAAGGAGGACCTTGAGGTCTAGAAAAAGGATTCTTAGAATGCTCACTGAAGCTATCTTTACTCAATGAGAAGACATGTCCAGATGTGAGGAGGCACACAACCCGGTATCTAAGTCTTCCAAACTTTGCTCCGCTTCTTAGGGCCACACAGAATGACAAAAAGGCATCACTCCTACACACAGGTGAGGGTCGTGACTTACACCACTGTAACTTGGCTTTAAGAAGCAAATGTGCCTAAGTTACCCAGGTAATTGGTGAAATCATATCTGACATGTGCGGAGCATCTCTGCTGGGTAAGCAGAACAGGACACAGGCTGTGGCAGATGGCTTCTGGGAGTGACAGGGTGAGCACATTCACATGCCCAAGCCACATGGCCACAGAAAGCCTCTTTGCACCTCGCAGACAGACGGACACAGCCGACCAAGGTGGACAACAAACAAAGCAAACCTGCTCCTTCCTTCAACTAAAACTAAGAGGATAGGGCAGGGGACTCACGACAGAGGGAACACAGTCCTGAGAGATGCTGCGATGAGCGAAGATGAGGCCTGGACAGTGGGAGACGGGTGACATTTGAAGCTCAAACCAGGAGCCCCCACTACCCCCCTTGCATGTAGAATATAAAATGGTACGGCCACAGTGGAGAAATCTCATAGTTCTTCAAAAAGTAGAACAGAAAAAACTGTATGACCAGCAATCCCACTTCCACGGATATACCCACAGGAGTTGGAAAAAGTTACCCTCACGGTAGCTAAAAGGTGTAAACCCTCTGAATGTCCATCAATAGATGAATGGATAAACAATGGGATGCACACATACAGTGGAGCAGCAGTGTCACCTGAAGAACCAGGCTGGAGTACAGGCTACAACATGGATGAACCCTGAAGACATTATGCTAAGTGAAATAAGTTACAAGTTCATAGTGCAGGAAACAGAATTTAGCTTACTGGGGGCTGAGGTAAAGGGGAAGTTTCTGTTAGGGATGGTGAAAGAATTCTAGTAATAAGAGTGATGGTTGCATAACCTGGAAATGTACCTAGTGCTACTAAATTCTATACCTAAAAATGATGAAAATGGTAAGTCTGGCATTATATCTATTTCACCATAGTAAAGTAAAAACAAACAAAACAAGGGCTCCCATATTATACTCTCACTGGGCAGGGCCTGCCCATCTGCCCACATTGTCTCGTAGGGCTTTTCCCACCCCCTCTGCCCACTTTCCCTCCTTGTTACCATCTGTACATTTCTCCTTCAAGATGTCATTGAATTTATCCTGGCAAGAGGCTTATGGTCCTTGGTCCTCACAAGCCACTGTCGGCTCCAGTGTGTGACCTCTGCTTCCAGAAGAAAGTAAGTCATCCCGAGCTTTCTTCAGATGATAACCATCAGCACCGAATGCAAAGACCCATATGCAAAGAAACTTCTAGGGGGTTACAAACAGCAGACCAATTGTAAGTAAGAAAAAATGGCCTGTTTCTACTGTCTCACTGGCTTTCTACCAAGTAGCCAGAGAGAAAAAAAAAAAAAAAAAAAGGAAAGAGCTTGTCTTGTGCAAAAAGGTGAACCACTCACTTTCCCATACTCAGGTCACATTTCCTCCTGTTTCTTTGGGCTGATGGGAGTGCCAGGGCTAGGAGATATAGGTGAAGTAAAAATTTACCACCTCTCCGAACATTCTGGAAAAAATATTCAATATAAGATTAATGTTGATACTACTAACTTAAGTTCTCATTATTTTTCTGGATAACTGAGTTATATAATTGTAACCATCTCTTTGATATTAATGTACATGTTAAAAATATGCATTGGTTAAATATCTATGGAAAGAATAAGAATCTGTGGAAAGTCAATTTCAAAATATATGATAAAATGAATTGCTCACTAACTTGGAGAAATCTGTGCTAATAACCATGAGAGTATAAGAATGAGGAGGACCAAAGGGCCCGGGGCACTTTGCTAAGAAGGTTTCACTGGAAGAGACAAAGGAAGCCCTGGGTATTATATATATGACCTGGCTGGTGATATGTCGTTGTTCATAGCCAAATCTCAAACCTACAGAAAGTAAGGCATCAACATTAGTCACAAACATGCATTTCCATTACATATGTTTAAAGAGGTCTGAGAGGAAAACGAAATGTCAACTGTCTTTTAAATAAAACACAAGGGCAGGGGAAATGGTTACAGTGGGACAGGCCACTGCACTTTTAATTAGTTGTGAGCACGAGAGCTGGCATGTAGCTCGGTGGTGGAGCACGCGTAGCATATGTGAGAGCTCAATCCCTACTACTTAAGAGGAAAAAGAGGCCTGTGAAAAGAACTTTAGCATTACAATGCAACCTAAGATAGAAAGCGACAAAGAAAGTTAATAAAGAAAATGAAGACACAATGAAGCAAGCCTGAGTCTACCCTGCCTCCTCTACAACCTGGCTTCATTACCAGGTCCCTACATCCTGAACCCAGGTCGAAAACGAGAAATTCTGCATTGTGTTTCACAGTGAGAAAGTAGTTCTTCGCTGTGACTTATTTATAATTTAATTCCCTTGATGCTTCTAAAAAACAAGGAAAGGAAAAATACCATTATTTATACAGCTGGAGTATCTATTTTGTTAGGAAAATTAGTAGGAAAAAAAAGTTTGGTCAGAATTTCAGATAAGTTTTAATGCTTCACAAAGCTTCCTGCCATCAACTTCCAACCCCTTTTTACTAAATCCCCAAAGTCACCAAACTGAGTTTCCCAAATCAGCTAATTTACAGGTGCTGATCTTGTCAAGGAGTGGAGGGATCTTTGAACCAGTAACAAGAATAGTTCAATTAAAATATTACTCTAATATGCAGCCCATTTTTTGTTTGCAAATGAGTGACTCCCTTGCATAAGTAACAGAAGACAACCACTGGGCTGGGTCTACAGAACAGAGCAGGAGACAGCTGGCAATTATCTGGTTAACTTAACCAAATAATTCATGCCTAAAAACGCACTCTTGTGTCCAAATAGCCCAGACCGGTTATAGTCAGAAAGACCTAGGACATAATGACCAAATGCCCTCCCACTCTGTACAGCCAAGCCTGTGAACTTAGGACATCGTTTTAAGAAGGTGATTATATCTCACACCATCACCATTATTCCTTTATCCCCAGTAAAGAGCGAGTTAGGCTTTTTGGCATAATCCTGGCCTAAGTGTCCTATGATCTTACTAATGACAATGTTCACCAACTGAATACAGTTGTCCAAAATGCAGACATGCCAGGGACAGATGAACTTCATGGGGCAGGGGAGGGGTTGATTCATTACAGACTACATGAAGATAAATACTCAAGCTCCCAGCATGAAGACACAGTCAGGTCAAAACACCGAAGAGCCAGGCAAGGTGGTGCATGCCTATAATTTCAGAGCTTGGGAGGCAGAGGAACCACGAGTACAAGGCTAGCCTCAGCTTCACAGTGAGTTCAACAACAGTACAAAACACTGTTGCAAGTATGCAAACACACACACCCCAAAATGAGAATGTAAAATTATGCACATAATATATCCAAAATTTGAAAATAACCATGTCTTTCTGTCCTACCTGCTTATATATTATTATGCTTTACCAAGCCTTTCACGGCAGCTCAAGGAAACTTGGCTGAGTATTCGGACTCCCATCTCCAGAATGCAGAAAACAGAGCCCTCAGACCTGTTCCAGCAGAGCTAATGTCAAAGCGGAAACTTGAACCCGGGTCTTCTGGATCCAAGCTTAGTGCTCTTTGTCATCACACCCTACTGAGGGCTAAAGTTAACTTAACACAAATAAAAAGTATCATGTCCCAGCCAACTCTGTGGTATTCACAATCACGAATAGTCTCAGAGTCACACATGTCATTAAATAAATCTTAGAACCAAGTACAGTTCCAAGGTGTAGATGGCTCGGGAGGGTGGAGATGTGAAGTGCACTGGCTGGACTGGACAAGGCCTTCCTCTGGGACTCTAGAAGAGGAGAAGGGACAGGAAATACTCCATGTCCCTTCAGGACTAAGCTAAGGTCTTCAGTTTGTCCTGCTCATATGGACTCAGAACAGAAAGGACTACTTGTCTCCCTCCTCTGGGTATCAGAAGTGTCTCCAACTCGCCAGCTTTCTACTGCTTCATTAAATGAAACAAGATTTCTAAAACACATTCTTACCAACTGTTTAAAGAAATATTTATTTGAAAGAGAGCGAGAGAGAATGGACCCAACAGGAACTCTAGCAACTGCAAATGAATGCCAAATGCATCTGCTACCTTGTTCATCAGGCTTATGTGTGTACTGGGGAATCAAACCTGGGACTTAGGCTTCGCAGGCAAGTGCCTTAGCTGCTAGCCATCTCTCCAGCCTTCTATCAACTTTTGCAGGACCATTTCAATGCTACAGAACAAACTTTTATTCCTGGAATTGTTTCTGTAGGTTGTTAATTACATTGCTTTATTGCATTTCCATCCTTGACTTCATCAGCCAATTTTCACTCCCTTCAGATGAGTCAGGAGTAAAATACCCTCAACTCTGGAGCAACGGGCAAAAACCTTCTCCCAAAGCTGATGGCATTTTGACACATGCTATCAAAGTGACCCATCTATCACCTGGACTTGTCAATGGCTGATATTTTCCTGTTCCACAGGCTATCTCAAATAGAGCTTCCTGTTTCTTGGTGGTACCCTCCATTTGGGCACTCAGCTTGTGTGTGTGTGTGTGTATCCCTATGTATGTGGATACACCTGGAGGTAGGCCAACACCCAGTGTCTTCCTTGACACAGGGTCTCAGAGCTAGACAGGAAGCCCTAGGGATCCTCCTGTCTGACTCTTCAGAGTTGAGAATATAGGTGTCTGCTGCCATGCCAGGCGTTTACATGGATGCTGGGGATCTGAACCCAGGTCCTCATGCTTGTTTGACAAGCAATTACTTCACTGACTGAACCATCTCCTCAGTCCCTGTGGTATATAGATGTTTTAAAAACTAGGAAAGGGCTGGAGAGATGGCTTAGCAGTTAAGGCGCTTGCCTGTGAAGGCAAAGGACCTATGTTCAACTATCCAGATCTCATGTAAGGCAGACAAATAAGGTGATGCAAACATGAAACATTGCACATGTGCACAAAGCGATATACTCATAGAGTTTAATTGCAGTGGATGGAGGCCCTGGTGTGACAATTCTATCTTAAAAAAATAAAAATAAAAGCGAGGAAAGACCTTTCCACTATGAAATTGTGCCCAACAGTTACCCTTTTGTAAGGTACTCCATATCAGAATTTTACTGAAACCCCATAGTTTGTATCATAAGCAGTATGCTAACTCCCTCGGTCTTTATGCTCTCAACTCCTACCTGAAACTCCCAAGGAAGGGAAAGAAGGCAAATGCTGTGGTAAATCACCCAAGAAAAGATGAAGAAGAAACCTAGTCTCTCCACCACCCTACCGCAATGTGCCATGACTTAAGCATCATCTTTCCTAAGACAATTCTTCTGTCTCAGTTCAAGTTTTCTTTTCCTAGAGGATGTTGGAAGGAATTAGAAAGCTAGGAAAGAGCTTTAGTAAAATAATAAATTACTATTATTATTTGGTTTTTTTAAATGTTTTTTAGGTAGGCTCTCACTTTCATGCAGGCAGACCTGGAACTCATAGCAATCCTATTTCTGCCTCCTGAGTGCTGGGATTAAAGGTGGGTGCCACAGTGCTCGGCATTTTAAAATATATATTTTATTTATTTACTTATTTATTTATTTATTTATGAGAAAGAGGCAGAGAGAGAGAGAGAGAGAGAGAGAGAGAGAGAGAGAATGGGCACGCCAGGGCTCCAGCCACTGCAAATGAACTCCAGATGCATGTGCCCCCTTATACATCTGGCTTACATGGTCCTGGAGAACCGAACCAGGATCCTTTGGCTTTGAAGGCAAACACCTTAACTGCTAAGCCATCTCTCCAGCCCTGCTCAGCTTCTTTTAAGCATTTTTTAATTTTTTTTTTCATTTAGTTACTTGCATGTGTGTGTAGGCATGCCAGGTCTCTTGCCTTGGAAAGCCAACTCCAGATGCTTGTGCTACTTTTTGCATCTAGCTGGGGGAACTGAACCTGGCCTGCAGGCTTTGAAAATGAGAGTCTTTAACCACTGAGCCATCTCGCAAGCCCCCCTTCTTTTCTGTTAAATTAACAAATTGGTAATATTTTTGGCCTTTTATTATTCCAAAGTGGTTTGATCACATCATCAAATTAAAAGGCCAAGCAATACTCAAGTCTCCCATAAGAAGTCTGGGTTGACTATTATTTTTTTTTACATGATTTTGGGCATGTCATAACCATCCCTGGGCCACAAGCTCTTTCTCTGCAAAATGCACGCACCACTAAATGACTTCAAGTAACACTTGCTGTGAAGAACAAATAAATTAACCGAGCAGGACCCCATTTGTTCCGAACCACACCCATCTGAGCTGGGTGCTGCTCAGCATCAGGGGCTGGTTCTGGCTGTGCTCCTATGCCCTCTATTCCAGGGCCGAGGCTTCCTCCATCTGGCAAACTCTTTTTATGAATATGTGTTGGGCTCAGTGGTTCCCACAGTGATATCCCTGGACTCATTTACAAGGTTGATCATAGCATTCCAAAGCCAGCAACAGTGAGTGGGGTGTCAGGGCAGGGACATTTAGCTATCTGCACTCCTTCTGGTCCTAAATACAACAGAAATGATACTGTATACTTTAAGGGATTTTAGAAGTTTGTGTTTCTGTTGTTTCCAGAGGAAGAACAAAGAAGATACTTCAGAAATAATAAGAAATTCATGATACATGGTCACACAGTGAGTGGGCCCAACATTTAGGTGATGAAACTGAGAAGTCTTTTGGCACCATGGCATCAGTTTATACTATATTTAATTGGGCACAAATCAGTGTCTTCAAATTCAGAGATTCTTAGATCTTAGTGATCAATCTACCCCTTAATTATATGGATCACAAACTGTTAAGTCACCCAGGCCTTTGCTCCTCGTGTTCACCAGAATTCAAGCCCTTGATTCCCACAGGGTACTGTGTTTTAAAGTCAACAACATGGATTCACTAATGGTTGGTTATTTTCCTTTAATACATTCTTGCCACAAGTGAATCCAGGCTGTTTTTAATTAAGGTCTTAACCAAAAGATCATTTGGAAAGCTCTGTCCCTCCCACAAGGCAGGACGAGCTTGTTTTGACCAGCTGTCCCTAAGATCATTCTGCTCAATCCTCAAAGCTTATAGCCCTGACTGGCTGAGCAACTCCTCCACCCTAACTCTGAAGAAAGGGTCTCTTAAGAGGTCTATCCGAGAGTGACAAAGGAAGGTATGTGTGTGGCTAGGGGCGGGATGGGGCTCAAAAGGAGGACAAGCCCAGAGCAGAGTGTGGGGAGCACATCCAAGAGCAATTTCTACTAATAGTACAAGTTCAGAAGAGATACCAGGGCCTCTTCTTTTCCACAATTCCAGGCTGTACCCTAGGTTGAACTTTTTTTTTTTTTTTTTTCAAGGTAGGGTCTCACTCTAGCTCAGGCTGACCTGGAATTCACTCTGTATTCTCAGGGTGGCCTCGAACTCATGGTGATCCTCCTACCTCTGCCTCCCGAGTGCTGGGATTAAAGGTGTGCGCCACCACGCTCAGCTTGATCTTGAACTCTTGATCCTCCTGCCTCCATCTCCCAAGTGCTGGGAGTACAGGCATGTATCACATACCTTTTATGTATTGTGGTGCTGGAGTTCAAACCCAGGGTTTCATGCATACTAGTCAGGCACTCTATCTACATCCTCAGATCCTTCCCTTTTGGCTTTCTAGCAGATAATGTGGACCCCTTCTCAGCTTAATGTTTTTACATACTGAAAATAAAACATACAGGATTGCAAAAGAAATGCTTTGTACTGAAATACAGCTATTCAAAACAACTAAAAGGAGCTATAAGATACAATATGTCCGCACATAAAGATCCAGTAGAATGTAAAAAAAAAAATTATTGTACTTTTAAAATCATGAGGAGTACAAACAGTATTTCAGGACAGCTGTAATGGACTTCTCTATAGGGGGCAGTACTCAAAGTCCTGCTAATTCTATTGTTGTTTATTACTTCCACAATGGAAGGAAAGGCTATGATTCAACGAGAGTAGTAAAAATAAAAAGTAACATCTAGGGCTGAACAGATGGCTTAGCGGTTAAGGCGCTGGTCTGTGAAGCCTAAGGACCCATGTTTGACTCTCCAGGTCCCACGTAAACCAGATGCACAACGTAATGCTTCTGGAGTTCGATTACAGTGGTTGGAGGCCCTGGCATGCCAATTCATACTCTCTCATAAAAAAGACGAGTTTGTTGGGCCTGCCTTAAAAAAAGAAAAAGAAAAAGTAATATCTACATGCCTAGCATGGTGGCACACACCTTTAATCCCAGCACATTGGGAGCCAAGGCAGAAGACTGCTGAATATGCAAGGCCAGGCTGGTTAACATGAGTTCCAGGCTACATACCCAGACCCAACCTCAAACAAAACAATACAAAGAAGTCATATTTAGAAGAATTCTGTCCAAAGAACCATGTTAGGAACCTGGACCATGGAACTAGCCTATGATCTCCTCAAGGTTGATTCATTCTCATTTAAACAGTATGTCATAATTTAACTGGAAACAATTAAATTGATATATTAACTCCCTGGAAACAAAGATCTTGCAGATTGTGTGTTTTTCTTTAGTTTCTACGTACTATCACGTTGTTTCATCAGTGAGCTCACGTCACTTAGGGCACTCTGGAGGGTCCACACACAGCTGTGGCAGCACTCTGTCGTGGCTCTCCATTCTTACTTTCCACTCCTGCAGCCCGTAGCCTCTCAACTGAAGGCCATGAACCCAAGGCGGTGTAGTACAGGCAGGGGCTGCCAAGGAGATCCATTCTTGATTCCCGAGATTGAGTCAGCACAGGAAACAGGTGGCACAGGCAAGGATTTAATGGAGTCAATAAGTGATAACGTGAATAAAAAAAGTCATCAGAGCTGAGGAAAGGTCTCAGCAGTTCAAGGTGCTTGCTTGCTAACCTGATGCACAAGTGGTGTGTGTGTTTGGAGTTAGTTTACCTGGCGTGAACAAACTCACTCTCTCTCAAATAAATTAAAAAAATTTTTTTTAAATTTTTTATTATTTTTATTTTATTTTTTGAGACGGCGTCTCACTGTGTTGCCCAGGCTGGAGTGCAGTGGCTATTCACAGGCGCAATCCCACTGCTGATCAGCACGGGAGTTTTGACCTGCTCCGTTTCCCACCTGGGCCGGTTCACCCCTCTTTAGGCAACCTGGTGGTCCCCCCACTCCGGGAGGTCACCATATTGATGCCGAACTTAGTGCGGACACCCGATCGGCATAGCTCACTGCAGCCCAGAACTCCAGGACTCAAGCGCTCCTCCTGCCTCAGCCTCCCGAGTAGCTGGGACTACAGGCACGCACCCCTGCGCCCGGCTATTTTTTTATTTTTTATTTTCAGGAGGGTAAAGGCAGCTGAAAGTTTCTAAACCCTTAAAGGCCAGCTCGTCCACCCACTGGGAGCCCACTCCACCTTCTTCATTCCTTTAGCAAAGATTCTCAGAGCAACAAGTGACAGTGGGGTGATGTGTGACTTCAGATGGTGAATGTCAATAAGGAAAGAGTGATGCAGAGTAGACGGTGGAAAGGGCTCTTCTGAAGAGACAGTTTGTCCATGATGACAAGGTGTCAAGGTTATCAGGGAAGACATGAGGGAAGACCACTCCAGGTAGAGGGAAGCTGAACAAAGGCCCTGAGTCTGTGAGAAAGTGGGCCCAAGACTTTCTTACGTCTGATCTGTCTTACTCTGAAGTGCTGCTCTCCTCCCTGGCCTGAACCAGCGTCCTTGCTGGACGTGACTTCTTTGAACACTTTATTTTATTTTATTTTTTGGTTTTTCGAGGTAGGGTCTCACTCTAGCTCAGGCTGACCTGGAAATCACTCTGAAGTTTCACGGTGGCCTCGAACTCATGGCGACCCTCCTACCTCTGCCTCCCGAGTGCTGGGAGTGCTGGGATTAAAGGCGTGCGCCACCACGCCCAGCCTTCTTTAAACACTTTTGTATCATGGATCCCCCTCTTCAAACATATGTCAAGTTCTTTGTTCTTCACATAGAAACTATACTAAATCCTGGTCAATATTCCCTCACAGAAGCCTCCAGGTCTCTCCAAGACCCCAGGAAGACCATGGGTTCATTTCTCCTGTCATCGTCCCTTCTCTCAAATTTCTGGGCAGAAGTTATTTTTACAATTCCTTCATGACAAGAAACCCAACCCCATGGAAGTGTTTCTCTAGCAATCAGGAGTTGTCCTCTGGCGACACGTGCACAGGTCAAGCTCCTGGTTAGCAGCAGCTCACTTCTCAAACCTTCTCCCGAATGAGCTGAGTGGAGCAGAAGGGAACACACCAGGCCACTCAATATACATAGAGGAAGTCAGCTAAATGATAGGATTGTTCTCACTCCCCATTCACAGACTCTCTCCTGAAGGCCCCTACAGTGGATCAAATGGAAAAAGTTCAAGGCTGAGGGGATGGCTCAGTGGATGAAGTACTTGCCATGCAAACAAGAGGACCTGAATTTGGAACACAGGTGCCCATGTGAATCCCAAGCAGGGTAGCACATGACTGTTATTGCAGTGCCAAGAAGGCAGAGACAGGAGGATTCCTGGGGCTTGCTGGTCAGCAAATCTAGTCAAATCATGGAGTTCAGCAAGAGACCCTGTTTCAAAGAATAAGGTGGACAGTGATTAAGAAAGATACCTGATGTAAACCTCTGGCCTCCACATACAGGTACACTCATATATATGCACGTGCACTCCTCCACACACGTGCCCCCCCACCACAAAAATGAGAAAAGTAAATCAAAGAAAAAAGTTGTTTTAAACCAACCTCAATCTGAAAGATGGAGTAGCTTACGTTCTAAATGAATTGTCCCCACTGGGACCTCCCTTTGTGGGCACATAGGCTGACCTGCACCTCACCCAGGTCCTTATGTCAGTCACAATCCCTGTACCATACAATGTAACTGCATTTGGAGCTAGGGTTTTTGCCTTCATAACTGTTAGAAGATGCTTTGTTTTGCATGTTCATATGTGTGTGGGTCCATGTGCACACGTGCATGTATGACGCTGGGGTCTTCTTTAATAGCTTTCCACTTTTTATTTTTTTTTTTGATTTTTCAAGGTAGGGTCTCACTCTAGTCCAGGCTGACCTGGAATTCACTATGTAGTCTCAAGGTGGCCTCGAACTCAGTGATCCTTCTATCTCTGCCTCCTGAGTGTTGGGATTAAAGGTGTGCGCCACCACGCCCAGCTCTACTTTATTTTTTGACAGGATCTCACTGAACCTTACACACCTTGCACTAGACTAGCTGCTATCATTCCTTCTCCATCATGACAGACTGTAGCCTCTAACCGTAAGTCAAAATAAACCCTTCCTTCCTCAAGTTGCTTCTGGATAATATTCTATTCCCGGCAACAAGAAAGTAACCAGTAGACACTAGGAGACCAATAAATGGGACTGTAAAACAAATTTCCTAAATGACTCTCAGAAATATACTTCCTACCTTGGGGTGAATAAAGTACCTGAGATTTAGGATTTAATACTTTTGTAAAGTACAAATCCAAGGTAAAGCTATTCAGGGAAATGTTAACCATGAGAAGCATTTCCTGGTATTTTCCAACTGCTCTGAGTTCTATCTTAAGGATCATTAGATTCAATAAGTGAAAACATACATTACCCATTAAATTAAGTTCTTAAGTTAATTAACTATATCCTAAATTCTGTATGGAAGCTATTTATACTAAAGAAGTATTTTTTGTTTGTCTGAATATCAGAATACACTTGGCATTCTCACTTCACCTGGTAGCCATATTCACTATAATATTCCTGAATGAAAAATGAGAAAAATAAGAATAAAATTTCCTATTGTAAGTTTGATTAACTGAGGCAGAATGCTCTAAGCAGGATTAGTTAGGGCTCTTAACCACTTTAATACATAAAGGATTCATTTAAGAACTGATGGTCATTGTAACTAGAGTAGTGCAATTTGAAAGAAACATTTTAAAAGCAAATATTAAAATTATTCTAGAAATCAATCTTCAAAAACAAAAACATGCTACTGCTTCGTATGGATAGAAAGTGTAGCACCAATGTGGACTATGATACTGCAGACAAAAGAAACTACTGAGCAATATCTGGTTGGATCTCCAAGTTTTATAAACTTTAAACCATGTGGGAGAAGAGAAATTCCTTCATCCCCCCATTTCCTCCTCCTTCTCAGTCTCTGGATTTTCAAGCTTTTCATGACTATTCGTATGGAAAACGAACTTTTCTAAGAAAACCAACATACTAGCAACCTAGGTGGCACAAGTCTACATAATCCAGCGCTCTGGAGGCTGAGGCAGGAAGACTGCAAGCTCTAGGCTAGCCTGGACTACAGAGGAGAAGCTGTCTGAAACAAAAACAACAAGCAAAATGCACTATGGTGTTTGAGAGGATGTGTCACTTTGCCATAAAGAGAAGGTTTGCTTACAATGGGAAGATGATAAAGACACACTAGGTCTCCAGCAGTCCCTCCTGTCTTCAGGGGCATCACTCCAAGACCCTCACAGGAGTTCAAAACCAAGGGCAGAAGGAAACGCTGTACATTACTTCTCCTATATAGATAAACCTATGATAAAGTTTAATTTACAAATTAGGCAAGTAAATAACATGTCATGGTAAGATAGAACAATTACAGCAGTATAACAAATTACATGAACTCTCTCTGGGTCTGAATGCGTGTAACCATCTAAATGCCCCGCAGCTGCCCTGGAGGACCCTTTCAAATGTCACCATATAAGCATAGCACGGTGTCATCAGTTTCTCTTCATATCTTCTGCCCACAAACGGAATGCCTTTTCCACCTTATCTGGCGCCATCATGCACTGCGGCCGTAACTCCTGCAGTTCGACATGTTGACAGCGATGCTAGCAGACTTCTTTTTCCTCCTCACAGTTTCACAGAAGGAAGATTTGCTCCTCTAGATCTCAGCAACTTCAGCGTACATTTTCTTTTCTTTTGAAGCGGAGAGTGATCACCCTTTTCACTTAAAGGAAGCACTTTACAGCTTCTCCTTGGCAGATTTCCACGTTTCCGCTGTGGTCACTATTATGTAAAATAAAGGTTACTTGAACGCAAGCACTGGGAAGCCCCACCATCTGTCTGGTAACCGAGAGGCGACTCCAAGATGGCCGGGTGGGCAGCACATATGGGGCGTGCACACTACATGAAGCACGGAGCACAGCGGGAGGTGACCCTCCATCCATGCCTCTCATCACACGTACAAGGTACAATGTATGAGCTGCTCATTTCTGGAACACCCCATTCATTCTTTTTGGACTGAGGCTCACGGAGGATAACTATAAGTGCAGAAGTGAAACCACAGCAAAGGGCTCTACAGTACTGACATGTGGGACTAAATGGGAGCTGGTCCAATTTTGGGTGGTCTATCTTAGTAAAGTCCACTTCCTACTTTCAAGTTGTGACAACCAAAATGTCTCTAGACATTGATAACTCACTTGGGGGCAAAACCATTCCCAATTAAGAACCAATGGCTTAGAAGTATGTTTACTATACAAGATCTGCCAATGGCCTCAAGTTCACAGAGTTTAAAAAAAAATCATTGCAGTTTACACAGAAAACAATAAACCAAGCCACAACATCAAAGTCTGTACCAAATCCTCACCGCCAAAATTTCTGAAGTATATTTAGGAGTATGTACCTAAAGTTGTTATGCTTGGGCTAGCAAGATGGCTCAGCAGCTAAGGCCCTGATCTGCAAAACCTAAGGACCCACATAAAGCCAGATGCACAAGGAGGTGCATGCCTTTGGAGTTCGTTTGCAGTGGCTAGAGGCCCTAGTACACCCATTCTCTCTACCCGCCTATCTCTCTCTCCCCCTCTCAAATAAATATATAAAATTTTAAAGAAGTTTTTAAAAAAGGGAGATGGCTTAGCAAATAAGGCATTTGCCTGCAAAGCCAAAGGATCCCGGTTCGATTCCCCAGGACCCATGTAAGCCAGATGCACAAGGGGGCGTGTGCATCTGGAGTTCATTTGCAGTGGCTGGAGGCCCTGGCACGCCCATTCTTTCTCTCTCTCTCTGCACCTCTTTCTCTCTCTCAAATAAATAAATAAATAAATTTTTTAAAAAGAATGAAAAAAATGCTGTAACAGCAATGTATTAAAAAAAGGTGAGCCGGGCGTGGTGGCGCACGCCTTTAATCCCAGCACTCGGGAGGCAGAGGTAGGAGGATTGCTGAGAGTTCGAGGCCACCCTGAGACTACATAGTTAATTCCAGGTCAGCCTGGACCAGAGTGAGACCCTACTTCGCAAAAAAAAAAAAAAAAAAAAAAAAAAAAAAAAAAAAAAGGTTTAAAAAAACATGTTATGCTTTCTTTATACATGAAAGGTTGTATGTAGACAGGGCTCAGTCAGACTTTTTTTCTTGGCCCCTTTCCCACTTGCTCACCACATACAGTAAGAGCCAATCTTGTGACCCTTTCTGTGTTTCAGACACCCCTCTTCACCCTAAAAGATAGTCAGTGATTGTCCAAATATTACTGATGAAGAAACTGAGGCCTAGAAAAGTGAATTAATTTTCCCCAGCTCCCACAGCTACTGAAACCTCAAACTCAAGTAACTTCAGAGACCAAACTTTTAATCACCTGTCTGGGGGAGGGGAACCACTGTCTAACTTGACTCATTTCCTCACTTGTAATATGGAAATCAGATTGCAGTCCTTTACAGCACCATTGTTATGAGCTGAGGCAGTGCAGTGAGCTGCTGGAGGGCAGCGATCCTAGTACAGCAAAACACAGTGACCACCTCCAGCAGCAAAACTCCCCAGAGTCCCCAAGAATTGAAAGATCACAGTGACTCCCTGCGGCTTAGTGGACAGGGTCACAGGTTTGAGTAGAAAGAGACCATTCATAAATGAGAACCCAGAGCCCATAGGTGAGAGAAATGACCCCATTGTCCCTCGTCCCCAAGCCTGACTACATAGCCGGCCTCTCTATTGCCTTTGACTTGGCCAACCCTTCTTCCCCAAGCAGCTTCCAGTCTCTCAGCTTACCACCCTGTGATGGTTTATATTGACTGTCAATTTGACAGGACCTAGAATCAACAGAGAGGTCCTATGTAGACTGGGTTAGTGTCTGGGTGTGATGTGAGGAATGATCTTGATTAGGTTAACTGAGGTAGGAAGTCCCACCTTAACCATGGCAGCACCATCCCACAGGCTGGCGTGCTGGACTATAGAAAGCAGAGAGCTGGCTGAGCAGCAGTGTTTATCATGCAAACACCTGAATGTACACATAATGAATGTCGCGGGCTTCGCATGCCTGCTGCCATACCTTCTCCACCAAGATGGACCCTAACTTTGAACTGTAAGTGAAAATAAACCCGGTTCTTTATTTGCTTCTGGTCAGGTCACAGCAAGAGGAAAGTACCTACCACAGACCACAGACCCAGCCGCCAAGCAGTCTTGTCTGACTGCAGCACATTCAGTCACACGTGTCATGGAGCTGCATGCTCAGGAATAGTTTCAGGACTACATTACTGTTTTAAACTTTTAGGATAAATGAGCCCAAATACAGAATATTTGGCTAACTCAGTCAACAGAGCATACAGGAGATGTTTAGTCTTTGGGGTACAAAGCATCATTAGAAGGAAACATCAGAAGCATTCACGATGCCTATTACATGGTCAGTCATGCAATTAGGTTGAAGTCAGTTCAATAGTTTGGAGGAAGTAGGTAGCAGTAGGGAGGAAAATTTCTCTACTTTATCTCACACACACACACACACACACTCTCTCTCTCTCTCTCTCTCTCTCTCTCTCTCTCTCCCCCAACACTGTACCTTATATAGAATTTTAATTCTAAATTATTTTCAGGTACACATTACCCCATTTTTTTGCCCACAGATCAGACTATCTGAATAGAAAAATGTCCTGCCCATCGTTTCATGAAGCCACATTTAGATTCTGTGTCTAGTTTCAACAGATATCAGCACACCATAGCTACAGTTACAGTGGAGAGATCATTTGTCAAGAATGGAAAAAGCCAGGATGCCAGGGCAGTTGTATTGGGCGGGGGGATGGGAAGGAAGACATGAAAGTATTATTTTAAAAGAAACTACAGAACAGGATGAGCAGAAGTTTAACCCCTGAGGATGAAGGAAGGCCCCCATTGGCTGAGGCCACACTAAGACTCCGGAGTCAATGGCACCAGGAATCACCAGGGTGCTACCCTGGAAAGTCTATGCGTGGCTCTAATGCCAACGTGACACTTGCTGTGATCACACAGATACCATCACCAGGAGGCTGAGAATGGAGATGTTTCAGTCATAACTGCAGACATAAGAAACCTGGTAAATAACACAATTGATTTACCTTTCAATCTAGAAATCACCTAGACATTCACTAAGTTAAGGGTGTAGCTATCTATGTATTGAAAGTGAGAAGTGTTAAGAGGTGCCCTTATTGTATAGTACAAAGTTTCATAATGTGGGCAGATATGTACGTGAACAAAGCAGGACTATATTTTTATAAAGACCTGCAAGAATTAATGCCCATACGCCTACATTTATACTAGTAATTGTTGGCTTAAAGTACATAAAAGGACTACAAATGAGGAAACCAACTGGAGTACCTCCCTTCCCTGCCCACTTACCATATACACAAGAAAAATACACTGACCAGCTCATCATTTCCATCCCAGGGTATAGTATTTCAGCACAGCTATTCTGTTGGATATTTTAAATTATAATTTCAAATGGACTTATTGTCGCAGGCCTCTGGGTCCATTTTGCACACAAAATCAATACGCTACTTCTAATGAATGGGATTACTTTCCCAAGCCTCCCGGAGGGAGCTCACTGGGACTTGTTTGGGAGGCAATTTCAAAATTCTCCAAAGAAGATTATTTTCCTGGTATTCACCTCTGAAAGCACCTAAGAGAATGTCACTGAAGAGGCTCCCACCTGCGGGAGGGAAGGCTCCGACAGCGAGGCTCCTCATCTAGGCACACATGAGGTGTCCTGGCTTAAGTGCTCCTCTCGGCAGAGAAACACTTCTGGAACCACTTCAGACCTCTCGTTCTCCACTAGTGAGCAAACCAAGGTTATCTTCAAAACTGGACATAAGCACTTCCTGGATCATGTGTGTGGTTCTTCCACCAGACTGTCCTGCCAGCAACGTCTAGTGTGGTATTACCTTTGTTGTATCGTTATCTCTACTTCACTGGGGGGATGAATTCCAGATAACTACCTCATCATGTGTTGTTTGAATGCAACATGTCCCCCACAGGCTCATGTGCTTGAAAACAGGTCTCCAGCTGATGGTGCTGTTAAGGCAGATTGGAACCTTAAGGAGGTGGAGCCTTGCTGGAGGAAGTGTGTCACTGGGGGTGGGGCTTGAGATTTTATAGTCCAGACCCACTTGTTCTCAGCTTCCTGACTCTGGTGGGATGGCAGCCTTCCCATTCTTCCTGCCATGCCTTCCCCACCATGACTGACTCTACCCTGTAGAACTGTAAGTCAAATTCAACCCTTTCCCTTCCAGAAGCTGTTTGTGGTTCATAGCAATGCAAAAGTAACTGATATACCATGATCCCAAAATCCAAGGATGCACAAGGCCCTTATATAAAATGTACTGTTTACTATTAACTTCCAGGATGCTGTAGGTTATCCCTGGATTACTTCATACAATGAAAAGCAATATAAGCAGTCATTCTACCGCATTGTTCAGAGAACAGTGACAAAAACAAAATTATAGAAGTATTTAATATTTTGTTCTGTGTTTGGTTAAATTCACAGGTGTAAAACCTCTGGATATGGAAGCCTGACTTCTGAACCAACCACAGTCGAGCTGAAGGAGGGCTAAACAGTGTTTGGCCTAAGAAAAAACACCTAAAATCATCATATTAAATGAAATATGCTAGATTTAGAAAGATCAGTATTGCAAGTTTTCTCTCTTTTTTTTGGTTTTCTTTTTTGTTTTTCGAGGTAGTGTCTCTCTAGCTCAGGCTGACCTGGAATTCACTATGTAATCTCAGATTGGCCTCAAACTCATAGCGATCCTCCTACCTCTGCCTCCCGAGTGCTGGGATTAAAGGCGACCCCACCGCTTTCAAGTTCTCTTGTGTGGATCTATGACACGAGAGTGGACTATGAAGTGCTGATATCAACACTCCATGGGAAGCCCAGACCTACAAGTCAATAGAGTTCCAATAACTCAACAAGAAAACTGTATGCAGCATATAGAGAAAAATCACCAAAGATTCTGAGTTAATTCAGAGAAATGCAAAACAGAGAAGTGCTTAAATCCATGAACCCATCTCCTTTGCCGTCCATGGAATGGAACAGCAGCCACATCCATGTCAGAGTGATGCTGAAGTTTCAAGTAGCGGATTTCATGAAGTGCTTGAAACTGTTCCCGACACACAAACATTGAACTACTGTTAGCCAATACTGGAAGAGCAGGAGTAGAGGCAGCAGGAGCAGTAATTCACACAAAACTGAGACAGCGTTTACATCTACCACTGGCCAAATTGCAGAGAACTCACCTCATGCAGTGCTGGGGAAGAGGCACTCCTCCTTACGTTGGTGGTGTGTGTGTGCAGGGGGGATTAAACTGGCTCTGTCTGTTTGGAGGACAATTTGACCCTCCAAGGACCAGTTCTCAGCATTTTAATGTATGTGTCCTCTGACCCTGAAACCTAACACTACAAAAATGCCCACATGCATGAAAAATAGAGGATCACATGCCAGACTATGACATTCTGGCCAATGAAAGGCCACATTCACGACACTGGTGCCACAGGACTGTTGATAGAGCTGAAAATTCTTTCCAATTAGTGACATGATAGCTGTCCACAGCACGTCTGTGGCAATGCTGGTGCAAACAAACTTGAATAGAGTCTATTACCGAACAACTAGACAATACATATTACACAATAATGCGAGATAATCTGTTTACCTACATGTTTACTACAGTATACATTTTATCAGTATTTCAGGGAGTCCTACTTACACAGACTATATCAATGCCTTACTCAGTGACTGTCCGATTTCATCTAGGTTTGTGTAAGTACACTCCATGATGTACAATGACAAGGTCACCTAATGACATGTTCTACAACACACAACAGTGGTGACAGCAGAGGTGGTCACAGCAGCAGTGCTATAGCATGGGCTATGTGAAAGCCATCTTGATTGGCTATCCAATGTAGCACTGTTTATGACAGCAACAATTAAAATCAGAAATGATAAAAAAACAAGTGGGAATAACCACATAACTTCTGGCACACTCCTCTGAACGGCCATTACAAAAACTAACAAGCATGCATGTATGCCAATAAGGAGATATAAAAACAGACCAGGCAAAACCAAACTGTGGTTACCTCTGGTAAGGAAGTGGAACCAGGAGGGAAGGAAGAGTGTGTTTTAATTTTCCCATTTTTTATAGTTTTGTACATTTTTATAGGTTTTTTTTAAACCATATACTAAAAATAAGCATCTTCTATTCAAAGAAAGGCAACCAAGTCAGTGTTGTATATCAGAGTCATGGAATTGGGGACACCTAAGTGAATGAATGTCCCTGAATGGTCAGCCTCTGCAGATCAGCTCCAGAGAGGAGCCCTCACAGCTGTAAGACACTAATCGTGTCATTCAACTCACTTGTTCTGACTGCTAATGCCAGTTTCTGCCACTGTTCACTTGGCAGTTACTAGTAGTTTTCAGGGCAGAGTAGTAAGTGAGCATTCTGAGTTTATCAGCCTTTAGATTAATAGAAAGGAACCTTCTAGACCAATAAATCTAATTTCTAATCCTAGCCAGGCATGGTGGTAATCCCGGTCCTTGGGAAACAGAGGTAGGAGGAGCACCATGAGCTTGAGGCCACCTTGAGATTATATAGTAAATTCCAGGTCAGCCTGGGCTAAAGTGAAACCCTACCTTGAAGAAACAAACAAACAAACAAAAAAACCTAACTAACTAATTTCTAATCCTGCAAAACTGGGGAAATATCTTTTCCCATGGAGATCACTCAAAAGCATAAATATCGAAAAGAGTCCTACCTTACCTTACCTTACCTCACCTCACCTCACCTCACCTTACCAAAAGTAGCAGCCAGCTGACTGGCCATTTTCCCATTACTCATGTAATAGAGGAAATGAACAAAATTCCAAAGAGATCAATTCTTAACCACTAGTTACCATAAAATGCTGACAATATGTCAATAAATCCACCTGCCAAATACTTATAAAACTCACTGAACTATACGGTGTGACTCTACTCCAATTTCTTTTCTTTTATTATTTTGAGAGAGAGAGAGAATGGGCACACCAGCAGCCTCTCAGCTGCTGTGAAAGAACTCCAGACACATGCACCCTCTTGTGGGCAAGTGTGGCATTGCGCCCTTGCATCACTTTTTGTGTCTGGCTAAAAAGTGGGACCTGGAGATTGGAACCAGCATTCTTAGGCTTGGCAGGCAGGCACCTTAACCACCAAGCCATCTCTCCAGCCCTTCTTTCCTCTTTTCGTGTGTACGTATGTGTCTTCCTCCATCACTCTTCTGGTCTTTTTGATGGTAAGTCTTTCACTGAACCTAGAGCCCCCGTGTTTTTCAGTTAACCTCAGCAATCTCCTATCTCCACATCCCATTAGCATGTGCAACCATGCCCAGTTTTTTTTTTTTTTTTTTAATGTGGGTGCAGGGGGTTGAACTCAGGGCTTCTCTATTGAGAAGCAAACTGAAGCCATTTGCCCAGCCCCGATTTCTTTACTCTATAAATCAGAGGGGAGTCCTCGAACTCCAGCCCCAGAGCTGGTGGGGTGGGACAGAGAAGCACACTGAAAACCAAGGAGAGAAGCTATCCATGCACTCTGAAGTAAGGCAGGAAACCAGGAGTAAGGCCTGCTTTCCTTCTACAACCTCTGTAACAAGATCAACCGTAGGTGGCAAACTTAGGACTGCTGCTATGGCCAGAAGCTGCTTGGGCTGAAAGTGGACAGAAAAAGAGGAAATGCCACCAATGGACAGAGATATCATTTTAGACCCAAGATGCACCTGGGTCACAAAAGAGCCCATCACCTTTCACGCACATGTTCAAGATACAGTCTGTGTTCAATAGGTGCTAGTACACAACTCAAGCATTTGTAACAGTGGTAATTCATTAGTGCTTATGAATTAAATGATAGAGAGTGATGAACAAACAGGTTAAGTAGACCCAGCAAAGGAAAGTATTTCTGCCCATCAGATTTTGGCTTTTAAAAAATCCATTATCATGAAACAACCAGGAAATGTTACTTTTTAAACAAGCTTGTATGTTTCTTTTCCTTTGTCTTTTGTGATGTTAGAGGTGGACTCAGGGCCTTGCACATGCTAGGTGAGCAGAGTGCTCTGCCACTGAGCCACATTCCTAGCCCTTTTCCTTTACAGATTTTTAAAATAAAAGTAAAAAAATAAAAGTTAGATTCTATGACTTTGGTTCTAACTTGTGATGGTTTCTCAGGTTCACTCAAACTGAACAATCCTAGTTTTCACACAAAGAACTGTGTTTATTTAATGCCTTAGTTGGTTTTGCTAACCAAATGGAACAGGGTGGGAATTATGCCGACATGTATCCTGTGGCTACTTGGTGCCCAGTTCCAACCTGGTTACTCTTCACAATACCTTTAAATACCCAAATTACCAAACATGTAAAGGGAGCCACCATTCCACTGCCAAATAAGCCTGTGTACTTTGCTGATGACTTGATTACAAAAATTTTAAACACTTTTTAATTTTAATTTTTTTTTATTTTTGGAGAGAGACACACAGAGACAGACAGACAGAGAGAGGGAGAGGGGGAGAGAGAGACAGAGAATGGGCGTGCCAGCAGTCTCTCAGCTGCTGTGAACAAAATCCAGATGCATGCGCCCCTTTTGGGCAAGTGTGACATTGCACTCTTGCATCACTTTGCATCTGGCTAAACGTGGGACCTGGAGATTGGAACCAGGTTCTTAGGCATAGCAGGCAGGCGCTTTAACCGCTAAGCCAAAAATAAATAATATTTTTAAAAAAAATCTGTAATAGGGCTAGAGAGATGGCTTAGCAGTTAAGGCGTTTACCTGCAAAGCCAAAGAACTTAGGTTCGATTCCCCAGGACCCACATTAGCCAGATGCACAAGGGGGCAGATGTGTGTGGAGTTCATTTGCAGTGGCTGGAGGCCCTGGTGCGCCCATTCTCTCTCTGCCTCTTTCTCTCTGTCAAATGAACAAATAAAAATAAAATATAAAAAATATTATTTATTTTCAAGAGAGAGCAAGAGAGAGAAAGTACAGGCACAGTACAAAGTGGCTGTGATGTTCATGACCTCAGTGGCTGCACAGTAAGAGGGAAGAAATGATGACATCAAAGTAAAAGAGTGACTAGTTGGAAAGAAGGGATCCAGTGGAGATGGGGTTTGAAGGGGGAAAAGGGAAGGTGGTGAAAGAAGGTTATGGTATATTGTTTATATTTATGGAAGTTGTTAGTAAGTTTGTTTTTTTAAAAATATTTTATTTTTATTTATTTACTTGACAGAGAGAGAGGGAGAGAGAAAGAGAGAGAGAGAGAATGGGCACACCAGGGCCTCCAGCCACTGCAGATGAACTCCAGATACGTGCGCCCCCTTGTGCATCTGGCTAACGTGGGTCCTGGAGAATCGAACCTTGGTCCTTTGGCTTTGCAGGAAAACGCCTTAACCACTAAGCCATCCCTCCAGCCCTTTTTTTTTTAAAGAAAGCATAGGCGCATCATGACTTCATGCCACTGCAAATGAACCCCAGATGCATGTGTCACTTTGTGCATCTGACTTGACATGTGTATTGGGGAAATCAAACCTGGGCTTGCAGGCTTTGCAAGCAAGTGCCTTTAACTGCTGAGCCATTTCCCCAGCCCCAAATATATATAGTGAAGCTAGCTAGATAAGAGGACAGTTAAGAGAAGGAATTACAAAAGAACACCCATAAATCAACCAACAAACAAAACTAAAACTAAGACAAGGTAATGCAGGCCTGTAATCACAGTAGAGGTGGACACAGGAGGACCAGGAGTGCAAGGTCATTCAAAACACTGGTCATCAGAAAGACCTGGGCAGGGGCGGGACTGTCCTGCCACCTCAGTGTCTGACCTATTCAGAAAGTTCTAAAGTGATCCTGCTGGTCTAAGGAACCACAGTTTAAAGTGCAATAGCCCATAACCCATTAAATAACAGAACTGGCTATTTATCAATTATGACAAGACCACACGAGTCAAGAAATTGTGTACATTCTGACAGGTCGCTGGCATACATTATGTACCCCATACACACCTGCTAATTAGGTTAAATGACTCAAAAGCTGCCAATGGCTGGTACTGTGGCCTGAGTGAGAAAGCAAGCAAAAAGAGCGGTGTAGAAGCTTGAGCGACAAAGGGGATGGCTGCTAACTGCCCACCTTCCCCAAAAGGGACAAGGACGACAATACAGGTGATGAGAACAAGTATTTCAGAGCACTTTGCACACAACCATTGCTCCCAGCAATCCTTCCCAGAGAGAAGGTGATATGCCCTATCATGAAATGGAAGGGGTAAAGCAGAAGGGAATGGAGAAATGGCTTGGAGATAAAGTGCCTGCCATGCAAGTTTAAGAGGACTTTAGTTTGGACCACCAGCACCCACATAAAGGCAGGGCATGATAGTGCATGCCTGTCTGTAATCGCAGTGCTGGGGAAACAGAGTCAGGTGGATCCCCAGTTCATGCTAGTTAGATTACTTAGCCAAATCAGTGAGCTCTAGGTTCAGTGAGAGAACCTGTCTTAAAAACAAAAAGCAAAGACAAAACAAAACAAAACAAAAAACAAGGTGGAAAGCAACTAAGGAAGATATCTGAGGATCTGAGGTCAACCTCCACACCCACACATGTGTGCCACACATCTGCCAGCAACACACACAGACACACAAGAGCAGGTCTCTCTTAATTACATAGGTATATCCATGCTAAATGCAAAACTTTTTTCCCCATGTGCAGATGTTGATCCTCTCTCCTCCAAGTTACAGAGAGGCTCCCCACAGCTGATTAATAATGCCTGCCTTGGGCTGGAGGGATGGCTTAGCAGTTAAGGCATTTGCCTGCAAAGCCAAAGGACCCAGGTTCGATTCCCAAGACCCACGTAAGCCAGATATACAACGTTGCACATGCACCTGGAGTTCATTTGCAGTGACTGGAGGCCCTGGCACACCTATTTTCTCTCTCTCAAATAAATAAAACTTTTAAAAAATTTTAAAAAAATGCTTTGAGCCGGGTGTGGTGGTGCACGCCTTTAATCCCAGCACCAGGGAGGCAAGAGGTAGGAGGAACTCCGAGAGTTTGAGGCCACCCTTGAGACTACATAGTGAATTCCAGGTCAGCCTGAGCCATAGTGAGACCCTACCTCAGAAAACCAAAAAATTAAAAAAATAATGCCTGCCTTAAAGCAGACAGGGCCTTGATTGATCACAAAGAACACCATCAACCACGAGTAGGGGCAGTACAGTCACAATACTGGGGTTCCATGGAACAGCTGGACTCAAAATCCACCATGAAGAAACCATTTGTGGGGCTGGAGAAGGCACTTGCCTTCAAGGCCTAACAACCCAGGTTTGATTCCCTAGTCCCACATAAAGCCAGATGCACAAAGTGGCGCATACATCTGGAATTCGTTTGCATTGGCTAGAGACCCTCTCTCCTTACAAAAACAACAACAACAACAACAACAACAACAACAACAACAAAAAGCCTGTTTATCTGCAAGGGTTTTTTGTTAAAATAATTTTTATTTTATTTTTTAAAATATATTTTATTTATTTATTTGAGAGAGAGAGAGAGGCAGAGAAAGAGGGAGAGAGAATGGGTACACCAGGGCCTCTAGCCACTGCAAATAAACTCCAGATGCACGCACCCCCTTGTGCATCTGGTTTATATGGGTCCTGGAGAATCGAACTGGGATCCTTTGGCTTTGCAGACAAATGCCTGAACTGCTAAGCCACCTCTGCAGCCCTAAAATCATGTTTTTAATGAGATAAGGATGTTCTGAGTCACTCAGCTCAGTTCTGAGTTAGTAAAACTGATGAACTTTTTAATTTTTTCCCAAATTTTGTCCTTACTTAAAATTTTAAGTATAAACGGTATAAAGGAAATGCATGTGTGCTTCCTTGCATCTGCCTTTCTTCAAGGGTTGCTTCAGTGGTACCCTCAGTGGGAACTGCCCCTAAAGGCCATCTGGCAGTGCTGAGTCAATGTGGACTTCCACATCTAGTAGAGTGGCATAGGTATGGGCAGCCAAGAGCATGCAGGCCAGACACACATGAAAACATCCCAAATGCACAGGACAAAATGTCACTACTGCCGAACCCCTGGTCTAGTCTACATCCTCCCAAGACTTGCTTTGTCACCCTGTCCCCAGAGCTCAGATGTCTAAGAACTTCACTGACATTTTCTCACAGCCATCACCCTATCGCAGTCATTCAAGAACATGTTTCAGCTCCTCATCTGCTGAGGAGCTGAGCAGCTCCTCGGGTACAATAAGGACAAGTCAGTCATCTCTGGAAGGTAAGCGTACCTGCAACTACATCTTTTGGATGTGTATGTGTATTGTGCACCTGTGTGTGACAAAGTGTGCAGGCACATTGAGTCTTCCTCAACTGTTTCTCTATGTTATTTTTTAAAATTTTTTATTTTTATTATTATTTTTATTTTTGGAGAGAGAGAGACAGAGAGAGATAGAGAGGGAGAGGGAGAGGGAGACAGAAATGGGTGCGCCAGCAGTCTCTCAGCTGCTGTGAACGAAATCCAGATGTGTGCGCCCCCTTGTGGGCAAGTGCGGCATGGCGTCACTTTGCATCTGGCTAAACGTGGGACCTGGAGATTGGAACCGCTGGACATTGGAACCAGCGTTCTTAGGCTTAGCAGGCAGGCGCCTTAGCTGCTAAGCCATCTCTCCAGCCCTCTACGTTGTTTTTGAGACAGTCTCTCATGGAACCTGAAGCTCACCAATTTGCCTAGACTAGCTGGGGATCCTCCTGTCTCTGTGTCCCCAGTATGGGGAGTTACAGGTGTGCATAACACCACGCCCAGCTTTTGCATGCGAGCTGGGATCTGAACTCAGGCCCTCATGCCTCATGCTTGCACAGAAAACACTTTACCCACTCCCCAGGACTTACATTTTGTAAAAATGCGCCAAGTGAGTATATGCTCAGCAAGTGTTGTCTAAAAGTTTGTTTTCCCTGAAGAGAGGGATATGAGGATAGTTCAGAGTGGACCACCAACACTTAAGTCTACTTTGAGCTGGGGCAGACAACACTGAGGACTACAAAGCATGGTTCCTATAAACACTATCTCATCTAACCCGACCAGTGAAAGAGACAGGATCACTATATTAGGCACCTTAGGTTATAGATGCAACTAGTGAAAGGTCACATGCTAGTGAGCAGTTAAACACCACGGGAGTGAAAGATGCATTTCTCTACCTTTCTCCATCCTTCCAAAAAAAAAATTATTGTTTGTTTCTGGAAATATATTTATTTGCAAGTTCCACACTTCTTCTATACCCACTGCTGTGTCATCAGCCTCCAGGGCTGAACATCCACTTCCTAAAGACTATTCCCAGAACAAGGGCGGCTGAGAAACTAACAGGCAAAACAGTAACATGAACTGTCGGAAACCTTACCACATTATTGGTGTGATGGTCACACATTTTGCTACCCAATATAGCAACAAATTCAGTCACTTCAAGGAGGGCTGCAAATAGGCTTCAATAGGGCTATGTATTTAAACATTAATTATAAAGATATTTAGAATTTACAGGGCTCCTTCCTTTAGAAGAGGACTTAAGACTGTTAAATTTTAATATGATAAAGTTTAAAGAAAACATTAAAGATATTTTTTAATCAGAAAAATCAGAGAGTATAGGAAATTATGGTAAGAAGGACTATCTTGGTTCGGGACATAATTATGTGACCTGTCTTTCCTTCCTCCCTTTCTCCCTCCCTCCCTTCTTTCTTCTCCTTCCTTCCTTCCACCTTCCCTTCCCTTTCTTCCTCTCTCTCCTCCTTCCCTCCTTCCTTCCTTCCTTCCTTCCCTTCTTTCTTTCTCTTTCTTTCCTTTCTTTCTTTCTTTCTTTCTTTCTTTCTTTCTTTCTTTCTTTCTTTCTTTTCTTTCTTTCTGAGGTAAGCTCTTACTCTAGCCCAGGCTGAACTGGAATTCACTATGCAGTCTCAGGGTGGCTTCAAACTCATGGCCATCCTACCTCTGCCTTCTGATCCTTCTATCTATGCCTTCAGAGTGCTAGGATTAAAGGTGTGTGCCACTATGCTCAACTGTGTCTTCACGTACAACAATCTTCCAATGGCCTTGGCTCTGAGATTGTAGAAGCTGCTTCTAGCTAAGTAGACAGGGAAAGCACATAATAAATAATCTCTTGGTTCATCTCTGGGAGCCCTGACAGTATCGATCCTCAAAAATCAACCTGATGAATCTGTCTCGTTTTCATATTACAGAGGGAGAAGTGAAAATGATGAGAGGTCTCTGTGGTGCCACACTCATTCCTCTCCCTCCCAGCTCCCTAATACTAGGACACTAGTTCTTGGCCTGCTATTGTTCATGAAAAACTCCACGAGAATCATTACCAAGTCACATCATTTTCAGGGTAAACTTGCAGATTTTGACTTCTCAACTTAGATGTTAAACCATCCACAAGTCTCTCCTTTATCACCCCCTTTGAGTTTTGAATAACTCATCTTTAGATGGATTGCCTTGTGATAACCTTGAAATCTACAAGTTGGTACCACAGAGTAGGCATGAGGTCCAGGACACTGGGGTCTGCAGTCCTCTGTAAAGGAAGAAGGGTTGCAGATGACAACTTACTTGTGTATTCTGTACCTGGGCAAACCCACTAAAGACCCTTGATAATTCAGAAGATCACATGCTTCTCTGAGGTTAGGGAGCCTAGAAATCCACATCTGAAACACATGCCTCAGGAATTCTTACATGTCTAACCCTAATCTGAAAGACTCCAAATACTGGCTCGAGAGATGGCTTCGTGGTTAAGGCGTTTGCCTGCAAAGCCAAAGGACCTTGATTCGATTCCCCAGGACCCATGTAAGCCAGATGAACAAGGTGGCACATGCATCTGGAGTTCGTTTGCAGTGGCAGGAAGCCCTGGCTTGCCCATTCTCTCTCTGTCTCAAATAAATAAATAACTAAACAGACGGCAAATATCTGAATCTTTGTGGGTGACAATATGTACTTAAATGCAGAAAATTCTACGTCATGAAATTCTGCTTCCTGCACAAAAAAAAAAAGCAGCACATAAAATGACCTTCAAGGTGTGTCTATGGTATACACAAAACACAATAAAATAAACTTCTGTGTTTAGACCCAGGTTTCAAGATTCTTTCATAACTTACATGTACCCGAAAAATAATTCAAAATCTACTGAGGATGGTGGTGCACTCCCAAAACACTGACTATGTGGGAGGGAGGTGGAAACAGGAAGGACAGCAATAAACACAGATGAGCAAGGATCTCTATATTAGGGTGTAGGGTCCTTAGGATATATGCTAAGGAGTGGTAGAGCTGGATCCCAAATCTCCTACACGTCTTATCCCAAGTATCCCAGGAGATGCTCAACCTGCATCAAGTGACACCCTAGATTACTTCCCTGACAGTTGTCTTGGGTTCCTGCAATGTACTTAACCCGATGCCAGAGACCACAGAGGATAAAGACAATCAGCTGAGACTCTGGAGCCAGACTCCGTGGGTTTAATTTTGTTGCCCCACTTATTAATAGGGCCCTAAGCCAGCCCCTTAGCCCCTGGCCGTCTGCTTCCTCCTGTGTAGAACAAGGATAGTAATAATACCCACTTCAGAGGTTGCCATGTGGATAACGTGCTAACGCGAGGAAAGCACTTAGTCTAGTGCCCTCGATACCCACGGGCACTGGGTAAACACTGGCTATTATTATCCCACAGACCAGAGGCTGCTGAGTGGCAGCCCTTCAGCCAAATCTGGCCCAGAGGCCTATTTTGTTTGGCCTGCACATTTCCCTTTTGAACTGAGCCAACATTTAAACTGGTAGATTTTAGGTTGAGTATCTGGCAACACCCAGGCCTGCCTTGGCCTCTTAGCAGCCATGGCCAAGAGCAAGAGCCTCAGCTCCTTCATGATGGTGGTGTTCTGTTCTCTCAGCAGGGCTGTCCTGGAACTCACAGTAATCCTGCCTCTGCCTCCCACATGCTGCTAGACCAATTTTACCAACAGTCTTATTGACAGCTATCCAACTGGTTCCCACCCACTCCGCCATGCTAACCTGCTTTTCTGCCTCCACGCCACAATTTCTCCCCAGCCTGAATCAGCCTCCCTAACCTCCTTCTCCACCTACCCAAGAGGTTCCAAAGGATGACACACACTGAATATGGAACCAAGAGAAAAAAAAATTAATTAAAAAAAAAAATGCAGCTGGGTCTTTAATCCCAGCACTCAGGAGGCCATCAGGAGCACTCAGGAGTTCAAGGCCAGCCTGGGGCTATAGCGTGAGTTCCAGGTCAGCCCAGGTTACAGCGAGACCCTACCTCTAAAAACTAAAACAAGGGCTGGAGAGATGGCTTAGGGGTTAAGGAGCATGCCTACTAAGCCCAAGGACCCCAGTTCGATTCTCCAGGTCCCACATTAAGCCTGATGCACATGGTAGCGCATGTGTCTGGAGTTTGTTTGCAGTGGCAAGAGGCTGTGGCACGCCCGTTCTCACTCTTTCTCTCTGTCTCTAATAAATAAATAAATAAATAAATTAATTAATTAATTAATTAATTTAAAAAATTAAAAACCAAAACAAAACACAATTAAAACAAAAACCTGTCCTCAGAGATTCTGTAGTCTGGGTGGACCCAGGAATCTGTATTTTTAAAAAGTGTCAAGAGATTCTTCTTTTAAAATTTTGCATTTCAGTCATTTTAAACACACACATACACACGGACAGATAGACAGACATAGACATTTACTACCCCCCAGTACCATCTTATTACCCTCACTAAACCCCTTCTTCCCAGCCAGTCCCCTTTCTAGTTCCATGCCTTTTGTTTTGTTGTCGCTGACCCACTGAGCTTAACTAGGTTTGCTTGCGTGAGCATGAGTGGGGATTATATACTAGAGCATGGGTAACCCACCACTGGCCAAACCACTGGAGAACGACTTCACCTCCCCCAGCAACCATTAACTGCCAATAGACACTCTAGGAGAAACGGAGTCTTAGGAGCCCCTCACCATCCATGACGGAATGCTGACTGACTGTTTTTCAGGAAACCACAACTGGTAGGAGCTCGTGAGTACAATGGTCACATCATGTCCAGAAGAGTATGCTCCACAGCACTCTGCTCCAGCCTCCAGCTCTAGTAGCCTTTCTATCCCTCCTGTGCAACCCTCTCTGAGCCTTGGAGGGTGATATGAATGTCCCACTTAGGGCTTAGCGCATAGTAGTCACTTATTCTACCCCAAGAGGTTCCAATGGATGGATAGCACACACTGAAATAATCTGAACGTTAACAAAACGTCTAGATCCTAGTTCTTATCAGAAACTGAGTCTGGGTTGGGCCCAGGCATACTGTTCTTGTGTGTGTGTGTGTGTGTGTGTGTGTGTGTGTGTGTGTGTGTGTGTGCACGCACGCACGTTCTTTTCCTGCCACCCTGCTTTTTCTGAAATAGGGTCTCCTACAGCCCAGGGACAGCCTTGAACTTCTGATCCTCCTACCTCTACTTCCAGAATGCTGGAAGTCCAGGCATGCACCAAATTCATCCCAGGAGATTCTAATGTGCACCCCAATGCTCCTTGGGATGGCAGCCACAGGTCCCACAGCCGCCATTCTCATGGTCCAGCTGAAGTCTGGTAACTCTCGCTCCTTTGGCACTTCCTGCCAAGGACGACTGGATGAGTCTTGTTTTCTTCCCCATTCCTGTTTAGTCTTGCTTGCAGATCAACTTGTGTTTAAAGCATGTCTCCCCAAACAGACTGTAAATTCAAGAGTGGGCGGATCACACTGCACACTCCTCTGCATCCCTAACAGGACTACTGGGGTGCCAAGCCCATCACAGGTATCTAATGAGACGCCTCTTCTCAAATACTTGAGTCTACAACTGAGGCAGCTTTGCAGAGAGCCCATGAAGCAAAGGCCACCTTGATCTTATGGTGCAGGAAGGCTTGGAGGAGTGAGCCAAGAGGCAAAAAGACCTAGACATGAAGTCGAGTAAAGAAAGGAGTGGTCTCAGCTCTGGTGAGGCAGAGGAGACTCTATACTGGTTTCCTCCATGTGGGCCTGGAAGGATCAGAGAGAAAGGTGGGCAGCAGCAGGAGAAAGACACCAGGAACCAATGCAACTTACGTGCACCCAAAACACAGCACCCTGGCAGCACCTGTGCTGGGAGGCATGGGAAACATATGAAAGGCAAACTAACATTCACATCCTGTATGCTAGGTAGATAGTTGTAATTAATGTGGTGAGTCCCAGGAAGCTATTGAAGGCTACAAGTCACATCTTCCTTAGAGCCAGGCAAAGGCAGAAGTGAGAAGGAAGACATATTACATGCAAAGAGGAGTGACCAGGATCAAGAGTTGAGTTCACCCTCACCTACTTTGCAAGTTTGAGGCCAGACTGGACTATATGAGACCCTATCTCAGAACAAAAAACCAACACAAGAGATGAGAACAAGGCCTCCTCAGCCTCTGGCAAGTGAGACTGACTGGCTTCCACCCGCACATGCACACCCAAGGGGTTTCAAAGCCAGCAAGGGCTTAGCAATTTCTCTCTACCAGTCTTAGGCCAGTTCACTGTACAGAACTGAAATTATGTTAATAGCACAATTTATATTAATAGTGGCACTTTTAACACATTTCACCACAGAAATAAAGGTTTTATTTATGACAGCATTACTACCAATGTACTGACAATAAGCTTACTGTTTTCTCTGAAGTCAATGGAGAGCTTATAAAGCAATACAAAAGTCCTGGGTCCTAATGACTGCATGAGGCAAAAGCCACCCCAGGGTCCATTCCTCCACCTCCTCACCACCACCATTCTAGAGTTGCAACTAAGTTGACCTAAAGGCTGGTGAAGAAAACATGTTACAGAACAGTGCAAGAAATGACCATGGAAGCGAACGGAAACTCCCACTCATCTATGGAACACGGGTCTAAGTTTTCTAAACATGAGCCCTAATGTCCCTTCTCTCTTGAATACCCCTCTTGCCACAGGTAGAAGACACAGGTTAAGTCACACAGCTGGCAGGTGGAGGTAGAAGAGGAAGCCAGGAGCTCCAGCCTCTACCAGTTCCCTACTTCACTTAACACCCGGCTGCCTTTTAAAAGTATGGCTTCTCTCAGCGCACGGCAGCTGAATGCAGAAGGGCTAAGGGGACGGTGTGAGCCTTGGGGATGCTGCTCTGATCTATTCCTGATGCCTCAAAGGCATAGAAATGAGAAAGAGAAGAGTGAATATATAGGCCTGGTCTTCATGGCCTGCAGCCGAGTCTGGGGCCACACATGACAGGATCATGAAACTAGAGCAGTTGGCAGCCTTTCTCAGCAGTCACTCAAGAGCATGCTGGAGAGGCCAAAAGGTTCTCCAGAGTGGACAGGCGAGAGCTGGCTGAGAGGGCCAAGGGCATTCTAGTCCACTCCCTAAATCAGCCTCCATCGCCAGAAATGCTTCCAGAGGAACTTAGCTTTGCTGATAACTATGCTCTGAGCAACTGCACTGGAGGTCAGCCCCCACATATGCAGAGTGCTTTCCTGGCATATGGATCACAGACAAACAGATGCCCCTGCCCCAAAGAAGGCAGTGAATGCAGCCATGTTGGGTTATGTTTCACTTTCAGGCTTCAGGGCTTGAAGCAAATCTATTTTTAAGCTTTCTCAGTTCCATAAGTAAATTAAGGTCATTTAAAGAAAATGAGTTCTGCCTTTGGATGATGGCTTCCACTAAAAGAGTTAACCCATCAGCCCCTCTGCTACACCAAAAATTTCTCTGGAGCTAGCCCAAAGGGATAGCATCTTGATCAATGTACAGTGAGTACAAGCGTCTCAGAACTCCTGAGAACCATGGACAATCACTAGCGATGTAGATGGTTCGGAAAAATCCTCCAGTGCCAGAGCTGTGCCATGTCTCTCTCCCGAGAAAGTCTCACAAATCCTTTTAGGTTGTTCTCTGTGAAGTACATGCACCACTCTTTGGGCACCGCAAATGTCATTTTCATAAAATAATTACCAAAAAGTTCAAATGGCAAAGAAAGCTGAAAGAATACTACTATCACGTTTTTTTTTTTTTTGCATGTCGAAGTGTTTATGCATTTTGTGTGTGTGGGCATGCAAACAACTGCATGTGGAGGACAGAGGTTGATGATAGAGATCTTCTTTAATCGATCTTCTATTTTACTGAGGGATCTCTCACTTGAACCCCGAGCTTGCCATTTGGCTGGTCTAGTCAGCCAGCTTCCCCTGGGGATCCCATATCCATCTCCCCAGCACTGGGATTCTGTCAGCAATTATGGCGGTCCTGGGGAATGCAAACTTAAATCCTCAGGCTTGCTATAGCAAGTGCTTTATCCACTGAGCAATCACCCCAGTCCCAGTATTACATTTTTAGGAGTCAGTCACTCTTTTCATTCTTTTTTTTTTGTTTGTTTTTCGAGGTAGGGTCTCACTCTGGCCCAGGCTGACCTGGAATTCACTATGTAATCTCAGGGTGGCCTTGAACTCACGGCAATCCTCCTACCTCTGCCTCCCGAGTGCTGGGATTAAAAGGCTGGGATTAAAAGGCATGCACCACCACGGCTGGCTTTCTTTTCACTTTTTAATTCCCTTGTCCTGAGCATCTAATGTAGCCTCGCCTTTTCAGGATCTTTAGGAATAAGTTGTCATGCCACAGCCAGTGCTTCACAGGGCACGTCTTTGTACTGTACCTCCTTAAAGGTCCAGCGTACCCAATGTGGATGGAAATCTAAAAATGTATCCATTCTACACATTCTACTTTCTCATGTAGGATGGTAAGACAAAGTTAATCTCTTGGCAAATGAGGCTTCCAAGACTGCAAGAATCTCATTTAATTTCTGGCTTTACCAACCTCACTGGCTGACCTTGGACATGTTAATTTAACTACAGTGGGTCCTAATATCATCACCCACAAAAAAGGTGGGTGGGTAGACGACGACTCTAGACGACTCTAGGTTTTGTAACTCCCACGTGCTATGGCATCAAGACAATCAAATATATCAACTATTGGACATGCTAATCTGAACTATTATTGTTAGGACTGTCAAGTTATAAGAATGCTATGTGGACATTACGAATGGCTCCAGACAGTTGGGCTGCAGTAGAGAAAGCAAACAGAAGTCAATTATTATTTTGATGGTCTCCCCAATTCCGTAAACCATCCATTCTTGCTCCTACCAACCTCAAGTTGACACAAAGCAAAGCTGAGGCCTGTTACTCAGGGTCTCCAGCAAAGTCAAGTTCATGGGGCTTTGGGTTTCCATCTGGCCACCAACAGGATTCATGTCTTCAAAGGTGTGTTGAAGACAACTGTAGTCACAACACTAACCCTCCCACAAAGGTTAGCAGGGTCAAATTCTGTTACAGGCTGGAGAGATGGCTCAGCAGTTAAGGCACTTGTTAGCAAAGCATAAGGACCTGGGATCGATTCTCCAGTGCCCACATAAAGCCAGATACACAAGGTGCATCTGGAGTTTGTCTGCAGTGGCTGGAGGTCCTGGTGTGTGCTCCTTCTCTCTCCTTCAAATAAATAAATAAAAAAATATTTTTAAAATTCTGTCACAACTTGCACATTGTAACAAAGAATTTTTACCCTGCTAGTCTTCAAGGGGCGTAGTGGCACATGCCTTTAATCCCAGCACTCAGGAGGTAGAAGTTAAGAGAATCACTGTGAGTTCAAGGCCAACCTGCGACTACAGAATGAGTTTTAGTTCAGCCTGGGCTAGAGTGCAACCCTACCTGGAGCTCCCACTGCCAACTAAAAAAAAAAAAAAAAAAAAAAACAAACAACTTTGCACATTGTAGGGGAGGGTATGAGAAGCAAAAGTATGGCCAGAAAACAAGCCAATATCCCTCACTGTGCACCTGTTATCTCTCTAAATGTGCCTCACCCAATTTACCATCTTTCCTCCCATTTCAGTTGTTGTCTGCTTATACCTTGTCATATAAGCCTTCTTTGTGTAAGACATATTTTCCCAGTCATTCTTAGAAGGCAGTCAGGATCAGGGGAGGAGGAAGGAGATACATTAGTGGTTTCCGATATTTACTACTTTCCCGCTTATCTGCCCTTCTTATTCTTAGTCCCATGGAGAAAAAAAATGTACTTTTAGCAATTGTAAATACAGTCTCTGAAACACTATTTTTAAACTGCTAAAAAGCATGGGAATATGCATTAAAGCACATACTTAGGGCCTGGAAGAATCCAAGAACATTCTCCTGAAAATGAAAGAAAATCTGAGAAGAATCAGTCCATCAGAATGGACTTTCTCTGCACTCTGCACTATTTGGTGTAATTGCATAGACCTTTGAAGGCCTTGGTATGCTAAGCATGATTTGCACATCTTAAACTAATGTATTAGAAAGTAAGGTGAGGTAGCGGCTTACCCTATCTACACGAGACCTGCATAAAAGGAGGGAAAAAATGATGACCTCAAAATAGAACAGACTCGTAGTTAAGAAGGGATTCAGGAGAGAGGGAGCAGGGAAAGGGAGAGGAGAAGAGGTGGGAGGGGATTATGATCATGGTATGTTGTCTATTCACATGGAAGTAGGTGAGGACTGACTGGGAGTTGGTTAGCTGGGAAAGTGGATACAATAGGCCATACCAAGTATTGATAAATCAGAGTAGTGAGTTAGGAGAAACAGCCAGCAAGTTAACCTAACATAATTCAGGTTATTGGCCCAATGGCTTGGAAGGGTTAAAAGGTGTGGGTGATCCTATCTTTGGAGATGACCATAAAGACAGAAAAGCTAAGGGGATCCATTGCTTTTTATCCCCAAGAAGCCACAGCCCCAACACACACATCTTTCGCTCTTCAGGTGTTATTTATTCATGCCTAAGCTTAGAGTATTATTTTCTGTTTTCAAGTTAGCTTTACACAGCACAATGTTAACCTCAGAATCTACCCTTCCAAGTATTACACAAAGTGGTGATTTATAGAAAAGCAATGACAGAAAAAAAAAAAAAAAAACCTTTCCTGTTCACAAGCATGGATGCTTTTGCTCAGCTAAGGGGCTTTGTTTCTGAGGATGATTAGGGTGGCACCCCTGGTACTGATTATAGTGGAGCTATTTGTACTGCCCACGTCTGGGCATTGCATTATATTAAAACTTCCATTTCGGGGTATGAAGGGACTAAAAATTCTCTCCCAGCTTAAACTTGGCACCAACAGTATATCTCAGCAGAAGCAAGATTATTGAGTACAGAGCCACAGGAAGCAGGCATTTTTCTTCTTTTATACTTGTCCAGGAAAAGAGTCCCTGCTGAAACAGCACCTATGGTTCCTCCATTCTCAGATGAAATTTCCAGGCACCAAGGGTTCTTTCTCAAGGTCTAATCAGCAGGTCGCTATGACTGGATTAAGTTAAATCTGATGTGACAGGCCATTGTCTCTTGCATTAATACCACGGTTTTCTGGAAGAATGAAATAATCTCAGCTTCTTTCTAGAAAACTGAAGAGGCTGAACAGAAGCCCTTGTCTGCCACCCGCATGAATCGGCCTTCTATGGTTTCTTTCAAGCGTGTCCATTTCCAACAGTTTCACCATCTAAAACTGAACTTATGTACGGCATGTGTCGGACATGGTGAAGGTTAAGTTCAGTTCTAATAAAAGCCACTAAATAGAAATGGCATCCAAAAGTGAAGTCCATGAAACCATGAGGCGTGAAACTCTGGCAAAAGAGGATGAGCTGACCTCCATGTGTCACCAACCAAGGCAGTTTCAACACTCAAGATCTAGGCATGTCTTACTAAAATGTCCCAACCTTACCCACTGCTGGGAAGGCCAAGTTTTACATACTTATAGGCCTAAAGTATTTAGATACAAATAAATGCTTATCACTCTGGAAAACTTTTGAACATCCTGCTCACATATGCAAAGGGGCAGTATGCATGTAGTTTACACTGTTTCTTTTAAGTTATAAAAATATTAACTTCTGAATACTATTTTTATAAGTACCTATTTGCCAAACCCTGTGGCTAAGTATTTTGCAGGTGTTATCATATTTGACTCTTTTTTTTTTTTAAAGAGCCTAAAAAAAAAGTTAGTATCATTGTGCCTATTTTACCAAAAAAAGTTTAGCTAGATTGTTATTTGCCTAAAAGCAGAGACGTTGTAAATGAGAGAAGCAGCAAGGTGTTTGCTCCTGTTAAATTTCTAGATGTTCAGGAATCAGAACTTGAAAACAGACACAGGGAGGTCTAGAACTCTGGCCATCAGTACAGTCCCTAACCTCTTCTCGGACACAAAATGCCTAAATGATCTCACCTTTATTAATGCACCACTTGTCACTCCATTCCACCCTTTTTGCTTAAAGAAATACCAATATGATTTCAAAAAGCATGGTGACACCCACTTATAACCCCAACACTGGGAGGTAGAGATGGGAGGCTAGGAAATTCGAGGCCAGTGCAGGCTACATCTCAAAAACTAAATAAAACAAATTTCAAGACTTAGCTGGAAGCCTAATGTAATATTGATATGAAAAAATAAATCAAATTTTACATGCAGTGCCTAGGACTTTGTATGCATTGACTAGATAAACTTCCTACCCCTCCCTGAAGATAAGAGCTCTTACAGTGTAGATTAACCAGTGATTCAGCATACATAATGACTACTTCTGAATATGTATTACATGTATAGTCTGTAATAAAAAAAAATTTCTTTTTGTGTAGAGACCTGGGAGCATATACAGCCCCGGAGTAATAACCTTATGGCAAGGATTAAATCTTTAAATAACTTGAATGGTAGCGAGGGCAATAGTTATACTGTAAACACTTACATGTAGTGAACTACATATAAATTTGGTTAGTCTTGCAGACCTGGTCCAACAAGCACTCTTAGGTTTTTCTTTTAAAAAAAAAAAAAACCAGAACAGGAATTTAGTGGTCTTATAGTTTCCCATTATCAAAACTAACCCTATAAATCTGAATCCAAGAAGTGTCAATAGCTAGTTGTGTCAGGTTAGATTTATGACATAGCAGCATAACCCTGTAGGGCAGGGAGATATGTTGATAATGTGTCCAAACATGCTTAAGTCAAGCCAGTAAGAGTATATAATGCCGACCAAGAATCCAGCATACTGGATACTACTGTACGTGGAAGCAGGTACTTTATACTTCGCTTCCCCCCTGCTGGCAGACCCTAGTTACTAGGAAAATGAAGAGCATCTTTGACTGGGACTGTATCGCACATCCCCAGCAAGTAGCTCTGGGGCTGGAAAGCAGTTAGGATCCATCCCCGGAGAAATCAGGAACAGAAAGAAAATAAAAATTCAATTATTCCTCAACCCAGCCCATTTCCCAAAGTGCTATCTAATATGTACTTTTTCTTAAAAGGACCCAACAAAAATCTTGCTTCTGCAAAAACAAACCCATCTGGAGCTAAGACTAGGTGAGGTCCACCGCTGGTATTATGTGAGTCCGGGTGGGTTCTAGCCAGGTCTGGGCCAAGCCTCACCACGAGGGTGAAGACAGGAGGTATGGAGGAAGGAATGAAGGAGAGAAAGGGGAAGACCTCGGGGCCACACTTCTTTCTCGTACCAACAAAAAGAGAAGCCGCATACTGACCTAAATCATCTCTCAAAGGCGCTTTATAAATTACAGGGACAAAGGGAGGGGGTGGCGGTGGCCTGGGAACCCCACAGACACCCTACCCTCTGACCCGCCCCCTCCCCCTCCAGCACACAAGGGAAGGGAGACAGAAAACAGCTCAAGTCGGCCCTGGGCGAGAACCCCCTCCGGACCTGAATGGCCCATCCATCCACCCCCGAGAAGAAACACGCGTCAACACCATACCCACCCGGGGGGCGGACACTCCGGCCCCGGGCTCCGAGAACCGGAGGCCGGGGATTCACTTAGTTAGATTTTTCTTGCTTACTCATTTCCCTCCAGCACCCAACCCCCCGTTCCCACTCCAAAAGCCGCTCAGCCGCCTAACCCTCCGGCTTCGCCCCCTCCCCGAGGACCCGGGGACCCCGGCGGCGGCGTGGCCTGGCGCGGTCCCGGTCACTAACCTGCTGCTGTAAGGGCATTTCCGAAACCGGCCGGGCTCGGGGCAGAGGTGGGCGCCGGCCGGAGGGGGCCCAGGGCCGAGCGCGGCGGCGGCGCCGGGCGAGGGCGGGCGCCGTGGGGGGTGGGGACGGCCGAGGGGGGTGGCGGTGCCGGGGCGGGTGCGAGGGCGCCGGGACCGTCCCAGGCCAGGGAGCCGGCGAGCAGGAGGAAGTGGGTGCCCCCTCTCCCCCTGCAGCGCCCCCTCCCGCCGCCGCCTCCTCCCCAGTCACAGGCGCGTCCTCGGCGCACGTGTGCGAAACGTCACCGGCGGGTCCCGGAGCGAGGGACAGATCCAGGCGGCGGGACGGGAGCCCGGCTGCCCCCGCCCTCCGTCGCCGGGAGGCGGGGAGGGGGACAGGGCGGGGAAGGAAGGGGCAAAGGGAGAGGCGGGTCAAGGGCAGGCTCCGGGCCGGCGAGGAAAGGCCCCGGCGCCCGGGCCACGCGGGCGCCGCCGCAGCCACGGCAGGGATGCGCCCAGGCCGGAGCACCAGCCTGGCCGGCCCCTCGCCTCGGACAGCCGGCGCCCGGGCGCGTCCCCGGCTCCCAGTCCCACCTCCCCTGGCCCCGAGGCCCCTCCACCCCCGGGTCCCCTTTGTTGCCGGGAGCTAGATTCCCCAAATGTGCCAGGCGGAGCCCAGCGCTCAGAGCACGCCTGCGGGACCCCCGGGCCGCCCAGGGGCCTCGGAAGCGGGAGAGGGGCTGGCCCGCCACAGGGCCCCGGTTTCCAGCCCCAGGGGTCCCCCCACTCTCCAGTGCACGACTCCCTCCCCCACCCCCTTCTCCATCCGGGGCGTGACCCCTTCCTACGCCCGAGAAAGAGGAAGCTTCGAGTTGCAGGGGAGGAGAGTGGGGGTAGGGAAAAGTGCAAGGAAAGAATGGGGGGGCCGCGAAAAGTTTTGGCTTGTCGGATGTGCTCACAACGAGGCCTCCCCCGCGGCCCTGTGCGTCCGCCTGGGCCCCCTGACTCTCCCGGCACCGAGAGGGAGCACCAAAGTCTAACAATAAGCCCCTCGGTGGATCCCCGCCGAGGCCCACGCTGCTCGGCCTCGCGCCTGCCCGCCACCCGGCGCCGGGGAGCCCACCTCCCACCTGGGCAGGGGACGCTGCCGACAGGGCATTACCGGAGGGCCGCCGCCGCCGCGTCCCGGCGCTGGGGGTTGCTGCAGCCCGGCTCTGCTGGAGGGTCCGTGCGGCGTGGTGTAGAGGAGGCTGCCGGCGGCCGGCTCCACGCCGGGGACACTGGGGAGGAGGGGGCCGCTTTGGAGGGAGGAGGAACAGGAGGTGGTGGATGTGTTCGTGGTGAGGATCTGGATGTACGCTCCCGGGGCGGCGGCGGTGGCAAAGCCGGGGCTGGCTAGCAGTGCCCTTTTGTCCATGGAGGCTGCGGCGGCGGCGGCGACGACTGCCGCCCCCTCCCCACCCCCGGCGGTCACCAGGTACTGCTCCAGGGCGGGCTGGATCCCCTTTCTCATTCTCGCTCCTGCTCTTTTTTAGTGTTACGATATATTAATTTATTGCTTTCAATTTCTTTATTATTTGCAGTCGGAGTTTCCAAGTCTCTCCTTCTCGCCTCCCCGCCAGGCGCTTCCGAACCCCCTCTCTCTCTTTTCTTTTTATTTTTCCGCACCGCACAGGCCCCGGGGGCCAAAAATAATCGGGGCTCTGGAGAGAGGAGGGTCCCGGCCGCACGGATATCAGGCCCCGAGGGGAGATGGAGGCGTCGGGGGCAGCCGATGCAACGGATTGCGAGGCGGTGGCGGCAGCCCGGGTGCTGCGGCCGGCAGCTGAAAAATGGCTCCAGGAAGCTGCTGCTGACAATGAATGAAGGGATACGGTTTACGCGCCAAGGTCCTCCCGCGAAACTCAGATTTCCCGCCGGCTTTTCAAACCATATTTGCATATCTCCTCCCCTCAGCCCGCCGAGGACCGTTCCCACAGCCCATTGGGTCGCTATCGTCTTACTTCAGTACCAATCCTGGAGCAAGACCGCGATTGCCTTGTTTCCATTGGTCGCCGCGTAGGATGGTTACCCGAGCGACTTGGGTTCTATTTGCATAGGTCACGTTGATTGGCTGGGTTACTTAGGGGTGGGTCAAAATCTTTCCTACTCTCCCACGGCAGGCCACGCCTTGTCCAGGCTCCTCCCTCGTCCCCGCCTGCGGGGCTGGCGCTGGTGACCTGGGCAGGGACTCTGTCCCGCAGGCTCAGTGTGGATCTAGTCGACAGCACAAGTTTCGCTTTTGGAAATTGTCAAGGTGACCAAGGGTACACTTTCAGGGACTCACTTTCCTTAACCAGTCAGTGAGCCGGAGAGTCTTCGGGATATGTGTCAAAGGGAAGTTGGGCCATGCGGACGGTGCCTGGCAGGTGGAAGCTGAGCCCTTTAAATCGTGGGTTTCTTCCTTCCTGAAATCCAACCAATGCCGAGAGCTGATCCAGAGGCCGCTGCTGACTGACAGAAGCATGTGGGCAGACAGAATCGTGGGGGTAGAAGGTTTGACTGACGCGATTGCAGGCACCCTTTAGTTAACATTCCAGATCTTTCTTGGTAGCTTCATGATTAGTCCGGATTGGGTTTAAGTAAAAATTAACTCTTGTTAAGTGAACTCTTACCATGAGCATTGGTTTGGGTCCAGCAGACAGCCCCTCTTGCCCAGAAACACCCAGGGCAGTTAATCAGGTCTAACCCAGAACTGATCTGCGGGCTTCTAATCCACCAAGCAGTAATCCAAAGAAGTACAGGCTTTTACGATGACGTGGGGCTCGCGATGAATGCTGCCTTCCGGGGCACCAGCCCTTCACACCCTCAGATCCCAGGAAGTTCTCTGACATGCAACACGAAGACCTAAACCTATCTCCTCATAATTAATTTTAAGAGAATAGTAGATATATTTACATAATGAATATAGTAAATCAGAAATTGTCTGGAAAAATATAAAATGATTTCCAAACTGACTTCTGTATTGGTGTCAATATGCAACTGAAGATTGTGCCTTGAATAGAGATTTCTGCAGGAATGTGGGGAAAGATGAGGGAGGAGAAACCAGGTCATCGTTTACAGTTCCAAGTCACTGAGAATTGTGCAAAACAGCTACTGAGAGGTGCTCACCAGTAATGAGGGTTGCAGTACAGTGAGCTCTTTCATCCAGCTTTCACTTATTTTTATATTATTATTTATTATTATTATGATGATCATTCAGCTCTGTAGGACCCCTGACACTATACGTCTGTTCAGGCTAGGACCCCCTAAAATTTCATTCCTGTTACCTTTTTTGAAATTGGGAATTAAAAGCACAATTGAACCTTGTGCTAGACTCAGGGAATATTTTGGGTTTGCATTCAAACTAGTTGAGGATCCATAAGAGCTGTCACAAACACTTGTCGAGACTGGTACAGCCAGCTCCATCCATAGTCCCAATAAGGTCCAAACTCCTGGTTGAAGTACGGGAATGGAATCATCTTCCATCCTCTTATATCCTCTGTTTCTTCGTATGGTGGGTCACTATAGGGAAAACTGGAGCTGTAAGAACTTGGATAGTGCCCCCTGCTCAACATTACTGGTAGCATGCATTTTGGTAGAGTTAGGGAGTGGTGGGGGGATGCGACATACAGTCTTTAAAGTCCTGACTCTTACATTATAGACATTAGATCCCCAGCTTTGCATAAACTTAAGCACCCCAAAAGTGATTGCAGTAAGATAAATATGACATAGTCACAAGAAATTAAGTGTTCACACTCCATACTTGTGATTCTGTCTTTGAAAGTGTAGAAATACCTGTCATTTTACCTTAGCCCTCATATTAGTGTTTGCACATGCACATGTCTGGTTGTGGAGGTGAGAGGGGAACCTTGGGTGTCAATCCTCCAGATACCATTCACCTTTCTTGAGACAGGGTCTCTGGCTGACCAGTGAGCCCCAGGGACCCCTTGGCTCTGCCTTTCCAGCTCTGGAATTACAGGGCCACATTACCATGTCTACCTTTTTTCAGATGGGTTCTGGGAGTAGAACTCAGGTTCTTATGCTTGCAAGCATTTTACCAACTAAGCTACCATCTTTACCAGTCCCATTGTTGTTTAATGTATTCAGTAGAAAAACAAATATTTTGTCTAGTGAATCCCAGGATGAGATGGAAGGGAAGAGGAAGAGTTTACAGAGAAGAATAGGTCTTGGAAGACACAATGCTGAACATTGTGATGGCTTACTCATTGGTGGAGAGGTAGCACATTTTAGTTGAAAGATAATGGACTTTGGAGTTATGATGGCCTGGGTTTACACTCTGGATCTGCCACCTAGTGTATAGCTTTTGTCTTTAAAAACCCATTTTCTCATCTGTTCAATGGAAGCTCAGATGCAGTCCCCATGTTGCAAGGTGATGATACAGAGGTAGTGGCACATGTCAGGTGGCAGGTGCACAGCAAGCATTCAACACCAGCTGGCTAATTATGAGTCTGCTTACTTGAATGATCATGTTTGTCATCCATCCTCACTCCCAGCCTCTAATCTTCCGAGAAATGTCCACTTGCTGGAGCAACTGAGCTTTGCCCTCAACTAAGTGCAGTCGTGTCCTGGTGAGTAAAGGTTAGCAAATCCTGACTCAGAAACGCAGGGTAATGCATGCAGTCATTCTTGTGCTCTTCACAAGTCTGAGTCCGCCTCACCTCTGCTTGATTGAGACTACCCCTAGCTCTGCTTTTGTCAACACAACTCCCTCTCTTTTGCTATAACCACTGGCTGGTAGCCTCAGAATTGGTGTGTGTGATAGGTTGAATGGTGACCCCCAAATGTCTGCTTTCTAATCTTTGAAACATATGATTTGATCATACCTGGGAAAAGAGGGTCTTTGCAGATGTAACTAGGGTTCTCAAGCAAGCGTTGTGTAAGAGATAACTAAAGGAGAGAACCCTGTGATGATGGAGGCAGACAGAATCACGTAGCCATGAGCCACCAGAAGCTGAAGAGACAAGGACAATCTGGATGTAGTGGGGACCTGACAACACCTTGACTTTGGACTTCTGACTTCCAGTGCTGCACTAGAGTACAATCCTATTGGGCTGCCCAGTTTGTGGTAATACGTATGGCAGCCTAGGAAACAAATACTGCCTGTTAATTCTGCCTCCTTGATGCTGCAAACCTCTCAACTCCCTCCCGCTCATATTGTCTGTATTCCTGCCAACATACCATTTCTCATGGAACACCAGCAGTCCTCTTTGCCAGTCTGGGCTCTACGTATTGATGAGAATTTTCCAGTTTACTTTGCTGACTTGGAGGTACAGCCGTAACTAAGGAGCCAGTGAAAACACGGACTCCTGAGCTCTGCCCCAGCTCAGTGAATCAGCATCCTGGGAGGCAGGGCCCAAGAATCTGTTTTCCAAGCTGCTCTTGTTCCATTGCACACTGGAGGTGGGAGGCCAGCCAACCAGATGCCTTTGGACATCTCCCTGTCACTGCTTATTGCTGCCTCTGTGTTAGTAAGAGTTTTTAATCTCCCCAACTGCCTCCTCTCGGATTCCTAGTCATATACATACTTACACATACATGCATATATGGACCTCTGAATGAATGTATCTGTATCTATATGAAATTTCAGTCTTCTCTAAAAGTGTCCATTTTCAAATTAATTAAACAAGTAGTATACATCACTCCCAAGAAACAATTGTCCAAAAGTTTTATGAATATACAGTATTAAGCTTTGTTGGCAAAGTGCCTGACTTGCAAGCATGAGAACCTCAGTATGATCTCCAGAACACACAGGAAAATGCCCGACATAGTGGTATACACTTGCAATCCCAGCACTGGGCAGGCAGAGGCATATGATCCTTGGGGATTGCTGGCCAGCCAGTTTAGCTTACTTGGTGAGGTCCAGGCCAATGAATGACTCTGTCAAAAAGAGGTGAACAACATTGTGGAGGAACAACGTCTAATGGTGTCCTCTGGCCTCCCCCTCCCACATGTACACACATATACAAACATACACACATGTACATATATGTGCGCAAACACACAAAATTCAATATTGAGCATGCAGATTGAAAAACTACAGTTTTAGGTGATCAAGGGAGCTGCTCCTCAGCACAGCAAGGGGTTAAATTGTTCTTTTCATTTAATTCAGCCAAGTCTGGGTGCTACTCAGATGCAGAGTGTACAGTTTGAAACTTGAGAGTCTGAAGAAGACTGACTTAGAAATTTGAGGGTTTTATATGACAGTCCAGCTACTTGCCCACAGTGAAGTAACATTCTCTTTCCTCCCCTTGGTTTGGAAGAATGAGGAGTGTGTTTTAATCCATTACCACATCAAACACTAACAACACTTCTAAGGGCATGCCTAGAACACTGGTTAGACTTGAAGAGGGTTTTTTGTATTCAGGCGATTCCTGGCTCTGGACAGAGCTCGTGTGTGTGTGTGTGTGTGTGTGTGTGTGTGTGTGTGTGTGTGTTTTCTCAGGCATGGTTTCAGAATCCAGTTCTCTGGAAAGGATCCAAGAGTTTGTATTCCAAGCAGGATGGTTTTGATGAAGATAGCCCACATGTACATTGTCATACAGGCATTTGTGACTTAGCAATCTCTGTATTACACAGTGACTTCTTTGACAGTTATCACATAGAAAATTTACTTGTATGCAATATCTTTTATGCAATAGTTACCATTGAGTATAACTTATTTGGATTGTATTATGATGGAAAATTGCTTCTTTCAATTTATTTCTTGCTCAGCTAGCAAGTAAGGTGCTATACTGAAGGCATGTGCTTCCCTGCCTTTTTGATACAGATTTTTATCATAACATAAAATACAAATAAAAACATCAAAATAAAGGTATGTCTGAATGTATCATTATGAGGTTAAAAAAAAACTCTTGTAATTACTAGACAGGTCCTCAAATAGAACATCTACATCTGGAAGTCCTTTCCATGTGCCTCATTCTCAGCACAACTCTTTCTTCCCCCAAAAGTAACCATTGGCCTGACATATATCGTCTTCAATATCTTGTTTACGTTCATTACTATGACAATAACAACAACAACAAAAAAACAACCCAGAAAAACAACTTGAGGAAGGAGAGTTTCATTTTGACTCATGACTTCAGAGGTTCAGTCCATGGTTGCCTGGCTCCATTGCTGTGGCCTGGTATGAGGTAGAAGAGCATGGTGGAGGAAAGCTGATCTCCTCATGAACTCAGGAAGCATAAAGGACTACAGGAAGATGCCAGGCACAAAACAGACCCACAGAGACTTACGTCCATCAAGCAGGCCTCACCACCCTCACAACCCACTCATTTACAAATGATAAAGCTGGCACCCACACGGCCCCCCCCTTTTTTTTTTTTTTTGGTTTTTCCAGTAGGGTTTCACTCTAGCTCAGACTGACCTGGAATTCACTATGTAATCTCAGGATGGCCTCGAACTCATGGTGATCCTCCTACCTCTGCCTCCCGAGTGCTGGGATTAGAGGTGTGTGCCACCACGCCCAGCTCCTACACAGCCCCTTTTAAGAGCACACCAGCTAGAAAGAGGCCTTCCACAGAGGGGCCTTTTGTGGGGTTAGTTCTAGGACTCATAGTTTAGTCTTGCCTATCTAAAAATACCACTATGGGAATCCTTCCCATCCATCTAGTTGCACCACACTGCTGCTAGTGAATGTCCCATTCCTGGCTCCCTACCCCACCTGCACCATGCCCATGAATCCTGCCTACCTGTCTAGTCTTGTGCTAAACCAATGTGGGTGAGTTCCTTGTTCCCTAGCACCCTCTTCCACCTCTGCAATACCCACTTATCCAGTTATGCCACCTCACTACTACACTATGGACACTCCTGTCCAGTGTACCCCTCTTCTCCTTGCTGTAGGTAAACCCACATCATCCCACTTCACACACCTCACACACTTCACACACCAGCCATGCTACAGTGCCTTGTGTGACCTCATTCAAGCTCCAACCTTACATCAGTTTGCACTCCACATGTGAGCCCACCCCCACCCCAGCTCCAGGACCCACTTTTGCAACCTCACTTCTACCTTGTGTGAGCCCAGCATTTGTGACTAAGGGAATACTTCCATATGGGCAAATCCCAAGGAAAACAAGTAACACAACACAACACACACACACACACACACACAAAATGAGACACTTAATCCCCACCAAGAATGCTCCATCCTGTAATACAGGCCTCTCGTAAGAACTACTTAGAGAAAATTCCACATAAAGAATTTAAAAGCACAACTATGATAAGTATATACAATGAATACAAAAAGGACATGAATAAATATCTGAATGAAATCCCTAAGAGCACAAGGAATGTAAAGAATTCAATAGACACCCGAATGAATTTAAATAAGATATTTAAACAAGAACACTAAGAGAAGACAGCTAAATGAAATGAGAAAGTCAAACCAAGATGTAGAAATGGAACTCAATGAAGAGACAGAAATGCTGCAGAAAACTGAAATGGAAATGGGGAAAATGCAGTGAGTTAATAAAAGCCTGTACAGAAAGCCATACCAATAAAGAGACCATCTTGGGGACAGAATACCAGGGCTTGAGACCAAAGCAAAGAGCTCACATAGCCAAAATCAATGACAAGCCCCAAAAGATACACACACAGAACACAAGGGACATTTGGGATAGCATGAAAACACCTTACTAAAAACATTCGGATTAAGAGAAATAGAAAAGATTTTCAATAAAATTATAGAAGGAAACTTCCCCAGCCTAGGAGAAGAGATGTCCATCCAGGTACAAGAGGCACACAAAATACCAAATACACAGGAACAGAAGAGGAACTCCCTACATCACAGTAGAGTCAAAACATTAACTACACAGGGGGATGGAGATATAGCTTAGTGGTTAAGGCATTTGCCAGCAAAGCCAAAGGACCCTGGTTTGATTCTCTAGGACCCACGTAAGCCAGATGCACAAGGTGCATGCAATCTGGAGTTCGTTTGCAGTGGTTGTATGCCCTAAACCATTCCCTCTCTCCCTCTCTCTCTCTCTCTCTCTCTCCCTCTTTCTCTCAAATAAATAAATAATTTAAAAACACACATTTAACAACATAGAACAAAGACAGCATACTGAAAGCCACAAAAGAGAAACATGTTGCATACAAAGGCAAGCCCACCAGAGTAACACCCAGGTTTTCAATAGAAACCCTAAAAGCCAAAAGAGCATAGAATGATGTAGTCCAGTATTTAAAAAAAAAAAAAAAAAAAAAAGCACTGCTGGCCATAGTGGTGAACACCTTTAATCCCAGCATTCAGGAGGCTGAGGTAGAAGGATCATCATGAGTTCAATGCCAGCCTAAGACTACTAGTGAATTTCAGGTGAGCCTAGGCTAGAGTGAGACCCTACCTCATAAAACCAACCAACCAACCAACCAACCAAACAAACAAACAAACAAACAAACAAACAGGGCTGGAGAGATGGCTTAGTGGTTAAGGCACGTGCCTGAAAAGCCTAAGGACCCAGGTTCAATCCTCCAGGCCCCATGTAAGCCAGATGCACATGGTGGCACATGTGACTGGAGTTTGTTTGCAGTGGCTGGAGGCCCTGACATGCCCCTTCTCACTCTCACTATCCCTTTCTCCCTCTCTGTCTATAATAAATTAAAAAAAAAAAAGAGCCAATGGAACTACTTTCCTCAATAAAACTATTTCTTACCCATAGACAGAGAAAGAAAAAATTTCCATAATGAAAGAACACTGAAGGAATTTATAACCACTAAGCCACTCTTACAGAAGACATTAGAAGAAACACTTTATGTGGAAGAGAATGATAAACTCTTGCAAGAGGTTAGAGGGACAAACAATGATCAATGCAATAAAATGAGGACAAGGAAAACATCAAACAACAAAAAGTCATTAACATGCTAGGAATTAGCTCATATCTTTCAGTAATGACTCTGAGTATTGATGATTTCAATTCCACAACAAAAAGGTTAGACTATTAGACTGGATCAGAAAACAGGATCCATCTTCTTTCTCTCTTCAAGAAAGTCACTTCACTCTCAACATACAATACCTAAAGGAGAAAGGATGACACAAGGAAAGTTAAGCAAATGGAACCAAGAACAAAAGTAGGCATTGCTATTGAATATGCCATAAGTAGTATGAAAAAATAAAGAAGGACACATATCAATCAAGGGGACAATTCACCCAGAGGGCATTACAGTCCTAAGTATATATACACTGAACAAAAGGATACCTAACTTCATAAAACAAACACTACTAGACATGAAGTCACAGATTAATCCCAACACAGTTATAGTAGATGATTTCAAAACAAAACTCTCTCAATAGATAGGACAACCTGACAAAAGGTAAACAAAGTAAAGAGAAACATTGGTGCTAAGTGATCTCACAGAGCAAACAGACCTAGAATCAGACATTCACCCAAAACTACAGAACATACATTCTTCTCAGCAGTCCTTGAGAATTATCTAAAAACAGATAACATATCAGGACACAAAGGATTCAACATATTTAGAAAAATCGAAATAGGACTTTTGGTTAAGATGGTGGCATAGGAACCATGCCAAAACAACATAGGAGAGAAACAAAAAAAAAAAAAAAACAGCAAAATACACTCTTCTACTAAAAAGAGAGGTGCATAATAAATTATCAACCGCAGCAGAGAAGCAGGAGCGATCCGGAGTGTCTAGACCCCACAGAAGCAGGCAGAAGCAGCTCCAGCAGCAGCAGCAGCACCAGTTCCATGTGGCTGCAGCCACCAGGCTCAGCCTGAGCCACAGGAAAAGCCAGGTAAGAGGATTTTCCACTCACACCGGCCCCCTCACAAACTCGAGAAACATGGAAGGAGGATGGCAGAGACCAGCGGAGCAGCTTGTGAAGAAGAGGACCAGCGGGAGGACTTCAGCCACCATCCACGGTCTCCCCTCCCCCATCACTAGTACAAGCACCAGCAAGCACCAGAGACCTGGGCAAGGGAGCTCACCTACACAGCACCTGGAATAGGCAATTCGAACAGTGACCCACCAACTAGCCAGCCTACCTGAGCCCACAGCACAGCAAAGAGGGACTCAAGTGGCCATGCAGCGTAGCTGAGACCAAAGCCATCACAAAAGGTAACTGGGTTTACATCAGGTTAGTACCCACCAAATAAGCCTGGTATATAGACTTGCAGCAGAAGTGCTAATTGCCCCAGCCATGTCAGGGTAAATTATATGTTAAACTGATGGATGGTCATATTAACTGTTCTTAAGTAAGTTATATTTTGGGCTTGTTGTTTGTTACTTCCTGATTTATAGTGCCTTTATTTCTTCTTCTGGTATTCATTGGGGAAGGGTCTCACTCTGTCACAAGTTGACCTTGGAACACTCTACAAACCAGAAATCTTAGCCTCCCAATTGACAGGATTAAGGGTGTAGGGCAACACACATCCTTAGGGATTGTGACTTTGTTAAAGGATCTGTTTGTCATAAGACCTACTCTTGCATAAATACTCTGCTGTTTTTCTTTGAATGGTACATTGTTTAGCCAAATTTTTAGAATTTGTCTGTATTTTGTTCCACTCAGCCTACTAAATACTCTCATAGGAGGCAAACCCAACACCTAGAGTCACTTTTGTGGTCACTCTGAGAGTATTAAGAGCCATACCTAGCACCTTAAGCTCCTACCCTGAAGATATATAACATCAGATTGATTGATGCATCTAATAAAACTGCAGATAATTAGGAACCCGAAGCATTAAATTATACAAGATGCAAAAATCTCGACATTATAATACAAGAAACACAAAAAAATCAAGACAATATAAATCCACCAAAAAGTATTAATGCATTAGAAATGACCTTCAGTGAGACTGTTTTAGAGGAACTGCCTGAGAAAGATTTCAAAGGAACGATTATAAATATGTTCAAAGAAGTCAAAGAGGAAATCCAAGGAATCAAAGAATACACAAGAAACCAATTTAATGAAATAAGGAGGTCAATACAAGACATAAATAAGGAAATAGAAATAATAAAGAAAAAACAGTCAGAAATACTAGCAATGAAGAACACAGTCAGTGAAATAAAAGAACTCTGTAGAGGCCAGGCGTGGTGGCACACACCTTTAATCCCAGCACTTGGGAAGCAGAGGTAGGAGGATCTCCGTGAGTTCTAGGCCAGCCTGAGACTACATAGTGAATTCCAGGTCAGCCTGGACCAGAGTGAAACCCTACCTTGAAACACCTCCCCCTCCCAAAAAAAAAAAAAACCTCTGTAGATAATCTCTCCAGTAGAATGAAGGAGAGAACAGAATATCTAAACTAGAAGACCAGGTAGCAGATCTAAAAGAGTCCAACAAAGAGAAATACAAACTAAAAGGAAGGTATAACAAAGAGAAAGACAACTAAAAGGAAGGTATTAATGGGAATTTCAAGATATTTGGGACACCATGAAAAGATCAAACATAAGAATTCAGGGTATAGTAGAAGGAGAAGAATTTCACTCCAAAGAAATAGTAGGCATTTTCAACAAAATCATAGACAAAAACTGTACCTTAATGATACTTGCTCAACCATGTTTATTGCCACTCTATTCACAAGAGCTAGGAAATGGAACCAGCCTAGATGTCCCTTGACTGATGAGTAGATAATGAAGATGTGGCACATTTACATAATGGAGTTCTACTCATAAGTAAAGAAAAATGAAATTATGAAATTTGATGGAAAATGGATGGATCTGGAAAGGATCCTTAGTGGGGTTACCCATGCCTAGAAAGTCTCTCATTTGTGGATCCTATCTACAAATGATTGAACTTCTATGTGAGTAGTAATCAAACTCAGTAGCAGAAGCCAGTAAGCTAGAAAGGGGATATAAAGGGAATAGAAAGGGAGGGGGTACTTAATAGTATGGTATTGTATATATGTGAGTAGAAGAACAGATTAATGGGGGTGAAAAGGCCTAAGTGAGGTCAGAGAAGAGATTGAGTAAAGGAAAGGTCGAGAGAGGGCTAATCAAAACCCAAGAGAATATAAATAAGCCATATTGAAACCAACTTTTCTGGGCAATGGAACACTCAGAAGCAATAGATTGTTACTAGAAAAATTTCAGTGCCAGGGATGGGATTCCTTCCAGTGGGTTGTTGGCCAGGGAGGTCACAGATATCCCAAAACATTATAGGCCATTGCCAAGGCCCTTGGTTTCCCATCAGGAATAGTTGATAAGACCCTATTGCTAAAGACTCCACATACTTGGGCTGCAAGGTCCCTGAGAAATCCTGCTGGAGCTGGGCTGAAAGCCTCCTCCTTGTGGACCAGCTGACCAAAAGCTGGAAAAAGCTACGCTGCATGCAGTTCAATGGGAGAGAGAGAGAAATCACCTGTGAAGAAACTCAACAGTGGACACTGCAAGCTTTAAATTTGGCCATCCAGGCCAAATGAACCAACAGGTGCAATAGTGGCATGTTTGTTATGGGGGAAACCAACCACTCTCTAATTGGACTGGAGGCCCACTTCATGGGAGGGAGTACATCCCTGATATTGAAAAACTACAGCAGGGTTAATCATGAACCCTAGGGATGTAATGTCTGCTGGTGTCTGGCTAAATGTATATACTATATGCTCACCAAACTGCCCAGTAAGCACTTCTCTTAATGTCCATACCCATATATTAATGCTATTCTCACTTTGGGTTAGAGAAGCATATCTTTTCAGATGGTAGTGACCTTGGGATGAGTCAGAAGGCACCATGGTGCTGAGCAGGGGACAGAGGAGTGCTCAGCACTGAAACATCTCTAACACACCTTCCAAGGCTTAGGGTCCGTTGTGGAAGAGGTGGTGGAAAGAATGTAAGAGCCAATGGAAGGGTAGGACTCCTTACAATGTGTTCATCCAGACACAAAATGGCCTAGATATCCATGACCTCACAGTGCCTGACACTACCTGCACAAGACTGTCATAATAGGAGGAAAAGATGATGACATCAAAATAAAAATAAAGACTAATTGAGAGGGGGAGGGGATATGATGGAGAGTGGAGTTTCAAGGGGGCAAGTGGGGGGAGGGAGGGAAGTACCATGGGCCATTGTCTACAATTAAGGAAGTTGTCAATAAAAATAAATAAGTAAAAATTGAAATAAATCCTTTTATTTTATCTAACATTAATTCAATAAAGCTAGAAACTGACAAGAAAAATTACAGAAAATATGCAAATTCCTGGAAATTAAACACCACACTTTTAAGTAAAATGGAGTGGGTCACTGAAGAAATGAAGGACATCAAAAACGTTTAGAATTTAATGAAAATGAGAATAAAACATATCAAAGCTGGGATTAAAGGTGTGCGCCACCACGCCTGGCTTCTTGTGTCTCTTAACACCCCCCCCACATTGTTCAAATAAATAAATAAAAATAAAGTTTAAAATATCATTTAAAAAGGGGGGCTGAAGAGATGGCTTAGTGGATAAAGGTACTTGCTTGCTTACCAAGCCTGAAAGCCCAACAACCAGAGTTCATTTCCCCAGTACCCATCTAAAGCCAGATGCACAAAGTGGCATATGTGTCTAGAGTTCATATGTACTGGTAGGAGGCCCTGGCACACCCATACTCACTCTCTTTCTGTCTGCCTCTTTCTCTGTCTCTCACTCCCTCTCAAGTAAATAAAATAAAAATAAATTACAAAAAGAAAAGGAAACCCAGCTGGATCTGAGCTGGAAGCTTCCTCCCTACCAGATGGTTTTCTTCATGTCGGAAGGTGTGATGCAGACCACTGGGGGAGAAAAGGTGTCAAACAATCCTAACCAGCTGTGCCTCTGCCTGTGTACTTCACAAATGACCTGCAAGGCAAGCTGGGTCCCCTGGTGCAAGAGTGTCTGGAGAGTTATGGGAATAACTAATAGCTTTCCAGTTAGATTTGAGGATGTTTCCACAGGAGGGAAATCATACCTTATACTATAAACCTGGCCAAAAATGTGTGGCTAAGAGGTTAGGTTCTAAGGGAGATGCTAGTGACACAGCACATCAAACTACCTTCTAGACATCCATGCTTGTTCCCATAGATTGGTACTGCTCACAGCCTTGATTACCAAAGTTTCTTACAAAGGATAGTGATGAATTCAGAAAGGTATAGATGGCAAAGTTGCCAAGAATAAGTGACTAATTTTTGCTAAGATCTAAGCATAATATCTAAACCATATCTTCCAAGGCTCAGGGACATTCACAGGAGAGGGGGTGGAAAGAATGTAAGACCAGGAGGATGGGAAGTGAGAGTGCAAAGTGGTGACTTCCAGATGCACACGTGCTGCACTCATGAATACACTGTAGACGTGGTTTTAATGACTGAACTGTCAATATGCCATCATCCTGGAAGGAGGGAGCCATGAGGCCACATGCCTTCTAGAGCAAACAGTGAAAGCTCATGATTGCTGAGAAAGGTGAGCTATGTCCTGTAGAAGTGTAGCCATGGGTAGGTTCCCATTCTCCAGTCAGTAACCTCCCACTCATGACTATCAAGTGATGCTCATTTAGATCCGTGGGTCAAAACAATAAACAAGGTATGAAAGTCTGATGGGATCTAATGGGAAGAAGGGCTTTAGTGGGAGGGGAAGGAGGAAGAGAGAGGGTAATTGGGGGAAGCTGGATCAAAATGCATTGTATTCACATATGAAACTGTCTAAAAATAAATTTAAAACATGTCATTACTTTTTAAAATCTTTTACTTTTCTGGTTCATCATTGATCCCTTCCATCTGTTACAACTTATCTGGAATAATATAAGGGGATGAATGGTGCTCCTCCATTGCAACCTATGAATTTGAATTTGTACTTTTGTGTGTGTGTGGGGGGGAGAGACAGGGTCTCGTGTAGCTTAAGATAGCTTGAAACTCACTATGTAGATTAAAAAAATAACCTTGAATTACTGATCCTCCTGCTTCTGCCTCCCAAGTGCTAGAATTATAGGTGTGCGCCATTAAACCTAGTTTATGCAATGCTGAGACCAAACTCAGGGATTCATGCATCCTTGCCAAGTACGCGACCAACTGAGCTATATTCCCAGTCCTGAATTTTGCCCTAGTGAGGAAAGGGATCCCTGCAGACTAGTCAAGGTAGGGATCTCAAGATGAGAGCGGGCCCTAAGTTCAATGTCAGGAGCCCTTTCAAAAGAACAGAGAAACACAGAGGCAGAGACTGCCGTGATACATGCTTTCCTCAAGCGAAGGACCGTCAAACAAGGACAGAGGAACCAAACAGATCGTCGTGCAGACTCCAAGACCATGAGAGAATACATTTCTATTGCTTTAACTCACCAAGTAATTTGTTACCTCAGCCCTAGGAAGCTTTGTCAGTCCTGGCCATTCACCCCATGGCCTGTATTTGGTAAACTACATGGCCAAGCTGTGCTTCACGGTGATTAGCTGCTCTACTTGGTGGCGCCTGGACACACAGACTACGTTGCTCTCAGCCTTTGTCCCTGTGGCAATCTGATGTCATTATGCATGCTTGTTCCCCTTCTGAGAATTTGACAGTGCTCTGCATTTCGCCTCTTATAGTAATTTTAATCATATTTGTCCTGTTCTTTTTTTGGCTTTTTGTTTATTTATTTTTATTGACAACTTCTATACTTACAGACGAAAAAACCATGACATTTCCCTCACCTCCCCCCATTCCTCTTCAGAACTCCAATCTCCATCATATACCCTCCCTCTCTCCCTTAGTCTCTCTTTTAATTTGATGTTATCATCTTTTTCTTCTATTATGAGGGTCTTGCGAAGGTATTGCTAGGCACTGCAAGGTCATGGATATCGAGGCCAATTTCTGTCTGGACAGTTGCATTGTAAGGATTCATACCCTTCCTTTGGCTCTTCCATTCTATCCGCCCCCTCTTCCGCAATGGGCCCTGAGCCTTGGAGGGTTGTGACAGAGATGTTTCAGTGCTGGATACTCCTCCATCCCTTCTTCTCAGCACTATGTTGCCTTTTGGGTCATCCCAGTGGTCATCGCCATTTGAAAAGAGAAGCTTCTCTAACCAGACGTGAGAATAGCATTAATATGTGAATATGAACATTAAGTGTAGTGCTTTCAGGGCAGCTTGGTGGGAATAATATATACATTTAGCCAGACATGAGCAGGCTTTATACCCGTAAGGCTCATGACCTCCCCTGCCATAGACTTTTGCTTAGTTTTTTTCAGTACCAGGCATGTATTCCCTCCCATAGAGAGGACCTTCAGTCCAATTATGGAGCAGTTGGTTTCTCCAAGAGCAGACATGCCATTATTGCACTCGTTTGGTCATTGGGCCTGTCTGGCCAATCTTGAGTTTTCCAGTGTCCACTGTTTTCACTGTTGTCCTGTTTTTGACTGGTGACTTTTTTTTTTTTTTTTTTTTTTTGGTTTTTTCAGGGTAGGGTCTCACTCTAGTCCAGGCTGACCTGGAATTCACTCTATAGTCTCAGGCTGGCCTCAAACTCACAGCAATCCTCCTACCTCTGCCTCTTGAGTGCTGGGATAAAAGGTGTGCATCACCACACCTGGTCTGGTGCTCTTTTTTTTTTTTAAATGTGAAATTAGTTTTCTTGAGCTTTTAGAGTGAGAAGTATTCAAACAAGCATTTTTCAATGTTCATCGCAGCATTATTCAAAATAACTAAAAGGTAGAAACAGCTCAACAGTCTATTGGCAGTTGAGTAAATAAATGAAAGCATTCACGATGTTCCATCTCCTTTTAAGTTTAATTTTTGTTGACACTTTTTTTTATTGTTTATTTATTTATTTATTGGTTTTTTGAGGTAGGGTCTCCCTCTAGCCCATGCTGACCTGGAATTCACTATGTAGTCTCAGGATGGCCTTTAATTCACAGTGATCCTCCTACCTCTGCCTCCTGAGTGCTGGGACAAAAGCGTGTATGCCACGCCTGGCTATTCATTTATTTTTAAACATTTTATTTATTTGAGAGAGAGAGGCAAAAAAAAAAAGAGAGAGAGAGAGAGAATAAGAGCATGCCAGGGCCTCCAGCCATGGCAAATGGACTCCAGACATATATGCCACCTTGTGCATCTGGCTTACGTGGGTCCTGGCGAATTGAAACTGAGTCCTTTGGCTTTGCAGCAAGTGTCTTAACCACTAAGCCATCTCTCTAGCCCCAACACTCTTTATTTTTATTGATATTTATATACATGTAGATAATGTATTCTGATTAAATCCCCTCCTTTTACCTTTTCTTATCCCATGTCTTCATGCTTCTTCCACTGAGCCTGTTCTTCTTAGGTAGTCCTACCTTGATATCTTTTTATTTTTCTTGTGTGTATACCTGAGACCAACTGAGTTTAATCAGGGTTGCCTGCCTAAGCATGGGTGTGGGGTTATTTGCCAGAGTACAGGTGATTTACCAGTGGTTACACCTCTTGCTCTCCCAGCAATAGCTAAGTGCCAATGATTTATCAGGAATGGAGGGAGGCCTCATCCTTCTCCCATAATCCATGAGAATGTCAATGAACCCTTTACTGAACAGGTACTTACAGTTGCTGTGAGGTCATGAGTACCAGGGAGAAGGGTCTATCTTCTAATGTTTCCAGGAACATGAAAGCTTATTTTCTGAGATTTTAAATCATGCCTCCTCTATTGGCTCATCTGTCTAATCTAGACTTTCTCATTCTACTCTTTTATTCCAGTCCTGATCCATTTTTATTCCATTCCCAGGGTCTCTCAATTTCAGACCCTGCCTAGAAATTGGGAACTCATGAGCAGTTTTGAGCAGAAGGCAAGCCAGATGGCTCCTGTGCCTACAGATGTTTCTGTCAGTCTCCTGACCTCACCCATTCCTGGAGAACAAAGCCCTTCTCCTCCAGTCCCCTGGTCTCTTACTGGAGATCTGTGAGCTACCTTAGGGTTCTCCTGGTCTTGGATCCTGTATGTGTCACTTACATCTCCACATTGTTATGGCATCTCATAGCCAGATGGTGGTTTACAGTCACTCACTTGTACCCGGGACTTGTGTGGTTACTCCATCATGGAATTTTGTTTTAATAAAAATTTTGTTCTGCTATCTAGATGTCCTTTCTGTGTTCATATGCAGAGGGAGGAGGCTAAGGAGAGAAACTTATCATCATCTTCAGATTTATCTTTTTTTTGCTCAGTTCATTGCCTTTTTAAAAATTTTTTAAAATTATTTTATTTATTTTTGGAGAAAGACACAGAGAAAGACAGAGAGGGAGAGGGAGATAGATAGAGAATGGGCACACCAGCAGTCTCTCAGCTGCTGTGGACGAAATCCAGATGTTTTTGCCCCCTTGTGGTCAAGTGCGGCATTGCGCCCTTGCGTCACTTTGCATCTGGCTAAACGTGGGACCTGGAGATTGGAACCGGTGTTCTTAGGCTTAGGAGGCAGGTGCCTTAACCGCTAAGCTATCTCTCCAGCCCAGATTTATCTTTTTTAAAAAATTTTTTGTTTATTTTTTATTTATTTATTTGAGAACAACAGAGAAAGAGGCAGGTACATGGAGAATGGATGCACCAGGGCCTCCAGCCACTGCAAACAAACTCCAGATGCATGCGCCACCTTGTGCATCTGGCTTATGTGGGTTCTGGGGAATTGAGCCTTGAACCGGGTTCTTAGACTTCATAGGCAAACGTTTAACCGCTAAGCCATCTCTCCAGCCCCAGATTTATCTTTAAAATATTTATTTTGGCTTACCATTGAATCAGTGTCACATAGACAGACATTCCCACAAGCATCAAAGAAAAGGAGAGTTATGGGCTGTTTTATTTCCATTTTGCTGGAGAACATTTGCAAAAGCAAGCTGAAGAACAGAACAGGAGTCAAGGGCCTCAATCCATGCAGACAATGATTAAAGGGTCATTTAGACAGAGGATGCAGAGAATACACTCTGCCCTTTCATACTTGGTTGTGGCCGTACAGAGGATGCAGAGAACACACTCTGCCCTTTCATACTTGGCATGGCCGTGCCTCTTGCTTTGGGATTTCATAGGTAGGAAGCACTGTTGGCATTACATCACAAATGGGCATGTGGGCAGAACATTACTTTTTCTTTGCCACGTGGGTTTCCTTGACGGCACTTCCTCTTGGTTCACATTCTACCCTTCTGACTTCCTGAATCCCACCGATGGCTTTATTTTCTTCTGTATTTCCTTAAAAATCACTTCTTGTTTTTCTATACTTTCTCCCCAATCTTTTTTTTCCTTGTGGCTAAATATGCATCATGTAATATTTATCACTTAAACTATTTGAAAGTGTACCATGACAGACATGCATAATGTGTAACCATTACAACTATCTGTATACCAAACTTTTTCATCATCTTCAACAGAAACTGTACCCATTGGGCAATAATATTCTGGATTAATTAGTTCCGTTATCATTGTGACAAAATACCTGGCAAGAAGCAACTTAAGGGAGGAAGGCTCACGGTTTGGTGGTAGAGTTCAACATGGCAGGGAAGGCATGAAAGTGGGAGCAGCATGAGGGTCTTGCATCAGGAGTGACAGGTTGCATGTTCATATCTTCAAAGAACAGGAAGTAAGGCAGAACAGGAAATGGGCTAAGAAACCTTGAGGCCTGCCCCCACTGACCCACTTCTTTCAGGAAGGCTCCACCTCCTGAAGGTTCCACAACCTCCCAAAACAGTGCCACGAGCTGGGGATCAAGTGTCCCAACACAGGAGTGGGGGGGGGGCTATCACATCTGAATTCTAACACCCCACATCCCCACTTTCTACAGCCCCGTGTAATTAGTGTCCTATGTTCTATCAATTTAACACTTCTAGTTACCTCACATAAGTGGAATCTTAACCATTTTTCCTTCTACATCTAGTTAATTTTATTTGCCCTAATGTTTCTAAGGTATGTTCAGATTGTTATATATCTCCAAATTACATTCCTTATTATACCAGAATATTATATTTTGTGTATATACACAATGCTTAATTTATTTATTCAATTGTTGATGGATTTGGGTTGTTTTTGCTTTAGTGAAAAATGTGCATTGAAGGTCAGTGTATATGTATCTGTTCAAGTTCCTGTTTTCTAGGGTTTTGAATAGATATTTACAAGTAGTTATTGTGTAATCCTATGTTTAATTTTTTGAGGAAATTTCTGCAGTTTTATCCTTATCTACAAATTCAAGTATAAAAGTATAATTTATGTAGTGTTGCCAACTAGAACTTTATGCAATGAGAAAGTGTTCTAGGGTTGAAGAAAGGCTTAGCAGTTAAGGTGCTTGCCTGCCTAAGGACCCAGGTTTGACTCCCCAGAACCACATAAGCCAAATGCACAAAGTGCTTCATGCATCTGGAGTTCATTTGCAGTGGCTAGAGGGCCTGGTGTGCCTATTCTCTCTCTTGATCTCTCCTAAATAAATAAATAAATAAATAAATAAATAAATAATTTTAAAAAGAACTTAAAAAAAGAATATGTTCTATAATTCTATGCCATCTAATATATTTCCCATTAGCTACATATGGCTAAGAAGCACATGATATAACAGTTTAGTATGTCAAGTGAATTAAATCTTAAAGTTCCATTTAACTGTAGTTTATTTATTTAAATTGGATTTAGATAACTACATACAGGCTAGTGTTCTGTACAGCATATATTTGTAGGCTATGACATTTTCTACTGCTGTATCTCTAACCCTGTTATCTTTATTCTGAGTTTCAAATGCATAGCAGATTTGGGCCAAAGATACAATATCAAATGCTGAAATCTAGAAGATCAAAATTTATAGAGTCTAAAATTCCAAAATACTAATGTTCTAAGAATAGAATTCTGGAAAATAGGACTTAAAAATTATTTAACGGAACTTATTAACATTTGTTAAAAGTGTTTTGAGAACATAAAAACATTACAGAACACTTCATAGGTCACTTCACATAATAAAATAGACAATACATTTTTGAAGCAAAATACACTCAGGTGTACTGACAGTCACAAAGTGTGTGACCAACATGAGCCATTTGACTGTATTCATGAGAAAATAGATCAAAGAACAAAATGCCCATCAGCCAGGAGGGGTGGTCCATGCCTTTAATTCCAGCACTTGGGAGGTGGGGGCAGGAGGAGTTCAAAGTCATCTTCAACTTTGAGAACAGAGAGACTATATCAAATCTGTTTTTCTTTTTTAAAAAACCCAAAACAAACAAACAAAAAATAATGGGCTGGGGAGATGGCTCAGCAGTTAAAGGTGTGTGGAAGTTTAAATGGATGTCCCCCAATAGATTCAGTTTTAGTAAAACTTTAGATCTCCAGACATCTGTCTGGAGGAGGTGTCACTGTGTATTGATCTCTGGGTCCAGCCCCACGTGTGTTCAGGGAAAAATCTGTTCTTCAGACAAAAGACATGCAGAGTGCTGGAGTTCTGCCATTATGGAGTTTCTGGAGTGTGCTTGCTTGCTTTGGGGTGTGGTTCCTTTTCTTTTTCTCTATGTGGGCCTATAAAAGTGGGTCAAATTCTTCTGCCATTATAAAACTTCCCCCAGATCTGTAAGCCTCCCTGCTTCCCATCACTGTGTCTGGTCTAGAAGGTCATCCCAGGGACCAAAAGCTGTCTACTACAAGGTGCTTGCTTACAAAGTCTGCCAAGCTGGGTTCAATTCCCCAACCCCCACACAAGGCCAGATGCACAACATGGAACATGTGCCTAGGGTTTCTTTCTCTGTCAAATAACTAAAAATATTTATTTATTTATTCATTTATTTATTTATTTATTTATTGGAGAGAGACACAGAGAGAGACAGAGAAAGAGGGAGGGGAAGACAGATAGAGATGGGCGTGCCAGCAGTCTCTCAGCTGCTGCAAATGAAATCCAGACGTGTTCACCCCCTTGAGGTCAAGTACAGCATTGCGCCCTTGCGTCACTGCATCTGGCTAAACATGGGACCTGGAGATTGGAACCAGCGTTCTTAGGCTTAGGAGGCAGGCGCCTTAACCTCTAAGCCATCTCTCCAGCCCTAAAAAATATTTTTTAAAATTCACCACTATGGGACTGGAGAAATGGCTTGCCTGCAAAGCCAAAGGACTCAGGTTCGATTCCCCAGTACTGAAGTAAAGCCAGATGCACAAGGTGGCAGATGCATCTGGAGTTTGTTTGCAGTGGCTAGAGGCCCTGGTTTGTCCATTCTCTGGCTCCCCTGCTCTCTGCTGAAATAAATGAATAAATAAATAAATAAATAAATAAATAAATAAATAAATAAATAAAAAAATATTAGATTCACCACTATGGTTGGTGATTATGTGCACCTAGCTGTATAACTTTGGTCATGTGCTGATCAAGGGTGAACTAGTATTGTGACCAGACAGACCAAAGCCTATAGTGACTCACCACTGCATATACAGTTGCTCAATAAGTTGGTATCACAAAAAATTCATTTTTCACAAATATAGATATACAAAATGATAGCTTTTCATTCAGTGAGAATGTTCAACATTTTCTTGTGTATACATAATGCTTACATACAAAATCATGTTGCTTAATGTACCTTCATGGGGTCTGATTCACAGATAAAACTGATTAGAACTCTGTAGAAACTTTCACCTAATTTACACTTCCAGGATCAGAAATGATGTGATGATGAAATATAAAACTCAGCAAATTGTAAAACCTACTATGGGTATTTTGAAATAGATTAGAAAAGAGGAGAGGAAGAAAGGGGAAGAGAAAACCAACAAGAAATTCAGCATGTGATCAAATGCTTTATAGGGATAGATTGGTGACAAAGGCCCAAAAAGCACACAGAGCTGCTTGGATTTCATGACCATCAGCTCTATTTTGAAGCTATGTGTGGAGAAGAATAACTGCTTTTCTTCTTTCAGGGCACAGTTCTCCATTGTGTTGCTCTTTTTAAGGTTCCTTCCTACATCTTGCCATGTTTTGTGCCATGCTTCTGCATCCTCATGGGGTAAGGGATCCATGCCACATCACTCATACACAGGTCACAAGCAAACTAGAAACAACACTGGCTATGGACCAGCACTGTTGCCCAAGTGTCTTCTTATCCTTCTGTGCACGTAAGTATTTTTGAGCCTGTCAATAACTTTGCTGGCTTACTAATGCAAATGCTGATTTAATTCATTAGAAGCTCCTGGAATTTCTTCAGCTGGAAAGTATGCCAGTGCAGACAAACGATGCATTTGTAAACTCTAGTTTTCTGCCTCATTGCCCAATGGAGTGGACAGTTCTCTCTTCTGAATTTTCCACCTAATGAATGGGGTTGAATGTGAAATTAACTTTATTTTTGAAATTCACTATTCAAGCTGGGTGCATTGGTACCACCTTTAATCCCAGCACTCAGGAGGCTGAGACAGGAGGACTGTATAGCAGCTGAGACCTTGCTTTCTATCCAAAAGAGCAGGGGTAAGGGAAAAGACTTGATTGGTAAGTGCTTGCTTCTCATGCAAGCATGAGGGCTTGAGTTTGGATTTCCAGACACATGTAAAAGCCAGATGTAAGCATGTACCTGTAATCCCAGCACTTGGGAGGTGGAGACAGGAAGATCCCTGGGGCTTACTGGCTAGCTTGTCTAGCCAAATCTATGAGCTCTGGTTTCAAAAAAAATACCTTGTCTCAAAAATAATGGGGAGAGTGATTGAGGAAGACACCCTAAATCACTCAACATCTGACCTTCACATGCTTGGGCATATACATGCACACACACACACATGTGCACACACATATACAAACATGTATTCACACATGCATTCACACCACCCACATGACAAAAAAATAGGAAAAGAAAGAAATCCATTTTTAGAAACATTGATGGCTCCTAATTCCAAATCTGTCATTACAGTTTGAAGACTCAACTGAAATCCTGTTAAATTTGCAAAACCCGCTCTTGTAGACAGCATCACGTTGTTGGGATGAACTTTCAAACCAGACACAGTTTATGGGTGGAAAGGATTTATTTGAAGCTTACAGATTCAGGGGAGGTTCCATAATGGTGAAAGAGGATGGTCCCCTTTCACAGATGCAAGCAGAGAGAGAGAAATCACCACTAGCACCACCAAAGCAAGCACACTCTGGGCAGCCAAGCAGCAGGGACCCCAGGCAGAGCTCAGGAACTCTGCTTCCCTTTAGGCTGGAAATCAGATCTGCCCCCAGTGACACCTCCTCCAGCCAGGCAGCTGGGGACAAGCTTTTCTTTTTTTTTTTTTTTGTTAAATACCATTCTATTGGGGGACATAATTCAAACCACAGCATCATGCAAATCATTAAAAGGTGTTCATAAAATGTGTCATGTCTCCTAGTCAATACTAAACAGGTAAGTTCTGTGATTTTTTTTATTCGATTCAGGCTAACAAGAGAACAAAGTGTACCTAGTTGATTGGCAAACAAAATGAAACAGGAGGGACAGTCTGTTAGATTTACTGCTCTATTAGTTACCCTTTCTGTCGCTGGGACCAAATACCTGATGAGAAACAACTCACGGGAGGAAAGGTTTTTTTGGCTTATGGTTTGAGAAGGAATAAGGTGCATTATGGTGGTGAAACACGATGGAAAGAGTGTGAGACAACTGGCCACACTGGATCTGCAGTTAAGAAGCAGAGAGTGGACAGGAAGAGGGGTAAGCTAGTGTATTAGCCCACGTGGCCGGATGCCTGTGCAGTCCCCATCTAGCACTGACGGCCTGAAGGCTTGCTGGTTTTCAGTCCGTGCTGGAAGGCTGAGGAAACTTGGTTCCCATGCTCATGAAGGACAGCGGGACAGTTTAGATGCACATACAAGTAAGCAGCCAGGCAGGAGGAAGGGGCTTTTTCCTCTCAGAGCTTCCTTGCATAAACCCTACAACCAGGAGGGCTGCCCACTCTGGAAGATGGGCTCACTCTGGAGGAAGGACTCCTCCGTCAGTCAATCTTTTCTAGAAGGAACCTCAGAGACCTGACCAAGAGGAATGTCTGTGGATTCCTAATCAGATCAAGTTGATAACAGCTTGACTATCACAAGTGACTTTGAAGGTAGTTGAATGTATGTCTCCCATTGACTCAGGTGTTAAAATTAAACTTGTAACCCGGATCTTCAGCTGCCTGGCTGCAGGAGGTACTACTGGGGGCAGATCCTGGACTCCATCTCTGAGTTGTTCCTAGGGGCAGAACTGAATTCCAGCCCACAGGTATGCAGAGGTGCCTGAGCTTGGTGGGGATGGTGTGTGTGGGGGGGGGCTGGGGGGGCATGTCCTGCTTGCTGTTGGATTGCACTTGCTGGCTGGTGGAGGTTTTTCTCTCTGCTTGGATTTATGAATGGAAGCCAGCTTCTTCTTCCACTGGATCTGTAAGCTTGAAATAAATCCTTTACTCCCCTAAACTGTCTGTTTGGAGGTTCATCCAGCAAGATGAAGTGGTCTATAACAGTGACCTACTGCCTCTAGTGGTGAGGCTGCACCTCCAAAAATTGCCACAACTTTCCAAAACCCGCTCTAACCTGGGGACCAAGTGTTCAAACACACGAGCCTATGGGGAACATTTCACATTCAAAGCACAAGTGGTAAATGGATTTCTTGTGTATGTGTGTGTGCATAATGGTGTGTGTGTGTGTGCGTGCACATGTGTGACTTGATGCACATGTGGAGGTCAGAAGACAACTTTGGGGTGTTCTACCATGTGTGAGACAGGGTCTGTCATTGTTTGGAACTGTGAATGCCTGGCTAGCTGGCCTGTGAGCTTTGAGCTGATCCACTTCCCATTGGCATAGATGTATTGGGATTACAGATGCATGTGTTACTTGCACCTGGCTTTATGTGTGTTCCGGGAATTTGAACTCCAGTCATGAGACTTGCACAGTAAGCACTTTTTACCACTGGGCCATCTCCCTATCCCTGGTAAATTGAGCTTTTCTTCAGTAGTTAAATCACTCTTCCAAAATAGCATAGTATTTAATGCATTTCATGAAGCCTGAAGGAACCTCTATATTAGCAAGTACCTCTGGTCCAGAAGGTCAGTGAACTTGTCCAGTTCTTTGTATTCTCCAAAATATGGCAGATTTTGAAAACAAACATGGTGCTTTGGGTAAAGGAACAGAATAATATACAATTCAATAATCTGGTAGTGGCTGGAGAGATAGCTCACGGGTTCAAGGTGCTTCCTTGCAAAGCCTGATGTTCAATTCCCAATATTCACATAAAGCCAGATGTGTACAGTGGTACATGTGTTCAGAGAATGTTTGCAATGGCAAGAGGTCCTGGAATGCACACCTCTCTCTCTATTTCTGTCATGTGTGCTCACTTGCACTGTTTGCAAATAAGTAAATAAATAAAATATTTAAAAATATTTTGGAACTGGTTATGGTGGTATATGCCCTTAATCCTAGCATTTGGGAGGCCAACGTAGGAGGATTGCTGTGACTTTGGGGCCAGCCTGAGACTACATAGTAAATTCCAGGTCAGCCTGGGCTAGAGTGAGTTTCTACCTTGAAAACCCAAATTGATAATAATAACAATATAAGTTACCAGTAAAGAGTTCTTGCTTATTTAGCTTTAAGACTCTCAAAACCCTGGCTGCACTTGTATTCAAGAGGAGTTTTGCCCTAAAAAGTCCGTGTATGCTGTCCACTTGAAATTCTGGTCATTAATCAGTTGCTACACATATGGGATTTTGTATTTTCACAGCATCAAAAATAATAGAAAATTCACTAATCCCTTCCCCAGAATTTGTCTTTCGAGACTCTAGGCTTTTTGTTTATTGTAGTGAAGGTTAAAAATCCCTTCAAGATTTGGCTTTCATATTTCAACATTCTGGATTCTGATATTTGGGATCATGTCTAGCAAAGATTAAGGCCCAAGCCTGTTGGGAAGATTGGGAGACGTCTTCCTTAGACAGTGTTCTTCCTTTGTCTGGAGAGGTCATCCTCTTCTCCTGGCCAGCCAGCTTCAGCCAGGACAGGGTGGAGAGGGAGGAGGAAGATCATCACTGCACAGCAGCTGCATGCATGCTGCTTGCTGAAGGAGGTGGGGAGTGGGTTTGAATGCTGCTTCCTCACACTCCAGTTAGGAGGTGGGACACACAGAATGAAAGGAGCAGAAAGGTGGGAATGGGTGCTGATGAGGTGACGAGAATGAGGAAGAAGGAGGAACTAGGTAGATGGGACATGTATGGGGCGATCCTCCCACTAGTCAGCTTTTTCCAAAGTTGCTCTTATCTATTTCACGTCCAAAGTGGTGACATATAAGGAATAGACAGTTCCTTCTATGGGTCCACCAGAGGGCCAAAAAGAGGAGGAAGATAAGCAGCACGTGGAAGACAAGGCGGAGGTCCTATCAGTATTATTGGAAGAAGAAGGTGAGGGGGCAAGGAGACATCAGGGAGGTCCCACCAGTCCTGTTAGAGGAGGAGGAGGAAGAGAAGGAGGAAGAGGAGGAGGACAGGGGAGAGGGAGAAAGAACATAAAAGGAAGCTGAGGAGATGGCTCAGTAGGTGAGAACACTTGCAGCATAAACATGCGCTCCAGAGTTTGATCCCCTGCACCTATGGCTCTTCGAAACCACTTACTTTCAAGGACACCTGCCACAGATTATTTTCTGCCACAGAAAGATTACTTCATCATTTTCCTTCTGATTTTGCTTCAAGTCATAATAAACTTCATGTTTAAGTAAAAAAAAAAAAACAGGCAGAAATGGTTGCACATTTCTATAACCTCAATACTGATTTGGGATGAAAAGAACCTAACTGAGGCTCACTGGTCAGCCAGTCTAATAGAAAAATGGGAAGCTCCAGGTTCAGTGAGAAACTCTCTCAGAGAAATCAGGCAGAAAAGTAGAGGACATTCATTGTCTTCCACGTGCATCCCAAACATCAAGGGAACAAAAACACTAGGAAAGCTGTTCCCTCCGCGGTGGTCATTACTTCAGCCTTTCCCTATAGCAGGAGTTGGTTTGCCTGTCAGTTTTGACAACCCTTCTCTTCTCAGGTCACTGAAGGGTGATCCCTGATGGAGACTGGGTTCACTTTTTCAGAAAGAGGATACTGTTACCTGCTTTCAGAAATGTCTTCATAAATGTTTGTCAATTGATTGATTATGTCTACTTTGTCCAACCAAATCACATCTCCCTAAGGTATGTAAACATCCTGCCCAAAGACATGCTTCCAACATGTCATATTGAATATAAAGCAGAAGGAAACGAGGCAAGCAAGCAGCACGTGTTGCACAGGCGTCCTGTACTTTGCGCCTTGTACCGAACCAATGGCAGAAATACACAGGGGCTAATGTGCTTCAGCCAAACAAGCATTAGAATCTGTATTTGGGATGAACAGACTTTCTTCAGTGAAGAAAGGGTGGGATGATGGGAGTGGGGTAAGAAAGAGTGCACAGAATTATTGAAGAAACATCTGGTTGCATGAAAGAATAAAGCCCTAAAATAAAAAAGCTGGAGTCTTCAATGTCTAGCTAGCATTGAGATCTCTTCCTAAGAGCTGGGCCTCTGCTATTGTTACTGTTAAGAACCCAGTATGCCAGATCAGGCACACAATAAGTATTTCACTCACGAATGAATGAAACAGTGAAAAAGTCCTCTGTCTATGAGACAACTCATTGACCTATGGTTTTTAAAAACCAAATAGTTTTGAGCCGGGTGTGGTGGCGCACGCCTTTAATCCCAGCACTCCGGAGGCAGAGGTAGGAGGATCACTGTGAGTTCAAGGCCACCCTGAGACTGCATAGTTAATTCCAGGTCAGCCTGGGTCAGAGTGAGACCTACCTCGAGAAACCAAAAATAAAAACAAAAATAAAAAATAAAACCAAATAGTTTTGATTCTGTCAGATGTTGGCCCCCTGATGCAGCACAATCTTGGTGAGTGCAGACAAAGCAAGCATGACAATGAGCTACATGGGTCACTCAGTGCATCAGCCTGCCACCTGGACCAGCCCTGTTCCCCTTCCTCTTTGTGATATCCAAGTCCACGCTCAGAACATCAGCCTGCCGCCTGGACCAGCCCTGTTCCCCTTCCTCTTTGTGATATCCAAGTCCACGCTCAGAACATCAGCCTGCCACCTGGACCAGCCCTATTCCCCTTCCTCTTTGTGATATCCAAGTCCACGCTCAGTGCATCAACCTGCCGCCTGGACCAGCCCTGTTCCCCTTCCTCTTTGTGATATTCAAGTCTACGCACAGAACATCAGCCTGCTGCCTGGACCAGCCCTGTTTCCCTTCCTCTTCCTGATATCCAAGTCCACGCTAAGAACGTCAGCTTGCAGGACAGACCAGCCCTTTACAGCCTCCTCTTCCTGAAATCCAAGTCCACCCTCAGAACATCAGCCTGCCGCCTGGACCATCCCTATTCTCCTTCCTCTTCCTGATATCCATGTCCAAGCTCAGAACATCAGCCTGCCACCTGGACCAGCCCTGTTCCCCTTCCTCTTTAAAAAATTTTTTAAAATTATTTTTTATTCATTTTTGGAGGGAGAGACAGAGAGAGATAGACAGAGAGGGAGAGGGAAACAGAAATGGGCGCGCCAGCAGTCTCTGAGCTGCTGTGAACGAAATCCAGATGTGTGCGCCCCCTTGTGGTCAAGTGGGGAATTGCGCCCTTGTCTCACTTTGCATCTGGCTAAACGTGGGACCTGGAGATTGGAACTGCTGGACATTGGAAACAGCATTCTTAGGCTTAGCAGGCAGGCGCCATAGCCTCTAAGCCATCTCTCCAGCCCTCCCCTTCCTCTTCCTGATATCCAAGTCCAAGCTCAGAACATCAGCCTGCCGCCTGGACCAGCCCTGTTCCCCGTCCTCTTCCTGATATCCATGTCCAAGCTCAGAACATCAGCCTGCCTCCTGGACCAGCCGTGTTCTCCTTCCACTTCCTGATATCCAAGTCCACGCTCAGTGCATCATCCTGCCACCTGTACCAGCCTTGTTCCCCTCCTCTTCCTGATAACCAAGTCCACGCTCAGAACATCAGCCTGCCACCTGTACCAGCCTTGTTCCCCTCCTCTTCCTGATAACCAAGTCCACGCTCAGAACATCAGCCTGCTCCCTGGACCAGCTCTGTTCCCCTTCCTCTTCCTGATATCCAACTCCACGCTCAGAACATCAGCCTGCTGCCTGGACCAGCCATGTTCCCCTTCCTCCTGATATCCAAGTCCACGCTCAGAACATCAGCCTGGCGCTCGGATCAGCCATTTTCCGCTTCCTCTTCCTGATATCCAAGTCCATGCTCAGTGCATCAGCCTGCTGCCTGGACCATCCCTGTTCCCCTTCCTCTTCCTGATATCTAAGTCCATGCTCAGAACATCAGCCTGGCGCCCCGACCAGCCCTGTTCTCCTTCCTCTTCCTGATATCCAAGTCCACGCTCAGTGCATCAGCCTGCCGCCTGGAACACTCCTGTGCCCCTTCCTTTTCCTGATATCCAGGTCCATGCTAAGATCATCAGCCTGCCGCCTGGACCAGCCGTGTTCCCCTTCCTCTTCCTGATATCCAAGTCCATGCTCAGTGCATCAGCCTGCCGCCTGGACCATCCCTGTTCTCCTTCTTCCTGATATCCATGTCCAAGCTCAGAACATCAGCCTTCTGCCTGGAGCAGCCCTTTGTTCCCCTTAAACTTTTTTCAAAAAAAATTGTTTTTATTTTTATTTTTGGAGAGAGAGACAGAGAGAGAGATGGACAGAGAGGGAGAGGCAGACAGAAATGGATGTGCCAGCAGTCTCTCAGCTGCTGTGAACGAAATCCAGATGCGTGCACCCCCCTTGTGGGCAAGTGAGGCATTGCGCCCTTGCCTCACTTTGCATATGGCTAAATATGGGACCTGGAGATTGGAACCGCTGGACTTTGGAAACAGCATTCTTAGCCTTAGCAGGCAGGCGCCTTAACCGCTAAGCCATCTCTCCAGCCCTCCCCTTCCTCTTCCTGATATTCAAGTCCAGGATCAGAACATCAGCCTGCCGCCTGGACCAGCCCTGTTCTCCTTCTCTTCCTGATATCCAAGTCCACGCTCAGAACATCAGCCTGCAGGCTGGACCAGCCCTGTACAGCCTCCTCTTCCTGAAATCCAAGTCCACCCTCAGAACATCAGCCTACCACCTGGACCAGCCCTGTTCTCCTTCCTCTTCCTGATATCCAAGTCCACGCTCAGAACATCAGCCTGCCGCCTGGACCAGCCATGTTCTCCTTCCTCTTCTTGTTATCCATGTCCAAGCTCAGAACATCAGCCTGCCGCCTGGTCCAGCCCTGTTCCCCGTCCTCTTATTTATTTATTTATTTATTTATTTATTTATTTATTTATTTATTTATTTATTATTATTATTTTTTATTCATTTTTGGAGAGAGAGAAAGAGAGAGAGAGGGAGAGGGAGACAGAAGTGGGCGTGCCAGCAGTCTCTCAGCTGCTGTGAATGAAATCCAGATGCGTGCGCCCCCCAGTGGGCAAGTGGGGCATTACGCCCTTGCCACGCTTTGCATCTGGCTAAACATGGGACCTGGAGATTGGAACCGCTGGATATTGGAAACAGCATTCTTAGGCTTAGCAGGCAGGCGCCTTAGCGGCTAAGCCATCTCTCCAGCCCTCCCCTTCCTCTTCCTGATATCCAACTCCATGCTCAGAACACCAGCCTACCACCCGAACCAGTCCTGTTCCCCTTCCTCTCCCTGATATCCAAGTCCACGCTCAGTGCATCAGCCTTTTCCTGTACCAGCCCTGTTCCCCTTCCTCTTCCTGATATCCAAGTCCAGGATCAGAACATCAGCCTGCCGCCCAGACCAGCCTTGTTGCCCTTCCTCTCCCTGATATCCAAGTCCACTCTCAGAACATCAGCCTGCCTCCTGGACCAGTCCTGTTCCCCTTCCTTTTCCTGATATCCAAGTCCACGCTCAGTGCATCATCCTGCCGCCCAGACCAGCCCTGTTCCCCTTCCTTTTCCTGATATCCAAGTCCACGCTCAGAACATCAGCTTGGCGCCAGGACCAGGCCTGTTCCCCTTCCTCTTCCTGATATCCAAGTCCACGCTCAGAACATCAGCCTGCCGCCCGGACCAGCCCTGTTCTCCTTCCTCTTCCTGATATCCAATCCATGATCAGAACTTCAGCTTGCAGCCTGGACCAGCCCTGTACAGCTTCCTCTTCCAGAAATCCCAGGCTTCTGAGTCTGGGCGAGGCACCCTTGGCTTCTTGTCCTTATGAAACTTTCTAGGTGATTCCGCTACAGAGGCAGGATTCAAACACACACTTCTGGGATCCACCGAGCACGAGACTGCCATTCCACTCTTTGTGTCTCTCGCCCTTGGGAGTCAATGTTTACCTTGGATTTCAGCCCTGTCTTCCTACCTCTGTTACTGTAATTGCCTGCTTATGGGCTCTTCAGTTTCTCTTACAGCTCATTTTGGCTTTTTGTTTGTTTGCTTGTATTTATTTATTTATTATTTATTTATTTATGAGAGAGAGAGGGAGAAAGTATGGGCATGTCAGGGCCTCTTGCAGCTGCAAATGAACTCCAGGCACACTTGCCACCTTGTGCATCCTGGCCATATGAGGGTACGAGGGAATTGAACCTGGGCCAGTAGTCTGTGTCAGCAACTGTCTTTCACCACCGAGCTATCCTTGTTTGTTTGGTATTTTTTTAAATATATATATATATATTTATTTTATTTATTTTTGGAGAGAGACACAGAGAGAGACAGACAGAGAGGGAGAGGGAGACCGATAGAGGTGGGTGCGCCAGCAGCCTCTCAGCTGCTGTGAACCAAATCCAGATGTGTGTGCCCCCTTGTGGTCAAGTGCGGCATTGCACCCTTGCGTCACTTTGCATCTGGCTAAACGTGGGACCTGGAGATTGGAACTGCTGGAGATTGGAACCCGGTTCTTAGGCTTAGCAGGCAGGTGCCTTAACCACTAAGCCACCTCTCCAGCCCTTGTTTGGTATTTTGAGACAGGGTCTCATGTAGGCCAGGCTGGTCTCAAACTCTCTATGTATGTAGGTACCTTGCTGCCTCCACCTTCCAAGTCCTGGGATTGTAGGCTTGTGCCACTACATGTGGTTCCTTGTTTAAGTGTGTGTGAGGGTGGGGTGGAGTGCATGCATGTGTACATGCTGATGTGCATGTCCTGTGTGTGAGTGCACAGGCCAGAGGAGAGCATTGGTTTCCTGCTTCTGTCACTTTCATCTGTGTGTGTCCCCAGATAGAATCTCACTGAATCCACGGTGCTGTTTTTGTGAGCCCCGGCAATTCTTCAGTCGATTTTCTCCAGCAGACTGTGGTTACCCGTGCATGTGGGCCATTCCTAACTGTTTACGTGGGTGCCGGGAAAGCAAACTCAGGGTGTATCAGGCCCTCACAGGCCTGCATGCTTGTGTGGCAAGATTTTTTTCCCTGTTGAGCCATCTCCCCAGCCCTTTTAAAAAAATGTTCTTTTTTTTGTTTGTTTGTTTGTTTTTCGAGGTAGGGTTTCACTCTGGCTCAGGCTGACCTGGAATTCACTATGTAGTCTCAAACTCATGGCGATCCTCCTACCTCTGCCTCCCAAGTGCTGCAATTAAATGCGTGCACCACAACACCTGGCTATGTTCAGTTTAAGAAATATATTTTATGTATTTATTTGCAAGGAGAGAGAGCGAGAGAGCGAGAATGGGCATGCCAGGGCCTCTTGCCACAGCAAAGGAACTCTAGATGCATGGGCCACTTTGTGTATCTGTCTTTATGTGCGTAGTAGGGAAACAAACTCAGGCAATCAGGCTTTGCAAGCAAGTGCCTTTAACTGTTGAGCCATTACTCCAGTTTCATGTTTAAATTTTGCTTGTTTGTTTTGGAGACAGGGTTCCGTGTAGCACAGACTGGTCTTGAACTTATTACATAGCCAAGGCTGGTCTAGAACTGATCTTACTGCCTCTACTTCCCAAATGCTGAGATTACAGGTTTACGCCACACCCAACCGTTCTCATTTGCTTCTTGTCAAAGGCAATCTAAAGCTGGGATTGGCTTATGCACGCGTTCATCTCTCCTTAAAAAGAAAGATTCTAAGCCGGGTGTAGTGGAGCATGCCTTTAATCCCAGCACTCAGGAGGCAGAGGTAGGTGGATCATCATGAGTTCAAGGCTACCCTGAGATTACATAGTGAATTCCAGGTCAGCCTGGGCTAGAGTGAGACTCTACCTTGAAATACAAAAAGTCAAAAGAAAGATCCTGGGTTGGGGAGATGTCTGAGCAATTAAAGATGCTTTCTTGCAGAGCTGCTGACCTGGTTTTGATTCCCAGGACCCATGTAAAACCAGATATATGAAGTAGCACCTGCTCCTAGAATTTACTTGCAGGGGCAAGAAGCCCAGGCAGGCCCGTACTCATTCTCTCTTCTCACAAATAAATGGAAATATTTTTTTAAAATGTAAAATTCTTTTAGAGAAGTACATTAGAACAAGCTTCTTAAATATTTATTCTTTTAAAATTATTTATTTGACAGACAAAGAGAGAGAGAAAGAAAAAGAGAGAATGGGCATGCCAGGGCCTTCAGCCACTGCAAATGAACTCCAGATGCATGTGCCACCTTGTGCAGCTGGCTTACCTGGGTCCTGGGGAATTGAACCTGGGTCCTTTGGCTTTGCAGGCAAGTGCCTTAACCACTAAGCCATTTCTCCAGCCCCAGAACAAGCTTCTTAAATGTGTATCAGAAAACTTCCACATATGGTCACTACACAACCACGTGCTTTTGTTGAGTGACAAATACAATCTTGTGTTTCATTGGAAAGATATGTTTGCCTTCAGTTAATGATGTCATACACTTTGAACCCCTGAGCCCTATTCAAGATGATATTTGGAAACTTCCTCATCAGCAGTATGTATATATGACATGTCCTATTTATTTTCAAGTGGTGTCACTAGAAAAGATTTTAATCTGCTTCCCTTAGAACTAAATTCTTTTATTTTCCCTTCCATACACATTAAAGGATGGACCTCCTCCCAAAGGCACAGCCTTGACTGTTTTAGCTCACACTCAGCTTCTTTGACTTTTCTAGAAGACCTTAAAACAGGCTCAGCTGGATGGTGTTCTGTAATGAGCATCATGGGAAGGTGCACACCATGACCCAAAGCAGGAGAGGAGGTTCTCTGGAACCCTTCCCAGATTCGGGCCCATGTATCTGAAGAATGAGTTTATTTATGGACAATGATGATGTGAGTTTTCTGTAGGGATGCTGTGGAGCATGTCCTCAGTCCGAGCATAATTCCTTCAGTTTTGATCAGGATGTGTGACGCATAGCTAATGGGCTTTCCACCGCCATCTGGCGAGCTGCACAAGCTCACAGCTCACATTTCAGCAGAGGCAAGACCACAAGCCAAGTCCAAAGGAGAGTGGGCTGAAGGATGGCTGTACCTGATGAGAGTGAATTCTTCTGCATTGATAGGAAATGTCTATAGCTTTAAAAAATATTTATTTATTTATTTATTCATTAGAGAGAAAGAGGAAGAGAGAGAGAGATTGGGCATGCCAGGGCCTCCAGCCACTGAAAACCAACTCCAGATGCATGTGCTAACTTGTGCATCTGGCTTACATGGGTCCTAGGGAATCGAACCAGGGTCCTTTGGCTTTGCAAGCAAATGCCTAAACCGCTAAGCCATTTTCTCCAGCCCAAATATCTATAGCTTTACAGATAGTAGGACCAAGGTAAATCTTAGTTACTAAAGAAAAGTTTGCTTATTTGTAACATTTTAAAGTTTTCTTTAGCTTGGATTATTATGTCACCACTATTTATTATAATACAATTTAGTTATATTAGAGTGATGGATTTGGAGAATATGGTCATGCATACTAAGAATCAAATGTTTCATGTTTGATAATTATAGGAAAATGTCTTCATTGACCCTCTTGAAGCTACCATTCCTGTCATCAGTTCTTCATCACATGATGGGTCATCAGAATACTTCAAGTAATATCAGAGCAAATGAGGACCCCTGCAATCACAATTACTTTCAGAATAATTTATGCTCTTTAATAATTCTTTTGTAAAATTTCTTTCCTTTTAGTAGTACTTCCTGCCATGTCTTTTTTTCCACATTATCCTATTCCAAGGTTGGACATTTTCTCCATCATATTCACATATGTAACTCCATAATATATTAGCTATTCTTGTGATTGTAGGTCTCAGAAAACCAACTTGAATTTTCTTAGAGTAAGTTCATTTCGTGTGTGTGTGTGTGTGTGTGCGCACATGTAAAGTGTGTGCATGTATGGGTGCAAATGTGCCATGGAATGCACGAAGAAGTCAGAGGACAACCTTGGGGTGCCAGTCCTTGCCTTCCAAATTGTTGGAGACAGGGTCATTCTTGTTGTTTTTGCCACTGTGGATGCCACACTAGCTAGCCTATCAGCTTTGGGATTCTGCTGTCTTTGCCTCTGTATTCCATAAGTGGATTGAGTTTACAGACACGTACACACCTTGGGTCCAGCTTTATGTGGGTTCTGGTGATCAGGTTTGTGCAGAAAGTGTTTGTAGCCACTGAGCCATCACCACAGCCCCTTTATTGGTTTTAAAATTTATATTATGGTTTTCAGTATTTCGGAAAAGAATGTGTTTAACAATTTGCACCCTCTCACACTTTACATAAAAGACAAACAACATAATGGTGCATCTTTTTTTTTTTTTTTTTGATTTTTTTGAGGTAGGGTCTCACTCTAGCTCAGGCTGACCTGGAATTCACTATGTAGTCTCAGGGTGGCCTTGAACTCACGGTGATCCTCCTACCCCTGCCTCCCAAGTGCTGGGATTAAAGGTGTGCTCCACCACGTCCAGCTAATGGTGCATCTTTCAATTGATGAGGTTGCAAATCTGATTAGACAGAATGATAGCAAGAGAATGATAGTAGGACTGCGGCTCAAGGACTTGAACTAGAATCTGCTCAAATCCTATTGGAATTCTTTCTATGACCTTGTTTCCTTTATGTAGTTGCTATTCATTCACTTTTTTTTTTTTTTTTCTGAATTCTACCTTCTACAACGTGGCAAAGGACAAAGTTACTGTATTAGTTACTTTTTTCATTACTGTGACCAAATACCTGATGAGCATCAACTTAATGGAGGAGGGGCTTATTTTGGCTTACAGTTGAAAAAGGATACAGCTCATCATGGGAGAGAAGGCACACAGGCAGACCTGCAAAACAGCTGCGCACATTGGGTCTATAGTCAGGAAGCAGAGAGAAGACAGGAAGTGGGGCTTGGTTAGCAAACCTCAAGGCCTGCCCCCAGTGACCCACTTCCTTCAGCAAGGTTCTACTTCCTAAAGGTTCCACTGCCTTCCAAAAACAATGCCACCACCTGGAGATCTAGTGTTCAAGCATATGAGCCTCTGGAAGATATTTTACATTCAAACCACAACAGCTACCAGTGACTCTTTAGTTTCATGTCTTACGAGATCCAGCACTAAGTCACAGCAAATGAACTAGTGAAGGCGCTCAGTGTGTTAGCTTGGGTCGAGTACCAATAGTAGTTCCTGCCAATGTGACCATATTTGGCTAGGGACATGGAGTCATGTAAGAATTATAAGGACCATAAATTAATCAGACAAGGCCTAAGTAGCCATGTGGGTGGAAGTAGGATGGGGTGAACTCTCAGAAGCAATAGATCAATTATGTTGGATAATTCCACTGAATGTTCTCCAGTGTCATATTAACACTAACAAGTAATTGACTATCTTGGTTTGGTAATGTTAAATCTTTTCCAGTTTCCAGTTCTGCATTTTGTTTCCCTCCCAGCTGGAGAAATTCCAGTGCCACCTAATTGTCACTTGTAGTTCAGCCCTGTATACATCTTAGCACAAATTTCAAAACACTAATTCTAAGAGAGGTGTGGTGATGCATTTAATCCCATCACTTGGGAGGCAGAGGTGGGAGGACCGTCATGTGTTTGAGGCCACCCTGAGACTACACAGTAAATTCCAGGTCAGCCTAGGCTAGAGTGAAACCCTACCTCAAAAAAACAAAACAAAACAAAACAAAACAAAAAAACCCTTCAAAACACACTAATTTTGAAAAAAAAGTTTGTAAATCACTTTATTTTTTTCAATCTGAAATAGATTAATGAATGATTAGGGAAAGATATTTACTTGCAGCAAAACTTTACTCCAAACCCTCTATGTTGCATTTCAAAGATTGGAAAGCTAAAAATACAATTTTTAGACACCTGTACAAGTAACCTTTCCAATAAACTTGGAGGACGAGAAACAGAGTCCTGGGATGACATTTGTCACCCTCTTGGGGAACTGTGAGAGTGCACTACTGTCTGGTATTCTGCTGTTTCAGAGCAATGAGAGGTTTCCAGTTTACATGGGTTCCTACATGGCTAGGGGATTGCCCTGGTGGTACTATTTCAGACTCCATGGATATCAAACTTGATTCTGGCCCTTTTAGAAATGCTACGAACTTAGAATGTGAGAACAAATCCATTTTGTTGACAGATGGAGTGTTGTCCTCTGCTGTCTACAATGTAAGCACTCTGTTAACAAGAACATTAGGACTATTCCTTTAATCAAAGAAGTGTGAATAACTGGGTCAATTGAAGAGTAGCCAATGGAGTCATTTTTCCCCTATCCTTGACACTTATCTTAGAGTTTGAACAGCATGCTTACCTACATTGTCTCATGAGAGATGGACAAAATCTTCTAGTTCCCCATTACTGGTGTAGGTATGGAGGAATAGATACACTGCGCCTGTGCAGCACATGGTTAAGGACACGCTCAACAGTCCAGCTTTCCCAGCCCATGACTTCAACCATGCTAATTTATTTTTCTAGGCTTTGATCTCTAAATATGTAAAACATATTAAAGGATCGGTAAGAAAAAGTAAATCAATCCATGCAGAATGTCTGGGAAGGTGCCTTGGGTGTAATAAACTCTGAGTCAGCATTGGCTACCATTATAATTTGCCTTTGTGAGGAGCATAAATTGGAATTTCCTCTTTTAAGACCAACTTGAAATATCTCCCAATTGTCTTTTCCCACTTTCTGAAGTGCTGAAGATCACACTAGGGATTTGTACGTACTAAGCAAGAGCTATACCCTTAAGCCACACCCATAACCCTGCAGCATTTATCAAAATGTCTTTTTCTTCTGATTCAGTAGTTGTACTTTGTATTAAACCCATAGAAAAGCACTTCTGAAATGGGCATTAGAAGGGAAATGGATAAATAAATTACATGACATATAGGAATTCTGTGGTGCCTGTGGTAGTTTGAATAGATGTCCCCCAATATATTCAGTGTTTTATTAGTTTGTAGTTTGCATCTGCAGCCACCTGGCTGGAGGCAGTGTCACTGGGAAGATCTTAAGGTGTGGTTGTGGGTTTGAGATTTCAGTCTAAAGATATGCAAAGTGTGCCTAGCTGGAGTTCCTGAGGTGTGCTGTGTGGCTTTTGGCTTTTAGCTTGTGGCTTTGCTCTCTGTGTTTGGCCCTGTGAAGGCAGACCAGCTTCTTCTGCCATAGTGGAACTTCCCCTGGATCTGTAAGCTATAATAAATCCCTTCCTCCATAACTGTGCCTGGTCTGGAAGTTCATCTCAGTGAACCTAAAGCTGTCTGTCACAGAAAGTGGTACCAAGGGTGGGGTGAGACGAACCTAACCATATGGATTTTCATCTTTTGGAACCTTTGTTTTGGAGGAACTGGTATGGACTTGATACTTGCAACTTAAGATGCCTTCTGGAGTGGTAAGCCAAGTTTTATGGTCTATTCTGATGAGAGTTTGAGAATGCTAAGTGCAGACAGTATTGAACTTCTAGGCTTAGCTTAGGAGCTTCCTAAAGGGAAAGAAAGACTGCAGAGGACTTTGTTGGAACTGGGATACTGGCATAAGGGATGGCTGCGTCCTGCTGCCCAGGCCCAGAGAGTTTGATAAAGGTTAAATTTGTAATCGACTGATGTGCTTGGCTAAAGATATTGGACTGAGAGACTTAAGATTTTAAGTTGGAAAACCTCAAGCAAGTTAAAATTAGAGGCACTGAGACTGGGTTTAGGTTACTGGAGCTGCTCTTGTCAAACACATTAGCAAACTTCAGGAAGGTGGCCCAACTGCTTTACATTAAAACAATGGAGAGGATGCCTCAGGAAAGACTGTTAGAAATGAAAACTCTTTTGGAAAGAGTTGACTGGAGAAGGAATCTGCTTTTCAAGGCTATGATTTATTTCATCCCTGGATTAAGAATATGGCTGTGTCCTGCACACCTGGTATTAGTTTTGGAAGTATGAAAAATGCATGGAGTGGTCATGAATTGCACATGGTTCCAGGAGCTGCTGCTGAAATGCAGAATGAAGCAGGGCACGATACCCTGATAGGCTGAAAGAGCCTTTGGAAGATGGACCGTTGTCTGCATGGAGACCTGAAGACATTTTGGATATATCAGGACTGTGCAAGGGCTACCATGGAGTGCACTGTTGGCCTGGGATGGAAGTTTTCCTTAGGTACTCTGCCCAGCTGGAGGGGCAAAATTGGAAAACCTGGAGACTGTCAGTCTCTGGTTATTTTGAACTTGAACTGCAGAAGTTTGATGATTGCTGATGGTGGTTACGTTTGCATTGTTCTAGTCTCTCCTTGCTATGCCTTATACCAGTTGAAAATGTTGACACCGTGCCTTTACATGTTGAAAGTATATAACTTGTTTGATTTTACAGGACTCACAGCTAAGAGACAATCTTAATCTCAGATGAGACTTGGGACTTTGAAACTATCTTAAGTTGGTAAAAGACTGTGGGGGCCTTTGAAATTGGACTGAGTACAATTTACAATGTGTGATGTTTATGAATCTATTGGGGGCCTGGGGCAGAATGTGGTAGTTTGAATACATGGCCCCCAATATATTCAGTGTTTTATTAGTTTGTAGTTTGCATCTGCAGCCACCTGGCTGGAGGCAGTGTCACTGGGCAGATCTTAAGGTGTGGTGGTGGGTTTGAGATTTCAATCTAAAGATATGCAAAGTGTGCCTAGCTGGAGTTCCTGAGGTATGCTAAGCTGTGTGCTTCTGGCTTGTGGCTTGTGGCTTTGCTCTCTGTGTTTGGTCCTGTGAAGGCAAGCCAGCTTCTTCTGCCATTATGCAACTTCCCCTGGATCTGTAAGCTATAAATCCCCTCCTCCATAACTGTGCCTGGTCTGGAAGTTCATCTCAGTGAACCTAAAGCTGTCTGCTACAGTACCCAATAAGAAGAACGAAAGTCTCTGTTCTGGTGTGGGATGATGATATAGTCATGTATAATGCTTTTATTCAACAAATATTTACTGAGGCCCTACTGCACCCTCACCGTTGCAGGTGCTGAAATCTTAGGAATAGTCTATGTTGTGTGACTGGCTGAGTGTAGACACTCTGCACCTGTGCCCTGGTGTATACGGGGCCATAGTCTACCCAATCTACTCTACTCAAGGTAGATGCTGGAGCTTGTCTTAGCAACACCACCACCTTCTCATCTGTCCTGGCTTTGATTTTCATCTTGATGGCTTACAAATTACTGGGGCATGAGCTGGCATCACATCTGCTATATAATGGATGGCTTTCCAGTTAGTTTTGCTCCTAGGAAGCTTTCAGCAGGGTAACCTGAAGCTGAGGACGTATTCCTTGGTTCTGTTTCTTCAAATGGCTGCTGAGCTTCTATGGATACTGCCTTGGCCTCTGGAAGCCTGCTGGTGCTCCAAGGAAAGGTCCTGTCTCCTGACTTCTCTCTGGCTGCTTCCAGTTTTGCCCCTTATCCTGTGTCACACAGGCCTCCCTGCCATGCTTAACCTGACCCATCCATTATACTACTTCCAAGGAAGTTGGCCTTCCCAGTGTTGAAATTTCTCAAAGTATATTTATAACATGAGGTTTTAGGGCCCAATACTTGAGACCTTCAGCTTTGGCGCACAACAGTGCAAGATCAGATAACGGAGGATTCTTTCCTTCTCCCAGAGCTCAGGCCTTTGAAGTCGGCAGCTTTGGCTGTGATTGACAATGTTTCTGATCCAGTACCTCCCAATCCGGCTTTGGTTAGTGGTGTATGTGGATATTAGGGAAAATGTCTAGCCATGCTGCTGGAATGAACATCCAAACCAGGCAGAGTATAGGGGAGGAAGAGATTCATTTCAAGCTTTCAGATCCAGGCAGAAGTTCCATCAGGTGGCAGGAGAAACTGCTTCCACACATCCAAACAGAAACCATCACCAGCCAGCAAACACCAAAAGTGACAAGCATAAAACCAGCAACAAGCAGCAGGGACCTGACAGAGCTCAAAACCTCTCTGCATACCCTTTTGCTAGAAATCAGATTCGCCCCCAAACATACCTTAGGGCTGGACCCGAGGATCTGTGCCTCAGTGACATTTCTTGCCACGAGACAGCTGGAAATCCAAGTCACAAGCCTTAGTAACACATCTGAGTCTATGGGGAACATACATTCAGCTACCACAATGCCTGTATGAGTTAAGATACGACAAGGGTTTTTCAAAAGATTTTTTTTTCTGAAGCAAGGTCTCACTCTATCCTAGGCTGAACTCAAACTCACTCTGTAGCACAGAGCTGACTTGAACTCACAGCTGTCCTCAGATCTCAGCCTCCTGGGTGCTGACATTAAAGGCCTGAACCATCATGCCCCACTAAAATGATTATTCTTTAAAATTGTCAAAAACAAAATAATGAAGACAACATCACAATGACTGACATGGTAAGATACTATCCCACACATGGAAGGAAATTTGGGAAATCTGCTGAGGTGTGTGATTGCTTTTGTGGAAAGAAGGAAGGTTGATAATGGGGTGAAACAGACTCTATTTTTACTCAGTAAACTTCCTTTTGTGTCTACAGTTCTTTATAAATATGTTCAAATGTTAAATTTTGCATGAAAATCACTTATAAAAATAACAGATCCTTCAACACAAGCATGCTGTTTGGCTCTTGGGTGTGGTGCTGGCATATGAATCCTGATCTTTTCACCACATGATCTCTGTTCACTGTTTGGACCCACGTCTCAGCTGCACTTCATAAGCCTGACTCCTTTCTGACAGTGCTGAAAACTCACCTTCTCAGGAAGCCTTTCTGAAGTTTCTCCTCATTCTCCCCTCCAGATGGGCTTGGATGGTTCTTCCCGCGTCCGCAACCATGACACTGGCCAGTGGTGAATCTTCCCACGTCCACAACCGTGACACTGGCCAGTGGTGAATCTTCCCGCGTCCGTACCCGTGACACTGGCCAGTGGTGAATCTTCCCGCGTCCGTACCCGTGACACTGGCCAGTGGTGAATCTTCCCGCGTCCGTAACCGTGACACTGGCCAGTGGTGAATCTTCCTGTGTCTGTAACCGTGACACTGACCAGTGGTGAATCTTCCCGCGTCCGTAACCGTGACACTGGCCAGTGGTGAATCTTCCCGCGTCCGTAACCGTGACACTGGCCAGTGGTGAATCTTCCCACGTCCGTAACCGTGACACTGACCAGTGGTGAATCTTCCCGCGTCCGCAACCGTGACACTGACCAGTGGTGAATCTTCCTGTGTCTGTAACCATGACACTGACCAGTGGTGAATCTTCCCGCGTCCGTAACCGTGACACTGGCCAGTGGTGAATCTTCCTGTGTCTGTAACCGTGACACTGGCCAGTGGTGAATCTTCCTGTGTCCGTAACCGTGACACTGACCAGTGGTGAATCTTCCCGCATCCGTAACCGTGACACTGGCCAGTGGTGAATCTTCCCATGTCCGCAACCGTGACACTGGCCAGTGGTGAATCTTCCTGTGTCTGTAACCGTGACACTGGCCAGTGGTGAATCTTCCCGTGTCTGTAACCGTGTCACTGGCCAGTGGTGAATCTTCCCGTGTCTGTAACCGTGTCACTGGCCAGTGGTGAATCTTCCCGTGTCTGTAACCGTGACACTGGCCAGTGGTGAATCTTCCCGTGTCTGTAACCGTGACACTGGCCAGTGGTGAATCTTCCCGCGTCCGCAACCATGACACTGACCAGTGGTGAATCTTCCCGCGTCCGCAACCATGACACTGACCAGTGGTGAATCTTCCTGTGTCTGTAACCGTGACACTGACCAGTGGTGAATCTTCCCGTGTCCGTAACCGTGACACTGGCCAGTGGTGAATCTTCCCGTGTCCGTAACCGTGACACTGGTCAGTGGTGAATCTTCCCGTGTCCGTAACCGTGTCACTGGCCAGTGGTGAATCTTCCCGCGTCCGTAACCGTGACACTGGTCAGTGGTGAATCTTCCTGCGTCCGTAACCGTGACACTGATCAGTGGTGAATCTTCCCGCGTCCGCAACCGTGACACTGACCAGTGGTGAATCTTCCCGCGTCCGTAACCGTGACACTGACCACTGGTGAATCTTCCCGTGTCCGCAACCATGACACTGACCAGTGGTGAATCTTCCTGTGTCCGTAACCGTGACACTGGCCAGTGGTGAATCTTCTCGTGTCCGCAACCGTGACACTGATCAGTGGTGAATCTTCCCGCGTCCGCAACCGTGACACTGACCAGTGGTGAATCTTCCCGCGTCCGTAACCGTGACACTGACCACTGGTGAATCTTCCCGTGTCCGCAACCATGACACTGACCAGTGGTGAATCTTCCACGTCTGAAACCATGACACTGGCCAGTGGTGAATCTTCCCGTATCTGTAACCATGACACTGACCAGTGGTGAATCTTCCCGTGTCCACAACTGTGACACTGACCAGTGGTGAATCTTCCCACTTCTGCAACCGTGACACTGACCACTGGTGAATCTTCCCACGTCCGCAACCGTGTCACTGACCAGTGGTGAATCTTCCCGTGTCTGTAATCATGACACTGACCAGTGGTGAATCTTCCCGTGTCCACAACCGTGACACTGACCAGTGGTGAATCTTCCCACGTCCGCAACCGTGACACTGACCAGTGGTGAATCTTCCCGCATCTGCAACCGTGACACTGACCAGTGGTGAATCTTCCCGCGTCCGCAACCGTGACTCTGACCGGTGGTGAATCTTCCCGTGTCCGCAACCGTGACACTGACCAGTGGTGAATCTTCCCGCGTCTGCAACCGTGACACTGGCCAGTGGTGAATCTTCCCATGTCTGTAACTGTGACACTGGCCAGTGGTGAATCTTCCCGTGTAACAGTGACACTGGCCAGTGGTGAATCTTCCCGCGTCTGCAACCGTGACACTGACCAGTGATGAATCTTCCCGCGTCTGTAACTGTGACACTGGCCAGTGGTGAATCATCCTGTGTCTGTAACTGTGACACTGGCCAGTGGTGAATCTTCCTGTGTCTGCAACCGTGACACTGGCCAGTGGTGAATCTTCCCATGTCCTCAACCCTGACACTGACCAGTGGTGAATCTTCCCACGTCTGTAACTGTGACACTGGCCAGTGGTGAATCTTCCTGTGTCTGTAACCGTGTCACTGACCTGTGGTGAATCTTCCCGTATCTGTAACCATGACACTGACCAGTGGTGAATCTTCCCGTGTCCACAACCGTGACACTGGCCAGTGGTGAATCTTCCCGCATCTGTAACTGTGACACTGACCAGTGGTGAATCTTCCCGCATCTGTAACTGTGACACTGACCAGTGGTGAATCTTCCCGCATCTGTAACCGTGACACTGGCCAGTGGTGAATGTTTCTGTGTCCATAACCATGATACTCAGCAGTGGTGAAATTTGTATTTGCTTCTGTGCTCATCTTCCCCTGTGTATTGTGAACTTTAAAAATTAATTAATTTATGTGTGTATGGGTGTGCTTGCTACAGTATGCACATGAACTTAGAATTTCTCTGGATCTGCCTTCCGTTGTCTTAGGCACATTGGAAGCACACATGCATGTGCCACTTTGCATCCAGCTTTAGGTAGGTGTTGGGAAGGATCCTGTGCCAGCAGGCTTTGGAAGCAAGTGCCTTGAATCACTGATTTATCTCCCCAGCCTTTCAACTATGAACCTTTGGAGGATAAAAGTTACATGTCATTTATTACAGTGCCCCCTGACCCTAGCACTTTGCCTGTTATGTAGGAGATGAATTGATGCAGCTACATCACAGAATTGCTGCCCTGACAGACCAGGAATATGTGCAAAATACTAAGTCAACTCAGCTTACTCGGCTACTTGCCTAGTTTTTTCTATATCTTCATTTTTCATATCCATTGTTCTATTCTTTCTTCACATTCTGAGGGCCAACTTCCTTTCTACTTAATTTACCAAGAAAAATCAGATCATTTTCTCTTTCCTTCAATCTTTTTTTTTAAGTATATATTTTTATTAATTTTTATTTATTATTTTTGGAGAGAGACACACAGAGAGAGACAGAGAGACAGAGAGTGGAGACAGAGAGGGAAAGGGAGACAGATAGAGATGGGCGTGCCAGCAGTCTCTCAGCTGCTGCGAATGAAATCCAGATGTGCACGCCCCCTTGTGGGCAAGCGCAGCATTGCACTCTTGTGTCACTTTGCATCTGGCTAAAAGTGGGACCTGGAGATTGGAACCGCTGGAGATTGGAACCAGCGTTCTTAGGCTTAGGAGGCAGGCGCCTTAACCGCTAAGCCATCTCTCCAGCCCTCCTTCAATCTTAAGTGATTTTTGGGCCCCTTTCTTGAGACTAACTCCCTCACATTTGAGAACATCTCCTTCCATTGCTTTGAAACCTAAGTTCATAAACTAGCACCGTTTTCTGGGATCTAAGATGTGACCGGCATGGCTTGTGCTCAACAGCAGGATAAAACCATGAGGAATCATTCAGTTATTATTGAGCACTTAGTATCTGCTAAGCACCAAGCTAGAGGCAAGGTGATTACGCCAAATAAGAATCCCTCTCTGTGAATCAGTGGGGTTCCAGAAGAAAACAGCTAGCATTTCAAAGTTGGTAACTTGAGGAGAATATAGACAGAGTTTAGGGGAACACATGAGATAGGGTTGTCTCATAAGCCCACTCAGCATTGGGAGCCATCACCATCCCAAGGTCCAACATGGGAGTGGAGGCACTCAGTTACTGGAGCGTGGGAGCTGAAGGAGAAGAACCAGAAGCTGTGTGGAGATTCTTCCTGACAGGGTGCAGTCTATAATTAATGCCAAAATCAGTCAGGGGCAACTGAGAAAGGAGAGAGCTTGGGAACAAATACTCAGAATTTGCTCTCTTTAACTTGCTGGTGCCCCTTCCAAACCAGTGGGGCCAAGTGGAAGAAGAAGTCCACTGGTACCTCCTAGGGCATGGCTGGCAAGAGGGAATGGGCTGGATCGCCAGGTGGATAGCAGCCAGTGAGTCCCCCAAAACCTCAATATCTAACAGAACTAAATATGGGCAGGAGGGTGCAATGATGAGCATTGCTTCGGGAGGCTGAAAATTTGGTAGGAATGAGGTCAAGAGAGGCACGACTGCAAACGGGTACAGAAATGGTGGTGGAGTAGGGGATGAAATGTTCATGAGGCAACAGTATCAAGTCTCAGGGGCTCTATGTGAGGGCTGAGGGAGAAAGGGACGATGGAAGATGACTCACAGGTGTGTGGCTCATGTAATTGTCAGATGATGGTGCAGCTGGCTGTGCGTTTCAGACTAAAGAAAAGAATGAACATTAAATTGTGACTAGGTCCATCTGGATGATGCTATGTAGCAGGTAGTCTGAAAACAAAACAGTCTAAATTGGAGAGAGAGAGAGAGATTGATCCAAACAGAAGAAACAGATCTGAGAATCATTAGTGTAGATAGGAGCCGACTAATAGTGTGGGTGTGTAATCCCAGCCACTTGGGAGGCCTCAGCAGAAGAATCACAAGTTCAAGGCCAGCTACAGCTACAGAGGGAGTTCAAGGCAAGCCTAGGCAACTTAATGAGCCCATTTTCAAAATAAACACACACACACACACACACACACACACACACACACACACACACCCAGGGGTTGAAGACATAGCTCCATGGTAGAGTGCTTAAATAAAAATAACTAAAAAACAAAAGCATGTCAATGGGAGACAGATGAAGGATGACAGTGCATGGTATCACAGCTATGCCTTGGAAGAATGTGTCATTAGGCAATTCTGTCATTTTTCAGATATCATGGAGTGCAGTTACATAAACCAGGATGGCTATGACATCGATCACTGGGTGCATACCTTAGGGAGCATGTTGTGTATATAATGTCTGTCATTAACTGAAACATCATTATATGGTCTCTAGCTGCACATTGAATTACCCAGTGACTGTGCTGAGAGAGAGAAAAGGATTTCTGAGGAAGTGTGGTCAGAGAGGAGGATCTATAGGATCCAGGGAAACATTTTTGTGATGTTTTCTTAGGGGGGAGAGAGAGAGAGAGAGAGAGTGTTGGCCGCCAGGGCCTCTAGACTTGTGCGCCACCTTGTGCATCAGGCTTAAGTGGGTACTGGGGAATTGAACCTGGGACCTTAAGCTTTTCAGGCTTAACCTCTAAGTCATTTCTCCAGCCCTCATCTACCTTTGTTGAGACAGGGTCTCTCACTGGCCTGGAACTGAGCAAGTACCTTAGACTGGCTGGCCAGTGAACCCCAGCGATATGCTTGTCTTCTTCTCCACAGTGCTGAGATGCTAAGCATGTGCCACCATGCCCAGAACCTTTTTTTTTTTTTTTTTTTTTTAACATTGTGTTCTGAGCATGGAACTCACAACCTTATAATTGGACAGCAAGTGCTTTACTGACTGAGTCATTTCCCCAGCCCCCACTTTTCTTTCTTTCTTTCTTTCTTTCTTTCTTTCTTTCTTTCTTCTTTCTTTCTTTCTTTCTTTCTTTTTCTTTCTTTCTTTCTTTCTTTCTTTTTTTCTTCTTCCTTTCTTTCTTTTTTATTTTTTTTGTGTGTATAAACTTGTGAATGCCACAGTGTGCATGTGGAGATCAGAGGACAAGGCCAGGGTGTTAGCCCTACACCTTGTTTGAGACAGCATCTGTCTTGTTATTTGCCCTGCAAGACCACTCCCAATTTTGCCTTCCACTGCTCTCAGTGCTCTGGGATTACAAACATGTGCACCATTTCTGTGTCGGCTTTACCTAGGTGCTGGGGATCCAAATTCCAGTCTGCAGGCTTGCAGAGCAAGCACCTTTAACTGTTGAGACTGTTAGCTCTTTTTATTTAAAATATTTAAAAATTTATTTTATTTTATTTATTTGAGAGAGAGGGAGGGGGCTGAGAGACAGAGAGAGAGAGAATGGGTACACAAGACTCTTCAGCTGCTGCAAACGAACTCCAGAAGTACGCACCACCATGTGTACCATGTGCTTATGTGGGTCCTGGGGAATTGAACCTGTGTCCTTTGGCTTTGCAGGCTAGTGCCTCAACCGCTACGCCATTCCTCCAGTCCCCTGAGACTGTTAACTTTTAACTTCACAATTAAAACCTTTATAAGTGCCAACAGGTGCCTGAGCCTTAGAGAAAGCAATATACAGTAACAGCTGTGAAGAAGTTTTTGTCGGAGGAAGAGGCACAACGAACCTCTCTTGCCTCATCTGCTGTCGCTGGATTTCTACATGTGCATGCATTAGTCATTTTAGAGAATGGCCAAAGAGAAGACAGACAAGGGGGCTAAGAAGGGCAAAGGGTACAGTATCTGGCTCAGCCGCATTTGCACATCCTTGCCTTCAGGTGTCCCTTCTGCTTCTGAGCTGAATCTTGGCTTTGCCTTTCTCTCTTATGCTTGGTTTGAAGAGTTATATACAACTTTGTTACTTTCTTGAAGTTATCAAAATGCATTGACACTCACTGGAGGGATGGGATCACTGACTCTAGAACATAAGACGTGAAGTCCAGACCATCAGTTTCTAGAATCATTTGTTGGTGGGCCAAGTGCAGCATTTGGGCTTGTTGCTGGATTTACTGCTGATGGGTGGATTACTGCGCTCCTCACAGTGGGCTGGTGATTACAAGGCAGTTCCCCACCTACAGGAATTCATTACAGCAAATGGCCTCTTCTGTCTTCTGTTAATTTCATCTCCAGTCTGCAGTGCATCTTGTTGGTACTGCTGGGTTGTACATGGATGTCATCCATGCTTATGTAACTTCTGGTTGAGTCTTTATGCCACAGCCATGCTTATTTCTGAGTCATAATTATGTCTGTATTAAAACCTGGCTGCGAGCTGTGTGCTTGTGTGGGTGTTTTATGTATGGGTGTAGTCTACAGCCTGGGAAGCTAAACCTGTTGGTGAAGGGATTTTCATTTACCTAAGAGAAAGATTTTAACACTTAGTTGAGATCATGCTAATTTGAATGGGTTATTTACAGGTAAAATAAGATTTGTTAGCAACAGAATGTGCAACTGGATGGCAGCCTCCTTCCCTCTTTCCAGCCGTCTTTGGGAAGAGGTGGGAGATTGATAGCTTCTCCCAGGCTGTGCAGTCTCTGATTAGTTCTGTCTAATTGGGTCCTCCACCTCTGGCGGGAGATGACATCGCCTTTTACGTACAGGAGAGCCAGCATGTGTTCTCCCGCAGACCTCCTTATCTGAAAAACGGGGTGGTGATTGCATCTGTCTCAGAGTGTTGTGAGATTATCACCTGAAAGAAGCCCAGTGCCCAGCAAATTGTGGGGCTCAAGTAGCTGATGGCATCCCTTGAAGTCACAAAGGCACTGAAGAAAGTCCCCTCTGTGGCGTCCTCGCTCTTCCTTGTGCTCCTCCACGCGGCAGCTTCCCCCTTAGTTCAGGGCTCCCACAGGCTCTGGTGTGTTTGTCTCTTTTCCTTCTGGTTCCTTCCACCCCCACCACACCCCCAGAGCCGCAGGCACCGTGGCCTCCTTGCCAGAGCTGGTTCTTTTCATCTTGTTCAAGTTCGGGCAGCTCTGTCAAACCCCCTGTTTGCTCTGATGGAGTGTGGGTGACTTTCATGACTGCCTTCCCATCTCACTGGAGACCAGCTTGATTCTCCAAAGTGCTGTAATTTGCTTGTTCTGACGTTCCTGTTTCTTTGCACCCTGCGGACATGGGAGGGTGCTTTGCCAAGGTTGTGTGTACTCTTCATGAGAAAACCCAAGCTCTATGCTTATTTTGATCTGAGTTCATTTACTCTGGTGCACCCCATTTTCTCAGGTTTGGCTCCCCTCTCCAAGTAAGAGTACATCCCAGTGCCTTCCCAGCCAAGGTACTCTAGAGGACAAGCATAATAAGAATGAGCAGCGCTGGAAAGATGGCTCAGTGGTTAAAGGCACTTGCTTGCAAAGCCACCAACCAAGGTTTGATTCCCCAGTAACCACGTAAAGCCAGGTGTACAAAGTGAGGCACGCATCTGGAATTCATTTGCAGCAGCAAGAGTCCCTGGTGCACCCACTCTCTCTCTCTCTCTCTTTCTGCCTTTCTCTCTCTATCTCTGTCTCTGCCTCTCTCTTGAATAAATAACAAAAATATTTTTAAAAGAATGTCCACACAGATGGCCTCTTTGCAGATGGAGGATCTTGACAAGCACACCCAGCACACTCACGTCTGTTTGGTTCATGAGAGGAGGGGTTGAAGTTGGAGGTCAGAGGTCCTGAAGACCGCTCTGCTTGGCTCATCACCTGGTCTTCTGTCCACTTTGTTGACTGTATTGGATTGTGCCCTTAACTCACTTGGTAGCTACTGGTAAATGTTGGGAGAACCTGCTTTTACTTTTCTCTTTTTCTTGCCAGTTTCTTAGTAATTACCTGTGAGGCAGCTTTAGTTTTCCATATTAATCTAGAAATTGTATTTTGTTCCTTTTAATGTGAATGTTTCTGTTCTGTATGACACAGAAACGATGGACTTATTAGGCTTTGATTCTTTCTCTTTAAAGCCTTTGTGCATAAACCAGCGATGGCTTTCATGAACCACATGATCAGATGACAAAATATTTTATCTCGAGCTTTCAAATATCTCCCTGATAACACTGGCAATGGTAGATCAGGGATCTGCTTCAGTGTGCCACACAAACTAATCACAAACTAACTTGCTCAAACAAGCCACAGAAACAGATCTTTCTTAAGAGGAGGGAGGCAGTGGAATGATTGTCACAGGCTTTGGAGCCAGACTGTTTGAATTCAATTTCTGTCTCCACCATTTACTAGGTAGTGGTCCAAATGTGAAGAACTCACTAAGCTTCCTGTACTGTCCTTGATCTCATGATCACCCTGTCCCAGTGCTGGAATTGATCTCATCATCACCCTGCCTCGGTGCTGGAATTGATCTCATGATCACCCTGCCTCAGTGCTGGAATTGATCTCATGATCACCCTGTCCCAGTGCTGGAATTGATCTCATGATCACCCTGCCTCGGTGCTGGAATTGATCTCATGAACATCCTGTCTCAGTGCTGGAATTGATCTCATGATCACCCTGCCTCGGTGCTGGAATTGATCTCATGATCACCCTGCCTCAGTGCTGGTATTGATCTCATGATCACCCTGTCCCGGTGCTGGAATTGATCTCATGATCACCCTGCCTCGGTGCTGGAATTGATCTCATGAACATCCTGTCTCAGTGCTCAGTGCTGGCCTCGGTTGATCTCATGATCACCCTGCCTCAGTGCTGGTATTGATCTCATGATCACCCTGTCCCAGTGCTGGAATTGATCTCATGATCACCCTGCCTCGGTGCTGGAATTGATCTCATGAACATCCTGTCTCAGTGCTGGAATTGATCTCATGATCACCCTGCCTCAGTGCTGGAATTGATTGCGTGATCACCCTGTCTCAGTGCTGGAATTCATCTCGTGATCACCCTGTCTCCGTGCTGCCCTTGATCTCATGATCCTAGTGGATAATGCACTCATAGCTCTAGCTTAATTATGAAGCTCAAAGTCTAGACCCAAGTAACAAATGGGAAGCTGTGGTGGAATTCTGACACTGAGAGCAAGATGGGAAGCAGAAACAGGAGAATTTCTAGGAATGTTCATGGCAAGGGCGGCAAAGAAGAGCATGTAAGTATCCAGAAGTAGAAACCCTCCCTACCCCAACACAGAGGAAAGTGAACACTGACCTAGAAGTGGTCCTCTGACCTCCACATATGAGCTGTGGCTCACACATACACACAAACATGCACATGCCACACACAAACATGCATGCACACACACAAAATAAAAAAGTAGGAATTATTTGAGCTGGGTCATGGGCACATGGACACTCATTATGCAAGCATCTCATTTTTGTGCATATTTATTTTCTATAATAAATATGTAAATATTGGGCTGGAGAGATGGCTTAGCAGTTAAGGTGCTTGCTGCAAAGCCTAAGGACCAAGGTTTGACTCCCTAGAATCCACATAAACCAGGTGCACACAGTGACACATGCTTCTTGAGTTTGTTTTCAGTGGCTAGAGGCCCTGGCATGCCCATTCTCTCTCTGTCCCTAATAAATAAACAGAATTTTAAAAATGTAAAGATTAAAAAATGACAAAGCCAGGCATGATGGCACATGCCTTTAATCCCAGCACTTGGGAGGCAGAGGTAGGAGGATCGCCATGAATTCAAGGCCACCCTGAGACTATGTAGTGAATTTCAGGTCAGCCTGAGCTAGAGTGAGACCCTGCCTCGAAAAACAAACAAACAAACAAACAAACAAACAAACAAACAAACAAACAAACAAAAGACAACCTCTGAAATGTGCCAATGTGGATCAAAGGCAGGGAGATGGTGCTCCCATACACTTGAGGTGGAAGGCAGAATAGCTACCATCTACTCAGACAGCAGCTTGACAGACATATCAAGAACCCTAAAAATGTTCTGAAAAATGACTCAGAGGGCTGGAGAGATGGCTTATCAGTTAAGACACCTGCCTGCTAAACCCAAGAATGCCCATTCCATTCTCCAGGATTTTCCACTCACATCAGCCTCATCACAAAGTCAACAAACCTGAAGGTGAAGACAGCATGGAACAGCTGAGCAGCTGCTGAAGGAGAGCACAAACAGGACCAGCTGAACAGCTCTGGTACAACTCCAGGCATCTTGCACAGTCTCCCATTCAACCCTGGCCACACAGCATCCAGCACAGATAATCAAAATACTAGATCTGCAGATCTAGTGATAGATCGAGGTGGGCACTAAGCATTTATGAGATTGGAAGCCATCCCAAAAGGTACTTAAACAGACATGTACATAGGCCTTCACTGGAAGTACTAATCTCTCTTTCCATGTCAGGGAAGGTTATGTGTTTCATATTCTTGGTTGGCTTTATCATTCTCAAATAAGCTGACCTGGAAGACATTTCAGATCAGAAATCTCAAACTTCCCAGTTGACAGGATTAAGGGTGTGGAAAAACACACACCCTTAGGGACTTTGGCCTATCTGTTTGTTTTAATCCCCACTCTTGCATAAATATTCTGTGCTGGTTTGGATTGAATGTGTATATTGCTGAGTTGAATTTTAGAATTTGCCTGTAAATTGCTCCACCCAGTATACCAGAATACTTGAATAGCAGAGAAACTCAACATGTAGGGTCACATCTGCTGTTTTCTTAGAGTATAAGAGCTACACTTGGCACCTTAAACTCCTACCCTGAAGATATATAAAGTCAAGTTTACATGGATAAGAACATAGATAATTGGAAAACCCAAGAATCAAACATACTCAAGCTGCAAAAATCTCGGCATTATAATACAAGGAAACAAAAAAATCAAGACAATACAATCCCACCCCAAACTATAAATCCATCAGAAATGACTCCTAGTGAGAATGATTTAGACAAAATGCCTGACAAATATTTCAAAAACATGACTATATCTATACTCAAAGAAATCAAATAAGAAATCAAAGGAATCAAAGAAGAAAACCAACTCCTGAAGGAGAACACAGGAAACCAACTTAATTGAATAAGGAGGGCATAGTAGGAGCAGAATTTCATTCCAAAGGCATAGCAGGTATTTTCAATAAAATCATAGAAGAAAACTTCACCTAAATAGGGAAAGTAATTCTAATGCAGATACAGGAAGCCTTTAGAATGCCAAACAGACAAAATCAGGAAAGAACCTCTCACTGTCATATTATAATTAAACTACAAAACAAACAAACCAAAGATAATATATTGAAAGCAGTTAGAAAAATCAAGTCACATATAAAGGCAAAGCCCATCAGGGTAACAGCAGATTACTCAATACAAACTTTAATAAAAGCCAGAAGGCCTTGGAATGATATATTCCAAGTTCTGAAAGATAACCACTGTCAACTTTACCCTGAAAAGCTATCCAACCAAATAGACAGAGAAATAAGTACATTCCACAACAAAAAAGACTAAAGGAATATATGAACCAGCTAAACCAGATCTATAGAAAACACCTGAAAGGATCCTCCATGTGGAAGAGAAAGGAAAGCACATGCATAAGGACACAGTAAAAAAAAACAACAACAACAAAAAAAACATACTTAAACAATAGCTAATACAAGAAAGTAATGGAAAAACAAGATGGACTACAAAACAAGAAGAATGGCAAGAATAAATACACACTTTCAATAATAACTCTTAATATCAAGGATCTAATGCCTCAACCAAAAGACACAGGTTTGCACACTGGGTTGTATAGTAGGATCCTTCTATTTGTTGCCTTCAAGAAACCTACCTGTCTATAAAAGATGGACACTATCTTAGGGCAAAAAGTTGGAAAACAATGTTTCAAGCAAATGGGCCTAGAAGGTATAGCTATCCTAATATTTGACAGGGTAGAGTTCAAATCAATATTAGTTAAGAAAGATAAAGCAGGTAACTTTATCTTGATTAAATGAACACTCCAGCTGGAGGACATTATAATCCTAAACATATATGCACCTAACATGGGGGCTCCCAATTTCATTAAACAAACACTGTTAGAATTAAGGTCACAGGTAACACCAAATACAATTGTAGTGAGTGATATCAACACCCCACTCTCATCAATTGACAGGTCATCCTAGAAAGAAAGAAAGAAATAAAGAAATAAAGAAAGAAAGAAAGAAGCATCTGGATTAAATGAGGTCATAGAACAAATGGATCTAACAGATTATCTACAGAACATTTCACCCAAATGCTGCACAATTCACATTCTTTTTAGCAGTACATGGAACATTCTCTAAAATAGATCATATAATAGGACACAAAGCAAACCTTAACAATTATAGAAAATTTGAAATAATTCTTTGCACTCTATCCGGTCACAATGGGATTAAACTATAAATCAACAGTAAGAAAAGCTATAGAGCATATAAAAATCATCAAACTTGGGCTGGAGAGATGGCTTAGCAGTTAAAGCATTTGCCTGCAAAGCCAAAGGATCCCAGTTCAATTCTCCAGGACCCATGTAAGCCAGATGCACAAGGGGGTGCATGCATCTGGAGTTCATTTGAAGTGGCTGGATGCCTAACATGCCCATTCTCTCCTTCTCTTAAATAAATAAATGAAATATTTATTTTAAAAAAATCTTGGAACCTAAATAATACATTACTAAATGATGAATGGTTTAGTGAAGAAACCAAAATGGAAATAAAAAACTTCATAGAATTAAATGATAATGAGAAAACAACATACCAAAATCTTTGGGACACAATGAAGATAAAGCCTTAAAAGGAAATTTATAGTTTTAAGTGCCTATATTAAGAAATTATATGAGCTGGGGTGATGGCTTAGCAGTTAAGGCACTTGTCTGAGAAGCCTAAGGACAAGGTTCAATTCTCCAGTCCCCATGTAAGCCAGATGCACATAGTGATGCACAAGTCTGGAGTTTGTGTGCAGTGGCTACAGGTCTTGGTGCACCCATTCTTCTGTTTTCTCTTTCTGTTTCGAATAAATAAATTAATAAAATAAACCTTAAAAAATCAATTAAAAGGTCACAAGTAAACAACTTAATGCTTACTTTAAGGCTTTGGAAAAAGAAAACAAGGCAGACCAATAATCAGTAGATGGGAAGAAATAATAAAAATTAGGGCAGAATTAATAAAATAGAAACCAAAAAACCAATCCAAAGAATCAATGAAACAAAGAGTTGGTTCTTTGAAAGGATAAGATTGACAAACTCTCAGCAATAAATAAAAATGAAATTATGAAATTTGCAGGGAAATGGATGGATCTGGAAAGGATTATACTAAGTGAGGTAACCCAGGCTCAGAAAGCCAAACGTCACATGTTCTCTCTCATATGTGGATCCTAGCTACAAATGTATAGACTTGTGTGTCAACAGGAACCAAAAATAGGTACCAGAAACCAGTAAGCTGGTAAAAGGCTATAAGGGAGGGAGGAAAGGGAAGGACTTAAGTGTATGGTATTGCACATATGTAAGTAGAAGAACAGATTACAGGGAGGGGAATGGCCTAAGCAAGGCAATGGGAAGAGAATGCATAAAAGAAGGGTAGGGGGAGGGTCAATCTAAATTCAAGATATTGTGAATAAGACTTATGTAAACCTACTTATTTGAATAATGGCACATCTAGAAGCTGTAGACTGTTACTAGAAAATTTTCAGTGCCTGGGATGGGATACCTTCCAGTGAGTTGTTGTCCAAGGAGGTCCTGGTAGCCTCCAAAACATTAAAGGCTTTTGCCCAAAGCCCTTGGTTTCCCTTGAGAAACAGATAGTAAGACCCTATTGCTAAAGACATCTCTTGCCTGAGAGGCAAGGTCACTGAGAAAACAAGCTGGTGCTGAGCATAAAACCTTCTCCCTGTAGACCAGGCAACTGAAAGCTGAAAAAAGCTGCACTGCATGCAGCTGTATGGGAAACAGAAGTCTTCAGCAGTGAAAACAGTGGACACTGATTATTCAAGTTTGGCTATACAGGCCCAATGACTGAACGGGTGAAATAGTGGCATGTTTACTCTTGGGGTAACCAACTGCTCCATAATTGGACTAAAGGCCCTCTCTACGGGAGGGAATACATACCTGGTACTGAAAAACCTAAGCAAAAGTCTATGGCAGGTGAGGTCATGAGCCTTACGGGTATAAAGCCTGCTCTTGTCTGACTAAATGTATATATTATTCCCACCAAGCTGCCCTGGGGGCACTACACTTAATGTTCATGTTCACATATTAACACTACTCTCACTTCTGGTTAGAGAAGCTTCTCTTTTCAGATGGCGATGACCACTGGGATGACCCAAAAGGCAACATAGTGCTGAGAAGAAGGGATAGACGAGTGCCCAGCACTGAAACACCTCTGTCATGCCCTCCAAGGCTCAGGGATCATTGCGGAAGAGGGGGCGGGAAGGGTATGACTTCTTACAATGAAACTGTCCAGACAGAAATTGGCCTCAATATCCATGACCTTGCAGTGCCTAGCAATACCTTTGCAAGACCCTCAAAATAGAAGAAAAAGATAATGACATCAAATTAAAAGAAAGACTAATGGAGAGAGGGAGGGGATATGATGGAGATTGGAATTCTAAAGTGGAATGGGGGGAGGAGAGGGAAATATCATGTTTTATGTATGTAAGTATAGGAGGTGTCAATAAAAAATAATAATTAAAAAAAGATTGACAAACTGTTAGCAAATCTGACCAAAAGAATGAGAGAAGAGACACAAATGAATAAAATTAGAGATGAAAAAGGCACCATTACAACAGATACAAAAGAAATTCAGAAAATCATAAGGACATACTTTAAGAACATATACTCCACTAAGTTTGAAAATCTTAAAGAAATGGATGATTTCTTTGATTTATGTGACTTACCAAAATTAAATCAAGGTGAAGTTAACTGCTTAAATAGACCTATAACAAGTACCAAGAGCCAAGCAATTATAAATCTCTCACCTAAAAAAAGTCCAGGCCCAGGTGGATTCACTGGTGAATTTTACCAGACCTTCATGGAAGAACTAACACCAATGCTGGTCAAACTTTTCTATAAAATATAAATGGAAGGAATCCTACCAAACTCCTTCTAGAAAGCCAGCATCATCCCTACCAAAACCAGACACAGACAGAACAAAAACAGAAAATTACAGACCAATCTCCCTCATAAAAATAGATGCAAAAATTCTCAACAAGATATTGGCAAACAGAATACAAGAATATATCAAAAAGATCATTCACACCAACCAAGTATGTTTTATACCAGAGATGCAGTGGCTGCAGGCCCTGGTGCTTGCATCCTCTTTCTCTCTTTTCCTCTCTTTCTCTCTCAAACAAATAAATAAAATATAAAAAAATATTATTTTTTGTATTTATTTATTATATATTTGTTTGTTTATTTATGAGTGACAGACAGAGAGAAAGAGGCAGATAGATAGAGAATGGGTGCACCAGGGCCTCCAGCCACTGCAAACAAACTTCAGATGCATGCACCACCTTGTGCATCTGGCTTATGTGGGTCCTGGGGAATAGAACCTCGAACTGGGGTTCTATGGCTTCACAGGCAGGCACTTAACCACTAAGCCATCTCTCTAACCCTAAAAAATAATTTTTAAAAAGAAACTGGGAATAGAAGGAACATATGTCAATATAATAAAGGCTATTTATGACAAACCTACAGCCACCATAATACTAAATGGAGAAAAACTTGAAACTTTTCCACTAAAATCAGGAACAAGACATGGGATGTCCACTGTCCCCACTTTTATTTAACATAGTAGTGGAAATCTTAGCTATAGCAATAAGGCAAGAGACACATATCAAAGGGATACAAATTGGAAAGGAAATATCAAACTATCATTATTTGTAGATGATATGATTCTATGCATAAAGGACTCTAGAGACTACCAGCAAACTGCTAGAGCTGATAAACACATTTAGTAATGTATCAGGATACAAAAAAAAAAAAACACATAGGAATCAGTAACCTTTCTATATCCTAACAACAAACATACTGAGGATGAAATCAAGGAATCACTTCAATTCATAACTGCTCAAAAAAAAAGTAGCTTGGAATAAACCTAACCAAAGAAGTGAAGGATCTCTACAATGAAAACTTTAAAACATTCAAGACAGAAATTGCAGAAGACACTAGGAAATGGAAAGACATCCCTTGTTCTTGGATTGGAAGAATAATACTGTGAAATGTCAATCTTAACAAAATCAATCTACACATTTAATGCAGTCCCCATCAAAATGCCAGTGGCTTTCTTCACAGAAATAGAAAAAAAAATCCTAAAATTAATTTGAAATCACAAAAAACCTCAAATATCTAAAACCATTTTGAGTAACAAAAATAAGGCTGGTGGTATCACCATATCTAATTTTAAGCTGTATTACAGAGCCATAGTAACAAAAACAGCATGGTACTGGCGCAAAGACAGACACTTAGATCAATGGAACAGAATAGAGGACACAGATATAAGTCTGGGCAGCTATAGCCACCTGATCTTTGACAAAAATGCCACAAGTTGGGCTGGAGAGATGGCTTAGTGTTTAAGGCGCCTGCCTCTAAGCCTAAGAACCTGGTTCCAATATCCAGGTCCCACGTTTAGCCAGATGCAAAGTGATGCAAGGGCGCAATGCCGCACTTGCCCACGTGGGGGCACACGCATCTGGATTCCGTTCACAGCTGCTGAGAGACTGCTGGCGCACCCATTCTCTATCTGTCTCCCTCTCCCTCTCTGTCTGTCTCTCTCTGTGTCTCTATCCACAAAAAAAAAAAAAAAAAAAAAAAAAAAAAAGCCACAAATACTCATTGGAAAAATGACAGCTTCTTCAACAAATGGTGGTGGGAAAACTGAATATCTATGATATCTATATATAGAAGGATGAAAATAGATCCTTATTTCTCTCCATGTACAATAATTAAGTCCAAATGGATAAAAGACCTCAAAATCCGAAAAATCAGACCCAAAACTCTGAAACTGCTAGAAGAAAAAGTAGAGGAAAATGACTTTCTGAATATAACTCCAGTTGCTCTGGAAATAAAATCACTCATCAACCACTGGGACCTCATGAAATTACAAAGCTTTTGTGCAGCAAAGGACACTCTGAATAGAGCAAAGAGGCAACCTACAGAATGTGAGAAAATCTTTGCTAGCCATACATCTGACAGAGGATTAATATCCAGGATATATAAAGAACTCAAACAACTAAATAATAAGAAATCAAACCACAGAATTGAAAATGGGCTATGGAACTAAATACAGCGTTCTCAAAAGAAGAAATAGAGATGACATATAAATATCTAAAAAAAATGTTCTGATGAGGGTGAGGAAAAATAAGAATGCTTCTACACTGTTGGTGGGAATGCAATCTGGTACAGCCATTGTGCAAATCAGTGTGGAGGTTCCTGAAACAGCTAAAAGTAGATTTACCATATGACCCAGCTGTACCACTCCTAGGCATATATTCTAAGGACTTGTCTCACTACTTTACAGATACTTGCACATCAATGTTTATTGCTGCTCTATTCATAATAGCTTAGCTAGGAAATGGAACCAGCCTAGATGTCCCTCTGCTGATGAGTGGATAAAGAAGATGTGGTACATCTATACAATGGAGTTCTATTCATCAGTAAAGAAAAATGAAATTATGAAATTTGCAGGGATATGGATGGACTTGGAAAGGATTATACTTAGTGAGGTAACCCAGGCCCAGAAAGCCAAGTACTGCATGTTCTTTCTCATATGTGGATCCTAGCTACCAATGTTTGGATTTGTATGTGAATTGGAATAAAATTCAGTAGCAGAGGACAGTAAGCTAGAAAGGGAATATAAGGGAGGGAGACTTAATGGGATGATATTGTATATACATCAGCAGAAAGTCAGTTGCCACCAGGGCCATATGCCATTGTTAGACAGAGCTGAGTTTAGGAGTTAAGTGCCAAGGCTAGATCCTATAGTAGCCAGATTTAGTTGCTGGGATGAATGTCCAGACCTTTCACAGTTATGGAGGATGGGATTTATTGAACTTACAGATTCAGGGGAAGTTCCATAATGGCGGAAGAAGGTGGCCCATTTTTATAGGTCCAGGCAGAGAGATAAAGCAACCACTAGTAGTACAAGCAAGCACACTTCAGGAACACCAGGAAGAACTTGAGCACTTTGCATATCTTTATACTGGAATTCCTCGAACACACCTAGGATCCATCCACAATGACACTTCCTCCAGCCAGGTGGCTGGAGATCTAAGTTACAAGCTTTAATAAACTCCTGAATGTATTGGGGGACATCCATTCACACTACCACAGATGCCATTCCATGGTGTCTGCCCGGGAGGGGACAAACCAGTGGAAGGTCAGCTTCAAACAGGGCTGTGTGCCATTGTGAGATTGAACTGAGCATAATGTTATACACCAAGGCTAGACACCATTCCAGGTCAGCTGCTAGAGACTGACAAGCCAGTGAAAGGTAAGCAGTGAGCAGATGACCAACTTGGAATCTACTTCTCACACTCACCTTGCAAGCCCCCTAATTTATCTGAAGAAAGGCTGAAGCAGAGGGCTGCATTTCTCTGGCTCCAGCGCCAGAGAAGCCTGGAGCTTATCTCACTCCAAAAATCAGACAGTGTATAAGACTGGAAGAATAGCACCCATTTTGGACACCAGAAAAGTCAGGCCTCCCAAAGTCTTATGCATATTTCCCAGAAGGTGGCACACACTAAGTAGATCCTGCCCAGGCTCAAGTGTACCAACCTCAACCCAATGGATGATCTTCAAAATCACACACACCTTGATCAATTTAGAACAGGCCAGCCTACACAGGCTACACAAGAGCTACTGTTGTTGCATCTTCAGTGAGACAACTGATCTTGAGATGGGCAGACCTCAATGCAAAGCAAATAACACATAACCCCAGCAAAAGGATCCCCATCAACCTGACCTAGCCCCACAATGGAACCCTAAGGCTACATAGTGAATTCCAGATCAGCCTGGGCTTGAATCAGACCCTACCTTGAAAAAAAAAAAAAAAACAAGAGAAAACACAAATGCAATAACCCTCTACAATGGCTCTGAAGAAATCCTCACCAACAAATTAGACCACATAGAAGACAGAATTTCAGAACTTGAGGACAAAATAGAAGAATTAGACCAGGGCTCCACAAACATTCTCAAGTTCAAACTAATGTTGTGAAGAGAACATGAGGGAACTTTGGGGACACTTTAAAAATATTTGCATCAGAGGCACACAGGAAAGGGAAAAAATAAAGGCCAAGGGCATAGAGAATATCTTCAAGAAAATTATTAAAGAAAAATTTCTTAACCTTACAAAAGAGAGACTGACCCAGTTACGGGAGGTACACAGAGCACCAAAGAGACAGGACCAGAGAAGAGATAACTTAAGTCACATAACAGAACACTAAACACAGAAAACAATGAGAAAGTACTACAAGCTATGAGAGGAAAACAGTTCATTACATACAGAGGGAAGCCCATCAGAATCACCTCAGATTTTTCAGTGAAAACTGTTAAAGCCAGAAAAGCCTGGAATGGAGTATTTCAAAAGCTAAATGATTATGGATGCCAGGTGAAACTACTGTACACAGCAAAATTATCCTTAATAATAGAAAGCAAAGGAAAAATCTTTCATGATATAAACCAGCTGTATGATTACATGAGCACCAACCTAGCCCTACAGAGAATACTGCATGGAATCCTCCACCCTCAGGAGAGAAAGCAACATTCACACAAGGAGAGAAAAAGAAATAATCAAAACTAGAATGGACATAAAATATGCAATGACCAAGAAAACACCAAACTCCACAAAACCTTCAACATGAGAGGGATTAACTCTTACCTCCCAATTATAACTCTGAACATTAATGGGCTCAACTCCTCAGTCAAATGACACAGGTTAACAGGCTGGATCTGAAAACTGGATCCATACATTTGCTATCTACAAGAAACCCACCTCACAATTAACAATATACACCATGTAGCAGACAGCTTCAGGTTTGCTGAGATGAACTTCCAGATCAGGCACAGTTATGGAGGAAGGGATATTATTTATTGAAGCTTACAGATCCAGGGGAAGTTCCATAATGGCAGAAGAAGCAGCCTGCTCTCACAAGGCCAGGCAAGAGAGCAAAGGTCCCAGCCACACAGCACACAGAGCAAAACAACAGCCAAAAGCCACAGCACACTTCAGGAACTCCTATTAGACACACTTTGCATATCTTTACAATGGAATCTCAAACCCACCACCACACCTTAAGACCGGCCCCCAGTGACATTTCCTCTAGCAAGGTGATTGCAGATGCAAACTATAACTAATAAAACACTGAATATATTGGGGGCCACATATTCAAACTACCACATTCCGCCCCTGGTCCCCAATAGATTTATAACTATCACACATTGTGAATTATATTCAGTCCAATTTCAAAGGTTCTCACAGTCTTGACCAACTTAAGATAGTGAGTCCTGTAAAATCAAACAAGTTAAATACTTTCAACATGTAAAGGCACAGAGTAAACATTTTTAACTGGTATAAGGCATAGCAAGGAGACTAGAACAATGCAAACTCAGTCATCATCAGCAATCATCAAACTTCTGCAGTTCAAGTTCAATATAACCCGAGACTGACAGTCTCCAGGTTTTCCAAATCTGCCCCTCCAGCTGGGCAGAGTCGCCAGGGAAAACCTCGATCCCAGGCCAACACTGCCCTACATGGGAGCCCTTTTGCACAGTCCTGGTATATCCAAAACGTCTTCAGGTCTCCATGCAAACCATGGTCCATCTTCCAGAGGCTCTTCCAGCCTATTCCTGAGGGTCTTCATGTCCTGCCTCATGCCACATCTCAGCAGCGGCTCCTGGAATCGTGTGCAATTCATGACCACTCCATGCATTTTTCATGCTTCCAAAACTAATACCAGGTGTGCAGGACACAGCCATATTCTTAATCCAGGGACAAAATAAATCATAACCTTGAAAAGCAGGTTCCTTCTCCAGTCAACTCTTTCCAAGAGTTTGCATTTCTAACAGTCTTTCATTAGGCATCCTCTCCATTGTTTTAATGTAAAGCAGTCAGGCCACCTTCCTTCCACCTTCCTTAAGATTGCTAATGTGTTGACAATAGCAGCTCCAGTAACTTAAAACCAGTCTCAGTGTCTCTAATTTTAACTTGCTCGAGGTTTTCCAACTTAAAATCTTAAATTTCTCAGTCCAATATCTTTAGCCAAGCACATCAGTCCATTACAAATTTAACCTTGATCAAACTTTCTGGGCCTGGATAGCAGAATGTAGCCATCCCTTATGCCAGTAGCCCAGTTTCAACAAAGTCCTCTGCAGTCTTTCCTTCCCCTTAGAAAGTTCATAAGCCAAGCCTCGAAGTTCAATACTGTCTGCACTTAGCATTCTCAAACTCTCATCAGAATAGTCCGTAAAACTTGGCTTACCACTCCAGAAGGCATCTTCAGTTGCAAGCACCAAGTCCATGCCCATTCCTCCAAAACAAAGGTTCCAAAAGATGAATATCCACACGGTCAGATTCATCTCACCCCACACTCTCGGTCCCACTTTACCGTAGCAGACAACTTCAGGTTCGCTGAGATGAAATTCCAGACCAGGCACAGTTATGGAGGAAGGGATATTATTTATTGAAGCTTATTATTATTGAAGATCCAGGGGAAGTTCCATAATGGCAGAAGAAGTGGCCTGCTCTCACAAGGCCAGGCAAGAGAGCAAAGGTCCCAGCCACACAGCACACAGAGCAAAACAACAGCCAAAAGCCACAGCACACTTCAGGAACTCCTATTAGACACACTTTGCATATCTTTACAATGGAATCTAAAACCCACCACCACACCTTAAGACCGGCCCCCAGTGACATTGCCTCTAGCAAGGTGATTGCAGATGCAAACTATAACTAGTAAAACACTGAATATATTGGGGGCCACATATTCAAACTACCACACACCACCTTAAGGTGAAAAGATGAAAAAGGATATTACAAGCAAATGGAAACATGACACAAGCAGGAGTAGCTGTACTTATTTTTGACAAAATAGACTTTAAATCAAAAGCAATCAAAAGAGAAAAAAGGCCATCTCATAATCATTAAAGAAACAACTAAACAAGAGGATATTACAATCATAAACTTGTATGCACCAGACACAAAGGCGCCTAATTTTGTAAAGCAAAATTTACTAGAAAATGAAACAGATATGAATCCCAATTCAATAGCAGTAGGAAACCTTCATACCTCAGTATCATCAATAGACAGATTCTCCAAACAGAAAAAATAGTTCCCCCTGGGGTGGTTTGATTCAGGTATCCTCCAAAAACTTAGGTGTTCTGAATGCTCGGTTCCCAGCTGATGGAGATTTGGGAATTAGTGCCTCCTGGAGGCAGAGTATTGTTGGGGCAGGTTTATGAGTATTTATAGCCAGTTTCCTCTTGCCAGTTTTTGGCACACTCTCCTGTTGTTGTTGTTCACCTGATGTTAGTCAGGGGGTGATGTCCACCCTCTGCTAATGCCATTGTTTTCCCCTGCCAGCATGGAGCTTCCCCTTGAGTCTGCAAGCCAAAATAACCCTTTTTATTCCAAAATCTTCTCATGGTTGGGTGATTTCTGCCATTAATGTGAATCTGACTGCAACACCACCATAGATCAAATGGACTTAAGAGACATTTCCACCTCCCAAAGGCTCCTCCAGCTGGAGATTATGTATGATACTTAATCATAAACACATGAGGCTATGGGGGACATTTTACTTTCATAACACAGAAGCTACAAATACAGTTTTCCCATAATTGTTGTAAAATAATTTATTACCTTTTTAAAAAGATCTCAATCATATTATCAGCAAATATATCCCCTTGATAACATTTGTAACAAAGCAACATTATTATCAGCATGTTTTCATAATAGATAATAGTTTCCTGATCTTTTTTTTTTTTTTTTTTTTGAGGTAGGGTCTTGTTCTAACTCTGGCTGACCTGGAATTCACTATGTAGTCTCAGGCTGGTCCTGAACTCACAAGTTATCCTCCTACCTCTGTCTCCCAAGTGCTGGGAATAAAAGTTCACACCACCACTCCCAGCTAGATTCCCCATCTTTTTGTTTTTGTAATTTCTTTCTTTCTTTCTTTTTTTTTTTTTTTTTTTGGTTTTTCGAGGTAGGGTTTCACTCTGGTCCAGGCTGACCTGGAATTAACTATGTAGTCTCAGGGTGGCCTCGAACTCTCAGCAATCCTCCTACCTCTGCCTCCTGAATGCTGGGATTAAAGGTGTGTGCCACCACGCCTGGCTTGTAATTTCTTTTTATGAGAGTGAGAGAGAGAAAATTGGTGCACCAGGGCCTCCAGCCACCACAATTGAATTTCAGACACATGTGCCACTTTGTGCGCATGTGTGACCTTGCACGCTTGTGTCACCTTGTATGTCTGGCCTTTGTGGGATCTGGAAAGTCAAACATGGGTCCTTAGCCTTTATAGGCAAGTGCCTTAACCACTAAGCCATGTCTCCAGCCCTAGATTCCTTATCTTAATTACTGCTGGTAGTTCTCAAGCATTAATACTTATTATTTAAGGGCAACTTTTAGGGCTGTTTAGTCAAACTGCTTATCATCTGTGGTAAATGACACTGGAAATTAATTTTAGTCATCATAACTTTATCCTTTGTGTAAGGTACTGACACCAACTATCTGTTCCTTCTTTTCTGGTTTGTTTCTTAAAAATGAGCTGAGGATTAAGAGGAGGGACAAAATAGAGTCTAAGATAGAAATGAAAACGACTGATATGGCTAAAATATTTGATCCTCTTAAAGGATTTCAAATCAGGAAAGAGTTCACTCTTCATCCAACCCCATTTTTATTCAAAATTGTTTACAAATTCAAACAAACCAATCAAGTGTCACTTAGGCTACTAGTAACTGTTCTAGCTTTACTCAAGCCCCACATTATACTAATAATGTTCATTAATTAGTATAGTGCTCACTACTTTTGATTGTAATTAATTTGGGAATCCATGCCCTGAATTTTATTTTGATCCTTTCACAAAATATTTTTAAATAAATACCCACAAATTGTAATGCTGTATACACAGTATTTTCAGTTTATGTAAGAAAAAACTTAAGTATGATTAGAGAACTGTCTGAAATAATTGTAATGGTTAACGTTGATCATTAATTTCATTCCAGTGAGAGTGCCTAGGACTTGATCCTAGGGCTTTATCCATTCACAGATTCAAAATCTGAATAGACCATTGGTGGATGATGGGAATTGTGAAAAATAGGGTCTGATTGCAGGAAGTAAGTCATTGAGATATATCTTTAAAACCCCTTCCTATCCATCCACAGCTTCCTGACTGTTGTGAATTTATTTTTTTTTTTTTTTGTGGCAGAGTCTCATTCTAGCTTAGGCACGCCTCAGACTCATTGTGATGCTCCTACCTCAGTCTTTCAAGTGCTGGGATTAAAGGTGTGAGCTCTGTAAATTATTTTTAAGTATCTGGTCATAGTGACAAGAATTGAGTAACATAAGACATATAATAAATATGGACTGTGGGTAAGATTACAGATGGTTTTCTTTCTGTGTATATATACTTATATTTTAGATCTTTAAAATAATATGAATACATCATAAATATTTATTACTTTTTAAAAAACCAGCATGGGAAACTACCCTGTTTTTGGTTTATGTAATTCTGGATGTCCTGTGAACTAAGAGAATTCCTCTTTTCTACTCTCCCCTTTCCCTATGCATTCAAGATCCAAGTGAGTCTCTATTTTTGTGACTATCATAAATCAGACATGATTCAAAGCTGTAAGTGGAGGTTAAAGGTGAATTTCCTCTTGGCAGTGTGAAAGGGATCATCAGAATTTCTCTGAGTTCTGTGTTTCTTGAGGCTTTTAGGGGTGCCTTTTGTTTTAGGGTTATTTGGTTTCTTCTGTTTGTGTTATCTTTGGTTTATCCAGCTTGAGTGGACTTTGTGGTTTGCAACCAAAGCATCACAGACACAGTGGATGATTATCTCCTTTGAAAGGCTAAGAATATAATGCGCAAGCAATTTATTCCTTTTCTCTTTTTACCTATGAAGAGTTAAATCATGGAAACATTCTAGGCCTCTTGTTTCTCTTGTTTTTTTTTTTAAATGTAGAGGTGGCTGTTACTAAATGCCCTTCTAAAAATATTTTTATTAATTTATTTTTTATTTGAGAGAGAAAAAGAGACAGAGAGAAGAGAGAGAGAGAACAGGCATGCCAGGGCCTCTAGCCATTGCAAATGAACTCCAGACACATGTGCCGCTTGTGCATCTGGCTTATGTTGGTTCTGGGAATCAATCCTGGGTCCATAGGGTTCACAGGCAAGTGCCTTAATCACAAAGCCATCTGTTCAGCCATAAACTCCCTTTAAGGATGAACAAAACATTTCTTTTTAAAAAATATTTTTATTATTTTTATTTTTATTGACAACTTCTTTAATTATGGGCAATATCCCATGTTATTTCCCTCCCTCTCCCCACTTTCCCTTTTGAAAGTTCACTCTCCATCATATCCCCTTCCCCTCTCAATCAGTCTCTCTTTTCCGCTTGATGTCATGATCTTTTTAAAAAATTTATTTTTCTTTATATTATTCTAATTTTACATTCATAGTGGTAACTCCATTATCCTCCTCCCTGTCCTCCCTTTTCCATAGGGACCCTCATCAATGGGGAATGAGGATCATGCATTGTGGGGGTAGTCAAGAGTTATGGGGGTAGGCCAAGTCTCCATGCATAATGCCCCAACTTGTGGCTATAACATTCTTTCCGCCCCCTTTTCCGCAAATTTCCCTGAGCCACATTGGGGTCTTTTTAGCTCGTGATGTCGTGTTCTTTTCCTCCTATTATGATGGCCTTATGAGGTAGTGTCAGGCACTGTGAGGTCATAGATATCCAGGCCATTTTGGGTCTGGAGGAGCATGTTGTAAGGAGTCCTACTCTTCCTTTGGCTCTTACATTCTTTCCACCCCCACTTCTGCAATGGACCCTGAGCCTTGGAAGGTAGGTTTGAGACTTTTCAGTGCTGAGCACTCCTCTGTCACTTCTTCTCAGCACCATTGTGCCTTCTGAATCATCCCAAGGTTGCCACCATCTGAAAAGAGAAGCTTCTCTAACCAAAAGTGAGAGTAGCATTAATATATGGGTGTGGACATTAAGAAAAGTGTTTACTGGGCAATTTGGTGAGCATAGTATATACATTTTTTGGAAGAAATGATATTATTTATTGAAGCTTACAGATCCAGGGGAAGTTCTATAATGGCAGAAGAAGCTGGCATGCTGTCCTGGGACCAAACACAGAGAGCAAAGCCACAAGCCAGTATATACATTTAGTGAGACTCCAGCAGACATTACATCTTTAGGGCTCATGACTACCCCTGTCGTACATTTTCAGTATCAGGGATGTGTTCCCTCCCATGGAGCAGGCCTACAGTCCAACTAGAGAGCAGTTGGTTTCCCCCATAACAGACATGCCACTATTTCACCCATTGGCTCATTTGGCCTGGCTGGCCAAATTTAAACCTTGCAGTGTTCACTGTTGAGTACCTTCACTGGTGTTTTTTCTCTCCCATTGAATTGCATGCAGCATAGCTTTTTCCAACTTTCTGTCAGCTGGTCCTCATGAAGGAGGCTTTCAGCTCAGCTCTAGCAGGATGTCTCAGTGAACTTGCCACCCAAGTATGTGGAGTCTTCAGCAATAGGGTCTTACCATCTCTTCCTGGTGGGAAACCAAGGTCATCGGCAATGGCCTATAATGTTTTGGGGGTATCTGTGGCACTAAAAGTTTCTAGTAACAATTTATGGCTTCTGAGAGTTCCATTGTCCAGAAAAGTAGGTTTCCATATGACTTTTATATCCTCTTAGATTTTGATTAGCCCTCCCTCCACCGTTCCTTTACTCAATCTCTTCCCCTGACCTCACTTAGGCTTTTTCACCCCCATTAGTCTGTTCTTCTACTTACATATATATAACACCATCCTATTGAGTCCCCCTCCCTCCCTTTCTATTCCCTTTATATCCCCTTTCTAGCTTACTGGCTTCTGCTACAGAGTTTTATTATTACTCACATAGAAGTCCAATCATTTGTAGCTAGGATCAACATATGAGAGAGAACATATGACATTTGGTTTTCTGGGCCTGGGTTACCTCACTAAGTATAATCCTTTCCAGATCCATCCATTTTCCAGCAAATTTCATAACTTCATTTTTCTTTACCACTGAGTAGAACTCCATTGTGTAAATGTGCCACATGTTCATTATCCACTCATCAGTTGAGGGACATCTAGGGTGGTTCCATTTCCTAGCTATTGTGAATAGAGCAGCAATAAACATGGATGAGCAAGTATCTCTAAGGTAGTGAGATGAGTCCTTAGGATATATACCTAGGAGTGGTATCGCTGGGTCATATGGTAGATCTATATTTAGCTGCCTCAGGAACCTCCACACTGATTTCCACAATGGCTGGACCAGGTTGCATTCCCACCAACAGTGTAGAAGGGGATGAACAAAACATTTCCAATCAGCTAGTGTTATATGTTTATATGCATACTACATATTTTGTGATAATGAACTTAAAATGATATATTTGTCACCTCAGACACACTAGGAATTGTGTGTGTGTGTGTTAGAGAGAGAGATAAAGAGAGAGAGATAGTGAACATAGAAGATCAATATCTTGGAATCCACTTACCATTTCACCCACACTTCCTAGTTATTATATATGCACTTGTTATTTCTGGTTCCTTCCAAGTAACTTGGTCTGCCCCAAGTGCCATTGTCTTAGTGGTCAGTTAAGGACAAGTATGTGACAACATATGGCACATTATTGAAAAATTAGAGGAATATAGATTCTACCAATAATGGCTATACTAGTTTGCCTAATTATATAGAATCAGTTAAAGAAGTGAGAGGGCCATATGGATGAACAAAAATCATGAAAGTACAGTGCTCTTAATATAAAGATCTGAGAATCAAGGTCAAAGGTGCTTTTAAACACAGTACTGGAGTGAAAATGGGAACCTTTTAGGCAGCATGGGCACATTATTTGCAGAACTCAGAGCAAAATAAAAATGTGAGGCTTCTTTCATAATAATTATTAATTTAAAAAGAGGACTTCCCGGTGAGATGGCAGCATAGGTTCCACACCAAACCAGCCTAGTGAGGGATTAAGCAAAACCACAGCAAGATACATTCTTCTTCTGAAAACTTAAGGTGTATAGTTTTTTTTTTTTTTTAATTAGCCATAATGGAGAGGCAGAAGAGGCCAAGATCTCCCAGAAAGGAGGAAAATGGCCAAAATCCCACTGAGATGCTTGTGGCCCAGACCCACCCAATCTGTGCACCCACCCTGCGCTGTCCATCTGGTGCCGAGCTGCAGGAGCAGAGACTAAATTAGGGGATTTTCCAACCTCGTCAGCCTCCTTGCAAAGTCAAGAAACCTGAAGGAAAGACAGCTGAGATCAGCTAAGGAGCCTCTGAAAGAGGTGGGACCAGCTAAGCAGTTCCAGTACAACTCTAGGCTTCCTGCACTCTTCCATCCCCAACCGTCAGAACCAGGAACCTCCAGAGAATGTATTCAGCTCCTGGCGGCAGGGCATCCAGCACAGCTGATCAGAACACCAACTCCACAGCACAACATGGAGGGATCGAGGTGGGAACTCATCATTGGTGAGATTGGAAGCCACCCCAAAAGGTAATGAGGCCAACTGACAAAAAAGCAGGTACATAGGCCTGCACGGGAAGTGTTAGTCTCTCTTTCCATGTCAGGGCAGGTTATGGGCTATATATTCTTGGTTGGCTTTACCATTCTCAATTAAGCTGTATTTGGGGATTGACTAATGTTGCCTTTGATGTTTTTGGATTTATAGGGCATTTGTCTTTTTCTTTTGTCATTATTGGGGGCAGGATCTGATTCAGTACCAGGCTGATCTGGAACCCAATTCAGAACAGAAATCTCAGCCTCCCAGCTGACAGGATTAAGGGTGTAGAACAACACACACCCATATCAATTTTGGCTTTATAAGGCTATCTGTTCATTTTAATCACCACACTTGCATACCCTGTGCTGGTTTTTATTGAATGTGTATATTGCTCAGTTGTAGTTTAGAATTTGCCCAAAAATTGCTCCACCCAGCCCACCAGAATACTTGAATAGCAGGCAAATTCAATACCTAGGATTACTTCTGTGGCTGTATTGGAGTACAAGAGCTATATTTGGTACCTTAAACTCCAACTCTGAAGGCACATGAAGTTGGATTTCCAAATCTAAAAGCACTGCAGATTATTAGAAAACCCAAGCATCAAACCAACTCAGGATGCAAAAACTGCAACATTATAATACAAGAAACACAAAGAATAAAGATATTACAATCCTACCAAAAATTATAAAGCCATTAGAAATGGCCCCCAATGAGACTTAGATGAAATGCCTAACAAAGATTTCAAAAAAATGATTTATGTATACTCAAAGAAATTAAAGAAGAAATCAAAGGAATCAAATAAGAAAACAAAAGAATTAAAGAATAAAACAAACTCCTAGATGAATTCCAAAAGAACACAGGAAACCAGCTTAATGAAATAAGGAGGTCATTATGAGACATGAGTAAGAAAATAGAAATACTGAAGAAAACCAGGCAGAAATTCTAGCTCTCAAAAATACAGTCAGTTAAATAAAAAACTCTGTGGAAGGTCTCACCAGTAGAATGGATGAAAGAGAGAACAGAATATCTAAACTAGAAGACCAGGTGGAAGATCTAATATAGTCCAACAAGACAAAGACAAGCTAATAGAAAGGTATGAATGGGAACTTCAAGATATCTGGGACACTAAGAAAAGATCAAACATAAGAATTCAGGGTATAGTAGAAGGAGAAGAATTTCAATCCAGATGCTTAGTAGGTGTTTTCAACAAAATCGTAGAAGAAATTTTCTCCAAATAGGAAAAAAATGCCAATGCACATACAAGAAGCTTTTAGAACACCAAACAGACAAAACCTGGAAAGAACCTCTCCTCACCATGTTATAATTAAACTACTAAACATGCAAACCAAAGAAAATATATTGAAAGCAGTTAGAGAGAAAAATCAAATCACATACAAAGCAAACCCATCAGAATTAGAGCATAGTATTCAACACAAACTTTAAAAGCCAGAAGGACTTGGAATGATGTATTCCAAGTTCTGAAAGATAACAACTGTCAACCAAGATTACTTTATCCTGCAAAGCTATCTATCCAAATTGATGGAGAAATAAGAACATTCCACAACAAAAACAGGCTAAAGGAATTTATGACAACTAAACCAGCTCTACAGAAAATACTTGAAGAAATCCTTCATTCTGAAGAGAAAGCCAAACACACATACAAGGAAATAGGTAAAAACAAACAATACTCAAATCACAGTTAAAACAAGTGAGTAAAGGGAAAACAGGAAGCACTACAAACCAAGAAAAATAGAGAGAATAAATACATACCTTTCAACAATACCTCTTAATATCAATGGCCTCAATGCCCCAACCAAAAGACATAGGCTTGCAGACTGGATTAAAAGGCAGGATCCTGCTATTTGTTGCCTTTAGGAAACTCATCTCTCAATAAAAGGCTGTTTTAGGGTGAAAGGATGGAAAACAGTATTTCAAGCAAAAGGACCAAGGAAACAAACAGGGGTTGCTATCCTAATATCTGATAGGACAGACTTCAAATTAACATTAGTGAGGAAAGATAAAGAAGGTCACTTTATACTGATTAAAGGAACACTCCAAGAGGAGGACATTACAATCCTAAACATATATGCACCTTACATGGGGGTTCCCAATTTCATCAAACAAATGCTATTAGACTTAAGGTCACAAATAATACCAAACACAATTGTAGTGGTTGACTTCAATACCCCACTTTCATCAATGGACAGGTCATCCTAGCAAAAAATAAACAGAGAGCTACCTGGATTAAAAGATGTCATGAAAAAAAAGATGTCATGGAACAAATGGATCTAACATATGCACAGAACATTCCATCCAAATGCTGCAGAATATACATTTTTCTAAGTAGCACATGGAACATTCAATAAAATTGACCATATATTAGGACACAAAGCAAATATTTTTTAAACATTTAAAAAATATTTAATTAATTACTTTATTTGACAGAGAAAGAGAGATAGATAGATAGACAGAGAGAGAGAAAGAGAGAGAGAGAGAGGGAGGAGAGAGAGAATGGGTATGCCAGGGATTCCAGCCACTGCCAATGACCTCCAGATACATGTGCCTCCTTGTGCATCTGGCTTATGTGGGTCATGGAGAGCCAAACCGAGGTCCTTTGGCTTTGCAGGCAAACACCTTAACTGTGAAGTCATCTCTCCAGCCCCCACAAAGCAAATCTTAACAAATACAGGAAAACTGAAATAATCCCTTATACTCTATCTGGCCACAATTAAACTGCAAATCAGCAACAAGAAAAACTACAGAACACACACAAATTCATGGAGGCTAAACAGTACAGAGATGAATGGGTCATTGAAGAAATCAAAAAGGAAATCAATAAATTCATAGAATCAAATGATGATGAGAATACAATGTACCAAAACCTTTGGGACACAATGAAGGCAGTCCTAAGAGGGGAATTTATAGCTCTAAGTGCCTATATTAAGAAATTAAGAGAGTTCACAGGTAAACAATTTAATGCTTCACCTTAAGGCCTTGCAAAAAGAAGAACAAGGCAAACCAAAAATCACTAGATGGAAAGATATAATAAAGATTAGGGCAGAAATTAATGAAATAGAAACCAAAAAACCAATCCAAAGAATCAATGAAACAAAGAGTTGGTTCCTTGAAAGGATAAACAAGATTGAGAAACCCTTAGCAAATTTGACCAGAAGAGAGAAGAGACAAAACTTAATAAAATTAGAGATGAAAAAGGCACCATTACAATAGATACTAAAGAAATTCAGAAAATCATAAGGACATACTTTAAGAATATATATGCCTCTAAGTTTGAAAATTTGAAAGCAATGGATGATTTCCTTCACTGGGTCATCAAGAACTCTGACAGAAATCTGTCTTTTTTGGGAAATCTTGTGGGTCTCTCATATCAACAGCTCATTGTGAAAGTTAACCCTGTGCTGGTACTGGGAGTTATAAGTCAGCACCAAGGAAGGTGAGGGAAAAGAAAAGATAGGTAATATAAAAGAGAAAGCGAGTATGGAATTGGGGGTGGGGAGAGAAACAGGAAAAGATTAAGGCTGGTCTTCATGAAGTTCTCTCCAGTTTCCTGTGGTTCAGGTGTTCCCTCTGTGGGCCTGCTGAAGGATCAGTGTTTTAGCCTGTTTTTCAGAATATAGGGTTTTATAGTATCATTTCCTTTTGGGTCCCTATTTGTGTCCCCCCACCCTTGCCCTCCCTCCCACCCTTACCCTCTCCCATCCCACCCTCCCTATTGTCTGGTCCGCAGGGTACTTACTCGGTTTGGCAGCATCTCAGGCAGATTCAGGTTAGGAGAGACAGATGAATGAGACCCATGCAATGATTATCTTTTTGTGATTGGTTGAGCTCACTGAGGATGATCTGTTCCATGTTCGACCATTTTTTTTTCAAATTTCATTATTTCATCTTTCCATAGTATAGATATACCACATCTTTGTTATCCATTCATCTAATGATGGATATCTGGGTTGATTCCAGCTCTTTGCTATTATGAATTGAGCAGCCATGAACATGGTTGAGCAAATGTCTCTGATCTGAGGCTTGGAGCCTTTAGGGTAAATGCCCAGTAAGGGAATAACTGGATCTATTGGTAGGTCTATAGTCATCCTTTTCAGGAGTCTCCATATAGCTTTCCATAATGGTTGGACCATTTTACATTCCCACCAACAGTGAAAGCTTGTTCCTATTTCTCCATAGCCTCACCAGCATTTGTTTTCATTGTTTTTTTTTTTTTTTTTTTTTAATGTTAGCCATCCTTACTGGGGTAAGGTGGAATCTCATAGTTATTTTAATTTGCATTTCCCTCATGATTAGAGATGTTGAAAATTTTCTTAAGTGTGTGTTTGCCATCTGTATTTCTTCCTCTGAGAACTCCCTGTTCAGTTCTCTGCCCCAGTTTGTGAAGGGGTTGTTTGATGATTTATTGTTTAGGCTTTGGAGTTCTTTGTAAATTTTAGAAATTAGGCCTCTGTCAGCTGTATAGCTGGTGAAAATTTTCTCCCCTTCTGTGGGTAATCTGCTGCCTTTGGTTATTGTATATTTGTCAGAGAAAAACTTTTCAGCTTCATCCCAATGGTTGAGTGATTGTTTAATTTCCTGAACTGCTGGGGTTTTGTTCAGGATGTCTTTTCCCACTCCTATGTAGTGGAAGGTTTCTCCTATTTTTTCTTCCAGTAGTAGCAGAGTTTCTGGTTTTATATTAAGGTCTTTGATCCATTTGAATTTGATTTTTGTTCATGGTGAGATGTGTGGATCGAGTTTCGTTTTCCTAACTATGGTTATCCAGTTTGCCAAATATCCAGAGACACAGAGGCTCCCAAAACCTCATCACTGAAGCAGAACTAAAATGATCCCAACATGACTCAGGGAAATTTGCAGAAGAGGGGGTGGAAAGAGTGTTAGAGCCACAAATTGGGACATTATGCACAGAGATTTGGCCTATCCCCCATAAGTCTTACTACCCCCACAATGCATGACCCACATTCCCCACTGATGAGGGTCCCTTTGGAAGGGGGAGGACAGGGAGGAGTATAATGGAGTCACCAATATGAATGTAAAATTACAATAATATAAATAACTAAATAAATTATAAAAACAGAAAAAGAAATGGATGATTTCCTTGGTTCACATGACCTACCAAAATTAAATCAAGATGAGATAAACCATTTAAATAAATCTATAACAAGTACAGAGAGCCAAGCAGTTATAAATCTCTTAACTAAAAATAGTCCAGGCCCAGATGGATTCACTGGTGAATTTTACCAGATTTTCATGGAAGAACTAACACCACTGCTTCTCGAACTTTTCCATAAAATAGAAAAGGAAGGAATTCTACTAAACTCCTTCTGAGAAGCTAGCATCACTCTGATGCCAAAACCAGACAAAGGTAGAACAAAAAAAGAAAATTACAGACTAATCTCCCTCATGAACATAGATGTAAAAAATCTCAACAAAATATTGGCAAACAGAATACAAGAATATATCAGAAAGATTATTCACCCCTACAAAGTAGGCTTTATCCCAGAGATGCAGGGATGGTTCAACATGTGCAAATTGATAAATGTAATACACTATATAAATGTGTTGAAGGACAAAAATCACATGATCATCTCCATAGATTCAGAAAAGGCATTCAACAAAATTCAACATCCTTTCATGGTAAGAGACATACATAAACTGGGAATAGAAGGAACATATCTCAACATAATAAAGGCTATGACAAACCTACAGCCACAATAATACTAAATGGGCAAAAACCAAGCTTTTCTGCTAAATTCAGGAACAACACAAGTGTGTCCAGTGTCCCCACTTTTATTTAATATAGTACTGGAAGTATTAGCTCTAGCAATAAGGCAAGAAACACTTATAAAAGGGATACAAAATGGAAAGGAAGAGATCAAAATATCATAATTTGCAGATGATATGATTCTATACATAAAGGATCCTAAAGACTCTTACCAGCAAACTGTTAGAGCTGATAAACACTTTTAGCAAAGTAGCAAGATATAAAATAAAACAAAATAAAAACACACAGAAATCAATAGCTTTCCTATATACACTAACAACAAACATGTGGAGGATGAAATCAGAGAATCTCTCCCATTCACAATTGCCTCAAAAAAAATAATTACCTTGAAATAAACCTAACCAAGGAAGTGAAGGATCTCTACAATGAGAACTTTAAAACACTCAAGCAAGAAATTGCACAAGACACTAGGAAATGGAAAGACATCCCATGTTCTTGGATTGTAAAAACCAATACTGTGAAAATGTCATTCTTAACAAAAGCAATGTACACATTTAATGCAATCCCCATTAAAATTCCAATGGCATTCTTCACAGAAATAGAAAAAACAATACTAAAATGCATTGGGAAGCACAAAAAGCTTTGAATAGCCAAAACAATTTTGAGCAACAGAATAAAGGCTGGTGGTATCACCATACGTGATTTTAAGCTATATTACAAAGCCATAGTAACAAAAACAGCATGGTACTGGCACAAAGACAGACACTTAGATCAATAGAACAGATTAGAGGACCCAGATGTTAATCCAGGCAGACACAGCCATCTGATTTTTGACAAAAATGCTAAAAATATTAATTGGAGGAAAGATAGCCTCTTCAACAAGTGGTGCTGGGAAAACTGGATATCTATATGTAGAAAGATGAAAATAGATCTTTGTCTTTCTCCATGCACAAGAATCAAGTCCACATGGATCAGGGACCTTAATATTAGACCTGAAACTCTGAAATTGCTAGAGGAAAAGGTAGAGGAAATCCTTCAAAATATTGGCATAGGTAATCACTTTCTGAATATAACCCAGTTGCTCAGGAAATAAAACCACAGATCAACCACTGGGATCTCATGAAATTACAAAGCTTTTGTACAGCAAAGGACACTGTGAATAGAGCAAAGAGGCAACATACAGAATGGGAGAAAATCTTTGCTAGTTATAAATCTGATAGAGGATTAATTTCTAGAATATAAAAAGAACTCAAAAACCAGAACAATAAGAAATTAAACAACCCAATTAAAAATGGACTAAATAGAGAGTTCTCATCAGAAGAAATACTGATGGCATATAATCATATAAAAACTGTTCTACATCCTTAGCCATCAGGGAAATACAAATTAAAACTACTTTGATATTCCATCTCATTCCTGTCAGAATGGCTACCATCAAGAAAACAAATGACAATAAATGTTGGGGAAGATGTGGAAAAAGGGGAGCCCTTCTACATTGCTGGTGGGAATGTAATCTGGTCCAGCCATTGTGGAAATCAGTGTGGAGGTTCCTGATACAGCAAAAAGTAGATTTGCCATATGATCCAGCTATAGCACTCTTAGGCATATATCCTAAGAACTCGTCTCACTACCTTAGAGACACTTGCACAACCATGTTTATTGCTGCTCTATTCACAGTAGCTAGGAAATGGAACCAGCTAGATGTCCCTCCACAGATGAATGGATAGTAAAATGTTGTATAGTCACACAATGGAGTTGTATTCAGTGGTAAATAAAAGTGAAATTATGAAATTTGCTGGGAAATGGATGGATCTGGAAAGGATTATAATAAGTGAGGTAACCTGGCCCAGAAAGCCAAATGTTGCATGTTCTCTCTCATATGTGGATCCTAGTTATAAATGTATAGAGTTGTGTGTATAGCAGAGACCAGTAAACTGGAAAAAGTCTATAAGGCAGGGAGAAGAAGGAAGGATTATAGGGGATGGTATTGTATATATGTAAGTAGAAGAACAGATCACAGGGAGTGGAATGGCCTAAGTGAGGCCAGGGGGAAGAGACTGAGTAAGAGAAGGGTGGGGGGAGGGTCAATCAAAATTCAAGTTATCCTAAATAAGACATGAAAGCCTACTTCTTTGGCTAATGGCACATCCCGGAGCCATATATTGCTACTAGAAAATTTTCAATGCCAGGGATGGGATATGTTCCATTGAGTTTTTGGCCAGGGAGGTCCCTGCTGCTTCCAAAACATTATAAGCTTTTGCCAAGGTCCTTGTTTTCCCATGAGTAACAGATGGTAAGACCCTATTGTTGAAGACTTCACATGCATGGGCAGCAAGATCACTGAAAATTCAAGCTGGTGCTGAGCTGAAAACCTTCTCCCTGTAGACCAGCTAACAGTAAGCTGGAAAAAGCTGCACTGCATGCAGCCCTATGGGAGACAGAAGTCATCAGCAGTGAAAACAGTGGACACTGGAAGCCTCAAATTTGGACAGACAGGCCAAAGGACTGAATGGGTGCAATAGTGGTATTTCTGTTCTGGAGGAAACCAACTGCTCTCTAATTGGACTGGAGGCCCACTCTATGGGAGGGAATACATGCCTGGTACTGAAAACCTAATCAAAAACCTATGGCAGGGGAGGTCATGAGCCTTAGGGGTTAAAGTGTTCTCTTTCTGGCTAAATGTATATATTATGCTCTCCAAACTGCCCTGAAAGCACTACACATAATGCTCATACTCACATATTAATGCTACTCTCACTTTTGGTTAGAGAAGCTTCTCTTTTCAGGTGGCGATGACAACTGGGATGACCCAAAAGGCAACATAGTGCTGAGAAGAAGTCACGGAAGAGTGCTCAGCATTTCTATCACTCCCTCCAAGGCTCAGAGTCTATTGCAGACTCCTTACAATGTAACTGTCCAGACAGAAATTGGCCTCGATATCCATGACTTTGCAGTGTCTAGCAATACCTTCCCAAGATCCTCATAATAGGAGAAAAAGATGATGACATCAAATTAAAAGAGAGACTAATGGAAAGAGGGAGGGGATATGATGGAGAGCAGGGTTGTGAAGTGGAAAATGGGGAGGGGAGGGAAATATATCATGGTTTATTGTCTGTAAGTATAGAAGTCGTCAATGAAATAAATAGTAAAAAAAAGAGCCCCATATGACTCAATAGATTACAAACCCATGAAAAAAATAAATAATCAATCAATAAATAAATAATTAGCATTACTATTTTCAAGGCTTTTTACTGTGTCTGTCACAGAGCAACACTTAATCAAATATAACTGAGCAATTAAGTGACAAGTCAGGTTCTAGAAGTACTATGGACTAGCTACTGGGCTTAGATTTTTGGGATTGAAGATTAAAAGTCCTTTTATTGGAAGTATTCAAAGAAGTCCACTCTCAATATCCTTGATGGGAGATCTTAATGCCTGGCAGTATATGGTTTGCACAGGGCCTTAGGGTCTAGAAGATGTATTTGAATAATAACTATCACCCCCATTCTTTTACTTAAGGAGGTTTGGCCACCATCACTTATTTGTTCCCCATAACCATCTCAAGAGTTTGGAAGGGTAGGCATTACCATTTGCATCTTGGAAGAGTAACAGGCTTGGGTTAAGTGACTTGCTTAAGCTCATATGTGAAGGAAAAGCATAATTAACTACACATACAGTTTAAGTCTGGGAGTCTGTGAGAGGCAATCAGAGCACTTACTGCCTGTTGTAGACTGCTCTAATTGGAGGTGTTGTCTATGAAAATAACCATGAAGTTTGAAATTACAAGTTTACACAATACATTGTATGTATAAGCATGAGGATACACTCCCCTCCCCTACCTCCCACATATATAGTTGGACCTCCCATCTGTTTGATGTGCTACTGTGGACTCAATCAACTGTGAGTGTTCAAAAAAACGTTGCATGTCTTGAAGACTGTGTACAGACATTGTCTTATCATCATTCCTGGAACAAAACAGTATAACAACTTATTTACATTGCACTTGGTACTATAAATAGTCTAGTGATGATTTAGAATATATAGGAAGACATATATATATAGGTAATAGGCAAATGCAATGGAGTTTTATATAGGAACTAAGCATGCATGGATTTTGGAGTCTGTGTAGGGTCCTGAGCCCAACTCCCTGTGGATACTATGGGAAAACTGTGCAACACACACTAAGGTTGATAACTTTTTATATTTTTTTCTACAGAATATTACTATATAGTATATAAAATACCTATGGGCATACATACATTTAATATCATTTACCTTGAAGTTTTATGATAGATTTATATAAAATACTCTAAAGAAATAGTTATACTTCTTCCTCAAACATATATATTTTTTAAGTTAGGATGTCTGTTTGGAAGTTTCAAATCCAGGCTGGATTTGAACTCAAGATCTACCTGCTTCACCCTCCTGAGTACTGAGATTACAGGTGTTGGTCATCATACCCAACCCAAGCAGCTCTTAAATGCTTGGCTTAGAGCCTTGGAAATAGTAAAGACATGTAAAAAATAGTCTCCTACCTGAAGCAGGAGCAAGAAAGAGTTGCAGAGGATGTTAAGATGTATGTGATAATCTAAGGTCCCAAGTAAAGTCCTGTGGACAGAGTCAAACAGGAATGTTACAAGCACAACAGCATGGACATCAATTATTGGCCCTAGAAATCAAATAATGAGAATGTCAGAGATTCTGCAGGTAGAGAAATGACAGTTATCAAAGATCATCCCCAGTGATCCTCCATCACCCTAGGAGACAATCCTCAGGGTTCTGGCGTGTGCCAAAATCAGTTCTCCAGAAGAGGATGGAGAACAATGGTCACCAAAAGGGTGCATCTGGGTTGGCAACAAAGGGAATGACCAAGTGAGTCCAGTCAGAATTCCTTACAATCTTCTCTTCCTTTCAAGGCAGGGTCTCACTGTAGCACAGGCTGACCTGTAATTCACTATGTAGTTTCAGGCTCACAGTTTGAACTCACAGTGATCCTCCTCCTCTGCCTCCCCAGTGCTGGGATTAAAGTCATGCCTCACCATGCACAGTTTCCTAACGCTCTCTTTAAAGAATAAAAACCTTGTAATCTATAGATTTGAGTCATTTCCATTCCAAACAAGTAATTTAGATTTCATTTCAACCCAGTGGTTAATGGTAAGCTTTGCACTGAGGTTGGTAGCTCTTCATTTCTTCTACAGTGTTCATTATGTGATAGACGCATTTACTTCTGGGGTGCTGGAGACCAAGGCACTGGGTCTGACTTGTCTGGTATCTAGCAGAGACTCGCACAGACCTTTGTACTGACTAGAAGCTCAGTAATGTTGTTTGACTTGAACAACTTGATTTGGAGGTGGCTGAGGCAGATAATAGAAAGCAGGCTTTTGACTTAATTAGGGGGCAGTCAGTTTATCATAAGAATCCCAGGGAAATTCAATTTGCTGAAATCGTCTGGATTATTACCTCTGTTGGCATTCAGAAGAATTTGACCTCTGAACCCTCATACCTACAAAAAGGATCTGGGTAGACTTGTGCATGGTGGTACATACCTATAACCCAGTACTCAGGAAGTAGAGGCAGAAGCATCAGCAATTCAGTGCTTTGGATGCATCAAGAGTTTGGGGACAGCCTGGGCTGTATGAGGCCCACCTGGTCTCCTATAGGATATAGTTCTCTGGGAGAGATGATCTTTTAGACCCTATCTCAAAACAATAATAATTAATTTATAAAGGAATCTGTCTCAAAATATAAGAGAACTCCATAGTAAGGCTTGAAATGCAATTCTAAGAATCCTTCACAGTACTGGGACTTTTAAAGAAATAATATCCAAGGAAAAAGGTATATGTACTCTGGAGTTTCTTGACTAACCAGAACTTTTGGATATGACACAAACTGTAATTACAAGTCCCAGAAACCAGACATATGGCCTGTGGCTGCCTTTATGCCTCTGACCGCTTGCTGCTTGTATAATGCTTTGTGACAGCATGGATGAGGGTAAGTGAACCTTGATTTGGCTGGCAAACAAAACATTACTTTTAGCTCAACGACAGCCCTGGATGGATGGCAGGGGCAGACTCTTGAATTCTTCCTTATTCAATCATAATACTCCTTGACACTTGAATACAGGTCAAAGTTTGAAAGTCCACTTAGCTAGAACTCCCTCCTGAGGCTGTGGAACCTGGCTGATGTTCCATTAAACTGCCATCCCTTTCCACAGTGCTGCTAGTCGAGGCTTGAATGCTCACCTGTGCATGTGACCTAAGCATCTTCTCCCCAGCCTGGAACACTTGTCCGAGCTCAATCTGATTCAATAATTCACTTCAAACTAACTTACTGGTCATGGATGTTGATGCTGGAGCTACAATAAGATACAGTCACATCCCAGAGGAGCCCATAGATAATCAGAGATGACATGTATGCAAGAGATAATGTTGGGGGCTGGAGAGATGGCTCAGCAGTTAAGGCACTTGTGTGCAAAGCCCAAGGAATGGATTTTGATTCCCCAATACCCATGTAATGCCAGGTGCACAAAGTGGTACATGCATCTGGAGATTGTAATGACTGGAGGCCCTGGTATGCCTATTTTCTCTCTCTCTTTTTCTGTCCATCTATCTATCTATCTATCTATCTATCTATCTATCTATCTATCTATTTATATTTTACCTATCTGTTATCTATCTCTGCTTCTTTCTGTTATTCTAGCAAATGAATGAATAAATCAATAAAATATTTTTGATAAAGAGATAAGGTTATAATTACACAATAAATGAATCACCAGAGAAGTCTGGAATCACCAGATGTAGGAGCTTAACTTTTACATGGTCATTTCCATTTACCTAAAACTTAAGGTGTCAAATAAAACATTCATAATTTTCTTTATAAAACCTTCAGCCTGGAGCTAGGGTATGACTCAGTGGATCAAACATTTGCCTCAATGTAAGTACTTGAATTTGGATCTCCAGAACCCATGTAAAAGCCAGACATGGTAGCACATGTCAGTAATTCCCAGCAGCCTATGGCAAGAGGGGAGGAGAATCCCCTGGAAGTTTCTAGGAGAGGCAGCTTGGGGAAGACATCAGAGGACAAGAGACTCTGCTTCAAACAAGGTAGAAGGCAAGAACTCATACATGAGACATGCATGCTATGCCATGTTTGTGCCCACACTCACACATATGAACACACACATACTGTTCACATACACACTAAAAATAAACACATTAATTAATTAAAAACAACCCTTCAGTCTTCCTAATTTTTCTTTTCATCCTCTAACACCATCAAATCTTTTCAGTTCTTCCTATCTATAATAATGCATAGCAACTGTTTTATAGCTTTGATCATGATAATTCTAAGCACTCGGGTTGTCAAAGTTCAAAAAAGAAACAACAAAACCAACTCAAACCACCTATGAGTCCACACCCATATGTCACTTATGGATCACTTCTTGGCTGGCCTCACTGGCACCAGGCCTGCTGTTGTGATCAACCTGGGATCTTGCTTTTTTTGTTTGCCTAGAGTCAGTTTGACTTGATCATTTGGCTTTCAAATACAGAGGGCAGGAGGAGTAACATACCTCCATCAGCCCACAAAACTAGTCTTCAATAAATACTAATGGGCAAAACATGAGAAAGGGCAAGAGAACAGGAAGTAGCCAGCAGGGAGGCAATAAAGATAACACAAAGAAAGAGGATGCCAAAGTACAGAGCATGAGTGGCATGAGTGTTCTATGGCTCTTGCAACATGTGACCATACACTTGGTGGCTTAAGGCAACACAAATTGATTCTCTCACAGATTTGGAGGCCAGAAGTCCAAAATCATTATCATGGGACCAATATAAGATGGAAGAGTGGACAGGACCTGAGTCAGTTTGTCTGGGGGAGAATCTATCTCTTCCTGTTCTGGGTTTGGGTGTTGCTTCCTGGCTAATATCTGCCTCGCTTCAATCTTGGCCTTGGTGATTGCATGGCCTTCTCTTCTGTTGCAGTTACCTTTTGGTTGCTGGCACAAAGCACCCCACCCAAAGCAGCCAGTGGAAGGAAAGTTGTTTATTTGTACTTACAGACTTGAGGGGAAGCTCCACTACAGCAGGGGAAAATGTGGCATGAGCAGAGGCTGAACATCACCTCCTGGAGAACATCAGGTGGACAAAAGCAGCAGGAGAGTGTGCTGATCACTGGCAAGGAGAAGCTGGCTATACCACCCATAAGCCCACCCACAACAACACACCCCCTCCAGAAGGTTCAAATTCCCAGATTACCATCAGCTGGGGATCAAGCATTCAGAACACATGAGTTTATGGAGGTCACCACCACACCTTTTTTGTGTGTGTGTATTCAAGCTCTGCTTTTCTCTCCAATGATGTATGCAAGACCTAGCCAGACAGCCCAGTATAATCTCCTCATATTGAGATAGTCATGTCGTAATCTAGTCATGTCTGCAAAGCCCTTTTGTGTCACATAAAATCACATTGACAAGTCCTGGAAATCTGGATGTGGGATTCTGTGGCAGGGTATGGTATGATTTATTCTACCACAGTAACAATCAACTTGAGATCATGACCCAGGCCTATAAATCTCATCTTGTGCTTATTTCAGAATCAGAGCTGAGTTTGGGGATGTCAATGAAGCACACATAGCACATGTTTTTGCCAGGAACTAGCATGAAGAAAGGAAGGGGCATGTGTAAGGGCACAAAGATGGCAATAGAGCTGGAAATGCTTATATGGTGTTTTGTAGTAAGAGATCAGGCAGCCTACATAATTAAAGAGGAACAAAATAACAGGGGAGCTGTGGAGGACTGGTTCTGAGAGAAGAAGGAAGCTGTTGTTTCTTGAAGAGGAAGTAGCATCTTGGCAGCCATGTTGTAGGAGGATTTGTCTGGACTCATCATGAGACAGTCGCTGCATTTCTAGCTAAGAAATCAGGAAGTAGTTTAAACTAATGGTTCAAGTCTCCAAATCCCATTTCTGGCTTGCACCACAGATTTTTTTCCCCAACTTTTTGAGTATGTCTAGCCTCAGGCAAAGCTGTGGAAAACTCTAAATGTAGCCAGGCATGGTGGCAATGCCCGTGATCCCAGCACACGGGAAGTGGAGGCAAGAGGATTATGAGTTCAAGGCCATTATTGGTTATGTAGAAAGTTTGAGGTCAGCTTGGTCTACCAGACACCTACCTCAAAAAGAAGGAGGAGGAGGAGCAGAAAGTAAAGGAGGAGGAGGAGGAGGAGGAGGAAGTCTAAATGCCCCAGAGTTCATGAGGTCCTTCATGATTTGGACTCATCTTCTCCTCAGCATCACATGTTGTGAGGGTTCTCATTTCTCTGTAGTCTTTCAATTTTCCGATGCCAAATGTCAAACACATACATGCCTCAAAATCTTTGATGTGTTGCCCCTCCCCTGTTGAGATGGTTCATCCCTACAATTTTCAGAGCTCCTTTTATTACTCTAATCCCAGACTAAATGTTATTTTTTTTTCACTCTCTTTTGACTTGCTAGAAAATCTATCAAGTGGGGTCTCTATTACCGTGGTCCGTACTGACTTTCTCACTGCAGTTGCCCCAAGTTACATTTATCTTTCACCTATTTATCACATTCATAATGGAAAATTGACTTCTTTGCTTTAATGCATTCAACACATGTTTATTGAACATATACAATGTGTCAGGCACTGCATGAAATGCTTGGAAATATTAATGAACACAAAGGTACAATTCCTGATGTGAGAGAGCTCACATTAAATTGAGGGCAGGCACTCAATGTGCAAACAAATATACAATATATGATGCACACCTGAGCCCTAGGAAGAAAAACCCAAGCAGGAGAAGATGATGGGAAGGTAGGGAGCAGAAACTTGGGAGCAAGCTCAGTGGTTAAAGTGCTTGCTTTGCAATCATGTGGACCTGAGTTCAGTCAGCAGAACTCATGTTAAATGCTGGATGTAGTGGCAGTGACTGGAACTCTCAGAACTAGGAGGCAGAGACAAGATGAAAGTCAGTTAAATAAACACCTGAGCACTCAGCCCGCCCTACAGAGAACACTGGATGGAATACTTTGCATTGCAGAGACAAATAAACATACTCAAGAGGCTATAGGAGGGAAAAATAATAATCAAAACTAGAACAAATGTAAAAGCAAATGAAGATCAAGAAAACACCAAACTATGCAAAATCTTCACCATGATAGGCCTTAACTCACTTCTCAATTATAACTCAATGGATAATTTCCCAATGAAAAGACACAAGTTAACAGGCTGGATTAGAAAACTAGATTCATACATTTGCTGTCTTAGGAAACCCACCATACCATGAAAGATAGACACCACCTGAGGGTGAAAGGATGGAAAAAGAAATTCCAAGCAAATGGAAATAAGAAACAAGTAGGTATGGCTATATTTAATAGCTGATAAAAAATATACAGTAAACTAAAAGTAATCAAAAGAGACAAAGAAGACCACTATATACTCATCAAGAGAACAATTCAACAAGAGAACATTACAGTCATAAACATATATGTACCAAACACAGGTATACCAATTTTTTTTATTTATTAGAGGCAGAGATAGAGAGGAGAATGGGTGTGCCAGGGCCTCTAGCCACTGCAAACAAACTCCAGATGCATGCGCCACCATGTGCATCTGGCTTACATGGGACCTGGAGAATCAAACTGGGATCCTTAGGCTTTGCAGGCAAATGCCTTAACCTCTAAACTAATCTCTTCAGCCCTACAAAATTTTATAAAGCAAAATCTACTAAACATTAAATCATACATAAATCCCAACACAATAGGTGGGTGACTTAATATAGCACTATCATCAATAGATAGGTCATCTAGACATAAAATAGAGAAACAATGGAACTAAATGACAACACAGATCAAATGGACTTATCAGATGCCTACAGAACATTCCATCCAAACCCTACAATACACATCCTTCTCATCACATCATGGAACCTTCTTAAAATAGATAATATAGTAGAACATAACACAATTCTCCAAAAATTTAGGAAAATTGACATAACTTCTTGTATTATATCTAATCACAATGTAATAAAGCTTGAAATCAACAACAAAATAAACAACAGAAAATGCACAAACTCCTGAAGATTGAACAACACTATTGAACAATAAATAGATTGTTGAAGAAACCAAAATGGAAATAAAAATTCCTGGAACTGAATTGCATCAGTCTGGGCTCTCTAGAGGAACAGAATCTATAGAATGATTTGGTATTTAAAAGGGTGATTTGGGGCTGGAGAGATAGCTCAGTCATTAAGGCACTTGCCAGCTAAGCCCAAGGATCCAGGTTCAATTCCCCAGTACCCACATAAAGCCAAATACACAAGGTGGCTCATGTGTCTGGAGGTCAACTGTAGTGGCTAAAGGCCCTGGTACACTCATATTTTTTTTCTCTCTCTGCCCCGTCTCATAAATAAAACATAAATAAAATAAAAAGAGAGATTTATTGAATTAGCCTCTGACAGTCCAATGATAGCAGTCTGAAGGCTTGAGAGTCAAAGAACAGGTCCCCATGGCTGGATGCCTCAGCAGTCCCAATCTGGCTCTGAAGGGCTGGAGGATTCCAGGAAAGGTACTGGTCTCAGTTCATGTTAGAAGTCTGATGAAACTTGGTTCTAATACTAATAAAGGATAGCTGAGTGGAGAAGATGTATGTCCAGAGTACATAGTGGGGGGTCAGCTAGGTAAAAGGCACTTACCTGCAAGTAGCACAGGCTGCAATGTGCAAAAGGAGCAATGTTCTTTCAGAACTTTCTTATACATAGCTCACTACTGGAAAGGCCACTCACTCTGGAGGAAAGAATTCCTTAATCAGTTAATTCTTTCTGGAGGCAATCTCATAGACCTACTCAAGAGGAATGTCTGTAGAGTCCTAATTTTATCAAGGTGACAACAGAATTTAACCATTACATGAATGAAATTGAAAACACAACATACCAAAACCTATGGGACACAATGAAGGCAGACCTAACAGGGAAGTTTATAGTTCTAAATGCCTAATTACAAAAATAGAGAGATGTCAAATAAATAAATTAATGATCTCTCTGAAGGCTTTGGATAAACAAGAACCATCCAAACCCAAAAGCATCAGGTAGAAAGAAATAATCAAGATCAAGGCATAAAATAATGAATTAGGAATAGGAAAACAATTCTAAAAATTAATGAAATAAAGGGTTGGTTCTTCAAAATAAAACAGATAATAAAATAGAGCAGCCCTCATGATAAAAGTACTGGGGAACCTAGGAAAGGAGGGATCATATCTCAACATAATAAAGGCTATAAATGAGATATCTAAAGCAAATTTCACACTAAATGGGGAAAAACATGAAACATTCCTATTAATTTTTGGAACAAGACAAGGCTGCCCACTCTACCCTCTGTTATTTAACAAGTACTCTAAGTCTTAGATTAAGTGATTAGACAAAAGAAAGAAATAAAAGTAATACAAATTGGAAAGGAAGAACTCAAATTAGCCTTATTTACAGATGATATGCTTCTCTACTTAAGAGACAATAAAATGTCACCAAAAACTCCTAGAGCTGATAAACACTTTCAACAAAATGGCAGGATATAAAATTAACACAGAAAAATCAGTAGCTTTCATATATACCAATGGCAAACATTCTGAGGAAAAAAATTAAGGAAATAGTCCCAATTACAATAGCAAAAAAAAAAAAAAAAATTGAATACCTGGGAGTATTCCTGACCAAGAAGTGAAAGACCTTGACAATGAAAACATTAAAAGCTGTAGAAAGAAACTGAGGAGGACATGAGAAGATGGAACATTTTCCCATGCTCATGGATTGGAAGAATTAATATGAAAATGGCCATCCTACAAAAGTACATGAGGCCCCCAAACAATGCAGTTCTTGCCAAAGGACTTAACTATCAGAACTAGATGGTAGGAATGTATTGCTGAAGACATCACAGGCAGTGGTTGCAGAAATCATGCTGCACTGATATAGAAGCTATCTCCCTGCTGATTAGCTGCCTTAGTGCTATGTACCCTGCCAGAGGATAAAAGTCACTAACAGTATGAACAAGCAGTGGATCCTGCAAGCTACACAATCATCTAGCCAGGCAAGAGATACCCACCAGTGCAATAGTGGCATGGAAGTTATGGGGGTAATCAACTGCTCTCTGAGTGGATCTGAGGCCACTCAGTCAGAAGCCTATGGCTTAGAAGGTCATAGACCTTGTAAATAGAGAGACGGTGCTCTTCAAAAAGCCTTATAAATGAATATGTCTACCCCCTTTGGTCAATGCTGCTCTCACTCTTGGTTAGAGAACCTGCTTTATCCAACTGGGAGTTAATACTGGGGAGACCCAAGACCCATCAGTATGACAAGAAAAGAAGCCCAGTGCCTAGCACTGGACAAGTCAACTCTATCACACTGGCCAGGGCCCAGGAAACATTACAGAGGAAGTGGCAGATTGACTGAGTGCTGCTCTCACTGCTAGCCTGAGAACTAACTCTATAGAGATGGCAATAGATACTGAGGAGACTGGAAACTCATCACAACAGAAAATAAGACTGCCAAGGCTCAACATTGCAGGAGACTTCTAACACGCCCTCCAAAGCTGAGGGAACATTGAGGGAAAGCAGGCAGAAAGAATGTAAGATCCACAGAGCGGGATGGCATCCTGAGGGTATTGTTCTCCCCATAGGAGCATTCATGACCCCACATCGATGACCTCTACCCCCCTAAAGGAAAGCCCTCAGAGGCATGGAGCAGGAGAGAAGAGACAAAAGAGGATAATCCATGGGAATATGATCAATTTGCAGTATGTTCACATATCAAAGTTTCTAATAAAAATTATTATTGTTTTTAAATTTTTTTGAGAGAGAGAGAGAGAGAGAGAGAAAGAGAGAGACAGAGACAGAGAGAGGAAGAGGTAAAGAATGGGTGCACCAGGGCCTCTCAGCCACTGTGAACAACTCCAGACGTGTGCGTCCCCTTATGCGCATGTGTGACATTGTGCACTTGTGTCACTTTTGCGTCTGGCTGAACGTGGGACCTGGAGATTCAAACGGGCATTCTTAGGCTTCGCAGGCAGGCACGTTAACTGCTAAACCATCTCTCCAGCCCTCTGATAAAAATTATTTTTAAAGAAAGAATAGTGCCTCTAAGAAGGCCAGGCTGTATCAGACGAAGACAACTGAGGGCTGTTGCTATAGTCCTCCTGGCAAAACGGTAGCTTGAGCCAGTGGGTTAAGGTGGATACCGAGAAGAGGGTGAGAACCTGGATTGATTTGGAAGTGTTGCTGCCACAGGATTTGTTGGCAGACTAGGAGTAGGATGGGAGACAAAGAGGATTCTAGCTGTTCAAAGTTTCATTACATCACATTGGAGCAGATTTTAAAGGAGAAAGCAGAGTTTAATTCTATAGTGTTCTGTCTACCAGACATCCAAATGGAAATGTTGCAGGAGCAGCTAGGTACATTTGGGGTCCATGAAAGAGGTTTAGACTCCTGGTTATGGGGAAGATAAGGCACTGTCAGAACACACAGTTGTATTGACAGTTTTGGAATAAAGTGATCACTGACCACAAGGGGGCACACATCAGGAGACACTGCTGGCAATCTATGTCTTTCTCTCTCTGTCTCTCTCTGTGTCTCTCTCCAAAAAAAAAAATAATAAAAAATAAAAAAAAATTAAAAAGAACAAGGTGAGATCTAGAGACTGGGCACATCATACTGTTTAAAGATTGGAGCAATTAGGAAGCGGGTGGGGTAGACTCTGAGGAGGTGAAAGGATGTCAGGAGGCCAAGTAGAATGGGCTTTTCCAGAGGATGGAGCAGCCGCTGCGAGCTGAGCTGGATGTCTGTGTTTCTCTTCTCTTTCAAATGGGCATGTAGCAGATGCTTCATGCATACTGAGGTGGACTCTGTTCCTCTAGTCACCTACTAAAGAGGTCACTTTCTAGTTTTAGAGGGGGATTTTTAAAAATTAATTTATTTATTTGAGAGCAACAGGCAGACAGAGAGAGAAAGAGGCAGACAGAGAATGGACATATCAGGGCCTCCAGCCACTGCAAACGAACTCCAGATGCGTGTGTCACCTAGTGCATCTGGCTTACGTGGGTCCTGGGGAATCGAACCTTAAACCAGGGTCCTTAGGCTTCACAGGCAAGCACTTAACTGCTAAGCCATCTCTCCAGGTCCTAAAGTTCGAATTTGAGCAGTTTATTGATTCAGTTGAGAAGACTTTCATACAGAGCCTTGAACTCACCAAGACAGAAAAAAAACAAAAACCCACAAGATATGTTCCCAGCAACACTGTCCATCTGAAAGTGCCTGCTGGTAGCAAAAAGGTGAGGTAAGGAATTTCTGTTTTCCAACACCCAGGCAGGAGCTATCGGTAGTGATACATGGAAAATAGATAGGAGAAATTCTCAACCAGCTTCTTCTGTCTGATAAGGGAGACAGTACTTCCCCTAAAAGATCTCAACAAAAGGCATAAAGGCTTTGGGCAGTTATCTTTCACTACCTTGAACCACCACGCTCCTTTTCAGATGATCTGATTTTTTTCATGACTGACCAAAGGTTAGTCATGAACTGGGCTGATAAGTCACAGATGGGAGGAGGACCTGACATTCAGGAGCTCGGGCTCTAAGAGCAATATTAACTTCTCAGTTGCCTAAAACAGTGCTTCAATTAAAATGTAATGTGAGGTACAAACGGAATTCTAAAAATATCAGTAGTAACTTTTAGAAATGTAAAAACACTCATTATAATTCATTTTAACATTGCATTTTATAAATCCAGCAAACCTCAGACCTCATCATTTGAACTTACAACTAATAGACACAGTTATTAGAGGCATTATATTTTTTTGTCATGTGTCTTTGAAATCTAGCATATATTTTATACTTGCAGTACATCTCGACTTGGGCTAGTCACATGTCCATAGGCTCAGGAGACACATGCTGGTATTACTATACTGGATGACACAAATCAAAACTTACATTCTTTTGTACTTGGGAATTTAGTTTAGTGGTAGAATGCTGACTAGCAAGCACAAGGCCCTGGGTTTGGTCTTCAGCACTGGGAAAATAAAACACAAACAAACAAAAATACTACCTTTGGGGCAGGGGAGATGGCTCAGTCAGTAAAGTGTTTTGCCATGCAGGCATGAGGACCTAAATTCAAATCTTTAGCAGCCACTTAAAGCCAGGTATGACAACATGCACTAGTAATTCTAGCGTTGATATTACGGTGATATGAGGATCCCTGAGACTTGCTGGCTACCTAGTCTAGCCAAAATTGGTGAGCTCCAGGTTTACTGAGAGACTCTGTCTCAAAAAAAAAAAAAATAGATGAAGCATGATTGAATAAGACACCCAGCATCGACCTCTACCCTCCTGCAGTACCTCCAATGCACCCACATACGTAAGACACAAATACATCCAAGCACACATACCATACACACATATGAATAAAAACCCTTATCTGCAAGTCAGACACAGACATATATTTCCAATATTATGGTGATCCCTACATTCAGTTACCTTAGTCAGCTTTATATCTAGGCTTATAGAGCAAGGCTGGAGAGTAAAGGAGAAAAGTCCCACAGAAACACGGATCCCAAGGAAGGGTAAATGATACAGTGTCCCTCTCTCTGCCTTTCTGGATCATTTTCCCACACCATCTACCTAGATTTTACACTTCAGAGTCCTCTGTGGCATGAAGAGAACTGAACAGATCTATTGGATTGTGTGAACTGGGATATGAACTGGAAGAGAACCAGCACCACGTGACCATCTTCTGCCTCCCTCTTCCTTCCCAAGGCTTCATGGTCCTCCCAATGCTTCCTGTTCTCCACTGTGCTGGTGGCCATGTGTCTCACAAAGAACAGTGCTCATGTGACTTGTCTTGGGCACACTGCAGGCTGGGATACATGAGCCGTGAGTAACAATGTGTCCACAGCTGATAACACTTCATTTTCAACAGTTATGTGGGGGAGAGGAGAATACTATTTATCCCCATATCAATGGGAAATTAGTTCCAGGACCTCCCTAAGACATCAAAATCTGAGCAAGCTCAAGTCTCTAGTGTTTCATATAATCTGGGCATATTCCTGTATATTTTAAATCATCTCTAGATTTTATAATACCTAACAAAATGCAAATGCATGGCATAGTTGTTATGCTATGTCCTATAGGAAATAATGACAAGAAAACCTATATACATTCAGTATAGATGCGATTTTCTCAACCATTTGCTTTCCCTTTTCTATTCACAGTGCTGAATCTTAAGTCAGGGTCTGGCTTACACTAGGTAAGCACTTGTCCTCTGAAGTATGACTCTAGCACTTTTTTTTTTTTTGTGGAGAGAGGCACACAAAGAGAGAGAGAGGCAGAGAGAGGGGGAGAGGAAGTCAGATAGAGATGGGCGCACCAGCAGCCTCTCAGCTGCTGCGAACGAAATCCATATGTGTGCTCCATCTTGTGGTCAAGTGTGGCATTGTGCCCTTGCCTCACTTTGCATCTGGCTAAACATGGGACCTGGAGATTGGAACCGCTGGAGATTGGAACCAGCATTCTTAGGCTTAGGAGGCAGAGGCCTTAACCACTAAGCCATCTCTCCAGCCTGACTCTAGCACTTTTAAAAAATATTTTGCCTCTGCAGCTGGTTGAATACTTAGTTGTGGAACTGTAAATATGGAGGGCTAGTTGAACTTAATCTAGAGATCTGAATATGCAATATCATATTTTGGGGCATGTTGAATTAAGGAGAGGGTTACAGTTTGAATATCAGGTTTTACTGGTTTCCAGGGCCATGGCTGGTTGGTTCCTATATCAATTACTTTCTCATTGCTGTGACCAAATACCTGACAAAAACTTAAGGAAGAAAGGGTTTATTTCATTTTATAGTTCAAGTTACATCCATCATGACGGGGAGACATGCTGGCAGGAGCTTGAGGCAGTTGGTCACATTCAGTCCACAGTAAGGAGGCAGAGTGATGAATCCACAATCTTCAGATGCTGTCCACCTTTTGGTGGGGATACAGTCTCTTATTGGCATACAGCTTGCCAAGCAGGCTAGACTACCCAGTGAGTCCCAGAAATTGACCTGCTGTACCTCCCAGTGCTGAGATTATAGGTGTTGGCCATCACACCAGGCTTTTAAAAAAATTTATTGAAGGCTGGAGAGATAGCTTAGCAATTAAGGCACTTGTCTGCAAAGTCTAAGGACCTAGGTTCAACTCACCCAAACCCACATAAGCCAGATGCACATGGTGGCACATGCATCTGGTGTTCGTTTGCAGTGGCTAGAGCCCTTGTACACCCATTCTCTCTCTCTCTTTCCCTTCCTCTGTCTGTAATATATAAATAAATAAAACAAAAATTTATTGAGAGAGAGAGAGAAAGAAGAAGAGAGAGAGAGAGAATGGGTGCACTAGGGCCATCAGCCACTTCAAATAAACCCCCGACATGTGCACCTCCTTTTGCAAATGTGAGACATTGCATGCTTGCGTCACTGTGCCTCTGGCTTATGTGGGACCTGGAGATTTGAACATGAATTATTTGGCTTTTCAGGCAAGTACCTTAACCACTAAGTCATCTCTCCAGCCCTAGCTTTTTTTTTTTTTTTTTTTTTTTTTTTTTTTTTTAACATGGGTCCTGGGGATGGGACTCAGGTCCTCATGTTCGTAAGACAAGCACTTTACCAACTGAGCTATCTCCCTAATCCTTCCCTCCCATTGCATTTTTTGGGGGTCCCCTTTTTTTGAAAGTGTCTCACCCTAGCCCAGGCTAACCTAGAACTCACTCTGTCACCAAGGCTGCCTTCAAACTCATGGCAATCCTCCTAGCTGAGCTTCTTGAGTGCTGGGATTAAAAGCATGTATCACCATGCCAGACTGGTTTTTATTTATTTATTTTTTTAACTCAAAACTATTCTCAGTCGATCTCGTATAAAATCCCACTTTAGGTTTAGTCTCAAGGATTTGCCATGACACTCAGTCTGTGCCTTCAGCCTTGCTCATGGGAACTGTCTTCTTGGGTAGAAAATGTGATGCTTGGTGACCTCCCACAGCAGCTGGGATTTGCCAGAGAGGGTTTTCCTGGTTTCCACTGGACAGAAGAGGTAGGGATTGGCTTTTCTGCTGGCAAATTTGAACACTACTCATGGCAGACTCTAGCTTGCTACTTGGACAGCTGGATCTTCTCCTTGGAGTTGAGCCAAAAAAACAAATTAATCCCTGTGGCTTGGTCACTGCCAATTTTTAGATCATTCTTTCGGTCTTCAACTGCCATTGAGATCCCAGCATGCCCTGTAGCCCAATCAGCCCAATAGATAGCATCCACATTTCCTCAACTGTCGGCTAGCTTTTCCCTAAATCAGTGTGCCCTCTTTCTGCTGGGGGGCCCTTTCTCGAGAGCTAGAGGCTGCACCGGGTTCCCCATGATCGATTGCCTACTTCCACCACTGTGCTACCCATCAGCTGTCCGTCCATCCACACACAGACTGACTAACATTAACTGCCTGCCTGGATCACTGCCAATGGCCTCAGTCTGTGGAGTGCTGCCAGCCTGCTGGTCAGCCTATCAGGTCCATGCTGTGCCCCTGCATACCCTCAATACTGTAACTCTATTGCCCTAATCTCATGTTTCGTGAGGCGGTCTGCCTGGTGTCTGGCTGCTCCTCATTTGCTCTCTGCCTCTAGCTATCATGTTAAAAATCTAATGTGCTTTGCAGGAATGATGGCTATGCAGTTTCTCTGTGACCCCTCTCATGTGTCTTTCAATTTACTTCGCCCTTCCTGTACCTGGTTTGTGTTGATTCTGGAAAGCTTCATGTTTGTGAGTCATTTCACTTGGGTGTTGAGATCCCTTAGGGTAATAATACTGCCTTATCTTGAACTGATTAATGTATACTGAGTATCATGTCCTTTACCTGATGTTAGATCCTAGTGGGGGCGGACAGGGAAAAGTACTTGCCAAGCACCATGAATCAGAAAAGAGGCCTTATGGATAGTGAAGTGAGCTCCTTGACTGAGTTTTCAAATCAAAAGCAAAAGGGTTCCTACCAATGATGATTTGTTCTTCAAAAAATATAAACCAGGACTAAGCCAGAGTATTAGTTACTTTTGTTGTTGTGACAAAATACTGGCAAAAGCACCTTAGGAAATGAAGAATTTCTTATGGATCACAGGTTGAGGCTATAGCTCATTGTGGGGATAAGGCATGGCGGCAGGATTGTGAGGCAGCTGGCTATATCACATCCACAGTCAGGAAGAAGAGAGAGAGAGAGAGAGCGAGAGAGAGCGAGCTGGCCCTCAGCTCTTTTTCTCCAGCCCATGGGATGCTGCCACTTTCCTTTAGGGTGGGTCTCCTCACCTCAGTTAAGGCAATTTAGAAATCCTCACAGATGTTCCCAAAAGTTAGTCTCTATGTGATTCTGAATCCTGTCAAATTGACAATATATATTAAATATTCACACCGCCTTGGTTACACATGGTTGTAATTCTAACACTTGAGAGGTGCTGGCAGGAGGATTAAGAATTCAAAGCTAGCCTGCATGAGACCCTGTCTCAAAAATTTTTTCTTTAAAGATTAACTGGGACTGACTATCATGGGAGTCTGGAAAGCCAGGTCACATTTCTCATACACTGTCTGATTTAGTCCTCACAGGACCAGCACACTGAGAGGACACAGATCTAGCTGGTAGTGGTACCAAGCCCAAAACCTACCTTATGACTCCTAGCTTCTGCCTTTTCTGCTGTCTTACATCTAAATCTTTAGGAATTTGTAATCATACCAAGTCACAAGAATCAAAAGAAAGCACAGGGCAATGATTACCTGCAAATGAATTACACAGGCCAATAGTTTTGCAGACTGTGTTGTATGGTACTCCAGGTATATTCTATCAGGCAGTGGAAGGAGGACCAGGCTGTCACACCTTGCATCTTCCAGAGACTCTCTTCCAATATGGTGTCTCCACATTGGCTTCTACAGACGTTTCCCCCTCAATAAAGAGTTTTAATTGGAAGATGGCTCAGTGGTTATGGGAGTTTGCTTGCAAAACCTGTTGGCTCAGATTCAATTCCCAAGCCATCCATGTAAACTAGACACAAAAAAATGGCACAAGCTCATGCCTTTAATCCCAGCACTCGGGAGGCAGAGGTAGGAGGATTGCTGTGAGTTCAAGGCTACCCTGAGAATACAGAGTGAATTCCAGGTCACCCTGGGCTAGAGTGAGACCCTACCATGAACCCCCCCCAAAAAAAAACAAACAACAACAACAACAAAAACAAACAAACAAACAAAAATGGCACAAGCATTTAGTGTTTGTAGTGACAAGAGGTTCTCCTTTACTCCTTACCCCCACCACACCCTCCACCACACAAGTGCTAATAAAACTAAAACAAACAAACAAAAAAACCCGATAAGTAAAATATTTGAACATGGTGTGGTGGTGCATATCTTTAATCCCACCACTCAGGAGGCTAAGGTAGGATGATTGCTATGAGCGAGTTCAAGGTCAGTGTGCGCTACAGAGTGAGTTCCAGGTCAGCCTGGGCTAGAATGACATACTGTTTCAAAAGACCAAAAAGGAGAGAGTCTTGTGGCTTCAAAAAGCATGAAATCTTGGACTGGCGAGATGGTTTAGCAGTTAAGGCATCTGCTTGCAAAACCAAAGGATCCCGGTTCAATTCTCCAGGACCCACGTAATCCAGGTGCACAAGGGAGCACAGGTGTCTGGAGTTTGTTTGCAATGGCTGGAGGCCCTGGTGTGCCCATTCTCTCTCTGCCTCTTTCTCTCTCAAATAAATAAATAAATAAATAAATAAATAAATTTTAAAAAGTAAGAAATCTTTTTGAAAGACAATATATGGAATGCAGGTTGTGAAGAAGAAGTTCATTTTGTGACATGGGTGCTCAGAAACCCTGCTATCTAGGTCAGTGCTTAGAAGATGCCGCTGGTTGGACTATGGGGATTTGGTCTCTTTCAGGAGGACACAAATTTCTGGAGCATTTGGCAGTTAGGTTTTTAGGCTTTAGCACCTCGCCACGTAGCTCACACAAAGCTCAACCCCACAGGGACACGAGTATTTTCAGATGAGCCATGAAGAAACTTTCCTCAAAGATTAAGAAGGTCCATCCAGGCTACCTTCCAGTGAGTTTCTGGCCAGGGAGGTCACAGCTACCCCTAAAACATTACAGGCCATTGCCAAGGCCCTTGGTTTCCCACCAGGAATAGATGGTAAGACCTATTGCTGAAGACTCCACATACTTGGGCTGCAAGGTCACTGAGAAATCCTGCTGGAGCAGAGCTGAAAGCCTCCTCTGTGTGGACCAGTTGACAGAAAGCTGAAAAAAGCTACGCTGCATGCAGTTCAATGGGAGAGAGAGAAAACACTAGTGAAGATACTCAACAGTGGACAATGCAAGTTTTAAATTTGGCCAGCCAGGCCAAATGAGCCAACGGGTGTAATAGTGGCATGTCTGTTATGGGGGAAACCAACCACTCTCTAATTGGACTGGAGGCCCGCTCCATGGGTGGGAATACATCCCTGATACTGAAAACCTACAATAGGGGCAGTCATCAGCCCTAAGGGTGTAATGTGTCTGTTGCTGTTTGGCTAAATGTACATACTATGCTCACCAAACTGCCCAGTAAGCACTTCTCTTAATATCCATATATAAATGCTACTGTCACTTTTGGTTAGAGAAGCTTCTCTTTTCAGATGGTAGTGACCTTGAGATGACTCAGAAGGCACCATGGTGCTGACAAGAAAGGACAGAGGAGTGCTCAGCACTGAAACATCTCTAACACACCATCCAAGGCTCAGGGTCCATTGTGGAAGAGGTGGCAGTAAGAGCCAAAGGAAGGGTAGAACTCCTTACAACGTGCTCCTCCAGACACAAAATGGGTATCCATGACCTCACAGTGCTTGACACTACCTACATGAGATCATCATAATAGGAGGAAAAGATGATGATATCAAAATTAACAGAGAGACTGATTGAGAGAGGGAGAGGATATGATGGAGAGTGGAGTTTCAAAGGAGGAGGGAAGGAAGTACCATGGCATATTGTCTACAATTAATGAAGTTGTCAATAAAAATAAATAAACAAAAATAAAAAAAAATAAAAAATATGTTGAAAAAAAGAAGGTCCATCCAGGCCTTGGACAGAAGAGAATGGATCTTACCAGAGACCAGAGATGGCTTTCCCTCCAGGAAGAAAAGGTCCAGGTAGTGTCATCTACTTGGAGAGAAAACAATGGCAGATAAAATTGAGAGACATTGTAAGTGGGAAAATTTCCAGGCTTGGAAGGAGAAAATGAAGACTTAAAGGAGAATGGTGTGAAGCAAGAAGTGCACCATTCAAACATACCTGGGGTCTGTGCAAATCACAGAGAATGCTAGAATATGGAATGTATATGACAAAAAAGTCTATTTAGGCTTAAATCTCACCCTGTCCTTACCTGTTGGTAATGCCATGCAGCCAGCGAGAAAGCTCCTCTGAGAGCTGGACTGTATGGTCGCAATCTTGAGTAATCTGTGTAAGTACTACTATGGACTTCTCTTATTTTTAAAAATATTTTATTCAGGCTGGGTGTGCTAGCGTACACCTTTAATCCCAGCACCCAGGGGACAGAGGTAGGATGATCACTGTGAGTTCAAGGCTACCCTGAGACTACATAGTGAATTCCAGGTCAGCCTGGGCTAGAGCAAGACCCTACCTCAAAAAAAAAAAAAAAAAAAAACCCAAAAAGTTATTTATTTATTAGCAAGCAGAGAGGTATAGTGAAAGAGAGAGAGGGACAGAGAGAAAGAGAGAGAATGAGAATTTTGGCACACCAGGACCTCTAGCTACTGCAAACGAACTGGAGATGCATGGGCCACCTTGTGTATCTGGCTTATGTGGTACTGGGGTATCGAACCCATGTTGTTAGACTTTACAGGCATGCACTTAACTGCTGAGCCATCTCTCCATACCTATTTACTTGTTTATTTTCATGCTAAGGATCTCTTCCAAACATGTCACTAGTAATATATAAGGAATCTGTGTGGTTTGAATGCAATGAATAACTTCATTATACCTCTATACTTTGATTTGGTCCAAGAAAGCACCAGTGAGCCTCAAGTATTCTCATGGTTTGGTTAGAGTTTATTGATTAGGGTAGATAATTCAGTTTTCCAGTTCTCAAAACTTCACAATTAAAGGAAATCTTATGTTATTTTAAGTTTCTGCAGCAAATAAGTGTATAGAATTGAAAAAATAAAACAGGTGGATTGGGGCTGGAGAGATGGGTTAGCAGTTAAGGCACTTGCCTGCAAAGCTTAAAAATCATGTTCAAATCTCCAGGTCTTATGTAAGCTATATGTACAGTGACACAAGCACACAATGTCGCACATGTGCACAAGGGGATGCATGCGTTTGGAGTTCATTTGCAGCAGCTAAAGGCCCTGGCATGCCCATTCTCTCTCTCTCTCTCTCTGACTCTTTCTGTCTCTCCCTCAGAAAAAGGGGGTGAATGGGGACTGAGGAGATGGTTCATTAGGCAGAGTGTTTGCCATGCAAGCATGAGGACTCAGTTATGAATCTCAAAGCCAGACGCTGGAGTGGGCATCTGTAGTCCCAGTGCTTCTATGGCAAGAAAAGAGGCAGAACAGGAGAATCATCCAGAAGCTCTCAAGCCAGTTGACCTGGCAAATGCAACAGTGAACAATAAGAAGTCTGTCTCAAAACAAGGTGGAAGGTGAGGACCAACAACTGAACTTGTCTTCTGACCTCTGTATGGATGCCCATGCTAACACACATGAACACACACACACACACACACACACACACACACACACACACGATGAAATTCACATACTTTTAAAGTAGTTTTATGCACATTCAACTCAAACCTGTGATCAAATTTATTGCCTAATAGATATGAGTTGATTTATCTGGGGTTTATATTCATACAAGTACATTTTGTGGTTTAAAATAAAGTAATATAGTAATTGCTAAACAACATCACTTCATGTTTATTTCTCTGATTCTTGATTCATTCCATGACCTTACTTCCTACCTTATTTCCTAACACACACACACACGCATGCACACACACACGCACATACACACTTGACATCACTATGCCCTATCACAGTAGCATAAGGATCTTCATCTGGTAATACTGACCATTTTCCCCAACATTAGGCGTTTGTTGCCTTGCTTACTACACATGGTGATGGTACTATGATGGTGCTGCCCATCCACAGCGGGGCCAGGTGGTGATTGGTATCATAGCAGAGGATCCCATCTTAAAGGACAATGTAACCTTGACCAAGGAAGCAGAGGTGCTGATGCATCTCACCACAGCTGTGACTTGCGGTGATTTCGAGGCTCTGTGTACATCCACAGCAGAGTAAGCAGGAAGGAACACCTTACAGGCTCATTAGTGTTGACACTGGCTGCTTTGTGGCTATAAAGAGTCACAGATGGGCACAGGGCTTTCCTGCTCGTTTATAGACTACACCAGATAGAGAAAGGAGATGGGAGAAGAGCTGGGTTTGGGTTCCATCCAAGTCCTTGTGACTCAGCCATCTTACGGCTACCCTGGTGTCAAAGGATGTGTCATAAGCTCTAGTTCAATTTAGTGAGAGGTATTTTATTGGCCTTAATTTTCCTGGAGTTTCAAATTAGACTATTTACAAAAATAGCTAATTCCATTGCATCTGCAAAGACGTTCTATTTTAAGAAAGGTAACCAGCCCAGCTTTCTCTTTAGGGATGTACTCCAACCTTTCTGTGACCCTAGAGGAAGTGGAAAGAATGCTCCTTCCCTCTTCTTTGTGAGATGGAAAATCAATTTTCTCATTTCTTATGTTAGCATAAAGCTCTAGTGCACACTGGCCAGAGAACCGGACAGTCTGTACTCATTGAGATTGTAAACAGACAACTAGCGGCCTGCTACCTTCTGCTTCCTAAGTGCCAATTATGTTACAGAACAGGACAGGATACAGAGGTCAAGCCATCATGGGTTATCAGTGGTAAATTGCTGAAGATACTCTCATCTATAACAGAGAAGTGAAAAACCTTACTTATTACATTATTTCTTCATCGTTTTCATTGACAAACATTGAGTACGATAATGATGTAAAACATGGCATTTTATTTTATTATAAATATTTTTCATGCATATTCATTGTGCATAGTTATAGGCTTCATAAAGACATTTTAATTCCAGCATATCATGTACTTTGACCATATCCATCCTGCTGTACCCTCCCACTAGTCCCCTTCCTTTCCTCAGATCATCTCAATTCTCAATTCTACCCATGAAGAATTTATGTTATATATATATATATATGTGATCTAGGATCTATATATGAAAACATGCAATATTTGTCTTTCTGATGTCTGGCTTATTTTGCTTAAGATGATTTTCAGTTGTATCCATTTTGAAAACAACATAATTTCATTCTTCTTTATCAGATGTTTTCACTTCTTTGTCCATTTCTTTCTTTCCTTGTTTCTGATTGTTTTTTCCTTCCTCCTCCTCTCCTTTCTTTTTTAGTTTGAGCTAGAGTCTCTTGTAACCTAGGTTGGCCACAAACACACTATGTAGAGGAAGATGGTTTTGAACTTTTGATCCTCCTACCTCCACTTCTTAAATTTTGGATTATAGGCACACACCACCTTGCTCAGCTCTCTCCCTCCTTCTGAACATCCTTCCTTCCTTCCTTCCTTCCTTCCTTCCTTCCTTCCTTCCTTCCTTCCTTCCTTCCTTCTTCCTTCCCTCCCTCCTTCCCTCCCTCTCTCCTCCCTCCCTCCCTCCCTTCCCCCTCCCTTCCTCCCTCCCCCCTCTCTCCCTCCTTCCCCTTCTGACAGGATCTCTCAGGGTAGCCTCAAGCTCAAGACTCTCCTGCCTTGGCTTCCTGAGTTCTGGGAATACACCACCACAAACAGCTATGATGTTTCAATGCATGTATATTTTTAAACACATCATCAAATAGTTGCTATTCATGGTTACAACAAACACTTTACAGACATCCTTTCTCTTTCACACCAATGGGTGTCCTTAGCACTGTTTTATAGGTCAGGCACCAGGCTTAGGAAATCAAGTGACTTTTCCAAGGTGGCAGAAATGAGCTCTAAACCCATTTCTCTCAGAAGTCTATGCCATTACCCAACATGTGCTACCTGTCTATCAAAGGCCTGATCAGAGACTAATTCTTTATTGTCTGTAGTTAATGGTCAACAGTACAGTTTTGACCATGGACACTTCCTAGATACCCTGCAACTCAGATGGGAAAGTAATACTGAGCCTGGGCTTCCCTTTTAGAAAACACTTTTTGCTGGAGGGATAACAGCCTGATCAAGAAGAGCTTGGAACAGATGCAAGCCACAGGAAGCATCTGAGCATGTTATTGTAAGATTTTTTTTTTTTTTGGAGAGAGAGAGAGAGAGAGAGAGAGAGAGAGAGAGAGAGAGAGAGAGGAGGGGAAGACAGATAGAGATGTAGAGATGGGCACTCCAGCAGCCTCTCAGCTGCTGCAAACGAAATCCAGATGCGTGCGCCCCCTTGTGGTCAAGTGCTGCATTGCGCCCTCGCGTCACTTTGCATCTGGCTAAACGTGGGACCTGGAGATTTGAACCGGTGTTCTTAGGCTTAGGAGGCAGGTGCCTTAACCACTAAGCCATCTCTCCAGCCCTGTAAGATATTTTTAAATCAAGAATTCAACATTCCTGTCACCTACCCATGATGAGACATTGCAAACATAGTTGAAATCTATAAACATTATCTGTCTGGGAAATTAATATTCATTTAACAATGGTTAGAAAATAAGATAAGTTAGTCTGATTTACTGACAGTAGGTATGGACAGACCTGCATCTGAATTCATTCAGTGGGAGAGAGCTTGAAACCTCTACATGAAGCACCCGCATACCACATACCTTTGCACCATGATTTTGACACCATTCTGTGTTCTATTTAACAGCCTGACTGCATTAGAATCTCTCTTACAAAGATTTGGACCAATACCTTTTAGCTGGTAAAATAAATGTATTTATGAAGTTCAGGAACACAAACAGGAAATTGATTTATACTGAGAGGCAACTAAAGATTAGTGAAAAAAAATCAGGTGTCAGGAAGAGAATTGGCATATGGAAAGTAAACAAGCATAGTACTGCCAGGAAAACAGAGAGAATAATGACATGTGGAATAAAGGTGAATAAACAAACTAAGAAGGTATTAGCTTCTAAAAGATGAGTACTGATAATTAAAAAGTTGGTGATGTATGTGACTTTGAGAAGGCCAGTTATTCTATGCTTTAATTTTTTTATCTTGAAAATAGTCATTGGATGACCTCAGCATTCCTTCATCAAGATAAGGATTATGGAGTTCTAGGAAGAAATGTTCATGTAGATATTGGATACACCTTCTTATTTGAAACAATGCTGCACTTCACTTTCTCTTTCCTTTAAGAAGAGAATAACCAGCCATATTCTAAGACAAACCCACAGGGGTTCATCAAAGTTCTCTGCTCAGGATGTCTAACTTCATTCTCTTTTTATAGTTCTTATTTGGAACACACAAAAATCAAAAATTTATCTGGTGTGGTGGTGCATGTCTTTAATCCCAGCACTCAGAGGTAGAGGTAGGAGGATTTCCATGAGTTTGAGGCCACCCTGAGACTTACATAGCGAATTCCAGGTCAGCCTGAGCTAGAGTGAAACCCTACCTTGAAAAATAAAAACAAAAATTTATGAATTACCTAGAAGTTTATTAAGGAAACCTGAACTGGAATATGTCTAAATTTAATGACTTAACTTTTTATTTGAAGTTTTATTTAAAGGCACATGGGGTTGAGAAAAGAGGAAATGGAATATCTTAACTTTTGGAACATGGATTTTGTGATTAAAATTCAATCATTTTTAGTTGAAATGTTTTTTTTTTTTTTTTTTTGGTTTTTTGAGGTAGGGTTTCACTCTGGTCCAGGTTGACCTGTAATTAACTATGTAGTCTCAGGGTGGCCTCGAACTCATGGTGATCCTCCTACCTCTGCTTCCCAAGTGCTGGGATTAAAGGTGTGCACCACAATGCCCAGCTGGAATGTAAATTTTCAATTAAGGGCATTAGTTAAGAAGAAAAATAGGGAGCATGGTTGGGGCCTGTATACTCTGGGCTGGTGAGGGGTACAGAGTGTTTGGAGCTTGAGTACTCCAGGTGAGTGATGGGTGCCAGTGTTTTGGGGCCTGCATCTTTGGGGCCTGTGAGCTCTTGGTGGGTGAGGGGGACAGGGTGTGTTTGGAGTCTGTGCTTTTAGGGAACCATTGTGTTTGGTGCCTGTGTGCTCAGAGCAGGTGAGGGATGGTATTTGGGGACTGTGTGCCCAATTTGCACCTCCAGTACCCTGGTGGGTCCCCCTTCCCACCCCATGCCTCTTGCCTCAGCAGATTTTATGGGCCTCTAGGCCTCTTCCACCTCTTCTGGTCCTGCCAAACTGCTGCTGGCTGCATTTCTCTCACTAGCATCCCTACACCATCTAACACCACAGACCTGAGCTCCAGTCATGGAGCCCATCCATCTCCCTTAACCCTACTCCCCTCCACTGCTAGTATCTGCCTACCTGTACCCTCTTGGGACATCACTCTTGCCCCAGAGGGGGAGCATAGGAATATCTGGCAATCACCCACCAGGGGGTACCAGTGAGTTCTTTACAACCTGCTGGGTACAGTAAGGGAGCAGGGCCCAAGTGCTAGGGTCCCTGGGCCCAACAGGAAGGCACAACTGTCATAGTGGGTTGAATAGATTCCATATCTCCAACCACAGCTCTTATATCAGCCCAGAGCTGCAGGTGCGCTTGCAACCTCAACTGCGCATCTGTAAGTACAAAGATATCCCACTCCAATCTGGTTCAAATTCAAAATAGAACACTTACTGAAGGGCAAATACTTGCTTCCTCCTTGATGAAACAGACTTTTACCCTGAGATAGGTAGGATCCAACACAAGAAAAATAACACAAGACAACAAACTGAGAGATCTCCACCAAGGTTGCCTAGTCCCACAATGTAAGTCTCTAATGAAAACAGAGTAGACAACAGAAATTGAATCCTAAAATGAAACCACAACAAGCTTATTTACCTTGACCAAGCAATTGCTCAACTGGAAGCAAATCGCCAGAAAACCAGCAATCACATAAATAAAATTGAGCAGAATTATCTTTCATAGCACACAGCTTTTGTCACTAGGATTAACTTAATGGAGGAAAAGCAGAGAGACTGCAAGAGAGATAAATGAATTGATGGTGAGTTAGCAAGTAAAAGCTCTCAATAACCACCTGACTAAGCTTAATGAAGACATGATTAAATGCAAGAATGAATTCCAAGAAGCATCAAGCAAATCAAACCATGACCTGAAGTTGGAACTTGACAAAGGGATGGATAAAATACAAAGAATGCAACAGAAACCAAAAATTTTAAATAGAGCTTATAAAAAACTCCCTAGAAGCCCTTACTAAGAAAGGTAATCATGTGGAGGACAGAACCTCAGATCTCAAAGACAAGACATAAAAAATGGTTTGAGAGTCCAGAAACTTTGATAAGTTCAAAAAATCACGTGAACAGAATATGAAGGAATTGTGGGATACCCTAAAATGACCAAACATCCTGATTATGGGTATACCAGAAGATGAAAATATTCAGGCCAAAGGCATGGAGAACATATTTAATAAAATTACTGAAGAAATATTGTGCACTCTTTCAAAAGAGAGGCCCATGCATATACAAGAAGCTCACAGAATACCAGACAGGACCAAGGAGGAAAAATGTCAAGACACATCATCATTAAAACTCTAAACAATGAAAACAAAGAGAGTGCTAAAAGCAGTAAGAGAGAAACAACTTACAACATACAAAAGTAATCCCATCAGAATTACCTCAGAGTTTTCAATGGAAACCCTGAATAAACCCATAAAAATCTATGGTCTACAACCAAAACTATTGTACCCAGCAAAAGGATCCCTCATAATAGATGATGAAAGGAAAACCTTCCATGATAAAAGCCAGATCTATGATTATATGAATACAAAGTCAAACCTACTGAGAGTACTTCAGGGAATACTCCACACAGAAGAGTCAAATAACCAACTTCAAGAGCCTACAAGCAGAAGAACACAATAACCAAAACTAGAGCAGGCACAAAAATATTCAAAGCCCAAGAAAGCACCAAACCCCATAAAGATTCCAACATGACATGGGTTAAATTTAACCTCACAGTTATAGCATTAAATATTAATGGTCTTAACTCATTCATCAAGAGACATAAGTTAACAGAGTGGATCAGAAAAATGGACCCTTCCATCTGCTGTGTTTAAGAAACCCACCCTACCACTAAAGGATAGACACCTCCTCAGGGTGAAAGTATGGAAAATGATATTCTAAGCAAATGGAAATGAAGCAAGTGTGGCTATATTAATATCTGACAAAATAGACTTAAAACCAAAAGTAATTTTTAAAAAACAGACAAAGAAGGCCACTTTTTACTCATTGAGGGAATGATCCAACAAGAGGAAATCACAATCATAAATCTATATTTCCAAACACTGGTGTACCACAGTTTATAAAGCAAAACCTACCCCATGACAAGCCAGAAATTAATTCTAATAACATCATTAGTAGGGGATTTCAACACCTCACTATTATCAATAGATCAGCCAAGCAGAAAATCAACAGGGATATAATAGATCTTAACAATACTATAGTTAAATTAGACATAACAGACATCTGCAGAACATTCCATCCTAATTCTACAGAATACACACTCTTCTCAACAGCACATGGAACTTCTCCAAAAGAGATCATGTATGAGGGCATAAACAAGCCTCCATAAATTCAGGAAAATTGAAATCACACCAGTTTCTGGAGACTGAACAACATGCTGTTTAACAATGAATGGGTCGTGGAAGATATCAAAAAGGAAACTGTAAAATTTATAGAATTTCATGATAATGAAAACACAACATACCAAAACTCAAGGGACACAATGAAGACAGTCCTATGGGGAAAATTTATAGCACTAGAAGCCTTCATAACAAAGACAGAGAGATCTCAGATCAATAAACTAACCATCCACCTAAAGGTGGTAGAAAAACAAGAACAATCCAACCCCAAGAGTTCCAGTTAGAATGAAATAATTAACATCAGAGCTGAAATTAATGAATTGGAAACCAAGAAAACAATTAAGAAAATGGACAAAGTGAAGATCTGGTTGTTTGATTAAAATAAACAAGATTGATAAACCCCTGGCCAATTTCATCCAACAAAAACAAAGAAGTCTCAAATTGAACGCCTTGATCCCAACACTCAGGAGGCAGAAGGAGGATCGCCATGAGTTCAAGGCCACCCTGAGACTACATAGTTAATTCCAGGTCAGCCTTGGCCAGAGTGAGACCCTACCAAAACCAATTAAAAATTAAAAAAAAAAAACAACAAAAAAAACCAAAGAAGTCTCAAATTAATGAAAAGGGAGGGAGGGCTGGAGAGATGGAGAGATGGCTTAGCGGTTAAGGCACATGCTTGTGAACCTAAGGACCCAGGTTCAATTCTCCAAGTCCCATGTAAGCCAGATGCTTACATGGTGGTACATGTGTCTGGAGTTCATTTGCAGTGGATGGAAGCCTTGGTGTGCTCATTCTCACTCTCTCTCTCTCTCTCACTCTAATAAATAAATAAAAATAAAATCTTTAAAAAAAAAAAAAAAACTATTTAAAAAAGGGAGAGATCACAACAGACATCAATGAAATTGTAAGTATCATTAGGACATATTTCCAAAACATCTATTCCACAAAATTGGAGAACCCAAATGAAATGTATGAATTACTAGACCCATTCCACCTGCCCAAACTAAATCCAGAACAGATAAATCTCTAAAAAAAAAAAAAAAAAAAAAAAACCTATTACATCCATTGAGTTTGAAAATGTAATCAAAAACCTCCCCAAAGGAAAAGCCCAGGACCTGATGGATTCTTAGCTGAATTCTACCAAACCTTCATCAAAGAACTGAAACCACTTTTTCTCAAGCTTTTTAATGTAATTGGAGGACAGAGAATACTGCCCAACTCCAAAACCAGACAGATACAACAAGAAAATAAAACTATAGACCTATATCCCTGATGAACTTAGATGCAAAATTCCTGAATAAAATCCTTGCAAACTGAATTCAATAACACATCAAAAACATTATCCACCGGCTTCATCCCAGGAATGTCAGGATGGTTCAACATATGGAAATCAATTAACATAATACACCATATAAATAATCTTAAAGACAAAAACTACATGATAATTTCAGTAGATGCAGAGACAAAATAAAACATCATTTCATGATCAAAACACTGGAGAGACTAGGCATGGAGGGATTATATCTCAACATAATAAAGGCTATATACAAAGTACCTAATGCTCAAATCATACTTAATGGGTAAAGATTCAAGGAGTTACCGTTAAGATTGGGAACAAGACAGGGATGCTCATTCTCACCACTGTTCTTCAACATAGTATTAGAAGTCCTAGCACAAGTAATAAGACAGATGAAAGCTATAAAAATTGGAAAGAAAGATGTCAAACTACACCTATTTGCAGATGACATGATCCTACACACAAGTGACCTGACAGACTGCCAAAAAAAACTTCTAAAGGTGATAAATTCCATCAGCAAAGTGGCAGGATACAAAATCAACACACAAAAATCAGTAACCTTCCTATATACAAAAGACAAATACACAGAAAAACCAGTCAATTAGGCCCCATTTTCAATAGCTTTGAAAAAAAAAATCAAATGCCTTAGAGTAACACTAACCAAGGAAGTGAAAGACCTATGTAATGAAAACATAAAAACACTCAAGAAAGAAATCAAAGAGGACCCGGGCATGGTGGTGCATGTCTTTAATTTAAGTACTTGGAAGGCAGAGGTAGGAGGTTTGCCGAGAGTTCAAGGCCATTCTGAGACTACATAGTGAATTCCAGGTCAGCCTGAGCTAGAGTGAGACCCTACCTCAAAAAAAAAAAAAAAAAAAAAAAAGACAGAAAGAAAAAAGAAAGAAAGGAAGGAAGGAAGAAAGAAAGAAAAGAAATCAAAGAGGACATGAGAAGAAGGAAGGACCTTCCAAGCTCCTGGATAGATTAAATTAATATTGTGAAAATGACAATTCTATCAAAAGTAATATATGGTTTCAACATAATACCAAGAAAAGTCCCAGCCTTAGTATTCACAGAGATAGAAAAAATTATCTCAAAATTGATATGGAGGGCCTGGAAAGGTGGCTTAGTGGTTAAGGCACTGGCCTGTGAAGCCCTAAGGACCCATGTTCAATTCCTTACATCCCACATAAGCCAGATACAAGGACATGAATGTGCACAAGGTTGCACATGTGTATTGTTTGATTGCAGTGGCTGGAAGCCCTGGTGAACCAATTCTCTCTCTCTCTCATAAAAAATTTATATGGTTTGGTAGAAGGCCTCAGATATCCAAAAATATCCTCAGCAAAAGAAACACCTGTGGAGGTATCACCATACCTGATCTAAAGCTATATTACAAAGCAATAGTAACAAAAGCAGCATGTGGGCCGGAGAGATGGCTTTGTGGTTAAGGCATTTGCCTGAAAAGCCAAAGGACCCAGGTTCCAATCCCCAGGACCCATGTAAGCTAGATGCACAAGGTGGCACATGTATCTGGAGTTCATTTGCAGTGGCTGGAAGCCATTTTTTCCTCTCTCTCCCTCTTTCTTAAAAAAAAAAAAACAACAGCATGATTAACCTTACCCCCACTGTTCCTTTATTCAATCTCTTTCCCTGACCTCACTTAGGCCCTTTTCCCCCTGTAATCTATCTTCTACTTCCGTATATACAATATGATCTTTTTTTTTTTTTTTTTTTTTTTTGGAGAGAGACAGAGAGGGAGAGGAAGACAGATAGAGATGGGTGCGCCAGTAGTCTCTCATCTGCTGTGAACAAAATCCAGATGCATTCGCCCCCTTGTGGTCAAGTGCGGCATTGCGCCCTTGCATCACTTTGCATCTGGCTCAACGTGGGACCTGGAGATTGGAACCGCTGGAGATTGGAACCAGCATTCTTAGGCTTAGGAGGCAGGTGCCTTAACCACTAAGCCATCTCTCCAGCCCACAATACTATCTTTTTAAGTCCTTTCTCCTCCCTCCCTTACAGCACATTTCTAGCTTACTGGCCTCTGCTACTGAGTTTTATTCCAACTCACATACAAGTCCAAACATTTCTAGCTAGTATCCAAATATGAGAGAGAATATGCAGAGCTTGGTTTCTGGGCCTGGGTTACCTCATGAAGTATAATCCTCTCCAGGTCCATCCATGCCCCTGCAAATTTCATAATTTTATTTTGCTTTACTGCTCAGTAGAACTCCATTGTATAAATGCACCACATCTTCATTATATACCCATCAGTTGAAGGACATCTAGGCTGTTTCCATTTCCTAGCTATTGTGAATGGAGTTACAATAAACATGGATGTGCAAGTATCTCTAAGGTAGTGCAATGAGTCCTTAGGATATATGCCTAGGAGTGGTATAGCTGGGTCATATGGGAAATCCACTTTTAGCTTTCTGAGGAACCTCCGCACTGATTTTCACAATGGCTGTACCATATTACATTCCCACCAACAGTGTAGAAGTGTTCCTCTTTTTCCATATCCTTGCCAGCATTTATTGTCATTTGTTTTCTGACAGGAGTGAGATGGAATCTCAAAGTAGTTTTAATTTGCATTTCCTTGGTGGCTAAACATTTTTTAGATGTTTATATTCCATATATATTTCTTAATCAAAATTTAAGAGGGTATGAATAAGTCATATGGAACCCTACTTTTCTGGACAAATGACCTAGAAGACATAGATTGTTACTAGGATAATTTTAGTGTCAGGGATGGGAAACCTTCCAGTATGTTTTTGGCCAGGGAAATCCCTGATGCCCCCAAAACATAACAGGCCATTGCCAAGGATCTTGTTTTCCCACCAGGAATAGATAGAAAGACCCTATTGCTAAAGACTCCATGTGTCTTGGCTGCAAGGTCACTGAGAAATCTTGCTGGAGCTGAGCTGTAAACATCCTCCATTGTAGACCAGCTTGACAGAAAGCTGGAAAAAGTATGCTGCATGCAGCTCCATGGGAGAGAGAAGTTATCATTGGAGATAAACAACAGTGAATACTGCAAGTCTGAAATTTGGCCAGCCAGGCCAAATGAGCCAATGGGTACAATACTGGCATGTCTGTTAAGGAGAAAACTAACCACTTTCTAATTGGGCTGGCAGCCTGCTCCATGGGAAGGAATACATGCCTGATACTGAAAACCTATGAAGGAGGAAGTCATGAGCCCTAGGGGTGTAACATCTGCTGGTGTCTGGCTAAATGCATATATTATGCACACCAAAGTGCCCAGTAAGCACTCCTCTTAATGTTCCTACCCATATATTAATGCTACTCTCACTTCTGGTTAAAGAAACTCCTCTTTTCAGGTGGTGGTGACCTCTGGGATGACTCAAAAGGCACCATAGTACTGAGAAGAAGTGACAGAGGAGTGCTCAGCACTGAAACATCTCTATCACATCTTCCAAGGCTCAGGTTCCATTATGGAAGAGGTGGTAGAAAGAATGTAAGAGCCAAAGGAAGGCTAGGACTCCTTACAATGGATTCTTCCAGACACAAAATAGCCTGGATATACATGACCTCACAGTGCCTGCCACTACGTACACAAGACCACCATAATAGGAGGAAAAGATAATGACATAAAAATAAAAAAAGAGCCTGATTGAAAGGAGGAGGGGATCTGATGGAGAGTGGAGTTGTGAAGGGGAAAGTGGGTGGAGGAGGGAATTATCATGGTTTGTTGTCTATAATTATGGAAGTTGTCAATAATAAAAAGAAGAATAGAAAAGAAAAAGAAAAAACAGCATGGTACTGGCATAAAAACAGTCATACAGACCAATGGAACAGAACTGAAAATCCAGCCCATAGTTCAAGTAGCTACAGCCACTTGATCTTTGACAAAGGAGCCAACAATGTACACTGAAAAAACAATAGCATCTTCAAAAAATGATGCTGGACAAATTGGATGACCACATGGAGAAAAATGAAACTAGATCTATTTCTCTCACAGTGTACAAAAGTCAACTCCAAATGGATTAACAACCTCAATATATGACCTGAAACTCTCAAACCATTGGACAAAAAAATAGGGAACTCTCCATGATATGAGAGAGGGGAAAGACTTCCTGAACAATATCCTAGTAGTCCAGGAAATTAAACAATCACTCAACCAGTGGGATTTCATGAAGCTATAAAAACTTTTGTATAGTCAAAAATACCTCAGAGCCAACAGGCTACCCACAGAATGGGACATAATCTTTGCCAGCTACACCACTGACAGTTGCCTAATATCTAAACTCCATAAAGAAGTAAAAAAATAAGCAAAAAAGCAAAAAATTAACCAACCTACTCAAAAATTGGGGCAGAGAACTGAATAGGGAATTCTCAATGGAAGAAATACAGATGGCTAATACCTAAGAAAATGTTCAACATCCTTAACCATTAGGGAGATACAAATTAAAACAACTATGATATTCCACCTTACTCAGACAGGATGACAATCATTAAATGTGTGAACCACATTCCCCATTGATGAGGGTCCCTATGGAAGAGGGAGAACAGGGAGGAGGATAATGGAGTCACCACTATGAATGTAAAACCAGAATAATATACATAAGAATAAATAAATAAAATTTTTTTAAAAAGAAGAAAAACAAACAAAAAAAGCCAGGCGTGGTGGCGCACACCTTTAATTTCAGCACTTGGGAGGCAGAGGTAGGATTGCTGTGAGTTCAAGGCCACCCTGAGACTACATAGTTAATTCCAGGTCAGCCTGGGCCAGAGTCAGACCCTACCTCAAAAGACAAAACAAAAAGAAAGAAAGAAAGAAAGAAAGAAAGAAAGAAAGAAAGAAAGAAAGAAAGAAAGACGAGAGAGACTAATTGGGGGAGAGGATATAATGGAGAATGGAATTTCAAAGGGGAAAGTGGGGGGAGGGAGGGAAGTACCATGGGATATTGTCTACAATTAAGGAAGTTGTCAATAAAAAATAAACTAAAAAAAAAAAAATAGGCCGGGCGTGGTGGCACATGCCTTTAATCCCAGCACTCGGGAGGCAGAGGTAGGAGGATCGCCGAGAGTTCAAGGCCACCCTGAGACTACACAGTTAATTCCAGGTCAGCCTGGACCAGAGTGAGACCCTACCTTGCAAAACCATAATAATAATAATAATAATAAATATTGTAAAGAATGTGGGTAAAAAGGAACCCTCACTCACTACTGGTGGAAGTACAAACTTGTATAACCACTTTGGAAATCAATATGGAGACTTCTGAAAAAGATGAAAATAGAACTACCAACTGACCCAGCCATTCCTCAACTGGACATCTACCCTAAAGGTTCCCCGCCTCACTGGAGAGATATTTGCTCAACCATGTTTATAGATGCTTAATTTACAACAGCTAAGAACTAGAATCGACCCAGATGCACATTGTTAGACAAATGGATAATGAAGATGTGGTATATATACAAAATGGAATTCTACTCAGCTGTAAGGAAAAATTATATAATAAAATTTTTAGAAAAATGGACAGATTTGGAATAAATTATACTAAGCAAACCCACACAAGCACAGAAAGCCAAACACCACATGTTCTCCCTCGTCTGTAGTTTCTAAGTGGAACAGGTTGAATTGCAGGCATATCAGATAGATAAGCAGTATGAGAGGGTCTAAAGGGAGGGTAAGAGGAGGGCTGGGGAAATACATACAAAACTAAATCCAATGTGAATTGGTGCCATAGAAACCTTCCTCCTGGATAGCAGACTAAAGGAGATAACCCTTGGTAGGAACATGGAGAGATGGTCTGGTAAGAAGGTCCTTGAGAGGGTGGGATGATACCCAACAAAATTGTAAGCAAGCAGGGGACGTTGCTGTATGAAAACAACCAGCCCATCAACAGGTACAACCCTGTGCAATAGTGGCACATAGCCTAGGTGGATAGTAAATGGCTCTGTTATTGGCTAAGTGCACCATTCATGGAAAGAAACCTATAGCTGGAACTGGAAACAAAGTCAGAATCATGTGTGGGTGCATGTCTTCTGGATGTGATTGCATGTCTCCTGGATGTGGGTACATGTCTTCTGGATGTGGGTGCATGTCTTCTGGATGTGATGGCATGTCTCCTGGATGTGGGTGCATGTTTTCTGGATGTGGGTGCATGTCTCCTGGATGTGAGTTCATGTCTCCTGGATGTGAGTTCATGTCTCCTGGATGTGGGTACATGTCTTCTGGATGTGGGTGCATGTCTTCTGGATGTGATTTCATGTCTTCTGGATGTGGGTGCATGTCTTCTGGGTGTGGGTGCATGTCTTCTGGATGTGGGTGCATGTCTTCTGGATGTGATTTCATGTCTTCTGGATGTGGGTGCATGTCTTCTGGATGTGATTTCATGTCTTCTGGATGTGGGTGCATGTCTTCTGGGTGTGGGTGCATGTCTTCTGGATGTGGGTGCATGTCTTCTGGATGTGGGTGCATGTCTTCTGGATGTGATTGCATGTCTTCTGGATGTGGGTGCATGTCTTCTGGATGTGATTGCATGTCTTCTGGATGTGGGTGCATGTCTTCTGGATGTGGGTGCATGTCTTCTGGATGTGATTGCATGTCTTCTGGATGTGATTGCATGTCTCCTGGATGTGATTTCATGTCTTCTGGATGTGGGTGCATGTCTTCTGGATGTGGGTGCATGTCTCCTGGATGTGGGTGCATGTCTTCTGGATGTGATTGCATGTCTTCTGGATGTGATTTCATGTCTCCTGGATGTGGGTGCATGTCTCCTGGATGTGGGTGCATGTCTCCTGGATGTGGGTGCATGTCTTCTGGATGTGATTGCATGTCTCCTGGATGTGATTTCATGTCTCCTGGATGTGGGTGCATGTCTTCTGGATGTGATTGCATGTCTTCTGGATATGATTTCATGTCTTCTGGATGTGGGTGCATGTCTTGTGGATGTGGGTCCATGTTTTCTTCTGGATGGGTGCGTTCTGGATGTGGGTGCATGTCTTCTGCATGTGATTGCATGTTTTCTTCTGGATTCTGATGTGGTGCATGTCTTCTGGATGTGGGTGCATGTCTTCTGGATGTGATTGCATGTCTTCTGGATGTGGTTGCATGTTTTCTGGATGTGGGTGCATGTCTCCTGGATGTGGTTGCATGTTTTCTGGATGTGATTGCATGTCTTCTGGAAGTGAGTGCATGTCTTCTGGATGTGATTGCATGTCTTCTGGATGTGGGTGCATGTCTTGTGGATGTGGGTGCATGTCTTCTGGATGTGATTGCATGTCTTCTGGATGTGGTTGCATGTTTTCTGGATGTGGGTGCATGTCTCCTGGATGTGGTTGCATGTTTTCTGGATGTGATTGCATGTCTTCTGGAAGTGAGTGCATGTCTTCTGTATGTGATTGCATGTCTTCTGGATGTGGGTGCATGTCTTGTGGATGTGGGTGCATGTCTTCTGGATGTGGGTGCATGTCTTGTGGATGTGGGTGCATGTCTCATGGATGTGGGTGCATGTCTTCTGGATGTGCGTGCACGTCTTCTGCATGTGAGTTCATGTCTTCTGGATGTGGGTGCATGTCTTGTGGATGTGGGTGCATGTCTTCTGGATGTGGGTACATGTCTTCTAGACGTGATTGCATGTCTTGTGGATGTGGGTGCATGTCTTCTGGATGTGGGTGCACGTCTTCTGCATGTGAGTTCACGTCTTCTGGATGTGGGTGCATGTCTTCTGGATGTCAGTGTATCTCCTCTGGATGTGGGTGAATCTTTTCAGGATGCCATGTGGGCTTTTGACACTGATTTACTATATCAAGGGTCATGTAGTAAAATGCTGTAAGATGGATGTTCTTCCAGACAGGCAACAGGGTAATTGTCTGGATATTACCTAGATGAATTTGGTGGAGGCCATCAGTTTCGTGGAAGGAAGATGGGGAATCTGAAGGATGGGGTGTCATACCTGGCTTCTACTGTCCTCCATCTTGATTTTACTCTGACTCAAGACACATCTCATCAAGACATCTCAGGCCTTTTGAGCCCTTCGGACTAGGGAGGGAGGAAACTTGGGTTTGCTTCCTGTAATGGTTTATATTGATTGTCAATTTGGTGGGTCCTAGAATCACCTTCCAAAGACTATGTTGAGTAGGTCAGCCTCTGGGCATGTGTGTCAGGAATTGTTTTCTTGATTAGGTGGGAAGCCCCACTGTAACTGTGGGCAACACTATTCCCTTGAGTTTTGGACGTGGACTGTGTACAAGAGACCTGGCTGAAAACTAGCATTCATCGCCATCTGCTTTCTCACTGTGGATGGAATGTGACCAGCTACTTCAAGATCCTGTTGCCACACCTTCCTTTCCATAACAGACTGTGATCTTGCACTGTAAGCTGAAATAAACTCTGCTTCTGGTCAGGTATTTTTTCTCAGCAACAAGAAAATAACGAATATGCTGCCTAAAGAGATGAGTCACAATTGGAATATAGAAGACATGCTATGAAACCAAGGAAAGTTACCCAAGCTCAACTTCAGGTTTTCAGGCTGGGATGGAAACAGAGGAGAATCAAACCAGGTGGGCATTTTCATCAGTATTCCAGGGTGCCTGAGACAGAGTCCCATCCCAAGTCCACTTCTGTCCTAGAAGCACTTTCTTCTTCAACAATAAATAGACTCCTGAGCTCCTACTGTGTGCTTCACACTGTGTCTGTCTGTGGGATATTGCAGGAATATGTGCCACTTTGCGCCCTCCACTCCCAGCTACAGGTTTGGACACCTGACTCATGGCTAGCCAATCACCACACTAGGACCTCACTTCTGCCCTCAGCCCCCAGGGGTTTCTTTAGGTGATGTAGTTGCTTAGGATCTTCCAATATGAATGAACCCAGGGCTGACATGGGAAATAGAGGAAGGTATCTTTCTCCTGGGGTGGTCAACAGAAACGATGAACATGAGCTTGGAGTTGTCAGCAGCAAACACAAAGCACATAAAATAAGCCCTTCCTCATGCTGTGGGAGAAAAGGGCATTGTGAAGATAATATCAGAACCATTAGATCCAGGCTAAACTAATCTGGTACCAACCCTGAACTTCTCAATAATAGGAATTAATAGATTTCCTCTTCCTCCACTTTGAATTAATTTTTATGTCTTTTGCCACCAACAGGATTTTGATGTAGACACATAGATAGAAAGATGCACTCATGATACTGAGGTGGCAGACATATCAACGATCCAACAGGATGGTTGACTGTGAAGGCAGAAATGTGTTCTGGCTGTGACAGAGGTAGAGCAGAGATGGATTCTGTCTGGAGGCGTAAGTCTCCTCAGCCTGGCGAGGGTGACAGTTGGTGACTAGCCTACACTCCCAGTGACCATAAACATAATCTCTCTTCCTCATATGCCTCAGGATAATTAGTTCTAGAAGGATCCAGTGGTCTGGAAAAAAATTGGCAACATTCCTCCTCTCTCATTTCCCTCATCTGTACATTTCCACTAACTGGTGTGTATTACTGAAGACTGCAGAGTTTTAGTCAGACTGAGGGGGTGACAGTGGCAAGAGACGTTCTTCTCTCTTAGAGGAGCAGTCAGTGGCATTCATCCCCTCCACTGCAAGTGTAGGTCACAAACATGATGGAGCTAGACAAGGCAAACATGCTTAGTGTGTGGCTAAGCATTTCTTATGGCTAGATATGCTCGTTTGAAGGATCTACTGAAAATGTTAAATTCCTGGACATGTATGTCTACAGCACCCTTCTCCAAGCTGGACAACCAATGACAGCTCTCCGTCACAAGTTTGTGTGGATGATTGCTGGCTCTATGTTGAGTTCACGGGTTTTCTGGGCTACTCCAGGACATGATGCCTTAGGTTGAAGACTGGCATGGAGAAGACACAATAGGGAAGTGGAAAGAATGCAGAATGACAGTCAGATGGCTCTGGGAGCTAGGGAGATAGCTCAGTGGTTCAGCATTTACCTAGCATGAGCAAGACCCTGAATCTAAACGAAACAAAATAAACCAACACAAGATCAGATGGACCTGTTTGATTTCCTACTGCAGTCAATCACGGTAATTAACGTTGCTCTTCCATTTGTAAAATGAAGGTAATAGTTCCTCACCCTCAGGACTTCTATAAGAAATGAACAGGATTAAGGGCCTGGTACATTGCTGGTAATACCTGCACCTACCATGAAATGAATGGATGAACAAGGACTGCTGTAAACAGTGTACAAATTGTTTGACTTCTAGCCACCACCTGACTAAAGAAAGATTTGATAATTTTTTCTTAAATTACATTTTTAAAATATTTAGTTTACTTACTCATTTGAGAGAGCGAGAAAGAGGCAGAGAGAGAGAGAGAGAATGAGAGAGAGAACCAGCAAGTCAGGGCCTCTAGCCACTGCAAGCAAACTCTAGATGCATGCATCTGGCTTTATGTAGGTACCAGGGAATGGAGCCTGGGTCTTTTTGGGCTTTGCAGGCAAGCATCTTAACCACTAAGCCATCTCTCCAGCTCCAAATTTGACAGATATTTAACCAGACTTCCACCTACCAAGTTCTTCTCCAAGTTCAGTGTTCCCCAGTTTGCTCTCTTGTGTCCCCGGAATGAGAGGGCAGAAGTTCCTGTCCCTACTTGCAAAGTAAGAGTGAGTCCACCCTGTTCTGGGTTCATAGATCAGAATGACAGGCCCAAGAAAGAAATCCTCCCTGAAAGGGTTAGGTGCTGATGCCAGCTAAGGTGCCTTCACTGGCTGAGGTCATGTGGTGACTTTCGGCTTCATTTCACCAGCAGGGCACCTCCACTCTGCTGACTCAGCACCCCAGCTCAGTGTCCTTGCAAAGTCCCCCCACTGCACCAGGCATATGCAAATTACATGAGGCAGAATCCAGTGGTTGATTCATTGCTGCACATGGTGGCTAGACAATGCCTGGCATGCAGTGGACACCTGAAAAAAAACCTAGGAAGCACTGGAAAGGAAATGAACTAGAACCCGCTGCCTCCTGGCTCTTCTGTCCCCTCCGTGCTCCCCAGGGATGCACCTGGACTTTTAAAACACAAAGGCATAGATTTCAGGTCTCCTTGTTAAATCACGAGGCTGCTTCTAACCCTCCTATCCTTAGCTGTCTAATCTGAGTACCCAGAAACCTCAAATGACCCTCGAGATACAAGGATTCTTTTTCTCCCCTTTGCTGAATGTACGAGTTTATTGGGGTTACTCACAGGAGCATGAGGGATTCAAAGTCAGCTGCATCACTGAAAAGCACCTTCAGCATTGGCCAGGACTGACAAAAGTTGCATCCCCGGTACTCCCTGCACAGTGTGAAGGCGGCTCAACCAAAGAGCCAAGGAGATACTTTTGAAGACTCAAAGATTTAACTGGGCAGATAAAAGTCAAATTGACTTTCTAGTGCCCTGTAAGCTAGAGTTAGATTTGTTCAGAGAGTTTAATTTCTGGATATATGTAGATTAAGAAATTTAACTACTTCAGAACTGGACCCTGCCCCCCACAACAATGTGCTTCAAGATGGTAAATTTTTCTCTTGCATAATGCCCGGAGGCAGGCAGCCCAGGGCTGGTGAGATGGCATCACTATCCACTTTCCTTCCTGCTCTTTTATCTGTCCGTCTGACCACATCGCTTCTACCTTTGTTGGGCGAGGAATGTAGGGGAGTTGAGCCTCATGAGGAGCTTTGTCAGAGGTCCTGGCCAACGCTTTGCTTTTTGGTTGCTAGCCGTCCATCCCACAAGGAAATGTGGAAGTAGAGACCATGTTTTAAAGACATTGTGTATTAGCTGGGCTATTCTGAAGGCTGAGACAGGAGTGGCCCTTGAACCTAGGAAATCCAGGTGAGACTAGACAACACAGCGAGACACTCTTTCTCCCAATAAAATAAATAAAATAAAATAAAATAAAATGGAAACAAACAATAGAAAAAAACCCATAGCATATTTATAATTCCTAGATAGACAAGCAAATAGAGCATGGATATCAGATGAACAGCAGGGAAGTGGACTGAGGACAACAGAAGGTGCTGACTTCATCTTTCACTTCGCATCATCAGTTACTTTTGTGAAACACTGAAGTCACAAATGTATTTTTAATTTTTATATATTTATTAGAGATTGACACAGAGATAGTGCGAGAATGGGTTGCCAGGGCCTCTAGCCACTGCAAATGAACTCCAGACGCATGTGCCACCATGTGCATCTGGCTTACATGGGACCTGGAGAACCTGGGTCCTTAGTCTTTGCAGGCATGCACCTTAGCTGCTAAGCCATCTCTCCAGCCCAACAAATGTGTTTTTTTAAGACAGGTTCTCCTGTAGCCCAAACCGACACTGAACCAACTATGAAGGATGATCTTGAACTCCTGATCCTACTGTCTCTACACGCTGTGATTACAGGCATGTGCTACCATGCCTGACTGGTTAGGGTTGCAGTGTGTTAGATCTCCTGATGCCTCCCCAGTAGCCAGAACCTGCAAAGACAGACTCCTCCCATCCTTCCAGCCAGTCTTAGCTCTGTACCGGCTACATTCTCCTTGCTGCCAACAAACACCTGACCAGAAGCAATGTGAAGAAGGAAAGGGTTTATTTTCAGTGTACAGTCTAGAAGATGAATCAGCTGTTAAGGTGCTTGCCTGCAAAGCCTAATGACCTGAGTGTGATTCCTCAATACCCACCTAAAGCCAGACGCACAAGGTGGCACATGCATCTGGAGTTAGTTTGCAGTGGCAGGAGGTCCTGGCATGCCCATTCTCTCTGTCTTTCTTCTCTCTCTCTCTGCTTACCTGAAAGTTAGTTTTTAATTTTATTTTTATTTTTGGAGAGAGACACAGAGGGAGACAGAGAGAGAGAGGGAGAGGAAGACAGATAGAGATGGGAGCGCCAGCAGTCTGTCAGCTGCTGTGAACGAAATCCAGATGTGTGCACCCCCTTGTGGGCAAGTGCGGCATTGTGCCCTTATGTCACTTTGCATCTGGCTAAACGTGGGACCTGGAGATTGGAACCAGGTTCTTAGGCTTCGGAGGCAGGCGCCTTAACCACCAAGCCATCTCTCCAGCCCCCTGAAAGTTAGTTTTTGACCTTCGTACTTGTGCTATGACACGTGTGTGCCCCCCACAAAACATGTGCACACATCAAATAAGTGAACAATATTAATAATTTGATGGTGATGATGGTGACCCTGAGGATTCTGAGGATCCTAGAAACAGTCTCAGTTGTCAGGGAAAAGCTGGGGAAGTCTGGATAAAGCATCACGTTGGAAAATGACCAACAGACCACGCAAATACAAGTTGTAACGGGTGGCCTGAATATGAGGTGTACAGAAACATTCTACTGTCTCTGTAATGATTACCTCAATCTAGAGTTGTTCTAACGTGTAGAGAATATGAAAATCAAATACTGAGGCCTGGGACTCTTCCCAGAAATATCAAAGCAAAATTGCCAAAAGGGTGTGCTGGATACTGGCATTGTTTTGAACATTGTCCAGGTGGTTTTAATGGGGTGGGGGCTGCAACTCAGAGCTTTACATTTGGCAACCACTTCCTATAGTTTAAAACACTGTGACAGTAAAACGAAACATCTGTGGGGCCATATGTGTCCTGTCGCCACCAGTTTGGAAATGTACTCTATACTTTCAAAGAATTCTAGTATAGTTAGGGAGAAAGACAGGGCCAATGATGAAATCTGCACAGCACATGCATCCTGAAGAGGCAGTGGGGGGTCCAGTGAGAGAGGAAGACACAGGAGTCCCAGGAAGGAGGTCATAGTTGTGAATCTCCTCCTGACATTTTCCCACCGACCACCTATTTTTCTTTTCTTGCTCTTTGCCAGCTGTTCTTTCTCTGTGGAGGGGAGACCAGCGGAGTGAAAGTAGGACTGTCAATCTTTCTCTTTCATCATGGTCACTCACCAGTTAAGCTGATGTCACCTAGGAGCTTGGCAGAAATTCAAACTCTCAGAGTACATTGCAGAACCATTCAGTTGGAATCTGCATTGTAATAGGATATCCGAGTGGTGTATATTCATATCTACTTTTGAGGCGTTCTAAGGTAGAGGAGACCCCGTAAATCAGGGAGATAAGGAGCCCACTCCAGCACTGATTGGGTGCTGAGGAGAGTGGAGGAGAAGGGTAAGAGTTTAGTCAGCAGTCCTGGCCTTTCTCTTCAGCGTTGGAGAAGGGTGGAGGAACACGGTCTTGTAGCAACCAGTAACATTTCAGCAGATTCCATACTTCTTCGTATGTGATTGGGGGAGCGCACTTTATCACATAATCACCTCCACTATGACCCAAGCATAGATGACAGCACTGGAGAGGACAGATACAAATATATGTGACAAGACTGTGCCTCAGGTGCCTTCAAGGCTGTACTTGGCACAAACCCCAGAAACTTCCCCACAGGGCTAAGAACCAGGGGACTGGAAAAGCTGTAACTGCCATGCTGGGGAAGTTGTGTCTCAACAGTTACCAGCTTAGGTTCTCCAGAAACCCAGTCAGGCAAGTGTCATCTCAGCGCAGCCAACACATGCATTTGCCATAAGCTCCATCTTGGAAACTGCTGGGAGTGTATGACCTTCTTTGCAAGGGAGGAGATCGCATGTTCATTTAGAACCCCCTACCTCCCTGAAAGTGAGTTTTAGATTTAAAGACACAAGTTTGCCTTTACTTGGCCAGTTGAAGTGATCTTTCTCCAGGAGCCTGTTGTTGGTCGGAATAATAGGGTAAGGAGAGAACAGACAAGGTCCTATCCTTGGGTCTCTCTGGGTGGAAGAGAATGCCTTTCCACTGTGCTGTGTTAGGAAGGATTTATAAGGATGTGAAGGTTAAAAGGTGAAAAGCATTTGTCAGGAGGACAAGAGGGCAAGCCAGGGCATTGGGGCAAGGCACCAGGCTGAAAATAGCATGATGAATGGGAAAGAACCCAGCGCTTTGTGTGTGGAGAAGCACCCTTGGTAGGTAGGGTCAGGGCTTAGAGGGCTTTGGACACCATGCTGTTAAGATCTTCCTTTTATGGGCAGTTGTGGAGATGGGGAGAGGCATAGTAGGATCTTTCTTTAAGTTTTCTCGAGTTTCAGAATTAGCTCTCTGGCACCAGTGTGGAAAAGCTGGAAGAAAGTGATGTTGGGAGCAAAGACCAATGAGTAAGCTAATAAATGGATGACAGCTGTGAAACTATAAAGGCAGAAAGCTTGGGTTTCTCTGCTGGGTGACTACAGTTTGTCCTTCACTGAGCATGTAAGGAAAAGGAGCGATCTCCAGGGCAGGTACCACCATCTGCTCCAGCATCCACTTTCTGCTGGGTTTTGGGCTGCTCCTAACATCTTGCTGCTAGCCTGCTGCCACGGACATTTCTATGTAAATTACATTGAAGATTTGGAGTTCAGGGACAATGAGATGACATTTCTAAGTAATGATTATTTTGTATATGAAAAACAGTTTTATAAGACTTTTTTTTGGAGAGAGACAGAGAGAGGGAGAGGAAGACAGAGATGGGCGCTCCAGCAGTCTCTCAGCTGCTGTGAACGAAATCCAGATGTGTGCGCCCCCTTGTGGTCAAGTGCGGCATTGCACCCTTGCGTCACTTTGCATCTGGCTAAATGTGGGATTTGGAGATTGGAACCGCTGGAGATTGGAACCAGTGTTCTTAGGCTTAGGAGGCAGGTGCCTTAACCGCTAAGCCATCTCTCCAGCTCCTTATAAGACTTTTAAATGCAGACAGGCTGTTTTCTGGGAAAGCATCCCAGGCATCCTATCTACACTCATCTGTACACAACGTCAACACGTCACTTCTTCAAAACATTAATCCATTTTAACTAAAAGGTAAACCCAATCTTAGTAAGGTCCTAAAGAGTTCGCTTGAAGAAATCGTAACTCATGAGTGGGGAAGCATCACACTCTGCGGGTCTAGAGTCCAGCGAAGAACAGAATTCAACAGCATCAATGTGGGAATAATCCAAAGACAGTATCTGAGTGGCTGCAGTTAGAAAATTGCCTTATTTGATGGGTCCCACTGGAAAAACCAATCAAAGGGTTTTGACTCTTTCTCATTGGCTGAGCTTAAATTCTTTCTTTAATGTATTTGTAAGAAATAGCCCAAGTTTTGTTAAGCTTATGTTACCAAATAAACAAGGTTTGAGGCCTAACTGACTTTCTGTGTTCTTGGTTCTTTAGGCCTGGTTTCCACTTTGATATTCTTTAATAAGAAAATTTAGGGCTGGAGAAATGGCTTAGCCATTAAGGCGCTTACCTGTGAAACCCAGAGACCCAAGTTTGATTCCCCAGGACCCATGTAAGCCAGATGCACAAGGTGGCACATGCTTCTGCAGTTCATTTACAGTGGCTGGAGGCCCTGGCATGCCCATTCACTTTCTCTCTATCTGTCTTTCACTCAAATAAATTAAAAAATCAATAAAATAAAAATTATTTTTTTTAAAAAAGGAAAATTTAGGAGGTAGGTAGGTCCTAGGGCTGTCTCAACTCTGATTTCTGTAATTAAAGGTAGGCTGTAACTTCCATGTGTGGTGTTTCACCCTCCCTTCTTGTGCTACTTCTTAGACTCCTTTGACATCTTGATTGTTGTCATCTGCTGTTGACTCTTAAGTCCTCCTAACAGCCCATGTGTTAAAGGCTTGCTCTGCAGGCTGATACTATTGGGAGGCAATGGAGCCTTTAAGAGGAGGCTTAATGGGAGGTGTTATGCAGTGTGCGCCTTATGTCCTCTGTTTCACTTCCTAGCTATGGGGTGAATTTCCCCTCCATAGTCCTGCTATGATGCTCATCTCCACCAAGCTCTGTAAGAAAAACGGCCAGTCACAGACTAGACCCTTCAAAACTGCACCAAAATAAAACCTTGCTTTTCTTTCTTTGTTTCTTTTTTCCTCCCTCCCTCCCTCCCTCTCTCTCTTCTTCCCTTCCTTCCTTCCTTCCTTCCTTCCTTCCTTCCTTCCTTCCTTCCTTCCTTCCTTCCTTCCTTCCTTTTCTTCCTTCCATCCTCCAACTCCTCCTCTTCCTCCTGTTCTTCTCTCTCTCTCTTTAAAAAACAGGGTCTCATGTTGTCCAGGCTGACCTGAACTTCATGATGTAGTCCAGAATGGCCTTGAACTTAAAATATATATATATATATATATTTATTTGTAAGCAGAGAGAGAGAAGGAAGACAGAAAGAGAATGAGCATGCCAGGGCCTCTAGCCATTGCAAATGAACTCCAGATGCATGTGCCCCTTGTGAATCTGGCTTATTTGAGTCCTGGGTCCTTTGGCTTTGCAGGCAAATGCCTTAACTGCTAAGCCGTCTCTCCAACCCTTTTTTTTTTTTTTTTTTTTTTTTTTTTTTGGTTTTTTGAGGTAGGGTCTCACTCTAGCTCAGGCTGACCTGGAATTCACTATGTAGTCTCAGGGTGGCCTCGAACTCATGGCGATCCTCCTACCTCTGCCTCCCGAGTGCTGGGATTAAAGGCGTGCACCACCACGCCCGGCTCCAACCCTTTTTAAAAAAAGTGTATTTGCAAGGAGAAAGAGAGAGAGAGAGAGAGAGAGAGAGAGAGAGAGAGAGAGAGAAGCTTTGAACTTTTGATCCTCATGCCTCCACCTTGCAAATTTTGGGATTACAGGCATGCATCCTTTTTCTTTATAACTTGATTATTTTAGGTATTTGTTCTAGTGACAGAAAGTTAACACTTTCAGCCTCCAATAATTAGAATGATACTATCTTATAGCTTCTTGATTTTTAACTTAATCTCTTTCTTTCTTTCTTTCTTTCTTTCTTTCTTTCTTTCTTTCTTTTTTTTCAAGGTAGGGTTTCACTCTGGCCCAGGCTGACTTGGAATTCACTATGTAGTCTCAGGGTGGCCTTGAACTCATGGAAATCTTCCTACCTCTGCCTCCCAAGTGCTAGGATTAAAGGCGTGCATCACTAAGCCCAGCTAATTTAATATTTTTAAATTTTATTTATTTATTGGCAAGCAGAGAGAGATAGAAGGGAGGCAGACAGAGAGAATGGGTGCACCAGTGCCTCTAGCCTCTGCAAATGGGCTTCAGATACATGCACCATTTTGTGCATCTGGCTCCAGGTAGGTACTGGGCAATTGAACTTGGGGCATTAGGCTCTGCAGGCAAGTGCCTTAACCACTGAGCCATCTCTCCAGCCTGTTTCTTGCTTTTAAAACAGATTTATTTCATCGAATGCTATAAAGCAATAATTGGCACAGTTCTCAAAATTAAGATCTGGTTGTCTGCACAATAGTCATGGAATTGTGCTCCTTTGTCTATTTGGATCTTTTGGTCACTATTGCTGGTTTCTGGAACAAACCTCTACTTTGATTCATTTATCATATCTTGTTAAAATAGTGTAATATCTCCCTCATTTATATTTGCCACTGATTTATATTCCCAGGCCTGATTTTTTTTTCAATAATGGACAGCTTTCTAGCTATCTCTGTATTCACATATGTCTATATTTGAAGTACGCATTACCTCAGGACTTATTGCTTCCACAATGAAACACAAGAAGAGGCTGAGAACTGGGTCACTGGTTCTTCTTTTCTTACCTCCTCCCAACTCAAGACATGTGCATCTCTCCACAGCCAATTCTCTTGGATCTGAAGTTGGACCGAAACCACTCAAGCAACTCCAAAATCTTACTTTAGACATTTTGGACTTTTTTTTTTTTTTTTTTTTTTTTTTTGGTTTTTCAAAGTAGGGTTTCACTCTGGTCTAGGCTGACCTGGAATTAACTATGTAGTCTCAGGGTGGCCTTGAACTCACAGCGATCCTCCTACCTCTGCCTCCCGAGTGCTGGGATTAAAGGTGTGCACCACCACGCCCGGCCTTTTTTGGACTTTTTAAAATGGCCTTAGTCTGCCACACACAGCCACTCTGTGCCCTGCTTTCTGTCCCTATATTGCAGAGATCATTTGCCATCTTCTACCGTGTCACCTTGTGGGATTGTTGCTTCTCACAGAAAATGCAGTGGGTTGGGGCTGGGAAGGTGGTCCAGTGGACAAAATGCTTGTCTCTCCAGCATGAAGTTCTGAGTTTAGACCCAACATGTACATGAAAAGCTGGGTGTGTCAGCACAAGGATGTGTAATCTTAGTGCTCGAGAGTCAGAGACACGTGCTTCCCAGGGCTTTCTGGCTAGCTAGTCCAGCCTAAACTGTAAACTCTAGGTTCAACAAGAGCACCCCAGTCTCAAGTAACAACTTGAAGAATAATTGAGAAGGACACTCACTATCTACCTCTGGCCTCTGCATGCACATTCACATATGTGCCCACAGACACACAAACATGCATACATACATGTGCATAGTACACATGTATATACAGGCAAAAAAAAAATAAAACAGTGGATTTTAAGGCTAACCTCCATGTTTACAAGGATTTCATTAGTTCAAAAACTCTAAGTGCTGGGCATGGTGGCACATACCTTTAATCCCAGCACTTGCGAGGCAGAGGTAGGAGGATAGCTGTGAATTTGAGGCCACCCTGAGGCTGAGCTAAAGTGAGACACTACCACAACCCCATGCTCCCCCCCAAAACCAAAACAAAATAAAAAATAACTCTAGCACATGTCGGGCATGGTGGCACACTCCTTTAATCTCTGTAATCCCTGTAGTGGGGAGGGAGAGGTAGGAGAATCCCTGTGAGTTTGAGGCCAGCCTGGGGCTACAGAGTGAGTTCTAGGTCAGCCTGGGCTAGAGTGACCCTACCTCAAATAAAACCCCAAATCTCTAGTACAATATAAGATAGAATTAGCAACATAGGGATTTGACTTATTTCTATTTGAAACTGAATATTTCTGAAGTACTGTGCTAAATGTGATATCAATTTTAAATATATAAGTTTTGGTGCTGTGGATTGAACCCAGGGACTCACACATACTAGCCAAGTGCCCTACCACTGAGTTACATCCCATCCATAGCCCTTTATGCATTTTGTAAGACAGGGACTCACTAAACCACCCAGGTTAGCCTTGAATTCCTTCTGTAGCCCAAGCAGACCCTGAACTTGCAACCCTTTTGCCTTACCTTCCCAAGCAGCTGGGATTACAGGCCTGTACTGCAAGGTCCAGCTAAATAAACATGCTATTTTATTAGAGCAGAAGAATTTCTAGCATTTTAATTTTTTTAAAAATGCAAATTTATCAAGTACTTTCTTTGTATTTGTTCGTACAATTACATGGCTTTCACTCTGTCTTGTTAACATGATGAATGGCCTTGATAATATCTCATGTATTCTAGCAACCTCGCAGTTCCTCATCATTCCAGGCACAGCTCGTGCTTGAGCCTCAGTGATACTTTATTTGGAATGAGTTCTTGTTTTCTTCCTTTCTCCCTCTCTTTGCTTCCTGACTTCCCACCTTCCCCTCTTCTCTCTCTCTCTTTTTTCCCTTTCTGCCTTTTTATTTACATTGACATTACTTTTTTGTCACTGGCTTTAGGCCTGCAAACAAATCCACACATAGATAAAATCAGCTTCAAAACATGCTTTTTTTCAGTTTTTAAAATTATTAACGTGATACAATTATTTATTATTTGAAAGATCTGCAAATCCAGGGTCCAAGTGTCTTTGTCCTCCTCCTTCCTTGCATTTTAGTCAATTTAACTATTTTCCTACTACAAGTTCCTGTTAATAAATCATGTCCTGTTAGCTTTTCACTCAAGGTGAAATAGGGTGACAATGGCTTTATACACTTCTTAAAGAAGTTCTTAGAAAGCCTCACAAGAGGGGTGGAGATTTAGCTCAGTGGGGGAGAGCTTGCCTAGCAAGGGCAAGGCCCTGGGTTCAGTCCTCAGCACTGAAAGAAAGAAAGAAAGAAAAAAGAAAGAAAGAAAGAAAGAAAGAAGGAAAAGAGAAAGAAAGAAAGAAAGAAAGAAAGAAAGAAAGAAAGAAAGAAAGCCCATACAAGAACCTTCAGGATCATTCAGCAATACATATTTTACAGAATTTTAAAAATACCCCCTTCATTTGTTATCAAATGTACCCCAAATAATTGACAATTATTTCTCCATTTCAATGAAATAAAATTTTTCTGAATGTTATTAATTTGAGTTTTCTTTTATTTCAATGATTAACACTACAAGATTATCAAAGAAACTGCTGTTGATAAACCAGATGTGGTGGCTCACGTTTCTAATCCTGGCACTTGGGAGGCTGAATAGGAGGCCAGGTTGTGCTACAAGGTGAGAGCTTGTCTTACAAAACAAAACAGCACTCAAGAAACTCCTCTCAAGCCTCTATAACTTTTCCCTAGTTTATTTATGCATATTTGTTAGCTTGCCTTTTCCTATGTTTTATTGATAACTTAGAAAATGCATGAAAGAAAAAAATCACGACTCAGTCCCGCAGCTGAAAGACAAGTATAGTTATTTTGATGTGTTCACTTGCATGTTGATTGCATAATCACAAGTAAGCCATATGTACAACTTTACATATTATCACTCATGTATGAATGTTGTAATGTGAATACCTTTTGAATAACATATTGATTTCTTCTCTGATAGATTACTAAGAGATTAATTTTTAAAATGGTGCTAAGCATTGAACCCCAAACCTTGCATAAACTGTAAATACATGCTCTACCACTGTTATATATATGTATATATGCCTAACTCCCAGTTTAAGATTTAAACAAATTCTGATATTTTTCTGTCTGTCAATTGCATTCCTTTTTACTCTAGGAATGTGGTATATAGAATATCACTTTCTTCATATGAAGATTTCTTTATTTGATTGATCTTTTTGACAACCCATTCACTGGAAAAATACATTAATTTCTTCTGTGCTTCTACATTCCTTTTAATTCTACCTAATTTATTATACTAATCAAGTTCACTTTCTTCATTAAATGTGGGTCCTCTTGATCTGTCATGTGGAATACCAACATTGAAATTATAATTCTGCTTCTGTCTGCTTGGATGTTCTGGAGTCTCCATGCTCTTGTTTACTAAGCTGCGTTACAAAAGCTTATACAGTGGCTTGATTTATTTCACTTTCATCAAACATTAAGACAGCAACTTTCCCTTCTTCCTTCCTTCCTCCCTCCCTCCCTCCCTTCCTCCCTCCCTCCCTCCCTCCCTTCCTTCCTCTTTCTTTCTGAATGTGAAAAGCATGCATATGTGTAGCGTGCGTGGTGTATGCATGTGTACATGCTGATGTAGCCCCCTGTGTTCCCCATGGGCTTGCCTGTGGCAGCCAGAGGAGAACATTGGGTGTTGTGGTAGTTTGAATATATGGCCCCCAACATATTCAATGTTTTATTACTTTATAGTTTGCATCTGCAATCACCTTCCTAGAGGCAATGTCACTGGGGGCCGGTCTTAAGGTGTTAATGGTGGGTTTGAGATTCCATTGTAAAGATATGCAAATGTGCCTAGCAGGAGTTCCTGAAGTGTGCTGTGTGACCTTTTAGCTGTAGTTTTGTTCTGTGTGCTGTGGTGGCTGGTTGGTTTTTCTCTCTCTCTGCTTGGCCCTGTGAAGGCAGGCCGCTTCTCCTGCCATTATGGAACTTCTCCTGGATCTGTAAGCTTCAGTAAATAATATCCCTTCCTCCATAACTGTGCCTGGTCTGGAAGTTCATCTCAGCGAACCTGAAGCTGTCTGCTACAGGTGTCCCCCTCAATTACTCACCTGTCCGTTTTTTATTGCAAAGGTGTCTCTTACAGATGGATTGAGATTCCAGACTTGAGTGGCCACACCCAGCTGTTTACATACATTCTGGAGGTTTGAACTCATACTGTCTCAGGCCCCTTTAGTGCCTCGTGTTTGAGCAGGAAGCACTTAACCACTTCGCACCTCTCCAGCCTGATGTTTTTTTTTTCCTAATTACACCATCAACACTCTCTAAGTTTCTTCTGTCGGAGTGGGAGTGCCTGGATCGCTTCTGCTGTTTCTTCATAGTGTTTACAAGTTTCATGAAATCTTTCTGTGTTATCCATGTTCTAGGGTGTAATTCTTCTTTATCTCTAATACCCTAATAGCAGATGGTTCTTGAGTTCTGTGGGGAATGTGGTCAGTTGTAATCCTTGCGTACATCTCACTGTCTAGGACTCTGTTCTCCTTTCTGCTTTGGGATTCTGTTCACTTTATTCCTATAACAACAATGTGGGGTTGTCTCTGGTTGGAGGTTTGTGTTTTTTGTCTGTACGGTTGCTGTAACTTTTCTCTTCTTCTTTTGGCCAGAAATAATGACTTTCTAAAAGGATTTTGTCAAAAAGAAATGGTTTTCAGTATTATTTATGGAATCCATAGGGAAATCTAACATAGAGTACTTGTGGGCAACCTTGTGGAGGTTCAGAGAAAGGCTGAAATATTCCACACAATCACTTTATCTCCCATCTTTTATTGACTGGATTTAAAAGTTGTGCTTCCAAGACTTTTATCACCTATTGACTATTTACCTGAGCAAGAATCAGCAAATCATGACCCACAGATCAAGTCTGACCCATCACATGGTTTCATAAGTGAACCTCGTCAGAGCACAGCTGAACCAGTTCACTTAAATATCATCTGCTACTGACATAAGACAGAGCTGAACAGTTGTGATGGATACATGACCTGTGAGGCCGGGCATAGTTGCCATCTTATCCTTCCAGGAAAAGTTTACTGACCTCTGTATAGATAGTCTTACTGAATTCTATGGTAGTCCAGCAGTTGCACGGCCTACCCAGAGTCACTACCTAGCAAGCTCTGCCAGGATCTGGTCCCATGTCAGTAGGCTCTGCCATCATCTTGTATATACACACTGCCATTTATACCTCCTCACACTTATCCTTGCCTTTCTCTTTTGCAGATGAGGAAACTGAGGAAACCTATCTGAGTTTAGATAGAAGGTGAAGAAGGAGGCAGGATTTGAACTCATGTCAGTCTAAAACAGCTTTCTTCATGCACCACCACCTATTACATTAGTCAACTTTCTTTCTTTCTTTCTTTCTTTCTTTCTTTCTTTCTTTCTTTCTTTCTTTCTTTCTTTCTTTCTTTTTCTTTTTTGGTTTTTCGAGGTAGGGTCTCACTCTAGCTCAGGCTGACCTGGAAATCACTATGTAGTCTCAGGGTGGCCTCGAACTCACGGTGATTCTCCTACCTCTGCCTCCCGAGTGCTGGGATTAAATGTGTGTGCCACCACGCCTGGCTATCTTTCTTTTTCTTTTTGGTACTGAATTGTGCCCAGGGCCAGCACTGTACCACTGACTTACACCCCCATCCCTTGACTCTTACAGTATTAAATGTACTTTTCCACAAAATCCCCTGAAGAGCAATGATTTTGAAAATTGGTCACGAAGACACTGAGCTCAAGTTCCCTTAGAAGAGTAAATCAAAGAGCAGACCTGGCTGGCATTTGACATTTATTTTGACCTGCCAATACTGTTTTCCAATCCTTAAAGCATGTGAAAATATTGCTTGCCTAACAAAGCAGTAATCTCTCAGGCCTCAGCTAATTCAGCACAGTCCAACACCATCTTTCTTCCTGTGTTTTGTTTCCAGATTATTAGGCAACAAATGTGAAATTTACTTCTTTCAGAATTTTACTATATAATCCCATTGGTTGACTAGAAGCATATAGCTGGGAAAAGAAACTGGGTATGACTTTTCACCTCTCATGACCTTTAGACATGGCATACTCCAGAAGCAGTTGTTTTATGATCCCAAAGATTCTCATTATCAAAGAGCAAGTAGCAATGTGTAGGACAGGTAGGTAACCCACATTCACCCTGTGCAGTCTAGAATTCCACCCAATTCTGGGGAGGAAATGACAGCCAGATGGAAGTGAGAGGAACTAGAGAGACAGCAGTGGCAGCAGGAGGATAAGGGCTGCAGATAGAGCAGCAGAACCTCCCTTGTAAGTTTTCACATGAGTCCCCCAGGTGCACGCAGAGGTCCATGGTGACATGCCTCATGTGTGAGATGAACATTGCATTGGTTTCACACCTGAAAAGCAGAGCCCTCTTCCGAGGACTGGCCAGGGGAAGGCACAGAGAGGGCACACAGCAGGACCACGAAGAGTACAGATTCAGGCAGTTTTCATCGTGTGGCCCAGTGGCCTCTGCACTGAAAGCCTCCACCCAGACTGCATAGCTGGAGGTGCATTCTACTTACTTGCTGGCTTATTTTCCCACTGGGTGAGATACAGCAGCCTGTATCTGCTTTGCCTGCTACAGGAATGTGCTGGTCCCTGGCCTCTGAGGCTTCTTGCTGACAGCACCTTCTACTGGCTGGGTGCCTGCTCTATTGATCGCAAGGAGGCCATTTTCAAAACCTCATGGGACAAGGGGACCTTTTCTAATTATGTTTCTGAAAGTCTGCGTTTGCCTCCCAGGCTGCCCTGACTTAAGGACTTGGGTCCTAACACAAGTTGCAGGTGAAATTCGCACCAGGAAGTCTGTCAGAGTTTTGGAACTGACACCAATAATTCCCCATGGACTATTTTTTGCAAAGGTGTAAAGTTTGTCCTCTGAAATTACTTTGGATATATTTTGCAGGATTTCACAGTCACTTGTAACAGGACCTGAGGAGCCTGGCAGAAGGCATGAGAAGAAGTCATGGTCTCTGTGCATGGTGTGCTTGTGTGTTTGTGGGTGCATGTGTGTACATGTATGTGTGGTGGACAGAGACAACCTTGCGTGGCAGCCTCAGCAATTCAGTCTACTTTCTTGAGACAGGGTCTCTCATTGGTCTGAAGATTGTCAGGAAGGCTAAGCTAGCTGGCCACTGTGCTCTAATGACCCACCTGCCTCAGCCTCCTCAGTGCTGGGATTATAAGCATGCGCCACCATGCCTGACTTTTTAAAAAATGTGGGTTTATCAACTGAGCTGTTTCCCCAGCCTCTCCCTCCACACATTTTCTTTTTGGAGATGGGGTATTGCTATGTAGCTTTGCCTGGTGTGGTACTCACTATATAGCCTGGGCTGACCTTGAGCTCATAGAAATCCTCTTGCCTCAGCATCTAGAGTGCTGGGATTACAGGCATGGACCACTATGCCTAGGTTGGACATTGTGATTTTTAAATAATATTTTTATTCATTTACTTGACAAAGAGAAAGAGGGAGGGAGAGAGAGAGAGAGAAAGAGAGAGAGAGAGAATGGGCATGCCAGAGCCTCTAGTTGCTGTAAACAAACTCTAGATACATGTGTCACCTTGTGCATCTGGCTTATGTGGGTACTGGGGAATTGAACCTGGGTCCTTTGGCTTTGCAGGCAAGTTCCTTTACAGCTAAGCCATCCCCCCAGTCCAGACATTATGATTTTTATAAGTACTTTTGAAATTCCCCAAAATATTGCTATCATAATGGTTATGCTTTTTTCTCCAAAAGCCACTATACCAGGACAAATATATCAACACATTTATTAATTATCTTGATTATTATTCTGCCAGCTTCCACATACTACTGGAAAGAATAATTTGCAGAGTGGGAGAGTCTAATGATGCAGCTAATGAGAGAATAATCAGGTGGCATTTCATTTGTATTAAACAGATTGTACTGAGCAGAATAAACAAAGAGATGCACTCAAGAAGCAAACGTACAGACTAGGTCCGAGTAAAAACCACTCATGTATGAGAGGCTGACCGAGTGACACCGAGTAGCCCAAAGACCTACCATTCTGACCCATTTTGATGAAAGTTGTGCCTGTGAGTGATTTGCAGGGTGTGGCATGGGTTGACTGCTTCAGTCAGCTATTCCACTTTTATCATCACAAATATGGGCAGTCTTAGCTTGTTTTCTACCACAGATGGGCTCAGTCATTTGTGTGGTTAATAGTTCTCAAGGTTGGGCAATGTAGCAGACAGCTTCAGGTTGGCTGAGATGAACTCCAGACCAGGCACAGTTATAGAGGAAGGGATATTATTTATTGATGCTTACAGATCCAGGGGAAGTTCCATAACGACAGAAGAAGCTGGCTTGTCTTTTACAGAACCAAACACAGAGAGCAAAGTCACAGCCAAAAGCCACAGCACACCTCAGGAACTCCAGCTAGGCACACTTTGCATATCTTTAGATTGAAATCCTAAACCCACCACCACACCTTAAGATCTGCCCAATGACACTGCCTCCAGCAAGGTGGCTGCAGATGCAAACTATAAACTAATAAAACACTGGATATATTGGGGGCCATCTATTCAAACTACCACAGGCAGTCTAACGAAGAGGGCCATGTCTGGTGGAGGTCTTCTTGCAGCATCATAACCTGATAGAAGACAGCAATGGAGATAAGAAACAAAGGGAAAGAGGGGCCATAGCCCCTCAGTAACAGGTAACCAATCCACTCCTTTGGACAATGGCAACAATCCATTCAAAAGGCAGAGCTTTTGAAAGTTTACAAGGGCAATTAATTTTCTTTTCTTGGGGTGAGTGTGTGTGTGCTCGTACACACGTGCATGCATGTGTGAAGGCACATATGTGGGTGTGTAGAGGTCGCAGGAAGATGTCAAGTGTTCTTCTCTACCACTCTGTTGTATTATTTTCTTGAGACAGAATCTCTCACTGAACCTGCTAATGGCTGTTTTCAGCCAGACTGGTTGACCAGAAAGCCCCAGGAATCTTTCCGTCTCCACCTACCTCAGTGCTGTGGTTACAATGCATGGACTGCCTGACTTCTTATGTGGCTGCTGGGAATTGAACTCAGGTCCTCAAGCTTGCACTGTAAGTATGCACTCTTACCTGCTGAGTCATGCCCCCGGCTCCAGTAATTCCATCTCAACAAAGGTCTAGGAGGGGCATTGACAGAGCCTGAATCATGATTAACAATAGAAAGATGCCTTGCTTTAAGAAGTAGCTGATTGCAAGAATAGAATAAACAAAACATATACAGATTGTATTTGTTTTTGTTGTGTTATTTTTAAATGCTAGAGCAATCAAATTATCCCACAGGCATGATAATGGGACCCTCTGGGAGCCAGCTGGGTCTGGTGTACTTGGGGTTGGCATTGACATAAACTGTCCCCAGGTAGCCTGCTTCTGGGACTAGCGATGGTTTCCCCAGTTCACTCCTGCAAGTTTGGAGTGTTTATTAAGGAGCCAGTGCCCAGACTGTATTAAGACTTAAGCTCAGGCTAATTTGCTCAAGAGCTGATTGTTCCAATGTCAGGCAGGTGCCTAGCTGGGAAGACATACAGACTTTCCAGGGTGTGGCTGTGGGCAGTCCAGAAGTGACAAGTGACAACTGGGAGAAGAGGAAGCTCTGAGGACACAATGGGGTGTTCTCCTGTATCCAGGAAAGGCGGACTTCACCCCTGGCACAGTGGGCCGTGGCTCACCCAGAGGACGAGCAAGTGTTGTCAGACATCTGCCCACCTGCTTCCTGCAGTCAGAGCATGAAGGAAATGCCTTTGGATTTCAAAGGGCTAAGATCAATGTTTGTGAACCCCAGGGAAGGACATGCAGGATCTAAGACACAGCCTGTTATTGGCAAGCCCTTGACTCTTGCATTGACTAACAGGGTTGATCAGGGAGCTTTGGCCTCAGCATGATGGAACAGATTGAACCGTGATCTTTCCAGAACGATGGATGCAAGGAGGGCCAGCAGATGGTTGACAGGGATCTGGCCAAGGCATTAATAGTGACACAGCCTCGCACTCGCAATTGCTTCATCAGCTGAAGCCCACACACTGCACTGAAGAGGGAGTGGGAAGCTCCAAGGTTGTGTAAGGACAAGCACAGTGCCCGGGTCCTGGCCCAGCTAAGCAGATTTTCCTTAATCTCCTAAACACTTGTCACAGGGGACAGCCCTAGAGAGCTGCACAGATTCTCTAAGAATGCTTCCGTTAGTTTGTATCATGTCTGCTCCTAGGCTAGGGTAATATTTGAAGCATACCAAATTAGAAAAGTTTACATATTTGGAAGTTGTTTTTCAATACTAACTTTCTAGGTTGTTGTTTGTCATCAATGATTATAGCTGTATAAATGGAATAAAATCAGTTGTATTAAGAAAACTTTACATTGGCAGGTTTTAATTAGGAGAAGAGGTGTTGGGGAACACCCACGCATATACATGAATGTGCATATTTGTATTGGACATCCCTTCTCTAAAATACTTGAAACCAAAAAGTGTTAGTGTATTTGGACTCTCTGTTCATACATAATTAACTAAGAAGATTGGAATCAAGTCTACTAAGAAAATTCTTTTATGTTTCATATTCTGTTTATACACACAGCTTGCAGGTGCAAATGAACTCCAGATGCATGCACCCCCTTGTGCATCTGGCTTATGTGGGTCCTGGAGAATTGAACTGGGATGCTTTGGTTTTTCAGGCAAATGCCTTAACTGCTAAGCCGTCTCTCTAGCCCCTGGTTTTGTATAATACATTTAATGTTCCTGCCAGTTTGACTGATATCTACCACATGATGTGAGGTGTAGAAATTTCCACATGCCACCACTTAACAGTTTCAGATTTTGGAGCACTTTTTATTTTGGAAATTTAGGCTAGGGAGGCTGAGTCTATGAATACATACCTGGACCCCACCCACAAATATTGTGACAGATCCATTCTCTTCCTTAACACTTTCAACTTGAGCTATTTCCTTAGTATTTCAGTTATAATGGTCTTTAGCTATGAAGCATAAAATATACATACAGTGAATTAAAATCAAGAGAAAGGTCCTTTTCATACAAGAAGAAATTAGAAGTTGGTGAGTTTCAGTTTAACAGCTAGACCGTGGCAGTGCCACATTGTATAAGTCCAGGATGGCTGCTGCAGCTCGAGCCTTCTAAGATGTCCAGAAAGAGGAAAAGGAGATGCTGAAGAGGGCAATGTTCAACCATCAGTCTGCTTACGTCTCATAATCCTGAATGCGGACCATGTGACACCGTGTGTGGCCATCTCCAGCAGGGAGGACTCTCCAGCAGGGACAGGAAGGTCAAAGCTCCCACAGTACTTACCTTTTGGAATGTCACAAAAGAGTTCTCCATTTGTCTTGTTGAGCCTCACTGAGAAGACCACGTTTTATTCTGTGTGGTTGACAACCAGTAGAGACCATGCTGTGTATTCTACTGGTTGGCAACATGTAGAGGCCACACTTTATTCTGTCAGGTTGAGCCCCACAGTACAGACCACACAGTAGAGACCACACTATCCCATCTGGTTGAACACCCACAGTACAGACCATGCTTTATGCCATCTGGTTGACCGCCACAGTGCTTAGAAGTAACAGAGGAATGTTCAGTAGTAATTGAGAAGTGTCTATCACACCCTCCAAGAACCAAGGGAAGGGAGGAGCACTTACAGTTGAGGCCACACTTTATTCTGCCTCTGTTCAATTCTTCATGGATACAAGCAGTCACTAAGTGTTGGCCCTTAGAGATAGCCTTTTGTAATACTTTTTTTTTTTTTTTTTTTTTAGTTTTTCAAGGTAGGGTCTCGCTCTAGCTCAGGCTGACCTGGAATTCACTATGTAGTCTCAGGTGGCCTCGAACTCATGGCAATCCCCCTACCTCTGCCTCCCAAGTGCTGGGATTAAAGGCATGAGCCACCACGCCCGACCTTGTAATACTTTTTCATGAAGAAGAGACTCATTTTAATTAAACCGGCATTGAGTGGCACCAAAACTCAGATGTCAGCTCTGCAGAGTAGAAATGATTCCACTTCCTTCTGTTTCCTGTGTATGTGTGTGCATGTGTGTGTGCATGTTCATGTGCGAGATAGTAGGCATGCCACTGGGTGTGTATGAAGGTCATAGAACAACTTTGGGGTTGTCCCTTGCCTTTCTATTTTGTTCAAGGCAGGATCTCTCTGGAGCTTACTCTGCTATTTGCTGTGTTGCCATGAGCTTCTGGAAAATTCTCTTTTCTCTGCCTTCCATTTCACTGTTGGAGTGTTGGGATTACAGAAGCCGAGCATGGACAGCTTTTTTTTTTTTTTTTTTTTTTTTTTTTTTTGGTTTTTCGAGGTAGGGTCTCACTCTGGTCCAGGCTGACCTGGAATTAACTATGTAGTCTCAGGGTGGCCTTGAACTCAGGGCAATCCTCCTACCTTTGCTTCCCGAGTGCTGGGATTAAAGGCGTGCACCACCACGCCCGGCTAATGGACAGCTTTTTACATGGTATCTGGAGATGGATAGAACACAAGTACTTCAGGCTTGAGCAGTGAGCACTATCCACTGAGCAACCCATCTTCTCAGCCAGAATCCACTGTTTAATAATGTAAACTTGGAGTCTTCCTTGGAGGTCTCCACTCCATTCTCCAGCAGTTCCACTAAACATGATGGAGAGTGAAAGCTCAGTGCCGGACAGCAGCCTTGCTGGCAGGACATTCAGGAAACTGCAGGATATCTGGGTGCACCTGAGCTCCACGAAGAGCCATGTGAAGAGTCCCTGAAGCATGGGCTCCTGAGACCTGCAGTGCTGAGTCTCACATGAGTCTTATATAGGCTTAGCATTAATGTCTCTGGGATTTTGTTTCTCCATCTGTGAAATGATGAAGTTAGATTAGGAGACCTAACTAGCTAGTTAATTGTATATTTAATTTTGGTGTTAAGGGCTTGAACCCAGAGCCTCCACGATGCTAAGCACCTATTCTACTACTGAACTGTATCTCTGCTGAGACTTTCTTTTGAGTTAAGATCTTCCTGGGCTGCCTTCAAATACATGATTCTTATTAGGTTTTCAGTATCAGGCCTAGCCTATTACTTGGGAGGGCACAAGCCTTAGGAGGAAAACTAACTACTGTTGTCTGGCTGAATGAATACATCATGCCCACCAAACTGTCCTCTTTGGGCGCATATATTAATGCTACTCTCACTTTTGGTTAACAAAGCTTCTCTTTTCAGATGACAATGACCACTGGGGTGACTCAGAACTCACTAGAGTGCTGAGAAGTGACAGTGGAGTGTTCGACACTAATTGAGACATGTCTATAGCATCCTCCAAGGCTCAGGGACCATTGTGGAAGAAGTGGTGGAAAGAATGTAGGAGCCAATGGAAAGAGTGCTTACACTACTGTCCTCTAGACACACAACGGGGCCTTGATATTCGTGACCCCCACAGTGGCTGATGCTACCTACACAAGACCTGAATAATAGGAGGAAAACATATGATGACATCAAAATAGAAGAGAGACTGGTCAGAAAGAAGAGGGATTGTGTGGAGGGGGGACTTGGGAGGGGAAAAGAGAGGATGGTTGAGGGGGACTATGATCATATGTATTGTTTATATTTATAGTAGATGTTAATAAAAAGGTTTTTAATAAATTTATTTTATTTTTATTTATTTGAGAGTGATAGAGAAAGAGGTAGAGAGAGAAAGAGAGAATGGGCTCACCAGGACCTTCAGCCATTGCAAACAAACTCGTGCCCCCTTGCGCATCTGGCTTATGTGGGTACTGGGGAATCGAGCCTCAAACCTGGGTCCTTAGGCTTCACAGGCAAGCGCTTAACCGCTAAGCCATCTCTCCAGCTCCCTAATAAAAGGTTTTTTTTTTGGTTTTGCAAGGTAGGGTCTCACTCTGGTCCAGGCTGACCTGGAATTAATTATGTAGTCTCATGGTGGCCTTGAACTCTCAGCGATCCTCCTACCTCTGCCTCCCAAGTGCTGGGGTTAAAGGCGTGCGCCACCACGCCTGGCAATAAAAAGTTTTAAAAAGCCAGGCTTGGTGGCTCACGCCTTTAATCCCAGCACTCGGGAGGCAGGAGGATCGCTGTGAGTTTGAGGCCACCCTGAGACTACATAGTGAATTCCAGGTCAGCCTGGACCAGAGTGAACCCTCCCTAGAAAACCTCCCCCCCCAAAATAAAAAAGGTTAAAAAAATTCATTATACTTCTGCTTCAGCCTTCTTGGTGCTGGGACAAGCTCTGAGACCTGTTTTAAGTATAAAAGATAATTATTTTTAAAGGTGTAATATAAATTTGCATGTTTTATTGGATTAGATGGATTAAAGATGGATATAACTTGAGGATTTGATATCATCCATTAAGTTGACTATTACAATAAAAATAAAATAAAATAGTGGTAATAATTTTTCTTTAAAATAGAAGTTTCATTTCCTGCATTTCATACACAGCTTTTAAAATGTGACCAGCTTGGCAAACTACAAAAGCCTGAGTCTGAAATCAATCAGCAACATTGAATGTACACATGGAAGTTCTTATTCAAAAGCACAACCTCAACTAAGTACAGGTCAACAGCTATCAACAATTATGAGCTGCTAAATCTACATGTTCTGCCCAGATCTCTCTGCTGAGCAAGTCCAGCCAGCCACTGAACAACTGGACCAGAGGAGCCTGCTGGTCAAGTTGAAAGCTGAGCACTCTTCTGCAAACATGCTTCTCCTGAATGTTCTAGATCAATGAACAAATCTTCTATCCAGCCTCCTCATTAGAGCTTCAAACATACTCTCTCTCTCTCTCTCTCTCTCTCTCTCTGTGTGTGTGTGTGTGTGTGTGTGTGTGTATCTTCATTTTTCCTTGCACACCCAGCAGCACTAACCTGGCTGTCCCCATTGCTTGCCACCAGTAGCCACCAACCAGTGTCCCTTCCTCTGGTCTTCCACTCCACTCTGTTTTCATGGCCTTTCTGAAATGCAAGAATTATTCTTCCATTTTCCAAATGTTTCTTGAGTAGCTCCTACATGCCAGAAACTACGAAGCACTTGGGGATTCAGTAGTAGATTAAGCAGTCTGCCTCCATGGAACTTAAACTGTGGGACAGATGGAGAGTAGACAAATGAGCAAGGGATATGTGATAAGACAGGATGAGTGCCGTTAAGAGTTGTGAAGGGGCTGGAGAGATGGCTTGGTGGTTAAGGTACTTGCCTGCAAAGCTGAAGGACCCAGGTTCTATTCCCCAGTATCCACATAAGCCACATGCACAAGGGGGTGCATGTGTCTGGACTTCGTTGGCAAGGGCTGGAGGCCCTTGAGCACCCATTCTCTCTCTCTATCTGCCTCTTTCTCTCTCACATAAATATATTTTAAAAAGAGTTGTGAAGCAGGACAAGGAATTAAGATGTGGAGGAGAACGAAGGGAGAAGCAAACTAGGTGACTGTCAGAGGGAAATTCCTACTCTTTTGGTGTTCCAAGAAGAGCAGGAGGCCAGTGGGGCTGGCGTGGAGGAAGCCAGCCAGGGAGAGGTGATGATGAGGCCTTAGCAGCCAGTGAACGCTCCATACAGGGAGCAAGGAAGCCCAATCTTGTTTGCTGGTGGTCTCTGCTGTGTAGGAAATGACTCGCATGGGTCAAGAACAGTAGCAGGGACATCCATAAGGAGGCATACATAGTTTTAGCAAGAAATGATAATGGGCTTATTTTATTGTGTTTCATTATCACAATCAGATAGAGATAATATACAATGTACCACCTTACTCCAGAGTGCAGATGAGTGACATTGGGAATACTGATGTTGAGGTGTGGCCATTACCACTGTCCCTTTGAAGGGCTTTTCTAGCTTTTCAAACATATATTATACACCCTTTAAGCAGCCACTCCCTCTTCTTCCCATTTCTCCCTCCCCTCGGGCTCTGGTTACCTCCATTATGTTTTCTCCCTATAAATTTGATGATGTTCGTACCTCACAAAGCACAGGAATGTTTCTTCTGTCTTTAATGTGGAGTGCTTCAAGGATTTGCATGTCATCCTGCTGCGGTCATGATAAACTCTGTGTCCCTCCAGGTTTAGGACATGTGCTATTGAAGCGAGCCCTGGCTTATCACTTCAAAAAACCTCCTCATGGTTTGTCCATATTATAACACGAATCTTATTCCTTCTTAATGTGAATCATGTTTCATTTTTCAGTTTCTTTTTGGTAGACCATATACTTAGCCCTTATTAAAGATGAAAATGAAATTTACACTATTGAAACTGATTTTTGTTTAGTTTTGCCTGAAGAATTAGATCATGGCTGAATATTTGATATGCCAGAGTTAGAGCACAATCAACACTCTTTAGAATTGACTGATAATTTGATTTTATAGTCTTCAGTGCTGAGACTATCACTTCACATAAATACATAGTACAAAATAGCCCAGGTATGCTTAGTGCCATTTCAGAAATATACAGAAAGTCCGTCCTCATGTCAAGCCAGATTGCTGGATCACATGGTATTTCTGGTGGATTTACTCTGAAGAAGAGACAAGAGAGGCATGTCTTTTGCTTAAAAGGATTTTGCCCGAAGGACAAATTTCTATTAATATGATTTAAGCATTCCTTATTGTAGACAACTTTTGTTACAGAAATAAACAAATGGGATTACATCAAACTAAAAAGCTCCCACACAGCAAAGGAAAAAGGAATGAAAAGACTTCTTAAACCATGGCAGAAAATACTCATAACTCTATACCTGACAGAGGGCTAATGTCTAGAATATATAAGGAACTCCTACAACTCCATAAGAAAACCCCTAAATCATCTAAAATAGGGAGAAAAATGCTAGCAACCTGGAAAGCTAGGTAGGAGGATCAATGAGTAGGTAGGAGCTTGAGGCCAGCCTGGTCAACATAGGGCAAAAGACACAAATAGCTACTGGGCAAAAGAAAGCACAAAAGACCCAACATGACCTAGCACCAGAGAGAAGACACACATCAAAATAGCTGTGAGATGACCTTCCTCCAGTGAGGATGGCTGTTATCAAAAGGATGAAAGATAGGGGCTGGGGAGATGGCTCAATGGGTAAAGCACCTGCTGCATAAGCACGAGGACCTGAGTTCAGACCCCCAGCAGCCATGTAAAATCTGAGCAAGGCAGTGCATAGCCCTAGGGCTGGGAAGGTGGAGACAGGAGGATCCCTAGAGCTTGCTGTTTAGCTAGTCTAGCCGGATCAAAAAGTTTAAGGTTAGGAGACGCTGCCTCAGAAAAAGAAGGTGGAGAGAGACTGAGGAGGACATCCAATGTCAACCTCCACATGCATTCGCACACATGTGTACTCTCACACATGCACACTCACACGTACACAAACACACAGACCATACATGCACATGCAAAAATGAAAGGATGAAAGAGAAATGCTGGCAAAGAGGAGGAGAAATGGGAAATCTTGCCCCTTGTCGGTGGGAATGTAAATTACTACGGCCCCTGTGAAAAATGGCATGGTGACTGGGCAATCAATGAAAACTAGAACTTCCATGTGACTCAGTAACTCCACAACTAAGTGAAGTATACACCCAAGGAGAAGACATCAGGATGGGGGAGAGCACCATTCTCCATAGCCAAGAACTAGACACAATGTCCCTTGATTGGTGAATAACAAAAGAAAATGTTGTTGTACACACAATGGAACACTGTTCTACAATCCAAAGACTGAAATCCTGTCATTTGTGACAACTTGAATGGACCTGGAAGGCATCACACGAAGTGAAATCAGCCAGGCACAGGGAAATGTCATATGATTTCATTACAATGCAAAAATCTTAACAAGCTGATCTTAGAAAAACAGCAGAACAGTGTTTGCCAGAGGCTGGGGATAATGGTGGGTTCTGGAGATTAGACGAGATGTACAATGGGTACAGTCATGTTTAGTTGGGCTTATTTTCTGTGTGCTATTACATATAAGAGTGATTAGAGTTAACTAGATTGTATCATATATTTCAAAATATGTAAAAGAGATGATTTTGAATAATCTCACCTCAAGGACATGAACATCTGAGATGACAGATAAGCAAAATATCTGGTATGACCATTACACAATGTAGATATGGTTCAAGTATCACACTGTGCCCCACAAATATGCACAGTTGTTGTGTCAACTAAAAAGGGACTGTGCTGATCTTACGTTTAACAATCTGGCACAATCTGCCAGTCCCACACCCAAAATTCTAGTGATTTTCTTAGAATCCCTAGAACAAGCTTCTCTTCCTTCTTCTCCATTCATCCCTCCCCCTCTTCTTTTTTTAAAATTTGTTATTTAAATAGGATCTCACTCTGTAGCCCAGGGTGGCCAAGAATGCAGTATATAGCTGAGGTTGACACTGAACTCATGGCACTCCTCCTGTGTCAGCCTCCCAAGTGCTGGAATTAGAGTTTTGAGTCATAATTCACAGCCTGGATTAGGTTTCCTTTCCTTCCTTCCCTCCCTCCATCCCTTCCCTCCTCCCTTCCCTTCCTTCCTTCCTTCCTTCCTTCCTTCCTTCCTTCCTTCCTTCCTTCCTCTTTCCATACCTCATACAATGGTATCCTTCCTTCCTTCCTTCCTTCCTTCCTTCCTTGTGTGTATATATAATGTGGTGTGTGTTTATAATGTTGTGTATAATGTGGTATGTGTGTATATATAATGTGGTGTGTGTGTGTATAATGTGGTATGTGTGTATAATGTGGTATGTGTGTATATATAATGTGGTGTGTGTGTATAATGTGGTGTGTGTGTATAATGTGGTATGTGTGTATATATAATGTGGTGTGTGTGTATAATGTGGTGTGTGTGTGTATAATGTGGTGTGTGTGTATAATGTGGTGTGTGTGTATAATGTGGTGTGTGTGTATAATGTGGTGTGTGTGTGTATAATGTGTATGTGTGTGTGTATAATGTGGTGTGTGTGTATAATGTAATGTGTGTGTGTATAATGTGTGTGTGTGTGTATATGTGTGTGTATAATGTGTGTAATAATGTGTGTGTGTGTGTATAATGTGTGTGTGTGTATATGTGTGTGTGTGTATAATGTGTGTGTATGTGTGTATGTATAATGTGTGTGTGTGTATAATGTGGTGTGTGTGTATGATGTGGTGTGTGTGTATAATGGTGTGGTGTGTGTGTATAATGTGGTGTGTGTGTATAATGTGGTATGTGTGTATAATGTGGTGTGTGTGTATAATGTGGTGTGTGTGTGTATAATGTGGTGTGTGTGTATAATGTGGTGTGTGTGTATAATGTGGTGTGTGTGTGTATAATGATGCGGTGTGTGTGTATAATGTGTGTGTGTGTATAATGTGTGTGTGTGTATAATGTGGTGTGTGTGTGTATAATGTGGTGTGTGTGTGCTGTACACATGTGTATGTGTCCATGGAGTGGTCTGAATGCTCACCTGTGCAGGCCACAGGGGAATATCAGGTGTTCTAGTCCATCATGCTTCTGCCTGGGCTTATTTGAGTCAGAATCTTACTGATTCAGGAGATTGCCATTTTTGGGCACCCTAGCAATTCTCTGGTATCTGCTTCCCTACCAAAGTGGGGTTCCAGATGTGTGTGGCCATGCCCACCTGTTTTGTGGGTTCTGGGCATAGAACTCCACCAGTCTGATAGGCCCTCTCAGGCCCTCATGCTTGCACAGGAAGTGCTCTTAACTGCTGAACCATCTCGCCAGCCCTCAGGTTAGGGTTTCTAATGCATCTTGCTCTTCCTTTGTTGGGTGCATCTCTTAACCACAGTGTTGGTGTTCAGTGGCCCATGCCTCCCTTTACGTGTTAAGTGCTGTGCCCAGCAGACCAGACAATTCTCAGGTGGAAGGGTACCTGCAGAGTAAGTGCACAAAGAAGGCCGAGCCATGAGTCCACTCCCTGAGACAGAACACATTCAAGCACCAGATAACCTAAATGTGCAGTGTGGAAGGCTTGGGGCAGATGAAGTGGACAAGTGTGGAACCCAGGGCCTGTTAGAGCTCTCCTGGGAAACAGTCACAACTAGTTTGGCTGGCCCTGTAGCTCAGTTTGTAGAGCATTTGCCTAGCTTGTCCTGGGTGCCATCCCTGGCACTGCATAAACCAGACTTTGATGCATTCCTGTAATTCCCGTACTCAGGAGGTAGAGGCAGGTGGATCAGAAGTTTAAGGTCATCCTCAGCTACAGTGTGAGGTGGAGCCCAGCCTGGGACACATGAGACATTGTAAAAAAAAAAAGAAAAAAAGAAAGAAAGAAAAGAAATAAAGAAAGAAAAAGAAAGAAAGAAAGAAAGAAAGAAAGAAAGAAAGAAAGAAAGAAAAAAACTAAAAATAATTAAAAGCATTTAAAAGCTGTGTAGGGCTCTGCAGGTTAAGCCACCATCCTGTGTGGTGCCAATGTGGAACCATTTGACAGTTCTGCTCTATAAGGATGGCTTCACGTAAGGCATCCCTGCAGAATTTTTTTGTTTGAAGTAGGGTCTCATTTTAGTCCAGGCTGACATGGACTTCACTATATGGTCTCAGGGTGGCCTTGAACTCATGGTGATCCTCCTACCTCTACCTCCAGAATGCTGGGATTAAAGGCATGCACCACCATGGCTAAGCCCTTTCCCCCCAGAATATTTTCAACTGTTCTGGTCAAACAAAACACTTTGAGTTTCTAACTCTTGCTTTGGAAATGGAATCTCCAGAGAAAGCCAGACAGCTCTGAAGCTCACGGCACTTGAATGCATCTTTGCAGAAGTGAAAGTCAGATTTTAAAAAAATTATTTAAATATATATTTTTTATTTATATTATTCTGATTTTACATTCATAGTATTGGTTCCATTGTCCTCCTCCCTGTTCTCCCACTTTCAAAGGGAAAGTCAGATTTGAAGAGAGAATGACTCCCAGGACTGCTCTCCTATCTTCCAGGGAGGGATCTTTGTCAAAGCCCAGGAGGGGTAAATCACTCTCACGCTGTTAAATCCTAGCCTGATGTTGCAATCCATCACCGCTCCCCTTTCTGCACTGGTGGGTAAAAGCCCAGAGCCACTTTGTGACCTGGCTTCAGCAGATGAGCCAAACCTTACTCTGCCTATCGGGAATCTTTAGCTCACTCTTATATTCCCCACTCTTCCCCCGCCCCCCCCCGAAAGCCTCATGTGACATGTGTTATGTAAGAACGCACTGTTTTTAGTTAACTTAATCTGACTGCTTGGGTACTGTATAACATTCCACGCTGGTTTTATGCCTTCATTGCCAGGTATTTGGGTTATTTTCATTTTCCTCTATTAAAATAATATTAATATTAATGGCCACTAGTGTGCATTCATGAAGAGGCACTGGTAAACAGGACTATTGGGTTGTATGTATGCTTAGTTTCAATACTATTGTTTCTTAAAATGTATGTATTTATGTTTTGCAGTGTTATGGATTGAACCCAGGGCTTTATGCATACTGTGTTCTGCACTCCCATGATGATTGTAAGCACTCTACCACTGAGCTTACCTCCTCAGCAAAATATTTTTGCTGTTGTTTTCCTGGTGTTGGGCCTATAATCCAGGGCCTTTTATTTTCAACTCTGAGGTATTGCCAAACCACTCTTCAAAGTCATTATTTCAATTTACATCCCACCAGATTTGTATGAGATCCCATTCTCATGTCCTGCTGCCATTTAGCATGATCCTAACCCCTAACATAGTGGGTTAGATCATTTCATTTTGTTCTATGATTCTCTGACCACTTCTGATAATGTATTTGTTTAAATCCACATTTGCTCAATTGTGGTTTTGCTTTTGTGAATTTTCAACACATATTTGCTGGTTTTCTTCTTCTTTTGCATGTGCATGTGTGTATGTGGGCACAGCTGTGTGTATGTACACATACATATGCACATGTGGGGAGGACAGAGGACAACGTGAGGAACACCATCTGCCTTTTATTGGAACAGGGTCTCTCTTGTGCTGGAGCGCACCAATTAGGTTAGGCTGGCTGGCCAATGAGCTCCAGGGGCCTCTGACTCTGTCTCCCCGGCACTGGGATTACAGGCACGCACCACCATGCCTGGCATTTCACATGGGTTCTGGGGGTTAAATGCAAGTCCTCATGTTTGTGTGATAAACACTGCCCACTGAGCAATCTCCCTGCCCTTCCTCGCTTGTTTTCTGTTATATTAGTTACTTTCCTATTGAACGATGACAATGAGGCAATTCATTTGCTCAGTAACTTTTTCTAACTACTTTTTTTTTTTTTCAAGATAGGGTCTCTAGTCCAGGCTGACCTGGAATTCACTATGTCATCTCAGGGTGGCCTTGAACTCATGGTGATCCTCCTACCTCTGCCTCCGGAATACTGGGATTAAAGGCATGTGCCACATGCCTGGCTTCTAATTACTTCGTGTGTGTGTGTGTGTGTGTGTGTGTGTGTGTGTGTGTTGTGGCTTATGCACATGTGTGTGCCCACATGATGTCCCAAACACTTGTCTGCAGTGGACTGTACTTGCCTGTGGTGGCCTGATTGAAGCCTTAGGTGTCCTGCTTTATTGCTCTTCTGTCCTGTTTTGAGCCAGGGTCTCTTACTAATTCTGGAACTTGCAGGCTCTGATGATTTTCTGTTTTTTGCTTCCCTATAGGACTGGGGTTATAGGAGTGTGTGGCTACACCCAGGATCTAGAGGTTGGTACTCTGGAAAACTCAGGTCCCTTACAGCTCTAATATGTGTGCAAGAAGCACACTTAACTATTGAGCCATCTCTTCAGCCCACTAAGTAATGTTTTTATTGGATATAATATACACGGCAAAAAGCTCATCCCTTGGGGCTGGAGCAATGGCTTAGTGGTTAAGGCATTTGCCTGTGAAGCCAAAGAACCCAAATTCTACTCCCCAGGACGCATGTAAGCCAGATGCACAAGGGGCACATGCATCTGGAGTTCATGTGCAGTGGCTGGAGGCCCTGGCATGCCCATTCTCTCTCTGTCTCTCTTCTCTCTCTCTCTGTGTTTGCAAATAAATAAATAAAAATTTTTAAAAAGCTCATCCCTTTAAAATGTTCACCCCTCTGTTTTTATCTGTATATTCCCAAAACTGTGCAACTACCCAGCCAGCCATGCACACTATCTAACTTCAGTCCACTTTCATCATGGCCAAAAGAAAACCCGTATCCATTAGCCCATTTGCTCCCCCCTCCCAGCCTCAGGCAATTGCCAATCTGTCTCCTGTCTCTATAGATGTGTTCCTTTCAGACATCTCTTATAAACGAATCATACAATAAGTCCATTTCAAATGACAAATGGGTATTTTAATGAACTGTAGAATAATTTTGTATGTTTGAATTATATAAGTGGCCCATTGTGCTTAGCTGTGTTTTACTTTCATTGAAATGCCACTTTTTTTCTTCCGCTATAAGTTATGAGGGACAAATACGTGTTTTTAAGTCCTGGCTTTCTATCCCTGGTATCTGTCACCTTAAAGGATTCCCCACAGCTCCAAACTCCCCTTTGAAAAGCACTGGCCTAAAGCAATCATAGTCTAAACACCAATCTCGTAAGAGCAGCGCTAACATCCAGCATTGTTTACATTTGGCTGAACTAAAAGGGGTCATTCCATGAAAGAGTCAAGGACTGGAAAAGGAAATGGCTTGGAACAAGTCTAAACTATGTAATGTTTAAAAATTCAGGAAGTATATGAGAACTTCCAGCTATTGTCAACTGCATGATTGAAAAGAGATCAAGTGTTTGGGTATCTAGCCAAATCAAAGTTCTTTTAGGGACAAAACCATAAAGGGTATATTTGTGTATGTATAGACCTAGACCATGCAGTGCAACAAAAGAATATAAACCATAAAATCCCTGTAGGAAATGCTTTCTTTGAGAACTGAAGGAGCAGCTAGGGAAAAGCAAGCCCGGGTGGTCCCTACTGGACTGGAGTTTTACCTTCAGCAGACTTCAAGCATTGGGTTAAGTTGAGGTGCATTCACTCTCATCATCTAGTAGAATACAGCAATGCTGGCATAGTCTGTTGTTCTAACAAATGATAGCAGTGGTTATTGGTTTTCTTTGTACATTCTCACAGGCAAATGTTGTTCTTAATTTCATGGGTTAGAGTTCAGTTTGTGTTGTTTGCACTGGAAGTCCTTTTCTTTTTTTTTCTTTCTTTCTTTTTTTTTACATTGCAATACAAGTTATTCCTATATATGTTCCAGTATTAATTCTGTGTTAGTTTTCCTTCTGAAATATAAACTCTAATAGATGTTTTGTAATACACCCAACATTTCACACATCCCCACCAGGGCTTAACAAATACTATTTGCTGTCAGGCACAGATAATGACCGTGGACAAGTTATACAGGCTGACATCTTCTCACGGGAAGTGTATGTATATCTCTCAGCAAGCAGTAGATCTGAGCGTAAACAGGATTGCAATATAAATGCAATATATTTTCTTGACTTGAAACTTCCCCTTATTTTTCACCAGTTAGCCTCATCTATTTATGGTGCTTTTAAGAAGAAAATTGCCTAATCCTCTAGTGGTCTCTTGAAGTAAGAATAAGGAGATGCATGAGGCATCTGTGGTAACACTTCAGTAACCTCGGCTAACAGGGGCGTACAATCAAAACCAAAGAATCTTTCCAAAGAACTAAAGTTTATTACATTCTGTCACATCCATAAACTAAAGCTTCATACTAGGTGTTTCATGTCAAGGGACCCCTGGTCTGTATCTATGTCTCATTTGTAATGGATGATGTACACAGAGTGTACAACATGCTCTAAACAGCCAGTGCAGACAGACTTGAAACTATTGTGAATCCTCTTGTTTTCTTTATTAATTGTCTTCTTGAGATTTTATTTTTGATTTTTAAGATAGGGTCTTTCTTTAACCCAGACTGACCTGGCACTCACTCTGTAGTCCCAGGCTGGCCTCAAACTCACAGCGATCCTCCTACCTCTGCCTCCTGTATGTTGGGATTAAAGAGGTGTGTGATAGTCAATTGTCCAGCTTCTGTAAATTTACACACTTCAAAGCATTTAGATGACCAATCAATAATTCCAAAGGGTTGCACCCCAGGTACTCACGGAGATCCTCAGTTCATAGCCTGCTAAAAGCACAGTTTAAGCAGTGAACAACTAGAGAGGCGATTTCAAGAACATCCAAATCATTGTCTTCCTACATCCCTCCATGTCCGTTTCCTATCACTGCAGGACCCCCTCCACGGAGCTTGTTCATTTCCTATCACTGCAGGACCCCCTCCACGGAGCTTGTTCGTTTCCTATCACTGCAGGACCCCCTCCACGGAGCTTGTTCCGTTTCCATATCACTGCAGGACCCTCTCCACGGAGCTTGTTCCGTTTCCATATCACTGCAGGACCCTCTCCACGGAGCTTGTTCCAGGCCTGCCTGTGTTGTATGGTGAGACTATATTGCAGAAATATAAAACGAAACAAGTACAAGAAGAGGACTGCAGTGGTTTAGGCTCATGATGTTAGCATCGCCTTGACTTCTGTGTTCCACTGCGGGCCAGCGTGAAGAGCGGAGCTGGGTACCTTCATGACCTACTGTGTTCTTCATGCTGACTTTTGGGTTCTCTTAGTTCACTTGATACACAGAGCTATTGAGCTGGACCCCTGGTGACCTTTCTCTTCACACTCTCCAGTGACCCTTCATCACCGACTTTCTCAAACATAATGGTTTGCTTGAATCTGGGTCTTCAACAATGGCTAATGTTTTTTTATATATATATATTTTTTTATTTATATTATTTTGATTTTACATTCATAGTAAAGGTTCCATTGTCCTCCTCCCTGTCCTCCCTCTTTCAAAGGGATCCTTGTCAATGGGGAATGTGGGTCAAGCATTGTGAGGTTAGTTAAGAGTTCTGGGGGGTTGGCCCCAGTCTCTGTGCATAATGCCCCAACTATGACTCTAACAATCTTTCCGCCCCCTCTTCCGCAAGTTTCCCTGAGCCACATTGGGGTCATTTTAGTTCTGCTTCAGTGATGCGGTTTCGGGAGCCTCTGTGTCTCTGGATATCTGGCTTAGTTGGAGTTGGATGTTCTCTGTGTTTATCTCCTTCGGCCTTTTGCTGGTGTCATGATCGCCATGAATACTGAACTCTTGCCCTTCCCCTGCATTGTTCTATGGTTTCAGCTGGGGACCTGGTGAGGTGTGGTTAGCTGATCCTCCCTTCAGGTTTGATGTCCACCTGAAAAAAGATAAAAAAATTCTCCATCGGAGAGAAAAGTTAGTACTAGGTAGAAAGGATGACCATCTATGTTTTGGAGGGAAATTTGTATGCGTTGGCTCTCTTCTAGCCCCCATTTGGTGGTATCTTGATCTTGGAGACTGAGCTCATTTTTTGTTCCTGGTTTTGACTTATTTCCCAGTTCCAGCAATGAGTTCCATTCCACTGAGTGGATCTATTAGCCAAAACAAGAGCAGTTGGTTACCCACCATGGCTAATGTTTTGAGTGCATTCATCATGAAAATTGAATTTGTTTTAAAAAGCTCAGCATTGCTAAGACCTAGAAACTACTTAAGCGTTCTTCTGTGGGCACATGGATAAGTAAGTGATGGTATATCCATGCAACATAATCTGCTTAGCACTGCGATGTGGAAGAAGCCAGTCTCACGGATGACATGCTGTATGGTTCTCTTAATCTGAGGCATGAGGAATGGTACAACTATGGAATGAGAGAAAAGATGGACAGTAGTTGGGTGGGAAGGAGAAGGAGTGGCCAAATTGGAAACAGGAGAAAATTCTTTAGGGTCTGTTGGAATGCTGTATTATGGTGGGTTTTTTTTGTTTGTTTGTTTGTTTTGTTTTTGGAGACAGGGTTTCATGTAGCCCAGATAGGTCGAGCACATTGTGTAGCTAGCAGGGTTGGTATTGAAAACCATATATTCTGACCTCCACTCCACATGTTACAGGGATGTGTCAACACACTTGACTTCTCCATCATGTTTGTGAAAGAATCTTGCACATGTTTTAAAGAATCTATGCATATGCTTAACTCATAGATTTTTGTATCCATGTGGATTCTGTTCTATGTAGACTTTAAAAAATGAGCAACTGAGTAGGAGAAAACATTAGAAAATACATATTTGATAAAGGCATATATCCAGAATTTATAGAGAAGTCTCAATATTTACTAATAAGAAAGCAAGCAATAAGATTAAAAATAGCAAATGCAGGATTAAGGAGGGGCTCAGGCAGAAGAGTCCTGTCGTCTAAGCATGAGGGACTAAGAGGGTTTGAATTTGATCCCTAGCACCCACAGAAAAGCCTGGAATGGCCACACATGTCTATTACATCAGTCCTGTGGGGGTCAGAGGCCAGAGAATCTCTGAGTCTCTGGTAAGCCACTTTGACAGGAAAAAAAAAATGGTAGCTTCCAGGTTCAAAAAGAGACTCCATTTCAAGGAATAATTTGAAAGAGTGATAGAGAACACTTGACGTTTGCCTCTGGCCTCTACATGTGGGCACAGGTGTCTGTATCTGCACACATGTGCACTCACTGAACATCCACCATACACACACCACAGATTCTACAAACATGAGCAAACAAATGAAAAGATTTGAACAGACCCATCACCTCAAAGCGTGTATAGGAGGTGAGACCGTAGCTCAGTGGTGGAATGCTTGAGTGGTGTTTAGGAAGCCACGGGTTCCATCCCCAGCACTAAAGTGTCATTGGTAAAGTAATTTGTGACCATAATGTAATCTGTTTGAGAGAATTGGTAAAACTGCTCGTTTAGAAATTGATAGTACATGGTGCTAATGTGGATGTGGGACAACTGACCTGTGGGGTTGCTAGCAAAGGTATGAAGTGGTAACAGCCGCTTTGGAAACAGAGTGGCATTTTCTTAAAAAGTTCAGCTCACCACATGATCCAATAATTTCATTTGTATGCACGTAGCCAAGGAAAATGGAAACACATGTTCATACAGAAACCTGGTCATGAAGGATTACAGCAGCTTTATTCATAATTGCCCCAAATGTTCTCTGGCTGTTGAATGGATAAACACATTGTGATCCGTCCATGCAGTGGAATGCCACTTGGCAAAGTCAACAAACTATTGATACATGCAACAACAAAGATGAATTTTTCATTTGCTTTTTGCTAACTGAAAGAAGCCAGGCATATATACCAGATGTTTCCACTGTGACCCCACAAAGGAAAATCTATAGGAACAGAAAACAGGTCAATGATTGCTTGGGGCTTGGGGAGGAGTTGGCGAAAGGGACAGGGAGGCTGTTTCAGAATGACAACTGATCAGGGTGCCTGTTCCATGAACGTTTACATTTGTGAACACCCAGGGATGGGCTAGGAAATGGATCAGTGGATAAAGCACTTGCCAAGCAACTCTGAGTACCGAGTTCAGATCCCCAGACCTCATGGAAAAGTGGGAAGCTGTGGTGGGCTTCTGGAATCTCACTGTCCCTATGAAGAGAAAGAAGATGGAGACAAGGGGTTTCCCAGAAGCTTGAAAAAAGAGTGAAAACAATGACAGACCCTGCCTTAAAAAGGAGGTAGAAGGCAAAGGCTGACCAACAGTGGTTCTTTGACCTGCACGCGTGTGTACCCCTACTCACACACATGAACACATGCACATCAAATAAACAAAAGCTCAGGGATGCACATACTTGATAGGTAGTCTTTCTATCAGGATGAGCCAGGCATGATGGCGCATCCCTTTAATCCCAACACTTGGGAGGCAGAGGCAGCAGGACTGCTGTGAGTTCCAGGCCAGCCTGAGACTATCTAGTGCAGTCCAGGTTAGCCTGGGCTAGAGCAAGACCTTACCGTAAACACACACACACACACACACACAGAGAGAGAGAGAGAGAGAGAGAGAGAGAGGGCAGGATGCTCTTCAGAGCCAGGAGACCTTGACTCTATGGCTTTCACTTTTTCTCTTCAAATCAGTTCAACAAGGGTTGAGTTCATATGTCTTATCCATCAGGCTCAGCATTCTGGGCATGATAGAAGAAGCTTAAAGTGACTTCAGGTTATTCAAGTGCAGGAAAAGCAGTGCAGCTGAGACAATCTGGCAAGTTACAGACAGTCACCACAAGTCCTTCCATGTGGAGATGACTCACAATGCTATGTTTTTGAAGGGTCAATCCCAGAGCTTTGTGTTGTTTGGGTCATAACTGGGAGGTACTGAAGGGAGGCACTACCTACATGGGGAGGCTGGTAAGAATGCACGTGGGGGATGGCTGGTTGGGGTACCTGGTCGGCAGATTAAGCACATACTCAAGGACATATTGGGCCACCAAAAATGAGAAATCCTCTGCCTTCATAGAATTTTACAGATCTTTGCAACTTATAAAGAAGGGCACCATATATTTTTAAGTATTAGAGCTAAGGTATTTTTGTGTTTTATTGCATGTATGTGCATGTGTGGTATGCATACATGTGTGTACGAGCGTTTACATATGTATGAGTGTGCATGTGTGTGCAAGTCCACTTGTGCCTCTGCGTATGCGTGCAGGTCCGCCTGTGCCTCTGATGCCTCCAGTTGGGAAGTATTCTCTGCACTCCAGCTGCCTGAGTGCCTTGCTGTTTCCAGGACAGGACAGGCGCTCATGTTGCAGAGCCCCTACTAGCTTGGCTATTCCCTCGGCCTGGACACTTCACCACATGACTCTATGGCATCGCCATACCTCCTCCGTTTCATTGCACATGTCCTTCCTTATTAATTAGAACTACCCAAGCATCCTGTTTTTAAATTGTGATTAGCCCTCTCAAGTCTGTGTCCTACTCTCCTTTTCTTTCTCATAGAACTTACGATCTTCTTGCTTTCTTCATCCTTTACTCACTAAGAATGCTTGTTGTCTAGTGTCTGTCTCCTTTTGCTAGAATGCAAGCCCATAAGGGAAAGGACTATTAGTTGTTCTGTGCATGGATATATCCATACACACAAAATAAAATAGTACCTGACATGTCATAGGTGCTCAATAAATATTTGTGAATAAATTAACAATGACAATGATAATAATTAGCATTTTGGACTGAGGAGATAGCTCAGTTGATAAAGTGATTGCCTCACAAGCATGAGGACTTGAGCTAATTCCTAGAATCCACATTTTAAAAATCCACAATTGCTGGCACGTGTTTGTAATCTCACTTCTGGTGAGGTAGAGACAGGAAGATACCTGGAGCCTGTTGGCCAGTTTAGTCAATTTGGCAAGCTCTAGGCCAATGAGAGATCCTGTCTCAAAGAAAGATGGAAAGCATTCCTGAGAAATGACACTTGGAGTTGTTCATGCCTTCACATGCACATGCATGTACACCATCCATGCATTTATGAACATGTACATATGGACATGCATGCATATGAACATGCATACACACTAAGGAAGAACTAGCATTCTCTGAGCAGATACTTGGACTAAATCTTTTAGCTTATCAAATCCTTACATTCTTTTTTTTTAAAAATAATTTATTTATTTGAGACAAAGAGAGATAGAGAGAATGGGTGCACCAGGGGCCCAGCCACTGCATACAAACTCTAGATGCATGTGCCACCTTGTGCATATGGCTTACATGGATCCTGGGGACTGGAAAGTGGGTCCTTTGGCTTTGTAGGCAAGATATTTATCTGCTAAGCCATCCCTCCAGTTCTTTACATTCTTTTTTTAAAAGTTATTTTACAATTTGAGGGAATTAACTCTCCACAAAAGACCTGATATGAAGAGACAGTGAGGCCAGGAAAGAACAGTCACACTGGCATGCTTTTGTAGGGAAATGAAAGTGGAATTTGAACTCAAGTTGTCTACTCCTTAATAGTAAGGAATCCACATCTTTGTAAAAAGTAAATGCATGTTGACTCTCCTTTATTCTCCACTTTTGTAAAACATACCAAAGATAAAATCCATTATATTCTAGCAATTACTAAAATTGCTTGGTATAATTAATTTGGGTTCTGTTTCACTGTGCACACGAGACAATTTATTATTCTTGATATAAAATCTCTAAGTATTCATTATTGAAATAGAGTTAACACAAAAATAGTTTTAAATAAAGTCTCAATTTGGATTATGTTTTCTTTACACTGTCAGCGGCTCCTGATTATAAAAGCAGTCCCAACCCCCTTAGATGGGATTTACTCTTCCGGTGTCTGCTCGGGCTGGTGACCTTTCACTCGCTTTGGATGGCCGCCCTCTTGCGGCGGCTCGTGATGCTGCACGTCTCCGCCTTCCTCCCGGTCCTTCGCCTGGAGCATTGTGGGAACCCGGGTATCCAGAAACGCGCCCCAGGTGATTTGACTTGCGAGAACTCACTAATGTTCCTTAAACATAAGAGCATCGTCGCTATTTCTAGGTTGTATTTTATGACTTTATTTTGATTCCAGCTGCTGTTTCTGTGACCAATGTTAATTTTCTCTTTTATTGTGAATGGTAAAAACGTGAGAGTAAAATTAAATAGGTTTAGAGATTTAACATTTAAATGTCTGACACCCCCCCCCCACAGCTTGTTTTTGTTAAACGTATAATGCAAAACAAATAAAACAACGACCCAACAAACCAACAAAGCCACAGGCCGAATGTGGCTGCGCATGCCTCTTCAGTGTCCCCCACGTTGGGCAGGCAGAGGCAGGGGATGGCCAGAAGTCGCGCCCAGCCTGGACTACACAGGGAGAGCTAGGCCAGCCAGGCTGCATCACAAATACACACTCAAAGGGGGCAAAAGGGGTGAGTGTAAGTCAAGGTTGAGAAATAGCAGGTGGTCTTGGGATTGTGAGTCCATCTCATTCAGAAAGCAGAGAGGTTTGATGGGAGAGGACTTTTGTATAAGCGAACTCTTCAGCAGTGTCCTCCAGGCACAGACCTGACAGCACGCCCTGTGGCAGGTGTAGACAGTCTCGACAGAGCCACAGTTCTGATTTCAGTTGAACCTGCATGAAGGTTGCTGCTTACATGTCACTGGCTTCTGCTTTTCCCCATACCTTGAAAGGTCTTGGGTCAGAGTGGGAACTGAACGCTAACTCTCAGCAGTCGGACCTTGGGCCGGGTGTTTCATCTCTTGTGGCCGCTAGATGATATTCCCCACTGACTGACAACAGCAGCTCAGAGGAGGTAACAAAGGCAGGTCCTGACTCACAGCCTTTCTCTTAGACTCTGCATGAAACACCCCGGGCTCTGCTTCACACCCACTCAGCGCTGATTTGTCATAAGTGGTTGAAGACAAGACACTGGGAAAACCAAGCAGATGAGATAGGGTGTTGGAAATAGTGGTTTTTTTTTTTTTTTTGGTTGTTGTTGTTTTGTTTTTCCGAGGTAGGGTTTCACTCTAGCTCAGGCTGAACTGGAATTCACTGTGTACTCTCAGGCTGGCCTCGAACTCTCGGTGATCCTCCTACCTCTGCCTCCCAAGTATCGTCCGCTGTGCACACTGACTTTTCCTCATGGCACTATCAGGGTCCCTGTGTGGTTGCAGGCTGTCTTGAGAAGAGTGCATGCATTGAGAATGGATACGCCTCCCAGGTTAGATGAAGCATGGTAACTCCTCATAATCTGGTTTGCCTGAGACCATTTTGCTAGTACTGAAACTGCAGCTTTCCTTGGCCTGGTTTAGGTCTACAATTCCCCATCTGTGATTCCGAAAACCAAGAGCTCTGAAAACAAAGAGTTATTTTTATAATGCTTTTGGCGGCAAAACCTGGTTTGGGCTGATGTGAGGCTATTTATAGTCTCTGTTTATTCCACTTACTGTGAATATTTATGCTTCTTTCAGAAATATTACTATGTTGCCTCAAACTTTAGTGCAGGTCTGATGTAATGTGTATCCTGTATTAACTTTTAAATGAAAGTTCATTTTCTTTGAATACATCTGAATCTAGAGTTTGAGCTAAAAGTTTGTGACTTTATATAAATATATATATGTAATTTTCTGTGCTCTTATATTTTATATATATTTTAAAGCAACACTTAGCTAGGTTTGATCTTAATCTAATATAACAAATGGTAATTGATTATTTATTCATAATTTGAGACAGAGAGAGAGAGAGAGAGAGAGAGAGAGGGAATGGGTGCATGAGGGCCTCCAGCCACTGCAAACAAACTCCAGGTCTATGTGCCACCTTGTGCATCTGGCATGGATACTGGGGAATAAGCACCTCAACTGCTGAGCTATCTCTCCAGCCCCATCATTTTCTTTGATTTCCCTTTGTGACCTAGGTTGCAACCCTCCTGCCTCAGACTCCTTAGTTTCAGCAGCATCAACAAACTTTGTCTTTTACATGAAAGGTTTAGTTTCTTTTAATTCATTTTTGATCCATCATCCTCTGTTTTCTGATTGCCCTACCCATCTCTACTTTCCTCCATGCCAGCATCCGACTGCATCCACTGAACTTCCCTTTCTCTTTTTATCCCAGGGTTTGTTCCGTTATCCAGGTAGTTATACCCTTTTCATTCTTTTTAGAGTTACTTTTGAACAGTTTTCATTCATATTTAATTTGCAAGGTCCAAAATGAATTGATGGATTTAGTCCATACTTCAATAATCCAAGATATGTCATTGTTGTAACTCTCTCATGCTTGGCCAGCCTGCACTGTCACTGTTTGTTTGTTTGTTTGTTTGTTTGTTTGTTTGTTTTGAGACAGGGCCTCTGATTCACTTATGTGTTGTGAGTACAGATATGCTATCATCATCATCATCATCATCATCATATTATCATTTTTTTGAGGCAAATCCAACACACTGACCTTTTTTTTATGCAAGAGAGTGAGGGGGAGAGCAAGTGTGTGTGTGTGTGTGTGTGTGTGTGTGTGTGTGTGACAGAGAGAGAGAGAGAGGGAAAATGGGTGCTCCAGGGCCTCCAGCCACTGTAATCAAACTTCAGATGCATGTGCCCCTTGTGCACTTGTATGACCTTGTACACTTGCATCACTTTGTGTGTCTAGTTTACATGGGACCTGGAGACTCAAACATGATTTCTTAGGCTTTGTAGGCAAGTGTCTTAACCACTAAGCCATCTCTCCAGCCCTCACATAATTATTTTTTATTGATACAAGATCTCACATGTATACTATGGAGACTAGGATGGCCTTGAATTTGTAGCTATCTTCCTGCTCTGTCTTCTGGGTGCTAGGATTACAGGCGTGCACCACTGTGTCCAACACCACTGTAATGTTAGAATATGTTTACAACAGAGCTTCATGAAATGTTGATCTTATTAAGGCACTCCCTGTAATGGGTTAAAAAGTATCCCCTAAACTCATGTCCACTTGGGACCTCACAAATGACTATGTTTGGAAGAAAAGTTTTTGCATATGCATATTTAATTGGTTAACTTTTCTGAGAGCTAAAAGTTTTTTTTTTTTTTTTTTCAGTACTGGAAATAAGACCAGGACTTCAGTCCTGCTGTAGCCTTCCCAGTAGTTGGGATTACAGGTATGTGTCACTATACCTGGCTTGTGTTTCTTTTGATAAAGTTATTACTAAGTGTTTTATTCATTTTGATGCTATTATAGATGGAATTTTTTATTAATTGAACGCTAGACTTTTCATTGCAAGCCTATTGGAATACAATTGATTCTTGTATATTGATCTTGCATCTTGTGACTTCCTGGATTCATTTATTAGTTTTTAATAGAATCATTATTGATTTTCTGGGAAAAGACACAGCTTTGCTTCTTTGGTTCCAATGTGAATGACTTTTATTTCCTTGCCTAAAAGCTATAACGATTCTCTGTTGACGAGAACAGATGTCCTGTCCTTTTTCTCAGTCTTAGGGGAAGCTCACAGTCTTTCATCAGTAAATGTAATTTCAGCCGTGTGTTTTTAGATGCCCTTTATCTGGCCACTTGAGTTCTTTTTTATACTGGTCTGAGTGTTTATGTGTGGTTACTATGGGTTTACCTATGTGTGTGTGGGGGAGTGCATGTGTGTGTGTGTGTGTGTGTGTGTGCATACATGTGTATGTGTGCATGGATATGGAGGTGATAGGATGGGTGCCATCACTTGTTAAATTTTTACATTTTAGTCAGCACACAGAGATTTCGATGTCATTCATTCTGACATTTATTTCAGTTGATTCTCCTCCTCTCCCCATCCCCCTCCCTCCTCCAATATCTTCTTCCTTTTGGTTTATGTGCCACAGGCATCTCTTTGCCCTCCCCTCGTCTCTCTTCCTGCTCATTCCTCCAGGCTTGCTCTTGGTTAGCATTCTATATTATATGCTTTTCTCACGATTATACAGATATTGCAAGCCAAGATCTACATATCAGAGAGAACATGCAGTTTTGGTCTTTCTAAGTTTGGGCGACCTTGTGTAATATAATTCTTTCCAGGTCCATTAATTTTCCAGCAAATGTCACAATTTAATTGTTCCGTGCTGCTGAATAGAACTCTATTGTGTACATTTTCATTGTCCATTCATCCACTGATGGTCATCTAGGCTGATTCTAATTCTTAGCTGTTGCATATAGAGCAGCAATAAACAAGGATGTGCAAGTATCTCTGAAATAGAGTGTGGACTTCTTGGGTTAATGCCCAGGAGTGTATAGCTTGGTCATGTGGGAGTTCTATTTCTAATTTTTTTTTTTTTTTTTTGAGAGAGACACAGATAGATAGAGAATGGTCGCGCATGCGCCCTCTTGTGGGCAAGCGTGGCATTGCACCCTTGTGTCTTTTTTGCATCTGGCTAAACGTGCGACCTGGAGAATCCAAGGGCGTTCTTAGGCTTCGCAGGCAGGCGCCTTAACCGCTAAGTGATCTCTCCAGGCCTATTTCTAATTTTTGAGACACTTCCATACTGATTTCCATAAAGGCTGTATTAGTTTGAACTCCCACCAGAAGTGAATAAGAGTTCCTCTTTCCTTGAATCCTGGCTGGCATTTTGTTGTCACTTTTCTTGATGATATCCATTCTCACTTGGGTAAGGTGCTATCTCATACGGTTTTAATTTGCATTTCCCTGATGGTTAGGGATGTTGAACATGGTTTAAGTGCTTATTGACCGTTTGTGTTTCTTTTTTTGTAAACTGCGACTGTGTATTCATTCCTTTAGCCCATTTGAAAATTGCCAGTTTTATTTTGGTGTTTAAATTTTGAAATTCTTTGTAAATTCTGGTTATTAACCCCTTCCCCCCACGCTCTCTTAGGTAGAGCAGGAAAAGTTCTCTCCCATTCTGTCTGCTGTTGTGGTGATGATGCTTTCCTTTGCTGTGCAGAAAAAAAAATTTAAGTTTCATGCCATCCCATTTGTTAGTTCTTGGAGCTCTTTCCTGTGCTGTTGGAGTCCTGTCCAGAAAGTTCTTGCCTATGCCTATAGCTTTGAACATGTTCCCTGTTTTTTCCTCTAGCAGTTTCAGAACTTCAGGTTTTAGATTTAGGTCTTAGACACACTTTGAATTGATATTTGTACTTGGTGAAAGATACAGACCTCTTTTTTTTTTCCTGCATGTGGATATTCAGTTTTGCTAGTATCATTTGTTGAATAACCTGTCTTTTCCTATTGAATGCTTTTGGCTCATTTGTCAAAGATCGGGTGGCCAAAGCAGTGTGGACTTATTTCTGGGTCCTCTGTTCTGTTCCATTGTTCTATACGTCTGTTCTGATACCAGTACCAGTCACACTTGCTCTGCAGGATTATGTGAGATAACATCTGTTGTGCTCTTTCTCCCTGGGACTGCTTTGGCTATTCACGATTTTATATGATTACATGAAAAATTTTGATGTTTTCCCAGTTCACTTAGAAGCATCACTGGAATTTTAATGGCCATTTTCACATTATTAATTCTGTCAATCCAGGTGCATGAAAGGTCATCTAGTGTCCTCTTTGATTTTTTGTTTAGTGTCTTGAAGTTTCATTATAGAAGTCTATATTTTTGTTAGGTTCATTTCTAGGTATTTATTTATCTTTTTGTGCTGTTGTGAATGGATGCTATTCTTAATTTTTCTCTCTCTGAGAGTTCATTCATTATTGGTGCATACTACAACCATTGATTTTGTGTGCTAATTTTGAATCCTGAAACTTTACTACATGTATTTATTAGATTTAGGAAGTTTTTTATGGATTATATTGAGTTTTTTAAAAATCTGTTTATTTGAGAGCAACAAAGAGAGAGAGAGAAAGGCAGAGAGAGCCGGGGGTGGTGGCGCACACTTTTAATCCCAGCACTCGGGAGGCAGAGGTAGGAGGATCACTGTGAGTTCGAGGCCACCCGGATACTACATAGTGAATTTCAGGTCAGCCTGAGCCAGAGTGAGATCCTACCTTGAAAAACCAAAAAAAAAAAAAAAAAAAAGAAAGAAAGAAAGAAAGAAAAAGAAGAATCAGATAGGCACACCAGGGCCTTCAGTCACTGCAAACGAACTCCAAACACATGTGCCACCTTGTGCATCTATCTGGCTTACGTGGGTCATGGGGAATCAAGCCTTGAATTGGGGTCCTTAGGCTTCACAGGCAAGTGCTTAACTGCTAAGCCATCCTCCAGCCCACTATTGAGTTTTTAAAGTATAGAACCAAGTCATCTGCAAATGGGGATAGTTTGACTTCTTCCTTTCCTGCTTTTATTCCCTTTATGTCTTTTTCTTATCTTTTGCCCTAGCTAGGACTTACAGTACAGTATTAAATAGAAGTGGCAGGAATGGCATCCTTGCCTCATGATTGATTTTAGAGGAAATGGTCTCAGGTTTTCTCCATTTAATATCATGTTGCCTGTGGGTTTGTCATCTGTGTTCTTTATTATTTTGAGGTATCTATTCCAACTTTCTCCAGGACTTTCAACATGAAGCCACATTAGACTTTGTTGAATACTTTTTCTACATTAGTCAAGAAGCTAAACTAGGGCAGGAGAGTTGGGATAGCAGTTAAGGCGCTTGCCTGCAAAGCCAAGGGACCCAGGTTCGATTCCCCAGGATACACGTAAGCCAGATGCACAAGGTGGCACATCCGTCTGGAGTTGTTTGCAGCAGCTGGAGGCCCTGGTGTGCTCATTCTTTCTGTTCCTCTCTTTCCCTCTCTTTCTCTCAAATAAAATAAATAAAAATATTAAAAAACAAGATCAACCAATTTTATCCTTAACTTTATTCACATGGTGTATTACATTTATTGGTTTACACATACAGAACCAACTTTGCACTCCTGGCATGCAGGCCACTTGGTTGTGATGAATAAGCCTTTCAATGAGTCCTTGAATTCTATCTGAAAATTTTTTGAGAGTTTTTGTATGTGAACATAGATCATGGAAACCAGTCTGTGGTTTTCCTCTTTTGTTGTCTTTATCTGGTTTGGGGATCAGACTAATAATGGCTTTCTAGAATGAATTTGGAAGTGTTCCTTCATGTTCCATTTTGTGGAACAACTTAATAAGAGTTGTTAGGTATTAGGTCATCTTGAATGGGATTTGGCCTTGATTCCTTCTGGTCCCAGGCTTTTCTTTGTGTGGAAACTTTTAAATACAGCTTTAATCTCATTCTTGTCATGGGTCTGTTTAAGTTATTGATATCCAAGATTTAACTTTGTTTATAAATTTATCCATTTCCTCTATGTTTTCCAGCCCTTTGGAGTCTTAGGTTTTCAAAGTATTCTCTAATGATGTTTCAGATTTCACTGGAGTTGGTTATAGCAACTCTCTTTTTGTCTCCAATTTTGTTAACTTGGCTCTCTCCCTCCTTTTTAGTTTGGCTAAGGGTTTAACAATATTGTTTACTTTATAAAAGAAAAATTGTTCATTTGATTAATTCTCTTTAGAAATATTTTATTCATTTATTTTCAAGGAGTGAGAGAAAGACAGTGGTCATGAAAAAGGGAGAGAATGGGTGCACCAGGGTCTCTAGCTGCTGAAAATGAACTTCACATGCATGCACCACTTTGTGCATCTGGTTTTATGTGGGTACTGGGGCATTGAACTTGGGTTGTCAGGTTTTACAGGCAAGCACCTTAACCTCTGAGCCCTCATTTGTTTCATTCTGTGTATAATTCTTTTAGTGTGTATATCATTAATTTCTGCCCTGATCTTTATTATCTCTTGCTGTCTTGTGGGATTGGATTTTCACTGTTTTTCTAAAGCTTTGAGTGGATCATTAGGTTGTTTATTTGAGATCTTTCTAACAATATGGTGCTTATAGTTATAACCTTTCCTCTGAGGACTGCCTTAGCTGCATCCCAGAGGACCTGGTAGATTATATTGTCATTTTTGTGTGTTTCTAAGAATTTTTAATTTTCTCTTTGATTTCTTCAATAACACATTGTTCATTCAAACGTGTTTTGTTCACTGTCCATTAATTTGTATAGTTTCTGTATTCTTTTTGCTATTGATTTCTTCTTTTATTCCTCTGTGATCTGATAGGATCCAATGAATTATCTCCTTTTTTATGTGTTCAGGTTTGTTTTTTGGCCTAGTATGTGGTTAATTTTAGAGAAGCTTCCATGAACTGCTGAGAAGAATGTGTATCCTCTATCTGTTGGGTAGAATGCTCTCCATATCTGCTAGGTCCAGTTGATCTATGGTATAATTTGCTCTGAAGTTTCTCTGATGATGTTTTAGTCTGCATGACTTATCTAAGTGTGAAAGAGGGCATTGACATCTCCCATTGCTCTTGGGTCCAGATCTTTGTGATCTGTTATGTCTTTTAATTTTTTTATGAATTAAGAAGTCCCAATATTGGCTACATAGATGTTTATAATCATTATTTCTTCTTCTCCTCCTTCCTCTTCTCCTTCTTTTGGTTTTTCAAGATAGAGTCTCTATCCCAGGCTGATCCGGAACTCACTCTGTAGGCCCAGGCTGGCCTTGAACTTGTGGAAATGCTCCTGTCTCAGCCTCCAAGGTCTTTAACTAAAGGTGTGCCAACCTAATTGTTACATCTTCTTGATGAAATGTTCCCTTTATTAACAGGTAGTGCCCCTTCTTGTCTTTGCTGACTAGTTTTGGATTGATGTCTACTTTGTCTGATATAAGGGTAGACACACCTACTTGTTTATAGCTTCCAGTTTGCTTGGCAGTTTGATTTCCATCCTTTGATACTCAGGGTTTGAACATCTTTGCAGGCTACATGTTTTTCTTGGAGATAGCACATAGTTGGATCATGTTTTTTTTAATCTAGTTACTCAGTTTGCATCTTTTTATTGATGAGTTGAGTCCATCAACAGTTAGCGTTATTGAAGAAAGAGGCTTGCTATTCACTAATATTTGTTGGATGATATTCTGATTATTGATATTTCCTCCTTTTCCTCTAAGCATTTGCTGATTTGTTTGTTAGGCATAATTGATTCTTTTCCATTTCTTCTTTGTTCATCTGTTTATTTCTTGAAGTGGACCCTATCATGTATTCTCATAGATGGGGCTGCCTTCCTTTTTCTTAGCTATATAGTATTCCATTCAGAATTTTCTGTAAAATTGATTTTGCTAACATGAATTGCCTTAGTTTGTGTTTGTCTTGAAATATTTATTTCCAATTATTTTTCCATCAAATTTAAAAGATAAATTTGTTAGGAATACTATTCTTGGTTGATATTTACTTTCAGAGCTTGAAATACATCATTCCATTCTTTTCTGGCTTAGAGGAGGTTATTTTGATATTCTTGCCTTTGTACTGGAGTGGGCATCTTTTTCTTACAGCTTTTAGTATTGCGTCTTTGTGCTTTTGACAATGTTACTGTGACATGTTGTATTGGGTGCTTCTCTGGTCATTCTGCTGGAGTTCTATGCGCCCCCTGTGTTTGGAGCCAATCTCTTTCTCTAGGTTTGGGAAATTTCTTCTTATGATTTCACCCAACAGTTGATTGAGTCCTTCTACATGATCTCAGGTCCTTCTGGTGCTCTGAGTTTTGGTGTCAAGTTTATCCCACAGTTCTTAGAAATATTGGTCATGTTCTTTAATTTTTTTCTTTGTATGTATCTGTATTATTGCGGCAACTTTGTCTTCCATCTCTGAACTTCCTTCTTTTGCGTGGTCTGTCTTGTCTGTTGGCATTGTAGCCTGATGTGTTTTTGTTTGATTGATTATTGTTCTCTTTGGTTTACAGAGTCTGTCCGTAGGGAACTGGTTGAACAGGGTGTGGTGAAGGAACTTTCTTCCTCCCTCCTATTATAGTTTGTAATGGTAGTGCCACAGAGTAAGTCTGTGAGTGTGTTGTTCAGGTGAGAGAGAGTTCTTGTCAGTTCTCTGGCCTAAGCTATTCCCCCACCTGCTGGAGCCCAGTACAAGCCAGCTCCCTAAGGGTATCCTGTTAAAGCTCCTCCAGGCATGTGTGTGTGTGCGTGTGTGCTGGGGGAATGTGAAAGTCTTGCTAACCGGGGAATCTTACTGTGTTAGCTGGGGGTGTTGACAATTATGTCAGGAAGGGTATCAGCCTTCTGATGACATAGGCCAGCTCAGGAGTTCCAATCCCAGATCCTTTTAGGCCCCATATGATGGAGCTTGCCCCGTGGCCTGGCTTTCACTAGATGATGTCTTCTTTTTAAAAAATATTTTATTTTATTTATTAGTGAGTGTTTGAGAGAGAGAGAGAGAGAGAGAGACAAAGAGAAGGAGGGAGTGGAAGAAAGAGGCAGATAGAGAGAGATAATGGGCACTCCAGGGCTGTCAGCCACTGCAAACGAACTCTAGGTGCATGCACCACCTTGCACATCTGGCTTACTGTGGGTCCTGGGGAATCAAACCTGGGTCCTATGGCTTTGCAGACAAGCACCTTAACTGCTAAGCCATTTATCCAGCCCAGCCCAGCCCAGCCCAGCCCAGATGATGTCTTCTTCTTCTTCGTCTTCGTCGTCATCGTAGTCATCTTCTTCTTCTCCTTCCTCTTCCTCTTCCTCTTCCTCTTCTTCTTCTTTTGAGGTAGGGTCTCACTCTAGCTCAGGCTGACCTGTTATTCACTATGTAGTCTCAGGGTGGCCTCGAACTCATGGCGATCCTCTTATCTCTGCCTCCCAAGTGCTGGGATTAACAGCGTGCGCCGCCACACCCTGCTAGATGATGTCTTCTGAATTGGACTCCTCAAGCTGCCTCCTCATGTGGGTGACCCCTGTAGACCACTGATGGTGGGGTGGCTGCAGCCCAGAATTTGTCAGGAAATAGCTGAGGTCCTCAGGAGATTGTGGCGGCTGGGCAGCGGAGTGGCCGGCTAGGGATCCAGATCAGGGAGTTGTCCTTGCAGAAGCCTTTGCAATGAGTCTTGACCTACACTTCTGTGACTCCTCTGGGCGCCTCAAAATTGATTTTCTGTTGTCAGTGGGGAACTGTGGGGCTGAAGTTGGGTGGAGCGTCTAATTAGGTGGCCGGAAGTGACAGGATACCATACATCCTGTTCCATGTGCTGTTTGTGATTGTCCTGAGCAGCTGGGCCCCAGTGCTCAGACAGGCAGTGTTTTGCTAGGGGAGCGAGCCTGGGTGTATCCGTGACGCTCTGAATGGGCCTAGGTAGTAGGTTGATAGTTTCATGGTTTCAAATTTCCAAATCCCTCATCATCAGGCATTCTGATAACATAGGCCAACTCAGGATTTCCAACCCCAGACCTGCACTCTCCTTTCTGCTTCAGATTTGCATTTCTGGTCTGCCTTTCGTCTTGCTGTAGGTATGCTGGAATTAGAGATGCATACTATTGTGTACAGCTTTATATGGGTACTGGGGATTTGAACTCAGGTCTTCATGCTTGTGAGACTAGTACTTTATCCACTGAACCATCTCTCCAGCCTCGTGTTTGTTTGTTTGCTTTTTTAATCACAAAATCCCTCTCATTTGTTATGCCTCTATTCAGTTTGCCTATTTCTTCATGAGTCAGTTTCAGGAGTTTGTGTTTTTCCTAGAATTTTTCCCCATATAATTTGTCATTGTATTTCTTTATAATCCATTTTAGTCCTATGAAGGTGATAGGAACTCTCTTTTAAATTTTTTATTCTTTTATTTTTTTAGATTTTATTTTTAATTATTTTTTGTTTATTTATTTTTATTTATTTATTAGCAACAGACAGACAAAGAGGCAGAGGGAGAGAGAGAGAGAATGGGTGCACCAGGGCCTCCAGCCACTGCAAACTCCAGGCGCATGCGCCACTTTGTGCATCTGTTTTACGTGGGTACTAGAGAATAGAGCCTCAAACTGGGGTCCTTAGACTTCACAGGCAAGCACTTAACCACTAAGCCATCTCTCCAGCCCTATTTTTATTTATTTATTTATTTGAAACATACACACACAAAGAGAGAGAGAGAGAGAGAGAGAGAGAGAGAGAGAATGGGTATGCTAGGCCCTCTAGCCACTGCAAATGAACTCCAGATGCATGTGCCACCATGTGCATCTGGCTTACATGGGACTTGGAGAATCAAACCTGTGTCCTTAGGCTTCACAGGCCTGCACTTTAACTGCTACGCCATCTCTCCAGCCCTTTTTATTGACTTTTTATATAAAGATTATACTCTTATATCCTCTCCACTCTTCCCCCCGCCCGTTCTAAGGATCCTCCTTGATGGGGTTATTGGTGTTCATTGTGGGGTCCTAATGGCCTCAGTTAGTCTGTTTGTGTCGGGGGGGATGGTACCTCAGTCTAATTCCATCCACCCTGGTAACTCTCTTTATCACTTTAAATCTAATTTGATTCTTCATTTAACTTTATCAGTATAGTTTATGATTTGTCAATTTAAAAATCTATTCAAAGATTCAGTGTTTGGTTTCATTAAGTTTCTGTTGTTTCTATATTTACTGTTCTTTAATTTATTCTCTAGTCTTTTTGTTTCCTTCTGCCTGCTTGTTTGATGTTTAGTTTGCTCTTCTTTTTTATTAGTTATGTATATTAGTGTGTATACAGCCATGATGGTACCATTATTAGCCTTCTCCCTCTCCTACCCCCATGGGTAATGTGGGTCTTGCCTTATGGGGGTAGCCATCAGTTATGTGGGGGAGGCAATGACTCTGTGCATAATGACCCAACTCATGGCTCTAACAATCTTTCTGCCCCCTCTTCCGTGAATTTCCCTGAGCCATGTTGGGTTCATTTTAGGTCTATTTCAGTGACGAGGTCTTGGGAATCTCTGTGTCTCTGGATATCTGATTTGGTAGGGGCTGAGTGTTCTCTGTGTCTATCTCCTTCGCCCTTGTGCAGGTACCAGGTTCACTGAGAAAGCAGCACTCTTGCTCATTTCCCCAGTAACTCTGTGGCTTCAGCTGGTGCCCTGGTGAAGTGCGATGGGTTGATTCTCTCCTCAGGTTCTGCGTCCATCTGAAAAAGAGAAGCAAATTCTCCAACAGAGAGTGAGGTCAGTGCAAGATAGATGGATAACCATTATTATTTTAGAGAGAATTTAATAGGTGTTGGCCCTCTTGTATCCCACTGTTGGTGGGAGCTTGATGTTGGAGAGCAGGCTCATTTTTGGATATGGTTCTGACTTGTTTCCCTGTTCCAGGTATGGGTTCCGTTAAGATGTGGTATATCTACATGATGGTATTCTACACAACAGGAAGAAAAAATGACACAAAGAAATATGAAGAAAAATGGTCAAACTTGGAACAGATCTTGCTCGGCATTGTTACCCAATCACAGAAAGATAAGCGTCACGTGGTCTCACTCATCTGTGGCTCCTCACCTGAATTTGCCCGAGGTGCTGTCATACCTAATAAACATCTCAAGGACTGGACAATAGGGATGGTGGGGTGGGAGAGCAGGGAAAGGGGGAAGGGACAAAAAAACTGGACACAAAAGAAATGGTACCATAAAATCCTTTATCCTGAAAGACATACTAAAAGGTTGAACCTGCATGAGGTGCTTAGAGGTGAATCACAGGGGCCTGGAGAGGATATGATGAAGACTAACCTCAATCGTTTCCTGTTTCTCACACACTCCCTCTTCTTTCTCTTCTCTCATTCTCTTTCTCTTTCATATTACTTATACTTTTCTTCCTTCTTTTTCCTTGGCACTGACCTGTAACCCCCAGTACCAGCATGTGGTTAACATCCACAATGAGCTGTTGATCAGTGAGACCTACAAGGTTTCCCAAAAGAAGACAGATTTCTGTCAGGGTACTTGATGACCCACCAAAGGTTAATGGTAAGACCCTACTGCCGAAGACACCATATGCTGTTGGGATGGAACATGGAGAGACCTGGCTGGAATCTGGAAGAGTCAGTCCCCAGACAGGTAGCTTGTCTAGTGCCAGAAGGTGCTAAATGAGTGACTGGGGGAAAATGACCAACATCTGTCTAAGCAACTCGTGGTCTAAGATACTCAGCAGCAATCAACATGTTGTGATGCTCACACAAGTGCAATAGTGGCACACAGCCATGGTGGGTGACCAACTGCTTTTGATTTGGCTAGTTTGCTCTTCTTATTCCAGTGTTACAAGGTTGAAGATGAGGTTATTGGTGGACAGTTTTTCCTTCCTTCCTTCCCTCCTTCTTCCCTCCCTCCCTCCCTCCTTTCTTAGTAAGTGCATTCATTTCTCCCTGAAAGGCTTCTTAGCAGCATCTCCAAGCTTGGCTGCCCTGCATCTTCATTATTATTCATTTACAAGTGTTTTTTTTTAATATTCTATTTATTTATTTATTTATTTATTTATTTATTTATTTATTTAAGAGAGAGAAAGAGGCAGAGAGAGAGAGAGAATGGGCACACCAGGGCCTCCAACCACTGCAAACGAACTCCAGATGCATGCATATGGCTTACGTGGGTCCTGGAAAGTCAAACCAGGATCCTTTGGCTTTGTAGGTAAATGTCTTAACCGCTAAGTCATCTCTCTAGCCCTTACAAGTGTTTTTTTAAATTAATTAATTAATTTATTTGCAAGCACAGAGAGAGAGAGAGAAAGAGAGGAGAGAGAGAGAGATTGAAAGAACGGGCATGCCACGGCCTCTAGCTACTGCAAATGAATTCCAGGCGCATGTGCCATTTGTGCATCTGGCTTTACATGGGTACTAGGGAATCAAACCTGGGTTGTTAGGCCCTGCAGACAAGTGCCTTGACTGCTGGAGAAATCCCTCTAGTACCTCCAAGTGTTTCTAATAAGCCATTTAATTCCTTCTTTGATTTTTTTATTCTTCCATGGAACATCTTTTGATATTGTGTCTAAGAAATCATCGCCCCACTCAGTGTGACTGAGCTTTTCTTTCACGTTTTCCTCTATAAGTTTTATGGGTTCACATTTTACAGATAGGTCTATGATCCACTTTAAGTTAATTTCATGAAAGTGTAAAGTCTGTGCCTGTGTACAATCTTGTATGTGAATGTCTAGCTATCTCAGAACGGTTTGTGGGAACTATTCTTTCTCTCCATCCAATTGCCTTTGCTTTCTCTACTTGTCTTTTGTTAAGTTTTTCTTGTTGTCATATGCATTTTAATTTATTATAGTAAGATTTAGATTTATATGAATGGAGTTCCAGTGAGGTGTAGAAATATTACCATTACTCACTCTTCCTATTTTGTGGCATATCACTTTGCATATTCCACTGATAAATGTTATAAGCATGTAGTGGTTTGAATGTGAATGTGTCCCCCCATAGCCTCAGGGGCTTTTGATTAAGGTTAAGCTCCCTACTTAAGTCTCCAGCAGCCTACTGGAGGAGGTGTCACTGGGGACAAATCTTGTAGTCCAGCCCTGAGGTGTGTAGAGAGCCAGTTTGAACTCTGGCTATTGGTACTTGTGGTTGTTGACCCCCCGCCCCCCGCTGTGAATGCTGGAGTGAGCAGCTTCTCCCACCATGACGGTGTTCCCCTGGACTCTGGGAGCTGAAAATAAATCCTTTCCTCCATAAGCTGCTCTGGCCAGGTGTTTGTCCAACAACAAAGCACGTCTTCACATTACTACGAGTTTACTTCATAAGTTTCTATGTCTTTTAAGAATGCTGAGCAAAAAAGCAGAGTCAATATGCACTAGATCTTTTGATCTAATAAGCTTATCACTTATGGTAATCTCATTAGGAATCATTTTCTTAGCTCAGGACAATTTTGTTCTCACATACCACTTTATTCTTTTGTTTTTTCTTTGAGGCAAGCCCAACAAACTGCCTTTTTATGTGTGTGTGTGTGTGTGTGTGTGTGTGTGTGAGAGAGAGAGAGAGAGAGGGAGAAAGAATTGGTGCACCAGGGCCTCTAGCCACTGCAATCAAACTCCAGATGCGTGTACCCCCTTGTGCATGTGTGTGACCTTCACACTTGTGTCATGATGCGTCTAGCTTACGTGGGACCTTGAGAGTCGAACATGAGTCCTTAAGCTTCACAGGCAAGCGCCCTAATTGCTAAGCCATCTCTCCAGTCCCATACATCTTTATTCTATTATTGATAAATACATTATATTTACATATGGTATAAATTCTACAGTATATTATATATATTGTCTTATACAATTGCATTATAAATCAATCAAGAGGAAAAGGAAACATCTTTTTAAAATATTTTATTCATTTATTTATTTATTTCAGAGAGAGAGAGAATGGGCACATCAGGGCCTCTAGCCACTGTACATGAACTCCAGATGCATGTGCCACCTTGTGCATCTTTACGTGAATAATGGGGAATTGAATCTGGATCCTTAGGCCTTACAGACAAATGCCTTAACTGCTAAGCCATCTCTCCAGCCCCAGGAAACATCTCTTTTGTAATTACATACTTGGCTTTATTGGTGCTCTTTGTTTTCTACATGGATTCAGATTATTATCTGAATAACTTTCTTCTCTAAGTTGGCTCTCATTACTCTTCTGTTCAAAACTGCCCAGGGGAGGCTAGAGATCTAGCTTAGTGGCACAATGCTGAATATATACATGAAGGCCTGTGTTCAATCCCCAGCACCACAGAACAAAACAACGCTCCACACCCAGGGACTTCCATCTCATACAAAGCAGAAGCTCAAATCCTCTTATCTTTATCTTCAGAATCTGGCCTGTTCTGTCTCTCACCTGGCTCCCCACAGTTTCTACACAGTTCATGTATTCTCCTGCCTCATGATCATGACACTTTGGGTTCCTCTGGTGGAATCTTCTTACTCCAGAAACTCATGTACACACTCATTGGTCCCCTCACTTCCTTTGTGGCTAGGTCCCAAAGCACATCTTCAGTAAAATATAGATTGTAATTTGTTGAAATGTTCTCCCACAGGCTCATTGTTGAAAGCTTGATTGCAGTCCATGGTTCTATTGGACTGCGAAGGAAACCTTTAAGAGGTGGGACCTTGGGACAGGTTTTAGGTCTTTAGGGCCATGCCACTGAAAGGTATTGTGAGACACGGGCCTCTTGTTCTTTCTCTTAGCAATTCCTCCACCAACACGTTCCTTCCATAATATTTTCCTTTGCCACAGGCCCACAAGCAATGAGACAGACTGACTATGGGATGAAACCTCCAAAACTGCAAGACAAAGTTAACCTTTTATCTTTATAACTTGATTACCTCTGGTGTTTTGTGACTGTAATGGAAAGCTGACTAGCACAGCTTTCTTTGGCCACTTATTAAAATTAGTACATATTCCTCTACTCTCCATTTACTTCACCTAAGTTTATTTTTCTTCATTGCAGCTATTAAACTTGTTAGCACTTAGTCTTTATTATGCATTTTTTTCTCTCTACCTATACCCTCAGGATATAAGTTCCATGAGGTCCAGAAATTTTGCTTATTTGCTGTTATATCATTGCCTAGACCACAATGGAGTCCCAAAATCTATTTGCTGAGTGAGGAAAGGTATACGTTAGGAATGCGTGAATGGCAGACCGAGGCAGCATGAAGGCACTGGCTATATTAGGAAAAGCGTGGCTTAGAGGGAACAAGGGGCTATTAAGAAAGGAAAAGAGGACATGGGGTTGTCCTGGTTTTGCATGCTTTCTTGGAGCCTTTGGAGGCATTGATGCCCTTGGCACTGTCTTCCTCCGGAGCATATATTTCTTTCCTAGAGGTCCTGAGAGTGAATTTCAGCAAATAGTTCTTGACTGGTAGCTTAAAGTCACCATGAGAGGATTTCTCCTGCTTGACTCAGAAAACAGAATCCCGTTCTAGATGCTTCCCTGGGCAAGCTTGTTCATGGCAGTCCCAGGGGAGGAAAACTCAGGGGCTTCCTGTGCTTGGTGAGGTCCCGGACACTGGTTACAGGAGATGCAGTTTATATGACGAGAGCCAGCACAAGTGGGTCAGGTACAAATCCATACAAACAAAGGCAGAACCAAGGAGATGGAAGGCTGGAATCCAGGGTTTAGCTTCTAATTCAAAACTGAGAGAAGAAATAATGCCGGTAAGTTCTATCTCAAATTTTCTTAGTGGCCTTCTTTAACTTTGTCTCATCGACTCACTAATTTATAGTTTCAAAAGCTTCGATTTCTTTGTGTACATGTTTAGAGTCTGTGCTGTCTACTAGAATGTATCTGAGGTGTGTGTGTGGGTGGGGGCGGCAGGCAGGGATGAAGATCTACTTATCGGCCAGCGATACTGTAGGCAAAATATTTGGTCATGTTGTTCTCACATATGGCAGCAGTTAAATATTTAAAATACGCAGCCCCAAAGAGCAAGGAAGTAACTGGCTTTTAATTTCTGTTGCCCCAGCCAGAGACTATCAATCAGCACGGGACAGATTTCCTGTCTGAATCTGGTCTGCAAGTCTCTCTCTCTGTTCCTGAGAGACAAGGATTTAACTTGTTGGTCACAGGAAAGCAAACATACCCACATTTTGGAAGACTCTCTCCCATTCTGCAGCTGTGTGATATCAAGTGGAATTAAGATCTCTAGAGATGACAAGATGATGTAAATCTACCTGCCTGAAAAGCTAAACTCAGAACTCTTCTCATAAGTCTTTTTGGTAACAGACAGAGCGGTTGGCAGACAATGTGGTATGGACCCATGCAGGTGGCCTGGATGTAGGCTGGCCTGGTGTGAGGTCTATGAGGGCTGCAGAGACACCTCAGCAGACAGCCAAGACAAAGGCATGGATGGAAGAGCTGCATAAGGAGAGACCAGTGCTCAGACAGGGCATGGGGCAGCAAATGCCAGGGTGCCAACCCAAACTGGGGGACGTGGGATGATTTTTCTTAACAGTGCAGAGGATGCTCAAGGGAACCATCAGCAGAGCTCAGGGCCACTGGAGCCCCAGAAACTGGAATCAGAACCTTCTCTTTTTTCCCTTCCTTCATCTTCCCCTTCCTTTAGCTGTCTTTTCTCTCTCTCTCACTCTCTTCTCTTCCCCATTGATTTAAACTTTCTTTTCCACTAATGGAGATGGACGTTCTCTGCCCATCAGCAAAAGTGGCCTTCACAAGGGTCAAAGGCACATTTGAGATCTGCAGAGAGATGTGAAAGCATACTTCTAAACATACTTCTGTCAGTATCACTTGGAAAGACCTGGGACAGAGGCTCAACCTGCTAAGCTTGGAGTGGTGTGTGTGTGTGTGTGTGTGTATGCGTGCGCGCGTGCCCTCATGTGCATGAATGTGCATATGCACATGGTGCTTGGGATTGAACTGAAGGCCTTGTACAAGTTAGGCACGTTTTCTATCAGCCTTTTAAAACTTTTTTTTTTTTTTGAGGCAAGCTCAACAGACAGGCCTTCTTTGTTTTTATGAGAGAGAACAAGAGTGAGTGAGAGATAGAATTGGTGTGCCAGGGCCTCTAGCCACTGTAATTGAACTCCAGACACGTGCACCACCTTGTGCACATGTGTGACCTTGTGTATGTGTCACCTTGTGTGTATGGCTTATGTGGGATCTGGGAAGTTGAACATGGGTCCTTAGGCTTCGCAGGCATCTTAACTACAAAGCCATCTCTCCAGCCTCCTCTTTTACTTACTTTTTATTTTGAGATAGGATCTTATTAAGTTACCCAGATTGACTTTGAACTTGCTGTTCTCCTGCTTTAGCCTCCTGAATACCTAAGACTATGGGATGGTTCCACCAGGCCCAGCTCAGATTGAAGTCCTGTGCTTACTTTTTGGACTGTTACTGGGACTGAGTAGTGAGTCCATACTAAAAACATTTTGGGGGCTGGAGAGATGGCTTAGAGGCTAAGGCGCCTGCCTGCTAAGCCTAAGAATGCTGGTTCCAATGTCCAGCGGTTCCAATCTCCAGGTCCCACATTTAGCCAGATGCAAAGTGAGGCAAGGGCGCAATGCCGCACTTGCCCACAAGGGGGCGCACGCATCTGGATTTCGTTCACAGCCGCTGAGAGACTGCTGGTGCGCCCATTTCTGTCTCCCTCTCCCTCTCTGTCTATCTCTCTCTCTCTCTCTCTCCAAAAATAAATAAAAACAATAATAAAAACATTTGGTGTGACTAAATATTTTATTTACAGTATACCACCTTAGTCAGGCATGGTGGTACACATCTGTAACTCCAGTACTTGTCGGGGGTAAGGATCCTAAGTTCAAGGCCAGCCTGAAATATTTAGCAAGATCTTATCTCAAAAAAAAGTACATATGTAGTAGAACACTTTGATCCCTCATTTCTAGTATCCTGCTAAGGAGGAGAAGAAGCTGACTCAGGTGAGAGATGAGAGAGAGAAACCAGACTTGTTCAGATTGCTTACTCTATTATTTCTTAGTCAAAAACTCAACATCCTTGTTTACAACTTAAAGAAAGGATGATTTATTCTGGCCCATGGATTTAAAGGGTGCAGTCCATCATGGATGGGGGGGTTGTCAAGGCACAGTGGAGTTCATGGTGGCTAATGGCTGTGGGAGTATGAGGCTGCTTGCTTACATCTTAGTGGACCATGAAACACAGAGCTTGGAAGGAAGAATGGCTGGCTATAAACCAATGTCCACTGTCCATCAGCTCACTTTCTCTAGCTAGGCCCCACTCTCTCAAGGTCCCACAGTCCCCTAAACAGGGCCACTAGCTGGGAACCAAATGTTCAAACAAACACATGAGCCTGTGGACAACATTTTACATCCAACCATAAAGCCCCAGAGCAATAGCTTCATTTGAATGTTCACCCTGTGCACCCAAGAAGTCTGTCTCTGGTAGAAAGGAGAGCTTTCTACCGGAAGGATTCCTCAGGGACCTTGGTGGCATCTGTCTATTGCCAGACTGTTTTCTTACCACAGTCTTCTCATTCCTCACATACTGCATTTCTAGTGTTGGAATTTACTTTACCTCTGCATTATTTTTTCTCTTTGATTCATTACACTTCTATTTCCATCTTAGTTCAACAAATATTATTTGAGGCTCTACAATATTCCAAATATTAGGCTTGGCATCATTCATTTTGCTCATTTTTTCTTTTTCAGCCTCTAATTCTTTTTTACCCAAAGTTTCCTCTAGTACTATAACTTTTATATACTTGTTGAAATGTATTTTAAAAGTGAATCTTTTTATTTTGTGTGTGAGAGTAAATTTCAGTTGTGAAAAGAATGTATGGATCCAGGGTTGGGAGTTTGTGCAGTGGATAAAGCTCCTGCCTATAATGATGAAGACAAGACTGATCCTTAGCACCTGTATGCATGCTTTGTGGATGTGGTGGTCTGCTTGTAAGCCCAGCTCAGGAGGTAGAGATAGGGGATCCCTAGGGCAAGCTGGCAGGCAGGACTAGATCAATTGAAAAGTGAGAGACCCAGCCTCAGTAATTAAAGTGGAAAGTGATTTAGGAAGACATCTGGCACCAACCTCTGGCCTCTCCTTCATACATGCACATGTGTATTTGCACATGTCAAGTGTGTCTCCTCCCAACACACACACACACGCACACGCACACGCACACATGCAGCTTCTTGATCTTAAAAATGATAAAGTCCTTGAAAGTTGACTGCTTTCTGAGGAAGATAAACTATCATATGAATAATGATACAGTGAGAGAAATATTAACAAAATGTGCAAAAATACAATGGATGGGAAGGGAAGGGAGTGAATAACTTAGCAAGTTTCATGAGAGGAAGGGAGGAAGGAAAAAGAGAGAGATTAAGAATGAGAGAAGGGCTGGAGAGATGGCTTAGCAGTTAAGGTGCCTGCCTGCTAAGCCTAAGAATGCCTCTTCGATTCTCCAGGTCCCACGTTTAGCCAGATGCAAAGTGATGCAAGGACACAATGCTGCACTTGCCCACAAGGTGGCATACTCATGTGGAGTTTGTTCACAGTGGCTGAGAGGCCTCTGGCGCATCCATTCTCAATCTGTCTCTCACTCTCTCCAAAAAAAAAAAAAATGAATGAGAAGCTGAGAGTGGTGGTGCATGCTTTTAATCCCAGCACTCAGGACGCAGAGGTAGGAGGATCACATGCTTTCTGTAAAATAAACTAAAATATAGGAAATTTCATTAATTTGCTCATTACTGAACCTCACAAACTCCTTTGTTAAAGCTACTTAGGAGTGCTAGAAATTTAAATCAAATGAGAAGGTGTCACTAGACTGACTTCTTAAAACCATAGTCCAACCTGACACATTCATTTTGGTTTAAGTAAGAAACAGTAGCCACAGCCTCTCTTCTGATATTGTCATGATTATTGACATCAGGTTGAGTATTGCTCTGGGAGGTCGAGCGTAGCAAGCTCTTTGACAGACTGGATAACTAATACGTGGCAGCATGCAATCCTCTAGTCACTTACTGCAAAAGCAATAAATAGCAGTGTTGGATGGAAACGCATGGTGGGCCCACCTATTTCCATCACTTTCAGCACCCCAGCAAGAGTACAAATGGAAGTGCACATGACATAGAGTAGAAAAGTCATAAGCCAAATTAACAACCTGTCAAGTAGATATAGTCTATTGACAAGAATGCTTTCACAACATTTGGAAGGCAGGGTCTGATTTAGAATTCTTGGACTACTTAATGTTGCCTATGGACTCATGGTTATAAGGGAAAAGGCAGTTCCTTTCCAGCCCCAGCCTTGGCCATTCCTCTTCTCACTATGGATTCCTGTACTCCAGAGGCTTTGTGACTTATGGAAACTATAGGGATAACCGAGCCTTTCAAGTTAAGCTCTGTCTACCTGTCCGCAGCTGCCCAGGCCCCCGAAGGGTGGTGTGGGTACTGAACTGCTCTGTCTGCCAGACTCAGGAGATACTGGTGTAGAACTCAGTAGAGGGCTCAGGGTTATTTGGGAAGGAAAATCTTGGGTACCTGGAGGAGATCTAAAAGTGAGGGCTCTTTGTGCATGGCCAGAGAAGAGCTCAAGGTAACTTCTTACTATGTGTGAGCTGAAGAGTGGGGTGGTTCTACCCATACCATAGGATGGGTACTGGAAACCTCCTTGCATAACAGTAAGGGGTCAAACCATCCTCCTCCTGTGTAACCATTTGATCATCTTGTACTTACCTTTCTGAATTGATTGCTTTTATGGGCCTCTGAACTAACACAAGAGTGAACCATTATCCATCGGAAACTAAGCTGGCAGAAGGTGGGTGGGTTTGTACACAGTGCAGGAGTTTAACTGAAGCTCAGATGTCAGAGTTTATTGCAGGCTGGGTACTGACACTATGCTTATCTCTGGGATCTTTCCTCCCGCTGGCCTTCACCTCCTTACATCACTCGGACCCCTCCCCACGGTGCCTGTGAATCTTGCTCCTCTGACACTTCTCCGCCTTTAGCAGATGCCAGCAGGGCGGGGTTGTGATGGATGCTGTCTTCCTCTCTGGTAGGGATCTCTCTGCTCTTCCATCCATCTCTCCCTGCCTGACACAAATGACTTTGTGTATGAGTGTGTATGGGGGGTCAAGGCCTGACCTGAATCCCTTCATACTAGGGATGTGCCACTGGTCGCCCACAGAATGTCAATCCATCTTCCTCTGTACTTCTCAAGTGAGTCATCTGGGGGTGGAGTGGGGGGTGGGGTTCCAACCATACCTCAGAATGTGTCTTTTGGATCCTGGACACCTAACTGCTCTGTACTTTGCATTTCATTTGACTATTTCAACCAATGTAAGAATAATAAAAACAAAACTGCTTGCTGATGTTTCCCCATTTTATATCAGGCACTCAAAAATGAAATGATGTTTTCTTTGTTTTCTTCTTTTCTTTTCTTTTTTTGGTTTGTTACTGAGCCTCTCCCTCTTACTTGATCTCTCCTCCTTAGCTCATTTCCTGCCAGGGTAATTGCAGGTTCAACCTGTTTCATAAAGTTATGAATCATATCAGTGACTTAAAGCCAATTTGGGTAAAAAAAAAAAACCAAGCTAACTGTCTGTAAAAAGTCAAGTCTATAAAGGAATGCAGATTATTATTCTTGGAACTTTTGGCAAACACCCACTGACTAAAGCATTATCCATTCATTCAGCAAAAGTATGTTGACATATTCAAAGGATGGAATTGTATATAAAGGCAATTCAATACTTTTATCTGAATGATGCATAGATCTTTTTAAGTTGGATTCTTTTTTGTGTGAAGGGGAACCACACTCAAAAGTAGTACATAGGGCTGGAGAGATGGCTTAGCACTTAACGTGCTTGTCAGCAAAACCTAATGACCCAGGCTCAATTCCCCAGTACTCACATATGCACAAAGCAACACATGCATCTTGAGTTTGTTTGCAATGGCTAGAGGCCCTGTGTGCTCTCTCCCACCCCCTCTATATGCAAATAAATCTGGTGCAAATAAATAAGTAAATGTTTTTAAAAAGTTTTTTTATTTAGTTGTTGGAGAGAGATGGGGGGGCATATAGATAGATAGAGTTGGGCACACCAAGGCCTCCAGCCACTGCAAATGAACTACAGACACATATGCCACCTTGTGCATCTGGTTTGCCTGGGTACTGGGTGGGGAATTGAACTGGGGTTCTTAGGCTTTGCAGGCAAGCATCTTAACTGCTAAGCCATCTCTCCAGCCCAATGATTTTTTTTTAAATGAAGTGCATATTGTAATCTTGTCAACTGTGTTGCTATGAATAAGAATCAGAGAAATCATGCAAGTCTTCATTCCAGACACAGTGCGATGGTGAGTTGATGTTAAGTATTGATTTTCTAAATCATAGAGCTGGCAGAGATCTCCAAGATAATAGACACAGCTCTCCCCTTTCACTATTGAAGAGAAGGAACCTAAATGGGGCAGCAACATGCTTGCAGTGGCTGCAGCGGTTGGCCTGTGTCATAACTGGGCCTGAGTTGGGATCTTCCATATTTCCTAAAGCAAGAACCTTCTGCAGGGACCATTGTGATAGGTTTTTCTTAAAATAAATATTTTAATGTACTATAAAAGTAAGGTACTTTATATTCATATTACTCAATATTCACATATCTTTCTGGATAGTAGTATGAGTGGGGGAGAATGAACTTGAACAACTCCAGCTTCCCAGTGCGAGGCTTAAGGAGTACACACCACACCTGGTTTATGCAGAGCTGGGACAGACTCCAGGCCTGCTGCGTATTAGGTGGACACTCTACCAACTGAGCCACTTCCTCCACCCTGCTGTTTTGATAGTAGCTGTTCTGACAAGTGCAATCTCATTGTGGTTTTATCTGCATTTCCCTCATGATTAGGAGAGTTATAAAAATAAAAATTGGCCATTTATACGTCTCCTTTTGAGCAAAGTCCATTCAAGGCCTTCCTCCTTTATTTATTTATTTATTTATTTATTTATTTGAGACAGAGAAAGGGAGAGAGAGCGTGAGACTGAGAATGGGCATGCCAGGGCTTCCAGCCACTGCAAACGAACTCCAGACACATGAGCCACCATGTACATCTGGCTTACGTGGGACTTGGAGAATCGAACTGGGTTCCTAAGGCTTCGCAGGTATGCGCCTTAACTAAGCCATATCTCCAGCCCCGCCTTTCCCCTTTTAAAAGTCAGGTTGTTTGTCTTCTTACTGTTAAGTTGTTAGAATTCTTTATATCCTTTGGATATTAACCCATTAGCAGGTGTGAACATTTTCTGCCTTCCGGTATGCTGCCTCTTCAACCACTGCTGCTTGTGCAGCACAGATGTGTGTCAGCTTCTTGTGGACATTTGTCTGCTTTTACTTTTGTTGCCTGAGGTTTTGGCTCAAATCCCAAAAGGTCATTGCTCAGCCCAATCTTGAGTAGCTTTCTCCTATATTCCCTTCTAGTAGTTTTATAGTTTCCAGTCTTGGGTTGATTTCTGACTATGGGATGGGATGGGACAGGATAGGACTTTTTGCATATCAATGTCTACTTTCCCCAATATTTTTTTCCTTTTGTGTGTTTTGGACACCTGTGTCAACAATCAACTGAACATTCATGGGCAGGTTCTTTTATGGGCTCTCCGCTCTGCTCCTCTGGTCCAGGTGTCTCTTCTTATGCCAGCCCCACACTACTTGAGTTGTCACAGCATTGTAATACAGCTTGAAGTCAGGCAGTGCAACATCTCCAGCTTTGTTCTTTATGCTCAAAATTGCCCGGGCTATTGAATTTTAGTTTGTACTGTGGTTTTCCATTTTTTTCTGTTTCTCTGAAAAGTATTGGAATTTTGATAGGGATTGCATTCAATTTGTAGATTGCTTTGAGTAGTATGAACATCTTAACAAGATTACCTTTCTTAGTCCATTTATTTGTGTTCTCATCTATTTAGTTAATATTCCATAGTTTTCAATGGTCAGATCTTTCACTTCCTTGGTTAAATTTAACTCTTAAGTATTTTTTGTAAATGGTATTTTTAAAAATTTCTTTTTCAGATAGTTCATTTTTAGTATATAGAAACACTATTGATCCTGTGTGACTTATAGCCTTCAAATTTACTGAACCCATTCTTTTTTATTATTGAGAGAGACAGAGAGAGAGAGAGAAAGAGACAGAGAGAGAGAGAGAGAGAAAGAGGACGCACCAGTGGCCTCTCAGCCACTATGAACAAATTCCAGATGTGTGCTCCCCTTGTGGGCAAACGCAGCATTGCGTGCTTGTGTCACTTTACATCTGGCTAAATGTGGGACCTGGAGATAGAACGGGCATTCTTAGGCTTGGCAGGAGGCGCCTTGACCACTAAGCCATCTGTCCAGTCCTGAACACATTTTGTAAAAATATTTTTATTGATTTGCATGCAGAGAGAGACAGAGAGAAGAGAGAAAGAGAGAGGGGGGAGAGAATGGGTGTAACATGGCCTCTAACCACTGTAAATGAACTCCAGATGCATGCACCTCCTTGTGCATCTGGCTTATGTGGATACTGCAGACTTGAACCTGGGTCCTTAGGTTTCACAGGCAAGCACCTTAACTGTTAAGAAGAAAGAGAGAGAGAGAATGGGGATGCCAGGGCCTCCAGCCACTTGCAAATGAACTCCAGATGCATGCGCCACCTTGTGAATCTGGCTTATGTGGGTCCTGAGGAATTGAACCAAGGACCTTTGGTATTGCAGGCAAGTGCCTTGAACCACTAAGCCATCTCTCCAGCCCTTCTGTGTGTTTTATAAGCATGCATCACCACACTCAGCTTCATTTATTAGTTCTAAAAATATCAGTTGTAAAAGTTGTGTGTATGTCCCTTTGCTCCAAGGTACCCTGTGGGGATCAAAGTCCACGTATGCACAAGCCCCTTTCATAACCTGGTATGGTATCTGCAAGTAACCTCAACATACCCTCCTGTATAATTTGAAGCACCATAGATGACTTCTGTAGCAGACAGCTTCAGGTCCCTGAGATGAACTTCCAGACCAGGCACAGTTATGGAGGAAGGGATATTTACTGAAGCTTACAGATCCAGGAGAAGTTCCATAATGGCAGAAGAAGCTGGCCTGCCTTCACTGGACCAAACACAGAGAGCAAAGCCACAAGCCAAAAGCCACACAGCACAGCACACCTCAGGAACTCCAGCTGGGCACACTTTGCATACCTGTAGATTGAAATATCAAACCCACCACCACACCTTAAGATTCGCCCAGTGACATTGACTCTAGCCAGGTGGATGCAGATGCAAACTACAAACTAATAAAACACTGAATATATTGGGGGCCATCTATTCAAACTACCACAACTTGTAACATGCAACCCAATGAAAATGTTGTGTAAATAGTTCATACTGAATTGTTAGGGGACAATGATGAGAAAGATTACATGTTTAGTATGCAATTGTCTTAAATATTTTTAGAATATATTCGTAAAATATTTCTGCTCCATGATGTTTGAATCCAGGGATGGGAATCCTTGGACATGGATGGCTGATTGCATCAGAGCATGTCAGCAGCAAAGATGACAAGTTCACTACTTCCCCTTTCTATGTGGGTGGTCACTCACTTCTCAAAAATAATATGAATCAGTGAACATAAATGGAAGTCTAAATTTTCCTAATGGATTCTCGAGAAATTATAACAACATCTGAATGTCAAGACAGACTAATTTAGTATCAGAAATACACTGCTGTTAAACTTGCTTGATTTTTACCCTGAGTTATATAAGTTTGAATGAATTAATAAAAATGATAAATAAGCATTCATATTTTGGCAGAAATGAATAAAAATTAAAATGAATAGGGAGAGATAAAATTGAGCAAGAATAAAATTCAGATGTTAAGCACTTAGCTACTTTGCAAACTTAAATGGCTATTATATGGGGAAAATAAAATGTGAAGCCAATTATCTTAATTTGTGAAATCACACAAACCTCAGAGAGTTTAGGCATTTCAAAATTTAATAATTTAGAATGAAGGCAGGCAGAACTTTAAAAGCAAATTTAGACCTTTTTGTTCACAACCTAATGGAAAATTCAAATTCTTGCTTTGAGAATCCCTAAAAAATTGGAAGAACAATGACACCATTAGTGAAAAGGAAAATATGACCCTAGGACTAGATAAATTAAGATCAGTAGATCATGAAAAAATCTATTTTGTTTTTGAATGTTATTTTCAGAATTTTATTAAGCTTAAAGTTTAAAATAAAAATAACAATAATGAATGCAACTTCAAGAATCGATATGAGGATCTCAGACATGCTTGTGATATTTTACTTCCTCCTCAACTTCTAATGTAAATATGAAGAAACAGGAACAATTGTTGACACTGGACGCTGGTGACTCAGCTGGCCATCTCCTCCACTCGGCTTTGTTTCTGTTTGAAATGCCTCATCATAAAACACCACACACGGCTTTTGAAAGCCCTGGTCATTTTTATAAGCTGAAAATCATTCTGCACACCCACTCTCATAGCATGGATTTGGTTTCCACTGGGAAATCACACCACAAAACAGCTGTAACTTTTGGCCAATTAGTGAGGAAAGGAAATGGCTGCAGAAGGAGTGGGTGCTTCTGTGAAGCCCCAGAAAGGTTTGTTGATGCTGTGGATAAAGAGCATAATGTGGACAGGACAGAAGAGCACTGGAAATCATCTCAGTGTTGGGCACTGGCTGGGCTCCTTCTGAGATATGGCTTAGGAGTGCCTTTGAAAAATTTTATTTTTTATTAAGAATATACTTTGTATGAACACATTATATGTTGGTACCATCATTTCCCTCCTCCCTGCCCCCAATCCACTGAGGGCCCTCCTCGGTGGGGTTGCTGGTATTCTCTATGGGGTTGTGGGTTATACACTGTGGAGGCAGCAGTCAGTTACTGGGGGGAGGCAATGCCTCTGGGTATGCCCTCCCGACCTGTGGACCTGTGACTCTTATAATCTTTCTGCCCTCTCCTCTGCAAAATTTCCCAAGCTGTGGTGGGTGTGTTTTAAGTCTACTTCAGTGTTGAGCTCTTAGGAATTTCTTGATTTCTGCTTTGGTGTGTGCTGAGTGTGTTCAGTGTCTGTCTCTGTCACCCTAGTGCAAATGGTCAGGCTGGCCATCTTGCTCATCTCCCCAGTTCCTCTGTAATTTCACCTGGGCCTTAGGAATGCCTTTTTTTTCTTTTAATGTTACAATTCTGCATTTAATTCCAAATGTTTTTACCAGCTTAGCCCACCAAACACACTTATACATTTTCCCAAATCAACCTATTAAAAACTGAATCAGAAATTTGCATTTAGGCATTTTGAGTTCCTTCATAGTGCAATGTAAGAAAGTCATAATCATAATGAAGAAGAAAAATGTATTAAAATATATATTATCAGGAACCCCCAAATTTTATATGTATAAATTTCTATTGGTTTCTATTATTAATATAACCAGTTTTAAAAAATATTTTATTTTTTATTTATTTGAGAGAGATATACAGAAATAGGCAGGTAGAGAGAGAGAGAGAATGGGCGCACCAGGGCCTCCAGCCATTGCAAACGAACTCCAGATATGTGCACCCCCCTTATATATCTGGCTTACATGGGTCCTGGAGAATTGAGCCTTGAACCGGGGTCCTTAGGCTTCGCAGGCAAGCGTTTAACCACTAAGCCATCTCTCCAGCCCTATTAATATAACCAGTTTTAAATGCTAGTAATATTATTTTTTCCAATAGCCGAGCCAAAGTGTCACACCCATGAACTGGAGGGAACCTCTCACTGCCTTGTGAAACACTGTATTGTTTAGATTTCAGAAGTACAGGGAGGAAAGGTCAAATATGTCAGGCCAAAGAGGATGTCTGACTGTCCTAACCATTTCATTGTTCTGTCAGATGGCACGGCTTTGATGTGGGGCCTGCCCACTTAGCTGTGGGAGGCCCTGAGTAACAGGATGGTGGGTAAAGGAAAGCAAATGAGAAGCTTCCCAGATTTCTCATGATGCTTTCAGTCCACAGTCTCTGGCAAAGCAGTTCTTCCCAGGACAATGCATCATGTGATAGCTTTGAAATTCCCTACAGCTGCCAAATAGAGCACCAGGTGAATTTTTGGAATAGGCAAGGAATGTTCTTATGATATGAGGTATGAGTACTTAAATATTATTTATTTATTTATTTATTTGATAGTGAGAAAGAGAGAAGAGGCAGACAGAGAGAGAGAATGGGTGTGCCAGGGCTTCCAGCCACTGTAAACAAACTCCAGACGCATGTGCCCCCTTGTGCTTCTAGCTTACATGGGTCCTGGGGAGTTGAACTGAGGTCCTTTGGCTTTTCAGGCAAACACCTTAACTGCTAAGCCATCTCTCCAGCCCAAGGTATGAGTACTTTAAAAACATATTTTTATTTATTTATTTGCAAGCAAAGAGAGAGAGAGAGAGAGAGAAAGAAAGACATGGGTGCAACAGAACCTCTTGCCACTGCAAACAAACTCCAGATGCATGCACCACTTGGTGCATCTGACTTTATGTGGGTACTGGGGAATTGAACCCAGGCTGTAAGGCGTTGCAAACAAGCGCCTTTAATGGTGGAACCCTCTCTCCAGCCAAGATATGAGTACATATTATTCTGATTTAAGAATTTCATTGCATGCAGACACATTTTCTTTTCTATTTAAACTACAATGAAGCTAAAACTCAGTGTATCTCCATCATGCATACACATACTCTCATGCCTGTACACACACATGTGCACACACACAACTATAATTCAAGTAGCCCGAACACAGATACCTATGATAGGACAGGAATTTGAATGTAGTAATATCTGAGGCCACAGGACATCCTCTTTTACGATATCCCAACTGTCTCCCAAGGTCTATGTGCTAAAGCTTGGTTCTCAGTATAGTACTATGGTGGAGTCCTTCCTCTCCTTCTTCTGCTTCTCCTTCTGCTCCTCCTCCTTCACTTCCTGGCCAATGAGGTGAGCATTTGTCTCTGCCATGTTTTATGTCCATGCTTTGCTAACTCTCAGAGACCCAAAACAATAGGGCAACTTGATCATGGACAATAACCTCCAAGACTGTGAGCCAAAATCAACCTAGTCTTTATAAACTAACTGTCTCAGGTATTTTGTTATAGTGACAGAAAATTGATTAATGCACTCCCCATGACTCATAACAATTTTTTGGGTGGGGGTTGAGGTAGGATCTTGCTATAGCCCAGGCTGGCCTGGAATTCACTGTGTAGTCTCAGTGTGGTCTCAAACTCATGGCAATCCTCCTACCTCTACCTCCCGAGTGCTGGGATTAAAGGCATATGCCACCACATTTAGTTCATAACAATTTTTAGAAGTTTTAGTTGTACTTTATACACTCCTTTTAGGGGTCAGGGAGGCTGGAACAGAGGGATAGAGGCAGATTTAGGGCTAAAATAGACTGTATCTCCTACTTGCCAAGTCTGGTCCCCTTAAATAACATGACCTCATGTCTCCTCAAAGACACTGTCTGTCACTAGGTAGTACTCATGTCCTTTTCCATCAGTTATGCCTCTCTCTGCACAAGCTCTACAACTCTTTGTTATCTCTCAAGGTATTACCCATCACACTAGATTTCCTGTAAGTGCCATGCTTTATGGCAGCTACGAGCCACAGGTGGTCAGTGAGTCTTCAAAATACAGCTGTATGGACAAAACCCCCCACATTTTATATTTTATTCCATTTCAATTAATTTAAATTAAAAAAACGGAAGTAGTAGAAAACACTTTCCATTTGAATCAGTTATTTTCTCATTGCTGTGACATATACCAGAAGCAATTTAAAGAAGGAAAAGGTCACAGTTTGGGGGGGGACAGTCCATCATGGCAGGGTTAGCAACGTGGCAGGAGCAGGAGCAAAGCTGGTTACATTGTCAGTCAGGAAACAGAAGGAAACAGAAAGTGGGTTTGGCTATGAAACCTCAAGGAGAACCCGCACTGCTCCACTTCCTCCAGCAAGGTTCCACTTCCTTAAAGGTTCCACAACCTCCCCAAAGAGCACCACCAGCTGGAGACTAAGTGTTCAAACACATGAGCCTATGGCAGGAGGCATTTTACATTCAAACCAAAGCACCATTACACATAATTTCACTATTTTGGTAGGACCACACTTTCCTTTAAAAACCATGTTGATAATAAGGTATCACTGTATTACAACCCCTGTGTCAAGTGTGACCATCATCTCACATGACACCTTGCCTACCATCTAATCTGCCAATGACACATAGCACATCAACTGTCAATGAACTGATTCAGTTTGACTTATGTTTTTTTTTAATTTTTTTAATTATTTATTTTTTTGGAGAGAGACAGAGAGAGAGAGAGACAGACAGAGAGGGAGAGGGAGACAGATAGAGATGGGTGCGCCAGCAGTCTCTCAGCTGCTATGAACGAAATCCAGATGTGTGCGCCCCCTTGTGGGCAAGTGTAGCATTGTGCCCTTGCGTCACTTTGCATTTGGCTAAATGTGGGACCTGGAGATTGGAACCAGCGTTCTTAGGCTTAGCAGGCAGGCGCCTTAACCACTAAGCCATCTCTCCAGCCCTGACTTATGTTTTTATGCACAACAATAAACTATAATGTGTGTATTTGAGCATTTTATGAAAAGACTGTAAGATGCAGAGCTAACTATGTGAGTCACAGGTGACAACTGAAATGTTACTTTAATAATTAGAATTATCTTTAAACCATTTTTCTATTGTCCTGTTCTGTTGTCTCAGTCAGAGTTCTCCAGAGGAAGAGTCAGTCGAGTGGTACAATGAATTCTTAGAAGGCAGTGGCTTCTGTAGTTATGGAGAGTGAGAAGACCTGGAGGCTCAGGAGAACTGGTGCGTTAGTTTTCTTGTAACTGAAACCTGAGATCCAGGAAAGCTAGTGGAGTAAGTTATAGTCTATGGGCAGAACACAAGGGTCTCAGCTCATGTGGTCAGGCAGAGGGGTGAGTTCTCTTGCTATTCATCCTATTCAGGGTCTCAACAGATTGGGTGACACCTCTAACCCTTAGGTTAGAGGTGTGAAGACCCCCTTCCCAACTGTGGATGATACCATTTCATAGGCTGAGGTCTCAGGCTGAGTAAAAAGTAGGAAGCGAGCTGAACACCTGCACTCATTGTTCTCTGCTTCCTGACCACAAACATAACGTGAACAGCTGCCTCAAACTCCTGCCACCATGACTTCCTCACCATGACTGACTGTACCCTTGAACTGTGAGCCAAAATAAACCTGTCATTCTTAAGTTTACTTTGTCAAGTAGTTTTGTCACAGCCGCAGGAAAGTAACTCACATACCACATTAGAGAGGGCAATGTATCCCACCAGTCTACTAACTTACATGCTAACCTCTTCTAGCACCATCCTCACAGATGCACAGAAGAAATTTCCATGAAATAATTGGGGCACCTTGTGGCCTAGTCAAGTTGACACACAAGTTAACCATCACACGTACAGTTATGTTAGGCTTTGGAAGGGACTGAATGCTGGGCCTCCTGCATGTGAGGAGGCAAGTGCTTTACCACTGAGATATTCTGTTTGCTGGCTGGTTTGTTTGTACAGAGTCTTGTTATATTACCCAGGGTAACCTTAAGCTCCTGGGCTCAAGCAATTCTCCTGTCTTGGTGTCATGAGCAGTCAAGACTCCAGGAATAAGATACCATGGCCAGCTTAGTTATTTAAGGTTAAATTTTGCATCCACTACTAAACATTGAAAAACATTAAAAAGCAGGTTTATAAATCAGAAGGACTTTTAAAATGTTTTATTTTTATTTATTTATTTGAGAGAAAGAGGCAGAGAGAGGGAGAGAGAGAAGGAGAGAGAGAGAATGGGCACACCAGGGCATCCCAGCCACTGCAAATCAACTCCAGACACATGTTCCACCTTGTGCATCTGGCTTACATGGGTCCTGGGGAATCTAACCTAGGTTCTTTGGCTTTGTAGGCAAGCACCCTAACTGCTAAGACATCTTTCCAGCCCCAAAAGGAATTTTAAATGAAGGCATATAACTGATATGAAACAATAAAGATGTGGAATACAGAATCTCATCTACAATAGCAAAGAAAAAGAAACAGAAAAGTGGCATATCATAGATTCCAACTAAAAATTGAAAGTTGCAGCAGGAAAGCAAACTGAAAGGCTGTGATTGAAGAGAATGGTATTTCCACCACATAACTGCCCAGTGGTGTTTCCTAAAGTAAGTTGCAATAAGATGGATCAGAAGAGATGGTCATAAAATAAAAGAAGAGTTTGTGGTAAAATAAATTCTAGAAATGGTGAGGACCTGTTCAGGCTGCCTAAACCTATGCCTTGAGTTACCACAAACGCATCAGGAGAATTCTCATGATGCACTGTCTCATTTCATCTCATCTCATCTCATCTCATCTCATCTCATCTCATCTCATCTCATCTCATCTCATCTCATCTCATCTCATCTCATCATGAGGGTGGTTGAGAATCAAAGAAAGAGGTGTGTCATTGTGACTCATCTAAAGCAGACAGTACAGAGCTACAGGGCCCAGGCCACAGAGAGAGAAAGGACTGTTCTCCTGCCAGAGGCAGTTGTAGCATTTATATGAGGGCTTAAGGAATTGGTCCCAAAGCTTAGTCTAGATTCTTTCAGAGTTGGGAGAAGCAAACTAAACATCTTCATGAGAATTTAAAGGCCACAGCTTGGGTTGGGGTCTGGAGGGGAGAACACGTAGCTGACTGTGATACAGAGCATTAAGGCACTCTGTTTTTTTGGTCAGAACAGAGAAAAGGGGGAAACTGGGAGACACTGTCATATTTTATTCTCACCTTAGAGATTCACAATGTAATAGTGTATTGGAAGCTTTATAATATATGGTAGAAATCTTAAGATTGTTGACTTTCCAAAACTCATTTCACCACTAAAACTGGAGTTTTGTTTTGTTTCACCCATTATTATCTATTGGAGAATAAACCATACACAGGAAAGCGGAAAACCTTCCTCTCCCATGTTGAGTAAGGCTCTAGGCAAGGAGGTCTTGGCATTCAGGGCTATTTCTTAATCCCATAGGCAGCATTCTCTGACTTTGATGGAATATATGCCAAAGAATAAATCTGCATCACTAAAGCAAATAAGGTTCCACAAGTTGGAAGTGTGGAGACAGTTTTTGGCAATGTCACTTGGAAGTGACAATCATTGTGAAAGATAACCTGGCAAGAAGTAACATGAAGGTAAAGAAGTCACACTTTTGAATTAGTGAATTTTGATCTAAGGAAATAATCTAAAATATCATTATAGCAAGGACACTGATGGCAGAGGTCACTCAAATGTTTAAGAAGGTCAACTTTAAATGGATGCAACTTCTTTATGAACTAACACAATTATTAAACTTCAAGACCATACTCTTTTGTGGAAAGTGTCTATGAACCAGATGTTCATTTTCCCCTTAACTTCATGGACTCATTGTTTCAGATATGTGACCTCCGAGAGCGGAAAGCATACTATTTTCTTTCCTCAAACATCACCCTGATGCCCAGAGATTATTGAGCAACATCCATCTAACATCCATCTTGTAGGAATTAAGACCCAAGGCTCTATTTTCCAACTCATTCCCCATAAATCATTTTCCACCTAGGAAGACCCATTGACAACAGCTGTCTGCATACCTTCAGACCTTTGCCATGTATGCACAAACAACAGCATTAAGTAAAACACATAATTTTCTGTTATGTTGAAATGGACATTGGCTCACATACACATGACTCTATAACTTGCTTGTCATACAGTGGAAAGCTTTGTTTTCTATGGGTCTGTTTTCTTTTCATGACTGCATGTTCATCCATGTGTTATATGACAATGATGTGTGACATTGATGGGTATTTAGGTTATTCCTATTTTTAAGTTATTTCTAGCAGTGATATATAAGATCACATTGATTGTTTACAGCAATGATATGTTGTTTGAGAAGAAAAGCTGCTGGAAAATTGAAGGCCTTAGCCTCAGAGGATGGGTATAAACCCTGCCATGGGGCCTGCAAGTTCAGGAAGGTTTTCAAGGGGTTACTAGACAGAAGTGTGTATTTTTTTCCAAATTGAACACAGATTGCTGCATCTTGCAGTGGTCATCAAAAGGAAGGCGCTCAGAATGAGGGCACTCTGAGTTCCAGAAGCAACGCAGTTTATGCCTGGGAACATGGCTATCACTCACCACGAGGCCTGGAAGCCAACCTTGACTAGGTTCTGATGCAGGAAAACTCATTTGGGCCATAAATCCAGCAGAATTTATGGTGTTGGAGAACTTATAAAAATTAAAGTGTGGATTTTTTGTTTTTGTTTCCATGCATGTTTATATATGTATTTAACTTTTTATTTATAGCTTCCATAAATATAGACAACATACCTAGATCTTATCCCCCTCCTACAATGCTCCCTTCTTCCCACCATGTTCCCTCTCCGCTGAATTCTTCTTCTTTCCAACTAGTGTCTCTTCCAGTGGACTAGTGATGATGTCATCATTTTCTTTTTTTAGGTAGAGTTTCACTCTAGTCCCGACTGAGGAATTCACTATGTAGTCTCAGGGTAACCTTGAACTCACGGTGATCCTCCTACCTCTGCCTCTCGAATGCCGGGATTAAAGGCATGTGTTACCACACCTGCCTCGATGTCATCATTTTTTTCCTGCTATTATGAAGTCTTGTGTAGGTAGCATCAGTCACTGTCAGGTCATCAATATCAAGGCCACATTGTATCAGGGAGATAGTATTGTAAGCACTCTTCCCCTTCCTTGGGATTTTACAGTCTCTCTGCCATCTCTTCTTCAGTGGACCTTGAGCCTTGGAGGGACCTCGGTCCCTTCTTTTCAACACTTTGGTGACTTTTGAGTCACTCCAGTGGTCACTGACATCTGGAAAGAAAAGCTTATCTAACCAAATCTTAGAGTAGCATTAATATATGGGCATAACTATAAGCATTTAGAGGGCAGTTTGGTGCACATAGCAGATCAATTTATGCAGACAACAGTAGTAGTCCCCCCCACCCCGGTCCTTATGATCTCCCAAGCCATAAGCTTTTTATTAGGTTTTCAGAACCAGGCAGGAATTCCCTCCCATGAAGTGGGCCTCAAATCCAAACAGAGAGATTTCACCCATAACAGATATGCCACCATTTCACCAGTTGGTACATTTGCCCTGGCTGGTCAGCTGTAAAGGTGGCAGGGTCCATTGCTGGTCAAGACTGCTGATGACTTTTCTCCCTCAACAGGTTGCATAGGTCTTTCCAGCATCCTGACAGCTAGTCAACAGGGAGGAGGCTTCCAGTTCAGCTCCAGCTTGATTTCCCAGTGACCTGCAGCCCAAACATGTGGAGTCTTCAGCAATAGGGTCTTAAAATCTATTTTTGGTGGGCAACCAAGAGCCTTGGCAATGACCTGTGACGTTTTGGGGTTGTCAGTGGTCTCACTGGCTGAAACATGTATTTTATGTGAAACCCTAGGTATAAAATCACAAATCAGACCCCTCGGATTCAGGAAGCACATCCTGCCTTTTACAACAAAGGATGCTATACTCTTTGAAAAATAGCTCCTGCCTCACACGGAAGCTCACAGCGAGTCTGGAGTGTCTTGTGATGAAGACAATGAGGACTTGCCAATCCTGATGGGGACTGGTCCACGCAACACAGAAGCTTTCTGATGAGGACATTTTGAAAAGTAAATCACAATAACAACAAATTATAACTTACTGGATAAATATACAGTAGTGATTGAATAAATGGAATGCTCCTAAAAAGAAAAGTAAAACAGATCCTGGCATACCACTGATCCAGGGAGAAATGGGATGTTTACTTGGGAGGGACAAGGTGCAACCAGAAAGGCTGACTGGAATGGGCTTCCAGGTGCAAAGTAGCATGAGGCTGGAGAGACCCAGTCAGAGTCCATCTTAAGGGGAAACAGACATCTGAGATTAAGACTGACCCCAACCGGAGGGCATGTGTAGTGTATGAGCTACTTTCTCATTGCTGTGACCAAATACCTGACAAGAAGCAACCTAAGGAAGGGTTTATTTTGGTTTACAGGTCAAGGTTACAACCATTTGGTGGTTAAGGCATGGTGGCAAGAGCTTGAGGCAGCTGGCCACATTCAGTCAAGGACCCCAGTCCATGGAATAATACCATTCACAGTGAGGATGGGTCTTCCCACCTCGGTTAGCCCACTCAAGATAAGCCCTCATAGGCATGCCCAGAGATTTGTTTCCATGTTGATCCTAAATCCTGTCAAGTTCACAACCATAGCTCAACCATCACAGGTAGGCTGCATTTGAGCAGTAGGCTCAAGACGTGGGTTCAACAGAACAGTGAATAGCCACACTCCGGATGGCCTTGGCTGAGAGTGGGCAGGGGAAATATACTCAGGTGGGCTGAACTTTTCATTTACTTTGTGTGGTCTACATGATACTGCTTTCAGATGACTGGACATGCCAGTGGCCTGGAAAACTGTCCAGGATCCTGGAAAGAAAGGCCTGGAAGATTGGAGATAAGTCCTGGGTTAGTAGCAGCAGGGCAGGCCTAAGCAAATAGTGGCAATGCACACATAATCCCAGCACTCAGGAGGTGGGTACAGGAGGATTCGCAGTTCAAGGCCAAATCGGGCCATGTAGAAAGACCCTATCTCGAAAACAAAAATGGCAATAACAAACCCCATCAAAAGGACAAAAAAATGTTGCTTTTTTGGGGCATCATTTCTTTTTATAGAGCAAAGGTGGAGTTTATTAACAAAAGGGTTTAGGAACCAAGGAAGTGGCTCGGTTGGTAAAGAACTTACTGTGCAAACTACAGGATTTATGTCCAGTGTCCCCAGCACCTACTTAAAAGCTAGTTGCAGTGGTGTGTACCTCTAATCTCAGGGTGGGAGAGGCAGAAAAAGGAGGATCCCTGGGACCTGCTGGTCAGCTAGTCTAGCCAAAAGTGAGCTCCAAGTTCAGTGAGAGATTCTATCTAGAAAAGTAAGGTGAAGGGTACTTGAGACGGGACACTTGACATGCATCTCTGGCCTCCACAGCCACATCCACATTCACACATGTGCACCCCCTCACACACACATGCACACATGTGCACACACCCTCCACATGCACATATACATGCACACTATGCACACCTTCCACATGAACATACAATGCACACATGTGCACACACCCTCCACATGCACATACACATGTACACATGTGCACCCCTCCACATGCACATACACATATGTACACCCCCTCCACACATACCTACACATGTGCCCACACCCCACAGGCACATACATATGCACACGTGTGCACCCCTACGATACACATGTGTGCACCCCATATGCAAATATACATGGGCACCTCCCACATACACATGCATACATTTGCACACCTTCACATGTACATACACACCCCCTACAGGCACATACACACATGGGTACACACCCACACATGCACACATGTTCAACCCTCCATGAACACACACTGCACACATGTCACATCCCCACAAGCTATACACATGCACACATCTGAACCTCCTCCTCATGAACATATACATGCACACATATGCACACCATCCACACACACATGTGCACCTCCCTCCACATACACATACATGTGTGCAAATATGCACACCTTCCATACACACATATGTGCACCTCCCTTCGCATGCACATACATGTGCACACATGTATATCCAGATCCATATGCACCTACACATGAACACATGTACACCCCCACAATAGATAACCTACATATATATGCAAATGCATAGACACATGCATGCAAAACTTTCTTTTCAAAAAAGAACAATTTTTATATAGCTTTAAGCACAAATGTTAAGAGAGGAAGGAAAGAGAGAGAGACAAATAAAAGGAATAGTAGTGGTAACAGACAGCTTCAGGTCACTTAGTTATGGAGGAAGGGATATTTATTGAAGCTTATAGATCCAGGGGAAGTTTGATAATGGCAGAAAAAGCTGGCCTGTCTTCACAGGTCCAAGCAGAGAGAGAGAGAAACCACACAGCACAGCACAGTTCAGGAACTCCAGCTAGGCACACTTTGCATATCTTTAGATTGAAATCTCAAAGCCACCACCACCCCTTAAAATCTGCCCAGTGACACTGCCTCCAGCCAGGTGGCTGCAGATGCAAACTACAAACTAATAAAACACTGAGTATATTGGGGGTCATCTATTCAAACTACCACAATAGTACTTACCCTAGAGAGCAAGTGGGCTTCTCAAGAGAGTTGCCTGTGTTTTCCATGTTAACACTCAAAAGAAAGTATCCACTGTGAGACACACATTCATCAATCAACTAGGCAAAATGACATTATCTGGTCTCTGTCACTGACCATCATAGAAGTGGATCCATCAAGGGAGTAGCACGTTGGCAGAGATGACCAGATAAAGATCCAGCAGCTTGACTGCAATTCACTAAGCCAACTGAACTATGGCTATTTTGGAATTTTCATCTTACTCTCACTTTTTATACAGTGCTTAGAAACCCAGGGCCTTGAGCAAGCTCTACTAGGCAATTGGTATACCACTGAGTTGAGTCCTTAGCCCCAAATTTTTTTAAAAATTTTATTTATTTACAAGCAGAGAGATAGAGAGATAGAAGAGAGGCAGACACAGAGAGAATGGGCACGCCAGGGCCTCTAGCCACTGCAAACAAACTCCAGATGCATGTGCTCCTCATACATCTGGCTTACGTGGGTACTGGAGAATCGAACGGGATCCTCTGGCTTCGCAGGCAAATGCCTTAACCGCTAAGCCATCTCTCCAGCCCCAAATTTGTTTTTTTTGATGTATTCATACATAAATACAATGCAATTTGATCCCATTCCCCCAATTATCGTTTCTATTCCCCTCTTTTCCATTAGACCAATAGACCTCCAGCTGAGTTTCATGCATTTTTGTTTGTTTGTTTCATTTTTGATCCACTGAGTTAAACTGAATACTTTCATGATCATGGGTGAGGGGTTATTCACTGGAGAATAGGCAACCTACTAGTGGCTACACTGTTAAGGGACATGAATTCCCTTCGCGGCAATCATCAGTTGCCTCTGTTTGTTCTTGGAAGCATGGGGTCTCGCGGGCCACTTTTTCATCCATGATGAAATACTGACAGGCTCAATCTGGTGCAGAAAACCACATCTGCTGTGAGCTCCTGAGTGTAGCAGATTTGTCTCACCTAAGAGACATCTCACACAGCCCCGCCTCCCATCCTCCTGCTCTTACATTCTTTCTGCCCCTCTTCTGGGAAGCTCCCCATGCCTTGAAGGGTGTGGTTTATATGTCTTATCTAGGGCTGAGCACAAATTAGTTGCTTATTCTTTGTATCTTTGCCAGCTATGCATCTCTGTGTTAACCTCTCCCTTCACATAAGGAAATTTCAGTGTTTGAGGCTTTGAGCAGCACTAATCTATGCGAGAGAACATAGATATTTAGAGGGCATTTACCATGCTCTTAATTAGCATGACCACAGTCTTGGGCTCTACCCTAGGGCCTAAATTCCTGCCACAGACTGTACAGTACTAGACATGATTTCCTTCCTATGGAGTGACCTCAAGTCCACCTGGAAAGCAGTTTGTTCTTCCCATAACTTTCCTGCTCCTATTGCTCCAGTGGACACATCTTGCCTTACAGGTCAGTTGTGATTATACAGGATCCACGGTTGGGAAGGATTGTTGATGACTTTTCTCTTCTAGCAGCTTTCATAGCACCTTCTGGCATAAGGAAAGCTAGCCAGCAGGGAGGAAGCTTCCAACTCAGTTCCAGCACGGTTTAAGTCCTGTAACCAAAGCATTTGATGTCTTTAGCAATAGAGACTTACCACTTAGTTTTTTGGGCAACCAAGAGCCTAATTTGTGTGTCTCTGTAGGCTTCCTGACCAACAAGTCATTGGACAATATCTCACCCCTGGCTCGGGGTTCTGTGATTAATATCCTACGACTTCTGGGAGCAGCTTTATCCACCCAGGTGGGGAATCTTCCTTCAAGTATATTTAGTTTACCTAGTGGTAGTTGTTTGTGGTAGTTTGAATTTGATGTCCCCCATAAACTCATGTTTTGAATGCTTGATTCCCCAGCTGGTGGCAGTTTGGGAAGTGGAGCCTTGCTGGAGAAGATGTGTTGCTGGGGATGGACCTTGAGGTTTGTTAGCCCCTGGCTTGCTAGTTGTGGTAGTTTGAATATATGTCCCCCAATATATTCAGTGTTTTATTAGTTATAGTTTGCATCTGCAATCACCTTGCTAGAGGCAATGTCACTGGGGGCTGGTCTTAAGGTGTTGGTGGTGGGTTTGAGATTCCATTGTAAAGATATGCAAAGTGTGCCTAGCAGGAGTTCCTGAAGTGTGCTGTGTGACTTTTTGGCTGTAGTTCTGCTCTGTGTGCTGTGTGGCTGGCAGCTTGGCTTTTTCTCTCTCTGCTTGGCCCTGTGAGAGCAGGTCGCTTCTTCTGCCATTATGGAACTTCCCCTGGATCTGTAAGCTTCAATAAATAATATCCCTTCCTCCATAACTGTGCCTGGTCTGGAAGTTCATCTCAGCGAACCTGAAGCTGTCTGCTACGCTAGTGTTAGTTTGGCTCATTCTCTTGCTGTGGTGTTCCACCTGCTGTGGCAGATGCTGTTTCTTCTACAAAGTGTATTTTGGGCATCTTTGTCAAAAATCAGGTGTTAGGTAGGTAGCATCAGCCAGACTGTCTGTACTCTTCATTTGGTTTTTCCCCTTGATAATCTTACATAACTATAATACAAGATTAATTCCAAGAAAATAACATTGGTGCTGTCCATGGGGCTTGTTTAGATTTCATCATTCTTACCAATGCTCATGTATGTGTGCATATGTAAGTGCACCCATGTGTGTTTAGTCCCAAGCAATTTTTCCACATGTGGATTTGTGTGACCATCATTATGATCAACATACAGACCCAAGAACCATATACATCCCATAACTCCCCTGGCAACCAGTAATCCAGTCTTCATATCTATAATCTGTTATTTAAATTTTTATGCAAATGAATTCACACAGTATATAGCATTTTGAGATAACAGTTTTCCTTAGCAAGATTCCCTTATAATGCATGCAAATTGTTGTATGTGTCAACAATTAGTTGTTGTATTTATTTTTTTGAGGTAGGGTCTCACTCTAGCCCAGGCTGACCTGGAACTCACTCTATAGTCTCAGTCTGGCTCAAACTCACAGAGATCTTCCTACCTCTGCCTTCTGAGTGCTGGGATTAAAGGTGTGCACCACCACACTTGGCTTTTTTTGGTAACAGTTCTTTTAAAATACAGAATAGTGTAATGGTTAATCATTATTGTCTCGCACACACAAACACACTCAAAAATGTGATAAGATAGCTCAGTTGGTAATGTGTTTGCCTTGCAAGCATGATGAGCTGAGTTTGATCCCCAGAACTCACATTAAACAGAGTTACATATAAACTGGGCATGCTTTTAATCCTTGAACTCAAAAGGCTGGAATAAGTGGTCACCTTGAGTTCCAAGACAGCATGGGCTACAGAGTAAGTTCCAGGTCAGCATAGGCTAAGAGACCCTGCCTCATAAAAAGAAAACATTAGCCAGGTGTGGTGGCACATGCCTTTAATCCCAGCACTTAAGAGGCAGAGGTAGGAGGATCACTGTGAGTTCGAGGCCACCCTAAGACTACATAGTGAATTCCAGGTCAGCCTGGACTAGAGTGAAACCCTGTCTTGAAAAACCAAAACAAAAAACATTAAACATACTGGTTCACATTTGTAATCCAAGCAGTGTGATGGCAGAAGTAAGCAGATTCCTTGACCATTCAGTTTAGTCTAATTAGGTGAGTTCCAGGCCAACATAATTATCAAAACATAATAATCAAAAAATATTGACAGTACCTGGGCTGGAGAGATGGCTTAGTGGTTAAGACATGTGCCTGTGCGGGTGAAGGACCCCGGTTTGATTCTCCAGGTCCCACATAAGCCAGGTGCACATGGTGGCACATCCATCTGGAGTTCGTGTGCAGTGGCTAGAGGTCCTGGTGTGCCCATTCTCACTCTCTCTCTCTTTCTCCCTCTCTCTGTCTCTAATAAATAAATAGATAAAAGTAAAATCTTTTAAAAAAATATTGATAGTACCTGAGCTGAACAACACCGAGGATTGTCCTCTGGCCTCCACTCACATGCACACACATGAGCACATGCACACACACCCCCAACATACACAGTGAAAGGATGGGTAAGAAATAGTAATTTCTCTTCAGCCTCTCTTAATGTGTTATATAAGTAGGAAGAATCTTTCTACCTGTGGTTGGAAAAGTAGCTCAGCTAATCTTTTATTTAATTAAGGAGTTTATATTTTATCAACATACTATAATTGTACATAGTGTTTACAGTGTGATAATTTGATAGTTTAATGTTCAAATCAGGATAATTAGCATTTTCATCTCATTAAACATTTATTATTTCATTGTGTTGGGAACCTTCAAACGTTTTTGTCTTTCTGTGCCTGTGTGGCCTCACTTAGAATGATTTTTTTTTCAACTCCATCCATTTACCTATAAATTTCATTATTTCATTTCTTTCTTCCAGGTAGTAGAATTCCATGGTATATGTTTTCCACATTTTCATTATCCATTTGTCAGTAGATGGGCATCTGGGCTGATTCCAGTCTCTAGCTATTGTGAATAGAGAAGCCACCAACATGGCTGAGAAAGTTCTCGGTAGAAAAGAGTAGAGTCTTTAGGGTATATGCTCAGGAGTGGTGTAGCTGGATCAAATGGTAACTCTGTTTGCATCTTTTTCAGTAGACTCCATACTGATTTCATAGTGGTTGTACACGTTTGCACTCCCATCAACAGTGGTTAAGGGTTCCTCATTCCCCTATGGCCTCACCAGCATTTATTGTCATTTGACTTTAAAAAAATATTTATTTATTTGACAAAAAGAGAAATGGGGGGGAGAGAGAGAGAGAGAGGGAGGGAGGGAGGGAGGGAGAGAAAGAGAGAGAGAGAATGGACACACCAGGTCCTCTAGCCACTGCAAATAAATTCCAGTCACATGCCCCACCTTGTGCATCTGGATTATGTGAGTACTGGGGAGACAAATCTGGGTCCTTAGGCTTCACAGGCAATCGCCTTAACTGCCAAGCTTTCTCTCCAGCCTGTCATTAGACATTTTTAAGGCAAGCCCAACAGACTGGCCTTTTTGTATGTGAGAGAATGAGAGGGAGAGAGAGAGAGAGGGAGAGAGAGAATTGGCATGCCAGGGCCTCCAGCCACTGCAATCAAAATTCAAACACATATGCCACCTTGTGTGCATACGAGACCTTGTGTGCTTGCATCATCTTGTGTGTCTAGCTTATGTGGGACCTGGAGAGTTAAACATTGGTCCTTAGGCTTCACTGGAAAGTGCCTTAACCACTAAGCCATCTTCCCAGCTTCCATCATTGGCTTTTTTTTTTTTTTTTTTTTTTTTTTTTTTTTTTTTTGAGGTAGAGTCTCACACTAGCCCAGGCTGACCTGGAATTCACTCTATATTCTCAGAGTGGCCTTGAACTCTTGGCAATCCTTTTACCTCTGTCTCCCAAATGCTGGAATTATAGGTGTGTGCCACCAAGCCCAGCTTCATCATTTGACTTTTTATTTATTTTTTATTTTTAGAGAGAGAGGTAGAGGGAGAGGTAGAGGTAGGGTGCTCCAGCAGTCTCTCAGCTGCTGTGAACGAAATCCAATTGTGTGCGCCCTCTTGTGGGCAAGTGCAGCATTGTGCCCTTGCGTCACTTTGCATCTGGCTAAACGTGGGACCTGGAGATTGGAACCATGTTCTTAGGCTTAAGAGGCAGGCGCCTTAACCGTTAAGCCATCTCTCCAGCCCTATTTGACTTTTTAATGAATGCCATCCTGACTGGAGTGAGATGGAATCTCCGAGTTGTTTTGATTTGCATTTCTCTGATGATTAAAGATGTTGACCATCCCCTTAAGTGTGTAATGGCCACTTGTATTTCTTCCTTTGAGAATTCCCTATTCAAATCCCTACCCCGTTTTTTGATTAGATTGTTTGATTTATTTTATTTTATTTTATTTTATTTTATTTTATTTTATTTTATTTTATTTTATTTTAGGTATTAGATCTTTGCAGAGGCATTGCTGGTGAAGATGTTCTCCCATTCCGTTGGCTGTCTGTTAACTTGTTGATGATTTGCATGTCTATATAGTAGCTTTTAGTTTCCAGAGTTCCCAGTGGATGAGTGTTGATGACTGGGTTTTATTTTGAGTCTTTTCTAATTTCTGGAATGTATTACTGGGGTTTTATTCAGTTGTTTTATGTTTTTCTTATATTGAGGTCTTCAATCTATTTAGAGTTAACTTTTATACCATGGAATGTATTCTACTGTCATTCTTTTTTTTTTTTTTTTTTTTTTTGTTTTGTTTTCAGATCTTATATTGAGATCTTTAATCTATTTAGAGTTAACTTTTGTGCAGAGTGAGAGAAGTGGTTCTAATTTCATTCTTTAAACTGTGGTTATCAATTTCTCCAACACCATTTGTTGAAGATGCTGGCTTTTCTCCAGGGTGTATTTTTGTTCCCTTTGTCAAAGATTAGGTAGCTGTATTCACTTAGATTAGAGATGGGTCTTCTATTCTACTCCATTGATCTGTATGTCTGTTTTTGTGCCAGTATTGTGCTCTTTTAGTTACTATTGCTTTGTAGTATATCTTGAAATCAGCTATGGTGATATTTCCAGACATTTTTTAAATTTTTATTTTGTTTATTTATTTGAGGAGAGAGAGAGAGAGAGAGAGAGAGAGAGAGAATAGGTGCATCAGGGCCTCTAGCCACTGTAAATGAAATTCTCCATGCATATGCCACCTTGTGCATCTGGCTTTCTGTGGGTACTGGGGAATTGAACCTGAGTCCTTTGGCTTTGTAGGCAAGCACCTTAACTTCTAAGCTACCTTTCCAGCTCTTTTTTATTGGGGGGGGGCTGACCTGGAATTCACTATGTAGTCTTAGGCCGGCCTTGAACTCACAATGATCTTCTTACCTCAGCTTCCCAAAGTGCTAGGATTAAAGGTGTGCAGCACCACACCTGGCAGAGAGAGAATGGGCACGCCAGGGCCTCCAGCCACTGCAAATGAACTCCAGACACATGTACCTCATTGTGCATTTGACTTTATGTGGGTCGTATTGAACGTGGTCATTAGGTTTTGTAGGTAAATGTCTTAACCACTGCTCCAGCTCAAATATTTTTATCTTTTAAACTTTTTGAAGTGGTTGAGAATGAACCTAGGGCTTCATTCATACTAACCAATTGCTCTACCACTGAGTTACGTCCTCAGCCCTAGTTTTACTTTTTCATTTTGACATAGGGTCTCATCAAGTTATTGAGGCTGGCTTTGACCTCTCACTTTAGTCCCTGCAGGCCTTGAATTTGTGATCCTCCTGCTGCAGACTTTTAAGTAGTTGGGATAACAGACCTGTGGTAACAGGCCTGACTTAGTTACATTAAAAAAATTATTATTATTATTTTGTGTGTGCGTGTGTGTGTGCATGTGCAGGCACATGCTTGTCATGAGACACATGTGGAGATCAGAACACAACCTTGGGGTGTCTCTCCTGTCCTCCATGCTTTTGAGGCTTTTGTTTGAGAAGTTCTGGGTTCTCCTGGTTTCACCTCCCACTGCTGTAGGTGCATTGGGATTACAGACATGTGTCCCCCTTTGTTCTAGCTATATGTGTGTACTGAGATCAAACTCAGGTTGGTAGGCTTATAAGAAAGTACCTTTAACTACTAAGCCATCTCCTTAGCCTTTACTTTTTTATAAATGTATGCTTGAAAAATTATAGCAGCCTTCAGTGAATATATGTTTAGGGACTGTCTGCTTCCTTTAACTAGCATTGATAATCCTTCCTTCCTCTGCAACACTTATTCCTTCCAAAGGCTTAGAAGAGAACGATTGAATTGGTGCCATTGAAATGAGCAAAACACCGTCCTGTCTCTATCTTCAACAGCTTTCTGAGTAGTTGGCAGCACAAACGTTTGGGTCTGAAAGCCGACAGTTGAGGAAAGCAAGAATGTCAGCGAAGATAGAAACACAGGGCTGTGCAAACTCATCAGGCCTGCTGGTCACGGGTCGTGAGACTCCAGAGTTTCATGATCTGTGATATCACCTTTAACCACTCCGGCTCAGCTCCTTGCAGAAATGCTCATGCTACTCGACTAGTAAATAAGTTGGAGAATGCCTTGTATCACAGTGACTTTTCCCTGCAGTGTATAACACAGAACAGTGACCAATTAATATCCTATGTGACTCTTGTCTACCAAGGCACCATGGTTTTATTTCCATTATATTTCTCCTCCTCTTTCCTCTTTTTCTTCCAACTCCTTTGATTCCTTTTCATTTTTATTATTTATTTATTTATTTATTTATTTATTTATTTATTTATTTATGAGAGAGGGAGAGAGAATGAGGCAGAGAGAGAGAGAGAGAGAGAGAGAGAGAGAGAATAGGCACACCAGGGCCTCTAGCCACTGCAAAGGATCAAACCTTGTTCCTTAGGCTTTGTCTTAACCACTGAGCCCTCTCTCCAGCTCCCTTTGCTTCCTTTTAAATGCCATTCCTGGGGTACTTGTTTTGGACAGCTAGAATTTGTTTTCCCTAGGTGGCCATCTTTGTTTTGGATTGAATAAACATTTTTCCCCCCCTCACACCCAGTGTGCCTCAGCTTGCCTTTTGGTTGACATCATCAAAACATTTACTGTTCTCAAGGCTGCTGTCTCCAGCCACGACAATATCAATACTGAGAAGAAGAAAAAAGCAGAGAAGGTTACTATTTTGGAATAGCCTCCTACATCAGGTTCTAATAAATCAAGCTAAAAGTCAAAATAGAGTCACACGCTAAATTTCCCCATACCAAGCTGAAATTAAGCCCTTTAGTTTGGCCTTATAAGAAATCACGATTACAGAGGTAACAGACAAGTTTCCAAAACAGGTCAGTTTCAGCTGGTTTGATAATGGCATTCCCTCTAATCCTTATGTTAAAAAAAAAAAAAAAAAAAAAAAAAAAAAAGCATGACCTGTCCAGTATCCAGTTGTTAACCAGTTCTTTTCCTACTGGTTGCTCTTCCTGCACCTGGCTTACAAGGGGGTAAATGTGAAATACCCAATCTGTTTGTTTGCTTCTTGCTTTCTTTAGTGTTTCTTTCTCTGTCTATAAAACCTCCTCTGCTTAGGCTTGAGAGGCAAGGCGCCTTTATGGGCAAAGTCCTCAAAGTCCTATATCAGCACATTTTGAAATTACCCTTTCCTATATGCAGGAAGCCGAGCCAATCCGGAGGTGTTTCTGTTCACCATGTTTATGACACAGGCTGAACATGCTCATAAGTGTACTTTTGCAACCCTTTAACCTTTCAAGGATGTGCTCCATGACCTTGAATTACACACTTACATAAATGTGTCTGTGATTTTTCCTTCCTGAACTTAAACTGAGATGCTTAGGCAAGTAGGTTTTAATTGAGTATGCTCAGGAGTGTACCTACTTCCCAAGTGTCCTATCTAAATATGGGTAGACTCTCCAAGTAAAGTCCCCAAGCTTCCTTGGTTCTGGAAGGGCACTGTTTAGAGGCAGCCCTTTGACTCTCTGGACCAACAGTGGCTTGTAAATTGCTCTCTATTCCTCTATTTCATGTTCATGACTGAGGAAATCAAAGGGACATGGGAAGGGTCTAGTCAAAGTCTGTCATCAGCTAAAAGTCATGAGTTACAGCACACTTAAGAAAACTTACTGTGAAGGTTGCCAACACAGAGACAGTATTCCTTTCACATAGCCTTCCAAATAAGATGGTTAAGATAGATATGAACCATGCTTAAGGCATACGTAGCTCACTCCTTTCCCAGGTATAAACCATAAATTTTCTAGGATTCTCACAAAACCCCCATTAAGATGCAAAAGACAGGTGTTAACCCCCTTGTGCAACTTTCATGACAGGGTCCTACCATATGATATCACAATCTTACCCAAGACACCTCCAGAGCCACTCTGTAATCTCCTTTATCAAAACAGGGGGAAGGAGATAAAGGGAGGATTCCTTAGAAACCCTTTGAGCAATATAATTTCAAAAGTCCCCCAAATCCTATAAACAGCTGTTGCTCAGATGCTTAAGGGTAGCTCCCTTCACTGAGCACCTTTCTTCCTGTTAATCCCTGTGCTTAAATCTGTGCAAAGATTTCTTCTTAAATACTCCAGTCTACTTTAAGTGGCTTGTCTTTCCTATGGAATAGTCAAGAATCCCATTCTCACCTGCATACAGGGCTGAAAGAACACCTCAGGCTGCTGCTGCTGGCAGAAAGGTGGAGCTGTCTCTGGCCTACAACTGGTTGACATCATGGGATACTGAGGATGTCTCTCTCAGTGATTTCAGACAAGTTATTGATTTAAATGTTTATAAGGTCAGACCTGATAGAGGAAGACAGAAATCCTCTGAATGTCAAGGGCTTTATTTTATGTCATCCCATTGTCTTGAAATAAAATTCATATATCCATTCTGCACACCAGAGAAGAGACAGGTGGGTTGAGAGCTTGCTCCAGCTCCACCCAGTAAACAATATGTGTGCAGATGCCCTTGGCATGACCCAAGGCTCTATCTTCCTTCTATACACCATGCTGTGTCATGAAGGTGTTCCTCCAGTGATTGCATTGTGGACTTCCTGGTATTTCTTATTGATCGTAATAGCTGCTTTCTTCATTACTATGACAAAATTCATAACACAAGCAACTTATAGAAGGAGATATTTGCTTTGTCTCATTGTTCAAAGGATTCAGTTCATCATGGTGAGGAAGGCATGGTGGCTGTAGCAGCTCTGTTCATGGAGGTGGGAGCAGGAGGCCATATTGTGGTGGTGGGTAGGAAGCCGGAAGTGCTCTGGCCAGAAGCAGTGCTGAACTATGACCCTCAAAAGATCATCCCCAGGGCTGGAGAGATGGCTTAGCGGTTAAGGCACCTTCCTGCTAAGCCTAAGAACCCAGTTCCAATCTCCAGGTCCCACATTTAGCCAGATGCAGTGACACAAGGGCGCAATGCCACACTTGACCACAAGGGGGCGCACACACCTGGATTTAGTTCACAGCAGCTGAGAGACTGCTGGCGCACCCATCTCTATCTGTCTCCCTCTCCCTCTCTGTCTCTCTCTGTGTCTCTCTCCAAAAATAAATAAAATAATAAAATAATAAAATATTTTTTTAAAGTCCATCCCCAGAAATCCTATCTCAACTAGCTGTGTCTCCCATCACAAAGGTTCCATAACCATCCTAAATGATGCCACCAATTGAAATATCTCACTTAGAAATTATCACACAGACATACATAAATACATACCTATGTAAACACACACATATTTTCTGCTTGTTCCTATAAATTTTCCTGCCTTATACCTTTATTAAGTATCTTTAAATTCCATAAAGCCTGCAATTCAATTATTTCTTAAGATCATTCCCTTTTGGTGATCTATGAAATAGTAGTTTTTTTCTCGAGTCTTTCCAGGGGCCTTTTCCCATTTCCAAGAATACTTGCTCATTAATTGATCATCGGCACTTCTTGATGACTTGTGGGATTTAATTTAGGGACTTTCAGGGAGCTACAATACCTGATAAACTGCACAGCCATGGGAATTTGAACTTTATCATTTTTCAATTGAGGTTATATTTTAGTCTTGTTTCCCTCCACTTACTAACATGCATTATCACAAAATGAGGGAATTAAGAGTGTTTTGAGACAAGGTTTCATTCAGCCCAGGTTGACCTGGAACTCCAAATGTGGCAGAGAATGTCCTGAACTCCTGATTCTTCTGCCTGTACCCCCCAAATGCTGCGATTCCATTCCTGGCTAATGTACACATCTTTTTGCGATGTGGCAATTGAGCCCAGTGACTCACATATGTGAGTTACAAACTCTCTACCACTGAGTCACACCCCAGCCATTTCATTTATATTTTAAACCTACAATGATAAGCACATTATCTTAGCCTGACTCACGTCTTTCAAAGGAGAAAGTAAATGTGGCTTTATTTAGTTTCCATACACTTTACACAAGTGATTTCTGTATTCTGTCATACTGTGCCATGTTTTTGCATTTGTTTCTTTCAATAAAATACTGAAGGAGCACATTTTATCAAACTCTATAAGAAAGTTCTGGAGGTCCTAGCTAGCTCAATATGATAAGAAAAAGAAATAGAAATAAAATGTCTGGAAGGAAGAAGAAAACTGTAACTTCACTGGAGGATGATAATGATAGTCTTTTTGAAAACCCTAAAGTATCTATATAGAATAGGCACAGTGAATAGCAAAAGCTTAAAAGGTTGCTACATGTAAAGAGATAGATCAGTTGCAAGAGTGAATTGCGGCCTGGTGGTGTATACTTGTAATTCCAATGCTCAATAACAGGCATGAGGCTTGAGGTCACCCTGGGATACATGATAAGAACCTGTCTCAAAAGACCAAACAAACAAAATTTCAACGAACAAACTATATAGTATTAAAATAGAACTCAAGAATGGAAACACAAAATATAAGTATCTGGAATAAATAATAACATTATCAAAGCATCAGGTCCAGTGGTACCCATTTGTAATCCCCTCCTGCAGGAGGTGATACCCCTCTGTAACCCCAGTGCTCAGGAAGTAGTGCCCATCTGTAATCCCAGTGATCAGGAGTGCCCAACTGTAATTCCAGCCCTCAGGAGGTGGTGCCCATCCATAACCCCAGCGCTCAAGATGAGGCATCATCTATAGTCCCAGCACTCACTCAGAAGCTGGTGCCAATCTGCAATTCCAGCACTTCGGAGGTTGTGTTCATCTAAAATCCCAGCACTCAGGTGAGTATCAGGAGTTCAAGGCCAATCCTGGCTACATACTGAGTTTGAGGCCACCCCTGCATATATGAAATCCTGTCTGAAAACCTGCTGTAGAAAATTGTATTTCTAGACTATTTCCTTACAGTTTTATCCTAATGTACTATCCTTTAATGCTTGTCTGTCATCTACTAACTACTCTTATAAATTAATCCAATAATAACCTGCATATAATTGAACTTGATGAAATCAGTATCATTTCTTGAAGTTATAAAGTATTGAGTTAAAACATCTTCTAGACTGAATTCTCTTTAATATCATTAATAGTAGATTTGATCAAATTCCTTAAATAAGACTCGACTAAAATAATTATGGTATGTGTCCGCAGTAGCACTCCTTAAGGAACTAAAGCAGGAGGATCACTTGAGCCCATTGAGTTCAAGACCAGCATGGGAAACATACTGAGACAGCATTTCTTTTTTTATTTGTATTTATTTATTTGAGAGAGGGAGAGAGAGAGAGAGAATGAGTATTCCAGGGCTTCTAGCCACTGCAAACAAACTCCAGACACATGCACCACCTTGTGCATCTCTCTTACGCGGGTACTGGAGAATCGAACCTGGGATTTGCAGGCAAGTGCCACAACTGCTAAACTATCTCTCCAGCCCTGAGACAGCATTTCTTAAGGGGGCAGGGAGGACAGAAAAGGTGGTACCAACACATGATTTTTCCATACAAAGTATGTTCTTAATAAAAAAATAATATAAACCAGACGTGATGGCACACAACTTTAATCCCAGCACTGGGGAGGCAGAGGTAGGAGGACTGCTGTGAATTCGAGGCCACCCTGAGATTACATAGTGAATTCCAGGTGAGCCTGGGTTAGAGTGAGACCCTCCCTTGAAAAATAAAAAATAAAATAAAATAAGTAAAATAAACTTTAAAAATAAAAAGGAAAAGAAGAGTCTGGGTGTGGTGGTGCACACCTTTAATCCCAGCACTTGGGAGGCTGAGGTAGGAGGATTGCTGTGAGTTTGAGGCCAACCTGAGACCACATAGTGAATTCCAGGTCAGCCTGGGCTAGAGCTAGACCCTACCTCGAATCCTGTTCTAAAAAAAAAAAAAAAAAAAAAAAAAAAAGGAAAAGAGGACTGGAGAGATGGCTCAGTAACTGGGCATGGTGGTGCATGCCTTTAATCCCAGCACTTGGGAAGCTGAGGTAGGAGGATCACAGTGAGTTCGAGGCCACCCTGAGATTATATAGTGAATTCCAGGTCAGCCTGGGCTACAGCAAGACCTTGCCTCTTAAAAAAAAAAAAAAAAAAAAAAAAAAAAAAAAAAAGATAGAGAGAGAGACAGATAGCTTAGTGGTTAAGGTGCTTGCCTGCAAAGCCAAACCACCCAAGTTCTATTCCGGCAGTACCCATATAAAACCAGATGCCAAAGGTGCCACATGCATTTGGAATTTTGTTGTAATGGCTAGAGGCCCTGGCATGCCCATTCTCTCTCTCTTTCTCTCTCTCTCCTTGCAAATAAATAAAAAATATTTTTAAAAGACGGAAAAGAAAAGGGCAGGGAGATAGCTCAGTTGACAAACTGCTTACCTTACAAGCATGAAGGCCTGGGCTCAAGCCCCCAGTAACCACATAAAAACAGCCAGGTGTGGTGATGTGTGCTTGTAATCCCAGCGCTGGGGAGACAGACAGGAGGGTTCCTGAGGCTCAATGACCAGCCCGTCTAACCTATATGGCGAGATCTAGGCCAGTGAGAAATCCTATCTCAAAAAAACAACAACAACAAAAAAGGTGGGTAGTATGCCTCAGGAACAACACCTGAGGTTGTCTTCTGGCCTCCATGTGAGCATGCCTGCTTGCCCCCACATATGTGCACCCACCATATGAACATGTGCATGCACATGCGTACACACACACACACACACACACACACACACACACGGGAGAAGAACAAGAAGGAGGAAGATAGGGAGGAGGGAAAGACAGAGAGAGAAGGAAAAGAAAAAAATCAGGAAACATCGCTAAGCACGTTTTAAAGTTGATAGGTAATTGCAGAGACAGAGCTGAAATGTATTAGTAACAACACATCTTTTGACAAAAAGCATCCTGGTACAGTTAGTTCATTAACATTTTTCATTAATAGAACATAGAAAATGGTAACATCTCATGGGATAAAATAAGATAAGGTATTCTTGTTGCTAGAAGATATTTATAATAGAATTGACAAAATTTTAATTAGTACATTTACTAACATACTGAAATCAAAAGAAATTCCATACAAGCTTTATTTTGGGGTTTTCCCCAAAATTATTCTGAAAATTTTGCTAGTCCTAGAAAATATTCATGACACTGAAAAGAATCTGAATCTTTTTTTTCCATTCTGCCCCAGAAGATTAAGATAGTAAATGACAATTATAAGAAAAAATATCCACATAGCTGAAATATTTCTACTTATGTATATTGAGAAGGGCCCCACGTTATAGTTCTCAGTTCTTCTCATTCATGAACGTTTTGGTTTGCTTTTCCAGGGCATTGCCCCTTTCTTTCGCAATAGGTTGAGGGGGAGGAGTGAAGGCTATCATGGTCAGCCCATCCTCATCTCTGCCATAGCTCTGAAATCAGATCATCTTTACAGGGGTGACATCCAACCACTTTCCACAGTGTAATGAAGTACTTGATCCTGAGAACATTGTCACCAAATAGCATGGAAAATCCACACAACATGGCTGCCTGTGCTATATGGAGGGGAGGGGGAAGAGAGCCTGAGAAAGATTTAGAGAGGGACTTAATCTTTTAAATTTGTGTGTGTGTGTGTGTGTGTGTGTGTGTGTGTGTGTGCTTATGTATGCAGCTGTAGGTGTGTGATGTGTGTGGAGGCCAAAGGAAAATCTCAGGCTTTGTCCATTTTTTTTTTCTTTGAGATGGGGTTTCTCTTTGGCCTGGATAAGGCTAGACTGGCTGACCAGCAAGCACCAGGGATCTGCCTGTCTGCCTCCCCGGCACCAGTGCCAAGGTCACAGACATGTGCCACTATGCCGGGTTCACATGGGTTCTGGGGAGGAAGCTCAGATTCTCATGCTTGCAAGGCCAACATTTTACTGACTGAGCCTCTCCCAGTCTTGGGTCTTTTATTTTAATTTTTAATTATTTTTTATTTATTTTTGGAGAGAGACAGAGAGAGATAGACAGAGAGGGAGAGGGAGACAGAGATGGGCCCGCCAGCAGTCTCTCAGCTGCTGTGAACGAAATCCAGATGTGTGCGCCCCCTTGTGGGCAAGTGTGGCATTGCGCCCTTTCGTCACTTTGCATCTAAATGTGGGACCTGGAGACTGGAACCGCTAGACATTGGAACCAGTGTTCTTAGGCTTTGCAGGCAGGTGCCTTAGCCGCTAAGCCATCTCTCCAGCCCTCTTTGATCTTTTATAAAAACATTTTCATGAGAACGAAGTGGGGTCCCGTGAGAACCACTTAATTCTTTCTGACAATGGTGCTCCAGTGACCACCCACTAGCTTCTTACCTCTATAAGGTCCCACTATCTTTTGTTCTTTTCAATTTCTTTTTTAGGTGCTGGGAATCAAATACAGGGTCTTGCACGTGGGAAGCATGTGATTTACCACTAATGGTCACCCTAGGTCCTCACCTCTCTTAGACATCACCACACTGAAAAAATCCCAGTACCCAGCTCTGCTAAACATCACTGCACTGACAGACACCCTAGGTCCCTGCTTCCTCTAAACATCACCACTGTGGCAGTCACCTTCATGTTGCTGGCATAAAGCACCTGACCAACAGCAACTTGTGGAAGAAAGGATTTATTTCGGCTTATAGATTTGAGGAGAAGCTTCGTGATGGTAGGAGAAAGGATGGCAGGAGCAGAGGCCTCTGCCTCAGCAGGAGGAGTCCCAGCAGGAGAATGAGCCTCACCCTGGCAAGAGGAAGCTGGCTGTGACCCCCATAAGCCCGCCCCCAACAATGTATCTCCTCCAGAAAGGCTCCAATTGCCACATCGTCACCGGCTGGTGATCTAGCATTCAGAACACATGAATTTATGGGAGGTACCTAATTCAAACCACCACAACCACATTAACCAAAACCCCAGATCCCCACCTCTCTGAACATCAGCACACTGGGGACCAATCTTTTAGATTCTGAACCTTTAGGGCACAAACCAATCTAAAGTACATCAGGGCTGAACACTTGATTCTACAAATTGTACTTACTCATGTTATATTTAATTTTCTCACTGCTCTGCAAAATACCCGACAGAAGGAGAGGACCAATTGTGGAGGGTATAGTACATCGTGACAAGGAAGGCATGGAGGAGTGGCTCCGTGGACATGGGAGTATGCAGTGGGGCTGAACTGGAAGCAGTGACAGTATATAACTCTCAAAGGCCCACTCCCAGTAACCCATCTGCACATCCAGGCCCCCAAACAGTGCTAGCCGCTGGGGGCAAGCATTCAAACACATGAGCCTGTGGGGGACATTTCACATTCATAGCAATCATCACATAAAATCAAAAAACCAAAACAGCCTTTACCATGCATGTGTATGAAATGGGAAACACAGCAAGTCCCGAGGACTTCTGGGGTTGGCTTAATCTTCCAGGACTCTGACCCACTGAGATTTTTGTACTGGATGTTTTGGTCAAATGAAAGGAGGGTCACTGTGAACTTAAGAGCTCTCAGAGAAACCAGTTTTAGGATCGAATATATATGGTATTTGGGTATCTAGAAATTGATTCTCATGGAGGAGAAAAATGTAGCTCAGTTGGTAGAATTTGCCTAGCATGCTTGAAGCCCTGGGTCCCATCTGCAGCATTGCATAAACCAAGAATCTCAAAAGATAGATGATAGAAAGAAAGAATGAATGAATAATGGTTATCCATGTATCTTGCACTGACCTCACTCTCTGTTCGAGAATGTGCTTCTCTTTTTCAGATGGATGCAGAATCTGAGGAGAGAGTCAGCCCATCTCACCTGACCAGGGCACCAGCTGAAGCCATAGAGTTACAGGGGAAATGAGCAAGAGTGCTGCTTTCTCAGTAAACCTGGTACCAGCATAAGGCTGAAGGAGATAGACACAGAGAACACTCAACCCCTACCAAATCAGATATCCAGAGACACAGAGACTCCCAAGACCTCATCACTGAAATAGACCTAAAATGAACCCAACATGGCTCAGGGAAATTCACGGAAGAGGGGGCAGAAAGATTGTTAGAACCATGAGTTGGGTCATTATGCAGAGTCATTGCCTCTCTCGCGTAACTGATGGCTACCCTCATAAGGCAAGACCCACGTTACCCATGGGGGGAGGATAGGGAGAAGGCTAACGATGGTACCATCATGGCTGTGTATATACTATATACATAACTAATAAAAAATTAAAAAAGAAAGAAAGAAAGAAAGAAAGAAAGAAAGAAAGAAAGAAAGAAAGAAAGAAACACTGGAGAAAAGACATAGATTCCTTTAAAATGCTTAGTGTCCCAAAAAGCACTCAAGTGCTTAGGTGGCTGGACTGGGGTATGGGAAGGTCTTTGTCCTGTTTAAGAGCAATTTTGATGGTAGGCTTCCTGTTCTACTTAAGAGGGATTGTGGGAATATTATTGTGTTTTTGGATTTTCATTTAAATACCTTTAAAGTTTTTAAAAAGTGTATGAATATTTAAAAATTGACATTATAATTCTTTGGTGTGTATTGTAGGTGTGCACGTGTCATGGCGCATTGTGGCCGTTAGAAGATTTGATTGTTGGTCCTCACCTTTCACCTTGTTCGAGGCAGGGTCTCTCCTCATTGTTCACCAGGCGAACTGGTCTGTTGCATTCGGGAAATTCTCCTGTCTGCATCTCCCTTTGGCTGTAGGTGTGCTGGGTTTACAAACACCTGCCTCAGTGCCTGGCCTCCTGGGTTCTGGGGATCTGAACTCATACTTGCATGACAAATGCTATCTCCACTGAGCCAGCTCCCAGCCCCTACTTTGCTTCACCCATAACATTCGTCTCGTTGCTGAAACAAACAGCTAACCATGCAACTTCATAAGCAAAAGTCTTGCTTCTCCATGTGCAGTATGGGAAGGCTTGTTCTGAAACAAGACTTATAAATGAGTCTCGTCAGCTAAGCTTGAAGGCCCCTTTTGGAAATAGATAGGTGTGTCCCCTTGTATATTCCTGTGGTCTCTGTGAACACCAAAGCTTGCTGTATAAGATACTCAGAGCCAAGAATGACTGTGCACCCTATAATCGCAGCACTTGGGAGACCAAGGCAGGAGGATCTTGAGCTCAAGGTCAGTCTAGGCTACATAGTGAGATTCCGTTCCAAATAAAACAAAATGAAGCAAAACAACAGCAAGAATCTACAAACAAAAATAGACAAAGTCAATAACACTCAGGACAGGACATTGACTAGTAATGATTGAAAAATCAGAATTGAAAAGAACATACTACTTTAAGCAAACATGGAACATTAAGAATATATGAAAAAAGTCCCTGTGAACGAGGGAAGTATGTCTGTTAGACCTAATAACAGCATCCACTCTGGCTGACCTCATGTGATGACTGACAAGCTGTGCACAATGAGCAGGCTCATGAGAACTTTAGTGGAAAATAGAAGAGGCAGTCATGAGTCTGGCTGGCTGCACTGGTCACCAGGAAACCACCCATCCCTCCATTCTATAATACTGTGTGCTTGGTTCTAGCATTGGCTCCAGGGAATGAGGCTGCAGAACAAGGAATGAAGAGTAAGGTCAAAATACAAGAGGAAAGAGATTCTAAGCAGTCTTCAAAATTAATACAGTTTGGGGTTGAAGGGTTTATTCTGTGAGGCTCCCTTAAGCTGAAGACAGCAGTGGCTTTATCACCAGCATCCAGGCTGGCATTGAAATAGAGGATGGAGAATGTGAGGTCTAAGCATCTTAGGATGTCCAAATGGAGAGTGTGAAGTGAGGTCCAAGCATCTTAGGATGTCCAAAGGCTCTGGGGCTTTAGCAGAGGACCTAGATATATACTTTTAACCTGTAGCCAATGCCTGTAATTCCAGTACTCTTGAGTGGCTGAGTAGGAGCATTGCTGAGAGTCCAAGGTCAGCCTGGGCTATATACCAAAACCCTGTATCAACTCCCCAAATGAAAACAAATTGCAGCAACTGTGGAAAGCTGGTAGCTTAAGTTTCTGTCTCTCTAGTCTCTGGCACAATCTTTGATTACATTTTACTATTCAAGAGGGCACGTCATTGGCAAAACCTAGCCAAAACAGCAGGAAGTAAGAGACAGGATGGGGTGGAGTTAATCTTAAAGTATAAGTCCTGTATTTTATTTCTTCAAGAATCCACCATTAGGTGCTCTGCCAAAAGCCAGTGATCCCATGATGGCTCTCAGATGACAAGAGAACCAAAGCAGGGCTGGAGGGATGGCTTAGCAGTTAAGGCATTTGCCTGCGAAGCCTAAGGACCCCAGTTTGATTCTCCAGGGACCCATGTAAGCCAGATGCACAAGGGGGTGCATGTGTCTGGAGTTTGCAGTGGCTAGAGGCCCTGACACACCCATTCTCTCTATCTGCCTCTTTCTCTCTCTAAAATAAATAAATAAAGATAAAATAAATAAATGTAAGTAAAGGGAACCAAAGCAGCAGGTGAGGTGGTGACCACTGAGGCAGGATCACAGAAGAGGTGGAGACAGAGCAGACATGGTGCAGCAGCCACCTTCTCATTGCTATGACAAAACACCAGACCAGAAGCAGTTTATGGAAGGAAAGGGTTTACTTTGGCTTACGGTTTCAAACAGAAGTTTCATCATGGCAGGGCAAGCCTGGCACGAGTAGGAATCTGGCTCACATCATCACGTATTAGCTGGGAAGAAGCAAGAAGAGTGAGCTGAGCTGGTGCTGTCAAGTGGGATGGACTATAACATCCCAAGGCCTGGCTCCCAGTGACACACTTCCTCCTGCAAGGTTCCACCTCTCAAAGGTACCACCAACTGGGTGCCTTTGGGAGGTGGGGCTTAATCATAAGCACCCGAGGCTGTGGGGGCATTTTATATTCAAACCATCACACATGGTGACTGAGAAAGCTCACCTCATGGTGAGTTTAGTGCCAGGACAAACAGCCTGGAAGGACTCTAAGATCTTAAGATGTCCCAGGATGGGTTTTTATTCATAGCAATATCCATTTTGTTGCTAAGAATCCAGTTTTGGTCACTAACTGAAATGCACAAGAAATGCAAGTGTGAAATGAATATAGAAACACCTTCTTTCCCAAAGATAAGAGATAAAAATAAAATTGCAAGCCGGGCGTGGTGGCGCATTCCTTTAATCCCAGCACTCGGGAGGCAGAGGTAGGAGGATCGTCATGAATTCAAGGCCACCCTGAGACTACAGAGTGAATTTCAGGTCAGCCTGGGCTAGAGTGAGACCCTACCTTGAAAAATAAAATAAAATAAAATAAAATGATAATTCACAAAGTATGATTCCACCAAATGCAGCCAAAATATTTTCCTCCTCCCCCTGCACTTCCTTCTCCTCCTTCTTCACACGGATAGTGTCTTCCTTAGTAGTCCAGGCTGCCTTCTACATATGATCTTCCTGCCTCGGCCTCCTTGAAGGACAAGATCCCTTTCTTTCTTATGGATGTGTTGGGTACATATGCACAAGTACCTGTGGAGGCCAGAGGAAGATCTCAAGTGTTGTTGCTCATATACACTGCCCATCTCTTTTTGAGATAGGATCTCTCATTGGCCCAGAGCTCATTAATTAGGTTACGATGGCTAGCTGGCAATTCCCAGGATCCCCCTGTGACCTCTTCCCCAGGCATGTGCCATAATGCCAGGCTTTTTTTTTTTTTTCACATGGATATTGTGGATCTCAACTCAGGTTCTCATGTTGCACATCAAGAACTGTCACCACAAGCTACCTCCCCAGCTCCAGCAGGGTCACCATTCTCTTCCACACTGGGCAGTAGAGGCAGCTGAGGACTGAGGAAGGTAGATTGGCTCAAAGTTACCAAACCAATAAAGGGCAAGAGTGGATTTCACAACCACGTTTTCCCCCTCCAAGATTAGGTTGGGGGGAATTTCATTATCTGCTTTCTATATTTGAGGCTCAAGTGTTGACCAATCAGAAATTATATAAGAATCTTATAAAATATTGTTCTATGTAGTTTTAATTGCAGGGATATTGTTAGGCTGTGCTTTTGGCATCAGTAATTGATCTTTACTTTGCATTTCTCGTAACTGGTTTCTTTCAAATGTTGTTATATTATGAATTCTTTGGATTTTGGACTTATCAGCACCTCCTGGATATAGTAGCTAGCTCATGTCAATGACTTGTGCTAATTTATCTTTAATGACTAAATTTTTACAGCATTCTCAAGGAAACAAACATGGTAAATGCAACAGTAGTTAAATTGGGTAGCTGTCCAGTCATTTTCTTTTCTTCATTTTTCTGACCATGTAAAGCTATAAAACAATGCTTAAGTTTGCTTTCAAACTTGGAAAATACATTTGGCATGAAGGCGCCAATACACGCCCAAACACACACAGATCAATTGAGCTCAGACATAAAAAAAATGGAGATCCGATTGCAAAGTGTAAATTCCTTGGAGTTTTGTGGATAATGCTGGAACTGTTCAAGAAACAAGAACCATACTCATGGGGCTGAGTTTTTACTGTTCTCCAGACTCTCACATGTGAAGCTGGGAGTTCACTGTCCACACAAACAACAGTTTCAGCCACCTCCTGAAGGTGGACGCCTAGTACATGAAAAGATTTCTCTGCGATTACAAGCAGAAGCGGAGCATCAGACTGGGCTTTTACCTTTGCTGTTTACTAGTTGAATCAGCTGTCTGCAGGTGACCAGGAACTTAGAATTTTCACAAATAAAAATGGAGATGAGTTAATAATAAAAGCGATAACAATCCCTGCCCTGCCACAAAGAAATGAAACAAATGAATCTGCACTGTTAGTGCACCATATCACAGACATGCTATTAAAGTGCAGTCTTAGTTCACCTCGGCTGTGAATTGCTTTGTTGGCGATAATCTTTGGTTGAATCCTGACTGAATGCATCATTAGAACTTTGTCTTCTTGAGAGTTTATATTTTCTTTTTTTCTTCATTATTATTATTAACAACATATTTTGTATGGATACATCATGTGTTGGTACCCTCTTTTCCCTCGTCCCTACCCCATTTCATTGAGGACGCTCCTCAGTGGGGTTGCAGGTATTCCCCATGGGGTTGTAGTTTATGCATTGTGGGAGCAATAGTCAGTTATTTTTTAGCGGAGGCAATTCCTCTGGGCATGATGTCTCAATCCATGGCTCTTACAATCTTTCCACTCCCTCTTCCGCAAAATTTCCTGAGCCGTGGTGGGTGTGTTTTCAGTCTACTTTAGTGATGAGCTCTTAGGAGCCTCTGGATCTCTGCTTTGGTAGGTGTTGAGTATCCTCAGGGTCTGTCTCCTTCACCCTGGTGCTGATTATCTGGTTCATCATGGAAGCAGCACTGTTGCTTGTTTCCTCAATTCCTTTGTGGATTCATCTGTGGCTTGACTGAAGTGAAAGGGGTGGTTTATCTCCTTGGGTCTTGCTACCTTCTGAAAAAGAACAGATTCTCCAATGGAGCATAGTTTAAATGGCACAAGCATTATTAATTTAGGGAGAGTTTCATGTATGTAACCCTTCTTTTAGCCAAAAACTAGTGAGAGCTTGACACTGGAGAACATCTTTGTCTCCATAGGATTCTGATCTGGTTCTCAATCCCAGATATGGGTTTCTTTACACTGAATGGACCTCTTAGCCAACCAGAAAGCTACTGGTTACCTACCAAGGCCCAGACAATAGGGATGGAAGGGTTTTGGGGGAGGGGAAATGGAGGGAGGGAGAAACAAACACAAAATTAAATCCCAAATTAACTGGTACCATAGAAACCTTTATCCTTGGAGATAGACTAAAAGATATAACCCTCAAAAGGAGTAAGGGGGGACCATCTGAAAAGAGGGAAGGGATGAAGCCTAAACTTAAAAGAATTTTTTTTGTGTGTGTGTGTCTCTGGTCTGTAACTCCTGGTACCAGAAATTGGTTGCTACCCACATTGAGCTGTTGATCAGAGAGAACTTCATGATTCCCAAATCAAGACAGCTTTCTATCAAAGCACTTGATTACCCACCTGAGGCAAAAGGTAAGACTATCGCTGAAGACATCATATGCTGCCCACACGGAGCATGGAGAGAGCTGACTGGAATCCGGAAGAGAGCTGGACCTCAGACAGCTTGTTTAGTGCTGGAAAGTGCTACAGGACTACTGGGGGGAAGTGGCCAACAAGGGTCTGAGCAACCAGAGGTCTAAACTATTTTCTTTTTATTTTATTTCATTTTTTTAATCGAGGTAGGTTCTTACTCTAGCCCAGGCTGACCTGGAATTCATTCTGTAATCCTAGGGTGGCCTCTAATTTACAGTGATATTCCTTTGCCTCTCAAATGCTGGGATTAAAGGTATGTGCCACTATACCCAGCTTCATAATTTCTTTTTATAAATTTTGAGAATGATCTTAACTGGTTGATTATCTTTAGACTGGGTTAGACTAGCATGGGACCATTAGGAATTTATGTGTGTGTATGTTTGTGACATGGTCTCTCTTTGTAGCCCAGGCTAGTTTAGAACTCAGGATCCTCCTGCTCAGTGTCCTGAGTGCTGGGATTGGTCTTGTATCACATGACAGAATCTTTTTCTGTTCTTTTATGCCTGACTTTAATTTAATTTTCATGGTGATGTGCAGTAGGACTTCTGGATAGCAGCCATCTTTAGCCTGCTTTCTTCAAGGAATTAAAAAAGCTGAATTTATTTTCAAGCTTCATTTTAAGGCAAAGAGAAAACAGGCAAGACAACGTACCCTTGGGATCACCTCTCCCACTGGCTTTTAGAGCAGAAAGTATAATGTGGGACTCTCAAAGTTGTATCAGGTGAATGGAAGGGCCACTTGGTGAAGGAGAAATACTCTGTCTTAGAGAAAGTGACATGTAATGAACAAGAGTGCAGGCTTTGGAATCAGGTGGGTATGAGTTTTACCTAATTTGCCTAAATATAACCACTTAAATATTAAATATAATCACTTAAAGTTTCTAAACCCTTTGCTCATCTGTAAAAGAAGAATTACAATGATCACATGGGTCACTAATGGTAGATAAGACAATTTTTGTAAGGTGATATCTAAGATATTATAATTATTGTGTGTAAATTTACAACTGACAAGATGAAAGCAGATACAGATGAAGGAAGAGAGACGTGGAGACAATGGGGCTGTTTTACACCTTAGGATCATTTTCAGGCTGGCCAGTCTGTTCAGATATAGTGTAATAGATCCACCCTCTTGATCCCGTGTCTACTAGTAGTTCTTTTAGCATTAATTGGTAGTGTATTATTGGAACTAGTATGTTTAAAAATCTTTGGGGCTGGAGAGATGGCTCAGTGGTCAAGGAGCTTGCCTGAAAAGCCCAGTGACCCAGTTTTGATTCCCCCATACCCACATAAATAAAGGGTAATATGCATGCATCTGGAGCTCGTTTGCAGTGGCTAGAGGCCCTGGGGTGCCCATTCTCTCCCTCTCTCTCTGCAAATAAATAAAAATCAAAATGGTCTTGTGTGTGTGTATGTTTGTGTTTGTAAGTGCAGGTATGCATGTGCTGCAGCCAATGTGTGGAAGTCAGAGAACAACCTTGGGTGTCAGTTCTTACCTCCCACCTCAATTGAGGCAGGTTCTGTTGCTGTTTATTGGTGTAAATGCAAGGCTAGATGGCCTGCAAGCTTCGGGGGAATTCTGTTTCTGTTTTCCATTTTGTTTTGCCTCAGGAGCACTGGGATTACAGATGTGTGTTACCGTGCTCAGCTTTTCCTGGGCTCTGGGGGTCTTAACTCAGGTCCTTGTGAGACAAGCATTTTTTTCACTGAGCTATCTCTGTAGCCCCTGGGACTACTCAATTTTAAGATCCATGATATTTTTTAAATAAGATCTAAGCATAGTTGGTGCTTTTTAAAAGCTTATATTTTATTATTTGTTACACACAGAGAGAGAGAGAGAGAGGCAGATAGAGAGAATGGGTGTGCCAGGGCCTCCAGCTGCTGCAAATGAACTCCAGACATATGTGCCACCTTGTGTATCTGGCTTATGTGGGTCCTGGGGAATTGAACCTGGGTCCTTTGGCTTTGCAGGCAAGTGCCTTAACCACTAAGCCATCTCTCCAACCTAGTTGCTGCATTTTAAGGGAAAAATATACTAGATTATAAACCAGCTTAGAATGAATATTCTATCATCTAATCTACCTATCTGTCTGTTTGTCTGTCTGTCTATCTATCTATCTATCTATCTATCTATCCATCCATCTATCTATCCATCTAGTTATTTATCTATCTGTTATCTTGGTACTGGGAACTGCATGCAGAGCACACCAGGCAAGCACTCTACCACTGAACTATCCCCCAGCTCTTTACTTTTGATCTGGATGTAGGACACTGAGTTGTTTAGACTAGCTTTGAATTAACTTTGTAGCCCAGGCAGGCCTTGAACTTGTAATCATCATGTTTCTTCCTCACAAGTAGCCAAGGTCATAGGCATACAAAGGATGCCCGGTTTACTTTCTTGTTAAATAACAAAAATTTGTTGTCTGCATATTCTGGATTTTTCTTCATTTTCTAAATAGCTATGTGTAGAATAGAAAAGCATTTTTTTAGATAGGGTCTCAGGTAGTCCAGGATGGCCTCAAACTTGCTATATACCTGAGGATGGCTTTGAACTTGTGATCCTCCTGCCTCTACTTGAGAAGTGCTGGGGTTACAGGTGTGCATCACCATACCAGGCTTAGAAGACTAGGTTTTGAAGTCTGGAGAGTCTACTTGCTTGTTGAAAACATTTGTTTCAGAACTAGACTTCCCAATTTCTATCTTCTGGTGAGTCACATCTAAGTACTTGTTCCTTTTCTTAGGCAACATTTCACTTGCCCAGGCTGGACCCAAACTTCTGGTTCCAAGGGTCCTCTGGTGTCAGCTTTGCTAGTAGCACCTACAGGTGCACACGACTGTGCCCAGTTCTTGTTAGTTTGTCTTTCTTTCCTTTCCTTCCTGCCCTCCCTTCCTTTCCTTTCCTTTCCTTTCCTTTCCTTTCCTTTCCTTTCCTTTCCTTTCCTTTCCTTTCCTTTCCTTTCCTTTCCTTTCCTTTCTCTTTCCTTTCCTTTCCTTTCCTTTCCTTTTCTTTTCTTTTCTTTTTTCTTTTCTTTTCTTTCCTTCTCTCCCTAACTCCTCCCTCTTCCTTTCCTTTCCTTTCCTTTCTGTGTTTTCAGCCCCCTTCTGAAGTCATCAAGATTAAGCTGAACATTTTTCCACCTTGTTCCAGGGCTTTGAGATACTTAATAAGTCTGTCTAGCCTAGTTGGTTTCAAGTATATTCCTGCATGAACAAGTGTATGTGGGTGTGCTTTGAGCTGGCTTGTGAGTCCTATAGCAGAGGCCTTTTCCCCCCTTGCTCCTTGGCAGGAGACATGGGTCTAGAACCTGTGGCCAGTCAGTTTAATATTGCCTGCAGCTTGCTAGGGATAACATTCTAGGAAAAATCCACAGTGAAGCCTGTGCCTTGGGGAGGACGTTGTTTGACAGGCTCTCAGGTTAATGTGAAGCCCGAGGTTACATTTATCAAATCTGCCTCAAGTCACTGACTGCATGTTTGGTTGGATGCTCTGTCAACAAACTCTTGACTAACAGCTTCCATATGTTTCTCAGAAGAGCCCAAGAACCCATGAGAGCTTTTTTTTTTTTTTTTTTTTTTTTTTTTTTTTTTTTTTTTTTTGCACAGGATGCTATGTTACTAAAAGCTACTTCATCAGATAACCTGTATCCTGGGGTGCTCATCCTGGCCTTCCACCTCGTTTTGAGTCAGGGTCTCTTCTTGTTCACAGCATCTGGCTTTTCCGTGGGGTCTGAGGCTTGGTGCTCAGATAGTCACGACGGTGCACGTGCATGGCTAATGCTTTAACCACAAGCACGGATCATCGGGACTTCTCCCTATCTCTTCCCTTTTTGAAATAGAGTTTGATGATGTTGCTAAAAGTGGCCCCTAAGTAGCCCTCAAGTCATCCTGCAGCCTAGGCCTCTTAAGTAGATGGGGCTAAAGGTGTGTGTCACTTAGTCCAGTTTAAGGATTTATTTCTTCATATGTGTCAATAAACCGAAAAAAAAATCCCTAAGCAAAAGTGCCACATGAGGGTCTGTGGTAGAGAAGACATAAAGGGACAAGTAAAGAGTAAATCATAGCCGGGCGTGGTGGCGCATGCCTTTAATTCCAGCACTTGGGAGGCAGAGGTAGGAGGATCGCTGAGAGTTCGAGGCCACCCTGAGACTACATAGTTTATTCCAGGTCAGCCTGGACCAGAGTGAGACCCTACCTCACAAAACCAAAAAAAAAAAAAAAAAAAAAGAGTAAATCACTCTATGCACAATCCAACAGAAAACACCATTTCGGACAGGACTGGAGTGTGAGAAACGGAGCCTTGGCCGGAGAAACTAAAGAAAAAGGGAGCCTGGAATCCCAGAACTCGGAAGGTTCTAGTGAGGATGGAGTTTGAGTTTGAGGTCAGCTGAGCTACACATGACTCCTCGTCTCAAAAAAAAAAAGTGCGTGTGTGTGTGTGTGTGTGTGTGTGTGTGCGCGCGCCATCTGGAGCTGTGCTGGTGGCGCAGGGCTACAATCTCAGCAATTGGGAGGCTGAGGCCAGACGACAGCTGCGACAGGGCAAGACCAGCACCACAGTGAGTTTCAGGCCAGTTACATGAAACCGTATCAAAGATGAGACAGGAGCGGAAGGCAGAGCAAAGGAAGAGAACCTGGGTCCTGACCAGAAGGACCAGAAAAAAAAAAAAAAAGAAAAGAAAAAGAAAGAAAAGAAAACAGAAAAAAGAAAAGCAAATAAAAAGTGGGTGTTGCTGTGGCGCTGTCTAGCTCGGTCGGGGTCTCTTCTGATTCCTGGGCTGCCCCGGAGCCTTTCACAGCAGCCACGACGCGCAGGCTGCCCCAGGTGAGGCGACCTGGGAGAAAGCAGCCGCGGGCGGGCGGGCGGGCGGCGCTGCTCCCGGGGAGCAGGAGGAGGAGCAGCAGCGCCGCGGGGAGGGAGGCCCGGGCGGGCGGGCGGGCGGCGCTGGGTCCCCGCTCTCCTCCTCCCCGCGGGGCCGTCCCGGCCGCCGCCAATGGGCGCCGAGCGCGGCGGAGCGGGAAGCCGAGCGCGGGCCCCGTCCCGCCCCGCGGCCCCGTGTGCGCCCGCGAGTGGGCGCTGGCTGAGTCGGCTCGGGCTCGCGTCGCGGCCTCCGCTCGGCTCCGCCCCGCGGCCCGGGGCAGCGGCGCTCGGCACCCGGGCGGGCGGAGATGCAGGATGGCGGCGCACGCCGGCCTCTCCTTCCGCACCACGGGCTCCACCTGCCTGCACCCGCTCAGCGAGCGCCTGGGCATCCCGCTGGACCAGGTAACCCGGTCCCCGACTCAGTCCTCTGGCCGCCGCGGGGTAGCCTGCAGCCCGGGGCTTGACAGGTGGGCGGGGAGGTGCTGTTTTCTAAGTGTGAAGGGAACTCCTGCACCGACACAGCAAGTTGGACTGAACTTTAATTATTTTTTTAAGTTTTTGTCTGGAATCGAATTCTGAAGTTGAGTGACACACGAATCCGGTATTTTCCCCACCAGTGTAATGAATCTTTATGATTTTAAAGTTAGTGAGCTAGATGTGGTGGCTCATGCCTGTAATCCCATCCTGGGAGGCTGAGGCAGGAGGATTTCTGCCAACCTTAGACCAGCCTGGCTTCAGATTGAGACAGAAGAGAGGGGAGGGAAGAGAGAGGGAGAGAGGGAGAGAGAGAGTGCGAGCGACCCTGACTAACTCCCGCAGACTACAGTATGTGTTAGTTTTGTTTTTATGTAGCCCTGGCTGCCCTGAAATTCACTCTGCAGCCCAGGCTGCCCTCAAAATCCTGGGTATCGGCCTGACTCATTTTTTCCGGAGTGGGAGTGCTGGCATTCCAGGCGTCCTGCCCCTACCCTCAGCTTCAGTTGATAGATCTCAGATGAGACCTGGGTTTCAGACTTGAGTGGGATGGCCCAACCAGAGTGACAGTGCAGTGCCCCCCAGACAGGGAGGCGCGGCACACCAGGGTCCTCTGGTTTGCATAGGGCTTTGGCTTGGTCTGTGGGTTCATTCATCCTTGCTCTGGGGGAGGGCTGGTGAGGGGGGCACATTTGTGGGAGGACAAGAGCTCTCCTGAAATCCTTTGGAAGGTCCAGGAATTGTTTGCCACCATTACAAACACAAAAAACAGCAGCAGTCTAAAGACAACTGGGGATGTTGCTCAGTGGTGAGTGCCTGCTACTCCCCTGGGTTGGAGCCCTATTCCTGGGGAAAAATCTTGATGTTGTGTTTACCTTTTTCTTTCTATGCCTCAGGCTAGATCCTGCTAAACTAACAGTGACTCCATAGCTGTGTATTGATTTAAATGGAGTTGGGCAGGGCCTGCTGGAAAAGGGCACACTGCTCCCCCCTCCGTCTGGTTTCTTGCTGAGCTTTCACCAGTCTATTTCTCCTTCTCCTGCTGGGTGTGGTGCCCCCACCCCCCAAGCTTGTACCAGTACTTGATGGAGGCTAAAGTGGGATTGCTGGGCGTTGGAGGCCAGACTGGGTTAGATCCCAAGTCAGTCTCGACTACATAGCAAGACCTTGTCTCAAAACCTGAACAAACAAAACAAAATTTCCCCTCTCACTAGAGCCATCTTATCTTTTGGTCACACTAGGGTATACCTGCTAGCTTTCCAGCAATGAGGAAGTGGGACAAGGCAGTTTGCCTTACTCACTACTATTTACTGAGGAACCCTTGGCCTCACTCTGAGGATCTGCCCACTGCCTTCTCTTCAGTTGCAAAATCCAGGAAAGCAGGAACTTGGTGCAAATTTCGTGTACCCTTCAGTTGTACTGAAAATGGAGGAGACCCAGGCAGAAATAAGCACCAGGTCTTATGCTCTGGAACCAACAAAGTCCTTGCTGAGTTTCTGTGGAGGATCATTTTGTGTTTACTTCTCCACTTTCCACCAGAATTTCCCTGTGTCTTTACATTTAAGCTCCCCAGCTAGAGTGAGAACTCAGAGGGCCGTTTTGTATGGGAGGTGGAAAGACTTGTGGCCTTCACCTCCATTCTCAACCTTCTGGATTTCTGTAAAAGTCACTGTTTTTAATTTATAAAAGGGAACAAAAGAGCTTTAAAGACATACAGGATCCCCAGCAGTGAGCCCAGCTTTTTTCTGGGGTGAACTGAAGGGAAATATGTGGGGTAGAGGGCAAGACTTGGCATCTCTTGGATCTAAGGTCAGCCTGACCACCTTCCAGCCTGGTGAAGGCTTGCTGACTTGGTGTAAGAAGTGTGCTAGCATGATGCCCCAGGAAGCTCAATTCCAGCTTAGGTTTTTTTTTTAAAAGTTCACAAACCATACAATGGTGTGATTTAAGGCTAAACTGTGGCTTGAGAATTTGGAAGCATGGTGTGTCTATCTTTGTGCTCCTTTTCCTTTTTAAAAAAAAAAATAATTTGAGGGCTGGAGAGATGGCTTAGCAGTTAAGATGCTTGCCTGCAAAACCAAAGGGCCCAGGTTCAACTCCCTAGGACCCACATAAGCCCAATGCACAAGGTGGAGCATACATCTGAAGTTCGTTTGCACTGGATGGAGGCCCTGGCATACCCATTCTCTCTCTATCTGCCTCTTTCTCTCTCTCTCTCTCTCCCTCTCTCTCTCTCACACACACTCTCAAAAATAAAAAATAGTGAAAAACTTTTATTTGAGAGAATGAAAATATGAGAGAATGGACATATCAGGGCCTTTTGGTACAGAATCAAACTCCAGATGCATGTTCTGCTTTGTACATCTGGCTGTATGTAGGATCTAGGAAGTTGAACCTAGGCTGGTGGCCTTTGCAAGCAAGTGCTGTTAACTGCTGAGCCATCTCCATAGCTACATCATTTTCCCTAACATCTTAATATTTCAAATATCTGGGCCTGGGGAATTGCCTCAGTTGGTAAAATGCTTTCTGCATGTTCATGATGACCTGAGTTTGTTCTCTAGTACCTGTAGTGGTTTGAATCAGGTGCCCCTCATAAACTTATGTTTGTCTCAAGCTGATGGCAACGTGGGAGGTTGAGGTGTGAAAATTGGTGCCAGAGGAGTAGGTTCATTGCTGCTAGAAAGCAGTCTTGTAACTTTTGGCCTTTTGGAACTGATTTATTGGAGGAATGTGGAACGATTTTAAACCTTGTTTTAAGTGAGGCCTTGCAGTACTGAAGGCAGAGTTTCATGGACCATTCTGGTCAGAATTGAAAGACCTGAATGCAGTAAGAACTATGGACTGTGAGGCTTGGCTTCTTATGGGAAGAAAGAGCTTTGTCTGGACTAGGCTACACATGTAAGAGGCTGTATCTTGAGAACTTGTGAGGGATACCTTGGATAGAAATGGACTGGTATGAACAGAAAAATATGGCACAGAAAGAAAGGAAAGTTTCAGAATAGACATCGTGCCCAATCAGCTGCAATTGTTTGAGAGATTACTATCATTGAGATTGGGCCAGCTGTTCGGCTTTGGGACAGCAGAAAGAATGTTGACCCTTTTGAAAGTAGGGGGCCGGAATGTTGAAGGACTTTTCCTGTTTTTCAAAGTCACATTTATTCCTTCCTGAATTAACAAATTTGGTATCTGTAGCAGACAGCTCCAGGTTTGCTGAGATGAACTTCCAGACAAGGCACGGTTATGGAGGAAGGGATATTTATTGAAGCTTACAGATCCAAGGGAAGTTCGATAATGGTAGAAGAAGGTGGCCTGCCTTCACAGGACCAAACACAGAGAGAGAAGCCACAAGCTAAAAGCCACACAGCACAGCACACCTCAGGAACTCCAGCTAGGCACATTTGCATATCTTTAGATTGAAATCCTAAACCCATCACCACACCTTAAGACCTGCCCAGTGACAATGCCTCCAGCCAGGTGGCTGCAGATGCAAACTAATAAAACACTGAATATATTGGGGGCCATCTATTCAAACTACCACAGTAGCCCACCTGGTACTATGGGTGTATAACAAAAACAGGAAAGAAAATGTCATTGGATTTACAGTGTGATTTGTGTTTTGGAAATGGCCACTGGGTGATAGGAGGCAGGATTGCCAGAATACCTGCATGGAATCTTCATGGAGCCATGAGGATGATCCATGGGTTGCGATGGAGACACTAGGATTTTGTTGAGATTAAGACTGTGGGACAAGTGCCAAGGAGAGCGCTGGCTCAAGATGGATTATTCCCTGGGCTGTGAGAAGCCTAGCTGAGAGGCCAAATTGGAACTTGAGGGACTTTGTCACTGCTTAGAGATGTCAGATTGAAGCTGCAGGATTTGACGTTTGCCCTGTTTGTTTTAGATATTTCTTTGGTTTATCTTTTCTTGCAATGCCATCTTTTGCAGTGTGAATGCTTACTCTGGGACGTGATGTGTTTTTTATTTTACAGCCCACAGTTAAGAGACCTTGGGCTATGGTGATATACATCATTGAGATTAAAAAAAGCATGAGGATTTTAAAAGTTTGACTGAATGCATTGCATTTTACAACATGGTGGTTATCAGGTTATGGGGGCTAGGGGCAGAATATGGTGTTACCCATAAATGTATGTATCCAGAATGCTTGCTCCCCAGCTTGTGACAATTTGGGCGGTGGAACCTTGTGGGAGGAGGTATGTAGCTGGGGGGTGGACCTTGTCATTATTAGCTCCTAACATACTGGTGTTATTGGCTCACTCTCCTGCTGCTGTTTCCACCTGTTGTTGCAGAGGTGATGTCCAGCCTCTGCTCATGCCATGTTTTCCCTGCCATCACAAAGCTTTCTCTCCAGACTATAAACCAGAATAAATCCTTTCCTCCCATTAGCTGCTTTTGGTTGGGTGCTTTGTCCCACCAACATGAAGGTAACAACAGTACCTGAATAAAAGCTGGGCATGGAGGGCTACACCTCCATGTAATTCCAGAGACAGGAGAATTCCTAAGTCTTTACTGACTGACTGTTCTAGCTGAGTCAGTGAGCTGTAGGTTCAGTGAGAGACTGTGTCTTAAAAAATAAGGTGGAGGTGCTGGGTGTGGTGGTGCATGCCTTTAATCCTAGCACTCGGGAGGCAGAGGTAGGAGGACTACCATGAGTTCAAGGCCACCCTGAGACTACATAGTGAATTCCAGGTTAGCCTGAGCTAGAGTGAGACCTTATCTCAACCCCCCAATCTAAATAAATAAATAAATAATTAAAGTTGAGAAGTACAAAAAATATGCTTTTTAGTATTGGTTCAAAAAAGTTTTTTTTTTTAAATATGAGTGCTCTTAAAATATGACATCTTGTAGAACTTTCAACAATACAATTATTTTAACTCTGGATATTTAATGAATAAAATTTGAAACTGAAAAAAAAATAAAGTGGAGAATGGTTGAAGAAAACATTCAACATCAACATCAACCTCTGACATCCCATACAGATACATGTATACCTGCACACACGTGTCTGCACACATAACCATGCATGCATACACACTGCACATACACATGCAAAAAAATCCATATGTCGGTTCCATAATTTTTTTTTTTTTGGTTTTTCGAGGTAGGGTTTCACTCTAGCCCAGGCTGACCTGAAAGTCACTATGAAGTCTCAGGGTGGCCTTGAACTCCTGGTGATCCTCCTACCTCTGCCTCCCGAATGCTGGGATTAAAGGCGTGCACCACCATGCCCGGCGGTTCCATAATTTTTGATCAATTTTCATTTTCGTGAATGTCTTTAGTCTCTGGGTGTCCCTGTGTCAGGAAGTTTATATCTGTAAAACTTAAGCATCTTTTGAGCACTCTAATTTGTGAGATGATGTCATTATTATTTTTCATACACTGCCTCCAGTCATCTGTTAACTTCTGGGAACTCTTACGTAGGAATGCCTGTGTGCAGTTCTGTGTATCGTGATGCAAAGTCTATGGCTTTTGATTCCAGGCACTTTACGTAACCTAACATACGCCTAAAATTGTTAACTGTAAAACTGTCTAACTTAATGAGAGTTAAATAGAGCATAGCAATCCACATAGAAAATGTGATGACAGTTGAGGGCTTCCACAGGCGTGGTGTAGATAAGTTTGTGGAAATCTGTATTTTGAAATGAGTCTGTATGCTCTGAGCATACATGGAGTCCCAGTGGTTAGAAGGGTTATTTAGATATGAAGCTTCACTTACTCCAGATAAATTATGTAGATTTTCTTTCCCACTTAAGGGGAATTTGAAATGGAGGGTGTTTCTTTGTAATTATCTGCTCACACCCTCCACTGAGATTCTGTTGTGGAGTGTGACATGACATTCTTGGAGACTGACTGCAGCCTTCTGGGCTTTCAGGGTTGACTCGGTTGACAAGGACTGCAGTGCTGACAATATTATTTGTGTGGCCTGTGGTTATGGGTTGGGAGCCATGAAAGCTGAAAATAAACCATTTCCAACCTCTGTGGAACTTCTGATGTGGTGGTGAATTTTGAATGTGCCATACATCTTTTCTTAATGGTGTCCCCTAAACTGTGTGTGTTTGGGTAAAGGACTAATTCAATCTTCAGCCATGATTCTTTGCAATTCATTCTCTTCTGTCTTCATTTAGCATCTGCAGAAAAAGGGGTGAGGAGAAAACAGACCAGGGACTTAGAATCTACGGAATGATTCTGAGGTTAAAGTAGCCACAGTGTAGGACTTTCATGTAAGCTCAGGTTACAGTTCAAAAGTCTCATGAATGAAGGGCCCCCTTAAAGACCTATGGTGGCATCACAAGTGGGCTTTTGTTATTCTGCTGGGGACTGACAGGGTTTCCACTTGCTCAGGACTTTCTGCTACCTGCTTGATGCCCTTAGCCATGCTTGGAAAGTCAAACCTTCGGTTCTGTTCTTATCTAATTCTTGTCCTTCCTTAAAAGTCTCAGCTCACATTCCACAGTTGTTGTTAAATCAATTAAATATTTATTTAATCCTGTTCAAACCAGGTACTTGCACTGAAGTAGAAATAACACCAAGGTCCCCATTCTAGAGGAGCAGAGGGGAGGCCCATGTAAGTAAGCAGGAGGTGAGCACTGTTGAGAGAAGGAAAGCGCCTAGGACACAGTGGACTCACGTAGAATTCACTGTGTACAGCAGAGGCTTGGTGAAGTCCCCTTGTATCATTGTGGTCTTGCTAGGTTCACCTGTTGACGTTCGAACTGATTAAAACCTCCTCATGCTCTGCATTTTCTTGCTCTTGGCTTTCCCAGGAGATCATGGTGCTCAATAAATGATTATAATAACATATACCACTGCTATCAATTATTAATATAAAATACAAAGTGCCTTGTTCTTATTTCTTCTCACTTAATATTTTCTGGTGCCAAAATGACTGGCTTATAGGAAGAAATTGTTTGGTTTGGCCGCAACTACAAAATGGAACTTCTGCGCGTCCAGGGATTCCTGGGGCTGTGAGAGGCTGTGATGATTCAAGAATGGGCAAGGTAGTGCTGACCTCACAAGGCTCACGGTTGGGCAGGGAGAGAACCCCCCAACCTGTGCTCATGAGTGCACCCGCACCAGTGACATCCTCCTCAGAACTGGTGAGAAATGACCCTCTGTCTCCGTTGATCTGTTTTGTTATTTATCCAGTCACAATTGTTCTTTACCTATTATTTAAATATACTGATTGCAAATAATATACATGTGTGTCCCAAATATTTTCTTTCAGTTTGTGTTTGTTATTCTTTTTTTCTGTTTGCAGTATTCAGAGTTGAACTCAGAGCCTAGCACATGCTAGGCATGAGCTGAGTTATGCCTCTAATGCTTTTTGTTAAAAAATACAAAAAGTTGTGTGTTTTTCTTTTCTTTTTCTTTCTTTTTGGTTTTTCAAGGTAGGGTTTCACTCTAGCCCAGGCTGACCTGGAATTCACTATGGAGTCTCAAGGTGGCCTTGAACTCATGGTGATCTTCCTACCTCTGCCTTACAAGTTCTGGGATTAAAGGCATGAGTTGTCCTGCCCGGCAGGCCTTTCTTTTCTATGGGGTTTAAAAATAAGTGCATATTTATGCAGAAAAAAATTATCTAAAGTCATGAAGATCTCCTAGAAATGTTACAGTTTTATCTTCAAACATATCTATCCTCAAGTTTTAAAAATTTTTTCATACGTTATTTAAGAGTTGCAAAACTTCCGTTTGATATTGACATGTGGTTGTTATAGAATCCTTTGTTGAAAGGCTATTCCTTCCATGCCATGGAGAGAAGAATAAGGACTACTAGAGGCTAGGCAGGGGAGAAGAGCGTGAAGATCCAGGGAGACTGGGTAGCTGTACTGAAACAAACTTAGAGTAAGGCCTAGTGATGTCCAGCACAATAGATGAATACAGTGTCCATATCTCAGTGTATGTCTTATAAGGAACAGAAGAGAGGTGTTCATAGACTTTAAACACCAAGAAATGATAAGCATTTACGATTGAAATGTCAATCATCCTGACTTGTTTCATATATATAATGTATCTTCAGAAATATGTCAAATTAATATTTATTGAATAAAAATACTTAGATGCTGGGCATGTTGATATATACCTATAATACTAGTACTTAACTGAGACAGGGTGATCATGACATCAAGGGCAGCACTGAGACAGGATGATCATGAGATCAGTTCCAGCACTGAGGCAGGGTGATCATGAGATCAGTTCCAGCACTGAGGCAGGGTGATCATGAGATCAGTTCCAGCACTGAGGCAGGGTGATCATGAGATCAGTTCCAGCACAGCACTGAGGCATCAATTCCAGCACTGAGACAGGGTGGTCATTTTCACTGAGGCAGGGTGATCAGTTCAGCACTGAGACATCACGAGATCAATTCCAGCACTGAGGCAGGGTGACCACTGAGGGTGATCAATTCCAGCCACTGAGACAGGGTGACAGGGTGATCATGAGATCAGTTCCAGCACAAGCTAAAAAGTTCCAGTTCATGAGATATACCACTGAGACAGGGTGATCATGAGATTTTTCCCAATGGAATTATTTGGCACCCTGCTAAATTTATTTTCCCTATATCTGTAGATGGATTGTTGATCTCTTGTCTTTTTCTATTCATCCATGTGTGTTTTTAGATAACATATCATCTTGATTGCTATAAATCTGTAATTACTCTTGTGATTAAATAATGTAAATCCTCTGTCTTAAAAAATTGTATTAATTTGCAAGCAGAAAGAGAGAGAGAGAGAGATTAGGTGACCAGGGCCTCTAGCTGCAGATGAACTGCAGAGGCATTTTTTGAATCTGGCTACATTGGTACTGAGGAATATAACCTGGGTCATTAGGTTTTGCAGGCAAGTGCCTTAACCACTTAGCAATCTCTCTAGTCCCCAATTCTCTGTTTTTAGTTTTAATTTTGATAATTGCTTTGGATTTCTAAGATCTTAAAGTTTTTATATAAATTTGGACTTGTCAAAGCAACTTATTGCTGTTTAGATTTACATTGTGTGAAACTCATAAAGTAATTTGGGCATATCAGACATCATAAGGATGCCACGTCTTCCTGCTCATGAGAATGCCTTTCTTTTTATTTAACTTTTTTTTTCAAAGTATGGTTTCACTCTAGCTCAGGCTGACCTGGAACTCACTTAGTAGTCCTAGGCTAGCCTTGAAGTCACAGTGATCCTCCTACCTCTGCCACCACACGTGGCTTTATTTTCTGTAGCAGACAGCTTCAGGTTCACTGAGATGAACTTCCAGACCAGGCACAGTTATGGAGGAAGGGATTTATTGAAGCTTATAGATCCAGGGGAAGTTCCATAATGGCAGAAGAAGCTGGCCTGTCTTCACAGGACCAAACACAGAGAGCAAAGCCAAAAGTTAAAAGCCACACAGCACAGCACACCTCAGGAACTCCAGCTAGGCACACTTTGCATATCTTTAGATTGAAATCCTAAACCCACCATAACACCTTAAGATCTTCCCAGAGACACTGCCTCCAGCCAAGTGGCTGCAGATGCAAACTACAGACTAATAAAACACGGAATATATTGGGGGCCATCTATTCAAACTACCATACTTTTTAAAACCTTGTCTGTAATCACTAGTTTTCACTGGACAGTTATGCATATTTTGATAAATTTGACTTATGCATGCTTTTGTATGCCTATAGTTGCTGTTTTATCTTTAATTCCTGTTTTGTTTTTCTCTATAAAAACAATATATAAAGAAATGCCACTTTCATATCTTTTCTTTCTATAGTGTGATAGTGTTGAACTCATTTTTGTCTTTTGACATTTTTTGTAAACACCATTAGTTCTTCATGTTCATGGTCATGTCACATGTCAATAGACAATATTTCCAAATGGTAAAAAAGTAATGAGCCTTCATAGCTAAGTGTGGTGGTGCACACCTGTAATCCTAGCAGCTTAGAAGCTGAGCCAGGAGGATTGCTATAAGTTTAAGGTCATCTTGGTTTAGAAGTTTTGCCTTTTTTCCAGGCCAGGCTGGCTCTAGTATGAGGCCTTGTATCAAAGAAGGCTCTGCCCCCTCCCAAGAACTTTCTCTGTCTGGGCACCCCTATCTGCCCCTGTGGACTCACACCTAGCAACAGGTGATTGACGGGGGCCTTCACATGACCTGGAGATGCCCTGAAGTGTGAGGACAAGGACTGGACACAAAGGACAGGGGCACAAGAGAACAGAGGCTGGCAGAGACATTAGATGGGAGCGAATTCTTCTGCCTTGTGGAGGGAACTTTGCGGGCTGAGGTGGAACGTGAGGTGGGACTTGAAGGATGAGTGAGAGTTTGTCACAACACTCTGAGCAGGCAGTGACAGCTGGAAGAAGAGGTAGGTACAGAAATGCAGACCTGAATGGTTCAGGTCCTCTGGGGTCTGTTTCTGCATTTATATATTTAGTTTTTGATTTTTATGAGACAGAGTCACGCTATGTATCCCAGGCTGACCTCAAAGTTGCTGCCCTGTCCCTTGGCCCCTCACAGGCACTGGGATTACAGGTGTGCACCAAGTGGCCCATCTAGGAGCTAAAAGGACACTTAGGTGCTTTCTTGTGTGAACTGTGAGACTTTTGGTTGGAGAGGGAAGAAGGAACCTGGGGAGGTGTTCATACCTCATCCTCACTATGAGGGGCTGGGCAGTCAGTATGTTTAGCTTTGTGGACCCTATGGACTTTTGTGTAAATGGTAAAATGGAAGCAGCTGGATATGGACACTGGAGTTCCAATATCATGTCATTTTCAGGGGTCATGAAACTTTCTTCTTTTGATTTGTTCCAATCCTTCAAAACATTTGTAACATGCACAAGAGTCAGAAACAGGTAGGGGCCTGCATTTGGCCTGAAAGCTGGAGATTGTAGACTCCTGCTGTAGACAGTCTCACTGAAAGCATGGACCTCTGTCAGAATCTACTCTCTCAGAGGTTTCTGGGATTCAGCCCAGAGTGACTAAATATGAATATCAGTGCTGGAGGCTTCATAGGTGATCTTTGAACTAACTCAATCTTGAGAACTATTGCTGAAGCCAAAGGGCAGGCATTGCAGGGTTTAAATTATGAAAAGATTGTCATCTTGTAAAGTGGGTCAGCATGTCATCATTGCTGAAAGAGTCAGGGATATAGCCGGGAGTGGTGAAAGGATAGAAGCCATTCAGGGGGTGTATTAGTTACTTTTCTTGTCCTTGTGACCAAATTCCTGAGAACAACCTAAGGGAGGAAGGACTTATTTGGGCCATGAGTGTGAAGGAGCAGCCACTTATGGCAGAGAAGGCACAGCAGTGGCAGCGGCTCCTTGGTGGCAGCTGCTTCTTCACATCTCCAGGGATCAGGAAAGCAGACTGCAAACCAGAAGCAGGGTTGAGCTATAAAACCTCAAGATCTACCTCCCACAGACATTCTTCCTTTAGCAAGGCTCCCCTTCCCAAAGGTTCTGCGATGTTCCAAACTAGGGCCATTTTCTGGGAGCCAAATATTCAAACACACGAGCCTGTAGGGAATATTTCACAGCTAAATCGTAATGGGGGATTGGCGAAAGAGGTCAGTTTAATGGGGTTTTGGGTATAATCAACCCACTGTGAGTCATACTTTTAGAGGCACAGATCAAACCTGTGCCCATCTGTGTTTCTTCTCTTACAGAGGTCCTTTCAGGAATGGAAGGAAACGGGGTTTTCAGTGAAGGTTCTTGTGGAGTTAAGTGACAAGTATGGAGAAGTGTGAAGGGAGAGAAGTGAAAAGGGAGACATCTAGAGACAAGAGACCTGGAGGATCAGGCACAGAGGCAGTGTGGGCTGGGGGCCTGAATTCCTGCATAGAAGACTCCTAGGCACACTTTCCTGGGGTTGAGGTGGAAGTCAGTTCACTTGAGCAGGCTGAGGAGCTGGGCGGTGGATTGGCGGATTGCTCTAACAGTGGAAAGAGCACTAGGACTGGGGAAGATTCCTGGGAGCAGGAAGAAGGACCTGGAACTGTGCAGTTTGTCCCCCACCAGCTACACTGTAATGCTGGGAGTGGGAGGAGGTAGAAGGAGAGGTTTGTAGACTCCTGAAAGAAAAATGTTTCCAGCAGAGAGGATCTGGAAAAGCACTGACCCTGTCAGATTGACTTTGATTTTGCAGTTTTAGTGGTAAATAGGAGCAGGGAGGGGGTCAGCAGTAGGAGGGAGGAAGCCAGTAGAAAAACAAGTTATGGATGAGTAGCAGTACACTGTCCTCCTGTGGCCCTGGAGTCCTGGTTTGCAGTTCTTTCTAAATCTCTCTGTGGAAGTGGTGGAAAAGTTCCTTTGTGGTCCTGAAGAGATGTTGTTGGGAGGTAGAAAGTGGCTTCTGGGAGTGTCCCTTGTGGGTGTGCTGGGAGCCAAGCTTCACAGTCCTTGTGGTTGGAGCGGAAAGAGCTGGTGGAATGGGATGCCCCTCATTCTCCCCACCCTTGTATGAGGATTTGAACACACAGAACAGGAAGGTGAGCCATCTCCACTCAGTCGCCAGGTAAGCCCAGGTAGCTAGCCCTTCTGAAAAGTGGACATCTTTTTAAAAATTAAAAATAATTTTTTCAGTTATATTTTTTCTTTTTTCTTTTTGATTTTTTTGATTTTTTTCTTTTTTTATTGACAATTTCTATACTTACATACAAAAAATGCATGATATTTCCCTCCACTCCCCCATTCCCCTTTAGAACTCCAATCTCCATCGTATCCCCTCCCTCTCTCCATTAGTCTCTCTCTCTTTTTTAATTATTAATTTTTTTATTGACACCTTCTATACTTACATACAAAAACATATGATATTTCCCTCCCCTCCCCCATTCCACTTTAGAACACCAATCTCCATCATATCCCCTCCCTCCCTCCATTAAAAATTTTTTAAAATTTATTTTTATCTATTTATTAGAGACAGGGAAGGAGAGAGAGAATGGGCATGCCAGGGCCTCCAGTCACTGCAAATGAACTCCAGACATATGCGTCACCATGTCCATCTGGCTCACATGGGACCTGGAGAGTTGAACCTGGGTCCTAAGGCTTCACAGGCAAGTGCCTTAACCATTAAGCCATCTCTCCAGCCCTTCTTGACATCTTTTGAACATAGTCTCAGTTTACTTATCTGGCTTAAAGATACCATCAACTCCATAGAGTGAAGGCTTATGGTGTTGGGACTCAGTCAACTGTCTGGAGACATGACCTCAGTCAACTGATATACAACAGTAAATCATTAAAAGGAATCCCAAAATTCAAATGAAGGCACAAGTTTCCAGAGTTTGTGGGACTTGTTTGCAGCCTTATGGGTGGGAGGGACAGAGGCTGTCTAGGGCTGTGGCTGGAGGATGTGCACCCAGTCCCTGCAGTACATGTCAGCTAGTGGGTGTTATCTTGTCATGGCCCTCTGATGGAGTGTGTCTTCCACACCCTCCAGCCTCTGCAGCCACACTTCCTTCATGCAGCTTCATTCCTAGCCCTTGTCGTTGGGCCCAAAGACTACCTCTTCCTGTTTGCTGTCACCTGACCTTCCATCTCCCACAGCCAGGGCCCAAGGGAGCCCTTTATTTTACCTTTGTTGTTGTTGTTGTGCTTAACCTTATTATAGTTTATTAATTAAAATGTAATCAAAAATTTAAATTAATTACATTTTAATGAATTAAAAAATTTAACCAAACACTTGAAAACTATTCAGCTGGGCACTACATTGTCTTATATTTTGGATAAAGGCCAAATCTAAAGTGACAATTTATCCACTCTTATAACTAGATATAAGGAATGAATAAATAGTTGCATATTTGTCTAAAGTATTTGGGTTTTTAAAAAGAAAATATATATTCTTACCTCTAGTGAACGTTTGATTGGCATTTACAACTAATGGCTAATACTTTTATATCTTATTCCCAAAGCTTATAAATACTACATCTGAATTACACAAAGTAGCAGCAATAAATATCTAGTATCGTTTCTTCTTGCAAGCTCTGTCTTATAAAATAAAGCCAATCATTTGGGCACTGCTGGGGCTTGAACCTAGGGCCTCCTGCATGCTAAGTAACTGCTCTGCCACTGAGCCACACCCCCAACACTAAAGCCCCATCTTTTGATTCTTCATAGCATCTACTTTTTTGTTATTGTGTATCTTACGTTAGATCTTTGGTATTTATTTATTCATTGTTTTTTTTCTGCCCTTCCCAATTCTGAGAGGTCTCTTTTGAAAACTTGCATATTGAGTGCTGTAAGTCAGAGATTGGGCTAGAATGGGGAATGACAGATACATGCAGATGTGGGCCTTCCAGGGGGCACATTGGCAGGCACTTCTTCAACTTCTGTCGTGGCATGTCAGCCTCTGTGTGCTCAAGGACACAGCCCTAGGCCCCAGGGTACCTGAACATCTGGGTGAGCCTAGGTGCTGGGAGAAAAGAGCAACTGCTTTAGCAGAAGGGGAAGAAGAATTTGTGGGCGGCTCTGGGCTACGTGGACATGTAGAGTAGCATTCTTTATGGGTAGTGACCACTGTCAAAGGAGGAAAAGTCAACAGATAAAGACCCAATTGTCTTTTATTATTGATCTGTGAGTCTGAGTTGTGCAGAAAGGCCTAGGGAAGCAGAAACAAGGACCAAAAAGCAGGCTGGTCATTTCAAAATGACTTTCCATCCGGGTCTTAAAAGGGCAGGCTTCCTTCCTCACCAAGCGGCTCAGGCTGCTCAGAGGCCTTTCTGCTGCCCATTATGAATCCCTGTCTTTTGGAAAACTGTCTTATTTTGCAGTTGACCTCTGTGTACATGAGTTCTAGGACCAGTGATCCCAGTCTGGTTTGGTATGGTCTTCTGAGGCCCAGTATAGGAGCTGAATGACCTCCCATAACTTTCATATAACACCAGTGAGGCGGGCCTTTGGTATGCTTAGGATAAAGTAGGAACTAAACATGTTTGCTGAGTTGAACTGGAATTTTATTGACATTCTTGGTCTGAAATGAGTGGCTACATTGAGATAAAATTGGGAGCCAGTTCTTTGTGTCTACTTTAAGGCTGTTCAGTGCTTAGAACCTAAATTTCATGTTGTTTAGGTCTTTTTCTAACTTGAAAACTAATTTATGGCTCAAATGCTGATAATTAACTATGTTTAAACCCTAACGTATTCCATTCCCATTTTCTTTATGTGGAGTTGAAATATCCCAGGCAATTACACACACACACACACACACACACACACACACACACACGTATATGATTGCCTTTATTTTTTTTCTTTTGGACAAGTTTTCTCAGATTTGTTTGGACCACATGTAGCAGGTTTATTCAGCTTTCAAGTCACACATCCAAAGTTCTTTCAAGTGTTACATTACCTGCCACAAGGCTTCCTATTCCATTCATTTCTGTCACATGGCCTCTGAAGTACATTTCTAAGAAGAGTTTCAGGAAAACGTTCTGTCTGAAGAGATGCAATCTGGAAATATCTTCGGGTCCAGCAAAGTCAGTATGTCATTTAGGAAGAGCTGTATGTGCTTCCGGAAGCCTTCCATTTTAAGCAAGTTTGACCTCCCATTAAGCAAGATCAAGCAAAAACTCTTGGCATTCCTCTTAATGACAGTTTCTAGAAGTTTTTCCAGGAATACAAGGATGGAGGGTAACCAGTGGGAAACTAGCTTCAAGTAAAAATGTGTTCTATGAGAAGACTGCTATCTCTTTGGGCTCTAGAAGTGGTCACTATAGCAAGCTGAACTTGTCAAACTATTTGTAATGTCCTTTTATTTTATTTCTTTTTTACTTCTTTCCCCTTCTTCCCTCTCTTCCTCCCTGCCTTTCTTCCTCCCTTCCTAACTTCTTCTCCCTCCCCCCCTCCCCCTTTCTTTCATTTTTTTGCTTGTATGTGTGTGCGCATGTGTAATGTAGGGTGTGTGGTGTGTATGTGGTATATTCATGTGTTATGTGTTATGCACCTTTGCTTGCCCACCCCTGGGGGGCTTGCCTGTAGTAACTCGAGAGGAACATCAGCTGTTGTGCCCTATTGTTGTTCTGCCTGCTCTTGTTTAGAGCCAGAGTCTCTTTTTACTGATTTTGGAGTGTGTGGGGCTCCACGAATTCTTGGGTCTCTGATCCCCTGTGGGGCTGGGGTTACAGGTGCATGTGTGGCCATGCCTAGATGTTTAACTTGGATCTGGAGATTTGAACTTAGGCAGTCTCAGGCCCCCTCAGGCCTTCATGCTTGTAGAGGAAACACATTTACCACGGAGCCATCTCTTCAGCCTGTAGTGTGTTTTTTAGTTATCTGAAAAAAAAAATAGGGGCTGGAGAGATAGGCACTTGCTTGTAAAGCTTGACAGTCTGGGTTTAGTTCCCCAGTACTCATGCAAAGCCATATGCACAAAGTGGCATACAAATGGCAGGAGGCCCTGGCACACACATACTCACTCTGTTTCTGTCTGTCTCTTTCTGACTATCTATCTCAAATAAATAAATAAGTGAAAATATTTTAGAATCATTTACCAACTTCCTTATAATACTGGAACTCTGTATGTAACTTTCTTTTAAGGTTTCCAGTAGTCTTCTTTTCTGCATTTGTGATAACAATCTGATGTAGGTATGACTTTGAAAGACCACCGTACTTTCAAGTAGTTTAAGATGTTGAGTTAAGATTTCTGGGCTGGCATTGCTGGGGATTTCCCAACCATCAGTTTCCCATCAGTGTTCCCTTCTCAGGTTCACTTTCCAAAACAACAACACAGAGTTCAGGCTCCCGTCCAGTTTGGAAAAGAGCAAGTGTACATGTGCAAAGTTTGTCTGCAGGTTATTCTGAACTCGGATCTCGAACATAGTGTTCAATATAGTGACAGGACGCAGTGGGCTTTTGCCCTGCTCACCTTTGTCTTCCAGGATCATTCAGTAACTCTGACTTGTAGCAGATGAATCAGCACATGAACATGTGCACACACACATGAACATACACACCTGCACACACACGTATGAACACACACACACTCACACATGAACATACATGCACACACATACATGCATGAACACACACATGAACACATATACACACATACACATGAACGCACACTCACATGAACACACACATGAACACACATACACTCATACGCACGCACACACTCTCACATACTCACACATGAACACACACTCATATAGGCACACACATGAACGCCCATACAATTTTCAGACTAGGTAGCCTGTATACTTACTATTAAGGTTATTGGCTGAATAAGATGTCTGATGAAGTATCAGTGTATTCCTGGTGCCTGGGTTTCTGGCAGTCTGCTTTCCCCATGAGCACCCCAGCTTCCCAGCTACGTCCTTGTAGAGATAGCCTATGCCTACATGCACACAGAAGCTTTTTGTCTGTTTTTTTTTTTTTTTGCCAAGTGAGTCTACAGTTCTTCCTCTTTTTTGCTTTCCCCTTTTAATGTTGTTTCTTAGAGATTTATTCTTATCTGCATATACAGAGTACTAGAGACATCTGACTTCCTTGCCTCTTCTGAAAGTTCTGTTTTTGTCCTTCCAGGGACAGCTTTGGCTTTTTTCTTTATTTCTTTTGTTTATTTTTATTTATTTGAGAGTGACAGACAGAGAAAGAGTCAGAGAGAAAGAGAGAGAGAGAGAGAGAGCAAGAGTGAGAGCGAGCACGCACTAGGGCCTCCAGCCACTGCAAACAAACTCCAGATGCATGTGCCACCTTGTGCATCTGGCTTACATGGGTTCTGGGGAATCAAGCCTTGAACCAGGGTCCTTAGGTGTCACAGGCAAGTGCTTAACTACTAAGCCATCTCTCCAGCCCAGCTTTGGCTTTTTGTACATACTGAATGTGCTGTCATTTGGAATGACAAGGTTGGAGCAGCATCTCTGTTCACCTTCCCCATTGCATGGAGAACCCAGCGTGCCACTTATGGTTGGAGCTGTGTGACTAGAGGTGTGTTTGTACTGTTCCCCCCTGAGGGAGAGAAGTGATTGCTAGGTTGATGGTGTGGAGTGGATAGAGAAGGCTCCTTTTCCATCTTGCCATGCCCCAAATCCATTGAATATATTGTCTTCAGATAGAGGACATATCAGGTATTAAATGGATAAGAATAGATACTACACTTGATCTTGGCCTGAGGCCCATATAATTGATGGAAACCATGTCAAGGCCCATCTAGCAGTGTAATTTCCACACCTTCAGTGGTTACAAGGAAAGGTCGGGTGGTTTTAGGTTATAAAGAACTCTTTGAAATGAATAAAAAAGTTAAATTTAAAAAGAAGAATGGTTTTGAGAGTCCAGACTACAAACCAAGAACCCTTGTTTTTGCTTTTTCAGTGGGTTTGGCTGAAATATTGTACCTGTGCATGTTACTGTTTTATTTCTTGTGTATATTTCAGTGCAGACTGGCTGATGTGGGTTGACCTTTGTGGCTCTGGAATCTTAGTCTCCTCTCCTGTCCTTTTAGAGTAAGACCAGAGTGCCTTAGGGATTCTGGGAAAAAGGTCATGTACAGAATAGCTTCTCCTGCTTGTCTGTTAGGGAGGTTGGGGTGTTTAGCCTCCCTTCTCCATGCTTGAAGAAAATTGTCCATTGTCTCCAAATAGTAACTGTGCATTTACCTATGGTTATTTAATGAAAGGGAAGCAAACCAACACTGATAAAAGTTATATTGGGCTGGCAAGATGACTTAGTGGTTAAGGCATTTTCCTGCAAAGCTAAAAGACCCAGGTTCAATTCCCCAGGACCCACGTAAGCCAGATGCACAAAGTGGTACATGCATCTGGAGTTTGTTTGCAGTGGCTGAAGGCTCTGGCATGCACATTGTCTCTCTCCTTCTCTTCCTCTTTCTCTTTCTCAAATAAAAAGATAAAAATTAAAAAAAATTTAAAAGTTGTATTCAGAGATCATTTAATACAAATTGTGAAGGGGAAAACAAATTAAAACCTTTTCTTCAATTTGTTTTAATGTGCAGCACCTATGGTAAATTTTACAAAAGGATGATGAAGCTAAGACTTTTTCTGATTGCTTTCAGCCTTGTTGAGTTAGCATTTACCTGTTTGTTTGTTTTTGAGAGAGAGACAGAGAGAGAGAGAGGAGAGGGAAGACAGACAGAGAATGGGTGCCCCAGCAGCCTCTCAGCCACTGAGAACGAACTCCAGATGCATGTGCCCCCTTGTGGGCAACTGCATCATTGCGCCCTTGCGTCACTTTGCATCTGGCTAAATGTGGGACCTGGAGATTGGAACTGAGGTTCTTAGGCTTAGCGGGCAGGCACCTTAACCGCTAAGCCATCTCTCCAGCCCATTACCTGTTTTTTTTTTTTTTTTTTTTCTTAAAAACATTTCATTTACTTATTTGAGAGAGAGACAGAAAGACAGAATAGGTATGTCTGGCCAGGGCCTCTAGCCTCTACAAATGAACTGTAGATACATAGGCCACCTTGTGCATCTGGTTTACGTGGATCCTGGGGAATTGATCCTGGGTCCTTAGGCTTCATAGGCAAGTGATTTAACTGCTAAGCCATCTCTCCAGCTGAGATTTTTTTTTGAGACAGTGCCTCACATAGTGCAGGGTGGCCTCGAACCCCATATGTAGCTAAGGATGTCCTTGAACTTCTTTTTTAAATTTTTATTTATTTATTTGAGAGAAAAAAGGCAGAGAGAGAGAGAGAGAGAGAGAGAGAGAGAGAGAGAGGGAGAGAGGAAGCGAATGGATGTGCCAGGGCCTCCAGCCACTGCAGTCGAACTCCAGATGCATGCACCCCCTTGTGCATCTGGCTTATGTGTGTCCTGGGGAATTGAACCTGGGTCCTTTGGCTTTGCAGGCAAGTGCCTGAACTGCTAAGCCAGCTCTCCAGCCCTTGGACTTCTTTTTAAATTTTTAAAAATGTATTGTGCAAAAGAGTGTTCCATTGTATTCCTCCTTATCCACTGGCTCTTTCAGCCTTCCTGCCTCCTCTTTTGCAATGTCCTGTGAGCCTTGGAGTGGGTGATACAGAAATCCTAGTTAGGGCTGAGCACCCAACAGTCTATATTCTCAGCAGTTTGATTAGTTGTAAGCTTCCCCAGGAACCACTGCCCTCTGCAAAAAATATTCTTTGACCAAAGCTGAGAGCAGCATTAGTGGTATAAACATAAATATTTATAAAGCAGTTTCATGGGCAAAACATATCCATTTAGCCAAACAATGGTAGTAGTTTCCTTCCAATGGCCTATGACCTTCCAGCCATAGAGTTTTGACTAGGTATTTTTAGTATCAGACATGAATTCCCTCTCATGAAATGGTCCACAAACCCAATCATTGACCTGTTGGTTACCCCAATAACAATCATGCACCTGCACAGCACCTCTGGCACTATGAGAGATAGCCAGCCGGGAGAAAACTTCCACGTTAGTTCCAGTTTGTAACTGAAGTCTTGTAACTGAAGCATACAGTGTCTTTAGAAAAAGGGTCTTGCATCTAGTTTTGGTGGGCAACCAGAAGCAGTGGCAATAGTGTGTATCGTTTGGGTGGCCTGGGGGGCCTCCATGACTAACAACTTAGTGTGCCTGTCACCACTTCCCACCACCTTGCAAGGGCTGGGATTATAGGTGTGCACACCACCACACCTGGTTTAGGTTTCTGCCAAGATGGGGTTGGAACCCAGGCTTCTGTGCATGCTAGATAGGCACTCTGCCAACTGAGATACATCTCAGCCCATTACTCTAGTTTTATGGTTAGTTTCATCACATTGCAAAACTAACATCAACTTAGATGTGTTTTTCATCTTTCTACTTAAGAATTCCAAGAGTGTTTAGAAATATCTTTATCTGATGCCAGTTTAGCTGTCTTGCTTTATAAGATAATGAGGCTGTAAACGGAAAAAACGGTCCCACCGTTCGTTCAGACACAGGGTGAGGCTCTGACTCATCAGAATAATGAGTAATGAATTACACTTGTGTGTCTTAGGTGAAATTGCAGAGATTTTGAAAAGACAATAAGCTGTAAAACAATTTAAGATTGATTGCTATGACGTCTTATGAGAGCTGAAAAGCTATCACTCACTCTTTTACTTGGCAACCTTCAAATATCTGTTAGAGTAAGATGCATCTAGGTTTGATATCCCGCTGCAAAAGAATTGAAGACGTTAGATAAGAGTGAGAGAAAGAACTATAAGAAAACAGCCTGGCTGAAGACTGCTAAATCAAAGGAAATGAGTGTAAATCAGGAATGAATTGACTAAGAAGGGCAAAAGCCACATGATCAAGCAGAAGATATGAGGAAAATAACCAAATGCTACTAAGGCACCCATGTTGTGTGGGGCACCCATACATCTCATTTCCTGAAGGGGACCCTGTTTTTTTTTTTTTTTTTTTTTGAGGCAAGCCTAACAGAACAGCCTTTTGTTTTTTATGTGAGAGAGCAGCAACAGAGAGAGAGAGAGAGGGAGAGAAGTGGCACACCAGGGCCTAAGTCCACTGCAATTGAACTCCAGGCATTTGTGCCACCTGCTGGGCATGTGTGACCTTGCACTTGCCTCACCTTTGTGCATCTGGCTTATGTGGGACCTGGAGAGGTAAACATAGGTTCTTGGGCTTTGCAGGCAAGTGCCTTAACCACTAAGCCATCTCTCCAGCCCCTGTGTTTGTTCTGTTTTTAATGAACTCTTTTTAGCTCAAGTGAAAGTTATCATATCGCCATTAGTAAATTTATAAAAATAACAATGAAAGACTGGACATTGGGCTGGGAGATGACTCAGCAGTAAGAGTGCTTGCTGTGCAAACATGAGGGCCTGATTCATCCTGAGTCCCGTTCCCCAGCATCTATGTTCATAGCTGGGCATGGCCACCCACCTCTGTAAACCCAGTCCTATAGGGAACAGAGACTGAAGAATTGTTGGGGCTCACTGATCAGCTAGTGTGACCAAAAATGGCAGCTCTAGGTTCAATGAGAGACTCCATCTTAAGGAAACAATTGTTGGTCAATGCTGTAAAACACTAAAAAATATAAAACGGGCCTATCATGTAAGCACAGAATCCACGCTTATATCTGCTCAGGCAGAATGTAGGGGACCCAGCTTGATGTGATTACAGCCATCTTTGTCATCACTGCCCTCCTGCCTGTTAGGTGACCCTGGAAAGCATTCCAAAGCCTACAGGACAAAGCAAAGTTTGAAATGGATAAAAGGTATTTTGTTAATACTCACCCCCATTACCTTCTCTTGTCCCCCTTCCCATGAACCCTTTCTGGTGGCCCACCAAGTTTTATTAGTGTTGCTTACATGAGCATGGTGAGGGGTTTAATTTACTGCAGCACGGGCAACTTACCACTGACTCAGCACTGAAGCAAATGTCTGCTTGACCCTGGGTAGTGTTTGAGAGGCGACGAGCTTTCTGGTTGGCTTACTCTCCTTGGTCCAGCTTTGCATATAAATCCTTTCCTCCTGCCTGAGTTCAGGGATCCATGTTTTGTTACTGTCCAAGAGCCACTTCTGCCTGTAAGTCCAGTGAATGCCACTCTGTTATCCTGATCCGTCAGCCTCTTTCCTTGGTCTCATGGGATCTTCTGGTTTTGGCATAGGTTGTTATACACGGGGACTATGTTTTCCAAAACAGGGGATTATTGGGTATCAGCTAAGTGAGAGAAGACAAAGTTTTTGACTCAGGTTCTGTGGTGGATATTTGGGTCCCCTGCTGACATCTGCTTGCAACCACACCTTGCTCTGTGACAGTGGTTATAACTATAGCAGACCATGAAGTCAGTGTTCTTGGTCTGGAGCCAGTAGTTATTAGGTGTGTGACCTTGGACAAGCCAGTTAAGCTTTCTACACCTGATTTCTTATCTGTAAAATTAGCTGATAATGCCCTCTTGAAGGGTTGCTGTGGATTCAGATGGGGTGGTTGATTTGTGGGAAAGGAATTATATAGTAATCTGTTTACTCAGCAGATACATGTCATTTGTTATCCTTGCCCTGACATCAGACCATCCTGGCTTTGAAACTCAGAGAGAAAGGCTTCATCATTATAGTTCCTAAGAACTATAATCAAGTTCCTACTTTTAGGGGTTACCGTGTGTGTTTTGGTGTTGCTGTGATAGAATCTGGGGTTTTTGTTGATGGTGGGCAAATGTTCTACCACTGAGCTGTGCCTGCAACTCCAGGACTTTGCTTTTTAATGGTCTCAGTTGGACCTGACGAGGTGTGGCTGTAGTGTCCTTATTCTATCTAGTTATTCTATCGTAAAGGAATATTTCTTCCTTCAGCTTCTGGTGGTGGTGTTAATACAGCTATAAATAAGAGTTCTTAATTTGAGAATTTCCTGTGTTACCATATTTTGCTAATCATTTTTCAATGAGTATCACTTCTAAGCCATATAGCACCTTCATGAAAACCCTGGGCGGTAAGCGTAAGATCTGTGGCCGGTGAGTGGTAGAGCCAGGATTTTGACCCAGGCCATGTAAGTTCCAGCCCTGGACTCTTAACTAAGCCTGAATTTTATGCTTCAAAGCAGGCAGGACCTGGGGAATATTTGGGTCAATGTGGAGAGGAATCAGATTACTCAGCAGTTTTGCTCCTGTCCAGGGTCCAGGGGACGTTTGCTGTTGTCCACAGCAGGTGATATGCAGGAAGTTATATGACCACAGCAGTCCACTCTGTGCAAGTCAAGTCATACCACTCCTCAAGTGTTTTGTGCCTCAAGCTGGGTGTCAGCTTTTAGGAAGGACATTAATGAACTGAGGTGTAGCTGCAGGAAGGTAAGCAGGAGAAAAGATGACTTTGAATCTGTGTCTGTGAGGTGTCATTGCCCAAGCAAGAATGGAAGTTTGAAAGTAGGAGAGCCTTGGCTAGGTAATGTGACATATGCTTGCAGTCTAAGCTGCTGGAGAGGCTAAGGCAGGAGGATCAGTGGAACCCAGGAGTTGTAGGCAGCCTGGGCAACATAGTGATACCCTGCCTCAAAAACCAAACCAAACCCAGGAATCCCTGTGGTTTAGATAGGATATGATAGCAGTTGTAGAGAATAATTACACTAGGTCTTCAGCAGAATTAAGCCTCAGGACAGGAAAGCTTAGAGTTTCAAATCCTAGAGATGTATGTATGTATGTATGTATGTTTGTATGTATGTACGTATTTGAGAGAAAGATATACAGAAATAGGCATGGATAGAGAGAGAGCAAGAGTGAGAGAACGTGTGTCATGCCCTCTTGCCACTGCAAACAAACTCCAGATGTATGTGCCCCCTTGTGCATCTGGCTTGTGTGTGTCCTGGGGAATTGAACCTGGGTCCTTTGGCTTTCCAGGCAAGCACCTTAACCACTGAGCTATATTTCCAGCTCAAATATTAGAGTTCTTAATGAGAGTCATGATCACTGTTGGAGATGGTGAGTCTCACCTCTGTGGTGTGTTCAGCATAGGCTGGATGGTGCATACTGCCATGGCCAGGAACTGCCTTGATGCTCACAGGTCCTCCCTGACTGTGGCTCCTACTCTGGCTGCCAGGCTACTGTGATTCTCGTGTTGTTAGTACGCAGTGACAAATGCATCAGAGATTTAAAGTATAATCTTTTGCAATGGGTGTTTCAAGAGAAGGAGATCCCCAGTGTTAGGTAGTAGAGGGTTTGATCGAGTTATGGTATAGTCAGCCTATAAAATTGCAGGTGTTAGAGAATGTGGGGTCATATTGAAAGGTGCCCATCCTGCAAAGTGTTTGTTATGGTCCCATATAAGGTAAAAATACTATTTGTCATCAATCTATCTTCTACCTATCTGTCATCTACCTATTGTCTATCATATACTATATTCTATCAGTCATCTGTCACTTATATGCCATCTATGTGTCTATGTTTCATCTATATTTATCTTCTATCACCTATCATCAATCTTCAGTCATCTAGCTATCATGTGTGTATCTTCTGTTTATTATCTATCACTTTTTGTCTATTAACCATCCTCTGTCTTCTCTTCCTATCATTATCTGTGATTTTTTAATCTATCAGTCTATCTTCTTCTGCAATGATACTCACCAAAGTATAAGCAGAAGTCACAATGACCTTGATCTTCTCAATCACCCAGATTATAGAGGAAGAGGGAAGAAACTAAGCTGCATCTTAAAATAGATATTTTAGGGCCTGGAGAGATGGCTTAGTGGTTAAGCACTTGGCTGTGAAGCCTAAGGACCCCAGTTCGAGGCTCGATTCCCCAGGACCCACGTGAGCCAGATGCATAAGGTGGTGCATGCATCTGGCATTCCTTTGCAGTGGCTGGAGGCACTGGTATGCCCATTCTCTCTCTTTCTCTGTGTCTCTCTCTCTCTGCCTCTTTCTCTGTCTGCCTGTTGCTCTCAAATAAAATAAATTAAAAAATTTTAAAAATAGACATTTTATTTTCTTTACTTTTAAAATATTAAAAAATATTTTATTTATTTATCTGAAAGAGAGTGACAGAGGCAGAGAGAGAGAGAGAATAGGTGTGCCAGGGCCTTTAGCCACTACAGACAAAATCCAGACACATGTGCCACCTTGTACATCTGGCTTACATGGGTACTGAAGAATTGAACCTGGTTCTTTTGGCTTTGCAGGCAAGTGCCTCATCTGCTAAGCCATCTTTCCAGTCCCTACTTGTAAAATGTTTTTATTTGCACACTATTTATGTGTAGCCATCATCATATATTTAAGTGTATGCATGTGCATTCATGTTGTATATGACCAATGTATACTTTTATCCTGATTAAATTTTTAAATATTTTATTTATTTGAAAAGAGACAGTGAGAGAAAGATAATGGGTATACCTCTAGCCACAGCATACATATTCCAGATGCATGTACCACTTTGCACATCTAGCTTTATGTAGCTACTTGGGAATTAAACCCCAGTCATTAGGCACTGTAGGCAAGTGCCTTAACTGCTGAGCCACCTCTCTAGTTCTGACTAAAATTTTTAAGATAGATTTTTAAGAGAGATGGCTCAGCAGTTAAGGCATTTGCCTGAGAAACCTAAGGACTGACTCTTCAGATTCTATGTAAGCCAGATGCACAAGGTGGCACAAATGTGCAAGGTTGCTCATGAGCACAAGGTGGTGTACGTGTCTGGAGTTTGATTACAGTTTGATGGTACCAATTCTCTCTCTCACTCATTCTCTGCTCTCACTCTCAATCTCTTCTATAAAAAAGGCCAGTCTGTTGGGCTTGCCTAAAAAAATCAAAATAAAAATAAAAGTGTTGGCTCTGAGCCAATAGGACTGTAGAATTTATATTACTTTATTGAAGAGGGGAGAAAGCTCATAGGGTACCAACTGAAGAAAAAAATGAGAGGAGCTTTGGGTTATATAGGAATGAAATAATGATGTAAAATAGTAGATGGCATATGTTTGGGGGTAGAGGGTTATTTAATTGATAAAGTTGCCAAGGTTACAGGGAAATATCAGAAGATAGCATTGATACTAACCAGAAGTCCTTAGTATCTGGAGAAATTGGAGTCTTTTGGAGCAGAGTAGACCAGGGGGTTGATAGAGAGGTTGACTAAGGAGGTAAAATTACCACTTCTGCTTCAGGCATGTTAAGATTATAGTAAGTTATGATACAGGACAGGCTCTGAGAGATCCTTGGCATTCAGGGAAGGTGGCACCAGCAGAGGGATGAGCTCAGGAGGAAGGAGTGTATTGAGACCACGGCAGAGTAGAGTCTTCAGGGGAGCACTCTGTCCCTGCATTGAAAGTGAGTTGGAGGAGCCCCAAGAGAGGCAGCCTTCCATAGGCAATTTAACAGGAAAGGGCAAGTGAGGGGAGTGTTACAGGCTTCCAAGGTAGGAGCAAGGTTGAAGCATCTGAGAAGGAGGTTGTTCGGGATAGTGGAGGCTATTTTAGAAAACTGGTTAAGAGGGCTAGCTGTCTGTTGGGGAGAATGACTGCTCACAGGGAAATCTGACTGGCCTGACTGAAGAGAGACAGAGACACAGAGATGGTGGCAGGACCAGCCAAGGAGAGTTTTATTTTTGCTATCTCTCTCTCTCTCTTTTTTTTTTTTTTTTTTTTGAGTCAAGCCCAGCAGACTGGCCTTTTTTTTTTTGAGTGAGAGAACTGGCACGCCAGGACCTCCAGCCACTGCAATCCAACTCCAGACACTTGTGCCACCTAGTGCACATGTGTGAATCTTGTGTGCTTGAGTCACTTTGTGTGTCTAGTTTATGTGGGACCTGGAGAGTCAAACATGGTCCTTAAGCTTCACAGGCAAGTACCTTAATTACTAAGACATCTCTGCAGCCCTTGATTTTGCTTTTAAGATATAAGAACATTGGCCAGATTTGAAGTCAGACATGAAGAAATGGCAAAACTCAAGAATAAATGGAGGCAGAGCAAAGTTAAAGTGGGAAAGAGATCCAGACTTGGGTGTCCCGAGGGCCCTGGGACAAGCTTGGGATGGGCTAGAATCCCTTCTGGTGCAGATAGAAGTTGGGGAAGTGACCCTGGTGGCTCTGATTTTTCAGTTAACTGTAGAGTGCCTGAGTGAAAATGTGAAAATTACTTTTTCTGTTTTTGTTCTTCCAAAAGAGCCAAGTAAATGGAAGTGATCAAATAGTGATGTGAGGCCAAAGTCCTAAGGCTTCAGGTCTGACCAGGAGACTCATTTTGATCCCTGAACACTGTTCGTCAAAAGAGTCTCGCTGTAGCTCCTCAGCACAGACCGACTCCTGGACTCTCCCTCATCTGTCTGAGTCAGAGTTTTAGGGAATCTAAAGAAGAGACCCTTTGGAAGCTGTCTACAAGGAAGCAGGATTGTGCAGGACATAAAGACTCTATTTTATAGGAAGCATTAACCCTGTAGAGATTTGTTCTACATTTTTGCTCTCTTGGGAATTTCATGTCCCCCCCATGGTGATTAGGCAACTTTCGATTTCCAAGGCTGAGTCAGCCTCTGAGTCTAGGTATGGTTTGTTTACAGTCACAGCATACTGCTTCTTGTTCTTACCAAGACTCAGGACCTGGCCTCACCCTTCAATTCTTCTTCCTGAGATCTTTCCAGTCAGTTCACAGACTCATTTCTTTCTTGCCATGGTGTTCCATTTTTTTCCTTCACTCCTCCTTCCTCCTCCCCTTTCTCTCTCCTTCCGTTTCTCTCTCCCTCCGTCTACAGGGTCTCATGTCACCTAGACTAGTCTCAAACTCTCTGTGTATTGCTGAGGCTTGTTTTGAACTCCTGATCTCACCCTCCCCTTCCTGTTTTTACCTCCAAGTGCTGAGATTTCAGGCATGCACCTCCACATTCCAGTTCTAATTGAAGGCAGAAAACCTTTGCTATATTAAGGTTCACCCGGACCCAATCCAGGGACATTATTCTTTCATGTTGATTAGTCTGGGGACTTACCACTTAGCAATGTGACTGTTTCCCCTGGTTTTGTTGTTGAAAGTAGACATAGCTGAATCCCTTCTGGTTGTGTAAATTGTTAAATTGTTTTCAATTTGTAAAATAGGAATTAGAAGCTGTTCAGAGTGCGATAAATTTGAAGTTTTAGTGCCTTGGCAAGCACACCCCACTAAGCGTGTGGAGAAACCATCTGGATTCTTGTGATGCACGTGTCCTTTGTATTTGGTTGGGAAGTTTAGGAATTATAATAACTATAATCTTATTTCCTTCCTTATTTTGTAGGTAAGAAGACTTAGGCTCATAAAAGTTTGATCCTTTGCCCAAGGACACCTAGTGAGCTAGTGGTGTAAGGCCCAGGAACCAAAGTAACACCATGACAGGCTTCAGCTGCCTTGCAGGCCTCAGGTTAAATTCAGGTCAAATTCCCAGGTCCACGCTGACCCAAAAATAACAGGCCAATTTGACAAAATAAGCTGATGCTATGTCATCTTGTGGCTTGCTTTGTAGTTTGCTTGATGTTACCCCACTGCTGTATGTTATACATTCATCTGGCCTTGTAGTTAATTAATGTTACCCAGCTGCTGTATAACCTATCAACTTGTAACAAGTAAGTTCATGGTAAATGTTAACCAATCATATTAAAATTTTCCTTTTCTTTGTTTAAACCCAATATAAGCTTCTCCCAAATGCAGCTCTGGGCTCTTGCTTGAATCCGCTGTGTTGGTGAAGTCAAGAGGCCGAGCTTAAACTCGAAATGAAGTTCTTTGCTTTTGCATACATGTCTGGACTCCTTGGTGGTCTCTGGGGGGTGCACTGTGAACTGGGCACAATAGTGGCAGAACAGTTTTCTGAGACGGCGTCCGTGTCTTTCCAGTTCTGCGTGGTTACTTCTCTGCATCTCTTCAGAATCACCAAATGCGGCCATGTTAAGAAGGCTCGACTTTTGGATTAGGTTTGTTCAAGTGGAGCTGCTGATCACTGTTCACACATTCCAGAGAGCTTAGGAATTCCCTTTCATGTCTTTGGGAAGATTTTATATTAATATATAAGTGAACACTTTTGTTAATCAAAGATGTTTTAGAGGAATAAACATGAAAGTTTATTTTTTGTCCTAAAGTTGTTTAAATTTGTAGTTTCCAGCCAACTTGGTAAACAGCTTTATAACTGTGTTTACCTAGTTTTGCCCAAAGCTGGACAAGTCAGCATGCCTCTGTCAGTGTCAGAATGTGTCAGCGAATGGACTGGTCATTGTGACTGCTCCCAGGACTGAAACTTTTCTTCTGAATTTCTGGTTAATTTATTTCCTTTCTGCAGGCTTATAAATTGAAGAGAAAGACATAATTTTAACCCTTTTAAATTGTTCATGCTAAGCCCTGGGTGGAATGTTCTGGAAAGTGCCATTTCTTCAAGGGTTCCTCAAAGACTCTGCCCTGAAGTAACAGCATTTTTGGCTGGCCTTGCTGTGACCCCTCCACACCTAGAGTCACAGCAGCCAGCCAGGGAAGCTTTTGCTTGGTGATCTTGCTTCAAGTCAGAAACTTTCTTGTATTCTACCCAGGACCATACTCAGCTTCCCTTTCTGTTCCTCATGCCTCATCCTGGGCTGCTGGAAGCAGGTGGGAACTCATGGCGCATGGGTTTTCAGGTAACTGGATGTGCAGAGTGGAGAGAGAAGATGTAGGAAGTGGCCATGCTGGATGCTTTGTGCATGAAGGTGTTCATAGCAGATGTATCCCTTGACCTTTGGTTCCCTTCCTTGTCTTCACACATAGCATGTGAGCAAGTTTGTACCCACAGTTAGGTTGAGCCCATTTCCTTCTCCCCAGTCACACATTGATCTGAGGCTAGAATTAAATAGAATTGTTATTAATTTCCTGTGAGGCTATGGACACATTACTAATCTTTTATAAGTTTTAGTCTTTTCATCTTTAAAAAAATATTTTTATTGGGCTGGAGAGATGGCTTAGCAGTTAAGGCACTTGCCTGTGAAGCCTAAGGACCTAGATTCAATTCCCCAGAACCCATGTAAGCTAGATTTATATGGTGGTGTATGCATCTGCAGTTCATTTGCAGTGGCTAGAGGCCCTGCCCTTCTCTTCCTCCCCCTCTCTTTCCCCCCTCTCTAATAAATAAATAAAAATAAAATATTTGAAAACATTTTTATTTATTTATTTGCAAGGAAAGAGAAAGAGAGAGAATATATGAGTATTCACTTGCTAGGGCCTCTATCCACTGTAAACAAAGCTCAGCTGCATGTGCCGCTTTGCATCTGGCTTTATGTGGGTACTGCAGAATCAAACCCTGGCCATTAGGCTTTGCAGACAAACACTTTAAACACTGAGCCATTTCTCTAGCCCCTTTTCATCTTTTAAGTGAAGCTAATAATATCATCCTCATAGGCTTGTTCATCCACTAGAATGAAAAAATATGCAAAGGGCTTAAATCTTGAATAAAATGAACTTGTGTTGCCATAAGTTCAGCATTGTCCTAGGTACAAGATTTCTTGTACTGGTGATGTTCTGTAGGTAATAGAACCAATTAGACGTGTGTGGCTATCCATATATCTGATGGTCTAGTTGTCTATCTATTACCTATCCATCTGTTAATCTTGACTTATCTTAAGGATTTGGCTGGCATGATTGTGAAGGTGGCAAATACATAAATCTTTAGGTAGGCTGGCAGGCTGGAGAGCCTGCTAAGTCTTTTAGGATGTCACTGTTTCTCTGAAGAAGGCCTTCTACTGATGGGATGAGGTTGAGATGTGGGAAGCACATACTGTTTCAGCTAGGGTTCCATATCTGGCTTTAATACAGGGAAGGAAGACTCTTGAAGGGGTCATTGTGGATCTAGGTTTGAAGGAGGGGCTCCTACTACCTGATCTGATCTGATCTGTCTCTGTTGCAGGAGGAACCACTGGGCAGTGCTGTGGGTAGCTGGACTCACTGGGCATGGGTCAGGAGGAAGGTACAGGGCAACCCGGCAGGACAGAGTTCAGAGAGCAGATCCTTGCCACATTTTTCTTCTCTCCAGAGGAAGGAAGGAAAGTGTCCCCATGCTAGTCTTTCCCTCCCTCATGCAGGGTGATTGAGGACGGCCACAGAGAAGGAATGTTACTTCTCAGTGTTGTAGACGTGGGAGGTCCTTGTGTATGGATCCAGGAGAAAGGACTGGAAGCTTGCTGGATATTGCTGTGGTCTGAATGCTTGTGTCCCCTTCCACATTCACATAATAAAACCTCATCCCTAATCAAATAATATTAAGAGAGGGGCCATTGGGAATTGATTAAGTCATGAGAATTCTGCTTTTTTCAAGGAAATTCATGATCCTATAAGAGAAGAGACTGAGTGATCTTCTTTTGCCATTGGTGTCTAGAACGGTGGGAAATAAATTTCTGTTGTTTATAGCTTACCCAGCCTAATATGTTTTCTTATAGTAGTGACATAGATGTTAAATATTTTCTAAGCCTTGCTCAGATTCTCCTAACAAGTCTGGAGGAATTTATGCTCCTGTTTCATTGCTATGGCATTTGAACAATTTGGCCAGGACACCTTGGCCATCTATGTAGATGAACAGGACTTAAACCCAAATCCCTATGACTCCAAGCCTAGGCCGTTTTGTTATATGATGTGGACTGTCAAATAATGGTACAATAATGGACCCCGCCTCGCCTGTGTGTTTCTAGATTTCTATCTCATCCTACTACCACCTCTCTCTGCTTTCTCTTCCCCCACCCTCCATGTCCTCATGCTTTCTCTTGCTGGTCTTTCTTCTCATCTGTTTCCTTCTTTCTGTTGTCCCATGTCTCCATACTGTTGTGCTTCTCCTCCACCTGAAACGATCCGGTTCCCTTCTGGGGATTCTGACCATGCAGTGATGGCCTTGGCTTCCTGTCTTGTGGCTTCTGTTGTGACTGGATTTTCTTTCATAATTCATCCCTCTCCACTACAGCCACCAAGCCAGAAAACGCCCTTAACAAGTAGGTCTTTTAGCTGCAGAGAGGTAGACAATGAAATCATCCAGTTTCTGTTTAACCTGTTATCAGCACTGCCGTAAGCTGATTGGCTTAAGGAAATCCTTTGCTGGCATTTATATTTTAATTATATGACTCATTAAACTTAGTTTGGGTTACATTAAACTGGTTTCTGGTCATCTTATTTTATTTAATTCTGAAATCTTAAGTTCTAATTAAGCCTTTGTATGCCTCCAATTTAAGACACTTTGCAGGTTTCCCTAATGGATGCCATTTATTAAATGAAAGTTTTAATTAAATTCATTTGTGCATGGATAAATGATATGTTTCTGAATTAAAAAAATAAAAGTCACAAGTAATTGGTATTTAAGTGGCAGAAAGGAGTGTTAGTGTCATATTTCGAGGTAAGAAATTCTGCTTCAAAGTCCAGCAATTCCAGTGAGTTAAGGGCAGCTCAAAGTGGGGTGTTGTTGGCAGCTCCTCAGTTGATGGTTCTTCAGCTTAGCAAACAAGTGGAGCAGCTGTTCTGGACCAGCCAGAGCGGGATGTGTGAGCACCAGAGCCTGGAGCTGTGGTATTTCTTGGAGCAAGAAAGAGATTATCAAGGTCTGGGGAGGTGATCCGTGGATAAAGCACTTGCTGTGCAAGCATGAGGACCTGAGTTTTGACCCTCAGAACCCATGTAAATCCACGTGCTGTAGAAGATATCTGTAATCAGCACATCGATGGTGAGCAGGGAGGTGGAGACTGGAAGTCTCCCTGAAGCTCATGGGTCAGCAGGCCTGGTGAATGCAGTGTGAACAAAGAGAGACCTGGTCTTGAATGAGGGAGAAGGTGGCAACTGATGCCCAAGGTTGTCCTCTGACCTTCCCATGCATGCATGCACTTGCACACATATATACGCACATAGAATAAAAATGTAAAATAAGGGCTAGAGAGATGGATTAGCGGTTAAGGCACCTACCTGCCTAAGAACGCTGGTTCCAATCTCCAGGTCCCACGTTTAGCCAGATGCAAAGTGATGCAAGGGCGCAATGCTGCACTTGCCCACAAAGGGGCGCACACATCTGGATTTTGTTCGCAATGGCTAAGAGGCTGCTGGTGTGCCCATCTCTATCTGTCTTCCTCTCCCTCTCTCTCTGCCTGTCTGTCTCTGTGTCTCTCTCCAAAAAATAAATAAATAAATAAAAATGTAAAATAAGAGATGAGTGAGCTGCCTGTGGGGAATGAGTTTGCACCTGAGGGAACCCTGCAGAGAAAGGAGGTTGAACAATTGTGGGGAAATGGAAGCCTTAAGTCAGAAAAGATGGGAAGCAACACTGGGGGTCATTTACAACATGTGGGTGCAGGGGGAGTGGGAGAAAGGATTGAGGGGAAATTGGAACAAGGTGGAGGAGTTAGAGTCACATTGAGGTTTGCTGTAAAGAGCCCCTGAAAGTGCATACTTTCCCAAGGATGTGAAAAGCAGCCTGGTACTGCTTGTAGCTTCAGAGAAGATGCAGTCTGAGTGAGCTTCTGACCTTGCTGCTATGACAAAATACCTTACTGAAACCACTGAGGGAAGAAGGTTTATTCAGGCTCACACTTCAAGATCATGGCGGAGAAGCCATGACAGAGTGCCTGGCAGTGGGCATGTAAGGCTGGGATTCCTCATACCTTGATGGATTAGGAAGCAGAGAGCAACAATTGGTGGGACTCAGTGGCTTTGTCTTTTGCCTTTTTATTCAGACTGGGACCCCAGCCCATGGAATGGTATCACCCATACTCAGGGCGGGTCATCTACTTTAGTTAAACTTCTCTGACAAAGCCCCAGCAGACACATCCAAAGTGTGCCTCATTGGTGTAAGATTATTAAAAAAAGATTTTTTAAATATCATACAGAATTTTAGGTGTCATGGCATTGTATTTTATTTTATTTTGATTTTTTGATTTTTCAAGGTAGGGTCTCACTCTAGTCCAGGCTGACCTGGAATTCACTATGTAGTATCAGGGTGGCCTTGAACTCACAGTGATCCTCCTACCTCTGCCTCCCGAGTGCTGGGATTAAAGGCATGCACCACCACACCCAGCATGTGTCATGGCATTTTGTAATTTTTTTAGTTGATTTTTTTGGTAAAATTTTATTTATTTGAAGCAGAAAGAGATATAGAGAAGGATGGAGGGAGGGAGAAAGGGGGAGAGAGAGAGAATGAGAATGGGCAAGGCAGGGCCTCTTACTGCTACAGATGAACTCCAGATGCATGTGTCACTTTGTGCATCTGGCTTTACATGGGTACTAGGGAATTGAACCCAGGCCAGCAAGCTTTGCAAGCAAGCACATTTAACCATTGAGCAATCTTCCCAGCCCTAGTTGATTTTTAAAGGTAGGTGTTGTGGGGAAACTGAAACAGGTGTATTTTTAGGAGAGATGTTATTTGGGGAGTTAGCATGCCATGGGAGAGCATGATGGGTTCCAGAGCCAAAGGAAAGTTTTTGTATAAGTTTTCAGGGTATGGGGGAGTTCTATGCTGTGTGACCAAGCCTATGTTCTAGAAACCATGGAAGTGCTGGAAAGGGGTGGGGTGGGGGAGAGAGTCAGAGAAGTACTAAAGAAGACCTAAGGCCATAACTCAAGTGGCCTTTGGGCCCCCTGACAACAGGGGACTAGTCCTAGTCCTGCTTTCCCACTGGGCCTTGGGATCCAGACAGCAGAGAGCATGTAGGGATATTTTGTGTATGTGTGTGTGTGTGTGTTTGTGTGTGTGTGAGAGAGAGAGAGACAGAGACTGAGAGACAGAGAGAGAAAGAGAGAGAGAGAGGAAGAAGAAGAAGGAGGAGGAGGAGGAAGAGGAGGAGAAAATGAGAACATGGGAGAAACAGTGTGAGCTGCCCGTGGGTATGGCTACCTTCCTTTAGAGCAGTGGCATGTTTGTCATGTCAATTAATAGATACTCGTCACACCAGACTGGATGTTATAGGCACTGTACAGCCTGGTGTAAGGAAAAACAGGAGGGAAAGGTTGAGTGCTTGCCTCTTCTCCAACTCTTGGAGGGAAGTTTGTGTTTTAAATTAAACCCCTTGGAACTGTCATACCTACTAGACACTCATGGTCTATTCAGCGGGATGATCTTGGAGGAGGAGGAGGGATGTTTGGTGGGATGGTCTTGCTCCCCACACTGGGCATCCATAATCATGTACCTGATCATATGCTGACTGGGTCACCAACAGTGACTTTATGGGAAGTGAATCACCTTATTGTGACTGGCTGTCACAATGGCAGCCTGCTTGTTCTCTTAAAATAAGTCACTTTTTCCCAGTCAAATGATAAACACCTTTATAAGTTTTTTTTTTTAAATTTTAGAGATAGCAAGAGTGAGTGTATATGGGGAATTTGGTACACGAGGGCCTCAGCCAGTGCAGTTGAACCCCAGACACTTTGTGCCACCTAGTGTGCGTGTGTGACCTTGCGCTTGCGTCACCTTTGTGCATCTGGCTTACATGGGATCTGGAGATTGAATGTGGGTCTTTAGGCTTTGCAGGCAAGTGCCTTAACCACTAAGCAATTTCTCCAGCCCAGGATTTTTTTAATTTAGAAAGGACCTAATGGATCATTCATAGAATATCCTGACTTTCCCAGTTCAAGGTTTTGGCCTTGCAGGGTGAGGTGGACTATCCAGACTATCCACTTCATATCAGACACTGATTACAGTCCTTCATGTACCTGTCACAGAGTCACAGAGCCAGTCAGAGTCTTTACCGGGGTTAGAGAATCAATGTCCTCACTCTGGCCCCAGGTGCACTCAGAAGGACCACCATGTTCAAGACAGCAGCAACTATTACTTTTAAGACATTTATTTCCCAGCATTCTATGACACATGTTCTGGGGGCACTAGCCATTTAATGAGGGCATGATGGTGGGTCTGTGTTGTACTAGGTAGCTCTGGCAAGCTTAGCTTTTACTCAGAAGGGAAGTGGCACCCTGTGGGCAGCACAGAACAAACTTGTGTTCTAGGTACAAGTGCCCCTCTGCCCAGCTTCACCCTCCTTCTCTGTAGAACTTGCATTCCTGGGAACTCCTGAGCAGTAAGAGGCACTAACTTCTGTTAATACTGCTGAATGGCACAGTTCAAATGTGAAACAGAAAGAGACAAAACACCATAGGAGGCAGGAAGTTGCATCTTGGCTTAGTAGAGTTTCTGAGGTTACTATTTGTTTGTTGTTGAGATAGCATCTCAGAGTGTTCTCAGATTTACCGTTCTGCTGTCCTAACCTCCCTACGTCTGGGATTAGAGAGAGAGAGAGTGAGAGCATATCTCCATGGTCCGAGCATTCAAGAACCTCATAGCCCACTGCTGAACATGAGTCCTGCCAGCATCTCTGTGCCAATTGTTTCTGTTACCCCCTATTCCTGTGTGTGCCAATTGTTTCTGTTTCCCTCTATTCTGCTGTCAGAGACTTGGCAGGGCTGACATTGAGAGTCAATGGGAGGAGAAGGGTGAGAGTCTTAGGAATGGTGGCAAACAGACTGAGATTTGGGGGGGAAGAAACAGCAGAAAAAAAATAAGAGAAAGGTGTTAGACAATGCCATCTTTTGAGGAGAACGTCTCTGAAAAATGTCCCCACCTCAAGTTTGAGGGGACATCACAATACTGTTCTCTCATGGGTGTGTATATCTGCATTTCTTGGTGATTTCTAAAACAGACATATTTGTTATCATAGCATCCCCAAGGTGGGTTGGAACCCTTCTGTTTGCTACTTAAGATAATGAAACAGGAACTTCTGCACTACAGATCAAAGACTGAGTTGTTGGCAGAAGGTAAGTATGAACCTCTTTCGTTGTAGGAACACCACCCCAGCTGGCTCCCTTTACTATTTTCTCCTAGTAGTGATAACAGGCCAGTCATTCTTGATAGGTAGGTTAGAAGGTTAAAGAATTTTTGGGCTTCTTTTATGTATGAATTAGCTTTGTAAATGATATGCCTATTGTTATGATTCACAATTATGAAGCCAGAACTCTTCACAATCTTTGAAATGGAGTGAGAGTGGATAATGTAGCCCATCCTCTCCCCTCTGTCTCATTTTAGGACCAGTGAAATCTCAGCTTTAAAACAATGATTTATTTCTAAAATAAAAACACCTTCAGCACAATTCCCACAAAGTACTTGCTGGCCATAATCGTAGATATTAGTATTTTTAATATTTTAATATTCATTTATTTGACAGAGAGAAACAGGTGGGGGGGAGAGAGAGAGAGAATGAGAGAGAATGGGCGCTCCAGGGCCTCCAGCCACTGCAAATGAATTCCAGATGCATGTGCCACCTTGTGCATCTGGCTAACATGGGTTCTGGGGAATCGAACCTGGGTCCTTTGGCTTTGCAGGCAAATGCCTTAACAGCTAAGCCATCCTTCCAGCCCACATATTAATATTTTATATGTCTTCATATGTTAAAACTTTATGCCTTCTGAATAGGGTGGAACATATGTCCATTTTAAAGATGAAGAAGGGGCTGGAGGGATGGCTTAGCAGTTAAGACACTTGTCTGCAAAGCCTAAGACCCATGTTCTACTCTTCAGATCCCACATAAGTCAGATGCAGAAAGATGAGAAAAATGCAAGGTTGCACATGCCACCTAGGTGGCACAAGCGTCTGGAGTTCAATTACAGTGGCTGAGGCCTTGGCATGCCAATTCTATCTGTCTTCTCTCTCTCTAAAAAAAAAAAAAATGAAGAAGATAGTAGATTCATACCAGGTCTGGATCCCAGTGGGCTTTAGGTTCTGTGCAGGTCATCAGAGCCCTGAACTCTATTTCCTCTAAAACAGAAACAAAATACAGAAAAAACATGCCTCTGTGACAAGCTCTTAAGTGGCTCTTTTCAGATGACCAGTGAAATATTATTGGGCTACATCATATCTATTGTAAATATATTTTCTTTTTCAGCAGATGAAGTTGTTTCTCCAGTTTCTATTTTAATAGAAAAATACAGATGTATTTTAAGAATTCTAGTTTAATATTGCATATAAGATGGGGCTGAAAGATAGTTCAGTTAGTAAAGTACTTATCTGGCAAGCACCAGGACTTCAGTTTGTTCTCCGGGACCCATGTAAAACATCTAGGCACAGTGTTATGTGTTTGTAATCCTAGTGCTGAGGAGACTAATGGATGAGCTCCAGGCCTTGAGTCAAAAAAGGTGGATGTATGGCTGGAGAGATGGCTTAGTGGTTAAGGCTCTTGCCTGTGAAGCCTAAGGACCCATGTTTGACTCTTCAGATTCCATGTAAGCCAGACACACAAGGTGATGCAAGTACAGGGCCACACACATGTGTCTGGAATTCAATTGCAGTGGCTGGAGGTCCTGGCACACTAATTTTCTCTTGGGCGTACATGCGTGCACTCTCTCTCTCTCATTAAAAAAATTAAAATTGGGGCTGGAAAGATGGCTTAGTGGTTAAGGGGCTTTCCTGCAAAGCCAAAGGACCCAGGTTCGATTCCCCAGTACCCACGTGAGCCAAATGCACAAGGTGGTGCATATGCCTGGAGTTTGCTTGCAGAGGCCGAAGACCCTGGTGTGCCCAATCTCTTTCTCTCTGACTCAAATAAATTTAAAAAATTTAAAAAATAAGGCTGGAGAAATGGATTAGTGGTTAAGGCACCTGCCAGCCAATCCTAAGAACATGCTTTTGATCTCCAGGTCCTACGTTTAGCCAGATGTGAAGTTATGCAAGAGCGTAATGCTGCGCTTGTCCACAAGGGGTGCATGCACCTGGAATTCATTCACAGTGGCTGAGAGGATGCTGGTGCTCCTATTCTCTCTCTTTCTGCCTCTTCCTCTCTGTGTCTCTCAAATAAAAAAAAATAAAAAATAAAAATAGGGGCTGGAGAGATGGTTTAGTGGTTAAGGCACTTGCCTGTGAAACCTAAGGATCCATGTTCAACTCTCCAGATCCCACATAATCCAGACACAGAAAGGTGAGGCAAACACAAGGTTGCACATGCCCACTAGGTGGCATGAGTGTCTGAAGTTCAACTGCAGTGGCTGAGGCCTGGCATGCCAATTCTCTCTCTTTCTCTTCTCTGTCTCTGTCTCTCTCTAAAATAAAAAAATAATAAACATAAAAGAAAAGATGGGAATGTAGAGATGACTTAGTGGTTTATGTGCTTACGTTTGAAGCCTAAGGACCCATGTTTGACTCTTCAGGTCCCATGTAAGCCTGATGCACAAGGTGACTCAAGTGTGCAAGGTTGCATATGCACAAAAGTTGGTCCACACATCAGGAGTTCGATTACAGTGGCTGGAGGCCCTGGCATGTGAATTCTCTCACTCTCTCTCACTCTTGCATTAAAGAAAAAGTTCAGCTGGACATGGTGGTGCATGCCTTTAATCCCAGCACTTGGGAGGCAGAAGTAGGAGGATTGCTATGAGTTTGAGGCCACCCTGAGACTACATAATGAATTCCAGGTCAGCCTGGGCAAAAGCAAGACCATATCTCAAGAAACCCCCCAAAATAAATAAAAAAATAAAAAAGAAAAGAAAAGAAAAGAAAAGAAAAAGTCCAGTGTGTTGGGCTTGCCTCAAAAAAAAAAAAAAAAAAAAAAAAAAGACAAATAAATAGTAAAAATTTTTTCAAAGAAAAGAAAAGGTGGATGCAAGTTAGAGCAATGGATCAATGGTTAAATTGCTTGTCTGAAAAGCCTAACCACACAAGTTTGAGTCTCCAGTACACACACAGAGCTAGATACACAAAGTGGCCCATCCATCTGGAGTCTGCTTGTAGCATCTGTCTGTCTCTTTCTCTCTCTCTGCTTGCAAATAAATAAAATATTCTTAAAAACTGGATGTTTCTTATAGACAGCTTCAAGTTGCTGGGATGAACATCAAGACCAGGCAATTTATGGGAGGAAAAGGTTTATCTCAAGCTTACAGATCCAGGGGGAAGTTCTCTGAGTGGGAAGAAGCTTCTTCCATACATCAAAACACAGAGAAACAACCAAACAGTCAAAAACCAAAGTAGCAAACATGAACTTGCAGCAAGCAGCAGAGACCCCACCAAAGTTACTCTTCTCTCTTAAACCTTTGGGCTGGAAATCAGATCTGCCCCCAAGCATAGCTTAGGGTTGGATCCCAGGATCCATCCCTAGTGATACTTACTGAAGCCAGATGGTCAGAGACCCAAATTACAAACTTTAATAAACTACCACATTCCACCCCCTGGCCTCCAATAGACTCATGACTATATCATGTTGTAAATTGTATTCAGTTCAACTTTAAAGGCCCCCATAGTCTTTACTACCTTTAAGATTGTTCCAAAGTCTGAAGTCTCATCTGAGATTTAAGACTGTCTTAACTGTGAATCCTGTAAAATCAAAACAAGTTATATACTTCCAACATATGATGGCACAGAGTAAAAACTCCATTGTTATAAGGCATAACTAGGAGAGACTGGACCAATACAAAATCAATAACAATCATGTAAATATCAAATACCTGCAATTCAAGTCCAACATCCATAACTAGTGATGACAGTCTCTGGATTTTCCATTTTCCATCCCTCTGGCTGGGCTGATTATCCAGGGGAAAACTATCCTGAGCCAACAGCTCTCCATGGTGGCCCTGGTACATTCCTGGTATATCCAAAACATCTTCGAGTCTCCATTGCAAACCATCATCTATCTTATATTGACCTCACTGGTCTCTTGGGCTGGAGAGATGGCTTCAGATGCCATGTCTCAGCAATGGCTCCTGGAACTGTGTGAACTTCCTGACTCACTGCATTTTTATGCTTCCAAAACCAATACCAGTTGTGCAGTGGTAAACACAGCCATTTATAATTCAGAGGGAAATAAATCTTGATCCTGAAGAGCAGTTAAATTTTTTTTTTTAATTTTTACTTATTTACAAACAGAAAGAGAGAGATAGAAGAGAGGCAGAGAGAGAATGGGTACACTAGGGCTTCTAGCCACTGCAATTAAATTCCAGATTCATGAGCCCCTTGTGCATCTGGCTTATGTGGGTCCTGGAGAATCTAACCAGGATCCTTTGGCTTCGTAGCTAAGCGCCTTTAACTGCTAAGCCATTTCTCCAGCCCCCTGAAGAGCAGGTTTTATCCTTTCTTCATATCTTCTCCTTTCAAAATAGTTCGCATTTCTACCATTCAGTCTTTCCTGGGTGGAATCACCTGAGACATTTTCCATTGTTTCAATGTGGAGCAGTTAATGGGGGTAATTTGCTTAACAACAGCAGCTTCAGTAATCTGTCTCTGTGCCTGTAACTTTTAAACTTCTTTGAAGTTTTCCAGCTGTAAATCTTACATGTTTTAGTTCTATATCTTTTGCCAAGAACATAAGTCCATTACCTTCAAATTCAACCTTGAGCAAGCTTACAGGGCGTGGGCAGCCGAACACAGCCAACCTTTATGCCAGTAGCCCAATTCCAACAAATTCTCTGTGGGCCTTCCTTCCTCTTTCAAAGTTCATAAGCACAGTGTCCAAATATAATTCTCTCTTCATTTAGCATCTTCAAACTCTCACAAGATTAGTACCAAAACTTTTTCTTACCACACTGTAAGGCTTCTGTAGTCATAAGTTCCAAGTCCATACATATTCCTCCTCCAGCACACAATTTCCAAAAGATCAAAATCCATATGGTCAGATTCATCATGCAGCAATATTACCCCAACCCTGTGTTACCAAAGTTCTGTAGCAGACAGCTCCACGTTGTTGGGATGAACACCCAAAACAGACACAGTTTATGGGAGGAAGGGATTTATTTAAAGCTCACAGCAAGGGGAGGATGTTCCATCAATGGTGGGAGAAGCTGCTTCCATACATCCAAGCAGAGAGTAACAACCAGTCACAAAACACCAAAAGCAACAACCACAAATCAGCAGCAAGCAGCAGGGACCCCACCAGAGCTTACTTTGCTCTATTACACCTTTGGGTTAGAAATCAGATCTGCCCACAAACAAACCTCAGGGCTGGCTGGTCCCCAGGATCCTCCCTCAGTGGCTGGAGATCCATTACAAGCTTTAAGAAATACCTGAGTCCACAGGGGACATACATACAAACTACCACAATGGTGTTCTCGAGAACAGCACACATGAGGTTGTCCTCAGGCTCCACACACATGCAAACACATGTGCACATGCACCCTCATGCACACACACACAGGCACATGCACATATGTGCACACACTATATACACACAGCAACAGGCACATGCACACATAAATGCACCCATACCCACATACACATAGGTACATGCACACACTCACACATATGCACACCCACCTACATACCCACAGGAATAGGCACACCCACCCATGAACACACATATAGACATGCACCCTCATGCACACAGGAATAGGTACACACATGCATTAAAAGAGGTTTTTTAGGTTGGAGAAATGGCTTAGCAGTTAACGTGCTTACCTGCAAAACCTAAGGATCTGAGTTTGATCCCCCAGTACTCATGGGAAGCCAGATGCACAAAGTAGCCATGTGTTTGGAGTTCTTTTGCAGTAGCTAGAGGCCCTGGTATTCCCATTCTCTCTCTCTCTCTCTCTCTCTCTCTCTCTGTCTCTTTCTGCTGTCAAATAAATAAATTAATTTAAAAGATAATATGGAGGCACATTTTGCCCTCAGCATTTTTTCCCCTGAGGTAGAGTCTTACTCTAGCCCAGGCTGACCTGGAACTCATTGTGTAGTTTCAGGCTGGCCTCATACTCACAGTGATCCTCCTACCTCTGCCTTCCAAGTGCTGGGAGTAAAGGTATACACCACCACACCTGGCACCCTTCAGTATTGCTTGCTATATTACTTTAAATTTTTATTATTATTTTTTTTTTATTTTTGGAGAGAGAGACAGAGAGAGATAGACAGAGAGGGAGAGGGAGACAGAAATGGGCACGCCAGCAGTCTGTCAGCTGCTGTGAACGAAATCCAGATGCGTGCACCCCCTTGTGGGCAAGTGCGGCATTGCGCCCTTGTGTCACTTTGCATCTGGCTAAACGTGGGACCTGGAGATTGGAACCGCTGGACATTGGAACCAGCATTCTTAGGCTTAGCAGGCAAGCGCCTTAGCCGCTAAGCCATCTCTCCAGCCCTGCTTGCTATATTACTTTAAATTAAAATAATTTTGTAGGCTCTTAAAGGAGACCAGTTCATAGGAAAGGGAGTGATTTTGATGTATCTCTTTCCCCCATTGTCCACAGAGGTCTTCTTTCTGTGTTCAGAACTTACAGGTGGCAGCTTTTAAACTGTCTTTGTTTGGCTGTCTTAATTGATGGTATAACTAGGGTGAATTAATTTTCCTCTCATGTATGTTTTACTGCTTCATTTCTGACATGCACCCATCTTGTCACCAATGAAAATTAAAGAGATTTAGAAGATAGTAACTAACCTTTGGGTTTGAAAATTCCTTTCTAGAAATGGTTACTTTTTGGGGTGGGGGAGAGGGCTGAGGAGATGGCTCAGTTGTTAAGGCACTTGCTTCTAAAGCTCATGGGCCTGGGTTCAATTCTCAAGCCACCCGCATAAGCTGAATGCAAAAAGTGGTGCAAGAATCTGGTGTTTCTTTTGCAGTAGCCAGAGACCCAGGTGCGCCTTTACGTGTCCATATGTACATTCAAGTACAAACATATATAAGTAAATAAATAAAGCCTTCAGGGAAAATGGCCAATGCATGGAATGTCCGTGTGGTAGGAGTCCGTGAGCACTGTTTTCAGGACTCCTGCCTATCCGACATTACTTGCAAGAAACTACTTGTAACTACTTGTAATTTTTGTTCCCACCGGCAGTTGCACTCTGCAGATGGGTGGCCTGGGTGTCTGAACAGTTTTCATTTGACTTCTCTCTCGGATGTCTTTATTTTGCCCTTTAGCACACACTAAGCAGGTAATAAGTATCTAATTCAGCAATGTTGCTGTGATAAAATACATCCAGCTGGATGCATAGGAAGAAAAGAAATTTAGTTATCCCACAGTTTTCGAGTCTGAAAGGTTAGGACCGGTAGGTTCATCTAATGACCTTTGGTGAGGGTCCTTTCTTACACAGAGAAGGGACATGGGATGAGAACCACATGCTTTGGTTGGCCGCACTTTATAACAACATACTTTTTTTTTTTTTTTTTTTTTTTTCAAGGTAGGGTCTCACTCTAGCCCACACTGACCTGGAATTCACCTCGAACTCAGGTCGATCCTCCTACCTCTGCCTCCCAAGTGCTGGGATTAAAGGCGTGCACCACCACACCCGGCTTAACAACATACTTTTGTGAGGACTAATCTGGGACTCATGAGAACTACACGAATTGGCTCTGACGATTCCCTCAGTATTCTAACCATTCCCTGCTAGGTCCCACTTCTTAAATGTCCCACAACCTCCTGATATTTCCACCTTGGGGATCAAGATTATAAAGCTCAACTTTTACTCTGAGAGGATAATATATGCAGATGGGCAAAGGGTCCCCTGACACCCATGTAAATCTCATGTATCCATAGACATCTTCTTCAGGCCCTGATGAGCCCAGAGAGAACCACGGGAAATTGTGATTAGTGCCAGGTTCATTTAGTGTGCTGTCATTTTTACATTTCCTTCAAACCCTCCTATTTTATTTAAAGCACATAAACTCTGCAGAAGACCTGACAGTTCTTATTAGTCCCATTTTTCACTTGAGTCCACAGGGACCTGAGTAAGTGGCTGGCCAGAGTTATTGGCTTCAGCCAAGTAGCTTGTGAATGTGGCCGAGGGGATGGGTAGGGAGTTTCTTCACTGCCTCCTGTGTTTCATTCCTGCAGCATCAGTGATCACTGAGGGCAGAGAGAGATGGGTGAAGCAGTGTGCAGGTCAAACAATGCAGAGAGAGATGGGAGAAGCAGTGTGGGCATCAGTCTAGGTTTTCCTTTGCATTTCAACTCCAGAGGAATCAGAAATCAGTCTTCCAATCAGTGAAGTAGAATAACTGATGGGTGGCTTTTATTTGCGATGTCATTATTCCTTAAAGTCATCAAGGAAGAGGGATCAGTTCTTTGGAACCACAAGTTATGGTCTTTATTCTTATCTATTGCAGTCATCCTCGTACTCCGTTTTCTCCTGGGGCTTCTGTTGCTTGCTTCATTCATTCATTCTTCCTCTATAGAGACTGAATGCTTGTTTTGTGCCAGGTACTAGACTAGACGTTGCATCAGTTACTTTCTCATTACTGGGACAAAATACCTTACCAGAATCAGTTGAAGGAAGGAAGGAGTTTGTTTCTGCTTACAGTTCCACAGGGTAGAGTCCATGGTGGGATGGTGGGAGGGAGGGGGGTGCATGGTAGAAGCAGAAAGCCAGCAGCAGGGAGGGAGGAAGCAGAGTGATGAGTGCTGTGCTCGGTCAGATCTCTCCTTTTTAACCAGTCCAGGATCCCAGCCAGTGCTGCCCAGTGTTGGGAGGGTGCTAATCTAAGTTTATGCAAATGAGTATGAACTTTTCCTGAGCTGACATGAACAAACATCTGTTCACCTCAGTGAGGGCACTGATCACAGACCAAAAAAATGATTCTGCCTGACTGGCTTGGGAACCAATGGGATTGCTTACAGGTGCACAGGAGTCAAAGGCAGGTGCATCACTGAAAGGCTTGACCTAGCATGAGTGACAGCTCACCCCTGCTGCATGCTTAGAGCCTCCTACCCCTGCACAAGTGACAGCTCACCCTGCTGCATCCTTAGAGCCACCTACCCCTGCACAAGTGACAGCTCACCCCTCCTGCATGCTTAGAGCCTCCTACCCCTGCACGAGTGACAGCTCACCCTGCTGCATCCTTAGAGCCACCTACCCCTGCACGAATGACAGCTCACCCTGCTGCATCCTTAGAGCTTCCTACCTGGCTTACAGGTGGCTCCATTAGAAAGTCTCTCTTCTCCACAGTTGTTTACTGTTTATATAGCACTGGGGAGGGTCCTTGAGGAACTTATTACTTTCAGTAGCTTCCTGAGTCTTATTGGTCTTCCCCTCCCTCTAGCAGGGAGTGTCTCCACTTGGAGGAAACAGGTAGAAACACAGACCCTCCAGTTCTGTTGGGAAGGTGCTTCCACTTTGAGTTTTTATGTTCTACATCATGCTGTCTTACAACTGTCCTGAGAAAATGCACTCTTACCACATTTTTTTTATTTTCCTTCTCCAACATTTTTGTCTTTTTCCATTCTACATTCTTTAAAGCAGTGTTCCTAAATATTTACCTGCATAGCCTAGCTCTGCATGACTCCAGATTTAAAAAATATATATCTCTTGTCTGCCTCTTAAGTTAAACGAAATTCTATTTCTCTTTTATATACTCCTATTCACAAGTATAGCCAAGTATATTTTGACTTTATTTACAATATTTTCCAACATTCATTCATCATTTCTGATGAAATATTTCCATTAATTAGTGATACCCCCTTTTTTTAAAAAAAAAACTTTTAAAACTCTATGTTTATCTACTGGAATTTTGAGACATATCCTAGATTTACTTGCAAAAGGTTTTTTCTTTGTAGAAGGAGATGGTCTGAAAATATCAGTTTCTGCTACTCAGAGGCCACAGAATTTAGTGTTATGAGATGTAAATGAGAACACATCTATTTGCTGTGACATCTATCTAGGGACGGAGGCTATACCATAGTCATGTTTCTTCTTTTCCCCCTGTATATCTGGAGTCTTGCATACTTTTTCTAAACACAGTTTATTAACTATTCATTATAGCACTGATGCTGAACACACTATTACTTGCTATGTACCTAATGATGGATAAAGTCAATGCTACATATACATGTATACATTTTAGTTTTCTTTTATGCATGATTTTTTCATTATAGTTATTTTTGGAATTTTCTTATAATGAAAATTTATGCATACACTGTCTTTGCTAACTACACGCTTGGGGAGATCAGAAGGCTTCCATCTTGTTCTGGTGAGTTTTGAGAGGAAGTGTTGGGGAAGTTAGTTAGCAGGAACTCCTCTGGTTTGGTAGATACTGTGTGAGAAATTTTAACCTCCCTAAGAATCAGTTTTCATAGCACTTTTAAACATAATATGCTTGACAGCTTCTCATATTTTCCTTCCTTAAGGGAATAAAGGGATTTTCTGCTGTGATAGGGCTTGGTTGGATTAACATAAGGTTAACTGTAATGTTTTCCATTTAAGTTGGAAGTGAGGATTTGCTTTGAAGAAGATCATGAGTCCAGGTTTGTACTAATTACATCTGAATAAATCCATATGAGATAACTTTGATAATTAAAATGTGTCACCTGAACCTCAAAGAGGCATACTCATGAACATCCATGTCTATACAACAAACTCCCAATGAAGGTTTTCTGAGTGTCTGGTCCAGGCTGCATAAACTTGTCTGTCCTAACAGAAGGGAGAGAAATCATGGTGGGTAGGGCCCAAACTGCCAGTTCTCTGCTCTGCCTTCCCTATATCTCCTTAAAAAAATATCCCCTGATGTACTAAACACCTCTTTTGTTCCTGAAAATAACCTTCACCATTCATTGGCTTCTTCATTCAACACGAGGACTGAGATCCTAGTAGACATGTGAGCCACTATAGATACTACTGGGTGGTTCCAATTGAACTACTTCCAATTGAAACGTGTCTCCTGGAGTGAAGGAGGGAGAGTCATAAGGTTCAGAAAGCTAATAGCGTTTACAAGGCCCAGGAAGCTCATGAAAGTTACAAGGTTCATAAGGCCCCTTTACAAGCTTAGAAAAACAGTAAACAGTTGCTGGGCAGAGATTTTTTTTTTTTTTTTTTTTTTTTTTGGTTTTTCGAGGTAGGGTTTCACTCAAGTCCAGGCTAACTTGGAATTCACTATGTAGTCTCAGGCTGGCCTCGAACTCTCGGCAATCCTCCCACCTCTGCCTCCCAAGTGCTGGGATTAAAGGCGTGCGCCACCACGCCCGGCTGGGCAGAGATTTTTGAGGGACCTTCCTGCAAGTTGGGTAGGAAGTTCTAGACATATAGTTTTTGTAAGTTGTCACCCATGCTTTTCAATGGTGCATGTGTCCAAGAACCATCTGTTCCCCTGTAATCCCTCATCCATGATCCTTTAAGTGACTCCCGTAAACCCACTGGTTCACCAAGCCAGACGAGTGGAATTGTTCTTCTGGCCTGTGATCAGTGCCCTTCTGGGGTGAAAGGAGGTTTTGTTTCACATCTCCCATGGAAAAGTCATGCAACAGAACACTGGTGAAGTGTACGGACATGGTGTCTTCCTTCATGCTTTTGTCTGGGTGAAGAGAAGAGCGTGGGAAGAGCTGCACATACAGAATATCACACTATATCACCTGTGTCTGACTTGGGTGGGGTGGAGGACTTCTGGAGGGGATGAGCTTAGATCAGGTGTGAGGAGGCGTGTTGGAAGGGTTGGACAAATCCAGAGGCAGGGAGCTCATTTAGATAGCTGCCTGTCCATGAGAGATTGCTGTTGTTTCTTTTTTTCAAAGTAAGGGTCTCGCTCTAACCCAGGCTCACCTGGAACTCATTCACTTGTCCCAGGCTGGCCTCAACCTCACAACAATCCTCCTCCCCCTGCCTCCCAAGAATTGGGATTAAAGGCATGTGCCATCACACCCAGCTGTTGTGAGTTTTGAAAGTGACTGAGTCTTTCTTGCTTCTGGGCAGGTTTAGCTTAGGGGTTAGAGTTCTGGACACTCAATGGTCATTCAAACTCCCCAAACCAGTGACTGCGGAGTTGTTTTTCTCCAGGTTGTGTGGAGTGGTGAACAGAAGGACAGAAGGAAGAATATGCAAAGAAAGGTCTTCAGGGAGGGTTTATCAGACCAAGCTGCCCTCTGGGAGGCGAGAGGGGACTTTAAAAGAGCTGCTGGGCCATACTTCGTCTGCAGTGGCTGTTACAGGTTTGGGATGAATCCAAGTGGTAACACACAGGGAAATCAGGCACTGGGCAGGTCCAGATGGGGTAGGCCTGCTTAAACACATCTGGTCATCTTCACTGGTGAAGTGGTAAAGTGAGATTATGCAGGCTTAAGGGAAGCCCACAAAAATTCTAATGAAGTTGTGGGATCAGGAAGTGGGGAGAACAAAGGGTCAAGGCAGGTGGTCGGGGTATACTAATGAGTTGGGAATAACCATTTTGATATATAGGAGTTTTCTTGGAATTTCAGTCTCTGGACTAGAACTGACCTATTGTCATGTGAGTTAGCACTAATGAATGGTGGTCTGGCTGAAGGTAGATGCAGGAGAGAAAGTGGATGGATTCAAGACGGACCTAGAAGGTATTACGTATAGTGTGAAGAGATCGATTTTATTTACACAACTGTCTTCTTAGTTCAATGGCCCTTCTCTTACTTAAAAGACCCAAGAGAGGGATGAGCTGTTGTGGCCAGAGTGAAGTTGACATGTTGGTGGTTCATGTAAGTGAAGGGTCAGTAGATAGTGGGCATGTGCTTGGGGATTCAGGAGAGACATCTAGGCTGAGCAGATGCTGTGGAAGATATTGCTGGGTTTCAGTAGCATAGGTGTGAGATGATCTCCCTTGCATATAGTGTGGCTGAGAAAGAGTCTGGCCTGGAAGGACCCTGGGAAGGCACCGTGATTGCAGGGCTGGGCAGCAGTCCTCCAAAAAGAAGGAAAAGCACTGAATAGAAAGATATGAGAAGAAAGAGTAGAAGCATGTGCTGTCAAGAGACCATGGAAGGCAGAAGGAACAGTGTTCACTGGCTTTAGCAAACAAGGAGAATCTGGGGACTTGCCCTGAGCAGTTCTGGAGTGTTAGGAATATGCTGTCGCCCATGCATGAAAAGGGGGGGAGTCAGCAATGGAGTATGAGTTTAGAGATCCACTGGAATTAAATTTTAGCCATGTAAATTCCTGCTGGGAATGATGGTCCATGCTTGTCATCCCAATACTCAGTAGGCGGAGACAGAAATATTCCAACTTCAAGGTTAGCCTGAACTACATAGCAAGACCCTGTCACAATAAAAAAAAAAAGGTCAGTTCTTCCATCTGTGACTCTACATAGTGATGGAAATGGAGAATAACACACAGTACAGACAAGTTTGCTTCCTGTTTAACATATACTTGATAACTTGTTTCCCGTCTTTGAGTCTGAAAGAGGTAAGATTCTGTGTGTGTATGTGTGTGGTGTGTGCACAGGGCATGTGTGCAGCAGCCTGAGGGCAATATTGAGTGTCCTCCTTTATTGCTCTTCTGCACTGTCTCCTTGAGAAGGACTCTCTCACTGAACCCAGAACTGCTGTTTTTGGTCAGGCTGAGTGACCAGGGAGCCCCAGAAATTCTCTGGTCTCCATGCTACACCATATTGCCCCTTTACAAGACTGGCATTACAGGTGTGTGTGGCCACGTTGTCTTAATTTTTATGTGGGTGTGCTGGGGATGGAACAATGGCTCTCTCAAGGCCTTCATGCCAAGTGCTCTTACCACTGACTCATTCCCCAGTTCCAAAATTCTTTTTGTTTTCTATTTTTTTATTTTTTGAATAATATTTTTACTTTTTTATTTATGAAAGGGAAAATAGGCACATCAGAGCTTCTTGCCACTGCAAACCCCAGACTCATGTGCCACTTTGGGCATCTTGGTACTGGGGAGTCTAACTTGGGCTGTAAAGCTTCACAAGCAAGTGTCTTTAACCACTGGGCAATGTCTCCAGGCCCTGAGATTCTTTCTAAACAGGACATGCAGTTATTTTGACTTCTGGTCCACATTGGAGTGTTCTTTTATTATGTACATGTATTTTGAAGAAGGCAATTACATCATGAGAGCTCAAAATAGCTTAGCTGGGGAGTAGAGAGATCGCAGGTACTTGTATTCCTACAAGCCCTTCCTACCAACATTCCACAACAGTCACCAAGCTGTGGGTCCCTCTGCTTGGACGTGTGCTATTCCTGTATCATACCAATTGGCCCCACAAAACCCCTGTTTTATAAATGCCAGATGTGTTTTATTGTCAAATTAACCTAAGGTAAGATTTATTTTGTTTTGAGACTTTTGAGAATTTTACTTCATATTCTAAGATAATTGGTTGTGTCCTGGGGGATTGTATAAGAAAATATAACCCTGGCTCTGCTTTTTCTACTGTCCCCAAAGATCTCATTGAGAGTACCATCTTAAATATGCAGCAGTAGGAGAGTATAGCTGGCCATGGGGAAATCTTTCTTTGGAGTGAAGAAGTTTTCTCTTAATTCCCGTAGGAAAAAGACTGTTCATGTTGGTGTTTTTTTCTGAGGCAAGCCCAACAGACTGTTTTTTTTTTTTTTTTTTTTTTTAATGAGAGACAGTGAGAGTGGGAGTGAGAGTGAGTGAAAGAGAGAGAGAATTGGCGCACCAGGACCTCTAGCCACTGTAATTGAACTCCAGATATGTGTGCTACCTAGTGTGTATGTGTGACCTTGCACACTTACATCACCTTGCATGTGGCTTACTTGGGACCTGGAGATTCAAACATAGATCCTTAGGCTTCACAGCCAAGTACCTTAACTGCTAAGCCATCTCTCCAGCCCTCATGTTGGTTTTTATTTGTTAAAAAAAAAAAGTTATGAGAAAAAGAAAACATTTGATAGTTTGTTTCTGTCTTTTCTTTTAGAAAACATCTTTTAACCTCTTCATTTTACCTACTGGAAAAATAATGATGTACTTAATTGCCTTCTTAGTGACAGGAAGCAGCCAGACTCGTGTGTGTGTGTGTGTGTGTGTGTGTGTGTGTGTGTGAGAGAGAGAGAGAGAGAGAGAGAGAGAGAGAGGGACAGGGACAGGGGGAAGAGAGAGAAAGAGACTTTCATAAGAAAATTATGCTATACTATCATAATATGATTGGTGTTGGTTGGGCTCATTTTTGTTTAATTTTACTATTGCAAATGTAAATATAAGTACCTAAGAATTTAAAGAGGAGCTTAAAATGGGTAATGAATGTTGTCTCTTTTTAAAACAATATTAGTAACTTTAATATATATATATATATATATGTTTATATTATGTATGTGATACGTGTGTGTATGAGTGTATGTGTATACACACACACAAATTTGGTCGTATTCCTGTCAGGTGAATGTTGTTTCTTTAAAGCACAATTATAAACCTAAATCGAGTTTGGGCAAGATGATAGGCTACTTGCATTTTTAAATGCAGGATACCTGAGTTACCCCTGGGCTGTGTAGGAGCTTATGATTTTGTTAGGACACTGTGACTTGAGTGTCTTTTATCCTGTGTATGTTTATATTGAAGCCTGTACAGAGAAGTTGGTCACCTCTTAGTAGTGCCTCTGAGTTTCTTTTTCTTCCTACTGTGTTGTAGATACAGACTGAGAGAGCCTGGGGAGATGCTCAGTGGTTAAGGCACTTGCTGGCAAACAGAAAGAGATGATAGTACTGACATCTAGCATGAATGACTCCTTCACGGTGGTGACAGGTGCTGTTCGGATCACTTGACACTCATTCTGTCTGCATGAGGCCCACATTAAAGACATAGAGACTTAGGCTAAACTACTTGGCTGAAGTTCCACACTGGAAGACAGTGGAGGGATGAGGTCACTTCTACTTCATGTGGCCCACTGCATCCCTTATAGTGTCACTTGACCAACTCCCAGGTACTGTGGAGTAAAATCTGTGCCTTTGGTTCATTTGGGCAGTGCTTCCTTTTTATAGCAATGCTTGAAGATGTCAGTCTAGTCATCACAAAACTCACTGGTGGGCAGCCAGTGGTAAATAAAAATGCTTTGAACTACTACTCAGGCAAATTGAAATTAGTACAGCGCCAGTTTTCTACCACCCGTTTGAAAAAAATTAAGCATATACTTACATCCAATGTTAACAAGGGTGAAGGAAACAAATTCTTATGTGTGATGAGTAGAAATGAATATTAGTTTCAACACTTGGAAAATGTAACTGGCAGTGGTTAGAATTTTTTGTAAATATATCATTTGATGGTGAGAGGAACTTATAGCCATGAATTCATATAGGTTGAAAGGGGATCTGATTGGTGCCATTTGTGATAGCAACAACTATAAACAAAGATTGTAGAATGGCTGAATAAGCTATATCATGTCTAAAATTGTTCTGGGAAATTGATATACAACATTCCTCACTTTTCCTCCTAGATATAGAAACAATTTGGAAATAAAACCCAAGAAACTACTAAGAGAGATTAAAACATCACCTTAGTAATGATGAAGCTGATTGACCCCAGTAGGCTCCCTGTATTATTCTTATTACTAATTTAACCCTTATTATTCCAGTTCTGGGGTTGAACCTAGGGCCTCATACAAGATGGGCACGCATTCTACCACTGATCTCTGTCTCCAGCTCCTCCCCAGGACGGACTTGTACTCACTTCACAGTTTGGGTAGGCCTTAAACTTGAAGTCTTCTTTCCTCAGTTTCCCAGGTTTCTGGAATTACAGCTCTGCATCCCATTTCTTTGTCCTTGAATGAAACTGACTTACTCACCTAAGTTATTGGTACTGCTTAGCAGCAAGACCCCTGAGGATAGGCCACATGCGGGCAGGAAGCCTAGAGCAGAGAATGCCTTTGTGTAAAGACAGACTGGCTGTCAATGAAAGAGGTCCCCGGGGGCTTGGACTGGGTCTGGTTAGCACTTCTCTTCAACTTTATCAGTAGGGTAAGTCACTCCTTCCCTGGGAAAGAGGTCAGGGTAGACAGGAGGGGGAAATGTATCTTCCTCTGCTATAATTTTTATCTTCACTTCCCTCCAAAGGCCAGGTATTGGTTACCAGTCCTTGGTCTATTGGGAGGTAGTTGAACTTTTTGGAAGAATAGGGACATGTGGAAGGATGTTAAGTCATTGGGAGCATACCCTTGAAGGGCATATTGAGACCTTGAACTCCCCTCTCCCTTTGCTTCCTATTGCTATGAGATGAACAGACCTCCTCCCTATGCATTACCCATGATGGATGTTCTGCCCTGCTGTACGCCCAAAGCTTTGGGGCCAAGCAGCTATGGACTGAAACCTCTGAAACTGTAAGCCATATAAGCCTTTCCTCCTTTAAGTTCATTTACCCCAGGTATTTTGTCACAGCAGCTGCAAGCTGACTAACACACCCACCTAGGAAATGAAATAGAAATGACATGCTTTATGAAAAATTTCAGGAGTGCGAAGTGTTTACCCATTCATCACATACTGTGGAAAAATTTAAAGAGTGGGAAATATTCACACACACACCCCATACTGTGGAACAATTTATGGAGAGGGGAATACTCATTCACCCAGCCCATTCTGCGGAGGTTTTAGAAGTACGTTAACTCAGGAAGAGCTGACTTGGTGGGTTGGTTGCTCTTATGGTTGCTGTGACCACATAGCTGACGTGTGGAGCTTTACAGGAGCTTCAGGGAGGAAGGACTGCTTTGGCTCACAGTTGAGGAGACACAGTCCATGGGAAGGGGGAAGGCATGGAGGGAGGACCCACGTCTGTCATGGTGAGAGGAAGCAGAGAAAGGGGCATGTCAGTGCTCAGCTGGCTTTCCTCTTCTCTCCTTTGAATTCAGTCTGGGATGGTGCCACCCACAGTCAGTCCTCTATGAAAACACCTCCACAGAGACACCCAGAGGTGAGCTTCACTAATGCTCTAGGTGTTTCTTAATCCAATCAAATTGACAAAATTAACCAGCACACTGTAAAACAGTCCATTTTTTTTTAGATGAGCGTAAAACATATTACAGGGTAGTCTTTCTTTAATGGCAATTATATGAAACTAAAGAAGAAACCAGTTTCAGTACATATAGTTTTGGACTTTAAAATAAATAGAGAAAAAAATTAAAATATTCCCTGATCTGGCAAGAAGGAAGGTGGATATAGAGATTGTGGAGGGAAACTGTGAGCTCTTTTTCACTGAATTCTATCATTAGATTTTAAAGTGAATATTTATTAACTTTATAATAAAATGAAATTAAGGAAAAGAATAATTCCTTGGCTTCTCCTGGTTGGTTTCCTTGAGATATAGTTCTTTAGGTTCATATCACATGCTTTGTTTGGTCTTGAGATACAGGCTTGGTTTGACTTGCCTAGCCTGGTGGCTTCGCGCATAGCATCAGGACCAGTTCGTTTCCCTATTCTTCTTCTTCTTCTCCTCCTCCTCCTCCTCCTCCTCCTTCTTCTTTTTTTTTTTCTTGGTTTTTCGAGGTAGGGTCTCACTCTTGCTCAGGCTGACCTGGAATTTACTATGTAGTCTCAGGGTAGCCTTGAACTCTTGGCGATCCTCCTACCTCTGCCTCCCAAGTGCTGGGATTAAAGGTGTGCGCCACCACACTTGGCTTCCCTGTTCATTTTTAAGCTTTCTGTGAAAATTGTTTTCGCAGGGTACTAAGCCTTTATTGCAGCCCTCTTCCAGTATATAAGGCAGGGGCATGGGAGGTGAGGGAGTGTTGGCAAAGATGTAGTAACACATTGTCAGACACACATCGGCATGATGTGTCAAAACTGTATCAATCAATAAAGAGGTCAGTCTGCGTACTCGCCAGGTAGTTTTGAACCCGTGTATAAGTGGAAGAGCCATGGAGTCAGGAGACTCTGGGATTGTGTCCATTTCCCTTGGGGAGTGGTTGAGGGGCACGTGAAATGGGGTCGGGGAGGAGGAGATATAATAGGATAATATGAGGGGAATGCGACCAACACATAAGTTGTCCATACAACAAAGATTCTAGTTAATAAAAAGAAATTTTAAAATTACTAAGTCTAAGATTCTCTTATTTTATGCCTTTAGATGCTATAACATATACTACAACTGTCTCTCCCTTCTTACTCAGCAGTGTGATAAGTTGGAGTTACGGATTCTAGTCTTGACTAGAATCACACAGGGAACTATTCTCCCCCCCCCAAAAAAAAAAAAAGAAAAGAAAAAGAAAAAAAGAGAAAAGAAAAAAAGATGCCCTTCTGTCTTCTTATCCAGGCTTGGGTTGAAGCAACTACTAGCATCAGCCCATTTCAATCTTGAGGGAACTTCTTAAATTGTAATTTTTCTAACCTAGCTCCCTGGTTGATTCTAGTGTTCAGGTTGAGTCATTATCCGTCTGGTCTCGCAGGGTAGTAGCTTTGCAGTTTGTAGCTCAGCTAATACATGAGGAGCTTTACGTTCAAAGCACTGACACAGTCCCTCAGTGCTCACTGCTGTCTGCGGATGGACGCTTTCCCACAAGACCTGGAAAGTGATGGCAGTCTCTTACTTGAGTTTACTTCTCGCCATAGAACTGGATTGAGAGAAGACAACTCCAAGCTCAGCGAAGTGGACCCACGTCACAGAAAATTTCCCATTTTATATATACATGCACAATACACGTAACATATACATTGTATATGAAGTATATGTGTATATATGTTTTATGAAATATACTTTCATTTCATATTAAATATATATTGTACACCTATAATTTATATTCATTATACATTGTATACATAAATAGAAAGATGTCATCTTGACACATGCATGTTTATGTAGCCCATCCTCACTGAGTGATGATTCTTGCAGCACCCTGACTCCATTCTTTATAAGACTCGTATTCCTCCATGGCCCTTCTGAGCCCTGACGCCGTTTTACTCCGTCCACGTGTAAGGTATGGAGAGTCACAGGAACGCTTGCCACACCTGGGTCAGGAAGCTTAATTGGAGGCAGTTAGGCCCCTTCCTCCACCTTCTTAGTTCCTGCATGCTATGAGGTCAACAGGTCTCCTTCACCACATGCTCCTGCCATGACGTATTGTATCCTTGGTCCCAAGCAACAGGGCTGACCATGAACTGAACCTTTTGAAACGCGAGCCAGAGCACATATTTCCTCTTTTCAAATTGTTTCTCTCAGATGCAAACTTAACTAATACACAGGACCCCTGAATTCTAGTTCCAGCTCTGATGCTCAGGAGCTATTTGACCCAAACCAAGCTGCTAATTGCCTTAGGGCAAATAGGAAATAGGGGTGAATAGGTCAAATTAAATGAACCCATGCATGGTAGCTAAGCATGTGGGATGAGGAGGCCAACTCCTTGAAGTGTTTTTGTTGTTGTTGTTGTTTTGTTTTGTTTTTCATGACAGGATCTTGGTGCCAGGCTGGCCTCAAACTCACTATGTAGCTGAGAATTATCTGATCCTTCTTCTACCTTCTGAGGGCTGCAATTACACCTAGTTTTATACATCTGTGGGGATCAAACTCAGGTCTTCCTGCATGCTAGGCAAACACTCTACCATTGAGCTACATTTCCAGCCCCAGCCTCCCTGAGGTTAAATCCTGCATTGTGTGTGTGTGAGTGTGTTTGCATGTGCATGCCAGCCTTTGGTAAATTTCTTAACCTTTTCATGACTGATTTTCCTTGTTGGTAAATTTCTTAACCTTTTCATGACTTGTTTTCTTTGCCTCAATACCCTCAGAGTTGTTAAAATGGAAGGACTTACATAGATACGGGGACTTGAACCAGTTCTGAGCATGTGGTCAGTACCATAAATACGAGTTATCTCAGTCATTGCTTTAACTTCGTGTATTGGATAACCATAAAACTGACTAATGGCTTTTTTTTTTTGTTGTTCAAGAGGAGGTGTTGGGACAGCATATCTTTGGATTGGGTTTTCTGAACTCCTATATCGTCTTGAATTCTATTCAGTCTTCTTTGCCTACTGGGCCAGTGTTTACAAGTGTATGATTTCTGGGTGGGGCACAAGCAGGAGGTAGATCCTAAAAAGATATTACATGTATATTATAAGATTTTTCTCTGCCATGTTTAAGGCCTTTATATCCATTAGAGTCAGATTTTAAACATGTTTTTCATTCTAACTTATAACTAAAGAGGCAAAGCCAGAAGTCTTCTTGTATCATTTTAACTGTAACCAAGTATGTGTGGATTGTTTCTTTGGGAATTAAGAGGGATTATCTCATTCCAGAGTGCCTGGGTGACTTATTCAGAACTGCTGGAGAAGGCTTAGCATTTAAGAATACAAACTCTAGAGACAGTTTAGCTCACACAATGGTGATTGGAAAGGACTTTTGTTTCATTTTATTGTTTATTAGATATGGACATATTTTGTATGACATCAACACATGTAGGTACTATCCTTTCCCTCCTCCCTGCCCCTTTTCTGAAGAGGCCTTCCTCATTGGGGATGTAGGTTGACCCAATGGGGATTGAGGGTCATGCATTATGGGTGGGGGGAGAGGGAATGTCTCTGTGCAAAATGTCCCATCTTGTCCTGCCCCCTCTTCTTCAAAATTCCCTGAGCATTTTAAGTCTACTTCAGTGATGGGTACGTAGGAGCCTCCGGATCTCTGGTTTGGCAAGTGTTGAGTATCCTCAGCGTCTGTCTCCTTCACCCTTGTGCTGATATCAGATTCACTAAGAAAGCAGCTCTCTAGCTCATTTCCCCAATTCCTCTGTAGTTTCAGATGGGGCCGGGGTGGAGTGCACTGGGTCGTTTATCTCCTCAGGTCCAGCTCCCATCTAAAAAAGAGAAACAGATTCTCCAACAGAGAATGAAGTCAGCACTGGTTAAATGGGATAACCATTATTAATTTAACTGTTAGCCCCCAGTTGTTCTCTTCCTGACCCTTGGAGAAGAGTCTCTCCCTGAACCTGTAGCTCACTGATTTGGCTAGTCTAGCTAGCCAGTAAGCTCAAAGGATCCCATCTCCCCCTGTAGGATTCCAGGCATGCATGAGCACATCAGGCATTTTTTTAATGTGAATTTTTTTATTGACAACTTTTATACTTACAGACAATAAACCATGATAATTCCCTCCCCTCCCCCACTTTCTCCTTCACAACTCCATTCTCCATCATATCCCCTCCCTTTTGTATTAGTCTATCTATTATTTTAATGTCATTGTCGTCTTCTATTATGAGGGTCTTGTGAAGGTATTTCTAGAGCAGGTTGGTTTCCCCCAGAGCAGACATGCCACTATTACACCTGTTTGGTCAGTTGGTCTGTCTGGCCAAACTTGAGGCTTCCAGTGTCCACTCTTTTCACTGCTAATGACGTCTGTCTCCCACTGGGCTGCATGCAGTGCAACTTTTTCCAGCTTACAATTGGCTGATCTACAGGAAGAAGGTTTTCAGCTCAGCCCCAGCTTGATTGCTGCCCAGGCATGTGAAGTCTTCAGCAATAGGGTCTTACCTTCTGTTTCTCGTGGGAAACCAAGGGCCTTGGTAATAACCTGTAATGTTTTAGAGACAACACAGACCACCCTGGCCAATAACTTACTGGAAGGTATCCCATTCCTGGCACCAACAATTTTCTAGTAGCAATCTATGGCTTCAGGATGTGCCATTTTCCAGAAAAGTAGGCTTTCATATGTCTTATTCAGATTATCTTGATTTTTGATTGACCCTCCGCCCACCTTTCTCTTACTCAATCTCTTCCCCTGGCCTCACTTAGGCCATTCCACTTCCTATAATCTGTTCTTTTACTTACATATATACAATACCATCCCTTAAAGTCCTTCCCTCAACTCCCTCCCTTATAGCCTTTTTCTAGCTTACTGGCCTCTGCTACCAATTTTTGGCTCCAGCTCTCACATAAGTCTAAACATTTGTAGTTAGCATCCACATATGCGAGAGAACATGTGACATTTGGGTTTCTGGGCCTGGGTTACCTCAGTATAATCCTTTCCAGTTCTTTCCATTTCCCAGCAGATTTCATAATTTCATTTTTCTGCTGAATAGAACTCCATTGTGTAAATGTACCACATTTTTATTCAACTGTTGAAGGACATCTGGGCTGGTTCCATTTTCTAGCTATTATGAATAGAACAAACATGGTTATGCAAGTATCTCTAAGGTAGTGAGAAAAGTCATTAGGATATATGCCTAGGAGTGCTATAGCTGGATCATATGATAAATTTATTTTTTTAGCTGTCTCAAGAACCTACACACTGATTTCCACAATGGCTCTACCAGACTAGGCTCCCACCAACAGTGTAGAAGGGTTCCCTTTTTTCCGGCATCCTTGCCAACACTTATTGTCATTTGTTTTTTTTGATGGTAGCCATTCTGACAGGAGTGAGATGGAATCTCAGAGTAGTTTTAATTTGCATTTCCCTGATGGCTAAGGATGTGGAACACCTTTTTAAGATGCTTTTATGCCATCTGTCTTTATTCTTTTAAGAACTCTCTTTTTAGTTCCATAACCAGTTTTTTTAATTGGGTTGTTTGATTTCTTATTCTTTTTTTTTTGAATATTTTTTGTATATCCTGGATATTAATCCTCTATCAGATGTATAGCTGGCAAAGATTTTTTTCCCCAGTCTGTAGGTTGTCTCTTTGCTCTATTCATAGTGTAATTTCTCTACAAAAGCTTTGTAATTTCATATGTTCCCAGTGGTTGACTAGCAGTTTTATTTCATGAGCAATTGGGGTTAGATTCAGAAAGTCATTGCCTATGTCAATATGTTGAAGGGTTACCCCTATTTTTTCCTATAGCACTTTCAGAGTTTCAGGTGTGATATTAAGGTCCCTGATCCATTTGGACTTGATTCTTGTGCATAGAGAACGAAAAGGATCTATTTTCATCCTTCTACATATAGATATCCAGTTTTCCCAGCATCACTTGTTGAAGACTGCTTTTCCTCCAATGTCAAGAATCAGAAGGCTGTAGCTGCCTGGATTAACATCTGGGGCCTCTATTCTGCTCCATTGATCTATGTGTTTGTTTTTGTTACCAGCACTATTTTTGTTACAATGGCTTTGTAATATAGCTTACAATCAGGTATGGTGATACTACCAGTCTTATTTTTGATGCTCAAAATTGTTTTGGCTACTTGAGGGTTTTGTGCTCCCAAATGAATTTTAGGATTGTTCTTGCTATTTCCATGAAGAATGCCATTGGAATTTTAATGAGAATTGCATTAAATGTGTAGATTGCTTTTGGTAAGATTGACATTTTCACAATATTGATTCTCCTAATCCAAGAACATGTGCTGTCTTTCCATTTCCTAACATCTTCTGCAATTTCTCGCCTGAGTGTTTGAAAGTTATCATTATCATATCATAGAGATCCTTCACTTCATTGATTAGGTTTATTCCAAGGTACTTTATTTTTTTTGAGGCAATTGTGAATGGGAGAGATTGCCTGATTTCATCCTCCACATGTTTGTTGTTAGTATATAGGAAAGCTACTGATTTCTCTGTGTTTATTTTGTATCCTGGTATGTTGCTAAAATGTTTATCAGCTCTAACAGTTTGCTGGTGTAGCCTTTAGGGTCCTATGGAACTGTATCATTTGCAAATAATGATAATTTGATCTCTTCCTTTCCAATTTGTATCCCTTTTATGAGTGTCTCTTGCCTTATTGCTATAGCTAAGACTATCAATACTATATTAACTAAAAGAGATGACAGTGGACACCCTTGTCTTGTTCGTGAATTTAGTGATGAAGCTTTAACTTTTTCCCTATTTAGTATTATGTTGGCTGTAGGTTTGTCATAAATAGCTTTCATTTTCTTGAGATATGTTCCTTCTATTCCCAGTTTCTGTAGGACTTTTACCATGAAGGGATGTTGGAATTTGTCGAATGCCTTTTCTATATCTATTCAGATGATCATGTGAATTTTGTCTTTCAGTCCATTTATATAGTGTATTATATTTATTGATTTGTGCATGTTGAACCATCCCTGCATCTCTGGGCTAAAGCCTACTTGGTCAGGGTGAATAATCTTTCTGATATATTCCTGTATTCTATTTGCCAGTATTTTGTTCAGAATTTTGCATCTATGGTCATGAGGGTGATTGGTCTATAATTTTCTTTTTTTGTTCTGTCTTTGTCTGGTTTTGGTATCAGGGTGTTGCCAGCTTTGTAGAAGGCATTTGGTTGAATTTCTACCTTTTCTATTTTATGGAAAAGTTTGAGAAGCAGTGGTGTTAGTTCTTCCATGAAGATTTGGTATAATTCACCAGTGAATCCATCTAGGCCTGGACTTTTTTTAGTTGGAAGACTGTATAACTGCTTGGATATCTGTACTTGTAATAGGTCTATTTAAATGGTTTATCTCATCTTGATTTAATTTTGGTAGGTCATATGAATCAAGGAAATAATTTTTTTCAGATTTTCAAACTTAGAGGCATATATATTCTTAAAGTATGTCCTTATGATTTTCTGAATTTCTTTGGTATATGTGATGGTGCCTTTTTCATCTCTAATTTTATTAATTTTTATCTCTTCTCTCTTACGTCTAGTCAGATTTGCTAAGGGCTTATCAATCTTGTTTATCCTTTCAACGAATGAACTCTTTGTTTCATTGATTCTTTGGATTTTTTTTTTTTTTTTGCTTTATGTATGGCACAATGCAGGATTAGCCCTAGCCAGACCACATGCTAAAAGAAACCAGGCCACACCCCTCGGGTTTTCTCACTAGGATGGCAGGTAGTCAATGACAGGTAAGACTCCATGAGATGGGGCAACCTAAGACAGGCACCGTCACATGTGATGATCTCTTGGGGCCTGGGTTCAACAATGGCTTGGCAAAGAACCATACCTCCCAGGGTTGCCAATAATAAAAACAAAAAGGAGGATATGTATGGCACAATGCCCTAGCCAGACTGCATGTCAGAAGAAACCGGGAAGTGGCTTCTGTGAACATGGCGTCCTGTGCAGGCCTGGCGTGACAACAGCTACAATCTCATGCTTGTGAGAAACCTGCTACAAGATGATCTGTCTGGAGACAGGCTGTCATTGGTCACAAAAAGGGGACCACCCCATACAATGATTGGCCAGCCAAGCCCCTTAAAACCCCCCACACTTCCTTGAAAAAACGAGTTTGCGGCAGCTCACCCTTTGCTGCTTACACCAAACTCCCAGAGTCTGTGTCATGACCCCAAGCCTCTCACCCCCTACTCAGCAGAGACCTTGCCGTCCCTCCTGGGCTGGCCCTAGGAGGGACCCCAAAAGGTTTATATTTCATTATTTTTTGCCCTAATCTCTTTTTTAATTTTTACTTTTTTATTGAGAACTTCCATAATTGTAGACAATAACCCATAGTAATTCCCTTTTCCCCCACTTTTCCCTTTGAGACTCCACTCTCCATCATATCCTCTCCATCTCTCAATCAGTCTCTCTTTTATTTTGATGTCATGATCATTTTTACTCCTATTATGATAGTCTTGTGTAGGTGGTGTCAGGCACTGTGAGGTCATGGATATCCAGGCCATTTTATGTATGGAGGAGCAGTTTGTAAGGAGTCCTACCCTTCCTTTGGTTCTTTCTACTACCTCTTCCGCAATGGACCCTGAGCCTGGGAAGATGTGATAGAGATATTTCAGTGCTGAGCACTCCTCTGACCTTTCTCAGCACCATGGTGCCTTCTGAGTCATCCCAAGGTCACCACCATCTGAAAAGAGAAGCTTCTCTAACCAAGAGTGAGAGTAACATTAATATATGGGTATGGACATTAAGAGAACTGCTTACTGAGTAGTTTGGAAGACATAGTATTTACATTTAGCTAGACACCAGAAGTCATTATATCCCTAGGGCTCATAACTACCCTTGTTGTAGGATTTCAGTATCACGTATGTATTCCCTCCCATGGAGCGGGCCTCCAGTCCAATTACAGAGCGGTTGGTTTGCCCCTATTGCACCCATTGGCTCATTTGTCCTGGCTGGCCAAATTTAAGGCTTGCAGTGTACACTGTTGACTGTCTTCACTGATAATTTCCCTCTCTCTCTCTCTCTCTCTCTGTCTCTCCCTTTAAACTGCATGCAGCATAGCTTTTTGCAGCTTTCTGTCAGCTGGTCTACATGGAGGAGGTTTTTAGCTCAGCTCCAGCAGGATTTCTCAGTGACCTTGCAGCCCAAGTATGTGGAGTCTTCAACAATAGGGTCTTACTATCTATTCCTGGTGGGAAACCAAGAGCCTTGGCAGTGGCCTATAATGTTTTGGGGGTATCCATGACCTTCCTGGCCAACAACTCACTGGACAGTATCCTATCCCTGGAACTAAAAATTTGTTAGTAATAGTCGATGGCTTCTAAGTGTTCCATTGTCCAAAAAAGTAGGTTTCCATATGATTTTCTTATATCCCCTTAGATTTTGATTAGCCCTCCCTCCACCTTTCTTTTACTCAAACTCTTCTCCTGACCTCACTTAGGCCTTTTCACCTCCATTAATCTGTTCTACATATATATACAATACCATCCTTTTATGTGCCCTCTCCCTCCCTTTCTATTCCCTTTATATCCCCTTCTGAGCTTATTGGCATCTGCTACTGAGTTTTATTCCTACTCACATAGAAGTCCAATCATTTGTAGCTAGGATCCACATATGAGAGAGAATATGTGATATCTGGCTTTCTGAGCTTGTGTTACCTCACCAAGTATAATCCTTTCCAGATCCATCCATTTTCCCACAAATTTCATCTTTCTTTACTGCTGAGTAGAACTCCATGGTGTAAATGTGCCACATCTTCATTATCCACTCATCAGTTGAGGGACATCTAGGCTGGTTCCATTTCCTAGCTATTGTGAATAGAGTGGCAATAATTTCATTATTTTTTAGTATCTCTAAGGTAGTGAGGTAAGTCCTTAGGATATATGTCTAGGAGTGGTATAGCTGGGTCATATGATAAATCTATATTTAGCTGTCTCAGGAACCTCCACACTGATTTCCATAAAGGCTGGACAGGTTGCATTCCCACCAACAGTGTAGAAGGGTTCCTCTTTTTCTGCATCCTCGCCAACATTTATAGTCATTTGTTTTCATGATGGTAGCCAATCTGACAGGAGTGAGATAGAATCTCAATGTAGTTTTAATCTGCATTTCCCTGACTGCTAAGGATGTAAGACATTTTTTTAGATGTTTATATGCCATCTGTATTTCTTCTTTTGAGAACTCTTTATTTAGTTCTATAGCCCATTTTTTAAATGGGTTGTTTGGTTTCTTATTATTTAGTTCTTTGAGTTCCTTTATATCTTAGATATTAATCCTCTGTCAGATGTATAGCTGGCAAACTTTTTCTCCCATTCTGTAGGTTGTGTCTTTGCCCTATTCACAGTGTCCTTTGCTGTGCAAAAGCTTTGTAATTTCATGAGGTCCCAGCAGTTGATCTGTGGTTTTATTTCCTGAGCATTTGGGGTTATATTCAGAAAGTCTTTGCCAAGACCAATATGTTGAAGGGTTTTCCTTACTTTTTCCTCTACCAGTTTCAGAGTTTCAGGTCTGATATTAAGGTCTTTGATCCATTTGGACCTAATTCTTGTGCATGAAGAGAGATAAGGATCTATTTTCATCCTTCTAAAGATACATATCCAGTTTTCCCAGCACCATTTGCTGAAGATGCTGTCTTTTCTCCAGTGAGTTTTTTTTTTTTTTTTTTTTGGTTTTTTGAAGTAGGGTCTCAGTCAGGCTGACCTGGAATTCAGTATGTATTCTCAGGGTGGCCTTGAACTCACGGTGATCCTCCTACCTCTGCCTCCCGAGTGCTGGGATTAAAGGCATGCACAACCATGGTTTTTGGCATTTTTGTTGAAGATCAGGTGGCTATGGCTACCCGGACTTACATCTGGGTCCTCTATTCTGTTCCATTGATTTGCATGTCTATTTTTGTGCCAGTACCATGCTGTTTTTGTTACTGTGGCTCTGTAATATAGGTTAAAATCAGGTGTGGTGATAGCACCAGCCTTATTTTTGTTGCTCAAAATTGTTTTAGATATTCAAGATTTTTTAATGCTCCCAAATGAATTTTTGGATTGTTTTTTCTATTTCCATGAAGAATGCCATTGGTATTTTGATGGGGATTATATTAAATGTGTAGATTGCTTTTGTAAGATTGTCATTTTTACAATATTGATTCTTCCAATCCAAGAACAAGATATGTCTTTCCATTTCCTAGTGTCTTCTGCAATTTCTTGCTTGAGTGTATTAAAGTTATCATTGGAGAGATACTTCACATCCTTGGTTAGTTTTATTTCACAGTACTTTATTTATTTATTTATTTATTTATTTATTTATTTATTTTTTGATGCAATTGTGAATGGGAGTGATTCTCTGATTTCATCATTTGTGTGTTTGTTGTTAGCATATAGTAAGGCTACTGATTTCTGTGTTTTTATTTTATATCCTGCTACATGGCTATAGGTGTTTTTCAGCTCTAACAGTTTGCTGGTAGAATCTTTAGAATTGTTTATGTATAGAATCATATCATTTGCAAATCATGACAACTTGATCTCCTCCTTTCCAATTTGTATCCCTCTTATGTGTGTCTCTTGCCTTATTGCTTTGGCTATGACTTCCAGTACTATATTAAATAAAAGTTGGGACAGTGGACACCCTTATCTTGTTCCTGATTTTAGTGGAAAAGCTTCTCATCAATTGACAGGTTGTCTCAGCAAAAAATTAAACAGAGATGCATCTGGATTAAATGAAGTCATAGAATAGATACAACAGATATATACAGGACATTTCATCCAAATGCTGCGGAATACACATTGTTTTCAGCAGCACATGGAACATTCTCTAAAAAGACCATATATTAGGACACAAAGCAAATCTTATGAAATACAGGAAAACTGAAATAATTCCTTGTACTCTATCCGATCACAGTGTGATTAAACTACAAATCAACAGCAAGAAAAGCTATAGAGCTGTGGTAGTTTGAATATATGGCCCCCAATATATTCGGTGTTTTATTAGTTTATAGTTTACATCTGCAGTCACCTTGCTGGAGGCAATGCCACTGGTTGGTTCTTAAGGAGTGATGGTGGGTTTGAGATTCCATTGTAAAGATATGCAAAGTGTGCCTAATGGTAGTTCCTGAAGTGTGCTGTGTGCCTGGTTGGCTTTTCTCTCTCTTGCCTGGTCCTGTGAAGGCAGGCCAGCTTTTTCTGCCATTATGGAACTTCCCCTGGATCTGTAAGCTTCAATAAATAATATCCCTTCCTCCATAACTGTGCCTGGTCTGGAAGTTCATCTCAGCGAACCTGAAGCTGTCTGCTACAAGAGCATACACAAAATCATGGAAACTAAACAATACAATACTAAGTGATGAATGGATCAATGAAGAAATCAAGAAGGATATAAAAAAAATCATGGAGTCAAATGATAATGAGAACACAACATACCACAACCATTGGGGAAATTTATAGCTTTAAGTGCCTATATTAGGAAATTAGAAAGGCCACAAGTAAATAACTTAATGCTTCTCCTTAAGGGCTTATAAAAAGAAGAACAAAGCAAACCAAAACCCATAGATGGGACAAAATAATAAAGATTTGGGCAGAAATTAATGAAATAGAAACCCAAGGAAACAATTCAAAGAATCAATGAAACAGAGTTGGTTCTTTGAAAGGATAAACAAGATTGATAAACCCTTAGCAAATCTGAACAAAATAAGAGAAGGGACAAAATTAATAAAACTAGAGCTGAAAAAAAAGCACCCTAACAACAGATATTAGAGAAATTCAAAACATCAGAGGGACATATTATAAGAACATATACTCCACTCAGTTTGAAAATCTGAAAGAAATGGATGATTTCCTTGGTTTATATGACCTAACAAAATTAAATAAAGATCAGATTAACCACTTAAATAGACCTATAACAAGGTTGGAGATCAAAGAAGTTATAAAAAATCTCCCAACTAAAAAAAGTCCAGGCCCAGATGGATTCACTGCTGAATTTTACCAGACCTTCATGGAAGAACTAACACCCTGCTTCTCAAACTTTTCCATACAATAGAAGAGGAAGGAATTCTACCAAACTCCTTCTACAAAGCCAGCATCACCCTGATACCAAAACCAGACAAAGATAGAACAAAAAAAACAAAATTACAGATCAATCTCCCTCATGAACATAGATGCAAAATTCTCAACAAACTATTGGCAGGCAGAATACAAGAATATATCAGAAAGATAATTCACTCTGACCAAATAGGCTTTATCCCAGAGATGCAGGGATGGTTCAACATATGCAAATCCATAAATGTAATACATTATATAAATGGACTGAAAGACAAAAATCACATGATCATTAGATGCATTAAAAGTAATCAACAAAATCCAACATCTGTTCATGATAAAAGTCCTGCAGAGACTGGGAATAGAAGGAACATATCTAAGATAATAAAGCTATTTATGACAAACCTACAGCCACCATAATACTAAATGGAGAAAAACTTGAAGCTTTTCCACTAAAATCAGGAACAAGACAAGGGTGTCCACTGCCCTAGCCTTTATTATTTCTTCCTGTCTACTGATTTTTACCTTGTTCTTCTTTTTCCAAGTCCTTAAGTTGAAGCATTAAATTGTTTACTTGTAAACTCTCTAATTAATTTAATTTATTTATTTTTATTTAATTTTTAATGACAGCTTCTATACTTACAAGCCATAAACCATGATATTTACCTCCCCTCCCTCCATTTCTCATTCACAACTCTGCTCTCTCTGTTAGTCTCTCTTTTATTTTGATGTCATCATCTTTTTCACCTATTATGAGGGTCTTGTGAAGGTATTGCTTGGCACTGTGAGGTCATGGATAAATAGGTCAATTTCTGTCTGAGAAGTTGCATTGTAAGGAGTGGTGCCCTTTCTTTGGCTCTTACATTCTTTCCGCCACCTCTTCTGCTATGGACCCTGAGCTTTGGAGGGTGTGATAGAGATGTTTCAGTGCTGAGTGCTCCTCTGTCACTTCTTCTCAGCAGTATGTTGCCTTTTGGGTCATCCCAGTGGTCACCACCATCTGAAAAGAGAAGCTTCTCTAACCAAAAGTGAGAGTAGCATTAATATATGAATATGAACATTAAGTGTAGTGCTTTCTGGATAGTTTGGTGAGCATAATGTATGCATTTAGCCAGACAGGAGCAGGCTTTATATCTCTAAGGCTCATGACTTCCCCTGCCACAGGCTTTTGATTAGGTTTTCAGTGGTAGGCATGTATTCCCATAGAGTGGGCCTCCAGTCCAGTTAGAGAGCAGTTGGTTTCCTCAAGAGCAGATATGCCACTATTGCACCTGTTCAGTCATTTGGCCTGTCTGGCCAAACTTGAGGCTCCCAGTGTCCACTGTTTTTACCACTGATGACTTCTGTCTCCCATAGGGCTGCATGCAATGCAGCTTTTTCCAGCTTACAGTTGCCTGGTCTACAGGAAAAAGGTTTTCAGCTCAGCAGCAGCTTGATTTTTCAGTGATCTTTCTGCCCAGGCATGTGAAGTCTTCAGCAATAGGGTCTTACCATCTGTTACTCCTGGGAAACCAAGGGCCTTGGCAAAAGCCTGTAATGTTTTGGGGACAGCAGGGACCTCCCTGGCCAACAACTCACTGGTAGGTATCCCATCCCTGCCACTGAAAATTTTCTAGTAGCAATCTATGGCTTTTGTTATCTATGTGCTGTTATCCAAAGAAGTAGGCTTTCATATGTTTTATTCAGAATTCCATTTAGAACATTCAATTTTGAATGACCCCCCACCATTCTTTGTATTTCTTCCAATGAGAGCTATCTATTTAGTTCCATAGCCCATTTTTTTTTTTGAGAGAGACACAGATAGAGACAGAGGGAGAGGAAGACAGACAGAGATGGGCGTGCCAGCAGCCTGTCAGCTGCTATGAACAAAATCCAGATTCGTGCACCCCCTTGTTGTCAAGTGCGGCATTGCGCCCTTGCGTCACTTTGCATTTGGCTAAATGTGGGACCTGGAGATTGGAACTGCTGGAGATTGGAACCAGCGTTCTTAGGCTTAGGAGGCAGGCGCCTTAACCACTAAGCCATCTCTCCAGCCCCCATAGTCCATTTTTAAATTTAGTAGTTTGATTTCTTATTGTTTCATTTTTTGAGTTTTTGTATATTCTGGATCTTAATCTTCTGTCAGATGTATAGCTGGCAAAGATTTTCTCCATTTCTGTAGGTTGTCTCTTTGCTCTATTTACAGTGACCTTTGCTGTACAAAAGTATGGTAGTTTCTTGAGATACTAGTAATTTATTTCCTGAGCAGTTGGAGTTATATTTAGAAAGTCATTACCTATGCTAATATGTTGAATGGTTTTCCCTACCTTTTCATCTAGCAATTTCAGAGCTTCAGGTCTGATATTAAGGTCCCTGATCCATTTGGACTCGATTCTTATGCTTGGAGAAAGACAAGGATCTATTTTCATCTTTGTACATATAGATAGCAAGTTTTCCCAGCACCACTTGTTAAGAAGCTGTCTTTTCTCCAATGAGTATTATCGGCATTTTTGTCCAAAATCAGATGGCTGCCTGGCTTAACATCTGGATACTCTATTCTGTTTCATTGATCTACATGTCTGTCTTTGTACCAGTACCATGCTGTTTTTGTTACTATATCTTAGTAATATAGCCTAAACTTGGGTATGGTGCTACCATCAGCCTTATTTTTGTTGCTCAAAATTGTTTTGGCTATTTGACATTTTTTGTGCTCTAAATGGATTTTAGGATTGTTTTTTCTATTTCTGTGAAGAATACCACTGGAATTTTAATGGTGATTGTATTAAATGTGTAGATTGCTTTTGGTAAGTTTGACATTTGTACAATACTGATTCTTCTCATCCAAGAACATGGGATGTCTTTCATTTCCTAGAGTCTGCTGTAATTTCTTGCTTGAGTGTTTTAAAGTTCTCATTGTAGAGATCCTTCACTTTGTTGGTTAGGTTTATTCCAAGGAACTTTTTTTTTTTTTTGAGCAATTGTGAATGGGACAGATTCCTTGATTTCATCTTCTACATGTTTGCTGTTAGTATATAGGAAATTTACTGCTTTCTGTGTGTTTATTTTGTATCCTGCTATATTGTTAAAAGTGTTTATCAGTTCTAACTGTTTGCTGGTAGAGTCTTTAGGGTCCTTTATGTATGGAATCATATCATCTGCAAATAATGATAATTTGAGCTCTTCCTTTCTAATTTGTATCCCTTTTATGAGTGTCTCTTGCCATATTGCTATAGCTAAGACTTCCAGGACTATATTAAATAAAAGTGGCAACAGTGAACATCCTTGTCATATTCCTGAATTTAATTTGAAAAGCTTCAAGTTTTTCCCCATTTAGTATCATGTTGGCTATAGGTTTGTCATAAATAGCCTTTATTATGTTGAGATATGTTCCTTCTATTCCCAGTGTCTGTAGGACTTTTACCATGAAGGGATGTTGGAATTTGTCAAATGCCTTTTCTTCATCTAATGAGATGATCATGTGATTTTTGTCCTATAATCCATTCATATAGTGTATTACATATATTGATTTGCGTATGCTGAACCATCCTTGTATTTCTGGGATAAAGCCTAATTGGTCAGGGTGAATAATCTTTCTGATATATTCTTGCATTCTGTTTGCCAATATTTTTTTGAGAATTTTTGCATCTATGTTCTTGAGGGAGATTGGTCTGTAATTTTTTTTGTTGTTGTTCTGTCTTTGTTTGGTTTTGGTATTAGGGGATGGTGGCTTCATAGAAGGAGTTTGGTAAAATTCCTTCCTTTTCTATTTTATGGAAAAGTTTTGAGAAGCAGTGATGTTAGTTCTTCTGTGAAGGTCTGGTAAAATTCACCAGTGAATCTATCTGAGCCTGGACATTTTTTAGGTGGGGGACTTTTTATAACTGCTTGGATATCCATACTTTTAATAGGTCTATTTAAATGGTTTATCTCATCTTGATTCAATTTTGGTAGGTCATATGAATCATGGAAATAATCCATTTCTTTCAGATTTTCATACTTAGAGGCATATATATTCTTTTTTTTTTTTTTTTTGTTTTTCAAGGTAGGGTCTCTCTTTGGCCCAGGCTGACCTGGAATTAACTATGTAGTCTCAGGGTGGCCTCGAACTCTCGGTGATCCTCCTACCTCTGCCTCCCAAGTGCTGGGATTAAAGGCGTGCGCCACCACGCCCGGCTAGAGGCATATATATTCTTAAAGTATGTACTTATGATTTTCTGGATTTCTTTGGTATCTGTTGTGATGGTGCCTTTTTCATCTCTAATTTTATTAATTTTTTTCTCTTCTCTCTTCCAGTTAGATTTGTTATCAATAATGTTTATCCTTTCAAAGAATGAACTCTTTGTTTCTTTAATTCTTTGTATTTTTTTTATTTCTATTTTATTAATTTCTGCCCTAGCCTTTATTATTTGTCCCATCTACTGATTTTGGCTTGCCTTGTTATTCTTTTTCCAAGGCCTTAAGGTTAAGTATCAAATTGTCTACTTGTTAACTCTCTAGTTTCTTAATGTAGGCACTTAGAGCTATAAATTTCCCTTTTAGGACTGCCTTCAATGTGTCCCAAAGGTTTGGGTATGTTATAGTCTCATCATCATTTGATTCGATGAATTTATTGATTTCCTTTTTGATTTCTTCAATGACCCACTCATCATTCAATTGTGTACTATTTAGTTTCCTTGAATTTCTGTATGCTCTGTAGTTTTTCTTGTTGCTGATTTGTAGTTTAATCCCATTGTGGTCAGAGTAGAAGGGATTATTTCAATTTTCCTGTATTTGTTAAGATTTGCTTTGTGTAATAATATATGGTCTATTTTGGAAAGTGTTCCATGTACTGCTGAGAAAAATGTATATTCTACACCATTTCGATGGAATGTTCTATATATATATGTTAGGTCCATTTGTTCCATGACATCATTTAATCCAATTGTCTCTCTGTTTAGTTTTTTCTGGGATGACCTGTCAATTGAGCAGAGTGGGGTATTGAAGCCAACTACTACAATTGTGTTTGGTGTTATCTGTGACCTTAAGTCTAATAGTGTTTGTTTAATGAAATTGGGAAGCTCCATGTTAGGTGCATATACATTTAGGATTGTAATGTCCTCCTGTTGGAGTGTTCCTTTAGTCAGTATAAAGTGACCTTTATCTTTCCTCACTAATGTTGGTTTGAAGTCTATCCTGCCAGATATATGGATAGCAACCCCTGCTTGTTTCCTAGGCCTATTTGCTTGAAATACCATTTTCCATCCTTTCACCCTAAGACAGTCTCTGTCTTTTATTGAGAGATGAGTTTCCTGGAGGCAACAAATAGCAGGATCCTGCCTTTTAATCCAGTCTGCGAGCCTGTGTCTTTTGATTGGATCACTGAGGCCATTGATATTAAGAGTTATTATTGAAAGGTATGTGTTTATTCTCACCATTGTTCTTGTTTTCTAATGCTTCCTGTCTTCCCTTTACTCTCTTGTTTTAACTATTATTTGTTTTACTATTATTTCCCTTTTCCTCCTGTGTGTACTTTGCTTTCTCTTCATTGTGAAGGATTTCTTCAAGTATTTTCTGTAGAGCTGTCTTAGTTGTCATAAATTCCTTTAGCCTGTTTTTGTTGTGGAATGTCCCTATTTCTCCATCAATTTGGATAGATAGCTTTGCTGGATAAAACAATCTTGGTTGATGGTTATTATCTTTCAGAACTTAGAATACATCATTCTAAGCTCTTCTGGCCTTTAAAGTTTGTTTTGAGTAATCTGCTATGATTCTGATGGGCTTGCCTTTATAGGTGACTTGATTTTTTCTCTGTAACTGCTTTCAATATATTTTCTTTGGTTTGCATATTTAGTAGTTTAATTATAACATTGCGAGGCGAGGGTTTTGTCTGATGTTCTAATACCTTCCTGATCTACATTGGCATTTCTTTCCCAATATGGGGAAAAATTTGCTTCTATGATCTTTTTGAAAACACCTACTATGCTTTTGGATTGAAATTCTTCTCCTTTCACTACACTCTGAATTCTTATGTCTGATCTTTTCATACTGTCCTGAATATCTTTAAATTCTCATTTATACCTTCCTATTAGTCTTTCTCTTTGTTGGACTTTATTAGATCTGCCACTTGGTCTTCTAGTTTAGGTATTCTCTTCTCTCCTTCATCCATTCTACTGGTGAAACTTTCCAGAGAGTTCTTTATTTGACTGCCTGTGCTTTTCAGTGCTAGTATTTCTGCCTGGCTTTTCTTCAGTACTTTTATTTCCTTACTCATGTCTTGTAATGACCTCCTTATTTCATTAAGCTGGTTTTCTGTGTTCTTTTTTCCTTCAGGAATTTTTTCTTCTTCAATTACTTTGTTTTCTTCTTTGCTTCCTTTTATTTCTTCTATGATTTCCTTGAGTATAGATGAAATCTTTTTTTTTTTTTTAAATCTTTGTCAGGCATTTCATCTAAAACAGTCAAATTGGGAGTCTTTTCTGATGGATTTATGATTTTTGGTGGGATAGTATTGTCTTGGTTCTTTGTGTTTCTTGTATTATCATGTAGTGATTTTTGCATCCTGACTTGATTTGATGTGTGGGTTTTCTAATTATCTGCCATGCTCTTAGACTTAGAAATCCAACTTTATGTACCTGCAGAGTAGGAGTTTAAGGTACCATGTGTAGCTCTTGTACTCCAATCCAACTGCAGAAGTAATCCTAGGTGTTGAGTTTGCCTGCTATTCAAGTATTCTAGGGGGCTGAGTAGAGCAATTTACTGGCAAAATTCTAAAATTCAATTGAGCAATATACACATTCAATAAAAACCAGCACAGAGTATGCAAGTGTGGGAATTGAAACACAGATTACCTTATAAAGCCAAAGTCTCTAAGGGTGTGTGTTGTTCTACACCCTTAATCCTATCAGCTGAGAGGTTGAGATTTCTATTATGAAATGGGTTCGAGGTCAACCTGAGTCTGAATCAGCCCCTGCCCCCAATAGTGACAGAAGAAAAAGACCAAGGCCCTATGAATCTCAATGCATCAAAGGCAACAATAGACAGCCCCCAAATATAGCTTAATTGAGAATGGCAAAGCCAACCACAAATATGTAACCCATAATCTGCCCTGACATGGAAAAAGAAATTAGCACTTCCAGTACAGACCTATGTACCTGCATTTATTTATTTATTTATTTATTTATTTATTTATTTATTTATTTTTGGTTTTTCAAGGTAGGGTCTCACTCTGGTCCAGGCTGACCTGGAATTAACTATGTAGTCTCAGGGTGGCCTTGAACTGTCGGCGATCCTCCTACCTCTGCCTCCCAAGTGCTGGGATTAAAGTCGTGCGCCACCACACCTGGCTTGTACCTGCATTTTTGTCAGTTGGCCTCGTTACCATTTGTGGTGGCTTCCAATCTCACCAATGCTGAGTGCCCACCTCGATTCCTCCGATCCCTCCCTGTTTTGCTGGTGCTCTGATCAGCTGTTCTGGATGCCCTGCCACCAGAGGCTGAGTGCATTCTCTGCAAGTTCACGGTTTTGACAGTTGGAGGATGGGAGAGTGCAAGAAGCCTGGAGTTGTACTGGAACTTCTGAGGTGGTCCCACCTGTATCCCCTTCAGTGGTTCCTCTGCTGTCTCCCCTTCAAGTTTCTTGACTTTGCAAGGAGGCTGATGAGGTTGGAAAATCCCCTTGTTTGGTTTCTGCTCCTGCAGTTTTGTGCCGGGCCAGGCGGGTTGGCCGATCCCGGCAGATTGTGGCCGCAAGTACCTTGGTGGATTTCTGGCCGGTTTCCTCGTTTCTGGTAATTATTGGTCTCCTGCTTCTCTGCTGTGGCCAATAAAAACCTTTACACCTTTGCTTTTTGGAAGAAGAGTGTATTTTGTGGTTTTGCTTAAATCCTTACAGGGCTGTTTTGGTGTGACTCTTAGGTAGCCATCTTATCTGGAAGATCCCTTATCTAGCATTTTTATATCGATTCTGAGGATGTGAACTCAGGGCCTCACATGTGCATGGCAAGTACTTTACTGGCCGAGCCATTAGCCCCAGACTGCCTATCAAATTTTTCACAGTGGTAGTAGCATCCAGGCAGGAGCCACTGCTGGGTCTGTGGGTGAAGTTTGTAGTAAATTCTCCAGGCTGTTAGGTGAGGCCCATTGCACCCCACACATCCTTTGGTTTTGCTTCTTCCCCCTGAAGGAGCAAGGACAGGGACGTCTACATCCTGTCCTGGTTTGAGGGGAGGATCATGCTTGGGAAGTGAGTGGTATAGGTTGAGTTCACATGTTCTAACTCCTGGCCCTTCAGAATGGCAACTATATCTGGAGTCAGGGTCTTTCAGTGGTGGTTAAGTGAAAATGAGGTCACCAGGGTGGCTCATACATAATATAGTATGACTGGCTTCCTTATAAAAAAGATTGGGCTGTAGATGCAGTCAGAGGGAAGGTCATATGAGGACTCAGGGAAGATGGTCCCAGCTAAGGAGAGAGGCCTGTGAAGAAGGCTAATTTGCTGACATCTTGGTCTTAGCCTCACAGCTTCCAGGACTATAAGGCAATACATTTCTGTTGTTGAAGCTGTCTGGTTTGTGGCACTGTGCTCTGGCAGTCCCAGGCAATTAATAAAGACAGCTGGTACATTCACCCTGAGTGGTAGCCCTTCTGGGGAGACTTCTGGAAGTTGAGAGGAGGCAATTCAAAGTAAGGGTAAGAACTCAGGCCAAATTTTAAACTCCAGCCCTGCCAATCATGAGCCTCGAAGTGCTTATGTTGTTCTTCCTTTTCTTTCTATGTCCAGCAGAAGCAAGCTACCTCATAAAGTAGGTAAAAGGCTTCAATGGTATCATTAGTGAAAGATTTATCACAGCCCCTGATACATCATAACCCCTCAATAAAAGACATTTGTGATTGCTCTGTGAGAATATGTCAATTAAAAAATTTGTTTGACTGCAAACTATGCACATTGATCGTTCACCTTAAGTAATATTTGCTTATGCATAAGTTTGGAAGTCAACAGGCTCATTACAGATTTAAAAGCATGTATTGCTGACATTCCAAGGATCTAGGAATGAAAATATAACAAGGATCTCTTTGAAACTGCAAAGTAATTCAGGAGTAGGCTACAGATACTCTTTGTTCTGTGGAACAGAAGGGAATTGCGTTTTTAGTTCTCCTTCCCCAGCCACTTGTTTTCTTCTTATTGAAGGGGGCTGTGCAAAAGAGTTCTGTTTGCCTTGGAAAATGACTTGCCTTTGAATCTGAGATGGGTTCATTGTGTCAGTTTTGACTTGGTGCATGTAAGACAGTGTGGCTAGGGGAAACATCCCAAGCCTGCACACTTGCCTAGTCTCCTTAGTGCACTGCTAGTATACCACTGTTACCACTGTGGGAGGGAAATAATTTTGGCGTGTTAATATTTTCTGTTTGTTACAAATAGCATGCTTGGGCTGGAGAAATGGCTTAGTGGTTAAGGTGCTTGCCTACAAAGCCTAAGGACCCAGGTTCGATTCCCCAGTTCTCATGTAAAACCAGATGCACAAGGTGGCTTATACATCTGGAGTTCATTTGCAGTGGCTAAAGGCCCTGGCGTGCCCATTCTTCTCTCTCTCTCTCTCTCTCTCTCTCATAAATAAATAAATAAATAAATAAATAAATAAATAAATAAATAAATAAATAAAATATTGTTTAAAAAACAGCATGCTTGCAGCTCTTCAGTTTGAGGATGGTAATATTTTTTTTTTTTTTTTTTTTTTTTTGGTTTTTCGAGGTAGGGTCTCACTCTAGCTCAGGCTGACCTGAATTCACTATGTAGTCTCAGGGTGGCCTCGAACTCAGATCCTCCTACCTCTTGAGGATGGTACCACGCCCGGCTAATGGTAATATTTTTATCTCCTGAAACAACTCATTGTTTGGTAGGAAGCCACAGAGGGTATGGGACAAAAATCCCCGAAGATTGCCTTTCTAGAGTATGTGAGCAGAGAAGGATTTCAGAGCTGCCCTGCACATAGCATGCAGCAGAGTTTGGCCAGGGCTGGTGGAATAAGCTAAACATAGTGCCTGTGTTTGACTTTCTGCAGTGACTTGAGATCTTGCAAGAGCTGTGGAAGTTAAGCTCCTGCCAAATCTGAGTCAGCAGCTACACTTGCGTTTAGGAATCTGATCAACCAAACAACTGTTCTCTACTGTGCTTTTATGCTGGAGGGACCACAAAGTATCTAACTGGGGCAAGTGAAGCTGCAGCTTTGGCCTCTGCTCCTGGGGCAGTAGAGTAGGGAAGTACAAATTCCACAACAGGCTTGTAAATACAGCTGATTTATTAAAGGATGGTCGGTGTGCTTTCTTGCCTGTCTACTCACACTTGCTCTTGACATCTTGCTCCTGTACAGCACATCTTTTCTTTACAGTAGGATTTTGTCACTGGTGACTTCTTCCTTTATTGCCTAACTCTTCTTTTCTAACCTTCGCTCGTAGTAGGTTCTAAGAAAATGCAACCCTGCAGATTAAGTTCAAGTAAATAAGGGTGTGTGTTCAATTTGGATTTTATTTTCAAAATTATATAAAACAATTTATAAAAATTAGCCTGGATTCCTGTCACCATAATATAATAGCCATCTTCAGTAGAACATGTTATCATTTATTATTTGATTGATTAAAATCACATCTCATGTAGCCCAGGCTGGTCTTGAACTTACTTTGTAGCTGACAGATGACCTTGGATTTCTCATCTTCCTTCATCCATTTTCCAAATGCTGGGATACAGATATGTGCCATCACATCTGACCCAGTGTTACATGTCATCTCTGTTCTTTTCTACATATCACAATTGGTGTTTCTTTCTTTTTACATATACTTTTATAATCTACTTTCCACTAGGGACAGTAATTTTTTTTTCCATTTTCTTACAGATGCTTTAATGCCCAGTTTCTAGGAATGGTTTAGCATTGCTTATAAACCCTTTGTTGTTTTTTGTGTAGGTAGCTATAATTCATTTTCTCATGGAAATGGTAATTTTTTGGGTATGTAGCTTTTATTTCTCCACATATAACAGAACTACACATTTTATTCTTTCTGCTAAAGAAAGTTAAATTTCTAGGTCCAGCATCATCTGAACAGCATTCTTTTAGCACAGTGAGATATCCCTCAATACATAGTGAGATGTCCCTCGATACATAGTGAGATATCCCTTGATACATAGATATCCCTCGCTACATAGTGAGATATCCCTCGATACATAGGGAGATGTCCCTCAATGCATGGTGAGATAGCCCTCAATACATAGTGAGATATCCCTCAGTACATAGTGAGATATCCCTCGATACATAGTGAGATATCCCTTGATACATAGTGAGATATCCCTCACTACATAGTGAGATATCCCCTCACTACATAGTGAGATATCCCTCACTACATAGTGAGATATCCTCTCGATACATAGTGAGATATCCCTCAATGCATAGTGAGATGTGCCCTCAATACATAGTGAGATATCCCTCGATACATAGTGAGATATCCCTTGATACATAGTGAGATATCCCTCAATGTATAGTGAGATGTACCTCACTACATAGTGAGATATCCCTCAATACATAGTGAGATATCCCTCAATGCATAGTGAGATATCCCTCACTACATAGTGAGATATCCCTCAATACATAGTGAGATGTCCCCTCAATACATAGTGAGATATCCCTCAATGCATAGTGAGATATCCCTCACTACATAGTGAGATATCCCTCAATACATAGTGAGATATCCCTCAATACATAGTGAGATATCCCTCAATACATAGTGAGATATCCCTCAATACATAGTGAGATATCCCTCGATACATAGTGAGATATCCCTTGATACATAGTGAGATATCCCTCAATACATAGTGAGATATCCCTCGATACATAGTGAGATATCCTCTTGATACATAGTGAGATATCCTCTCAATACATAGTGAGATATCCCTCAATGCATAGTGAGATATCCCTCACTACATAGTGAGATATCCCTCAATACATAGTGAGATATCCCTCAATACATAGTGAGATATCCCTCAATACATAGTGAGATATCCCTCAATACATAGTGAGATATCCCTCAATGTATAGTGAGATATCCCTCGATACATAGTGAGATATCCCTCACTACATAGTGAGATATCCCTTGATACATAGTGAGATATCCTCTTGATACATAGTGAGATATCCTCTCAATACATAGTGAGATATCCCTCAATACATAGTGAAATATCCCTCAATACATAGTGAGATGTCCCTCAATACATAGTGAGATGTCCCCTCAACACATACTTAGAAAGGTCAGTTACATTAAATCTGGTTCGATTATTAATAGCTATCTTTTAGGAAAAAGATTTTTTCCTATGTATTATGTCATACTGCAGATTTAAAATATGGACTATCAATAAAATACATGATTAAGAAAGACACTTCAGGCACTGTTTCAAGTGATCATATATATATTTCTTTTTTTACTGCATACAAGAACCTGGGGAGCAGTGGAAGGTGAGTGGCTGGGAGATATTTAGGGAAATCAGACATGGAGGGTGGCCAAGGGGTTCTTGCTAACTAGATTTTATAAGGAAGCCCACAGATAGATCTAGGAGAAGGCTCAGAAGCCTGACTAAAGTTTGGTAAAGCAGCGAATCTTTGTCAATTTAGATATTACTTTACAACCACTTTTAGGTTGTGTTATATGTTTTGTTTTATTTCATTTTGTTTTTCTTTGAAACAGAATCTTGCTATGTTGTCTTGGCTGGCCTGGAACTCACTATGTGGCCTTGAATTTGCTTCTGACTCCTTTATGCTGGGATCGCAGGAATGCATCACCACCCTAACCCTGATCTATCCCACCTTCCATTCTTTGTCCTTGAGACCTTTCATTCTCTTCTACAGCCTTGAAGGCACTCTCTTTTCTCTCCCAGTGCTCTCAAACTTGAGTGTGCTGGGGGTGGGGGTAATTGTTAAAACACACATTACTGAATCACACCCATAAAATGTCTGATTCAGGCAAGCCTGAAGGTGTGGATTCTAACCACTTTAAGGTCAATATGCTGCTGGCCTGGGGACTACACTCTTGAGAAGCACTGCTCTGTGCCCTGACGTTTCCCATGTGTACATGCTCCATAATTACTGGACAAACCAAAAAGTGGGGAGCAAATTTCTCATGTCCGTTGTCCTGAGTAAATACGTTATACTGTGGCTCTTGACTGATCCTGAACTGAGAATGGGATAAAAATATAAATAGAAAGACCACACATATGATATTTTTTAATTTAAACAAATATAGTCACAGTGTGTCACTGTGTGGCCCATACTGGCCTTGAACTAGCAACCCTCCTGTCTCAGCGCCTCAGCACTGGGGTACTGCGGTGAGCTCCAGCACAGCAGACTCTCTCTTGTTTGTGAGTGTGAGTGCCAGTTGGCTATTCAATTAGCCCTGATTAAAATAAATGACCAAACTTGCATTTGTAAACTTGCTCTTGTAAGCTCCTTTCTCTATGGCTTTTAAGGTAGAAAGTAGAGGTGTGCTCCAGTGGAAACAGCTGTTGGATGAGACATAATTTCCAAACAGTAAGGAAACATAATACACACATCAAAAGTGAGATAATTTCTCAGAAGTGCTATTTTCTGTGAGTTACAGGGATTCAGGATTTTGGGGTACAGAAGGGGTCCCCTAGAACTTATGAACCCCAAGTTTTGGGTTCTGTCTTACCTCTAATAAAGAATTAATGAAGATGGACTCAAGAAGGATAAATTACGAATTATTGCATTTATTTAGGGGGAAATCACAGATTGTCAGGTTTACTCAAGGGAGATTGGGACTTAAGAGAAACTGAGGCCTTTAAGGAGAGATTAGAGTGAAGCTGCAAGCACATGGAGGATAGAATTTAAGAGCTTATGTAAGGAGATTCAGAAGGAATACACATGGCATCTGCCATGTGTTTTTCTCCATAGTATAAAGTTAAAAGAGCAAATGATGGTGACTTAAGCAAGAATAGCAGAGAAAAAATATCAAAGCAGAGACCAGGAGATTCGGAGGAGAAATGAATAATAGAGAGAGTTACACCCATGGTTACCCTGAGTTTAAAGAAATCACTTAGGAAGCGAGCCTAGAGTTGGTGAGAGCACCTACGTGTTTATCTAGAGTGTAAGAAAAGTCACACATGGCCAGAGGAAAGTCATGCAAGTAATCAAAGTGGCAAATCATTTCAAACTATAAAACAAAGGTAAACAGAAACAGATCAAGAAACAATGCCATGCTATACTCTCCATACTCAAAGGAATCCAGGCACACACACCCATCCCAGGGTCAAGTCAAGACAGGTAGGGACCAGAAGGCCATAGCCTTGACAGCCTCAGATTCAGATTATGCAAGGCGACGACCTGATTGGTGTGTAGATTTGGAGGGCGGACACCAGGGCCAGACCACCTGGGACATTTTATTTGATAGCGTGCTAGACTGTGGGCAGCAGGGGGGTGCTGTAGGTCAGTCTCAACCAGACACGAGTTCCATTCCTGCCAAGAGTTCTATTCTTGTGCCAGCGTAAGATGGCATGTGGGGTGGCATCTCCTGGTTCTTTTTGGGCATCAATCTCTAACTGAAACTGCCTAAAAAAGCTAACTTTCTCCTATCCTCCTTCAGTATTACTGCTTTTCATTGAGAAAACATGATGTTCTGGCCATGCCTGCCTCCCTTGCTCCCTCCCTTCCTCCCTCCCTCCCTCCTTCCCTCTCTCACTCCCTCCTTCCCTCTCTCCCTCTTGCCTTCCCTCCCTCCTTCCCTCCCTGCCTCCCTGCCTCCCTCCCTCCCTCCCTCTTTCCCTCCCTCCCTCTTTCCCTCCTTCCTTCCTTCCTTCCCTTCCTCTCCCCTTTTTCCTCCCCTCCCTCCCTCCCCCTCCTCCCTCCCTCCTCCTTCCTTCCTTCCTTCCTTCCTTCCTTCCCTTCCTCCTCCCCTCCTCCCCTGCCTCTCTCCCTTTTTCCCTCCTCCCTCTTTCCTTCCTTCCTTCCTTCCTTCCTTCCTTCCTTCCTTCCTTCCTTCCTTCCTTCCTTCCTTCCTTCCTTCCTTCCCTCCCTCCCTCCCTCTCTCCCTTTTTCCCTCCTTCCCTCTCTCCCTCCCTCCAGCTCAGTCCTAATGATTTCGTTACCAGAGCACAGAGCAGCACTGATGCAGATGTCATGGCTTCTTGTAGTTTTTTGTTAGTTGCCTTCTAAAAGTAAATTGGCACAGAAGTTTTCATCCTGAATACTTTGAAGAGGTAAAGGTATTTTCCTAGTTGTTTTTTTTTTTTTTTTTTGTAAAATCACTTGATTTTTTCCTGTAGGTCTGGGGAATTGTTTTTATGTTCTTTTAGCTAAAATCTACCTTCTCCTTTTCCTTCCCTTCTCCTCCTTCTCTTTCCACTTTCATTCCTTTTCCTCTTGTCATTCTTCATGCTGGGGATTAAACCCAGAGGCTTACACTTGCTAGGCAGTTGCCCTACTACTGAGCCAGGCCCAGGAAGCTAGCTGAGATGTTTTTCTAGGGAATCCACCTTGCATAGTTGTCCAGGCTGAGCACTGAAAGTTCAATGTAGGGCTGTTTCTTTTTAGTGTCACACCTTGAACCTGAAGAATGAGAAAACTAGAGTCTGAAAATGTCTGGAGAAGCCTTGGATTTTTAGGTTTCTATACAAGTACATTAACTACTTTCTTACTATGACCAAACACATGTCAAGAAACAACTGAATGAGTAAGGGCTTATTTTGGCTCATGGTTTGAGCAGATATAGTCCCTCATGAAGGGGAAGACATGGTGACTGGGGTGTGAAGTGGCTGAACATACTGCATCTACAGTCAGGGAACAAAAGAACAGCCAGGAAGTGGGCATAGCCTATAAAACCTTCGGATCCACCCCTAGTGTGTCACTTCTTCCATCTAGACTCCACCCACCAAAAATTCCACAACCTTCCAAAACAGCACCGCCAGCTGGGGACCAAGTGTTCAAACGAATGAGCCTATGGGTGACACTTCACATTTACAACAGCACAAAGGGGCATCAGAGAGCATGCTCTTTCTCTTAGGGGTAGCTCTGCAAGTTAACACAAGAGACTGTCAACAGACCGCACTGTCACCTTGGACCTTGCTTGTGGGAGGGGAAGTGGCTTAGGCTGGCTTTGAGAGGCTGGAGCAGGAACTTGTGGGTTTATTTCTTATAAAATGTGAAGGTACGAACACTCCACTGAGGAAAGAACCCGAATCTAAGTCTGGGATGCACGTTGGCTTGGAAACCTGAAGGGAGATTTACCTGTAAGAGAGGAGTGACCTGGTTTTTGTTGTCTCTGTCTCCGTAGGTTAACTTTGTGGCATGCCAGCTCTTCGCCTTGTTGGCTGCGTTCTGGTTCCGCATCTACTTACATCCAGGAAAAGCCAGTCCTGAGGTCCGGCATGCGCTAGCCACCATGTTGGGCATTTATTTTGTGGTGTTTTGTTTTGGCTGGTGAGTATGATCCTCATCAGTTCTAATATTTATTACTTCCATGTTTTGTGGAGGTGTTCTTGGTGAAGAGTATATGGCATTTAAAATATTATTTATGTTGAAAAATTCTGGAAAACTTAAAATATTGTAAATGTCCTATATTAAAATAATGGGATCGTCTGGGGATCTTTATTTATACTAAAGTTCTGGAACCAATAAATACCCATTGAAAGTGCAGGATTTTTTTTTTCTTCTTAAAATTAGGCTTCTACAGCTCTCCCTGGGTCACGTAGATGGACTTTTATGAGGTTTATTTCTTCCCACAAAGATTAGGAGTCTTTGCAGTGTGGGTGTGTTTCTTGCATTACTGTTGGAGACATTGGTGTCACTACAAAGGTCTTAGGGAATGTGAGTCATTTGTGAGGAATGGGGGATTAAGCAGTGCAGATACCTGTTAAAACTGATAGGCTGGGCTTCACTAGGTAAGCTGAGCAAATACCCAGGGAGTGGCACTTCTTAGGGGAAACATTTCAGAGACATTTCTAGAAGTATGTCTTCAGGAAATTTGCTGAAGGTAATCTTGCAGGAAGGATAAAAAGGGAGTATTTTGGATCAGCTGACTTGACATTTGTGAATGCATGCTTTTGTAGTGGTACATTGAAACTAAAAAACAAAGGAAGAATGTTTTCTGGGCTAAGTTGTATTTGGACATGAAAATGAATAAGCATTCCATTTGTGGGTTCCTGGCATTACAAGGTCACAACTGGTAATTGCATCTTGACTTTCTGGTGCCAATTCAAGATACAATATTTTTTAAATTTATTTGAGACAGACAGAAAACATGCGAGAAGAGAGGGGTGAGGGGAAATGTAGGCATACGAGGGCCTACAGCCTCTGCAAACAAACTCCATAAATATGTACCACCTTGTGCATCTGGCTTACATGGGTCCTGGGGAATCAAACCTGGGTCCTTAGGCTTTGCAGGCAAGTGCCTTAACTGCTAAGCCATCTCTCCAGCCCAAGATGCAGTATTTTAATTGTATAGAATATAGTTGATTTTGTTTTCTCTTACATGAGTATGCATTAGCAGATTTCTTGCTCTTCAGTGCGGTGGATGTGGAATGGCCAGTAGGTATTGTTAATCTGAACTATCTTCAGCATCTCCCCTCCCTTTCCTTTTGTCTTCCAGGTATTCTTCACATCTTTTTGTCCTGGTCTTGTTGTGCTACGGAATCATGGTAACTGCCAGTGTATCCAGCATTCACAGGTAAGAGCCTGGAAGTGAACAGTGCAAGGGGAGGAGTGTTGTGATTTTTGAAATGTTACATTCCAGGAGCATCATGGGCTTTGCCTCTCCCCATGAGAGGTGTGCCTCGGCTTCTCCAGGACATCAGACAACAGGAGCAGGGAAGCCTTCAGCGAAGACATTATGAAAAAGAGTTTACCCGGGTATCAGGCAGCCCCAAACCATACACAGCTTAGATGCACACAACCTTGGAATACTACTTGGTTGTAGAAAGGAATGAATGTTGGAAATACAGAATGATGGGATGCATCTCAAAATGCTCAATGAAGTGCTCGATGAAGGGAGCCACACAGATTGTATTCTAGAACACACAAGCTAATCTTGTGCAGATGATCAGAAGTCACCTGGGATGGGGTGCAGAGAGACAAAGAATGATCACACAGAAGCACATGTCAAGATCTGAGGAGTAAGGCAAAGTCCAGGCTTGGATTTGATGATGGTTTCTAATGTTTACGTATACCAAAATTTTTAAATTGTAAACTTTAAATATATATAATAAAGATATTTTAAAAGGAATAAAGGGGCTGGGGAGATGAATTAGTAAAAGGGCTTCCTGCACAATCCTGAGGACCTGAGTTCAATCCTCAGTACCCATGTAAATAAAGCAAAATCCATGCTTGTAATCCTAGCACTGTGGAGGCAGAGACAGGTAGCTTTATGGGGCTTGCTGACCAGCCAAATCAGTGAGCTCTGTGCTCAGCGAGAGACCCTTTGTCAAAAAATATGGTGGAGAGCAATCGAAGAAGACTCCAGATGTTTTACTCTGATCTTTACTTGCATGCACATCCTCACATTACATGTACATATACCTATGAACGTGTATGCACAGAGAAAGATAAGTTGTGCTGTGGTGTTTGATTTCAAAGCTCAGAAGTAATGTAGCAAGCATCTTTAACCACTAAGCAGTCTCTCCAGCCCCTCAAAGTGCAGGAGTAATGTAAGTCTACCTGGAAGGCTACATGCCTGGATGAACATTTCAGTGTCCCTGTCTTACACTCTTTCTGAAAATTCAGTGCTGACTGTTTTTTAAGAACTCTGGAATACAAGTTCTGTGAAGAGAAAGACTTTTCTATTTGGCTCATTGTTGTGTTTCAACACTTATAACAATGCTTAGCAGCAGTAATGGTATGGACCCAGTAAGTATTTGGGAAATGAATGACTGAGGATAGTTAAGAAGACCCTCATGGCTTCCTTGCTATTGGCTTTTGGGAAAAGTATGTGCCTGTTTTTTGCTTTGAATGATGAGATCATTTGCATGATAGTTTCCTTTGTAAAACATTGAAATGTAGCTTTTCAGTATATAACTCTGTAGTTATAATAAGTCTCTTGTTTTCAGAGGAAACCCTGTTTGCATACTTTTCACCTTTGTACTCATCCCAGCTCAGTGTACAAATGAGCTCTTAAAGACTGACTTCCGAGCACATCTCTACTCAGTGCCCTCCTTGGAAGGACTGTATCATTCTAGAAGAAAACCAGGAACTCAATCTTACCAATTCAAAAGAATGGGTTTTGGAAGTGCTTTGTATGATAACAAGATGCTCATAAAGCTTTTTAAAAAGCCATAGTGGTGGAATGGCTGAGCTCCTACACAGTTTCTGAAAGTGACCAAACGACTAATAGTAATGTCTTTGTGTGTGTGTTGTGTTAATGCACGTGTATATGCATGTTTGTGTTTGTGGGGTGCATGTGTGTAGATGCCAGGGGTTTTGTCTTTTGAGACAAGATATTTTTCTGAATCTAGAACTCACTTATTTTCTTTTAGACTAGCTATCTAGTGAGTCCCAAGGATTCCCTGTCTTGTCCTCCTCAGCTCTGGGTTTACAGGCACGTACGATCACTCCAGGCATTTTATGTGTGTTTTGAGGATCCAAACTCAGGTTCTCATGCTTATTGAACCTTATGCACTGCACCATCTCTTCAGTCCTGATAATGTTGCATTTTTATAGCATGTTCCCAAATACTTACCCATAGTAATTTGTTGGCTTTGTCCACACTACATGATATAGATGGGGTGCGGTGCATTTCTCAGAGGGTGAAGAACATCCATGCCCTCTTCCATGGCCGGACCAGGTTTCCATAGAACACTCCAGAGGCCAGGTATGGGAAACCCCAGCCTGGTTAGTGGAGCAGTTCACACACAGTGGTTACTATTTCTCTGTGGTAATAATGTGATTGCAGTCTCTCTGCCGTGAGTCAAAAGGAAAGATGCCAAAACCAGTTCCTCCCCTTTCCGTTTTCTTGAATGTTGCCATATTGCAAAAGCAGGGAATGGTTTAGTTCCAATGTCTCAGGGAAAGAATACAAAGCTGGAGTTAGAAAATCTGAAATTAAACAGATGAAGTAGCATCTCTGTATGTCAAAGTCCCACCTATAAAATGTAGGGTTTGTAGTAATTTGGGTGCAAATTCTCAAGACTATGATTTTATGGATATTTGTGAATTGTTCTTCTTTTCACTTTCCTGAGCCAGTAATGAGTTCTCCCTCCTGACGCTGGGTACTGAGGGAGACACTGTTTGCTGCCATATGACGTTAACCTTTTTCTGGCCTAGCTGTTATTCAGGATGTTTTACGAGTGTTTTGGGGGTACCATATCCATCTCCATCCCAGAAGTACCATGCATTAATTTACCAGTCTGGGGGATGTAGCTTGTATTTTTCTGAGATGAGAAAACAAATGTTTCTGCAAATAAGCCTAGGTTGGTGAATTTTCACAAAGAGAGCATACCCACCAGTTAACAAGAGAATAGCCCTGTGGTGGTTTAAATGAAACACACCCCTATAGGTGTATGCACTGAATCCTTAATTCCCCAGATGGAGGCACTGTTCTACAAGGTTGTAGAAATCTTAGGAAGTGGTAGGCCTTGATATTCTGTAGTACAGCCCAGCTTGCTGCTCCCTGTCTCTCTGCTTCCTCCCTGCTGATACATTGATGGAACACTGGCTTCCTGCTCCTGTCATGCTCTCCCAGCCATCTGGATCCATAAGCCAAAATAAGCTCCTTTCCTAAGTTGCTTCTGGTCTGGTACTCTGTACCTGCAAAGGGACAGTCACGTCTGAAGTTACCATCCCTCCTGCCCCATCTCTTCCACACCCGTTTTTATAAATCACTACTCTGCCAACTTTTCACACCAGAGATGACTTGCTGAAACTCTTAAGTCTGTTTTCACAACACATGTTTTCTGCACCACTCCTGGATTCCTTAGATTTTTCAGGGTCAGCCAGGGCATGAATGCCACTATCTTGTTATATTAGGTTATGGTGGTTGGCTCTGTTCTTGACTCTAGCTTTTTACATCATCCACTGGATTGCATCTGTTTTACCCTCTAAGCCAGGGGGAGGTTTGGGTCAGACTCCAGCAGAAAACAAAGGGAAGAAGCAGTTGCCTTGTTCTGGAAGAACCTGTGAGTTGAACCTGCTTTGTGCTTCTGCTTTGAAGGCATTACTGGCTGGGGAAAAGGTGCCAGGGACAAGGCCAGCCTCCACCTAACTCCCGAGGTGGTTTGTTCCTAGTCCTTTATTTTGTTGAACAAAGAAAGGGAAAAGGTCTAGGATGAACCCAAGGTGAGGAAACAATCCTTTGTGAAGTATGTTTGAGTATGCTTGTCCAAAAATGTTTGGGACAGAAGTGGGGAATTGTGGGAGAGCAGTCAGGGGCTAAACTTCTGAATCCAGACCTGAAGTGTGAAATGCTTTGTGATCTGAAACTTTTCAAGGACTGGCATGACACTCAAAGCTTTTTGAATTTAGAAGATTTCAGATTTTGGACTTTCAGATTAGGGCTTTTTAGAAATATTTTTCTCTTTATTGATTTACATGAGAGAGAGAAAGGAAGGGGGAGGAAGGGAGTACAGAAGGAAGGGGGTGGGAGTATGGAAGGAAGGGAGAGGGGGAGAATGGGCAAGCCAGGCCCTCCAGCTGCTTCAGATAAACTCCAGATGCATGTGCCACCTTACACATCTGGTTTACGTGGGTCCTGGAGAATTGAACCTGGGTCCTTAGGCTTCATGGGCAAGTACCTTCACCATTAAGCCATCTCTCCAGCCTTTTTTTTTTTTTTCACAATATTTTCAATTTCAGATTAGGGCTTTTTAACTTTTCCCTCCCCCTCCCCCTTTTGTGGCACTGGTGATTGAGCTAAGAGCTTTACACATGCTAGGCAAGCACCCTGCTACTGAACTACCTCTTTGTCCCTTCACTCTGTACCATCTGTTCAGTGAATAGTATTAAAGAGAACAGTCTGTTACATCGTACTTTAACATAACTCTTCTATATTCACTATCTGGCTATCCTTTGTTACCAAATGAATTTTTATTACTTTACTTTGCTATTGCCTGGGTTGACCCAGAATTCATGAGTTATTTTAATGTGAGTGTATGAATTTTAATACAATTTATTATCAAAATATTCATCTTCCCTATATTATGACACATGTTAAAAGTTATACCTTCTGAACTGATGTCTGAATCTGGTAGGTACATGAGCATTTAAAATGTTAAATGTGTTCATTTTAGATCATTTCTACCATCAGTCCCTGAAGTTCTTTGTCTGTATCATTCCAAAGGTCATAGAGAGTTGGAGATATCTATGCAGATAATATTTTTTTTTGAGAGAGATGCAGAGAGAGACAGAGAGAGAGGGAGAGGAAGACAGATAGAGACGGGCGCGCAAGCAGTCTCTCAGCTGCTGCGAACGAAATACAGATGTGCGCCCCCTTGTGGTCAAGTGTGGCATTGCACCCTTGTGTCACTCTGCATCTGGCTAAATGTGGGACCTGGAGATTGAAACCACTGGAGATTGGAACCGGTGTTCTTGGGCTTAGGAGGCAGGCGCCTTAATCGCTAAGCCATCTCTGCAGCCCCTATGCAGATAATTTTAATTGCATAATTATAGTGATTAGCATGTTATACATATTAGCATGTTGGTACTACAAGCACTGGCAATGGAGTAATGGATTGTAGTAGGCTGAGAGCAGGAGATGGAGTGGTATTAGGCAGAGTTCCCTCGAGAAACAGAAACAATGGAACATATGCATATCTGTGCATCATAAAAAGTGATTTATTAGATTCACTTACGTGATATGGGTTGGGTAGTGCAGCAATGGCAGTCTACTGAAGCACCAGAACACCTGCTGGCCACTCAGTCCAGGAAGTTGGACACCACCTCTACAGTCCTGATCTGGCATAGAAAGCCTGGAGCTTGCTTTGGGGGGGGGGGCGGGGAATCGTGTACAGTGTGTGCTGGAGGTCAGAGAAGCTGGGGTCTGCTGTCAGTGGAGGATGGTAGCAGCTGTGATAGATGCACTTGCTTAAAAAGAAGATGTGAAGGCAGACACATGCACACTGCTTTCCCCTTAGATGTCTTTATTCCTGGGCCATCTGTTTAGCAGGTGTCACTCTCACTGAGGGGGAGTCCTCTCTGTGAACCCTCTCTGGAAACCCCTCACAGATATGTACAGAGTTGTGTCTTCTAAGTGACTGACTAGGTAAATCCATCAAGTTGATAAGCAGGATCCATTGTCACAGGTAATGTCTGGAGCAAGACCAACACACGTGACAATGCAGAGACGACATTTGAGCTGGACCTTGCTTGATAATTAGGCAGTTTCCAGGTGGGCAGCAGGATAGAAAAGATAGTTGCAGGCAAAGAGCACAAGCAAAGAAAAGAATCTGGCCTGCAGTACAGGATAGAATTGAGGAACATGGGCAGGCCAGTATAAGTTTTGAAAAAAACTCTGCTTTCCTTTTTTTAGATAGTCTTTTAAATATTTTATTTATTTGAGAGAGAGAAAGAAGCAGACACAGAGAGAGGGAGAGAGAAATAACGGTCTTGCCAGTCCTCTAGCCATGCAAATGAACTCCAGATACATGCGCAACCTTGTGCATCTGGCTTACTGGGGAATTGGACCTGGGTCCTTAGGCTTTGCAGGCAAGTGCCTTACTCACTGAGCCATCTCTCCAGACCCTCTACTTCCTTTAAAAAAAAACTTTTTATTGACAACCTCCATACATATTCACAGTGTAAGTGTATCCTGATTATAATCCCCTCCCACTGCCCTAATTTATCCCCCACTCCCATATTCCTCCTACAGTGAACCCCATTTTCTTTCCAACAAATCTCTCACCTGTTTTGAAGTCATCATTTTCCCCTCCTGTTATGCAGGCCTGTTAGGTAGTATTGACCACTGTGGGGTCATGAATTCAACAGCCATTTTGTGTCTGGAAGATAGCAATTTCAGAGCACTCCTTCCCATCCTTTGGCTCTTATATTCTCTCCACCAGGTCTTTTCAATGGTCTTTGCCTTGGAGGGTGTGATAGAGATGTCTCACTTAATGCTGAATACTCCACTATCTGCTTCATAGCACTTCAATAATGAGTTTTGGCTCTCCCCAGTAGTCACCTCCATCTGAAAAGAGAAGCTTATATAACTCAAATTGAGAGTAACATTAATATATGTGCATAAACATAAATATTTAGAAGGGCAATTTGGCAATTTAGCCAAACAACAATAGTAGCTTCCCTCTAGGGCTTGTGACCTCCCAAGCTATAGGCTTTTGACTAGATTTTTGGTACCAGGCAGGAATTCCCTCCCACGGAGTAGGCTTCAAGTTCAACCAGAGAGCATTTATTCTCCTCCAGAACAGACATGCCATCATGACACCAGTTGGCACGTTTTGCCTGGATAGCCAGCCATGTAGCTTGCAGTGTCCATTGCTAGTTAAGCCGTTGATGACTTTTCATGCACAGCAGTCTGAATAGCACATTCCAGCACTATCACCGTTAGTCAACAGGAAAGAGGCATCCAGCCCAGCTCCAGCCTGACTTCTCAGTATCCTGCAGCCAAAGCAATAGGCTCTTACCATCTAGTCTTGGTGGGCAGCCAAGAGCCTTGACAGTACAGGCCACTGTCTTTGAACATTTGATGGGATGTGGAGCATGGCTGGAGATGAGTCTAGAGAGAGGAAGATAGTGTGTGAAGTGCCTTGCATGCTCTGTACAGGAGTTTTGATTTGATAGTGGGATCATTGGGCATGTGAATGAAAAGTGACATTCACATAGTTGTTTATTCATTTAACAAACAGGAGGATATGGTGACCAAAACAGTCATAAACATTGATTTTGTGGATTTACAGTCAAGAAGGGAGAGAGTGGTTTGTCTTAGGCTACTTTAGCTCCTAGCTGGGTGGCTTGTAAATAAGAGAAGTTTGCCATATATCTGGAGGGTAGAAGTCAGATCAGTCATTTGGGTGGCTTCTGGTGAGTGTCTTGTTGTACCTTTTCATGGTGGAAAGAATGGAAGAGCTCTTTGGATCTTCCCCTGCTCATTCTTTGAGATAGTATCTCATATAGCCCAGGCTGGCTGTCAGCTTGCTGACAGCTGAGGATGACAAGGGTGACCTTGGACTTTAAAAATATTTTTACATTGAATTAATTTATTTATTTGAGAGATAGAGGGAAGGAAGGAGGGAGGGAGGGAGAAAGAGAGAGAGAATGGGTGTGTCAGGTCCATCAGCCACTGCAAATGAACTCCAGCCACATGTGCCACTTGGTGCAGCTGGCTTACATGGGTCCTGGGGAATTGAACCTAGGTCCTTTGGCTTTGCAGGCAAAGTCCTTAACCCTAAGTCATCTCTCCAGCCCCCAAAATACTTTTGTATATGTATTTGCAAACATAGAGAGATAGAATGAAAAGATTTAGACAGAATGGTCATGCCAGGGCCTCCAGCTGCTGCAAAGGAACTCCAGATGCATGCCCTTCTTTGTGCATTTGGCTTTATATGTGTTCTGTGGAATTGAACCCAGGTCATCAGACTTTGCAGGCAAACACCTTAACCACTGAGTCATCTCTCCAGCCCAATCTTGAACTTCGGTTCTGTCTGCCTCTACCTCTCAAGTACTGGAATTGTGGGATTCTCCACTAGACTGGCTTCTGGGTCTCATTTATAAGGGCACTGATCCCTTTTCCTAGAGCTCTAACTTTATGATTTAATCAACTTCGAGAGGCCCTACAGCTTAGTACTATCATTTTGGGGGTTGGGCTTTCAACACATAAATGTTGGAGGGATTCATTCTCTCCATTGCACATATTTATAAGTTGATCATTGTTATAATTACAAGGCTACATATATGCCAATATTTCCCAGTGTGTGTGCTATGTGCCTGTGTGTGTGGTGTTAGTTTATCCTACAAAAGCCAGTCCCACTCCTCTGAAAGAAGCCAGGGGGTATTAATGAGTAAGTGGAAATGCCTGCCTGAGAATCTGAGGTAGGGAGAGTCCCGAGCAGAACATTGGTGACCCTACATCTAATGAGCAGGTGGAAGAAAATAAGCTGAGCCTGGAAAGAATTAACCAAATAGGCAGGAAGGAAAGAAGGAAAATGGAAACCAAGAGGACAGTGTTTAAAGAAGGGAGTGGTCAGCAATAAGGTGTTCAGTTGTAATTTGTGAAGTTCATGTACCATGATGGATTATGAAGAGGAGAATCTGAGTCCACAAACTTCCAGGTCACTTGTACCAGCCTTGATTGCATGTCAGAAAACACCTGTGCAGGTGCACCTGGTACCAGTTAAGTAAATAGCTGGGGGGATAGTCCACACACATGTAGTTTGTAAAGTTTGCAGGAGATCCCTTTTTGCTTCCAAAGCTGAGAGTACCACTGTAGTGTAGGTGGGAAGAATGAAGGAATCAGTGGAGTGGGTGGAAAGATGAGAAGGGATGGCTGCAGTGTAGCTGGAACGTTCAGGACCTTGTGACTATTGCATGTGGAGGGAGGGAGAGAAGATGAAGAGAACATTTGTTGAGCACCTGACTGTCATGTGTATTAACTTGGTCATCTACGTTCTGTGTTTCAGGTACTCTTTTGTTGTAGCAATGGGATACCTTACGATATGCCACATCAGCCGAATATACATCTTCCACTATGGAATTCTCACTACCGATTTTTCTGGGTGAGTTTCTCAATTGTAGGCAGCTGTGCTGGGAGGAGACACTCTGCTCCCAAGCAGTTCTTACTCCATATATAACCTTGGGGAGGGGCCTTATGATCCCTGTAAGTTCCAGGAACTTCCTGAGACATCTGGGATCCTTGGCCTTGTCTTATTCCTGAGCCTTAATGAGCTTCCTGAGTTTAAGGAGACTACTCTCAGAGGATGAAATGTTTCAGCTTGGAGGAGATTGCTTTACAACCATGTGTGTACAGTTGGAGGGTTGAGGTGGGACTGATGACTCAGACTTAGGCTCTTGAGGTCTGGAAACACCAAGTACTTAGTAAGTATAGACATTTGTTACAGTCAGTACGACTCCATGCTAGTGAGGATGTGGTTGAAATCTTGATCCTTTGGGCTGTTAGCTCGTGGTTTGATCTCAGACTGATGTCTTGCGCTTCACACCTTCTTTTCTTCAGGCCTCTGAGATTTTACATGTTTTATTTGTGTGTCTGACCCCCACATGGTGAAGCATACATATATCCTTGATTTTCCAAAACCAGTTCACAAACTTTATGTATATAATGTTACCATGAAAAAAGGGGAGCACTAAAGATAACTAAATAGCCAGGAAATGGTAGCATTGAAAGTAATAATTATTTTAAAAATCTCTGTGTGGGGGGTGTGGGTGCCCATGTGCCACTGAGAGTGTGTGGAGGTCAGGTTCAGCCTCAAGAGTATTCACCTTCTCCTTCCACCTTTTTTTTTTTTTTTGAGACAGGTTCTCTTTCTTTGTTTTACTGCTGAGAAGGCCAGTCTATTTGGCAGGTGAACTTTAGGATTCTCCTAGCTCCACCTCCCATTGCTGGAAGCATGCTAGAATTATAGATGAGTGTACCACTTTGCCTCTGATTTTATGTGGGGGTTGGATATTTGGACTCTGGACAGTAGACTTCCAGATCAAGCATGCTTTGTTAATTAAATAGAAACTTTGTATGGACACATCATGTATTGGTACCATCATTTTCCTCCTTCCTGCTCCCATTCCACTGAGGGCTCTTCTCAATGGATTTTCTGGTATTCACCATGCGGTTATGAGTTGTGAGAGCAACAGTTAGACTTCGGGGTGGGGGCAATACCTCTGGATATTCCCTTCCACCTGTGGCTCTTAAAATTTTTTTGTCCCTTCTTCCACCAAATTCCCTAAACCTTTGTGGGTGTGTTTTAAGTCTGCTTTCGTGTGAAGCTCTCAGCAGCTTCTAGGTTTCTGCTTTGGTACGTTTTGAGTATCCTTGGTGTGTGTCTTCCTTACTCTGGCTCAGGTTGTCAGGCTTGCCGTGGAAGCAGCACTCTTGCTCATCTAGCCAAGTCCTTTGTGGTTTCATCCAGGCTGTAGCTGATGTGCTGGGGGTGTCAGCTCTCTTTTCTTGTCTTGATGACAGATTTTTGGTTGTCCACAGTGCTTACTGTCTTCTGAAAAAGAACAGATTTTCCAATGGAAAGTGAGATCAGCATAGGCTAAAAGGGATAAGCATTGTTAATTTAGAGAATTTGATGGGTGTAGCTTCTCTTTTGACCAAAGACTAGTGGGAGCTTCTCTTTGGAGTCCATGATCTTGGTCTCCATAGGATTCTAACTCCATTCCCAGTTCCAAGTATGGCTTCCTTTCCACTAAGCAGATCTCTTAGACAGTCAGAGAGTCATTGGTTACCCCCTAGGCTGGGTGGTACTGTTGCACAGGTTGTATGTCATATCAGGCTGGTTGCTTTCATATAGCAGGCTTCCCTGCTCGCTCACAACATTGTTGGCCATTTTCCCCCAGTAGCTCATGTAGCACTTTTCAGCACTATACAGGGTAATCTAGGAACTGGCTTCTTTTCAGACTCCAGCCAGATCCTCTGATGTTTGAAACAAAGAGCTGGGTCTTTGAAAATATAAATAAGATTGATAAACCCCTGGACAATTTCATCAAATGAAAAGAGAGAGGTCATGACAGACATCAATGAACTTGGAAGAATCATCAGGACATTTTTCCAAAACCTCTACCCTACAAAATTGGATAACCTAGAGAAAATGGACCAATTCCTAGACACATATCATCTACCAAACTAAATCCAGAGCAGATAAATCTCCTAAACAAACCTATCACATCCATCAAGATTGAAAACATAATCAAAAACCTCCCCCAAAGTAAAAGCCCAGGACCTGATGGATTCACAGCTCAATTCTACCAAACCGTCATCAAAGAACTAAAACCACTTTTTCTCAAGCTTTTTAATATAATTGGAGAACAAGGAAACTTCCCCAACTCCTTCTATGAAGCTAGCATCACCCTAATACCAAAACCAGACAGCGATACAACAAGAAAAGAAAACTAGACCTCTATCCCTGCTGAACTTAGATACAAAAGTCCTGAACAAATTTCTCACAAACTGAATTCAACAACACATCAAAAACACTATCCACCTTGATCAAGCAGGCTTCAAACCCAGGGATACAGGGATGATTCAACATATATAAATAGATTAATGTAATATACCACATAAATAAACTTAAGCACAAGAATCACATGATCATTTCATTAGATGCAGAGAAGGATTTCAACAAAGTACAATATCACTTCATGATTAAAATGCTGGAGAGACTAGGCATGGAGGGTTTACATCACAACATAATAGAGGCTATCTACAAAGACCTAAAGCCCAAATAATATTTAGTAGAGTAAGACTCAAGGAGTTCCTGTTAAGATTAGGAACAAGATAGGGGTGCCCACTCTCACCATTGCTCTTCAACATAGAAGTACAAGCCCAAGCAATAAGAGAGAAGGAAGAAATAAAAGCTATACAAATTGGAAAGGAAGAAGTGAAACTAGCCCTGTTTGTAGATGACATGATCCTATACATAGTGATGTTAAAGACCCTCAGTGCAACTCCCACTCTTTCCAATAAACCAAAAGAATATAGAGAAAGAAATAAACTTTCATGAGAGAGAGAAGAAGAGGGAGAGAAAGAAGTGGGAGAGGAAGGAAGGGAAGGAGGAAGAGAGAGAAAGAACACAGACCAGTTGTGACTATTAGACTATTAAACATTGTGCTGATTAATGCCCAGGCATGTAATACATTTAACACAGCCCAACACTTAAGAAAGTAGAGGGCAGATGACATAATCTGCAGAGAACTCTTGGTTAATACCATGATGTATTTTATTACTTACAGACATGTTGTAGGAAATTATACCATTTGCAAATAGTATGGTCACCAGAGAGGTGACATACGTTCAAAAAATTTTGTCCTGGGCTTTGTGTAGGAAGTCTAGCTCTTATGGATTTAAGTTTCCAGAAAAAGAACAGATGAAGACTAAAGGGTACTGGAAAGGAAACTATTATGCTTTGGAGGCTGTATTTAGAAACTATCTTGGATATGATACCTATGGTGAATCCTTTTCAAGAAAAATAGCTCTTGGCCTGTAATATACATTCTGGGTCAGAGGTCTTATTGAATATCAAGAGCGTGAACTACAAAGTTATACAGGTCTGTGAGACCAGCTTGATCTCACAGAAAGCTTTGATGTGGTCTTTATTTACTAGGACAAATACTCAGTGTTCAATGCTTTTCAACATAAAAGAGCATGGCGTGTCTGCTACTCTACAGTGACCGACCTGGTGTCTGCAGATACCGTCGCTAGGGCTGGCAGAGCACGCTCCCTTCTTCTGGGCAGGCTTATTAGCCCTTGCACAACCTGAGGAGTTGTGTTGGAAGTGGTCTATTGGCCATTGTTTCTGCAAACAAAAAATGGTAGGTGTGTAAGTGTGAGGATTTCAAAGGGTAGTTGTTGGAACTTTCTTTAAAATAGTTTGTCTTATTAGTGTACAATTCTATGTAGTTTAAAATACTATATGCTTATTATTTCAAAGGGGTTTAAGGTGGAAATAAGGATGGAAGGAATTACATATGGGAGTAGACTCCCAGAAAAGTGGATGAGGCTAGTTGACATGTGTCAGACGTGGTTAAAAAATAGTTTGTATCTGGCACTGTCTTCTTGAACAGGGACTGTGTGCACCCTGCGAAGACCCTAGGATGCTGTCACAGGATACGGGTCATATCTCAGCCTTTGAAATAAATAACCCATCAGCCCGGAGAGTGCAAAGATAGGAAGTTAAGCAAGAAGCAACACAAATAGGGATGAGAAACCCATAATGAAGGAAAGTTTGGTCATCAGAAAAAGTCAGGGATTTTATGCTCACAGTACGTAGAATGCAGCCCGTCATAGAGGAGAGGGCATGGCAGCAGGAGCATGGAGCACGATTTGCAGTAGCAGAAGGCTCTGTTGCTCCTATTCTCCCCCCCCATAAAAATGTAAATAAATAAATAAATTTAAGAAATATTTTTATTTATGGGGAGGGAGGAAGAGAGAGAGAAAGAGGAAGAACAAACATGCCAAGGCCTCTTGCTGCAGCAATGAACTTCAGATGCACCACTTTGTGCATCTGGCTTTATGTGGTACTGGGGAATCAAATTGGGCCACCAAGCTTTGTAAGTAAGTTCCTTTAACTGCTGAGCCATTGATACAGCCCCCTTTATGGCCATTTTAAAATCACAGTGTCTATTATTTCTGTGTGTATATATGTTTGTATAAGTGTTTGGGTTTGTATGGACACACTGTGTGTGTGTACAGTGCGTGTGTGTGTAGGCCAGAGTTGAGGTTGGATATTTTCCTTAGTCACTGTCCATCTCATTTTGTGAGACAGTTCTCACCTTTACCCTAGAGCTCACTGATTTGGTTAGACTAGCTCGCCCGAAAGCCCTAAGGATCCTCCTGTCTCCACCTTCCCAGCATTGGGTTTATAGGTGCATACCACCATGCCTGCCTTTTATTTGGGTTCTGGGGGTGCAAACTCAAGTTTTCACACTTACATGTCACTTAACATTGGGAGCATGGTTGGAAAAAATGTGTCATTGGGTGAGTTATCCATTTGTAAACATCATAGAACATACTTACACAAATCAGGGTGGCCTAGCCTAGTATGCACCTAAGCTGTCTAGTGGGATGTTACTACTTAGTACTGCATTATTTTTTTCTATGGAAACATGAACAAACATCTGTTCTCCCAAGGTGGCTCACCAATGGCAGAGTAAAATAACGATTCCATTCAAGTCCACTGGTGAAGTGATGAGTTTACCATACTTATAGGCATGGCTGACCCTCCTCCCCAGCATGGATAATGACTTTTAAAGCTGTATTCCTGGGGTCCTCACCCCACTCAACCTTTCACCTCCTTATACTCTAACACCTATAAGACCATGTGCAGCTGGGACAGACAGATGCATTTGGACTCTCAGGTGAGGGTCATGATCCTCCCTTCCCCTTCAACAAATGAATATTGATGGGACTGACTTGTGATGGTTTTCTGTGAGCCATCCAGCTTTGATTTCAAGATGGCAACAGCCATGCCAAGCCCAGAGAACAGACAGGTGTTGTTATGTCTGCTTATTTAAAGCAATCTGGAAAGGAAATAAAAATTGAACATTTTTGAATTTAGTCTTTTTGTATTTAATTTAATACCCTTCAAGGTGAAAACCACCATGCAAAATAATAGAAGTTTCTTCCTCAGGCATCTTTTTCACCTGTTTTGATTTCTCTCTCTTCCTTCCAGGCCTCTGATGATTATCACCCAGAAGGTCACAACCTTGGCTTTCCAGATTCATGATGGTGAGGAAAACAACCTTCTTTTGCTTTCCAGAGTAAGCTCTTCCTTGTGTTACACAGTCCAAGGACTGGCATGTTGTAGCAGACGGTTTCAGGTTCGCTGAGATGAACTTCCAGACCAGGCAAAGTTATGGAGGAAGGGATATTTATTGACGCTTACAGATCCAGGGGAAGTTCCATAATGACACAGGACCAAACACAGAGAGAAAAGCCAAAGCCACAAGCCAAAAGCCAAAAGCCACACAGCACAGCACACCTCAGGAACTCCAGCTAGGCACCCTTTGAGTATCTTTAGATTGAAATGTGAAACCCACCACACCTGAAGATCCAACCAGTGACACTGCCTCCAGCCGGGTGGCTTCAGATCCAAACTGCACACTATTAAAACACTGAATATATTGGGGACCATCTATTCAAACTACCACACATGTCTTGCTTTATTTTGGTCAGAGTGTCTAGGCCTCTTAGTGATATTTAATTTCCCAGCTGTCCCCCTCCTTTCCATGGTAACTCTACATCCTAAATTTGCTAAAATATTTGCTCCAAGAACAGTGGGTTTGTGTGTTTACATTTACAACATTTTAAAGTTAATTTTTAATGTTTTCTGACTTCCTTTTCCAAATTTGCTAAGAAAATGGTATCTCTGAAAAATCTTACAAGGTAATCAACAGTTAAACAGCATTGGCTGGTTAATCAGTTTTTAGTGTGAGTTCCCCCCACCCCCCACCTCATGGAACATGATCAGATTAGATTAACCTGACCCTGTGAATAGCTGGACAAAGAAGAGCCTTTTGTTTGTGTCAAGTTTCTTCACTTGGGCTTTCCCCAGTTATTAACACTGTTACAACTGTGTTCTAGGGAGAAAGCAGGGTTATTTCAGCTGGGTGGAAATTGTCGGTGCATGTTTTAAGAGGTGTGGTAAAGATAGCAGAGTTGTGCTCTGTGGGCCTTGCCCTCTGGTCAATGCTTTCAATTGCTGATGTGGTGATGGGTTGAGAAGAATTTGAGAAGAAAGCTAGTTTCTTGTCTTTACTTAAAGCTTGGGAACTAATTTTATTGTATTTGATCCAGTTTATACTTGAGATCTTAGTCATTCTGCACAGGACTGGGTCACCCATTCCAAAGATGGTCTTTCTCTAGAGTCACCAACTGTCCTTATTTGCCTAGGACTGAGAGGCATCCCAGGACGTGACTTTCTGTGGAAGAACCAGAAAGGCTTAGGATGAGCTAGTCACCCTGTTTGCCCTGAAACTCAGCTTGGTAGTGGTGTTGCTTACTGGTGGCTACAGAAACCAGCAGCTAAAATCACTTCAGTTCCTGAGAGGGCCACACGTGACTGAGTGAGGACTTTTGGTGTTTTGTGTGTGAGTCTGTGTTTGAGACAGAGTCTCTCCATATAACCCAGGCTGACCCAGAGCTCCCTATGTAGCCCAGCCTGGTATTTATTTATTACTTATATGTATGTATTCATGTGTGTAGAGGTCAGAGGACAACCTGTGTTGTTGTTCCTTAGGTATGCCATCCATCTCTTTTTGAGACAGGTTTCTCATTTGTCTGGAGCTTAACAATCTGACCAGTCTGGCTGGCAAGAGATCCCCTCTTGTCTGTGCTATACCAGTGCTGAGATCACAAGCCTATATTACCATGCTTGGCATTTTTATGGGGTTCTAGGGATTGAACTAGGGTCCTTATGCTTGTGAGGTAAGCATTTACTCACAGCTAATTCCCGAGCTGCCCAGTCTGGTCTTGAACTTGGAATCCTCTTGCTTCAGCCTCCAAGTACTGGGCTTGTAGGCATGTGCTCCCACTCCTCGCCTGAGAGAGTGTTTTATTGGAACTACTTTCCTTTTCAAATAGACTTTTGCATAATTTAATTTTAAGTATTCTTTTTAAAATTTATTTATTTATTTTAATATTTTTTATTTTTATTTATTTATTTGAGAGAGGGAAAGAGGCAGAGTGAGATAGAGAGAGAATAGGCACACCAGGGCTTCCAGCTACTGCAAACAAACTCCAGATGCATGTGCCCCCTTGTGCATCTGGCTTACGTGGGTCCTGGGGAATCAAACCGAGGTTCTTTGGCTTTGCAGGCAAATGCCTTAACTGCTAAGCCACCTCTCCAGCCCTTAAATTTATTTTTTATTGACAACTTCCATAATTATAAATAATAATCCATGGTAGTTCCCTCCCCCCTTCTTAATTTATCATACTTCCTAGCATATCCCTGACATGCAACACAATATTTATTTAGTTTATTTATTTAACTTATTTATTTTTGTGGGAGGAATGAGTGAATTCCAGAAAACATTACCTTCTCTTAGGCACATTTTTTTTTTTGCATGACAAGATGCAGCCTGGCCTGGAACTCACTATGTGCACTAAGCAGCCTTGGATTTTGGATTGTTCGGTGTCTGCCTCCAAAGTGTTGCAATTACAGTGTGCTCTCACCATGCTTAACTTAGGCACATTTTCTGTTTTGTCTTTATATTTTATGCCCTTATTTACTTATATTTAAATTAGCATATACGTAGTAGGTTTCACTGTGGCATTTCTGACATAATTTTTTTGCTGATTCTCTTTCCCACTTCTTCCCCTTCTTCCCTCCCCCTTGTACTCTTCTACCCTTCATAGTCTACCCTGTCTCCGTTTTCTCAAAACCTCTTTTTCCAGTCTTGTGATCCCCTTTCTAGTTTCATGACCTATATTCATACTCACATATATGCATATTTATTAAAAATTAAAAGCCAGGAATCACATATGAGAGAGAATAGTGTGGTGTTTATCTTTCTGAGTCTGGGTTACCTCACTTAATATAATAATTTCTAGATGCATATATTTTCCTTTAAATTTCATTTTTATTTTTAGCTGAATAAAATTCACTGTGTATATGTACCACAGTTTCGTTATGTAATCACGTTTTTGAATTGCTCAATTCATGCTGTTGGAGACTGGGGTCCTGTGGCAGCTCCAGTAGGGTTCTCTTGGCCAGCCAGGAGGGAGCTAGTTTCCCTGTTGGTTCCAGCAGCCTGTGGTGCCTTCAACAATAGGTCTTACTTTTTAGTACTGGCAGGTAATCAAGTGCTTTGGCAATGGCCTACATTGTTTTAGGGCCCTCGTGGGTCTCCCTGACAAACAGCTTACTGTGGGGGGCACCCAATAACTGCCTTCATGGTTGGGAGGTAGTTTTAGAGTTGGCTTATACTGCGTAGAAGATCAGACTTCAGGGGCTGAAGGCTCAATGGTTGAAGGCACTTGTTTGCAAAACTTTCTGGCCTGAGTTCAATTCTCCAATGCCATGTAAAGCTGGACATAAAAGGTAGCTCATGCATCTATATTGTTTTTTTTGCAGTGGCATGTGCACATGTGTGTGTGTGTATGCATGCACACGCACACACACACACACACACACACAAATAAATAAATATATATATATATATATATATATATATATATTTTTTTTTTTTTTTTTTTTTTTTTTTGGTTTTTTCAGGTAGGGTCTCACTCTGGTCCAGACTGACCTGGAATTCACTATGTAGTCTCAGGGTGGCCTCGAACTCTCGGCGATCCTCCTACCTCTGCCTCCCGAGTGCTAGGATTAAAGGCGTGCACCACCACGCCCGGCTAAATATATATTTTTAAGATGACATTTCAAAACCAGGCATGGTGACTTGCTTCTGTAACCCCAGCAATTGGAAAGCATAGGCAAAAATATCATGAGTTCAAGGCCAGTCTAGTCTACACAGTGAGACCCTGTCTTGAAAAAGTAGGTGTGTGTGTGTGTGTGTGTGTGTGTGTGTGTGTGTTTGTGTATGTTAGGGTATATCATTTCAGTTTCTTTGACTCCAAGATAACACATAAATTTTATAGTAAGCACACATTTTGTTGGGAATTTATCTGCTGTGGATGAATTTTCCTCTTTTTATAATATGGATCTTGTAATTTACTTGTTCTTTTCTAGTTATGGCACCTAGAACGTATTGCTAGGAGGCTGCATCCTATACACATCCAGATCATAGAGTAGAACTTTGACTTGAATGATGAACAAAAAACCAGCAGTGATTTATGGCAAGGATTGTCATGGCACTAATTAACGAAAGAAGATGTATAAGCAAGATTTCAGCCAAAGCTCCAGTAGTCTTGGGCAATAAAGATACGGCTTTCAGCTGTGTGGATTGGAATGACATTTTTTTTGGAATAATTCAAAGCATACACAACATATTATGGATTCCATGTCTCATAGTTGCTTGTGTTTATCCTGTAGTCAGGGTAATCTTTCTTCTGGCGTTTGGAAGAGGAAAATACCTGTTTTTCTCTATTACATCCTGTCCCAGGCCCCTAAGTTTGTACCAGGTATTGTGTTGGTATGTTGAGAGAGGCATACTGGCACTGCCTGTGAAGGGTATAGTTACCCCTCTGCTGAGCAATAAAGTCATCCAGGGTGGTAAGGGGTTTCCAAGTGGAGATGTAGAAGCGTTCTGTGGAGTCCAGGTCCCCCTCACAGATTGCATGAAGGAATCTCTGAGTGCTCCTCTCTGCATAGGGACCTGTAGAGACTTTCCTTTTTCACACACACATGAGGCAGCGCTTTGGTCTGGGGCTTCCCAGTACTCCATGCTGCAGATGAAACCCAGGGCCTTGTTCATGCTAAGCTCACTCTGCTCTCTACCACTGAGCCACACCTAACACCTCCTTCACCCAAAGCATTGTTGAAAATGAAAACCAGGGACACTTTATGGTAATTGATCTTTTCCATATGAGTTTGGGGAGACTCTAGCATCTCTTACCTCAAACAAACATCTTGTTTCTAATTTCTTTTTATTTTGTTTAGGATTAGGTCGAAGACCTGAAGATCTTTCTGCTAAGCAGCATCGACTTGCTGTAAAGTAAGTTGGAAACATATTCTCAAGCCCTTTGCCTGGAAATATCTAGAGTTTCCTCATTTTTATAATCAATTACATTATATGGGTATAACATTGCTTACGTAATGTGTACACCATAAACTTTTGGACTGTCTCCTTACCTGTGGCTTTTAAAATGGTGAGCAGTGGTTATTCTTTTTAAAAAAATTTTTTTAATTATTTTTTATTTATTTTTTAGAGAGAGAGACAGAGAGAGAGAGGGAGAGGAAGACAGAGATGGGCGCGTCAGCAGTCTCTCAGCTGCTGTGAACGAAACCCAGACGCGTGCGCCCCCTTGTGGGCAAGTGCGGCATTGTGCCCTTGCCTCACTTTGCATATGCCTTAATGTGGGACCTGGAGATTGGAACCGCTGGAGATTGGAACCAGCGTTCTTAGGCTTAGCAGGCAGGCGCCTTAGCCGCTAAGCCATCTTTCCAGCCCTTCTGGTTATTTTTTTTTTTTTTTTTTTTTGGTTTTTCGGGTAGGGTTTCACTCTGGTCCAGGCTGACCTGGAATTAACTATGTAGTCTCAGGGTGGCCTCGAACTCACGATGATCCTCCTACCTCTGCCTCCCAAGTGCTGGGATTCCTTCTGGTTATTCTTATCTGTATATCATATACATGTGTTTGGGTCTAACTGCAGGGCTGAATCTCAGAAGTGGTGTTGTTGGGTCAAAGTGTAGCTGAGCTTCTAATTGTGTGTGATCTGTGAGGTTCTCCTTTAGTAGGTAGGTATGTCTACCCCAGGACTGTCTTAGAAGACATGTGTCTGGAGCTCTTGAGAAACAGGTAATTACCAGTGCATGGCAATATGACTACATTCCCAACATCCTGTAAAGATAGGAAGTAGTGCAGAATAGCTGGCTTTGGGGTGGGAATAGGAGGTTGCTAAAAAGTGGTCTTTGGTCAGTGTAGAAAGGAGGAGAAAAGGGCGTGCTATTAGGGAGGAGGGGGAGGGTCCCCAAAGGAACAGGAGAATAACATTGGTATAGGGATGAAAATGGCATGTGGCATTGGTCACCAGGGTGCACAGAACAGCCATGGCTGGGGGCGGGGGGAGGGATGTGCAACGGCCAACTGTCATGAGCAAGAGAGAGTCCTGGGTGGTTCCTTCAGTAAGAAACTGACACTTGGGTGCAGTGAAGAACTACTGGAATATTCTGATCAATCCGAGCCTTTGCTAAGTACTGTGGAGTTAGAAGCAATGTAAGGCACAGTTTCAGGAACTGGTTAGCAATAGCATTTCAGGAACTCTCCCCACTCAAGTCTGTCCTGCTAGAACAGGCCTCCCCAAGGCCAGTGAAGCAGTAAGAACCATTCTCTCCTGGGTTTTCCCTGCCTGTAACCTGGCTTGTCCGTCAGGACCTGGATGCCAAAGCAGACAGGAGACTGTTAGAGAGCTGGTTTTGTGTGCCCTCTTCAAAGTGGAAATGGTTCCACCATCAGTAGTTTCCTATTTAGTTTGGCACTTGGGATAAGTTTTCCCATTTTAAAGCCTCTCCATCAACTAACAATAGGTCATGTTCCCCCCTGCCTTGTGTTGATTACCTTTGTTTTGTGCTGTAGACAGGGTGATGAGAACATTTCCCCTAGATCCCACCCTCAGTGCCACAGTCATGCTCGCCAGCAGAGGGCAACATGGAGCTCTCACCATCCAACCATCTACCTCGTTGACTTTCCTTTCCCCAACATTTCTCTTAGATGGTTTTGTAGAAAACAGAAAAGGGAAGATCTTGTCATGTATAACGACTTTATAATTTATTTGCACATTAAGTAGAACATGGAAAACTACTCAAATGATTCAATTTTAAAATTTTGCTTACGTTCACAGAGTGAAACCTTCTTTTTTGGAATACTTAAGCTACCATCTCAATTTCTTGAGTGTCATAGCTGGCCCCTGTAATAACTTCAAGGACTATGTAGACTTCATTGAAGGGAGACACATACACATGAAGCTACTGGAAACGAACTGGAAGCAGAGAGGTTTCCACAGCTTGCCAGAACCATCTCCCACTGTAAGTTTTTAGTACCAGGGGTTTATTCACAGGTCCATAGAAGGGGGTTTTGCTCTCAGGGCCAACTCTTAGTAGTGGCTCTTCTAATTTAAAAGCCAGGGTTGGGAGGATAGCTCAGAGACAGAGCTGTTACCTGTCACACATGACAGCCTAACAACAACAGTTTAACAGAAGGCTTGGTCAATAGTCTCTCTGTTCTTCTACAACCTCTACACAGGTATCACAGCACTCCTGTGTTGGAATACTTACTTGGGATCCAGGCACTACTCTCAGGACCTGGTGAATATCCATTCAGTACACCCTAAGGTGTCCTCTCAGACAGGTGCTGTTGCTGTGGCATTTTACAAATAAAACCCCATTGTTACAAAGTTGGAACCTATAGGTCTTTCTTGAAATGTCAGAGGAACTGGGCAAAATCATTCTGTTCTGAGGAATTTCAAAAGCCAACACATCTTAGCCCTGGATCAGACTACATCTGACTCATCCTCAAAGGCTAAGGCTCTTCCATTTCCTGTCTGCAAAGTGGCTTCAGTATTCAGTCACCTGCACAGGATCTGTCATACCCAAAGCCTTGACCTCCTGCTTGGCGACTCAAGCCCATTTCCTGGGCTCTGCTGGTTAAAGTAGTGGAAAGCAAATGCTTAAAACTTTCTGATAGAAACTTATCACATTGTAATGTTACCCATTTCTCTTATATTTTGGATACTAAACCCACCTAACTTTTGTTGGTGGAATATGCTGAAAGAAAATGGATGGATATATCACAGATGATATGTTTGGTCCTACAGGATTAGATAGGTGTTCTGCATCCAGACGCAGCACCTAATTCATCATCAGACTTAGGCCATGCTGAAGAACATAGTGCCCTTCCTGCAGGGAGTCATGCCCTGGAGCTGTTGGAGCAACAGGTTTCTTAAGATGCCCTTACCAAAGCTGTGGTCCTCATACCTGAGTTGATTACATTGGTTTTCCCCATTTCCAGGGAGCTGTTATACACAAGTTGTGCATCACCTTGGTGTCTCTCCTTTTGTTTTTGACACTAACGAAGTCCTTCCCTGTCACCTGCCTTGTTGATGACTGGTTCGTCCATAGAGCAAACTTTCTGATGCGACTTTGCTACTTGTATCTTGTCATGCAAGCCTCGAAGCCCAAGTATTATTTTGCATGGACTTTAGGTAAGTTTGATGGAGTGGCCCTGATGACTGAGGGTAAAGTGACGCTCTGGGATGCCAGAATACTATCTTGATCACCTAATCAAAATAAAGCCCCACCCATAAGGGGTGGCAATTAAGCCAGAATCATTTTTAACTTTCCAACATTGCACACCTCTCTTCCACCCCATACATTTAGTTGTCTGTGATAAAGGAGAAGAGAACCTGGCTGTGGTCACACCCAGCGTCATGAACACATGCCAAGACTTTGAAGCTTCTCTTTCCACCAACCACACTTGGCCATTGAGTACAGTGCAGAAAGTTAGGGAAAATTCCAGAACATTCTGGCTTTCTTTTCATTTTTCTGGGTTATATGTAATATGGGACTTGAAATGAATTAAGTTTACCATCACACATGTCAATTTAGGATATACTTCTTTAAGAAAATGCTGGTGGAGCTTCACGGTTTAGAAAGAAGCTCAGTTCAAGTTTTTTCACTCTTGAAGGTAGAAAATTCAACTCCATTTAGTTTTGTCACACTTTTTTTTCCCTTGTGGTGCACATTGCTAGGTATTAAGGTTTTATCTCTTTCCTTTCAAACAATTTTAGCCTGGAGTTGTTTGAAAGGTTTGCTAAGAGAGCATTGGGCTCTTCTGTGCACTTCCATGGTGGTGAAGGAGGTGGCTAAGATGCCCTGTTTCCTTCCGCCATGGGTATTTAGCTTCTTGGCTGGTGACTTGGCGTCCTGAGTCCACCGATCATTCAACAATTCCGAGTGCTTTGTCTGTTGCCCAGAACATGATTCCGCTTCTCTTAGCCCATGCTTCTGGTTTCAGCTCCAAATTGAACTTTGCAAAACCATACTGTCATTTTTCATTAATTTAACTTTATTGTGATAAAATATGTGATATAAAATTTAATACAATCCAGAGACATTAAGTTTTTCATAATACTGTACCACCATCAAGGCCCATAACTTTTCATCACCCAGACAGAAACTCTGTGCTTACTAAATAGTTCCTTCTGATCCAGGTTTCTTGTCCCTTCCCCTCCCCTTCCCTTCCCTTCCCTTCCCTTCCCTTCCCTTCCCTTCCCTTCCCTTCCTTCCTTCCCTTCCTTCCCCCCCCTCCCCTTCCCCCTTTTCCTTTCCTCCCCTTCCTTCCTTTCCCTCCCCCTTCCTTTTCTTCCCTCCCCTTCCTTTCCCCTCCCCTTCCCTTCCCCTTCCCCTTTTTCTTCCCTCCCCTTCCTTTCCCCTCCCCTTCCCTTCCCCTTCCCCTTTTCCTTCTCTCCCCTTCCTTTCCTTTCCTTTCCTTTCCTTTCCTTTCCTTTCCTTTCCTTTCCTTTCCTTTCCTTTCCTTTCCTTTCCTTTCCTTTCCCTTCCTTCCCTTCCCTTCCCTTCCTTCCCTTCCTTCCCTTCCCTTCCCTTCCCTTCCCTTCCCTTCCTTCCCTTCCCTTCCCTTCCCTTCCCTTCCCTTCCCTTCCCTTCCCTTCCCTTCCCTTCCCTTCCCTTCACTGTCTGTTCTGTTCCATTCCTTTCCTCCCCTCTCCCATCCCGTTCCCCTCCCCACTCTCTTTTCCTTTCTCTCTTTCTCTTTTTCCCTCCTTCCATTCTTCTCATTTTCTTCTGCCCTCTTATCCTATTGTGTCTTACTCTGTAGTCCAGTCTAGCCCCAAACTGTCAGTAATCCTCCTGCCTCAGCCTCCTGAGTGCTGGGATCACAGGCATGTGCCACCACACCCAGCTCAGGTAAATTTTAACAGCTAAAATGTTTATGTGCAAATTCAGCCTGATGCATCATTTCCCTAACATTAGAACAGAGAGCTCTGCCTTGGAACTTCCTTAAAATCTCGGGTGTGGCATTTTGCTTCTGGTTACTTTCAGTTTAATTCTGGGTGGGGGTGATGTTTGTTGAGCATCAGGCCTTGTGCTAGGAGGAATTCAAGTCTGGGTATGATGTCTTCCCCAGTCCAGAGTGTGACACGGTGGGAGAGCACAGACATGTCCGTAATCTGCAAGATGTAGCAAGAGCTGCCCCAGGGGCCAGTGTACAGAAATGATGATAAATGACAACATCCTCCAGAGGTCTTCTCTCCCATTCCTTGTCCCGCCAGTGCTTTGTTATTTGAAAGTGACAATGCCTTTGATAGCACGTCAGTGCACCTGGGGTGGTGGGAACTCTTGAAACCTTGGGCCTGTTTTTCTGTGTGGAATAGTTAATACTGTTTCCTTGTCTAACCTGAGTATGAGCACCTTGTCTGTGTGTGCACACACATGCATGTGGTAGAGAGGATGAGAATGTGTCTTCCTTTATTTTACTACATTTTTTCTTTTCACTTACCTTGCATTTTGCTTTCTCTCTCTCTCTCTGCTCTTGCTCCTCCTTTGCATCCCAGGGCTTAAGGGACAGCCTGGGACTAACCAGCTCCTGGTTTAAGGAGGAAAGAAAGTTTATTCTGTGACCTCATATGAGAGTCTGACAGGTGGGTTGTGCTTTTGGGGCCTGGATTGAAGTAACAGCGAACTTGGGTATCATTCTACCCCGGTGAACTCCTCAGACATTTTAAGTGCCAACAAGACTCTGTGGAGAACTTTCTTTGTGGACCTTGAGAGCTTTTTTCCTTTTCCAGCTTCTCTTTTCTTGGTGGTGTGTGTGTGTGTGTGTGTGTGTGTGTGTGTGTTACTTCAGTGGAAACACTTCATTAATTTGATAGTCTCGATTTGAAGTTGGTTCCAGTTTAGATGGCATGGGCTGGTCTGAAATTAACCTTTGTATTATTTATGAATAAAGAAGCAATGAATAGTCTATCAGGGAATATTTAAACTGCTTAACCGAATAATTGTTTTATCCAGCTCTTTAAAACACCATTTACATATAATTGATGTACTAATTATACATGATTATAAATTTAATCCCTAAAGCTGGTCTCTCCATGCATCTCAGCTGTGCTGGGCTGTGTTAGGCTAGCTAGAGTTACTGTTTATATTGAAATAATAAACTATTTTCTGTGGAGTTAGCATACAATTCTGAGTATTTCCCCCACTCATCAGTATCAATTAGCCATTGAAGCTCAGGCTGTTCTGAGATCTCGCACCCCAGCAGATGGCACTCTACTGTGACAGGTTAGAACTAGGGAGAGTACAAGGAAAGCCAGCTTTGGATTAGTACACTCAGAAGATCTGGCTTCTTGGGGACATGATGGAATATTGGACAACCTACTGCAGAATGTACTATGTATACCAGGGAATTCTGCGGGTCCAAATGGGGTGATTCTGAGAGTCATTCTTTCCGATCATTCAGTTGTCTGGCAGGGTGGCTCTTAGCTGTTTAGACTGTGGCATCAGTTCTGGTGTTGTGGACCATTGGAGTGGTCTTCACACTGACCTGACATCTGTAGCCCCAGTGCCCTTCACAGCCCAGCTAGGGAGGCCATGATAATAATAAGGATTGCTGATAGATCCCCAGCATTCTCCTGGGTCAGGCAGTGTGTTATTCAGCACAGCTCAATAGTCCTTTAAAATAGGTGCCATTTTATATCTATTTTACACGTGCAGAATAAGTTTCTCGCAGTTAGATGCCTCTCCCAAGGCTTTGCATTAATGCACTGCTGAGCTCGCCCTTACTGGCTCTCTTAACACTGCTGTGAAGATCAACACTGCAGGGTGTTGGCTATAGAGAGCTGGAAAGGTGGTGTGATGGCCGATCCTGATGGTCAGCCCGAGTGGACTGGGAAGCTCCTGGGTTGGTAAAGCTCACATCCGGGCTCCCTTGTGAGGACATTTCTGGAGACAGTTAGCTGAGGAAGGCCAGCCCTTCAGGTGAGCAGCACCATCCCTGGAACTGAGGGCCTGGAGGGAATAAAGGGGGAAAAGGAGGCAGACAGCACAGCCTCCTTCCATTCTTCTCATTTTCTTCTGCCCTCTTATCCTATTGTGTCTTGCTCTGTAGTCCAGTCTAGCCCCAAACTGTCAGTAATCCTCCTGCCTCAGCCTCCTGAGTGCTGGGATCACAGGCATGTGCCACCACACCCGGCTCAGGTAAATTTTAACAGCTAAAATGTTTATGTGCAAATTCAGCCTGATGCATCATTTCCCTAACATTAGAACAGAGAACTCAGCCTTGGAACTTCCTTAAAATCTCGGGTGTGGCATTTTGCTTCTGGTTACTTTCAGTTTAATTCTGGGTGGGGGTGATGTTTGTTGAGCATCAGGTCTTGTGCTAGGAGGAATTCAAGTCTGGGTATGATGTCTTCCCCAGTCCAGAGTGTGACATGGTGGGAGAGCACAGACATGTCCGCAATCTGCAAGATGTAGCAAGAGCTGCCCCAGGGGCCAGTGTACAGAAATGATGATAAATGACAACATCCTCCAGAGGTCTTCTCTCCCATTCCTTGTCCCGCCAGTGCTTTGTTATTTGAAAGTGACAATGCCTTTGATAGCACGTCAGTGCACCTGGGGTGGTGGGAACTCTTGAAACCTTGGGCCTGTTTTTCTGTGTGGAATAGTTAATACTGTTTCCTTGTCTAACCTGAGTATGAGCACCTTGTCTGTGTGTGCACACACATGCATGTGGTAGAGAGGATGAGAATGTGTCTTCCTTTATTTTACTACATTTTTTCTTTTCACTTACCTTGCATTTTGCTTTCTCTCTCTCTCTCTCTGCTCTTGCTCCTCCTTTGCATCCCAGGGCTTAAGGGACAGCCTGGGACTAACCAGCTCCTGGTTTAAGGAGGAAAGAAAGTTTATTCTGTGACCTCATATGAGAGTCTGACAGGTGGGTTGTGCTTTTGGGGCCTGGATTGAAGTAACAGCGAACTTGGGTATCATTCTACCCCGGTGAACTCCTCAGACATTTTAAGTGCCAACAAGACTCTGTGGAGAACTTTCTTTGTGGACCTTGAGAGCTTTTTTCCTTTTCCAGCTTCTCTTCTCTTTTCATGGTGTGTGTGTGTGTGTGTGTGTGTGTGTGTGTGTGTTACTTCAATGGAAACACTTCATTAATTTGATAGTCTCGATTTGAAGTTGGTTCCAGTTTAGATGGCATGGGCTGGTCTGAAATTAACCTTTGTATTATTTATGAATAAAGAAGCAATGAATAGTCTATCAGGGAATATTTAAACTGCTTAACCGAATAATTGTTTTATCCAGCTCTTTAAAACACCATTTACATATAATTGATGTACTAATTATACATGATTATAAATTTAATCCCTAAAGCTGGTCTCTCCATGCATCTCAGCTGTGCTGGGCTGTGTTAGGCTAGCTAGAGTTACTGTTTATATTGAAATAATAAACTATTTTCTGTGGAGTTAGCATACAATTCTGAGTATTTCCCCCACTCATCAGTATCAATTAGCCATTGAAGCTCAGGCTGTTCTGAGATCTCGCACCCCAGCAGATGGCACTCTACTGTGACAGGTTAGAACTAGGGAGAGTACAAGGAAAGCCAGCTTTGGATTAGTACACTCAGAAGATCTGGCTTCTTGGGGACATGATGGAATATTGGACGACCTACTGCAGAATGTACTATGTATACCAGGGAATTCTGCGGGTCCAAATGGGGTGATTCTGAGAGTCATTCTTTCCGATCATTCAGTTGTCTGGCAGGGTGGCTCTTAGCTGTTTAGACTGTGGCATCAGTTCTGGTGTTGTGGACCATTGGAGTGGTCTTCACACTGACCTGACATCTGTAGCCCCAGTGCCCTTCACAGCCCAGCTAGGGAGGCCATGATAATAATAAGGGCTGCTGATAGATCCCCAGCGTTCTCCTGGGTCAGGCAGTGTGTTATTCAGCACAGCTCAACAGTCCTTTAAAATAGGTGCCACTTTATATCTATTTTATACGTGCAGAATAAGTTTCTTGCAGTTAGATGCCTCTCCCAAGGCTTTGCATTAATGCAGTGCTGAGCTCGCCCTTACTGGCTCTCTTAACACTGCTGTGAAGATCAACACTGCAGGGTGTTGGCTATAGAGAGCTGGAAAGGTGGTGTGATGGCCGATCCTGATGGTCAGCCCGAGTGGACTGGGAAGCTCCTGGGTTGGTAAAGCTCACATCCGGGCTCCCTTGTGAGGACATTTCTGGAGACAGTTAGCTGAGGAAGGCCAGCCCTTCAGGTGAGCAGCACCATCCCTGGAACTGAGGGCCTGGAGGGAATAAAGGGGGAAAAGGAGGCAGACAGCACAGGCATGCTTGCTCTCTGCTTTCTGGGCGTAGTGATGGGGGCTGCTCTCTTAAGGACTTGATTTGAGGTGAAATGTTCCCTGTAGGAGTCATGTTGTTGTGGTTCAGTAAAGTAAATAAATAAAGGTGGAAGCAAGAGATTTTAGGTTTTTTTTTTCTTTTTTTTTTTTTTTTCTTTTGTGATAGAGCTTCTCTATATAGCTTGAGCTGGCCTTGAACTCACTATGTAGCCAGGCTGGCCTTGAACTCATGGTCCTCCTGGATCTACCTTTTGGGTGCTGGGATTACAGGTGTGTGTCCTCCATGTGGTGATGGCATATTGATCATTGGATCCATGTGTGACTTCAGTTGCAACTGATTTGGGCTCTCTTCCTTGTCTTGGGTTTTAAACTTTCCTTAACTACATCTTGGTATAGCCGTCTGATACCCTACTGGACCCTCACATGCAACAGGCCTGGGGTAAGCTTCCCTTTCCTTCCGGAGCCAGGTCTCCTCTCCCGAGTAGGGGTGTCTCCCCATTAACACCTGTGATGATCCAGCTTTATTGTCCACTTGATGGGATTTAGAATCACTTGGGGACATCTGAGAGGGCATTTCCAGAGAAGTTTGAGGTGGGAAGACCCATCCAGAATGAAGGTGGAACCAGTCAAGGGCCAACGATCCTGGACTGATTTATAAAAGGAGAGAGTGTAGAACCAGCATTCACTTCTCTCTCTCTGCTCCCTGACAGCAGATGCCATGTGATCAGCCACCTCATTCTTTCTGCTCTGCCTTCCCTGCCATAATCCATTGAACCCTCACACTGTGACCCAAAGCCCATCTTTCCTCCCTTTCTTCCTTAGGTTGCTTTTGCACAGCAATGAGAAAAGTAATAAAATGCCCTCAGTCTTTAGGGACAACTCTTGGTCCTCTAATGAGTCCCTGGTTCTTCTAGTGTCTGCTTCTCTTCTGCCCCTAATTTCATGTCTTCACTAACTTCTACTGCTAACTTCTTCATCTTTTGTCTTCACCTTTCATTGATTCTCCTTTTTCTATTCTATAAACATTCAGCACTGTGTCTCTTAGGAAGTGCTTACTAAAGGTGAAGGAACAAGTAAATAAAAGTCAAGGTTACAAAACAGCCACGTCCATATTTCTGGTTCAAACCCACACTGAGTCCTTCATGTGCTTTTGGTTCCTTTTCCAAGGACCTGCCATGTATCCTTCAATGTTGAAACTAGGCAAAAATTTGTAATCTTTTCAAGCAGCGATATGACTTTTGCCCTATTCCCTGATGTATTGTTTTAAAAACCACAGCTGATGCCGTGAATAATGCAGCCGGCTTTGGGTTCAGTGGGTTGGACAAAGATGGAAAGTCCTGCTGGGACCTGCTCTCTAACCTAAACATCTGGAAAATCGAGGTGAGTGTGCAGCTTCCAGAAAAGCATCTTCCAGAGTGAATAGAGCAAATACTTGACTCTGAGTGTGACTCTCGGAAGTCTTTCCTCGATATCTGAGGACAGGGGCACTGGGAATGCTAGGCCCCCGCACCTTTCCTCCTACTTTGCCTTCCAGATTATTCTTTCTTCTTCTTCCTCCTTCATCTTTTCTTCCTCCTTCCCTCTCCTGTTCCCTACTCTTCTTCCTCTTCATAATCTACTTTATTTATTTATTTGACAGAGAGAGAGGGAGCAAGAGAAAGAGAGAGAGAGAGAGAGAGAGAGAGAGAATGGGCGTGCCAGGGCCTCTAGCCACTGCAAACGAATTCCAGATGTGTGCGCCCCCTTTGCATCTGGCTAATGTGAGTCCTGGGGAATCGAACCTGGGTCCTTTGGTTTTGTAGGCAAATGCCTTAACCACTAAGCCATCCCTCCAGCCCTCATAATCTACTTTATTGATAGTTTAAATTATTCAGGGAAGAAAAAGAATCTGAAGAAGAGCCAGGAAAATCCCTATTGCTTATGTTCCTGTACTTGAACCCTGAAGTGTGAGTGTCACTTTCCCTTGTTCACATTCTCCTTGGATTTCAGCCCAGTGTGCAGACTGAGGCTCCAGCATTTAGATTTCACTGTGGCAGGGCTTTCTGTGGTTACTCTGAAAACATTTGAATCTATTTGCTTTTGAGAGCGATTGTCATGGCACACAACTTTTAGGCCTCTAGGATGGTGTGGCTTTTCTCTTCTCATCGTTATTCTTTTGCCACAGTTCTCTTTGGATCTTTAGCACCATGGATGGTCTCAGTGAGGCCATGTCATCTTGCTCTGCTTTGTTTTGTGGGCACTGGCATGGACATGATGCCAGGTTACAGATCCCTTCTTCCTTGCAGCAGTTGGAGGAAGGGTGCCATTCTTAGCAGAGAGAGGTGTCTGGCCTCAGAGTTTGGGGCAGAGGGGGTTGGTTGGAGAGCAGGAAGCCAGGGAGACTGACCACCTTCTACTTCTGTTTGTGGAAACCAGACCAAAAGGAGCCACTGAGGAAGCCTCCACTTTCTTGAGTCCTTGTGCATTTGGCCGGTCTCCAGTGGGAGCTGCTCAGGTTGATGGGAGGATTAGATATTTTTCCTTGTCCTTGTTCTTCCTTTCCTCCTCCTCTTCCTTCCTCTTGCTCCTTACCTTCTTCTTCTTCCTTTTCCTCTCCTCTTTTCTTCTCCCTTCTCTTCCACCTGTTCCATTTCTTCTTTTTCTCCTCCTCTTCTTCTCTTTCTCTGTTTTCTCCTCTCTTACTCTCCTCATTTCTCCCCTTTATCTTCTCCTCCCTCCTCATCATCTTCTTCTCCCTCACCCTTCCTCCTTCTCTTCCTCCCATTGTTACAGGCATAAGGAAATAGAAGCAGTTTATACCCATTACTTAATGAAATTGCATCATACATCTTATTTAAATTCACAGTGCTTTTTGGCTCCTCAGGCCAGTCAGATTCCATAAATCCTGAGCCCCACTGTGGGAAACCACCAATGTTTGGGTGATTCTAAAGGATCCAGAGAATTTCGGGGGTACAAAACACCCTGGAAGATGTAGTAAGAAAAGAGCCCAAACCTAGACCTGGCTCTGAGTAAGCAATGATGCTGTGCGTTTTGATTGCCTCTTATGAATCAAATGATGGTTCCTCATCACAGTAAGCCATCCCTCAGATGGACAAGATCCAGAGTCTGTGACAACCCTTAATGCGTTTGGAAGCATACTTTTCTATATAGATGACAAACGAAGCCTGAGTGTGTAAGGACTGCTCCCCTTTCTTCACACTCGTGGACTGCAGGTCAGTGCCCTTCAGAGTAGTCCCTCCTTGCTTGTGGTTACCCATGAGTGTACCTCAGATGTGTTCAAAAGACAGAGCCCTTCCACTGCAGGCATGTGCTCTGGGACAAGGGCTACTAGGTTATATATTTATCATAAAAGAAAATGAGAAGGAGATCATACTTTTTTTGAGGTAGGGTCTCACTCTTTTTCAGGCTGACCTGGAATTCACTATGTAGTCCCAGGGTGGCCTTGAACTCACAGCTACCCTCCTGCCTCTGCTGCCCAAGTGCTGGGATTAAAGGTGTGCACCACCATGCCTGATGGAGATCATATTTTTATTGCATTTGATGTGGGGTAAGAGCCAGAGACAAACAAGGACATCTGGTTCAATTATGGCACCTTGAAGATACACTTACTGCATTTTATTAGCTATGCAAATGTGGACAAATAAAACCTCTTAGGATTTTGAAGTAAAAACTCAGAAGAAATAGCAGATCTATACCTATCATGTGTTATAATAGATTTATACCTATCATGGATCATAATAAATCTGTACCTATCACGTGTCATCCTACTGTCATCTGTTTATCATTCATTCATCTATCTATCTGTCTTCCATCTGCTCTCTCTCTCTCTCTTCCAGTCTCTCCCTTCCTTTCAGACATAATGCATTTAGGTATATATGTGTGGCCTATCCAAGAATGTCTTATGGCTGAAGAAACTTTTGGAAAAGGTGCCTTCTTTAGGAATTGTGATTCTCATGTTTGCTTCATGCTTTTAACCACCAGCTTTAAGGTGGTGTTTTTTTAATGTGTGTGTTTGTGTGTGTGTGTGTATGTGTGTGTTTGTGCAGTATGTTTTGTGTAGTTTCTATGTACATGTATTTGCAAATGTGTACACATCCAGAGGAGAACATAAGGTGCTGTCCTCTATCATTCTTCTATATTGTTTCCCTGAGATGGAGTCTCTCACTGAACATGGAGCTTGTCTCTGTCTGAACCCCCTCACAGAACTGGGGTTACATGCATGTGATGCTATGTTGTAGTCAGCTGCACATTGCTGGGATGGACATCCAAACCAGGCCCAGTTGATGGGAGGATGGGTTTATGTCAGCTTACAGAGCCAGGGGAAGTTCCATCATGGTGGAAGAGGCTGGTCCCTTTCACTGATCCAAGCAGAAAACCAACACCAGCCAGTACCACAGGCAAGCACAAAGGGACAGCCAACAGCAGGGACCCAGCAGAGCTCAGACCTCTTTGCATACCTTTACACTGTAAATCAGATCTGTCCCCCAAATATCTTAGGGCTGAACCCCAGGAACTGTCCTCAGTGACACCTCTTTCAACCAGGTGGCTGGAAATCCAAGTTTTAATAGAACACCTGAGTCTACTGGGGGGGGTGTACATTCAAACTACCACAGGCCACATCCTTTTTGTCTATGTGCTAGGGATTGAACTCATACTGACTCAGGCCTTTATGCTTGTGCTACAAGCAGTATTACCTGCTGGGCCATCTTCTCACCGCCCCCCCTTTTTTTGAGTGGGAAAACCCAATTGTGGTAGTATTTGGGGATGTCTTTCTCAGTGATTGACAAACTTATGTAACTGCCAGTTGGATAAGCTTTCTTTGGTTTCTTTTCTGAATTGTGATCCCTTCATGCATAAACTCTCTTATTATTCCAGACACAACTAGATACATTTGGAGCTGTGTAGTTATTTATATAATTAGCTGCTCAAGACTGACCTACTTTGTACATGGTTACATAATGTGAAGATGATGATTTCACTTAAACTATTTTAAATTCACATGATTAAGCTTTTCCTGTGGTCAATCTTCTTTTAGAGTAGTTACTTTTAAAGTTAAGTTGACTTCAACTTTATAAAATCATAGGGGAAGGGAAAGCTACAAAACTGTATGTATGTTGCTGTAATGTGAAAATTTAAGGAGAATAGAGAGTCCCCAGTCCAATTTTTAGTCTCGAGTCTTATAAATGCCAGAAAACATCACGGTGATGGAACAGCAATAAACTTGGCTTTGAGTCATCCCTTTTGAAATCCTGCATGGAATCCTCCACCAAGGAAGTTCTGGGAGGACACTGCATTACTTGGAGTGTTTCTGAAGCTAATAGTAGGCGTTGTTTTCTTCTTTCTAGACTGCCACGAATTTCAAAGTATACTTAGAAAACTGGAATATTCAGACATCAACTTGGCTAAAAGGGTAAGGGATATGAGAACAACCTCATTACCTATAGCCTGGGTTACACTTAGACGGGACTGGGTAGGTGAGCAGCAGCATCGTCTGCCAGTCATAATGACATCTGACATTTTAGTATTCACATCTAGGCCTTGTAAAGACAAAAGTTGAAACAGCGATTTGAGAAGGTTCTGTTGTAACATGTATTTTACCTCATAATACTGCCATTACTGCGTATTAAACCTCACATCTTCCATGTCAATCTTGTGGGCTGCCGGTAGTCATATGATCCTCTTTTCAAGGCTGAAGGAAGTGAAACACAGAGAGGTTGTATAACTTGCTCAAAGGCACACAGCTATTGAGTGATGGATATAAGCCCAAATGGTCTGTCTCCAGAACTGGGTACCTGACCTCTGCGCAATTCGCCTTGATGCCTAGTGGGGACTAGTTCTCAGAGATTAGCAAGTCAGGGTCAGTGTCAAATCTCCAAGGAGTTCTTTATGGTAAATCTCCAGTGAATGCTTTATGGTGATGCAGATATTTATGCTTTTTGGATCTGCATTTTTGTTGATCTTTCTCTGTTCTGTTTCCCTGTGTTCTGAACTGAGAAGCATTACATATGCAACTAATACTGTACTGAAGTAATACTGGAGTAACAAACTCTTCTAGTGAATGTGTCTATCACAACAAGTGCAGGGAGAGTATAAACAGAACGCTGTGCTTTTCATAAGGAGAGTCTCTCATGGGTCACAGTACTGGAGCAAAAGGAGAGACAGTGTACAGTGCTTCTTCAAAGTAAGCTTATGCAATCCTTTCTGGAAAGTTGTCTGGCCAAGTAGTTTTTGAAATTCTGGTCTAAACATTATTGCTTTTAATTAGTATTACAAAGAATTTTTATCACCAATATTTATTTCTTTGTATTGAGTAATCCCTATGTATTAAGAGTTTTTAGTCTAAGATAACAGAACACACCTGTCTGAAAATAATGAATGAGGAATTTTCTTAAACATTTTTAAGAAATGAGGTGGGCATGGTGGCACATGCCTTTAATCCCAGCACTTGCAGGGAGAGGTAAGAGGATCACCGTGAGTTTGCAGCCAGCCTGGGACTACAAAGTAATTTCCAGGTCAGCCTGGGCTAGGATGAGACCCTGCCTCAGAAAAAAAACAAAAAGAAGATATTTTAAAGAAATGAAGCATTACATTCATTCAAAAAGATGTGGGTTTGAGAAGCAGATATAGTCTACCGACTCCTTGTCTGAAAAGAAATAGGATGACAAGTTCTAGGCCTGTGATTACCTCCCCTTTCTTTCCCTCTACTCAGAGGGAACTGTAACCATTAATATGTGCAGAAATTGGTTACTTTGAACCACCAGGGAGGAATTCGTGAAACTGCCTGAATTTCTCGTTTCATTTTCTGTTTGGAGCTCATCACTTACTAAATCATATAGTAGCTTCCTTAGTCTGACAATTGCAGTTCATAGATGAATTTGGGGAAGAAATTCAGTATGTTTTGTGTGTGTGTTTGTGTGTGTGTGTGTGTGGTGGTTTGAATATAAATGCATGTCCCCCATAGCCTTAGGTATTTTTGATTAAACTTAATCCCACTTAGTCTTCAGCAGGTGCCACCTGCTGGAGGTGGTTTGTCACTAGGGGCAGATCTTACATCCAGCTCTACTAGGTTTGTTCTGAGCCAGCCTGAGCTCTGGCTGTTCATGCTTGCTAGTGTTGGCTTCTCTCTCTCTCTCTCTCTGTCTGTTGTGGATGTATGCTGAAGTGAGCCAGCTTCTTCTACCACGATGAAGCTTCCCCTGGAGTCTGTAAACCTGAAACAAACCATTTCTTGCCCATATGCTGCTTCTGGTCAGGTATTTGTCCCAGCAATGAGAAAATAGCTGCAGCGGTGTGTGTAGTGTGTGTGATGTGATGTGTGTAGTATATACATGCCTGTGTATGCAGATGTGTGTGCACACATGCAGAGGCCAGAGGAGAACATCTGATGTCCTGTGTTGCTTTTTTGTGTATTTCCTTGAGAAGGAGTCACTAACTGAACCTGAGCTGCCATTTTGGGGCCAGCACCTTAACCACTGAGCCAACTCTCCAGCCCTTGAGCTGCCATTTTTGGTCAGACTGGCTGACCTTGAGCCCTAGTGATTATCCCATCTCTGCTTCCCACAGAACCGGGGCCATAGGCATGTGTGGTCATACCCAGTTTCTCCATGAATGCTGGGGCTAGAACTTGGGACCTGTCAGGCCATCATGCAGAAGTGCAAGCGCTCTTATTTGCTGAGCTGTTTCCCTGGCTCTGACGGCTTCAATAACAACCAAAGAGCCAGAGATCTTCAGGTGTTTGCTGCTGCTCACCTCTCCTGACAAGCCCCTGACGAGGGTCAGGCAGTCATCCTATCGCATGACCTAAGGACTTCAGTGTGTTATGACGCAGAGAAGCAGGTGTAGCTGGAAGTGTCCAGTGTGTTTACCTGAGGCTCCTCAGTTCTTCCTCTCTTCACAGCGTGTGCTATGAGCGGGTTCAGTGGCGCCCTACAGTGGTCACCTTCATGTTGTCTGCTCTGTGGCATGGTGTCTACCCTGGATACTACTTCACCTTCTTAACTGGCATCCCTGTCACACTGGCAGCTAGAGCGGTAAGCTTCCTTGCCTGTAGAATTGTCTGTAGGATCTTTTCTTTATCTTTAAAATATGTTTTATTTATTTATTTATCTGAGAGAGAGAAAGAGGCAGAGACAGAGAGAGAATGAGCACACCAGGGCCTCTAGCCACTGCAAAAGAACTGCAAATGCATGTGCCCCCTTGTGCATCTGGCTTATGTAGATCCTGGGGAATCGAACCAGAGTCCTTTGGCTTTGAAGGCAAACACTTTAACTGCTAAGTCATCTCTCCAGCCCTGTAGGGTCTTTACTTTTAAATATCAATTGTGTGTGTGTATGGGTACACCAAGATCTCTTGCTATTGCAAACAAATATTTGTCTGGCTTTATGTAGGTGGCTGAAGAATTGAACCCAGGCTGGCAGGCTTTGCAAGGAAGTGCCTCTTAACTGCTGAGTCATTGATCTTTTCTCTAACAGCCTGATGTGTGTTTGTTGTTATCTTTTAGGTTGTAGCAAGAGTTGGTGGTGAAGGTTGGTGAGAATGATATTTTGATGGAGTGTGATTTGTATCAGGAATACTTTTTTTTCATGGAAATGATATTTTGAAAAATCAAAAGACACATAAAGGTCTTCCTATTAGAGAAATCCTTCAATCCTTCAATGTATAGGAACTTAAGGTCATTCTAAAGATGACTAACCATTTTCTTTTCATTGGATTTTCAGAAGGTTTCATGAACAGGAACTTTAGGAGCAATATTTACTACTTTGAGAAATGAACAAAATTTTTAATCATTAAAGATTGAATAAACATCATGTAACTACAGATGATAGTGGTTATTAATTAATGTAGGCTATGTTGGACTTCAGTTTGCTTATATATACCCTGCTTCATTTCTCATGTTTGTATCCTAAGGCTAGAAATGATTGGCAGTCTGGGAGCAGCCAGCAAGACAGCATCTCTGGAATTGTGTCCATCAGAGAGGGATCTACCTCTTGTCTGATCCAGTCAACTTAGTTTGTATGCAATTGCTTGTGAATCCATACATTTTATTCTTCAAGGGTTTCTGAGGAGCCTTTGGTTTGTGCTTCCTTTGTCATAAACAAGGAATGGGAAAGGGTACTGTCTTCACACAGATGAACATGTATAGAGACACTTGGAATTCAGAGGCTTCATGGCTAAGTACAGAGTTTTGTACTTACTTTGCATTCATTCTTTAATCATGATGACAGTCTTCCTTATTTCACATGCCAGGAGGTTTTAATGGCATTTGTTGCACTGTATTTTAGATGTGAACCTTGCTGTTTACTCATTCTGCAGTGCATTTGATTTATGAATATTTCAAGATCATGGCCATATGCCAATCAGTGTGCTAGGTACCTGGCTGCCACAGTGACTGAGATAAGTGCCACTCCACTGAAGGGTTCCTATTCAGTTAGATGGAAGTGTACTGGATTCTGTATGTGAACAGAGTGAAATATTTACTGCTATTCATGCTAAGTAAAAAGTTCTAAAAAATAATGCATATCTTAACACATTTGTACATGGGAAACAGGGAAGGCATTTTCTTTTCTCCCATTAACATACATACTCAGCTATGAAAGGGCTGAAGAACAGATGGCCAGAGCAAACAAATAATAGTCAGAGCTCTGTGTAATATATTCAGAGTACCATCCCTTTACTATCTCTACTTCTGTGGTCTCAACTGGCTTTAGTTTTTGTAGATCATTTTTCATAGAGTAAGTTAGGTAAGGAATGAATAGGGCAAGATGGATGAACAGAACTTTTTTTTTTTTTTTAACTCTGCTTCATGAACTTTAGGCCCTGGAAGTTAGCTAATAAAATCTCTCTGTTGCTGAAGCATGAACTGTCCTGAGGAAGGGAGTGCTGAGGAAAGGGGTTGTTTGCCAAAGTTTCCTGCCTCTGGCTGAAGTGCTGGTAAACCAGCCCATTGTTTGCAGCTCAGCCTTTGAAATTTCCTTCTGGACATTAGATGCCTTTCTGAATTGCAAGTTTAGTTACATGTGGCAAAATACCCACAAATTAGTGTATTCTTAGACCTTTCTGATTTCTTGCTTGTTTTTTGGTTGGGGTGATGAAATGCGGGACATCAGTGGAGCCCAAGCTGGCCTCAAACTCCCTGTGTAGTTGAGGATGACCGTGGATTCCTCATTGTCTGTTTGCATTGCCCATGTGCCAGGATTATAGACAGGCATTGTCACGCCTGGCTGCTCATTCAGTTCAGAGAATTGTCTCTTCACCCACGTATCAGTTTCGTCGTTTGTAAAGTGGGAATGACATTATTTATATGGTGTGGATTATTGGAAGAAATGGGCCTTGGAAAAGCATTAGTACAGACTTGGCACACAGTAAGCTCTCAATTGATGATAATATTTGCACCAGCATTACCCACAGGAAATGGTTAGGAAACAGATTTATTTATAATAGCGTGCACCACAAAGTTGCTTATAATAGCAAAACAGGAGTAGGAAAACAAGTTAACTTTTCTATAATCACTTTAAATTTACATCATAGATTAGTATTAACTGATGTGGAAAAACAGCTATGATAGATTACAGAGTGAAAAAATAGGCTAAAAATATATTGATGCCAATTACAAATAAATGTGGAGGCATACATAAGAAAAGTTTTGTAGGGCAGGGTGTCACATTCTTAAACAGATGTTAAGAAAGAAAAAAAGCCAGGTGTGGTGGCTTGTAACTTTAATTTCAGCATGCAGGAATCTGAAATAGAATCACTGTGAGTTAGAGACCAGCCTAAATTCCAGAGTAAGTTCCAGGTTGGCCAGGGTTAGAGTGAGATCCTGCCTCAAAATGCCAAAAAATAAGTTTTGAAAATAATAAATAAATAAATAAACTTATTTGTCTTTTAAACCTGTTTTCAACAGTGAACTTGCATTTTTTTAAAAAAGAAAAGTCCATATGGTATTTTTGGTTGAAAACAGAACTTAGGTAGCTGGTAATTTTCTGCAGCCCATGTTCTGTGGTCTAGCCTGTGGGAAGGATAGAAGTTACTTTGATCTTCATTCCTGTTTCCCCCTTTGCTGTCATTGGCTCGCAGGTGAGAAATACCTACAGACATCACTTCCTTTCTTCAAAAGTTCTCAAAGCTGTCTATGATGTGGTCACCTGGGCTGTCACTCAGCTGGCTATCTCTTACACCGCAGCACCCTTTGTTATGTTGGCAGTTGAGCCAACCATCAGTTTCTACAAGTAAGTCTCCACTGCTCTCAGCTGATGCTTTGAGCTTGTCTTCTGTGCTTGACCAGGAATTGGTAAACGGAATCAATACACTGAGACTGTAAATGTGAGGAAGTGGCAACCTCAGAGATATCAACATACAAACATCAATGCCTACGACAAAGGTTGACAGGATTCCTAATGTCATGAGCAGGCTATCATGGCATTGCATTTGAAAGGGATGGACAAAGATTAAAAATTCAAGGGTGCATGGGGCATGGTGGTGCCCACTTATAATCTCAGTACTTGGAAGGCAGAAATAGGAGAATCAGGAGTTCAAAGCCAGCCTGGACTATATAAAGAATTCCAGGCTAATCTCTACCATCTGCTCAGAGCACATGAGAAACTGCAAGGAAGTGGCAACATCAGTATTGCTCCCACTGCTAGCCTGACAGCCAGCTCCAGGGAAATGACGATGGACACTGTGGTCAATCACAATACGTCGATCAGAAACTCAGAGGCTACAGACAGCTCAGCACTAAACCAGACTGCTGACAGACCTGCTAAGGCTCAAGGACATTGCACAAGAAGGATGGGAAGATTGTAAGAGCAACAGGGCGGGTAGAAATATCCTGAGACACAGTCCTGCCTCCACAGCGACTGACTGGGGCCTTAATTACCTAAGTAAACACCAACTACCCTACTGAGGAGAGTCGTCAGGGAAAGTGGGGCCAGGGGACAGGGAATAAAAGACTACAACCTTTGTAAACAACAAAGAAAGAATATAACCTAATGGGAATATGACCAATATGACATATGTTCATACTGTAAAGTTCATAATAATAAAAACAATTATTTAAAAAAATTCCAGGCTAGCCTAGGAAACCTTGTCTCAAGAAAAGGAAAAGGGAGGGATAGGGATGAGGAAGAGGAGGAGGGCTTAGGGACCATAGATAAGAAGAGGAGGAGGAGGAGGAGGCAGGACAAACGAACTCCCAGACACTCAGAGGGCGAATGTGTGTCATGCTTGGGCTCTTTTCCTCTCTGATTAAGGAAGCCGTGTTGGAGAAGAGGGCCCTGAGACAGAAATGGAACAGAAGCTGCTGGCAGTTGGCTGGCTTCTTGAGTAGTAGAAGAAGTAGTGGAAGATTCTGGGTTCTTTAATGTGATGTGATGCTGCTGGGTGTGTGGGGGGGTATACTCCCACATGGGCATGGTGACAGGAAGTAAGGGGCATTGAGGGAAGAAATAGCATTTGACCTGAAACCTTTAGGAAAGGTCTGTCAGGCCCTTATTTTCAAATGTTGGTGCTTCAAGTAGACATCAAAAAAAAAAAGTTGTGTACTTTTATTATTTCATGCTCATGTTTAATCAATCGTGTTTTCCCCCCGTTGTGACGTTTTCTTGGAATGTATGGCTACACTGCAATGAGACTAAGAACAGAGTCTACCACAGAGCACCCTTGCTAGGAGAAGACATGAGACTTGGGCAAGGATCACGCAGAGGACACAGGCGCCTGGCACTTGCCTGTACTCAGTGAAAGGTCAACTATAGTATTTAGTGGATAGCACAGGGTTTTCTTCATTGAATTTTGAACATTATATATTTGTAAAATGTGACTTAGAGCCAGGCACAATCCTTTGATCCTAGCACTTTGGGAGGCAGAGGTAGAAGGATCGCTGTGAGTTCAAAGGCAGCCTTGGACTACAGAGTGAGTTCCAGGTCAGCCTGGGCTAGTGTGAGACTCTACCTTTGAATAAACAAAAGCGACTTATAAATAACAATGCAGTTGTTTGCGCTCAGAAAAATGACACCCCAACTTGTGATACTGTGGTGTGTTAGGCTTTGAATGAATGGAAGACCGAGGTCTTTCTGGTCCCCTCCCCCATCTTTTGTCCCCCCACACTGACCCTCAGTACAGGAAGGAACTTCCTCTGAGTGTCTCCACTCTAGCTAAAGCTTGGGTGTTCCAGAAGAGTAAATTGTAGGAAAAAAACTAGAGTTGACCCTACTTACAGAGTCTCTGCCAGACTTGTTCCTTGTGTTTGTGCCTTGAGGCAGTATTCAGCCCTTTATTGCATTCGACATTTTAAGACACAACCCCACTCAGCAGTAGACTTTAGCGCGGATGGGGTTTTGGTTTTCCTAGGTATGGTCTTGCTATAGCCCAGGCTGATCTGGAATTCACTATGTAGTCTCAGGTGACATTGAACTCACAGTGATCCACCTCTGCTTCCTGAGATTAATGGCATGGGATGCACCACCCCACCCAGCCTGGTTTTTTTTTTATTGTTTGCTTTTTTAAAATTTATTTACTTATTAGAGACAGAGAAAGGAGAGAGAAAAGAGAGAGAGATAATGGGCATGCCAGGGCCTGTAGCCACTGCTAACAAACTCCAGATGCATGTGCCACCATGTGCATCTGGCTGGTATTCAGGAATTGAGCCTCAAACCAGGGTCCTTAGGTTCACAGGCAAGCGCTTAACCACTAAGCCATCTCTCCAGCCCCCCTATTGTTTGTTTTTTAAAATAAGGTCTTCCGTAGCCCAGGCTGGCATTGTTATGGGGTCAGTGTCATACAAGTAAGACCATTGACTCACAGAATTTGAGGCAAAGTTTTATTGGGTAAAAAAGAAAGAAAAGAAAAGAAATAAAAGCTAGTGCACACCAGGGCTACATCCAGAGTTTGAGCTCTCAGGATGTAGCATTGTACTGTCCGGCATGTCAGCTTTTATTGGAAATAACCACGTGATGATCATAGAAAAAACAGGATGGGAGTTAAACCATAAAGTTACTGTTAAATGGGGGGGGAAGGGCTATACCAAGAAGTCACAAGGTATTTATTACATAGATCACATAGGGGAACAGAGGCAAGAAACAGTCTATGCTGTGTAATCACAAAGATATTTAGAAACAAAGAGATACAGGAAGGTTATGGTACATTTGCAGAGGGGTGGTCCCATTCCTTAGGTAACAGTAAACACCTGTATTTTGCAAGAAGGCCAATGTTAAGGATTCCTGGAACTTCTCCTTTATCTGTCAGGAAGATCAACTCTGGGTGGTGGCCTCCAGTATGTGTGCGTAAAGGCAAGGGCTGCACAGAGGATGCTTGACTGGGGCTATTGTATCGTTTAGTCAGAAAGCTTGATATAAATAAATAATAACATTTTGCCCTCTTTACAGCCTCAAATTCACTATGTGGCCAAGGCTGGCCTTGAACTTCTGATCCTCCTGCTTCTACCTCCAAAATACTGGGATTACAGGTATACACCACTATGCCTGCTTTATGTGGTGCAAGGGGTTGAACCCACGGCTTCATGTATGCTAGGCAAGCGCGCTACTAACTGAGCCATACCCCAGCCCACACTGCTTATTTTTTGTCCACTCTCTGGTTACAGTCTCTCAGGTTTGGAGCCGTTTGCTTCTGACATTATTTCCCCATAAGTCATGGTAGTCTGAGCACACGGCCTTGCTACCATGTGATTTTTCAGGAATGTGTTTAACACAGAACAGCAGACATCCTGCATTCCACTGAGCATCATGCAACACCTTCATTGTGCTGGGCCCGGTGCTAGATGCTGGGGATGGTATGTCAGATACCAACTAAAAGGCCATTTCCCTGGCAGAGGTGCTTGTTTGATGGCAGGTAACAGCTAACAAGTTTGTAAATACACACAGGTTATGGGGCACCAAAAGAATGACACAGAAGTCTAGGAACACATCAGATAAGCGTGCGACTCAATTCTGATGAAGGTGACAGCTTCAGGAAGGAAGTGGCATTTGGGTTCAGTTCTGGAGGCTGTGCAGTGGGCTTGCAGGACCTTGTGGTGTTTGGGAGATGGGGACAGCAGAGGAGGCCGTCACAGTTGGAGGCAGCTTCAGGCTCTGAACTCCAGAGCAGCACGAGTATAGGTAGAACGTAGACCTCAGGATGGACAATGTGGGCTAAGGAGGGAGGACAGGAAATAGAGACACCTACTCACTGTGTGAGAAGACGCAGGCTGAGAGAGGGTGGGCACAAACAATACTCACCCAGCCCCTGAACACTAGACCTGAGTGTCACACTTGGGTTCACGTTAACGACATAATCAGTAGTACAGTCACCAAAAACTTCCTTAAGAAGCTATTTCACTGCTTGCTGAAATAAAGTGAAGAGTATGTTTGTGATAACATGCATTTAGCCAGCTGAAGTAAATGCTAATTCTTGCACCTAGGGCTCAAAGGGAAGCATTACATTATTAAGTAACTTGCATTTTTATTAATTTTTTTAAAAACACCACCATTTAGGATGAAATAAATTTTCTTTTGCTTATCCTAAAATTTGGTCCACTGGAGATGGTATCCTAATGTTAATCTGGTTTTATATATAAGCTTCCTGTGCTTCTCATCTACATCAGTAGAGTAGGTTTGTGTTTTTTTTTTTTTTCTTTCCCCTTTGGAGGGGGACAGTTTGTATCAGCATACCACATGTCCCATACATTGGTCACCGGGATGTGTAGCCCCTGAGCATTTGATATTGTCCCTGGGAGACTGAGAAACTGAACTTCAGGCTCAAGGGAGACTGCAGAGGAGCAGTTCAGTTTTATTTAATTTGAATTTTAAGAGTCACATGTTGCCCATGGCTTGTTGGTTGCACCTGAGAAAGGATGCTCAGACTCTCTGAATACAATCATTAAACATGTTAAAAGAAATTTACAATTTCATGGCTGTTTAGTGAAGGTGAGGTCAGTTGTCTTCCAGGTTTACAATGTGTTCAGGGCTAAGATCAACAATTGGCAGTGGGTGACAGTTGTAGAGTGACAGTTGTATGCCAGCCCATTTCTCAGATGTCCTTTATTGCTTAGCTTTTAAATATCTGACATGTTTTGTTTTTAGTTAGGTGTGGCCTGTTTTCAACTTCAGAGTGTCTACAAATCTCAGCTTTTAAATGTCTCACTTTTCCCCCTTAAATTTTCTGCGAGCTCTGAGTCTAATGAATACTTAAAGGTATTATGAAAGACAGCTTTTTTTTTTTTTTTTTTTTTTTTTTTTTTTGGTTTTGGTTTTCTGCAAGGTAGGGTCTCCCTCTGGTCCAGGCTGACCTGGAATTAACTATGTAGTCTCAGGGTGGCCTTGAACTCTCGGCAATCCTCCTACCTCTGCCTCCCAAGTGCTGGGATTAAAGGCGTGCGCCACCACACCCGGCTCGAAAGACAGCTTTTAACTGGGCTTGATGACTCGTGCAGGAAGATCAGGAGCCTAGTCTGGGCTGGCTATTGAGTGAGCTCCAGGCCAGGCTGGGTTACAAACTGAGACCCTTAAAAAAAAAAAAAAAAAAAAAAAAAAGAAACCATCTACGAAATCATTTTGATAATTTTTCTTAAATTCCATGTGTAAGTATGTTTAAATTTGTACATGACCTTTTGTAGACAGCAAACTCCTTGAGACTAGGCACAATTGCTGTCAGTATCTGCAGTACCAAGGTCAGTTGAGTTAGTTGGGACTTTCCGTAATTTATGGCATGTTCATTAAAAGAGAGGGACTGAAGAGATGGCTCAGCATAAGAGCATTTGCCGTACAAGCATGAGGTACCTGGACTTGATCCCTAGCACCCATGTAAAGAAAAGGCTGGTGTAGCTATGCATACCTGTGAATCCCAGTCCTGAGGGGTGTGGAGATAGGAGAATCGCAGGGGCCTGCTGATCAGCCAGCAAGTCTGACCAGAAACCGACAGCTCAAGGTTACGTGAGAGACACTGCCTTAGTGAAATAATGCAGAAGAGCAATATAGAGGGACACCCATCAGTTTTCTTGGGGCTCTGCACATGCGCACACGGCACATACAACTACACACAATGTTTAAGCACTCTATATACATACATATGCCACAGTCAGACACCAACAAAATATACTTATTGGGCTGGAGAGGTGGCTTAGCAGTTAAACGCTTGCCTATGAAGCCTAAGGACCCTGGTTCGAGGCTTGATTCTCTAGGACCCACGTAAGCCAGATGCACAAGGGGGTGCATGCATCTGGAGTTCGTTTGCAGTGCCTGGAGGCCCTGGTGCACCCATTCTCTCTCTCTCTCTCTACCTGCCTATTTCTGTATCTCTCTCTCTCTCAAATAAATAAATAAATAAATAATAAAATATTTTTTTAAAAAAAGGAAAATATACTTATTGTCAGAACAGGTTATGAAATGTCACTAGGGAATTACAGTTTTCTTCCCTTGGATTCAACTTAACATAATTGTTCTAATGTAGATTTAGTCACATATGGTGGATGGAGCTGAACAAAAGGACAAAGTAATTTCAGCGTGTTGATTTTAGAAACAGTACTTACTTCCAGCTAGAGTAGGCTTGTGATCATCTCACTTAATTCACTCAGTGTTCATCATAAGATGAACTTGTCACGCACATGCTCTCTAGTCTGCAATGAGATGGTCACTTTCTGTTACTGTTCAAGTAACACTCTACTGTTTAAGTGACCATTAATCTTATAATTAGCCCTCTATATACATGGCCTGAAAATATTTTAATAAATTATGTCCATACTGATATCTCTCATGACATTCTTGGAAGACATAAACAAAAAAATCTTTGCACCCCAAATAGGAAGGGAGCTAACTGATCAGAGAAAGACTCTGTCACCCAACAGGGTAGCACACACCTTTAATCTCGGCACATAGGATGCAGAAGTAGGCGTGCTGTGGATTTGAGGCCACCCTGAGACTGCATAGTGAATTCCAGGTCAGCCTGGGCTAGTGTGTGACCCTACCTCAGAAAAAGAGAGAAAAAAAGATTCTATGAAGTCGTGCTGAAAAAATGAGTTTATTGAGGAGGCTACGAGCACAGATAACTCACAGGTTGGTGCACTACCGAGAAGTCCCACCTTGGTCAAGTTTTTTCCCTCCATATACAGTTGGGCAGGAGAGAGATGATTGGAATCTGAGGGGAGGTGGCTGTGCTGATCTTGTGACCACCTGCAGAGGAAAATGGTGCCAGCCCCTCTACCATTTCCACAGACCTAGCTATCTACTGTGTAGTTCTGTTTATTTCATTGTCATAGTTGTGGGACCAAAGTCTCCTGAAGATCATCATAGCTTCAGGGTGGGGCTGGCCAGGTCAAGCCCAGGGGAGACAGCTATACTAAATTGCATGTATGTAGAACTTTTCTCCTGCCTGTATTCTGTAGCCAATATGGTATAACAACTATTTATACATCATTTATAATGCATTCAGTTTTTTAAAACAGTTTTATTTATTCATTTATTTGATGAGAATGGGCATGCCAGGGCCTCTTGCCACTGCAAATGTACTCCAGATGCATGTGTCACTTTGTGCATCTGGCTTCATGTGGGTTCTGAGGAATTGAATCCCAGGCTGGCCAGCTTTACAAGCAAGCTCCTTTAAGAGCTGAGCTTTCTCCCCAGCCTTGCATTCAGTTATTTTTAGTAACCGAGAGACGATTTAAAATGTTGGGGAGGGTGTGCACAGGTACACACGAACACTACACACACCATTTTTTGTGAGGGACTTGAGCATCCAGAGATTCTTGGTTTGTGCAGGTGGTCCTGGAACCAATTTCCCATGGATGTCAAAGGACCGCTTTATGTGATCTACTTCTGCTTCCCTGGGGGAAGGGGCAAAAGGTTATGGCTTTTTGGAGATCCCAGCTTAATGCTTTAATGCCGAGTGTGTGTGTGTGTGTGTGTGTGTGTGTTGTGTGTGTGTGTGTGTACTGGGAGTTAAACCCAGAGCTTCACACTTGCCAAGCAAGTGCTTTTCCCAGCCATTATTGCATTGTCCATCTTCTGCAGTTACTGTTTAAGGAAAGAATAAACAATGAATATACATTAGTGCTCTTGACTGTGCTGTAAATGTTGTCAGGGCGTCATTCCTGTTGCTAATGGGAGGAGCAGCTTATCTTGGGCCTTGTCATTACAGAAGCTGAGCAATGACACACAAATCAGTCGTGATTTTTCTGTCTTGTAACATTGTTTTTCTTTAATCTTAGGAGAGCATTGGAGGGGCTGAGGATCCAGCTCAGTGGTAGAACACTTGCCTAAGTTCAGTCTCCAGTAAAGGGGGTGGAAGGACAAGAACTAGGTCAAGTATTAATCTGACCTTTCCATACAGATCTAGAATAGTTATGCTAGTATGAATTGTTTTGCTTTATACATTTACTGATAGGTCAGGACTGAACCAAAACCTCTATTGTGCCGAAAGAATCATCAGTTTTCAGGAGCAAAACTTGGTTCTGACTGGTACTGATGCAAGTTGTTGTCATGGTTAGAGACTGGGTTGTCAAAGTCAGGACCTTCTTGTGCATAGGCAGATAGGAACTCCTCACTCTTGAGAAGAACATGGGAGAAACCACACTGGGTTTTGTGTTTTCGGGACAGAGTATTGGATTTGGATATGGCTTGTCCATCCTTAGATTTTGAGCGGAGTAGATTTTTGGCTGGCATGGGTCTGATCAGGGCAATGCTGTGTCTGTGCCAGCTCTGGTGTTTCCTCCACCCCTGCGCTGTTCATCTACAAGGAAGGCGCACATGGGAAAGATGAGGTGACCCTTCGCTGCTGCTGAGGACAGTCTTCACTTGCCCTGCTGAGGCAGATGTGATCATATGTGTCAAAATTGACATCCTTCTTTGAAAGATAATTTGTGTGTTTTTAATTCTAGGTCCATGTACTTTTTCTTACACATCATCAGTCTACTGATAATACTTTTTCTGCCAAACAAGCAACATCATACCCAAAGGCAGCCTCAGAGTCTGAATTCTGTTAAGAAGAAAGCAGATTAAAACCTCGGAGAAAAGCTGAATGAAAACATTGCAAGACATGGGAAAGATGAAATGAAAAGGCTCAATGGCTCTACAGTGACTTAGAGGAGATGTTTACATGCGTGTTTCTTTTTCTTTGGAATGCAGGGAATATTTTTATAAAGTGTTGTTTATAGATCAGACCTGGCTAGTTTGCCTTCCTAATTTCTAGGACCTTTCCATGGTGTGGAGCTGTAGAGATTGCAGTTTACTTTTCTGATGTGATTCCCAGTCGCTGAAATCAGGGTGCAAAGGATCTAGGCACTTCCCCCAGGGCTTGGGAGGCAGTTGCTGAACTGAATTGTCGCAGATTTTTGAAATCAGAACATAGCAGGCATGGTTGTTCCTTGGCAAGCTCCAAGCCCTTGGACATGTGGCACTCAGAAGAACCTGGAGGAGGGTGATTATGGAGGGAGGTTTTCCGGGCATTGAAAACCCTCTGAAGTGGGAAGATTGATCCAGGATGCTTGAAGACATTGTCATGCCCTCAAACAGGCTGTATTCCCCACAGCCCCCCCCCCATGGGAATGTACCCTTCCCTTTTTGCCTTCTGAACTGAGCCAGAGCAGACATCAGAAAGTCTCCTTTCTGTCTCACCAGGAGCTGAGAGGGGCTGCTGCTCTCCTTTCCGCCTGCATTGCCTTGCTTGTCCAGTCATGGCCTTGAGAAGACACCCATTCACACCGTCCAAGGCAGCTAGACGCCTTTCCAAGGACTCATTTTGTAAAGTAATAGAAAGCTGTAGAGAGGCTTGGTGAGAAGCAGCGGATGCTTCTCTCTTTTCTCCCTTGTTTCCTGGAGGTGTTAATGATCATGGCCATGATATACACAAGTGGATCTTCATAACCAATTAAATCAGCTTTGTTTTTGTGAATGGTAAGATTGGGAAGCTGATGCTGAGTGTCACTTCTCTGCTCCATCTTCTTTATGAATGTAATGGCTCCTTTTGGGGACTTCTGTAGGGAGAAGGAAGCATACTAAGTGTTATGGATAATAACAGTGATGATGATGATAAAATATGTGCTTCAGTGATGTTCCTCAAATGGCCTGGGAAAGAGAAAGCTTACTCAAGTGAGACAGTCACTGAATAAATAGAATGTTTCTATGTAAAGGAAATGTTTCTATATGAAAGAATTTTTGTGTCGACTATATGTTGTACATTGTGTGTTTTCACAAAGATGCACAGTTTTATTTACCAGAATTTGAGCATTATAGCATGGTTGGTTTTTATTGTATAAAGGTTCATGATCTTCATTTGGTAAAGCATTTGACTTGCAAGCATGAGAACCTGAGTTCAGTCCCCAGAAACCATGTAAAGATGCCAAGTGTGGCAGCACACGCCTAGAATCATAAAGCTGTGTCCATGCAGACTAGCCTAATTTGTGAGGTCCAGGCCAATGAAAGACCTTGTCTCAAAAAAGGTGGATGGCTTTTCTGAGGAGTAACACTTGAAGTTGTCCTCTGACCTCTACACACACACACATGCACCTATATGCACCCCCCCCCACCCACACATGAACTTGCACACACAAAAATGAAAAAGAAGAAGGATGAGAACTCATTTTCTCCCGAGTACCATTTCCTCACAAAAAAAGGGGGCTTCTGGGGCTGGAGAGATGGTTTAGCATTTAAGGCACTTGCCTGCAAAGCCAAAAGACCCAGGTTCTTGTTCAGGACACACATAAGCCAGATGCACAAAGTGGCATATACATCTGGAGTTTGTTTGCAGTAGCTAAAGGCCCCAGTGCACCCATTCTCTCTCACTCTATCTGCCTATTTCTATCTCTCTCTCAAATAAAAATAAAATTTAAAAGTGTAATATAGAAAAAAAGCTTCTGTTTTCACCAGGGTTTAAGTTAATAGTTGGGACTGTTTTTCTGTATGTCTTTGGTGTGCATTTGTGTGTGTATGCATGTTCTCCTATGTATGCATGTGTGTAAGCACAGGTGTGTGCATTAGTGTGGAGGGCAGAGGACAATCTCAGGTATAATCCTCAGGAACACTGTCCACTTCTCTCTGGCATAGTCTCTCATTGGCCTTAGTCTTGCCAATCGGCCTAGACTGGGTGGCCAGGGAGCCCTGGGGATCCCTGTCTCAGCTGCCCTAGTGGTGGGATTCCGGCCATGCATCACCATGCCTGGTACTTCATGTGGGTCCTGGGGTTCAAATTCAGGCCCTTATAGTTTCACAGCAAGAATTTTACCCACTAGGCTGGCTCCCCAATCCGGGGACTTATTTTCAATTGCTTTAACTTTCCAAATTGTTCAAAATACAATGTATCTTAATAAAAATATATTGGATTAGTGAGTTTTTGGTTCAAAAGAAATATATTTTTGATGTTTTATTTTTAAAGACAAATCTGAAATACTCTATTTTATGCTCTATTTATTTCACTTTTAATATTTTTATTGTTTTACATTTATTTATTTATTTGAGAGAGAGAGAAAGAGGCACGGGGGGGGGGAGAGAGAGAGAGAGAGAATGGGCACACCAGGGCCTGCAGCCACTGCAAATGAACTCCAGCTACATGCACCACCTTGTGCATTTGGCTTACATGGGTCCTGGGGAATCAAACCTGAGTCCTTTGGCTTTGCAGGCAAATGCCTTAACTGCTAAGCCATCTCTCCAGCCCTATTTTACTTTTTATGTAACCATAAGGAAAAATATAGCAGATGCAAAAAGCAATAAGTAATTCAGTGTGAGAATTTGACTGGTTAAGAGAGAAGGCAAAGTAGAAAACTGGGACCAGAATGTAGGAGCATACTAGTTTTCCCTGGAGGTGGTGGCCATGTGCCACTTTCACTCTGCAGTGTGGGCAGTGAGTGGGCAATCCAGACAAGGAATCATGTAGAAAGCTTGAGAAGGAAACAAAGGTCAATGCCACACCTTTCCAGGAACTGCATCTTCTTCCTCTTGTCTCACCAGGCATAGGAGCTGTCTGGTAATGAAGATTTAGTCTGTGTTTGTCAAATGAATGAAATAGTGAGCAGATTATTTTAATGCACCATTGTTTTTGACAGTTTTGATTGAGCTGCTTTTGCTCTGGGAAGCATTGTTTCTGCTTTTCAAAATTAGTTTTTGAAATAAAGGCCAGTGTTTGTAAGGGATGCTGGAAGCACATTATGGGAAGTAATTACATAGTCTGAACCTGCCTGGTCCATCCATCCACTCATTAGCACTTTCACTTACTCATGAGCTGTGTCATGTGGGCTTGTCACTGTGTGAGGCATTGCAAGGAAAAGATGCTGGAGACCCATTCTCTGCCCTAGACAAGCTCACAGTGACTCAAAATGACACTGTCCAGAGCCCTGGCATAGTGACACCCTGGAAATATTAGAAAGTGATTTTTGCCTTCATTCGTGTTTCCCTGAAAGTTTTGAGTAACACCACCATCTCTGCTCTCCAGCCATCTGTCCAGTCCAAGTTACACTTGCTCTGGTCCTGAAGGCACTGACCTTGAGTATGGCAGCACCTATCATGGCCACAGATGCCCAAAGTGGCAGGTTAGACTGGCACGGTGACACACAGAGGGTGTTTCCAGGATCCGGGAGTGACTTCCTGGGGCCCACAAGGAAAGATAGCTTTGGAGAAAAGCCCCTGCTCACAGGAATGTTGAATAACTCCCTAAGACTTTTTCATGTTTAAAATTATTTGGGATGTATGTGTGTGGTGTGTGTGTGTGTGGGGGTGTGTGGTTTGTATGTAAGGGTGCATGGGTGCCTGTATGTGTGGTGTATGCGTGTATATGTTTTGTATGTGGGGTTTTGCATGTCTGTGTGTGGTGTGTACGTATATATGGTTTTATGTGCATGGAGGTGTGCTGTTATGTGGAAGGGAGGTCAACGTCAGGTGTCTCCGTTTATCACTCCTCCATCTGTTCTTTGAGACAGGGTCTCTTGCTGATCCCAGAGCTCACTGATGTGGCTAAACTAGCCAGTGAGGCCCTGGGATTCTCTGTCTCACTTCCTCTGGGAGCCCCTGGAAGTTCCTGGAAATCCCCAGCAGTCGATTACAGGCACTAACTACTACATTTTATGTGAATGTGGGGATATAAGCCTTTGTCCTCATGCTTATTCAGCCAGCACTTTACTGAGCCATCTCCCCACCCCAACTCCCTAAACTTGTCTAAGAATGAGAGGAAGAAAACTAACATTCGCTAACATTTCCCTTCACATGTACTACCTAGTACAGTCTTGTGGGACATAGCAGTAATTTTCTTCTTTTCAAATGGAGAAACCAAAGCTCGGAGTAGGTAACTGATATCAAAAGATATTCAGCTTTTATTTGTGGCTCCGGGATACAATAGCTTCTCCTCTACAAAATCGAAGGTAGGTTCCCAGTGTGCAAGGCAAACAGTGAGGTTTGGAACATGGACACAGCAGGGAAATCTGATTGGGCATCATCAAGTTAGTTCAGGTTATTTATTGTAAAGGATAAACAGAGGGACTTCTGAAGTAACAGGTAAGGTAGATGGGAATTTTCTGTTAGAAAAATCTGGCCTGTTTGGAGATCAACCTGTTTTAGCAAGAGTGACTCCATTCTGGTTTGGTCTGGTACCCAGCTAGCCAGTGGAGGAGCTGGGGTTGTAGTGGGAGGAGTTGGGGTTGGGGTGGGAGGAGCTGGGGTTGGAGTGGGAGGAGCTGGGGTCGGAGTGGGAGGAGCTGAGGTTGTAGTGGGAGGAGCTGGGGTCAGAGTGGGAGGAGCTGGGGTTGTAGTGGGAGGAGCTGGGGTTGTAGTGGGAGGAGCTGGGTTTGGAGTGGGAGGAGCTGGGGTTGTAGTGGGAGGAGCTGGGGTTGTAGTGGGAGGAGCTGGGTTTGGAGTGGGAGGAGCTGGGGTTGGGGTGGGAGGAGCTGGGGTTGGGGTGGGAGGAGCTGGGGTCAGAGTGGGAGGAGCTGGGGTCGGGGTGGGAGGAGCTGGGGTTGGGGTGGGAGGAGCTGGGGTCGGGGTGGGAGGAGCTGGGGTCGGGGTGGGAGGAGCTGGAGTTGGGGTGGGAGGAGCTGGGGTCGGGGTGGGAGGAGCTGGGGTCGGGGTGGGAGGAGCTGGGTTTGGAGTGGGAGGAGCTGGGTCGGGGTGGGAGGAGCTGGGGTTGGGGTGGGAGGAGCTGGGGTTGGGGTGGGAGGAGCTGGGTTGGCTGATGCCAGGGCCCAGTTTACTTCTTACTGCAGAAGCATGTTTGGTTTGTTCCAAGAGAAGCCTCTGCCAAGCATAGCTCCAGCACTCATCTGGCCTAGTGGTTTCCACATCCTGACTGCCTGGCCCTGCCTCTTGGGTATTTACTGAACATGCAGCAGGCAAGGGGGTGATATACTTGCTGTTGAAAACAAAAAGGCTTCCTTTTCCACTTCCATCATTCAGGGACAATGTGTGAATGAAAGATCCCGCATGGCTGATTGACTTTGCAGTTAGAATGTTGCAGAGCTAAAATTATCTTTAATTCTCTTAATAGCTGCATGCATAGCCAACTCTGTATGTGACACAACATCCTTTGGCCTACCAGGTAAAACCTTTGGAATGTATTCTTTGCAGACCATCAGCTTTCAGCAACCCAAAAGCTCAGAATGACATCAGAGGCCATCTGGATAAAGCCTGTGAGTTTTCTCATTTTGCTCTAAGCCACCTGATCTGATGTCCCCCCACTGCAGTGTGTAATGCCTTCACTTATGACTTCCTTTAGTTCTGGGCTGTAAAAGCCAGTGGAAGCATTCCCATTCTATACAAACAGGCACTGGGTTCCTGGGACATGGTCACTCATATTTGGCTCAGAACAAACTCTTACTCTGTTTGAGGTAAGAGTTGTGTTTTGCTTCTGTTTCACTTGAGGGGTGCAAGAGGGGGTGGAAGCCCAGCCAAATAGTTAGACTGGGTGAAAGAGAACATACTTTGGACCTGCTGTCAATGCTCTTGGGAGCAGAGTAAAGGAGATGGCAGACATCTCATGTCTGAGGCTGGTGAATTCTCAGCGGGAGGACTGAGCAGGCTGACCTTCAAGTATAGAAGGTACAGTAGACAGCCTTAGGTCACTGAGATGAACTTCCAGACCAGGCCCAGTTATGGAGGAAGGAGTATTTATTGAAGCTTACAGATCCAGGTGAAGTTCCATAATGGCAGAAGAAGCTGGTCCCCTTTCACAGATCTGAGCAGAGAGAAAGAAACCACCACCATCCCGAACACCAGCAAGCACACTTCAGGAACTTGGGGAGGGGGGCCACTCTGCATATCTTTCGACTGGAATTCCAAATCCACCCCCACACCTTAGGGCTGGACCCTAGGATCTGCCCATTGACACCTCCTCCAGCCAGGTGGCTGCAGATCTAAATTACAAACTTTAATAAAATCCTGAATATATTGGGAGCCATCCATTTAAACTAGCACAGAAGGTGTCTAATTGCTGGGCTATAGCATAATGTTTCTTGCTTAGCTAGACAGACTTTTTTGTTATTTTTATTTTTACAGTGCTGAAACCTTGTGCCTGTTAGGCTAGGCAAATGCTCTACCATTGAACTATGTCCCCTATATCCCTAAAAATCTTTTCAATCTTAGAAGAGTGTGTGCTTGATTCCAGTGTTGCTTACCATTGGGACAAAATGATAGACCTGGCTAAATAAAGCAGAGAATGTAGGAGGAGTAAGTCGTCGGAGCAAAGCATGTCCAGAGACTTCTAAGCCTTCTGTGAAGAGCCCACTTAGGCTAGCCAAGATTTCCTCTGTGGGTTGGAGTGTGCTGTGCTCACCATTATTTGTGATTCTCAGCGTATCTTATAAATCAGGAGACCTAGGGATAGGAAGATAATGGAAACCTTCACAGAGACTTGGTTAGAGTCTCACTCCTCAGATGTCCTGGTTGAACTGATCTGGACTCACATGCACGAGTCAGCAGATTCAGCTGTCAGTATAATTTCAATGTATATCTATGTTCAGAACTACTGGCATGATCTTGTTTTTGTGCATTTGAGGAAACCAAGGTCTGGGGGTTCTGTGCATAGCTTCAGGCATCAGTAGGGTCCTCGGGCAGCCAAAATGAAGGTAGAGGCCTATGCTTTTGTCCCACTGGGGTGTATTTACCATAAACACATTTGTTGACAGGCCAGTGCTGCCTCACTTCCTGGGGACAAATGCACCCTCCACGATGAGCCCTTTGTCCTTGCTTGGCTAAAAGTGAGCATTCATGTGACAGAGTGGTTGTGTCAAAGGACCTATGCATCTCATCCTCTGGGTCTTGTTTGACTTGCAGTCTTTCCAGTCTCATGGGCAGTTTTGTTGTAGCCGCAGTGGAACCAGGCAGGAGCATTTTTTGTATCGTGCATTCCTTTTCTAGAGAAAATCCTTTCTGGATTCACGTGGCCCTGGGAATCCATGGTCCCTTTTGTTCTTGGACAAAGAATATTCCTACAGTTCAGCGTGTTTGGTGTTCGCATTTAGATGCGTAAGCAGTGGCAGCTGCAGCTCTGTTCTCCACCGTCTGCTGCAGAATGACCTTTCAGCACTCCCAGCTTCCGCCCCAGATTGCAACTGTCTCTGTGCGCACTGGTCTAGAAAAGCTACCAGATGCCAGGACGAGTCTTCTGCCTGGTCACCAGTGATCTTTTCCCTTCAGTCCTCCACACTGCCACCGAAAACATCCTGGATAGCCCATCAGGCCATTGCTCTTTATGAAAACTCCAGTTGCCTGACTACCCAGCATGGACCTGCTGTAGCAGCAGGGGCAGTCTGCAACTCAGTCCTGCTGTCTGAGACCTGCCTGTTGGGGTAGACACCAAAAGTAAAACGGATCTAGCTCAAAGCCACAAGTATTCATGGGAAAGCTTGGTGCTAAGGGCAGAGGAAAGCAGAAACTGCCATCTGTTGTGCTGGATTCCACATTTCCAGGAGAGAAAACACATTGTTCACTATGCCATTTCCCCAGGAAGCCTCCATTGAATGGCCTCTGGAGTCTGCTCACAGCTTCTGAGTAATACCATGTGCTGTGATGGCTTTAATCTCATTTGTCACTCCCCAACCAGACTGCCAGCTGCCTGCTGGCTATAGAGTTGCGTTGCCTTCTGTCTTCATCCTAGCAAGCCTCTAACTGTCTTAACGGGTTTAGAGATCTCTCTCTGTATCTTCATACCTAGGAAGATTATGATGCAAAGTAATCAATGTTATTTGAACAGATGAATGACTATGCCTATTTCATTATTTCTCTGGCTAAGGCAGAAGTGACTAAATTTGGGGTACTGGCCCTTGTGGTATTTTGATGCCCAGAGTACAAATGATGCTAGTGACAAACCAAGGAGTCCATGTTTCCTCTTAATTTCCAATCCAAGTTTTCCTGTGACTATGGTGTGCATTTTCTTTTTATTGTTTAGCATTTGGGTTAAGTAGGACCCGTATGATGCTTCTACGTTCTGGGAGTTCTTGTCTGGAGACTCCTTAGTGGTTGGACTCAGCGTTCACAACAGCAGGTTAGTCAGGGTTCTGTTGAAGACAGGATAGTGCTTTATCATCTGCGTGACCCAAGGTTATGGACTTTGTGGGAGTGAACTATGTCACCAGGCCACAAACATTCACCCAATTTGGAGGCTAAAGGTCTAAGGTCAGGGCTAGAGATGTAGCCCAGTTTGTAGAGTGCTTGCTTAGCACGCATGAAGCTCTGAGTTTGATCCCAGCACCACTTAAACCAGGAGGATCTACTGGCAGTTAATGGTTTCTGGGGCACTAAGGAGTCATTTTCTTCAGTGGTGTAGCCACACCAAGTTGCCCATGCTTCTGTAAATAACCCCTCGCCCATGCTCCTGTACACACCCTTACATAAACTCATTGGGTCACCACCACAACAGAATGACATCAAAGTACAAGGGGGACTAGTTAGTAGGAGGAAAGTGAGACAGGGATGGGACAAAGAGGGTAATGGGAGAGAATAAAATGAAATATATACATGTTTGGAAATGTCATTATGAAGCGATCATATATAATTAATATATGAAAATAAAAATAATAAAGAAAGATAAAAGTCAAGGTCAGAGTGGAGTGCCAGCAGGGTTATCATTTCTGTCTCCCATGCCTGCACATGAATTTTCCTGAGTCCTCCTGTGTCCTATCTCATCTTTTAAGGAAGCCTGTTATACAGTTAAAGCTCACTTTAATGACCTCCTTCCAACCCCAAACTCAGCCACATTCTCAAGTACTGGGGATGGGACTTCAACGCGGGAATTTGAGGAGGACACCATTCAGCCAGGCAGACCTTTAGGCTCTTCTCACTGACCCGTGGAAATGACCTGTGCTACGGGGACCATCCTCGTGTATTATACTAGAACACACAGTGGGTGTGACAGCACAGGCTGCAGTAACAGGGTAGATGGTGAAGCTGAATCTCAGGTTGCTATCTTTTTTAAAAAATATATTTTATTTATTATTTATTTATTTATTTGAGGGGTGGGGGAGAAAATGGGCGCACCAGGGCCTCCAGCCAATGCGAACAAACTCTAGATACATGCATCCCCTTGTGCATCTGGCTTACACGTGGGTTTTGGAGAATTGAACCAGTATCCTTTGGCTTTGCAGGCAAACGCCTTAACCGCTAAGCCATCTCTCCAGTCCCTCAGGTTGCTATCTTAAAGAAGTAGAGTTCCTGGGAGACTGAGACAGGAGAATTGCCATGAGTTTGAAGCCAGGCTTGAGGTTTCACTCTATCCCAAAAGGCAAAACTCAGCACACACCCAACCAAACACAACAAAAAGACATGGATTTTCAATGTGCTAGGATACCCAGGTGGGAGCATGATCCTCTCTGCTTGGTGACTGTCACAGCTCTCCCTTGCCCACATTTACAGCGGTGGTACTATAGCTTACCAGCCTCCTTCTCCTTTCCTTCCCTCCCTTCCTCCCTCCCTCCCTCTTGTTCTTTCTTTTTTCATTCATTTACTTATTTACTAATCTGATCAGTGTGGCAATGTATAGAACAAAGTACTTCACCTTCCTAGATCTGCCTTCAGCTTTTTTGGTTTTGTTGTCTGGAAACAGCCACTGTTGTTGTTGTTGTTCTTCTTCTTCTTCTCCTCCTCCTCCTTCTTCTTTCTGTGTGTGTATGTGTATGTGTGTAGCTGGTCTAAGCAATTCTCTGCTCAGTAGCTGGCTTTATTGCTTGTAAATGTACCACATCACAGACATTTATGCCTATTATTACAGAAATTTCCCAAGTGTTTTAAATGGCTGCATAACACTCAAGAATATTGGGCACTTACTCATTTACAAAAAATAATCCTAGAAAACCCTGAAAATGTATAATAGAATAAATCATACTCATCCTCAGTGCCAGCTGACTTTTTTTTTTTTTGGCATTTCTAGTTTTGTTTTTCTTTCTAGCTGTTCTTTTAGAGAGATGTTTCTTTTTATACAAGTCTAAGTAAGAACTCCTATACAGTTTGGAATTTTAATATTTCATGTAACTTTACAGGGTCTGTCTCATACCATGAAATTGTCAATTCCCTTTTCCCTGCTCCAGTGAATATATTGAACAGTGAAAATGACAGACAGTAAAATGAGTGCTGGCATGAGCTTGTCTTCCAATGTGTTTAATTTTTACAAAGTAAATCAATTGCACACCTTAGAACTTCATTGTTAGTCAGAAATTACTTTGACATATCTTACGGTCCATTACAGTGTACGGATTGAGGCTTCTCTGAGTCATTTAGCCCTCACATAGTAAGTAGGATGTGTTTGTACAAGCAATAGGGTTGTTAGGTCTAGGGATGTAGCTATGTCAGTAGAGGATTGCCTAACATGCACAAAGTCCTGGGTTCAATCCCCAGTCACACATAGTAGTGGTGCATGACTATAATCCCAGCACTTGGGAGGAGGATCGGGAGTTCAAGATCATCCTCTGCTACATAGAGAGTTGGAAGCCACACTGGTCTACAACAAACAAATAAACAAACATATGTTCTTTTTAAAAATTTTATTTATCCATTTATTTTGAGAGAGAGAGAGAGAATGCATGCACCAGGGCCTCTAGCCACTGCAAAAGAACTCCAGATGCACGCACCCCCTAGTGCATCTGGCTTATGTGGGTACTGAGAATCTAACTTGGATCTGTAGGCTTCGCAGGCAAACACCCTAACCACTAAGCCATCTCTCCAGCTCAAACAAGTGGTTCTTTAACCAAACACAGTTCCTTTGATTTATTAAGTAAAATATCTGCAGACCTACTAAGGGTCTGACAGAGTGAGCTTATACCTTAGCCTTTTCAAACTTAAATTACCATCACTGAAGATTACTTAAGCATTTCAATGAAAAATAGGAAAATGGATATCAGTAGAGGACACTAATAAAATACATCAAACCCAGCTTACATCTGAGACCAGCCTGAGCAACACAGTGAGATCTGCCTCACAAAAGCAAACAGGGGTTGGGAAGATGGCTTAGGGGTGAGCAGCTAAACAAACATGAAAGCCTGATTTGCCCTAAGTTTGATTCCCCAGCACATAAACAGCTAGGCACAGCCACGTAAACCTGTAACCTCAGTCCTGTGGGGAACAGAATTGCTGGTCAGCCAATTTGACTGAAAACAGCAGCTCTGGGTTCAGAGAGAAACTCTGTCTCAAGGAAACACAAGGAGGAGGTCACTAATGTTCTGCTCTGGCCTCTACACGTGCACACACAGGATGTGGGCATCTGTGTGTACATGTATGCGCACACACACACACACACACACACACGCATACACCATACCGTACCTACACACTACCCTACATACCCATAACTACACACCCACACAAGAGAAAACAACAACCCTTCCAAATCAACAATCTATAAATATATTTTTCACTCGTAGATTTCAAGTGAATTAAACAAACATTAATTTTAATGCAATTTTGTCAGTGGACATTACTGCTGAAGATGAAAGATTAACTCTGGACAATGTAATGTGAAATTTATAAACGTCTAAAAATTTGAACAAATGACTTGCAAAATGATTTCCCCCTTCTCCTCCTCCGCTTCTTTTTTCTTCTCCTTCTCAGACAGGGTTTCAGGTATCCTAGGCTGACCTGGATGGAACTCACTGTGTATCCAAGGATGACTTTGAACTTCTGACCTTTCTGCCTCTTCCTGGCATGTGCGGGATAATAGGTGGGTTCTACCACACCCACTTTATATGGTGCTGGGTGTCAAGCTCAGGACTTTGTCCATGCTAAGCAAGCAGCGTTCTACCCACTGAGCCACATCCACAGCTGCAAACCGATTCTAAGGATATTTTCCTCCTGCTGATACCAGCGAGCAAAGGCCACTCCAAATTGAATAGTCGGAAATTCAGTCCCAAGAAGGGAGCATGTGAGGCGGACATTTTGAGAAACCCAGCTGAAACCTGCCTTTTCGCCTTGTGGGTGCTGCTGGGTCCCTGTTCCTGAGTCCGGGGCAGTGGTGGTAGAACTGGAGGTGCTGTGGGGAAGCTTTGCAGTGAGAGCGGTGAGGAAGGAGAGTGCCACGGCTGCCTTGCTTCATTTTGTTTTGAAATACAGTCTGGCTCTGTTGCCCTAGCTGGACTGACGTGGGCTCAAGCATACATCTGCCTCAGTTTCCCCAAAGGTTGGGACTACAGCCCACCCACCAGCTCCTGCTTTAGGGACAGATGAGTGGTTTCTTAGCTAATGCTTCCCACTTCATTCATGTCAGCTCCATGCAATGTCTCGAGGAGTATTTGAGAGAGCAATCCACGATCACAGGAGAAATAACAGGTTCTCAACCGTGAGTGATAAATCCTCGCTCTGTCCAGAGGATCACAAGTTCTTTACTTGAATGTGATTTCTCTGAAGTGGTGTGGAGTAGTGCCATCCTGTGGCCAGTTGTGGTAATTTCTGGTAGCTCTTCATGTTGGATTCCAGGAGAGGCTTCCCTGATGCTTCTTTGTTCCCTGTGAATACCTAGCAATGGCCGCTTGAATCCCTTTGCTGTTCCTTTTGAACAGCAAGTGCTAGCTTATTTATAGCCAAGACAAGGCTTTAATGACCATGTTCTTATAGGGTCAAATACTGAATTGACCCCAGAGTACCTATCTCCCTACTTTAAAAACAAACAAACCCCAGGAGGGTATGGGCTCAAAGGAGCAGGCATTGGAGGCAAAAACCACTATGTGTTAGGCATATTTCTGCTTCTCATATGCTGTGTGACCCTGGAGAAGGTTAGCAATCTCTAGGTACTTTTGCACTTAGGTCAAACGATAGCAATAACTATAGTGTTAATGAGAAGCTATGTAGTGGGTCACCAAGCTGATAGATGTCTGTTTAAATAAGTCATTGTGAGGGAGTCCTGACAATTCTTTGGTCATCTATTTTCTCATCTGTAAGGGTTGGGTGCTAAGTAAGCTGACCAGCAAGGATGTTTCTGTTCTAAAGTTTTATAATCTATTGTTTTCTTCCACGTTCTATGAGCAATTACAGTGAGTTCTCCAGGCTGTGGTTCTTAGTATGAGCTTTTATTTACTTGCCTATAACTTTTTGGCAAGCATTTTGTTTTTCAGGTACTAAGTTTTGATAACTGATTTCTAAGGGAACTACAGACATTTTATACAAGCAAGTGCCTGAGCCATCTCCTCAGCCCAAACCAGGCATGTTTTATGTCCTATTTCCTCCTGGACTTGCCAGCTTTGTGGTTGGGGTGGTGGGCACATTTCTGAACAGACTGACATGCTGGCAGATATTTAATCAGCGCAGTGTGTGTTACTGACACAGTAGCTGAATGCTGGGTCACATATGACAGAGTAGCCTGAGCACCAGCCCTCCTCCTGCTGGGGGCCACCAGCCGGAGCCACATGGTGACTTCACCTTTCTCCCTCCCCAGATCATTTATCAACAAAACAGGGAGCTTGAATACAAATTTGGAAATTTAGCTTACACTTAACAATGTAGGAAAACATGCTAAAAGATAACTTATTTTTTCAGCTTGTTAATTCTTCCTTCATTTTGTTCCTTCTTTTGATTAGTTTCTGAATGTTCCGAGAATATTTTCAGTCCCTTAGGAAGAGTGACATGTGGATGCACACACAACTCTCACCTCAAAAGAAATTAGATTTTATTCTGAAGCCAAAAGATGAGTGACCAAGGCCAGGGAAAACAGATTTAGGTTGTCCCAAATACCATGTCCCAACATGGAAATGGTTTCATGAAGTATTTATGGCTATAGAACTAAAGGGAGACATGAAAAAGTCATAAAAAATAAGATACTTTCAAATATATTGGGGAGGGGAGATAGCTCAGTGATTCAAGATTGCTTGCTAGCCTTCCGACCCCTTTGATCCTCCTCAGTGCTCACATGTGCTCCTATGGCAATGAGATGCAGAGCCAGGAGATTCTGGACAGCAGCAGTGGCAAGAGAAACCCTGTCTCAAAAGAACATTGAACAAAAGGCCCAGGAGAGGTTTCCCTCTGACCTCCACAAGTGTGGCATAGCACATGTGCACCCACATACGCCCATCATACACGTTCATACACCTGCACACATGTAGGTGGGATACATGAAAGCAGGGAAGCCTCTGCTACAGGTTTCAGGTGTTGTCTGATGACACGCTCAGCTGTTGTGTGGGTGGAAGCCAGTGGTCTGCTGAATCAACGCATTCCAAAGGTTCTGACTATTATTCATGAGGCTGTTACATCAGACACAGGTGGGCAATGAAGCCAAGATTATTTGGCTCTGAATTTGCAATATTACAGCTCTCAATAATCTCAAATCACAAAGTTCCAATTAGCCAGCCAGCCTTGTAGAATCTTTAACATAGGTGAGGCCATTTTTCCCTTTATCTAGGAAATTCACAGTTTGAGGAACAGCCCATCATGGCAGGGAAGGCTGGGCAGCAGGAGTGTGAGACAGACAGCTGGTCATATTGCACTGTGTCTGCAGTCAGGAAACAAAGAAAGATGAATGCTGGCGCTCAGTTGCTCTCTCCTTTTTTTTTTTTTTTTTTTTTTTTTTTTGAGGTAGGGTCTCATCTAATTCTAGCCCAGGCTGACCTGGAATTCACTATGTAGTCTCAGGGTGGCCTCAAACTCATGGCGATCTTCCTGCCTCTGCCTCCCGAGTGCTGGGATTAAAGGTGTGCGCCACCATGCCCAACTTTGCTCTCTCCTTTTTATTCAGCCCAGGACCTTAGCCCTGGCACAGTGCTACCCATATTGAAGGTAGGTTTTTCTGTCTTAGGTAAGTTTCTGAAAACACCCTCATAGATTCTAAATCTAATCAATTTGACAATTGAGATTACCCATCTTAAAATAACTCAGTTCCTCACCAAACCACAGTTGGGGATGGGGGATTTAGGGTAGATATAGCGTGCATGCCTTATATATACAGGATTTTGGTTTTGACTCACAACATTGTGTAAACAAAATAAAACTGAACAAAATGACAGGAGAAAAATATAAAAATTAGAATAATTTATTAAACAAATTAGATCTATAATTAATGAGTTCCTCACAAAGAAAACTTTAATCTTAGAAGCACCATTCATCAAGTCTTTATAAAATTTAAAAATTAATACTAAATGTTTACAATTTTCAAAGAAAGGATGAAAAGATAATCTCTCCTACTTGAATAACTTTGATACCAAAATAAGAGAACTATTATAAAATGGATCACAACATAATCCTGCTCAAAAATCCTAAACAAAATATTAACAAAGCCAATTAAACAATGTCTAAGAAAAGATAACAAATCTTTCTCAGATTTTCTTTTAGGGGAATGCCAGTTAAGTATCTAGAAATTAATCAGTGTGGGAAACATGCTTTCCGAAGTGGATATGTTGTACCCTTCAGATTAGTGCTGCTCTCAGATTTGATCAGAGAAACTTCTTTCTGTAGTTGGTGGTGACTCCTGGGGAGGCTCATCAAAATGCTGAAAATAAGTGACTGTTGAGTCCTTAACACTAAGTGAGACATCTCTATCATGCCTTCCAAGATTCAGGGGACATTGCAGAAGAGGGATAAGTGAAGTGCCAAGACCCCTCCGACTAGGGGCCAAGACCCCCAGTCACCCAGGAGTCACCCAGTGAACTGCTGCAGAAGCCAAGACTCTCGAATGTAAAAAGCATCAGGTCTCTTTATTGTGTAGTGCAAGCCTAGGCCTGGGCTCTGTCTCCACAGACCGACGCAGCAGGACTGAGAAAAGAGCCCTGACCAGGGGGGAGGTAGGGGGTTATAAAGGGAAAAACCACAAGTTTTGTATAACAGCGGGACCCACATTGATTGACAGGCCACTTGGCGTTCAAAGCTGTTTGCAGGGTTTTGTTTTTTAACTCTGGCACTTGGTACCTGGCTGGGGCCGGGACCTTTGTGGTTAACAGTTCCACCCCAGTTCCCGGCATCTGCAGGGGAGGGGGGTTTCCTGGAACTCGGGTGGGGAATTTTTTCTATCTAAGATGGCTACTTGTCTCAAGATGGCATTACTATTGTCAAGCAGGCAAGCTGATAAGCAAGGTTACAGAAGCTAAATGTAGCAAGTTAGTTATTTTTGGTCTCTCATTTCCCCCTCTCTATGAACCTTGGGGAGCCTATCTAGGGTCCCCTATGTGAAAGTTCATCGGATTCTACATTGGTGACCACAGGTTGGTAGGTATAGCTTCTTTGCACCATTAGCTGGATGGTGCCCAACCTTTGTCTTATGAATTGTATTAGTCTATTAAGAATACAGGGGCCAATGGTAAGCAGCAGTAACATAATGAGCAGAGGCCCTAGAAGGGTTGATATTAGGGTAGTAAACCAGGGGGAATGATTAAATAGGGACTCATACCAGTTTTGACTATTTTGTCTGGATTTGGCCCGATCTTCTAATCTCTTGCAGACTATGGCTAAGCTGTCACAGATGACACCAGAATTGTTAACATAAAAACAGCATTACTCTCCTAAAGCCTGACAAAGTCCTCCCTGTTGCATAAGGAGGAGGTCTAGTCCCCGTCTATTTTGTAACACTACCTCAGCCAAGGAGTCTAGGGACTGTTCTAGATGGTGGACTGATTTTTCTATAATGGCCAGATCTTTGTCTATTAAATTAGTAAGACACTGGTATGTCCTGTCAGCTTTGATTATGGCTGTGGTACCCGTCCCAATCCCAGCAGCAACTCCTGCACCTATTAAGGTTGAGAGGAGGATAGCTGAGGCCCCAAAGTCACGTTTCTGGCGAGGGTGCCCAGAAATGCTTCAGTAATTAATATAGGAGTCAAAAGGGAGATAGTAAACTTGTGGGAAGAGGTTGACCAATATACATAGACTAGCATTTGTCATAACCTGGGGGTGTATGCAGGGGGTTAAGCCCATAGTACAGGCGAACCAGGTGCTGTTAGGGGGCACCAAATAATTATCATTAGTGGGAGCTATGAGGGTGTCTTTACATAAATGTTGGAGGGGGGAAAGGCTGTTAACTGTCCTCCTTTTCCCAGGATGCATAGTCCCCTGCCTGACACAGACTCTAGGGTGAGGACCGGTGATTTTCCCCAGGAACACCTGGGAGATGAGAGATTTCCTGGGGTTGCCCAGCCTGTATAATGGGGGGGGCGTGGATCTAGACATAACCAACACTGGTCACGTTAGTGGCAGGCCTGAGGAAGTCAGAAGTGAAGTTTAGTAACTCGAAAATGATGGGAGAGTCAAGTTCGGGGTCTGGGGGAATGGGGCCCATTCTGGTGGGTGTAAGGGCCATCAAGGGGCGAAGTATGGGTCCCCCTGTGGTCGCCCTGGGCATCAGAGTAGGCCATCTCGTGGGACTTGGCTTTTTAGCAGGAAAAAAGGGTGCAGCTGGACCTATGGCCACTGGTGGGGGACCTGCCTGAACAATTTGTTTTTGGATCTGAAAGAGGAGCCCCCTATCTCCTTTGTATGAATTTTCGTATAATCTTAATCCCCAAATTTTTCCTGCTTCCCACCCTCTACTGATTTGGCCCTTTTGGGTTAGGGGAAATAGAAATTGGATTTCTTTTGCCTCGGGACGTCAGGTTTTTCATTCTTGTTATATATATAAGGTCATTTTGTGAAGTTTCCCAAGGGGCGCTGGTTTCACATCCCCAGGTCTTACAAAAGAAATCTGATAATCCACCACAAGTCCCATCATTTGTCCCTGGACAAACATATAGGTCCTTTTTTGCTACCTTCTGTTCCTGACAGTCATCACCACAGTTTGCCCTGGGGGTGGGGGCATTGATTAAATGTGAGGGACAATCCCCGTCTCTACAGAGTTGCTTATCACCTTTCCATAAGGGAGCTCCTAGGGTTCAAAGGTCCAAGTGAAAGACAGGGAAGGTAGTACTAATTGGTCCAGTCAGGGTTACTGTTTGGACTTCTCTGCCCAGATCTTGTGCAGTAGTTTTGGGCTCTAATAGTACCCATTTAACATTGATAGCCTGGTGTGGGTTGGTGGTAACAAAGGCAAACTGGGAAAAGCAAACAATGAACAGTATTACTTGTTTCAGTCCGGTATCCCCTCATGGAGGCAGGGTGATCCTTCTTGGTGGAGGTGGAGCTTGAGTGGATCCTCTAGGTAGGGGTGGCTCATCCAGGTGTCTCCAGTTTTCCAGGGGACCGCCTTACGTGGGCCCAATGGATCCAGGGGGGTGCTGCCGTCCACCTTTAAGGCTGTGGAGGTTGTCATCAACATGATGTAGGGTCCCTTCCATCTGGGTTCTAGGGTTTGGCGGTGGTGCCTTTGGATCAGGACTCGGTCTCCAGGCTGGAACCTGTGGGGTTTTGGGGGAGTGACAGACTCATAAATGGCCCTGAGATGTGGCCAGACATTTTTATGGGTCTGTTGGAGATGTTTTAGTGACAGAATTAGGTCCTGGTCATCCATTTCTGCCAGGAGATCGACCTGCAAACTGGGAATTATGGGAGGGGGCACCCCAAACATAATTTCAAAAGGAGTTAGTCCTATGCAGTAGGGGGAATTCCTGATGCGGAACAAGGCAAAGGGGAGGAGGGACATCCAGTCCGCACTGGTCTCCAGGCTTAACTTAGTTAAGGTCTCTTTTAAAGTTCTGTTCATCCTTTCTACCTGTCCTGAACTCTGGGGGCGATAAGCACAATGTAATTTCCACTTGGCCCCCAGTGCAGTGGCTGCCCCCTGACTTACCTGAGATGAAAGCTGGTCCATTGTCAGAATCTAAAAAAGCTGAAAAGCCATACCTGGGGAGGATCTCTTCCAGAATTTTCTTTGCCACAACCTGGGCTATCTCAGACTTGGTAGGAAAGGCTTCTACCCATCCTGTGAAAGTATCTGTAAAAACTAAACAATATTTATATCCAGTCCTGCCAGTTTTAGTTTCTGTAAAGTCCAACTCCCAGTAAGTTCCAGGTCTGGTTCCCCTTAGTCTGGATCCTGGGTTAGAGGGGAGCACAGTAGCATTTGTCATGCTGCCTGGTGGCAGTTGGAAACAATTTGTTCAATTATCTGGGTGGCATTCTGGAGTTTGAGTTGAGAATTCCTTAATAGTTCCTGCATCCATTTAATCCCCAGGTGGGAAGAGCGGTGGATTTTTCTTAGAATTCTTAGTCCCAATTTTTGTGGTAGGATGAGGTGACCATCAGCTGTTTTCCACCAGTCACCCATCTGTTCTGGTTTCTGCAATTGGTTGATCCAGAAAAGGTCCTCTGAAGAGTAGTTGGGACCTCAGGGAGTCTCCTGCCCCCTTGGTCAACCAGAACTGGAGTAATTCTAGTGGCCAAGGCCACTTGTTTAGCAGTCTGATCAGCCAAATGATTGCCCTGGGGAATTAGTCCATCCCCTTTCTGATGTCCTGGGCAATGAATAATGGCCGCTGGAGTGGGACCCCAGAGAGCCTGGAGTAAGTCCAGGATTTCTTGTTTATTTTTAATAGTCTTTCCTTCAGCTATTCAAAGCCCTCTTTCTCGGTAGATGGCCCCATGGACATGTGCCATTGCAAATGCATACTGGCTATCCATGTATATGTTCAGTCTTTTGTTGGCCCCCAGTTGTAAGGCTTTAGTAAGGGCTATAAGTTCTGCCCTTTGGGCTGATGTGCCCATAGGGAGGGGCTCTGCCCAAATGACATCTGTCCCTGAAGTGACTGCTGCCCCCGTGTACCTGTGTCCATCCTGGATGAAGCTGCTGCCATCCGTGAGCCAGTTTACTTCAGCATCTTTTAGGGGGGTGTCCTTAAGATCTGGCCTCATGTTGTATACATGGGCCAATATCTCTATGCAGTCATGGAGAGGGGTCTCCAGATCCAGGTCAGGCAACAGAGTGGTGGGGTTCAGGGATGTGGGAGTGCGGAAGGTAACTCTGGCTGGATTTAGAAGTAGGGTCTGGTAGTGGACCATGCAGGCATTGCTGAGCCAGCAGTCAGGCAGTTGTTTCAGTACCCCTTCGATGGCATGGGGGGTTGCCACTGTCAAGTTTTGCCCCAGAGTCAGTTTGTCAGCATCCTTGACTAAAAGGGCAGTGGCTGCTATGATTCTTAGGCATGGGGGCCAACCTGCTGCTACAGTATCCAATTTCTTTGATAGATACTCAACAGGGTGCCTCCAGGGTCCTAGGCTTTGGGTAAGAACCCCCTTAGCTATTCCATTGCGTTCATCTATAAAGAGCATGAATGGTTTAGTCACATCTGGGAGACTTAGGGCAGGGACCTCTAGAAGACATACCTTTAAGGCTTCAAAGGCCTGTTGGTGCTGGTCAGTCCATTGAAAGGGTTGATTTTCTTTGGTGGCTTCTTATAGAGGTTTTGCCAGTTCTGCAAATCCGGGGATCCACAGATGGCAGAAGCCTGCTGTACCAAGAAACTCTCTGATGTGCCTGGCTGAAGTAGGTGTTGGGATCCGGAGGATGGTTTCTTTCTGTGCATCTGATAACCAATGTTGGCCATCTCAGAGAATATACCCCTTTTTGGCAGATGTGCAGTATCCCAGATTGCCAAGGGTCTGCAGGCATGTCCCTTAACCACTAAGCCATTTCTCTAGATCTACTGTTGATATTTTATTGTGCCTAATTTGTCAATTAAACTTTATCATAGGTGTGTATGTATGGGAAAAAAAGACAGTACAGTTGTCCCTTAGCATCCCCAGGGAATTGGTTCTAGGATCCTGGATGCTTATCATAAACTGCTCTTCTTTAAGCCCTCTATAAAAAATAGCATAGTATTTGCATATAGGCTATATATTCTATATATTTAAATCACCTCTAGGTTACATTACGTAAAGTACTTTATACTATGCATGGTCGGGAGCATGCACTGGGGATCTTGGCTACACTCCTGTGGACAAGATAAAACTCCTAGACCACAGTGGACACTGTGTGCTGAGAATAACAGTATCACTTCTGAAATGTTCCTGCCACCAACGATGACCTCGCTTTGACCATGGGAAATGTAAGACATGCACAACTATAAGGACACTCTACAAAATAAATGTCCTTACAAAAAAGAATGGAAATAACCAAAGACTGAAAACCAGAGGAACTGTTGCAGGTTGAAGGAAATTAAACCTGTGTGTCAGGATATGATCTGGGTTAGATCCTGGACCCAGACTTGTTTTCTTCTTGTAAAAGACATTAATGGGATAAATGGGGAAATCTTTAATAGTCATGTAAATTAGATCTTAGATCAATGTTAATTACTTGCTTTTGCTAATTATACTGTGGTTATCTAAGCTAATATCTTGTCTTTAAATAATAAAATATTTAGGAGCACAAGGGCATTTTGTGGGAAGCTTACTCTCAAATGGGAAAATACATATGTATCATAAAAGATGTATGATGGGGCTGGAGAGATGGCTTAGCAGTTAAGGTACATGCTTGTAGAGCCCAAGGACCCAGATTCAATTCTCCAGGTCCCACATAAGCCAGATGCACATGGTGGCACATTCATCTGGAGTTTGTTTGCAGTGCCTAAAGGCCCTGGTGTGTCCATTCTTACTTCTCTCTGTCTCTAATAAATGAATAAATTAAAAAATAAAAAAAAGATGTATGATGAACCAAACATAAATCTGTATGATGAATCAAACATAAACACTAAAACATTGTGAAATACTACCATTTGACATCATGAGATAGCATTGTCAAAGAGTTTTAAAAGCACTTTTACAATTTTTATGTAAGCCAAATTACCTCAAAATTAAAATTAAAAAGGAGTACTAAGAGGAATGATTAGAAAGAGGATAAAAGTTAATGTGTGGAGCTCAGTTTGCAGGCACTGTAGTCACCCAAGCAAACACCACTGGTAACATCAGGGATGCCAGTCACCATAAAGACGTGTGATGGAATCAAGAGATGTTTAGGACATAAACGAGATGGGAGTTGATGGTCATTTAAGGATGATGGGTAATGATGCTATACTTTGAAATCAGGGAGAGTAGAGTGATAGAAGCCGAGAGGGAAAATCACTGGGTGCATTTTGTGTAATCCATGGAAGCTCCCTTCAAATGTTTTAGTGGGTGGCTGGAGTGGGCAGTGGGATTTTTAGTTCCAGAGCTCAAAGGAGTAATTAAGGCTGAAAATCAAAGTTTGAGGCTGATTAGCACAGAATGTTCTTTGTCTCACTGTTTGAGGGTGTATCTACCGCGGGGGGGGGGGCAGTGAGTAGTGCTTAGGTGTGGAAGCGGAAGCATGAGGCTGCTCGCTCACATCTGGGTGGATCAGGAAACTGAGAATGGGGAATACTGGTGGCTCACCTGGCTTTCTGCACTTCCATTATTTAGTATGGCACCCCAGTGTATGGGATGCTGCTGTCCACATTTGGGATGGGTCTTACCCCCTCAGTTAATCCTCTCTGGAGACACCTTCACATATATACCCAAGGTTGTGTTTCATTAATGCCCTATATATTTCATAATCAAATTAAGTTGACAAAATTAACCATTACACATAAATATCTATTGAAATATAAATTATCAATTATAAAACTTAGAACATATTCTTAGAACAAATTGTGAAGGTCATTAAAAAATGCTTCCTATGGAAACAGAGGAGCCATGCCCACATATAATGCGCAGTTGAGATCTTTACTTCACAGAATGCAACATTTACGTCTGCGAGGGTTTACCTTGGAGAAATTAAATTTGGTACCAAAGAGGAGTTAAGAACAAAGGTTCAGAGAACAATAAGTACAATGATAACATAATAAAAAGAGACAGGGCAAGTCTAAGTCCTGTTCTGATTCCTATATGAGAAATAATTGTAGACATTTGCTTGGTTACTGCCCGTGGGTGATAGTGGTACCTCTGGATCAGTATGTGGAGAACTTTGACAGTTAGAAGTACATACATAGTATGGCATATTTGCCAGGTATTAAAAGGACAAGTTATAGTAAACACAAGACTAGTTAGGATTTTAACTTCTAAGAATCTATTTATGGGGATACAGTTCAAGACTTCCAGTGGTTGCCTGAAACCATGGATAGTACAAAATCTTAAATATATTATGTATTTTTCTGTACATTTATAACTAAGATGAGTTTTATTTATAAATTAAACATAGTAAGATTATAATAATAACCAATAATAAAACAGAACTGCTGCAACAGTATACTGAAAAAAAGTTAGGTAAATGTGGCTTGTCTTGACAGAGTCAAGAAAAGTAACAGTATTTTCAGACTGTTGATGGTGATAATTGACACTTGTAGTAGACACAGGTGTCTTTATTGATAGGCATGTTTTCATTTCTTTTTTTAAAAATAGGTTTTAAAGATTTATTTTTATTCATTTATTTATTAGAGACAGAGAGCGGGAGACAGAGAGAGAGTGAGAATGGGCACGCCAGGGCCTCTAGCCACTGCAAAGGAACTCCAGATGCCTGCGCCACCATGTGCATCTGGCTTACATGGGACCTAGAGAATCGAACCTGAGTCCTTAGGCTTCACAGGCATGTGCCTTAACCACTAAGCCATCTCTCCAGCCCACATTTTCCTTACTTATATGCTGGGAGATTCAGAAAAGTTCTCTACTGAAAGCCATCTCGAGAAAGACTTTCTTCTACAGTGATAGTGACATCATGGAACATGAAAAATGAACAAGATCTTCTTTCCTGGTATTTAATTATTTATTTTAAATTTATTTTATTTATTTGAGAGAGAGAGAAAGAATGGGCACCCCAGGGCCTCCAGCCACTGTGAATGAACTCCAGGAACATGCACCACCTAATGCAGCTGTATTTCATGGGTTCACAGGAATTGAACCTGGATCTTTTGGCTTTGCAGGAAAGTGCCTTAACCACTAAGCCATCCCTTTCTTAGTATTTTGATTAACTGAGTACCTAGGGAAATCATGAGCCCTTGGATACTATGAGCTTAATCCCAGAGCCTTCTCCTCAAAGCTTTATTTGTTTTATTTAAATGAGTTTGTAATTGATGTGCTACCCAGAATCAAAATTGCACTGTTCAGTATTATTTGAACTTCTTTACAATGGGAATTGAATATGCCATTACTGTGAAAGTACTTTTAGAAATAGTAAAAAATAACGAAGTTATTAGCTGATGGAAAATACCCTTGTGTTGCAGTCAGGTTCATATTGCTGGCCGAAATCACCCAACCAAGAGCAGCTTTGGGGAAAAAAGGGGTTTATCTTGGCTTACAGACACAAAGGGAAGCTCCATGATGGCAGGGGAAAATGATGGCATGAGCAGAAGGTGGATATCACACCCTGGCCAACATAAGGTGGGCAATAGCAACAGGAGAACATGCCAAACACTGGCAGGGGACACTGGCTATAACACCCATAATCCCTTCCCCAGCAATACACTGCCTCCAGGAGGTGTTAATTCCCAAATCCCCATCAGCTGGGAACCTAGCATTCAGAATGTCTAAGTTTATGGGGGACACCTGAATCAAACCACCACACCTTGTCATCTTCTCAGTCTCTGACAATCACAGCTCCACCATAAGCACTGGGGCAGATTAGGGTGGAAGTTGTGAGGCTGGAACTACTGTGTGATAATGGCCACCAACAGCACAAATAAGCAGGAGACCATGCATGCTATATAACCCACCAGATGGACAGAGGTGGGATTTCTGATACTCTTACTGTCATTTTTGGGTTCTGTGTCCCTGAACATTTGACTTTATTTTTTCCTCATTTTTTTACAGGATCATAATAGTAAATATCTCAAAGAGATATATTAAAGTTTAAATAACAGTGTTTATAAAGCACCTGATATATGCCAAGTACTCAATTAATTTTATTCATAAGTGCAACCAAACTTAAGGTAATGAAGAGACAAGCACATACAATGAAGCCCATCTGGGTATAATTAATAATACTGATAGCAGCCAACTTTTTTTTTGAGATCTAGCCCAGGCTGACCTGGAACTCACTCTGTAGTCTTAGGCTGGGCTTGAACTCTTGGTGATCCTTCCCAAGTGCTGGGATAAAAGGCATGAGCCGCCACACCAGACAGCAAATAACTTTTATTCATCTTTTGTGGTGAGATTGAAGCTGTGCTAAGAATATAACACCGGGGCTGGAGAGATGGCTTAGCAGTTAAGACATTTGCCTGCAAAGCCAAAGGATCCTGGTTTGATTGTCCAGGACCCACGTAAGCCAGATGCACAAGGGGGCACATGTGTCTGGAGTTCGATTGCAGTGGCTGGAGGCCCTGGCATACCCATTCGCACTCTCTCTCTCTGCCTTTTTCTCTCTCTCAAATAAGTAAATGAAAATATATATTTTTAAATTTTTTTATTTTATTTATTTTTGGAGAGAGACACAGAGAGGGAGAGGGAGACAGAGAATGGGCGCGGCAGCAGTCTCTCAGCTGCTGTGAACAAAATCCAGATGTGTGCGCCCCCTTGTGGGCAAGTGCGGCATTGCGCCCTTGCGTCACTTTGCATCTGGCTAAACGTGGGACCTGGAGATTAGAACCGGGTTCTTAGGCTTAGCAGGCAGGTGCCTTAACCGCTAAGCCATCTCTCCAGCCCTAAAAATATTTTTTCAAAATAAAAAGAACATAACATGGGTATCTATGGTTACACCCCAGAACACATGATCTCATCTATCTAGTCAGCTAAGGCTGATTAGTCTTTGGATGGAAGACCTTCATCTGCATGAATTAACTACCCCACTCTGTGAGGTCAAAGCAGCAACCTGACTGGTGATTGGCCTGCAGTGTCAATTCTGCAATCCCCTGGGAGAGTCTGATTGGCCCACTGGATGGTGATAGGCAGGATTATGGCACCTCCACTGGCCTCCCCAGAATGTATGAATGTGTTACATGGCGCTGGGCCTTAAGGTTGCAAATGCAGTTAAAACTGCTAATAAGTTGACTTTAAAATCGGCAGTTTACCCTGGGTGGTTTGGATGGTTCACTGAGTCACAAGGAGTGCAGAGTGAGCCACTCCCATGGCTGGCTAGGAAGATGGAGAGGCTCTTGAGCCAAGGCATGAGGGCAGCTTCTAGAAACCACAGAAGGGAAGAAAATGGCTTCTTTTCTAAAGCCTTTAAAGGACAAATCTCTTCCTGGCACTGATTTATCAGTAATGTGAATTTGGACTTCATACCTCCATAATTTTCAGGTAATACTTTTGAGATATATATTTGACAAATTACTTATTATATATTTATCATCACAATATATTGTTTTAAACATGTGTACACAAGCTAATAAGCATGCATGACTTCCTAAACTTACCGCTTTTCTAGGTAAGAAGACTAAGCATTGGTTCCTTTAAAGAATGCAGTACACTGTCTTGGTTGCCCATCAGATCTAAATGGTAAGATCCTATTTCTGAAGACACTACAGGCTGCAGTTGCAGGGCATTGAGAGATCATGCTGGCCCTGAGATGGAAGCCAGCTCCCTGCTGTCTAGGTCTCATAGCACTGGAAAGATGCTGGGGTTGATGGTCATCAGCAGCACAAATAAGCAGAGGATCCTGCAAGCTTCAAAATCAACCATCCAGGCAAGATGCAGGCACTAGTGCAATGGTGGAACATAGGCTGTGGGGGTATCAACTGCTCTCTGACTGAGGCCTGCTCAGTGGAAGGAAATCTGTCTGGCACTTCAAACGAAGTTAGAAGCCAGGGAAGCTTCCACTGTTCTTTAGCTAACAGCAGAGATCATACACATCAAAAAGTCTTCTAAATATCTATGTGTATCCCCTTTGATTCATTCTTAGTTAGAGAATCTGCTTTTTACATATGGAAGAAAATACTGGGGAGACCCTAGACCCATCAGTGTGACAAGAAAAGAACAAGTCATTCATCCAGGACCCAGGAAACATCAATGAGGAAATGGTGGATTAAATATTAGTGCTGTTCTCACTTCCAGACTGAGAAGCTCCTCCAGGGAGATGGCTGTCGACACTGAGGAGAATCAAAACCTATCAGAGCAGAAATCAGAGGCTGTGGTGAGCCCAACACTCTCCAAAGCTCAGGGAACATTGCAGAAGAGACGGTGCAAAGAAGTCAGAGCTACAGGGTGGGAAGGCGTATCCCGAGGCATTGTTCTCCTTCCTCAGCAGAGACTGACTGATGCATTCATGACCCCACAGTGATGACTGATAACTGCTGAGGAGAACCCTCAGTGGAATGGGGGCCAGGGAGAGAGAACATAGGAATATAACCCAATGTGAATAAGACCCTGAGGCAATATGTTCATACAGTAAAGTTTTCAAATAAAAAGAATATGGTACCTTGTTATTAAATATAGTTATCATCTCATACAATGGCCCTTTTAACATTATTCCTCATATCAAATAAAAATGTGTACTCTTCAGTGGTATCTCCTCATTTCTCCTCTTTTTCTTCAGCCCATGATAATTACCACTCTTTCTGTTTTGTAGTTTTGTTTGATTTTCCCAGGCCATTGCTCATGCCAGAGAAGCATCTACCATCTAGCAAAACCTCAGTCCTACCATTCCACTTTCCACTTCTATGAGTTTGAATTTTTATATTTCACACAAGTGAGGTCACACAGCAATTAGCATTTCATGTTTGGCTTATTTTACTTAACATACTGCCCTTCAATTTCTTACATGTCCCTCAAGCACATCCATTTACCTACTGGTAGATGCTTAGGTTTATTTTGTGGTTTGTCTGTTGTGAATAATGCTTCCATGCACATGTGAATGCCGATATCTCTTTGGCATATGGGTTTAATTTTCTTTGGATATATATGCAGTGGTGAGATCGTTAGATCATATGATAGTTCTACTTTTAATTTTTTGAGAATCCTCATTATTGTTTTCTTTAATTTTAATTTTTTTATTTTTGGAGAGAGACACAGAGAGAGACAGAGAAAGAGAGAGGGAGAGGGAGACAGATAGAGAATGGGCGCACCAGCAGTCTCTCAGCTGCTGTAACCGAAATCCAGATGCATGCGCCCCCTTTTGGGCAAGTGCGGCATTGCACCCTTGCATCACTTTGCATCTGGCTAAACATGGGATTGGAGATTGGAACCGGGTTCTTAGGCTTAGCAGGCAGGTGCCTTAACCACTAAGCCATCTCTCCAGCCCTCATGATTGTTTTTAATAACAGTACAAATTTGCATTTCTACCGACAGTCTGCAAGCCTTCCTTTTTCTTCCCATTCTTGCTAACCCTGTTATCTTTCATCATTTTGATAGTAGCCATTCTGACAGGTGTGAGGTGATACCTTATTGTGGTTTTCATTTTAATTTCTCTGATGATTATCCATATTGACCACTTTTTAAATATAACTCTTGGCCACATGTATGCATTCTTTTGAGAAATATCTATTCAGGTCCATTGTACCCTATAAAATTAAATTATTTGCTTTTCATTATTGAGTTCTTTATACATGTTATATAAAATGGAGGTCTATTCCCATTCTGCATGTGGAATATCCATTGTGTCCACACCTTTTATTAAGGCTGTCTTTCCCCCATTATGTGTCATGGACACCTTTGTGGAATATAAATTGACCATAAATGTATAAATATAGCTCCGGGGTCTCTGCTTTGCCCTGTGCATCTGTTTTTACATCAGTACCATGTTGCTCTGAAGCCTATGGTTTTGAAGAATATTTTGAAGTCAGGTTGGTGATGTCTCTAGCTGCTTCTTCTATTAAGATTGCCCTGGCTATTTGGGGTTTTCTTTTGAGGTTTCAAATGAGTGGTAGAATTATTTTTTTTCTATTTATATGGAAAATGTCATTTAAATTTTGATAGGAACTACCAAGAAACTATAGATCACTTTGGGTAGTGTGGTTATTTGAATAATATTAATTTTTATAATCCATAAACATGGAATATATTTCTATTTTTGTATCTTCAGTTTCTTTCACAATTGTGTTGAAGTTTTTAGTTCATGGGCTAAATTTAAATATATGTCTAGATATTTTGTCGTTTTTACCTGGTGGCTATTGTAAATGGGATCTTTTTCCTTAATCGCTTTCTCAAATCATCATTTATGTGTAGATATGCTACTTATTTTGTGTGTTGTTTATATTCTGCAGCTTTATTGAAGTGGCTTATTCTAATAACTTTTTGTTAGAGTCCTCAGAGTTTTCTAAATTTAAAACCATATTATCTACCAATGGAGATAATTTACCCTCTCTCTTTCCATTGGGTATTCTTTATTTCTTTCTCTCTGGCTAGAATTTCAACTTCTATGCTGAACACCAGTGGCCAGAGTGGGTGTCTTGGTCTTGCTCCTCATCTTAGCGGGGAAACTTTCTTCCTTGTACACATGAGCTCTAGCTGTGGTGTCAGCGATTGGCTTGTAGTAGAGACCTTTACTGTGCTGAGGTACATTCCTTCTATTCCCCATTAATTTAATTTAATTTATTTATTTGCAAGCAAGAGAAACAGAAAGAGAGAGAGATAGAGAGCTAGACAGAGAGACAGTGAGTACATGAACACACAGGGGCCTTCAACCACTGCAAACAAACTCCAGATACATGTGCCACTTTGTGCATCTGACTTACATGGGTACTGGAGAATTGAACCCATGTTATTAGGCACTGAAGGTAAGATCTTCAGCTCTATTCCCAATTCATTATATATGTTTTAATCAAAAAAGGACATTAAATTTTGTCAAATACTTTTTCTGTATCACTTAAGAGGATCATATTTTTGTCTTTCATTCTACTAATGTAGAATTCTACTAATGTATCTTGCATAGCTGAGCCATCCTTGCAACCATGTGATAAATTGAACTTCACTGTAGTAATCACCTTTTCAGTGTGCTGTTGAATTGTTGCTATATTTTGTTGAAGACTTTTGCTTTAATGATCATCAGAGATATGGGCCTGCAGTTTCCTCTCTTCTTGTGTCGCTGTCATTGTAAAATTGAAATAATTTTTGGTCCTTTAACATAAATGTGGAGGTATTTTCTCTAATTTTTTGGAAGACTTTGAGATGGATTGGTATTAGTTTCTTACATATTGGGTAGAATTAAGCAGTGAAGCCATCAGGTCCTGGACTTCTCTTGGGTAGGACATTTTCTAATTTTTTTTTTTTAAGAAACTAAGTTTTTGATAACCTTTTATTGGACTCCAGGAGATGTGGAACCAGAAGTTATAGTGGACAAGCATTGTCAGAGTTCTCCTGGAATGCTACTGTGTCCCATAGTTGGGTCCCACACTAAACAACACCCTGCCTTTATTCTAGTCAACAAAGCAAATGGAGGTTTTTATTTTATTTTATTTTTTTTTTTTGAGACAAGCCCAACAGACTGCTCTTTTTTATGCAAAGAGGGGCAGGTGGAGGGAGAGAATTGGCAGGCCAGGGGCTCCACCACTGCAACTGAACTCCAGACACATGTGCCACTTTGTGCCCATGTACAACTTGCATGCTTGCATCACTGTGTATCTGGCTTATATGGGACCTGGGGAGTTGAACATGAGTCCTTAGACTTCTCAGGCAAATGCCTTAACCACTAAGCCGTCTCTCCAGCCCTCAACAAAGCAACTGGAATGATGTCACCAAAACAACATGAGATGGACCATGCTGGTCCTTCAGTATCTTCCCTCTCCTAAGTGTTATCTGTGCATAGTGGTTCTCAGTGCATTCTGTTAGTAGAGGAATAGATTCCATGATGGTTTGAACCTAAAATGTCCCCCACAGCCTCATGTGTTTGAATATTTAATCCCCAGCTGGAGGTGCTGTTTGGGAAGGTTGTAGAGCCTTGGGCAGGTGGAGCCTCACTGTAGGAAGTGTGTTGCTAGAAGTGGGCCTGTCCTGCTTGTTGCACTCAGCTCACATCAACTCCCTGTTGATATGAAGGTGTGAAAGCACCTATTTGCTCCTGCTGTGTTTTCCTTGTCTTGATGAAACTTCCTCTCAAAACTATTAATCAGCTGCTCTGGTTAGGTATTTTCTTCAGCAATGAGAAAGCAACTGCTATAGAGTCCAAGCCCACAAACAACAACAACAAACTAAAATCACAAAACCAAGAAAAATTAAAAATGACTTAATCTCACTGCTTAGAAATAGTTAATTATATTCATCTTAATATAATAATCTTAATCTTGTCCTACTTCTCTTTTCTCTCTCTCTCCTCTCTATACTTACTTTCTCTTTTATATCATCTATCTTTTTCTTCCCTCACCTTCCTAGGTACAGACTTATAACTCCCAGTGCCAGCATGGGGTTAACTTCCACAATGAGCTGTTGATCCGAGATACCTACAAGGTTTCCCAAAAAAGACAGACTTCTGTCAGAGTTCTTGGTGACCCACTAAAGGATAATGGTAAGACCCTACTGTCAAAGACAGCATATGTGTGTGAGACCAAACACAGAGAGACCTGACTAGAATCTGGAAGAGGGTCAGACCCCAGACAGTTAGCTAGTCTAGTACCAGAGGGTGCTACACGAGCAACTGGGAGAAAATGTCCGACATTGGTCCAAACAACTTGCAGTCTAAGATACCCAGTAGGTAACAACCTGACGTGTAGTGCTCAAACAAGTGCAGTAGTGGCACACAGCCATTGTGGGTAACCAACTGCTCTTGATTTGGCTAATAGATCCACTCAGTGGAATGGAACACATTGCTAGAACTGGGAAATAAGTCAAAACCAGGGACAAAAAATGAGCTCATTCTCCAAGATCAAGATACCACCAAATGTGGGCTAGAAGAGAGCCAACATATATAAAATTCCCTCCAAAACATATATGGTCATCCCTTCTGTCTAGTACTAACTTCTCTCTCCATTGGAGAATTTGCTTATCTTTTTCAGATGGACAACGAACCTGAAGGGAGGATCAGCTAATCACACCTCACCAGGGCCCCAGCTGAAACCATAGAACAACACAGGGGAAGGGCAAGAATATAGTGTTCATGGCGATCACGACACCAGAAAACGGCTGAAGGAGATAAACACAGAGAACATCCAACTCCAACTAAGCCAGATATCCAGAGACACAGAGGCTCCCAAAACCTCATCACTGAAGCTGAACTAAAATGACCCCAATGTGGCTCAGGGAAACTCGCAGAAGAGGGGGCAGAAAGATTGTTAGTCATAAATTGGGGCATTATGCACAGAGACTGGGGCCTACCCCCCAGAACTCTTGACGACCCCCACAATGCATGACCCACATTCCCCATTGATGAGGGTCCCTTTGGAAGAGGGAGGACAGGGAGGAGGACAATGGAACCAATACTATGAATGTAAAATCAGAATAATATAAATAAAAATAAAAAAAAAAACAGAACATTCTTGTGACATGACCCCTGGCACACAAAGAAATGTGTCAGACCAAGATTTTAGCATTCTTACTGTGCTTTTTGTTTTTCCTTTCTGAGTTCAAGACCTTTTCACAGCTTGCCTCTAGATGTTTACCTTCCTGGGGAAGTTTAAGCTTTTTGAAAAGAAGGTTTACAAGGAGTGAACATGTAGTACTTTTCAGCTTCTAGCATGCAAAGCACATTATAGAGCAGGACAGTAAATAGGATATTGCCTGGAGAGATGGTTGTCCTCTCCCTTCTGTATCCCAAGTACTTGGAGGATCCTGCTGAACACAAGCAGTGCTACTTATAGCAAAAGAAGGTCAGGAGGAAGGAGGATTGGAGTAAAAGGATTTCCTTTCTTGTAGCCCTGGTTGAATGTGATAGGGAAGCTTAAGGAAGAAGCAACATGGAAGACAGAAGAGGCCTATGTCCTGACTCCATACTTAGGCCTCTGGGAAGAAGATGCCTCTTAGTAAGTCTTGACTCTGGCTTGAGCACTGCTATATCATTTCATAGGTGAACAGGGTCAGGCCAAAGGAAGCCCAAGGTTTATTTCTTTATTCCCATGTTCCTGTGTTGGGGGATTGTGGATAGTGTAGGATAATCTTGTGGGCCTATTTTGGGGTTTTTCCAAGGTGAGGCCCAATGACTCAGCCTCAAAACTTGGGCCTGGATGGAGACTGGATGAGCACCATTTGGCAAGAGGTGACGGCAAAGAAATATATTAGGAGTCTCCAGAGAAACATAACCAAAGAAATACAAATAGACACACACACACACACACACACACACACACACACACGACTAAACCTGGAGACTGAGAAGTCTATTGAGACATTCAGGGGGTTGCATGAGTCCCAGTCATGTTGGCAGAGACAATCTGCTTTATCCATTCTACATATTCATTGATAACCCTAACCAGAAACACTCTTCTAGACTCACTCAGAATCATTTTAAACAAATGTTGGGTACAACATGGTTGACCTTACATAACACCACAGGGAGCTGTCTAGAATGTGAGATGTTTTCCTAAGAGTGTTATCCAGAGAGATTTGCTCACATGGCCAGGTTGGGTTCAGTTCAATCAAGATTGGTTATTTAGTTCTACTTTTTTCATCTCCCTAATTGTTGAGTGGGGATTATGACAAGGAGTAGATGACTATCAATAAAATGTTGTCTTCTGTGCATCTTCAGCCATATGTGAAGCCATACTGCATGGTAGCACACTGTTCTACAATCTGCTTTTCTGACCATACAAACACGCATCATAGAGAGTGCTCTCCATTAGTAAATACAGCTCTACATAAAGTCATATTGTGTGTATGTGTGTGGTATGTGTACATGTATGCATGTTCATACATGTGTGGAGGTTAGAAGACAACCTTGGGTGTCATCTTCATGTATATGGCTCACTTGTTTTGGAGATAGGGTCTGTGATTGGATTGGAGTTCACTGATAAGACTAGGCTGGCTGACCAGAAAGCTGGAGCAATCTGTCCACCTCTGCTTCCCCAGTGCTGGGATTACAGGCATATGTTTCTACACCAGGCAATTATGTAGGCCTGAGGATCAAACTCAAGTCTTTATGTTTACAGGGCAAGTACTTTGCCATCTCCCTGTGTCCAGAAAAATCATTAAAAATAATCCTTAGTAGCTTAACATCCATGTGAGTCATGTCCATGTCAGAATGTAGACACTCAGACTCTTTTATTTTTATTTATTTGAGAGAGGTGTGGAATGGGCACACTGGGACCTCTGGCCACTGAAAACAAATTCCAGAAGCTTGTGCCACCATGTATCCACATGGATACTGGGGAACCGAACCTGGGTCCCAAGGTTTCACAGACAAGCATCTTAAGCACTAAGCCATTTCTCTGGTCCAGACACTCAGACTCTTGCTGAAGTATGTTTGGCTTCTAATTTTTCACCTGTGTAGACAATGTCATGATAAACATTCACATCTTAGACTTAAATATACATAAATCACCTTAGAAATCTTTCAGATTCCCAGATGAGATAATAGTGTTTCCACTTGTTCTGTTTTGTCATAGTATGGAGAAAAAGATAAATAATTTTTCTCTGGGCATAGCAGTATGGGGACTAAAAAGGAAATTGAGTAAGAAATGAACAAGGAACATGCATAGCTGTGCAAAGGACAGATGTAGCCTACATGCCCAGGCATCCCTGTCACTTGCTCACTTGCCTCTGCCCCATCACAACAGAGCTGGCAAAACAGAGAAGCAAGGTGGTGCTTGTGCCTCTCAGAAAGTGCTGTTCTCTGCCAAACATGGGTCTCCACTGATTTCTGCCACTGCACTCTTCCCTGGGTCTCAGGAAGAGGATGAAGCTGGCAGCAGCCATGCTTTTGCCTTCTGTCACAATGATGAACTGGAGGAGGCAGGAGGACTGGAGCGCTGAAGGGCAGCCGGCATCTCTATCTCAGGGGTCCAGAGCTCGGGTGGCCATGGGCAGCTCTGTTTATCGAGAGCTGCATGCAGCCCATTGCAGGCGACTGCATGGCTTCACTTAGACTTTTTGACTGATGGCCAGTTTAATGAGCCTATTTACAGAGGGTCATTCAGCATAGCAATTACACCTATAAATCTATTTGCAGCAGGTCTCAAATAACCTTCTGCACACAGCCCTGTATAGAACTGCAGTCTGATTAATTAACATTAATCTCTCCACCGTATGGAAGCAGCTGCAGTTGGTGTGAGTGCTTCCAGCTCTTTGCTGCAGGCCCCGTGTGAATGGCACGGGTCTTCCCAGTGGAGGTGGGAGATCGTTCAGGGGCTCAGAGGAAGGGAAAGGCTGGTGGTCATGTAGCTTCTTTGCCAAAGAAGCTCATAGTTTTTCCTTCTGTCCCTCTGCTCTTTCTCTGGCCCTGTTTGATTGATGTTTCAGGGCAGTGTCATATATAGGAGGCAAAATTCAATTAATTGGATATGAAATATTTATAACCCTGCTGTATGTGTCTATCATAAGAGCCCTTAATAGATCTTCTCATTAGTATGAGCTAGTGACTTATTGCTCTGCTTTCACAGTCATTCAGAATTAAAATCCAATTAATCTAATATTCCTGTGAAATGTTATTAGATTATTGGGAAAAAACTGCATTGGAGAGATAGGGTGAGGGGAAAGAACAGGCCTCGTGGGTACTCATTTCTTCTCCACAAAGCACCCAGTGTCAGAAGGACTGCTTCTCTTCCTTTGGGCACTCAGCTTCTGGTTTGGGTTTGCGTCTACACTCAGCAACTGAAGCTCAGGGTAGTGAAAGAGAGTCTCTCTGCTGCCATCACAGACTCAGCCAAAGCTGACATTGCACCAACAGAAGCCATGGCCACAACCCAGAACACTGGGCTCTTGAAGCCTGCCCAGCGTTTGCACAATGCAAAACTGTAATTAAGCAACAAGGTAAGATTCACACGTTTTAAGCATCTTGAAAGGAGAATCTCTTCAAAGTGGAGTCTGTGCTGAGAACAAAGACTGTCTGGTGGGCTGCATGGCTCTCGGAAGGGAGAGAGCTTGCCTAGCATGCAGAAAGCTTTGGGTTCCATGTAATCCTAGCACTCAGGGTGACAGGAAGACCAGAAGTTTAAGGTCATCTATGGCAAATGTATAGCAAGTCCAAGGCCAGCATGGGCTGCGTGAAATCTTGATCTTGTGTGTTAAAAAGGAGCTCATTTGGAAGTTCACAGGTTCTATGAAGTTCTAGACGCTGCGACGTTATTAATTCTTAAGCTGGACAACCGGTGAAAAGATTACAAGTGACAGTCTATGACATCACAGGTGGGGTGAGTGGGGAAAGAGACAAAGACTCCTTGTACTTGCAAAAGCAGGGCCATTGCTAGGTATTGAGTCCAGAGCCTTGTGCCTGGCACCTGAGCGCTCCACCCCTGAGCAACCTCCTTCGCCTGCCATTGCGAGTGGATTTTCCAGCCATTGGCCATTTTGTTATCCCAGCAGTCATTGGAAGAATTGGAGCCGTTTGCATTTTGGAGAAGCAGGGAGAGGAGAATGATGCAGTGGTGGCAGTTGATGTCCTGAAAGTTTGCTGGCCTATGATATGATGACATTTTGGCCCATTATTTGGAAGTTACCATCTCTAGCCTTTAGGACCATGACATAATGATTCTAGAAAATGTGGCTCACTCTATGCAAAATTCAACACTGCAAGACTGGGAGGTGCCTCCGTGGTTAAAAGGCACTTACTTAAAGCCTACTGGCCCAGGTTCAATTTCCCATGTAAAGCCAGATGCACAAAGTGAGGCATGTGTGTGGAGTTTGCAGTGGCAAGAAGTCCTGGTGTGCCCATTCACTCTCTCTCTCATCTCTCTGTCTTTTTTCTCATAAATTAAAAAAAAATGTTTTATTTGAGAGAGAGAAAGAGAAAGAGACAGACAGAGAGAGAAAATGGGTGTGCCGGACCTCTAGCCACTGCAAACAAACCCCACATGCACCACCTTGTGCATCTGCTTTACATGGGTATTGGGGAATCAAACCTGGGTTTCCAGGCTTTGCAGGCAAGTGCTTTAACCCCTAAGCCATCACTCTAACCCATATAAAAATTATTTTAAAATTTCAATGCTGCAGTTATACCAATATTGACTGCTTGAGTTCCTACTGAATGTCTACTGACACAGTACTAGTTATACATATGATAGCCCTTGAGTTATAATGGATGGTTCAACTTAAGGATGGATTGTTCTATGAATTTTTGACTTTATGTTGGTGTAAAATTGATGCGTATTTACTGAATGTGTGCTTTGAATTTCAATCTTTTCCTGGGTTAGAGATGTGCAGTGTGGGCCAATCTCAAGATGCTGGAGAGCAGTCATGAGCTCCTGATCCAGCAGGGAGGCGAGTACAACTGCAACTCTACAGCGGGCTGTTCCAGGTTTAGATGTTTGGTAGGTTAAGTGTCTCAAATGCATTTTTTTCACATAAAAGTATTTTCAACTTCCAGTGGGGTTACAAGGATTGTCCCCATTGTTACATTAAGGAGCATCTGTCCATTGCTAAACGAAGGTGCTTTCTAAGGGGCATGGTGATGAAAGACTTGGCCTTTGACTTTGAGAAGCTTTTAGATGTGAAAACAGATATTTCAACTGTGTGAGCTGAACAACTTTGCTGTAGGAGCAGAGCATGGAGACAGGAACCACTTTGAGATTCGAGGGGTGAGACAACACTTATGCTCACTTGCGTATTTGCATTGAGTCAGACTACTTCTCTATTTATGACAGCTTCCCCCTCCTTGCTACTGGTATGTCTTTACAAGAATGTCATGAAAGTACTATACTATGTGTAATCTTCTGAGACTGATATCCTTTGAGAGTTTCCCAAGTTTTGTATATCAACAGTGTGTTGCTTTTATGACTAATTACTTAGTTGAGTGTTCCTTAGTTGGTATAGCCATTGACCAGTTGGACATTTTTCCCTATTTGGGGCAGTTATAAATATAGCTGTCATACACATGTGCATAGATGATATGTGGGAACTCGCTTTCATTTCTGAAGGGTAAATGCCCAGAAGTAGTATTGCTGGGTTGCATGGCAAGTGTTTTGTGAGAAACTGCCAAACTATCCTTCCTGTGGTTGTGCTCTCGTCCTTTTAAGGAAGTGTGAGAGTTCCAGTTGCTTTACATCCTCCTTGGCATTTGGTGTTGTCAGTATTTTACCTTTCAGCAATTGTAAATAGTGAATTTCTTCATGGTTTGTATTTGAATTTTCCTATAGGCCTATGCATGCTTACTTACCACCCTTAGATGCTCTTCGATGAAGGGTCTACATAATATATGCATATATAGCCCATATTATATATGTCACATAGGTCTTTTTGCATGTTTATATATGGCTGCATGTATGTGTATGCATGTTTGTGTGTGGGAGCGCACACATGAGAACCTACTTTTTTGGATAATGGCACGCCCAAGATTTTTGATAACATAAATATATTACTTATTTGGAAATTACAATGTAAATATAGGTGCTCTGTCCTCAGTGCCCTAAGCACTATTTTCCTCTTCAGAAAAGGCATGGGAATCAGACTTTGAAAGTGGAGCTCAAACTCTTATTCCATTAGCCTGCCATTGGTGAAAGGTGAATGACAAGGAGGCTGTATGACCTTCATGGCTCAGGGTGGTGGTGAGCTGATGCTGAGTTCATGGTTTCTCATGATCTTAGATATCAGGGCAAAAGGCTCTGTGAACTTATTGTCTGCTGGTTATGGCTTCACAACGCCTAGCAGACCCCTGGAGCTTTTGTCCAGATCCACAAGGCCATTGTTTGGCCTGTACATTTCTGAGTGTCAAATTCACAATTGGCAATGGTTTATAAACAAGTGGACTTAGTGTCTGAATGGTGACAGCACTCCAAACACTTTTGGAGGACCCTGAGGAACCTCCGTAGCCATTTTCCTTTTATTTTACTGGTCAGAACCTGGAGTCCTCTTTGTTGTGAGTCTGCTTGGCAAGAACATCTGTCACTGTCACTTAAGTGGGAGAAAATGAACTCACAACCACCCAGCGGCCCAACATCAATTTCATTCACTCAGCAGACATTTTGAACCGTGATGATATGCCTGGCTTGCATTGGGGATACCAAAATAGTCTCTAGTTTCAAGAACTCCTCTGCAACCGGATGCCACTCATCTTGAGGAGCAGGAAGCTAGCGGGCTTTCAGGAGGCATGGACCCTCCTTTTACAAAAGAGAAAGTGATAGTGCAGAGTGGGAAGCAGGAGATCTGATATTTAAACTTAGGTCAGTCTGCCCATGGTTCTTCCAAAACTAGTGATTTATTTGTCCATCCAGAAAATTTTCTCCTCATCTAAACACACTTTTGTTTGTGTCTTAAAGCAGGATTTTACTCTAGCCCAGGCTGTCCTGGAACTCACTCTGTAGCCCAGACTGGCCTTGAACTCACAGCAGTCCTCTTACCTCAGCCTTCTGAGTGGTGAGATTATATGGGTGAGACACCACTCCTGGCTTAAAGGCACACTTGTTTGCTATAACTGAGAAATTTTGCCCTTAAACTACAGGCTGCTAAAATGCAGACCATCTTTGAAAAAGCATACAATTATAAATATCTCCATCTACCTTAGAATAGAATAAATGTTAGTGAGTTAAATCTTAATGTCTTTAAATTCAAAACCACAAGTATATCATATCAAGGGTACAAATCAAACCAGCGCAGAGTGGCAGAGCAGCTTCCTAGAACCTTCATCCGAGGGGAGGGGACGACAATGTCCCTTTTCTAGGGGGTTCAACTAGGTGAGGAAATCGTCTCCTTACTGCTTCTTTATTGGAAATTTTAAAAATAAATTTCTAAGCTAAATATTTAATTATGTACCATAGACCTTACAACAAGAAGACAGAGTCATTCATCTCAGATGCTGTAGAACTTGGTCAAACGTGTCACTGGCAAAGAATTTAATATGGTCAAACAGTCACAGTAAGCATTTGACCCTGAAGCATGATGGAAGGCTCTGCCTGCCACATGACAGCCCCAAAATCAGTTTGCACAACTACCCTGAAAAAGGCAGAATTCCAGAAGCAAAGAATTTTCTTATTCTATACTCGTTCTTCAGATACAGATATTTCCCACTAGTATCTGAGTGAGCTTTGTCTTTAAAGTGTACGAATGGTGGTTTTAAAGGGAACCCGGTAGCTCTCGTGTCATGTAGGTTAATGGAGTCTGTACAGGCTTTGTGCTATATCTCTAATATCCCAAAAAATAATGGAGAGAAAGAAAACTGAATTGTTATGCAAAAAATGAAAGAGTAGGTGAGAAATAGAGATATTGCAATGCACTCTAAAAATGCCAAGTTTCAGTGGAATCCAAATTTTATTTTCTTTTAAAAATTATCTATCTATCTATCTATCTATCTATCTATCTATCTATCTATCTATGAGCAGAGAGATAGAGAGGGAGTATAGGCATGCCAGAGCCTCCTGCCACTGCAAGCAAAATCCAGACACATGTGTCACTTTGTGCATTTGGCTTTATGTGGGTCCTGGGGAATTGAACCCAGCGTTCTCAGCTTTTACAAGGAAGAACCTTTAACTGCTGAGCCATTTCCCCACACCCAAGTTTTAAAGTCAAGAAATCTGGTCACAAAAGCACTCTTGAACCTCTCATGTAACGCCCAGGCATGACAGTCATTTGGCAAGTTTCTCCTTCTGCCTTTAGCTAAGTTGTTGATGGGGCTAAACTTCTCTGTAAGATCTCTGGTAGAATCACCCTAAAATGTAGCAATAGTTTTAGGTATTTGTGAAAGGCAAAAAAAAAAAAATTCAGGAGTGTATCCACTTTTCTTTTAACACAGGGAGCTGGGCATAGTGGTGCACACACCTGTAGTACCAGCACCCACTCAAGCAGGAACGGGAGCTTGAGGCTAGTCTAGGCTCTGCTGTCTCAGAATACAAGCCACAGCAGAGCGAGGGCTACAAAACTCTCCTGTGTCGTCCTTGTTTTGAGTGACATTGTAAGTTGAGTATGTGAGTGAGCATGGTTGAAACAGGTCAACTGAGTTTTTATAATGAGGAACCATAATGCATTGATGGCTGTCTTTGCTTACATAGTTGTAGTTTTCTTTGGTTTAAATCCCTCATCATACTTGTACTAGTTCATGGAGGGGCCAAAAGGAGCTCTTCCATATAGGGAAAGACCAAGTAGGAACTTCTTCACTTGAGAAGAAAAGCAGTAATTTTGTGGGTGTAAATTTGACTTCAAATTATAGAACCTAAGACCTTTGCCAGTGTCTGAAGGCAGCTGCCATGGCTGAGGCCAAAGAAATGAAAATAACTGCCATCTTCACATAGAGAACTGGTCCCCTCTAGTGGGAAATGGTTAGGGTTAGGCATGTGCCTGCAAATATGAACAGTGTATTGGGTACACGATCTGTAGGGAGAATATATGACTCAGTTAACTTGGCAGATGTGGCTCTACTACGAACGTAGTAACTAGAGAAAATTTTAACAAAATTTGAGATGTATTTCCATGAATTCTTTAATATGAAGTCACTGCTGCCCTCCTCACCTCCTTAGTTTACTCCTTTGTGAACTTCATCACTCATATTCACACATAAAATCCCATTAAAGATGGTCCCCTGGTGAGTGAGTGAAGATTAGATTAGCACAGGGCTTCTCTTTCTCCTATATAGTAACAAGCTTCATGTTGCTGGGATGAACATCTAACCAAACAAGGTATATGGGGAAGGAATTTATTTCAAGCTTGCAGATCCAAGGGAAGTTCCATCAATAGTGGAAGAAGCTGGCTCCCATTCATAAATCCAAGCAGAGAGTGAGAAAAATTACCACCAGCCAGCAAACACCAAAAAGCAGTAAGCAGACACCTGCCAGTGCTCAAACCTCTCTGCATACTTTTGGGCTGGAATTCCGATCTGTACCCAGTGATATGCCCCCATGGCAGGAACTTGCCTACTACAGGCTAAAGCTGCAAACTTAATTTTCATTAAATACCTGAGTCTGTGGGGCCATACATTCACACTACGACACCATATTTTTGCTGTGGCACTGCGGGTTCCCACCTTGTTCCAAGGTCTTCTCCATAGAGAAGTGTGTACTTGATTAGCACTGGAATGAGATTTGATCTGTCACCATGATGCCAGAAGCCAAAAGCAGAGGAATGCAGAGGTAATGTTGGGGACAGTTTCTCCAAAAATATTCATGAACCTCTGTAAATACTTGATTCGGGGGAAAATGAAGTTATCCAATGGCTGTGTGAGACGTCCTTTATTAATCACAACATATGACAACTCAATGATGAATGGCACTACTTTATCTCTAAGACTTGCTGTTTTTTTTTAAAAAAAACCCTAAGCAAAATAAAGTCAGAAATAAAAACAGAAAACCAAAATAACAGCTGCCCCAAAAGTCCTCTTATTACTCTACAAAGTAAGAACAAATACACACACACTCAAAACTGGTGTACCCTTAAGTCTTCAATATATGGAAAAAAAAAAACTGTTTGGAAGAAAAGATGTTAAGAATGCAAAAAACCACTTAATTACTTAATATAATTTAATGACTGAATTGACTAATTCTCTTACATTTATAATCATTGTGACAAAACACTTGAACAAGCTACCTAATGGCGGAAGGATTTATTTTGGCTCGATGTTTGAGAGGATGTAGTCCATCATGGCAGGGAAGGCAGCTTGTGGCGGTGGCAACGAGAGCACGAGGCTGCTTGCAGATCAGGAAATAGATCTTGGTCAGAACCAGAGCTGGGCTATAACCCACTGACCCACTTCCTCCAGCAAGGCCAAACTCCTAAAGATCCCACAACTTCTAAAACAGGATTATCAGCTGCAGTCCAAGCATACAAACATTAATCTGTAGGGGACAGTTCATGTCCAAACTATAAAAGTAGCCAAGGGACACTGATCAGTATGGTGGATAAGGCCAACAGTAACCTCTACAAGCCATTTGAGAGGATGTTTGGTGGAATACCTTACCTCCTCTTGTGGGGTGCCGTTGCAATACTTAACATGAGAAAATGTCATATCTGCTGGGATATCCGGTTCTTTCAAAGGCCGGAACATCAGAGATGCCCCCACCTGTTGGAGGAACCTTGATTGGGTTCATTTCCCCTTGTTGCAACTTGGCTTCTTTCCTCTTCTTTAGCACAACTTTGACCTTTTGGGGTGTCTGTCTTGCTCTTTGGCTGACAAGGAAATACTATGGAAATCATTTGGCCTACTTCAGCTCAGTTCCCTGCCCTTCTATTCACTCTTCCCCTGGGCTGAGAAAGTGGTCCCTTTCTGCTCCCAGCCCTAATCAGGCCTTTAACCTACAGTAGAAGCATGGCACAGAGGAGTGATCAGGGTTTCTTTGTAGCTTACTACTGCTCTACAGGACTGGCTTGCAATTTTAAGATGCCTATGGTGGTCTGTTGCTCAGGTCCTTTCTGGGCCTTAATTGATATCACCATGGCACTTTAGATTGGAAAAAATACTTTATAGTTCATTTAATATAATGAATAGTAAGAAAACTATCATCATAAACACAAATTGGCAGTCTGTAATGTAGAAAAAGAATCATATTATGATTTTTCTTGATAATCTTTCCACACATTAACATGTGTCTGTGCACACTCAGTTACTTTTCTTGTTGTTGTGATCAAACACCTAACAAGAAGCAACTTAAGGAAGGAAAGGTGTATTTGGCTCACAATTAGAAAGTACAATCCATTGTGGTGGGGAAGACATGGAGGCAGGAGCAGCTCATAGCTATGGTGGCAGCAGTGGGAGACTGCTTGTTTGCATCTGGGTGGATCAGGAAACAGAGATGGGCCTGAAAGTGGAGCCAGCCAAGTTAAAAACCTCAGAATCCACTCCCAGAAACCCACTTCCTCCAGCTAGATTCTACCTCTCAAACATTCTACAATCTCCCAAACAGTGCCACCAGCTAGGAACCACATGTTCAAACAGATAAGCCTATGGTGGTGGAGCGTGAGGGACAGTGGGAGGGACATTTCACATTGAAACCACAACAGCACACTTAGTTGTGTCTTTGTATCTTCAGGTTCCACATCCACAGATTCAGCCAAGCAGAGATTTAAAAAAAAAAAAATATATATATATATATATATATATATTAAGCCTAGAAAAATGAATATGTAGGCTTTTCCTTGTCATTACTCCCTAAGTAACACATATTTACACAGCATTTACATTGCATTAGGCATAACAATCTATGCGTGATTCAAAGTACACAGAAGGATGTGCATAGATTACATACAAATACTGTTAGTTTAAGTAAGACACTTGAGCTTCCATGGATATTGGTGCCTGCTGTAGGTCCTGGGACTGCAGAGCCTGAGGAATGACTGAATCTATGCTTTATTCATGTTATTATGTATAATTAGCTCTCTCTTGTGATGCATCTAATTAGCTCCAAGCTTAGCATTTGAAAACAAAAACACTTAATATACTATAGTTTCTAAGGGTCAGAAACACCTTAGCTAGGTGGTTCTAGTTCAAAGTTTCTCATGAAGCTGTGACTAAGAGGCCAGTCAGGGATGTAGTGAAAAGTAGTGCAGACTGGGGTGAAGGAATTGCTTGCAAGTTCACTCACAAGGCTCCTCAGAGCAACCTGAGAGTAAAATGGCAATGTCTTTTGTAACTTCAGCTCAGAAGTGATATTCTATTATTTCTGACACATTCTGTTAAGTGCAGACACTGCTACAGTGTGGGAGGGGACTACACAAGGGTGGAGATTCTGGACGCCAGTTTGAAGTCTGGCTACCACTGTGTGTACGTGTGTGTGTATTTTATGAATAAAAACTTTGGTCAAAGATGATCCTTGTCTCTTATCCCTTCCTCAGCACATACAGGTCTGGACCAACTCTGCTCTTCAACCTCCCCTTTGCTTCCACACTTCACACTTAAAGCCTTCAGTGATGAGTTTTACAGAATAACTTTCACCTTTAGGCCCTGAAATGTCTGCACACACCTCTCTGTCTTTATCTAAGTACAGTCTAGGTACCAGTTCCTTTTAACAACTTCTCCTGACCCTCAAGTCTGGATTAGGTGTCCCTTTTCAGTGTTCTCATAGCATTCCTCTGCCAAATATTGGAACATACAATCTTCGAATGATGATGCTGTGTTTTTACTTCTCAAGCATGGGGCCTGATGCTTCCTTAGTGAACTCACGTTGGTGCCAGTGCACATCCTGTGGGTGATACTTTTGCTGAAGGGATAAATGGAAATGACACGCTGTGAAAGTGCCTCGGGACTTCGGGATCTAAGAGAGCATGACTGATAAGACTTTTTCACCTTCTCTGTTCTTCCTCTCTTTGCTCACACCTCATCCTCACCGTCCCCATACTCACCAACTGTAGTTGTGATGCTGTTGTTCTTGTCTCTCTTGTGGGCTACAGCCCATCCAGAGCTCTGTTGTGTGAGCTCTTCCAGACCTGAGCGTGCCAGCCAGCACTGCAATTGAGTTTTGATTTCATTATACAGGCTTCCTGTGAAGTTCCAAATTAATTCTAATCCTCTCCTCACTTTTAAGGCCTCTAAAAATGGCTGCATTCCTGCCTTCCCTGGTAAACGGGGGCCCATCCCATTTCTCTAGAATGGCTTTCATTCTGGCGAGGGTTGTATGTCCCTCATCCATGTGCCAGGGCAACGGGCTTCCAGATCCCAAGCTGTGGGCGGCTCTCCACCTGGGCTCTGGGGAAGCCTGCCCAGGCCACCAGCACCATGCCAGCACCCACCTGGGCCCAATGGACCCTTAGCTTTTAAAATTCACCCAGCAATATGCATTATTATTTGTTTTATTGTTTGCTTTCATTTCTGTTAATAGTAGACAATATGAAAACAATGATTCTGCAGAGCTCTAAAAAATTCAACAGTTTTCCTAAAGTGTTTGATCTGAAGAATGGTACTGAGAAATATGTATGAGTGGGGATGGGATCTCAATAACCCTATAGGTAGCAACATTCTTGCATGCTTAAACTGTTTATGTCAAAGAACATAGTATTTGCATATAATGTACACCCTCTGGTTTATTATGTTATCTGTAGATTATTTACAACATGTAATATGATGTCAGTGCTATGTAAGCAGCTGATATGCTGTGTTTGGGTGATGATGACAAGAAAAGAAGCCAGTATTTGTTCAGCAGAGGTCCAGATTTTTGGTGGTGTTTCCCATTTTCAGCTGGTTGAATTTATAGATACAGAAGACACAGGCACAGAGGGTGTTTTGTGCAGTTTTCTTTTTCCTGACACATATTATCATTTTCTTGCCTAGAATCACTTAAACATTATTCACAAAGGCACCAAACAAAGTTAATATGGAGAAATACAAGCTCCTGTCACTAGTCAGCACCCACGGTGTTCCTGAACCTCACTCCAGCTCCATGCAGCAAGTACTGATGTGCCTTGCACAGAGTCAGAATGCTTGAACGGTTTGCTCAGAATCACAGAGTTGGCCACACTCAGATCTCTCGCCTTTGTCTTCTCATCTTCACTGAAGCCCACCCATGGCTTTCAGCTTCTTCCTGTGGTCACTCTGTATGAATATCTTGTTTGCCTGATGACAAATACTTTCATTAGGAGCGAAGAGTTTCCTGCTGGCATTTTAGAAGAGGGAGTAAAGCAGGCTGGATCTCTGAAATGGGAGCCACATTTGTCTAGCTGTCAGCGACAGGGACATTTCTGGGCTATGAAGTGGGAAATAGTAATGGTACCACTTGGTGACACAGGCTAAAAGGAGCCATCTCAAAGCCTCCTCCAGGTCACCTCTCCATGGAACTCTTTCTATTCTGCAACCGTTGGGACCTTCCCTCTGGATTGTGTATATGTGTTTGTGGTGTTCGTGTGTATGCATGTGAGTTCATGTATGTGGAGGCCACAGGACAACCTAAGGTATCATCCTGAGGAATGCCAGCCGCCTCCTTCTAGCCAGGGCTAGTTATACCTAGAAATTACCAGTTAGGCTGGACTGGCTGGCCAGTGAGGGCTGCTCCGGGGATCCACCTTTCTTCACCTCCCCTGTGCTGGGATTATAGGCATGTATGTACTACCACACCCAGAATTTTATGTGGGTCCAAACTCAGGACCACATACTTGTGAGGCAAGTGCATTACACATTCAGCTTTCTCTCCAGATGCCTCTCTGGATTGAACAGCAGGCAACAGGCAGCCTGGTGCTGCTAATTCTATGAACTACCGAGAGCCTCAGTTTCTCCATTTAATGATCAGCAGCCTTTTCTATTTTGAAAGAATTAGAAGATATCTGGTTGTCTCTCCAGGAAAATGGTGGCCAGGTTCCCACTGTTAGATCTCCACATAAGGCTACTATATTCACCCTAGGCTTGCACGCCACCCCCCCCCCCACCATTGGCAGCTGAGCCATCAGGCTAGCTGTGAAATGCCTTATTTTATTTTCTGCCTAACATCAGGCTGCAAATGAAAATACCTTTTCAACCCTAGTATTATTACCCCTATGGATGGCACCTTTAATGTGTGCTATTCATTGTTATAATGGCCGCACCTGTGTAGCAAGCACACATTGGAACCGTAGCAGCTGTGGACGGTAATTGCAAAACATTATTTTCTGTTTTTCCCTGAAAGCTTGTGTGCATGTGTGTGGCGTGTGCGTCTCTATCTGTATCTCTGTGTTTGTTTCATCTGTAATGACTCTAGCTTGAAGATTTCCCTCTACCCCCCCCTTTTTTTACACATAAGGCTAAATGTAAATACATTTATTTCTATAAATGCATGTTTCAGTGACAGTCAGATGCAAGCCCCATTCTCTGCCACACACAGCCAGTAATGAGACTTCAGAAAGATGCTCAGGAGCCTGTGGTCTGTGGAAAGGTTCCTATGATCGCCGCTGCTGAAGCAGTGGTCTTTATGTGCTTGGCACACAGGCGCTACCATGATTAATGCATTTGTTCCTTGATATTCAGCTCCAGGGCATCTGCAGGACAGTGAATCAATGTAGCACTCGCAGGCCCAGATTATCACCGGCACCAAAGACATTTCTGCACTGGAGACTTGCTGATTTCAAACAAGAAGATTTCTAAGAACAGATTTTTTCCCCCTGGTTCCCCTTTTCATTCTCTTTGTGCTGTGCTCTGCACTGCAGCCCCTCACCCTCAGCCTCTTGTGAGACTGCAGCCACTGGAGAGCTGGTTAGCATGGCAGGCTGTGCATTAGTCAGCTGTGTAGCCAGTAATCACAGCTTTATGTGGAGGCAACCCCCAGCATCCCAGTCCCTCTCTCCCACTTACTTCTCTACCCTTCCTGTGGGGGATCTGTCATGACACACTTCTGATCACTGGCCTCACCGTTGGTATCTGATGTAGTTACCTCAGCAAACGCCTGGTGGATGAACACAAAAACCTATCTGCCAGTTGTTTGGAGACATTGGCTTCCCTTACACCTCTTTTGTAGAGACACTCAGGGACTTGCTGCTACCTGCAGCTGGAAAATGAATGTGGAGGAAACTGAGGCAGCATTCTAGCACAGATTTGAGTAATCACTGTGACTAGTAATGGAGCTTCTGACCAACCTGCCCAAGAGCCAGGGAAAAGAAGATGGATTTCTTAGCAGTTGGGGGCATGCTACAAGATGGTGCTTCTCTACAGTGCTTTCCCCCTGTGGACACTTGGCCACTGTGGACAACTGTCCAGTAACCAGTTTTTATTTTATTTTATTTTTTTAGAGAAATGATGCCTGAGGCTCTTGGGATCCCTGCATGGAGAGGGACCCAGGCTTATTGCAGAAATCTGCACATTTTTACAGTGCTAAGAAGAGGAAGCAATGCAGGTCCTCTGTCTTGTCCTCATCAGTGGAGCAATAAACCTTCCAGGCTTTGCAGCCTCCTCCACACCAGAGACATAAACATCAGGCAGAAACAGCAGCGCCTGCCAGCTCTTTGTTGGTGTGGCATGTGCTAGTTGAGGGCACTGGCTCCACCTCTGCTGCTGTTTGAATGTCTCAAGCTAGCTTTGCCTGTCTTCTGTGCCTGATTTACCGACAGCATATTTGGTAACAGGAATTGGTTAATGAGAATTGACTAATAGGAAGGGAATCTCAAAAGTGGTAACAGGGACATCTCTTAGTGCTGGAGACTGAACCTAGGGCCTCATGCATGCTGGGACAAGTCCAGCACTTTGTCACTCAGCTATTTCTCCCAAGTGTCAGGTGTCTCATTTTTATCTAAAAAATATTACTGATGGGCCAGGTCTGGAGATGTACGCTTGTGATTCCTGCACTCATGAGGTTAAGGAGTTCAAAGCCAGCCTAAACTGCATAGCAAAGCTAAGAAAACTAAAATAAAAATCATATATATATATATATATATATATATATATATATATATGCATGTTACTAATGAATTTTTATAAAACTAAAATATACTGAAAAATTCAAGACTATTTAGCTAGACAAACTTGCACTTATAAATTGAGATCTAAGAACTAACTTTAAAAAGCCATAAAAGAAAAACCTAGGGGAGACGTGATCAACCTTTTATCAAGCACTTGAGGAGTTACAAAAAAGGCTTATAACTTTTATTTTTTATTTTTAAAAAAATTTTTATTTTTGGAGAGAGACACAGAGATAGAGACAGAGAGAGAGTGAGACAGAGAGAGTGAGACAGACAGAGAGAGAGAGAGAGAGAGAGAGAGAGAGAGAGAGAGAGAGAGGAAGACAGAGATGGGCGTGCGAGCAGTGTCTCAGCTGCTGCGAACGAAATCCAGATGTGCGCGCCCCCTTGTGGTCAAGTGCGGCATTGCGCCCTTGCGTCACTTTGTGGCACCTGGAGATTGAAACCAGTGTTCTTAGGCTTAGGAGGCAGGCGCCTTAACCCCTAAGCCATCTCTCCAGCCCAATTTTTTAAAAATTGTAAACTTTGTCAGTGTAACTGATCACTCTGCCCTTGGAGAATTTATCTATTGGTGAATGGTCTTTTGTTCAATTATGAACATGATTGGTGTGTGGGGGGGGGCGGTGGCTTGATGTATAGTGCAAACATGTATGTGTGCAGATACACTTGCCTCTTGTACATGTGTGCAAGGCCAGAGGAGAATTTTGGGTGTTCTCTATGACTCTTCTGTGTGTTTCTCATTGAACTGGAGCTGCCGGTCGTTTTGGTGAGACTGAATGATCAGCTAGCCGCAAAGATTCGCTTTTCTCCACTGCCCATAGGGCTGGGGTTACAGCCACCTGTAACACCACTGTGGCCAAACCCAGCTATTAGCATGGGTGCTGGGGATGGAACTCAGAAGGTCTCAGGCTCTTATGCTTGCGGGAAAGTGCTATTACTTGATGAGCCATCTCACCAGCACCTAATTAGTACTATTATAATGACTTGATTTTTTCATATATTAATATTGTGAAGGAATAGTAGAAAAGAGATTTTATTGATTTGTGTAAACAATGTTACACAACAAGCAGGAAAGCGAAGTTGTGGCTCCCTGCACTCCTGTCCAGTAGGTGGCAGTATTACATTAAGAATTTGTGAGAAAACTAGCTTGAGAAAAATCACAATTTATCTGAAGACATTGTGATTGTTCTCTTTTCCAAGGTACAGTACAAAAGGCATGGTCCCCATACCTGTGTTCTCCCTTGATTCTTGGCCAATTAAAGAACTTTTGTTTCTCTCTCTCTCTGTCTCGAGAGCAAAATTCAACTGCTAAAGATTTTCAAGATAGAATGAGTTTAACCAAATAAATTTATGTAGATCAAAATCGTGGTCTGAATCTCCTTACCTTACCCCATCCCCTCGATGTGGGGTGCTTTTTGGAGAAGAGGGTCGGAATGAAGTCTCTCCTACATACAGGAGTTAAGTTGGGTGCCCATTCACAGCCATGAATGTGTTTTACCTTATGAAAATCCAGTGCCATGATTCTTTGCAATGATAGTTTTAGCTCCATTTGATGACATTCTTGCTTCTTAATATTTTCTCAGATGCAAGATATGAGGGAGTGAGGGCCCTGGTTTGGGCTGAGGTAATGAAAATGAAACAAAGTAATAGGTTTTAAAGTTCCAAATCCTACATGCAAGCCAACCTAGCAACTTGGGGACTACTGTTCCAGGAACCGAGGTGTGTGTAGTATTTATCTCTAGCCCACCTTACCCTTATCTGCTCATTTTCCCAGTATATTTTAATTTGTGGAAAGCATGGGAGTTGTAAATGCACACATACTTACATACAAATGAGCTTGGTGTAAAGCAGCTTTGAAAATGTTATTACTTTACCCATGTCTTGCTTCTGACCAGAATACTTATATCTAAAATTCTTATTTGCTGGTTTTAAAAAAGATTGGAGGTTTGGAAAAAAAAAGTTTGAAAATAATAAATGTCTGAATTGGGAAACATGAAAGTCATCTCAATATGCTCACTACACACTGTATTACATGGATTAAAATTTATATTATATGCAGTAAATAATAATAAGATACCATGTGCCAATTAAGCATATATTATAAAGGAACATAGGGGCTGGGGTGATGGCTCAGGTGGCCTCAGTTCACATCCCCAGAACCTATATAAAAAGTCAGACACTGTAGTAGGCAATTTCAGTCCCAGCATGCCCTGTAGTGTGATGGGGGCAGGGACAGGAGAATCCACCAGAGCTTGTGGTCTATGAGCCTTGAAGGGGGTTGGTAAAAACAAGAGACCCTGCCTCAAGCAAGATGGAAGGAAAACAATGACGCCCACAGTTGTCCTCCGACTTCACATATGCCATAGCATGTGTGCCTGTACACACACACACACTAAAAGAAAGAAAAAAAGTTTGAGCTAAATATTATTCAGCTATAGCAATTGCTCTTAGGCATAATGAAAGAACAAGATTAATTTTTTTTTTTTTTAAAGCCCAGGCTGCCCTTGAACTTGTTAGTGAGTTTGCCTCAGCCTTGTGTGGTACTAGGATTAGAGGCATGTGCCCCCTGCCCCCCATTAAGATAGGGTCATTCTTAGTGTTTATGGCTGACCTTGCCACCTTGCCTTTCTTGCTGCAGGAAGAGACAGGTGCATTCTCAGTGGATTTCTCAGAAGCCAGTCTTACTGTTCTCCATCTTTCTCTCCCAAGTGTGTGTACACGGTAAGCAGCACACACACGTGCACACACAAATGTGTATAGACATAGGACCATACACACAACTGCCAGCTGGCTGTGCAGGTGAGGATTTCACCTCTGGCTCAGGTATTGCATCCATTGTGTAACACATAATTCCCTTTGGGCAAAGAAGAGGAAGTGACTTATCCACCCTGCTCAATGGCTCCGCCTACTCCGTACACCAGGGAGTCCTCATTCATTGTTTGGGTGGCTGCTTCAGAAGCAAAAGATCTCTCCTGGCCCTTGGGAAGGACGACTCAGTTTAAGAAGAGCATTTTCCTTGGAAACTCCCTTACCCATGGACTTCCTTCCTCTCACTCTGAGTTTCTGCTCCTCTCTCTGCCTCTGCCTCACCACGTGGTGGACATTCTTGCCTTGGTCCTGACTCCTAGGCACTGGAGCTTGAAAATTTTAAACAGCAAAAAATCTTCCAGATTTTAAATAAGCACATAACACTGATGGTGCACACAATACTGAACAATACGTCTAAATATCAATAACATAACTCCTTCCATGGCCTAGAATCTTCCACCTAGGCATATAGCTGACTTGGACTTTTCCCAAAGCTACTGGATCCAAGCTGCAAACCTACTTCCCTCATGCTACATGTCTAAAGGAACTGTGTCTTCTGTCTGGGTCTTAGCTTGACACTACTTGTTAGCAAAATTCCACAGCCTCTGTCTATCTGGTTTATAGTGTAGCCAAAACTGCCACGGGTCCTCCAAGTGTCCCCTCTCTGGCTCCATTCTTTCTCCTCTGGCATATGAGCTCCTGGAGGTGAAGTCTATTTGTGTACACATCATCACCTGAGCAGAAGAGCTGGACTTTTCTTCTTAGATGGGTGATCCTGCAAAGAGAGATGTTGGCTCCATTTGGCTTGTGCGCTGGCCTCTACCAAGAGTTTGGGCATTTTCTCGTCTCGTCTCGTCTCGTCTTGTCTCATCTTATCTTGTCTCTTCTCACCTCGTCTCTTCTCTCCTCCCCTCTTTTTCCTCTTCCCTCCCCTCCCTTCATCTCCCCTTTCTTCTCTTCTCTCTTTTTCTTTCTGTGCCTGTGAGAACAGGAGCAGGCACACCAAGCTCAGAGGACAACTTAGGATGCCCATTCTTGCCTTCCCTCTGCTGCACCTCAGGAACGTGCCATGGGCACAGCACTGGCCCTCCCACTCCTCTTTGGCAATTTCCAAAGCTCTGTTTCCATCATAAGGAATGAGGAGTCGTTAGAAGGGTCTTGTTGGTGGAACTGCCTTTCTCCCACTGTTGCCTCCTCGAGAGGGCAGCCACGTCTGAGGAGCTTCCCTCTGTCTGCATTTCTCTTTGGCATACTCTCTTCTACCTTAAGACAAGTTCAATGTCCTAACCGTTGTAACCAGGAAAGGAGAGTCTCCTAAAGGAAGACTTGCTACACCATTCTAAGGGGATCCTGGTCGGTGCATTGGAACAACTTCCTTCCAAATGCCCGGCTGTGGTTCGAATGCAGAGGTCAATGGTTTTTGTCTTGGCAGGCTCCTCCATGCTTTGATAGGATGGCTCAAGTCCGTCATCCTCCTGTTCTATGTAACTCACTCCTCCTCGCAAGCCTAGTGAACCTCCGCCCAGAATCACTCAGGGAAGGGGCAAGAGGATACATAGGCTCTGTCATTGAATCTCTTGGTCACTGGCCTCCTTATACTCTGTGGGGCTATGTCAGCAAGACGATCTTAACCACTAAAGAGAATTCTCGTGCAAATTTCTGTGAGTTAAGCCCAGACTTGTCTATACAATATGGAAAATGACTATAATATTTATTGATTTAGGATTATGTGTATATCTCCACTTTCAATGCCGTCAGTTGTTTTATTGAAACTGAAGACCCAGTTTAGTCCATTTACTGCTGGTTAGTTGATTATAAACTTTAATTTTGGTGATACATGTGAGGCTTAGCCTTAGTCAATATTTGCACACAATGATGGCTCTCATTGAGGCATAAGAACTTAGTTATGAAATGATTACACATCTAACCCATCTATAAATGGGATTTTAATTATCACTGGCAGTAGCAGCAATAAACATTTGTTGAAGAGCTACCGTGTGTTGTAATTGAATTAATGAATTTGTTAACCATTGCTTCCTGTTCCTATAAACATATACTGAAGACCAATCAGTCCAATCACATAGGCACAGCCTGAGATACCTTGCCATTTACTAAGATCAACTGTGGTCTTAAACATTTAATTATTTGAGAGAGAGAGAGAGAGAGAGAGAGAGAGAGAGAGAGAGAGAGTGTGTCTGGGCACACCAGGGCCTCTAGCCACTACAAATGAACTCCAAATGCATGTTCTGCCTTGTGCATCTGGTTAACCACTGAGCAATCTTGCCAGCCCTGTGAGAGTTTGTTGTTTTGGGGTGTTTTTTTTTTTTTTTTTATTTTTTTTTTTGGTAGGGTTTCACTGTAGCTCAGGATGACCTGGAATTCTTCAGGGCGGCCTTGGACTCACAGCGATCCTCCTATCTCATGTGCACCACCACACCCGGCTCTGCAAGAGTTTTTATTTGGGTTTGTAACTAAAGATTTCTAAGCAGTACCAGCCCACAGGGCATATAACAAGTCTGTTTTCCAATGGACTTGTCTAGAATTTCTACTGCTGACAGTTCTAGAAAAGTCTACTGGAGACTTGGATATTGGGGCTCCAGATCTCTGCCAGTTTCTGGCAGAGCCTCAGAACATGGGCCAGCTTTGCCTGGCCAGTGCTTTTGTTCCAAGGCTGGGAGGTTTCCTCTGCTGCCTATCTGCTGTAGCCCTCAACAGCCCTGACAAACATGGGACTTCTGCCATTTTGGGTCCTCAGGGCCCTTCTCAGCTGACTCTGAGCTGATGTCAACACTGTTCTGTGATGGGTTTTTTTTCTTTCTCTTTACTACTTCATGGTTGGTGTTGGGGTCCCTCCTAGGGCCAACCCAGGAGGGACCACAGGGTCTCCAACGAGTAAGAGGTGAGAGGCAGGGGAGACACAACACAGACTCCGGGAGTTGGGTGGAAGCAGGCAGAGGGCGAGCTGCTGCAAACTCGTTTATTCAAGGAAGTATAGGGGGTTTTAAGGGTTTGGCTGGCCAATCATTGAATGGGGTGGTTCCTTTCCTGTGACCAATGACAGCCTGTCTCCAGGCAGATCATCTCGCAGCAGGTTGCTTATGAGCATGGGACTGTAGCTGTTGTCAAGCCAGGCCTGTGCAGAATGCCATGCCCACAGAAGCTACTTCCTGGTTTCTTCTCACAGGCAGCCTGGCTAGGGCCTGACCTACATTGTGCCATACAGGTTGGGTCATTTCTTTGGCCACTAATGGGTTGACTTCTAAATATCTAGTTGGGTTTTAGGCTCAAAGGAGGATGGCTTTGTGTTTGCAGATTCCCACCATGCCTTTTGTATGACTCTTTTATCTTCCTTACTCCCTTTCATTCACTCCCACTACCAAGCCATAAACCTCTGCCAACTTGTGGGATGGGTGGGAGGGCACACTGAAGCATGTTCCTGAGACACCCATTACTGTCCCCCAGTTTTCACATTTGGTACTGTCCCTGGAGCTCATGTGTCTTAACTGGGACTCTTGGTCCTAACTTGTCCCTAAGCTAAAAAGTCAAGGGTAACTCTTGGCTCCTAATTGTTTATGACACAATGAAATGGGCTTTGCTTTTTTTTTTTTTTTTTTTTTAAACTAAATCTCTTCTGGACTTCGATTTCTAACAAAAGTTGGGGGTTTCCTTCTCTTACATTAGAAGTTAAACTTACTTTTTTTTTTTTTTTTTTGGAGAGACACAGAGAGAGACAGAGAGAGGGGGAGAGGAAGACAGATAGAGATGGATGCGCCAGCAGCGTCTCAGCTGCTGTGAACGAAATCCAGATGTGTGCGCCCCCTTGTGGTCAAGTGCAGCATCGTGCCCTTGTGTCACTGCATCTGGCTAAAGTGGGACCTGGAGATTGGAACCAGCGTTCTTAGGCTTAGGAGGCAGGCGCCTTAACTGCTAAGCCATCTCTCCAGCCCTAAACTTACAATTTTTGAAAAGATTTAAGTTCAAGTGAGAATAGATAATCCCAAAAAGGAAAGGAGAGCATGAGAAGTGAGAAAAGAAGGTTCATGGGACCCAGGAGGAGGGCAGAGGTCCACAGGTTTTATCAGTACTTCCAGAGGCAGCCGTCCAGTGGAGGAGCACACTCAGAGGGGTTGCCCACCTAGTGCAACTCAGAGGCAGGAGGCTTCCAGTTTACCCAGGAACAGAAAACAACTGACCTCTCACAAACAGACCAGGAACAGCTGAGCTACAATTGATTACTGGATCGCTGGAGACCTCAGTGGTCCCCTATGTTCACTAGTGATTATGGGGGGCTCTCAAGGTTAGTAAACTAGTTGCTTAAGATCCTATGTGACACCCTCCAAGGTTCTGACTCTTCTACACCTTAGGTGAACAGTGCTTAGAATTTCATTAAATTGATTTAAAGAAAAATAAAGAGATATGCTATTTCTTGGATTCTGTGTTTTAATGGATGTCTTTTTGGCTATACTCTGTGTAGCCTTGGTACCTCTCAGGAAAATAAAATCAATGCTCTTTCACTCTGATGTGTTTGATTTCATGTCACGAACATGCTCAATGGACGGTCTTGTGGGACCTTCACAGCACAGAAATTTCCAAACATTCACAATCTCTGTCCTAGTTTTTTATTGTGATACAGAGAACAGGTCAGATGAAAACAACAGGTTGAACTTGTTATGTGTGATCGATTTGCTCCGTGGTTTAGCAGCCTGCAGACAGAAAGGTGGGAAATAGAGCAAGATGCAGAGTAAGTGGGTGAGCAATGGTTTGGTTTGTGAAATCAGGTTAAACTTTCCACTGGCTGGCCTGGTGACGAAGGAGGCTTCATCATTATTCATTAGAACCTGCTGTTTTATGCTGTGTCTTCATGGCTGCATACATAGCCTGAGATCAACAGGAATTATATATTTCAACATAACCAAGAGAGTAAATTTCAAATATCTGAAGACAAAAAAATGCTAAGTAAGTGAAGTGACAGGCATGCTAGTCTGACTTAATCATTGTAGATTGTGCATGCATATCTATGTGCCTATATAGCAGAATATCACAGCACAAAATTATGGCTTTTAATTAAAATTTTAATAAAGATTGCACAATGAGAAAGAACTGTTACTGTTTATTACCCAGCTATCTCATGTGGATCTAAGAACTTAAACACAATGACAGCTCTAGATGTTTTTCCTTCAGAGGGCTTTCATCTGGGAGATGTGACATGCTGGTGGCTTAGTGGGACTTGTTAAGGAGGAGGCTTCCGGTTCACTTCTTTCTTCACTAAGAAAGTTTGGGAGACAAGAGATGATGGAGAACAGTACAGAACATGTATTTTGTAGTGCACACCTACTTCAGAGTGTTGGGCGTGTGTACTTGTACCATGCCTCCCCCTCACGGATAACCAAGCTTACTAATATAAAATAATTTCCCAATTAATACATAATCTTTCTTTGGTGGCCAATAAAAATCAAACAAGCTTATCTGCTTGACTATGTTTTCCTTTTTAGCTAGTTTTTTAAAAAAAAAAAAAACAGAAATCATAAAATTGCATCTACACTATGCTTGTCATATAAATTCATGTACTTCATGGGAGTAACAAACACCACCAACTGAAACCCTCCATTCTAAACGCAGAAAGAATAAGTTGTCCCAGTCTTAGGGATGGGATGAATCAATGGCCATTATGTCCCAAGTACCTCCTATGTGTACTCTGTTTAACCTCTACAGTAGCTTTGTGAGACAGGCATTAATGTACCTATCTGGCTCAGGTTAATATACTGCTTAGGGGTTCATACAGGCAATTCATGGGATTAGAATTTAAGTGATGATTATTCGTACCTAAAGTGGGTGCTAGGTTCCTATTCTACCACAGTATCTAGGAGATTGAGACCTTGGGCCCAGACTGGAGTTGCTGCGGAGAGGGTAGTGATCTAGCGTGACAGGACTTTGTATAATTTTGTATAACAGAGTGACAGCAGAACTTTGTATAACTTGTAACAGAATGGAATCTACAAAGTGACTGGCAAATTATTCCCTCACAGGAGGAGACAGAGCTGTGATGGCTCCACTCAGAGCAGAGCCTAAGTTGTTGGGTTTGGATTAAAGTGTTTGAGAAATCCACAGAGGGTTAACATGTAATCACTTTCTATTGCTTTACTTAAGTCATAAAAGAGATTAACATGTACTAAGCTGAACTGAAATGACAGGGGCGAAGCTAACAAGAAGCAATTTTGCTTTTGACAGATTCTCTCCCTATCCCTCCACTCACTCCAGATGGAGGGCAATGTAAACTTTATATTGTAGAATAAATGCTTATTGATTGATTAAACATTGATGACAGTGCTCTGCCTCCATCTGTATAGGACAGTGGCTGTTTCCAGAATTAACCCTTTGTGGGTCTGACAACACCCTCAAGAACACATGCTGTCCAGAGCTGTGCAATTATGTAAACAAAGCTGTTTTCCAGACTTCATTTACATGTAATGGGAAATAGCTACTTCTGTAGTTTAGTTTAGATACAAGACACTGGACCACTGTTACTGACATCATTCCCTTGGAAGCACAAAGCTCCTTGTCAGAGCTCTGTCTCATAACATGAGTGAGTAATTTGCCAGTTACTTCATTGATTCCATTTGTTACCAGTTATACAAAGTTCTGCTGTTTGAGACCTCCCCCCTCTGTGCACAACTCCAGTCTGTAGTTATACAATGAAGATTATCTCAAAATAATTTTCACCAGGAATCAGTTCCCCATGTAGTTAAAATATTTTATTCGTGTGTGTGTGTATGTTCATGGTGTACGTGCATATGTACGTTCATGTTCATATGTATGTGAATGCACATGCACTTTGTGTGCATGCATGTGGAGGCCAGAGGTTGACACTGGCTGTCTTTTTCGATGTTCTTCGCCTTCTTTTCTGAATCAGGGTCTGTCACTGTGCTCAGCACTCATCCATTTGATTAGAAGAGTTGGCCAGCAGATTGTCCTGTCTCAGCCTCCCAGCTCTGGGATGACAGGCCCACACTACCACACTCACCTGGTACATGAGTGCTTGGGGATCTGAACTCAGGTCCTCATGCTTGTGTGAAGAACTTTACCAACTGAGCTATCTTCTTAGCCTCATGAGATTTGTATTTCTTATCTAGGTAGTCTTTTTGGCATGAGAAAAATACATGTATCTTCCTCCTTGCAGTCACAGGGGAAACTCAAAACAAGAATTTATATTTATCTTGAGTTTTTTCTCATCTTAATAACAGTTTTTCTAAAATACACTGTTCTTTATTTGATTTATGACTTTATAGTGAGAGGATAGCTGTTGGTTTTACCGTAGTTCATCTCATCCAAAGTCCCATCCTTGACCGGACTCTAGAAACAGGAAGTCCCGAGTCTGCTGGACATCAGTGTAATAAAAAAAAAAAATTCATGGTTTTCATTTAGCAGACACTTACCAAGCAGCTCCCATGAGTCAGGCATTGCTATCTATTGTGGAAGGACACAAAAGTATGAAATTCACCTCAGTGCCTTTAGAACTAAGCAGAGGAAATAAAATGTGCATAGTAGAACTAGATATAAGATAGAGAACAGTTTTTGGAGGGAGAGGATTAAAGTGGAGGGGACCTAAGACAATGAATCATTTAACACATTCTGAATGCATTTTGCATGAATCTATCTAAATTCTTGAACATTTTTCTTACTTCCTGTCTTTCAAAAACAACTTTTTTATTGATTAGTGTCATACTGGATGATCTGTCAAAATTTATTCTGTCCACATTTTAGAAATAGTTGTACATCTCAAAGTTTCAAGCTCCATTGCATTTCTTGTAATGAATGAAATTCCTTAACAAAACCTATTAGGCACTGGCTAATTGTAGATTCCTAATAGACTAGCAGTGGGTACTCAAATATCCACTGAGTGTAGATTACTATGGAAAGAGGCATATGTAGGTTGGTCTGTGGTGTGATTTTGTAGGGAGGATAAAATGCTGGGTACCATTTCCAGTTCTGTCACTCATACCTTGGGTAGTCACTTCACAGCTTTGTATTTGACTTTTCATAGTAATAAAATGTTATAAAGATTTTAGAAGCCATTATAGGAAATGAATTGTAGGGATGATCTTTAGAATCCTATTATTTTAAAATGTACCATTTTATCATGTTAAGCTATACTGTACAAAGATATAGGTTAGTATGCTTTCAAAGTAACATTATGAGAACTTTATATATAAAAGTATTTTATATATATATATGTATGTATGTATGTATGTATGTATGTGTGTATGTATATGTATATACTATAGCTAGATGTGGTGGCAAATGCCTATATTTGTAGCATTCAAGGGATCAAGACAGATGGATCACTACAGGCTGGGCTACATAGTGAGTTTGAGGCAAATCTGAGCTATATAATCAGACTTTGTCTCAAAACACCACCACCACCACCACACACACACTCACAAACATGCACAATTTTAGTAATTACTACTTAGTTTATGTTATCTCTGTCTTTTCCGAAGCATTTTATTTATTGAGAAAGTTAACATTGTCTTACTTTTTATTTTCTCATATTCTCTGGACGTTCTACTTTCTCTTGGCTCCTATCTCAGCTGGCTGTTACTGACCTTTGAACTCAGACTTGCCTGTAAGTCAGGAGAAATGTCCTCTGCATGAGTCCTGCAGGCTTCATGCTAACTGGATCTGCTCTGAAGGTGACCTGTTTTCAGCAGGACTGGGGACACCTGAGACAGTCAGTTTCGAGAGCCTTCTGGCTTTGAAGTGTGTTTTATGATGCTTCCCCTCTCCCACCTATCATTCTCATTCTTTTGGCATCGCTGTCTGGACTCATTCAAGGTGGCAATGAGCAGGAAAAAATCTCCCAAATAAATGCCTGCAAGTTGAAGTTCCTTGGGAATCCCACTCCACATGCATTGTGCCTCCTTCTGCTCTCACGTCACATATATTCCATTACTCTGTCTTATCCACCCACTTTAGACCTCTTCCTCCCCCTTCTTAGTACCATTCCACTTTGATTTCATATATGTGCACATGTAACTTTACATCTAGATTCTGCATAGGAGAGAAAACATGGGATATTTATTTGTCTTTCTTGCTTGGCATGTTTTGCCTGACATAATGATCTGTAGTGGCCTCCATTTTCTTGCAAATGTTGTAATTGCATTCTTCTTTACAGCTGAATAAAACTTAACTGCGTATACATAACTCATTTTTTAATCCATTCATCTGTTGATGACATCTAGGCAGGTTCTGTATCTTGTGATTTGGGCAGCAATACACATGTATGTTCCAGTCTCTGTAGCATGACTGAGAGGCCTTTGAGTATGTACCTAGGAGTGGTATACCTGGGTCATCTGCTAGGTACTTTTAGTGATTTTAGGAGGTTCGATACTAATTTGCATCGTGGCTTATAAATTTACATTCCTAAAAGTAATGAATAAGGGTTCTTCTTTCCCCAGCCTTGCCAGCATTTGTTGCCATTTGCTTTCTTGATGATAACCATTTTAGTTTCACTATTCTTCATAATCTATAAAATCTCAAGTGCGCACACTGTCTCTGACATGCAGAGAACACATATCCGCTTGTATTGAGCTTTATGTCTGCAATAAAACTTGAATTCAACTATCTCAGTAAGCACTGGTCAGCTCCAATTTGCAGCGCCGCTGGACACCCCCTGCTCGCTGTGTTCATTCCACTTCTCTTCTTCCCTATGGCTGAGTCTTCATTCATTTTTCTCGGCGGTCTGAGAGTCTCCTAAATTTCTCCTTTTCTCCTTATATTAAATCAATTGTTCAATCCTGATATTCCAACATTATATATGTTGCTCAGGTCTGTTTTGTATTTTTCATTCCCGCTACTAGTGCCACAGATCTGTCAGATCTCACTTTTAAACTGGGTTAGCACTTCCCGTTGGTCTGTCTTCAGTTTTGCCCCAATATTGCCTCCCATCCAAGTACTAACCAGGTCTGACCCTGCTTAGCTTCCAAATCAGATGAGATCAGACATATTCAGGCTGTAGACATTGCTCCAAGGTTGTCTGTCTTTAAATTTCTACTAAAGTAACTCATGTAAAACATAAATGTCATCAAGTCACTCTTGAGTCATTGACAGTTACAGAATAACTGCCAGTGTTCTCAGTATAGCACACACAGCCCTCTGCCCGCTGCTCAAACCTCTCTCTTCCTCTCCATCTTCTGTTAAAGTTATATTCCAACAATACTGCCTTGTGACATACTTCCCACCTGAAAACACACATGTGGATGCCTTACATGAGGGATCTCTTTCCTAATGTTTTCTCTTCCTAAAATACTTGTCATAACTCCTAAATTCAGGGTCAAAAAGCATTTCCTCCAAAGTTTCTCTGTCCCTGCCTACCACCTCCCAGCTAAGCACCATCTTGCACTTCTGTGATCTTATTGTACCTTTTTGAATAATTCTTATTGCTATCCTTACTACATTGCATTGAAAAGATTTACTTGTGGACAAGTCCTTTCACTATATGTAGTAATTCAAGAACTTGGGTGTGTCTAGCTTTCTGGGTTTCTCTGGCACCCCAGAATGGACAATACTTACATGCTTAGTGACGGGGCATCTTTTCAGGCTGCATGCAGTGACACATGCTGTGACTGTTGCAGCTCAGAGATGATGTCACCTGGAATCTCTTCATGCATATGAGAGAGGAGGAAGTGGAATGTGGGTGGCTCCTAAAACATTAATTACCCTTGGTTGAGGACAACTAAGTGTCATCTATATTGATGGTCTTTAGACCCTCAAGTGGCTTTTGGGCTGGAGATGATAATAGCGCTTCATATTAACAGACTCTGGTCTGGTGTGGGGTTATCATTCTACCATTATAGCCCTGGTCATCTCCTTCTATTTGCGCGGTTCTTATCCTACACTGAACAGAAGACTCTGGGAAGATAATGGTCCTCATTTGTATCTGTTAGGGTTTCAGCCGTGTTCCAGTGCTCTTCATTAGCCCCGTGAGCTGGATTTGTTTTCATTACTTGTGTCCTTTCAGAACTACTTGCTTCTACCCTTTTCTGGATATTTCTCCCCATAGACACTTTTTTTGAACGGTGTGAGAAATGTATCTTCTTGTTTGATAGTGTACAATTCTTCTTATTTTTACAGGACATACATCTTTCCCATCAGTGACACACAGCATCCCTGCAGAGTTTGGGTCAGAATGTCTCTAAGGTCCTTCCTACCTCATGATTCCTTTCCCTTTATCTTTCCACCTGGTTTAGTGCATTGACCTCGAACTTGTCTTTCCATAATTGTAAACAGACTGTTCAAGCTTTGAGCCTTTAAACAGCTCTGTTCTATGGTGATGATTGCCTGACAACCACAAATGAGGTTCATAGGAAATATTTTATTGCAAAAATGCTAGTTTTCCCTTCTTAGAGCAACCAGATAGCTAATACAATCAGGAATATGTTCTAGTTGCTAGGTTGGTGTGCAGTCTTAACACAGCCATCAACTCAATATGCCTGAAAACCAAACACACAGCTGCCTTCAGGCTGTGGCTTCACTTGTAGATAAAGGAAGAAGCTTGGCATGTTGATGTCATGATGGCTAAGCCAGGGGCGTGGATGCTGTCACAGAATCTGGTTGATGGTGTGGTGTCCAGGCCAGGGAAGTGGACGCTATCCCAGAAGCTGGTTGACAGAGTGGTGTCCAGGCCAGGGAAGTGGACACTGCCCCAGATCCTGGTTGATGGTGTGATGTCCAGGCAAGGGAAGGGGATACAATCCCAGAACCCAATTGGAGTGGTCATGTGAACATTTCTCAGGTCTTTCTGTTTTCCATTCTTGCAGAAGGTCCTGCTGGGAGCACAGAAAACTACCGAAGAGGGACCTGAAATGTCCTTCAAGGTGCCATTGTGAAAAGAGAGTTTATTCAGTATTTACAACAGCCCTGGCTCCCACGTGGTCTTCCCACAGTCACAAATGCAATTCTGCTAGTAACTGTTTTGGTAAATGAGTCATATTGTAGCAATCTTCATGAATCAAAGATAATTATATTTTTACTCAGCTAGCACTGGTTAAGAAAACTCCCTCATTCTTCAATTAGCTGTCTTTTCACGCCAATATTCTAGAAGGTCTTTCATATAATTTTAACCTACTTCCTTGCTCCCTTTCCTAGATCAGTGAATGCCTCTTTGATTTTCTCGCCTCCCCATGTTTTCTTGTGTTTCCTTTATCATTGTTCCTTTTACATTCACAGGAACCTTCTGCAGTGGATTAAATTGGGCTTGCCGGAGGGGACAGAGATAACATTCCACTGTAGCCAGCAAAGTTATTTATAAACCATGACATTAGTTTTTTATTCTTCAGAAAGAAGGTTATTGTTCACATCTCATCCGTCCTATACCAACTTAAAAAACCTTCCTCAGAGTGACTCTAGAATTGAAATGGGATTGACTAATTACAGCTACTCTTCTAGCACTGGGCAGTGTATCAAGAGTGCTACCCATTCAGTTCCTGTCAGGTCCCAATTATCCCATGACTTAGCTATTATTTTCTCCATTTAACAGATCAGTAAACTTAGCTATTATTTTCTCCATTTAACAGATCAGTAAACTGAGGTTTAGAGGTAAAATTATTTGCTATGGTTCAGTGACTATGCTAAACCTACTACAAACAAGCTTTCCTTCAAGCGTTATATTTTATGTTAATTGATTTTGAGACAAGTTTATTATATAAACTGGGAGGGCCTTGAGCTAACTATGTAACTGAGGGTGATGTTGAACGCCTCGTCCTCCTGTGTCTGCTTCCTGAGTGATTACAGGGTGCAGTGCCATACCCCTCTGTGTAAAGTGTTCATTATACATTGTTTCTTCAGGACCTTTCTTTCTTAGTCTGTTTGGGCATCTATCACAAATTATCCTAGACTAGTTAACTTATAAATAGATAGTGTACATTCGTTTCTCCAGTTCTGGGGAGTGGGAAATCCAAGATTAAGATGACAGTGATTTCGGAGTATGATCAGACAGATGGAAGGATAAAAAAAGGTCAAAACCCTAGCCGCCTCCTGTTTCTCTGTTTGCGGCCCCACTGTACCACGTGAGCCGCTTTGGTTTTTCATGTGCTCCAGGCAGAGTTCTGCCTCTCCCAGGCCCAGAAGCCACAGAGCAAGTCAACCATGGCTAAAACCTCAGAAATTGTGACACAAAACAAAACTTTCATTACAACCTATCTCTGGCATTTTTGTCACAGTGATGGAAAGCTGACAAATAGAGGGTGTGAGGTGTGACAGATGCAGGTTTATTTTGTTGAGCATGGCCCAGACATCAGCACGACACTCCCCCCTCTCACCATTCTAACCTTGTGTGGGGCTGGTCTTCTCCACTTCTCCGCTTCAGAACTTGTTCTCAGGTTATTGTTCCAGGTTTGTATCCAGGTCCAGCCCTTGACCTAGATTTGTGGAGAGGATGTCCACCTGCTTTAGATCCCTCCTCCCCTAACACTGCTTCCTGCTTCATATTTGCTGGACTGTCAAGGAATCAGCTCCTTGCTTGCTGGGTGAACTTAGTGGTCTAGTTACTTTCCTTGTTGCTGTGAAAGGACACTTGACACAAGTAACTTAAGGAAGGGAGGACTTCCTGTAGCTCAGTTTGAGGTTGTAGTTCATCATGACAAAGAAGCCATGAGTTCAGGTGTGTCCCAGTCAGGAAACAGATGCTGGTGCTCAGTTTGCTTTCTCCTTTCCTCTCTCTCTCTCTTTTATTTGAGAGAGATATAGAGAAAGAGCTAGAAAGATCGAGAGAGAGAGAGAGAGAGAGAGAGAGAGAGAGAGAGAATGGGCATGCCAGCAGCCTCTCAGCATGTGTGAATGAACTCCATACGTGTGTGCCTCCTTGTGGGCAAGTGCAGCATTGTGCCCTTGTGTCACTTTTTGCATCTGGCTAAATGTGGGACCTGGAGATTGGAACCAGAATTCTTAGGCTTGGTAGGCAGGCACCTTAACCACCAAGCCATCTCTCCAGCCCCTTTCCTTTTTTTTTTTTTTTTTTTTTTTTTTTTTTTTGAGACAAGCCCAACAGACTGGTCTTTCTTTATGAGAGACAGAGAATTGGCATGCCAGGGCCTCCAGCCACTGTAATCACTCTCCAGATGTGTGTGCCACCTTGTGTGCATGTGAGACCTTGAACATGCATCACCTCATGTGCCTGGCTTAGGTGGGATCTGGGGAATCAAACATGGGTCCTTAGTCTTTGCAGGCAAGCACCTAAACTATTAAGCCATCTCTCTAGTCTATCCCTTTCCTCTTTTTATTGAGTCCTGGGTCCCAACCTATGGGATGGTGCCACCCACATTCAGGGTGAGTGTTCCTTCCTCATTTAAATCCTTCTGGAAAATACCCTTACAGAAATAACCAAAGGTGTGTTTCCATGGTGATTCTGAATCCAGTCAAGTTGACAATAAAGATTAACCATCACAGTGAGCAAATCTGTCTGCCACCCTGGACTTCGGCTTCGTTTCTAATAAGCAAATGCTGATGAAGATCCTACTTACACCAGAACCTGGCCTCATCCTCTCCCTGGGAAAATTTGTGCTGCTGGTGCTTCAGGCAGTGGGTGGGGCTGTCAGGGGTCCTGGGTGGATGGGAAGGTGTGTTGGACAAAGAGGCAGTGGTGGCCTGACTTCCTTCAGTCCATGCCCAGTTTGAAATAGGACTGTGGAAACCTGGGCAATCATTTGGGCCTTAAAGGATTCTGCCACAGCAGGCCTGCCCATCATTTTTAGGGTGATGTTAACCCATGCTTCTCTGCACAGCAAGCTTTTCATCAGTTTCTCCATCTGGCTGGATCCGTTCTTCCCCTTGAAACCAGTGGGGTGGATGCATGTGGCTGCATGGATTTCCAGGGAATTTCTTCAGTATCGTTCATGTCAGTGTTGTCTGCGAGAACCAGGAAACCATTTTCCCATCTCATTCACATAATAGATAAGATGAGAAATTAGCAGCTGGATGAGCAACCTGGGGGCTGTTCATTTTGTCACAATAAATAAGGCTCTGCCAATGCTGGCGCGTGTGCTCTGTGTTCTGGCACACGTGGCACTTTCTCACTCAGGAGTCCCCAGTTTCACACCCACTGACCTAACAGTCTGAAACAAAACAAATCTAGGTTTCCTCACTCCAGGCATGTGATGATATGACTTCTATGAGCACTTGAAATTTTTCCTCTGAACAACCATTGGGACTCCTTTTCCTGGAACTTCTACCCCACAATGAGCTACTGCCTAGCTCCTCAGGAGTGGTCCCTGTACCAGCAGCTTCTGTTGCCCCAGCCCAGACATACTGAGTCTGAATCAGCATTTTACCCAAGTCCTCTGGTTGGCTCAGTCCTGTGCACACTGAAGTCTGGAAATCATAGAATCCTGGTCTAGAGGAGCTGAAGTAGCTTTGCAAATCAGGAGATGGAAAGTCAGAGATGCAGCACTGCAACTTTGTACATGCATGCAACTTGTGGTACTGTATCTGGCCTCTAAGACCTTCCCTCAGTACATTCTGCAAGAAGGGCTCCCCTCCCACCACACCAGGGACAAAGGATGGGGGAAAGGCCTATTCTGTGAATGTGGTTTTGGGTGCCTATGTCCATTCATGGCCTGATGTCCTAAGAGAGGAAGGTGTGTTGATCCCCTCATACACAAAAGGAAGGAATAGGCTGTGCCTTAAGGCTTTTCTTGAGGTAGATTTAGTAGTGTGCTTAGTGATATCAGAAACTGATAGGCTGGGATGGGTACAAAGAATGAGAACTTGGACTGATGATACTCAAGTTAGAGATTATGAAGCCAGGTGCAGTGATATATGCCTGTAATGCCAGAACTGGAGAGGGAGAGGCAAAAGGATCAGAAATTTACAGCCATCCTTGGCTATATAACAAGGAGTTCAACACCAGCCTTTGCCATGTGAGACCCTGTGTACAAACAAATACACACCCCAAAACAAACACCCGAAACTCAAACCAAATCAACCAGCCAACATCATCAAAGCAAATGAGAGACAAGGGGTCCTTGCTACAAGCAGGCAGGCATTATGGATCTTGGGGTTAGTCTCCAAGGGCTGCATGACAAAGTAGCACCACCACCACCCAGTGTCACCAAGCAACCAACATTTATTTTCTTGTGATTCTGGAGGTGGGAGTGTAAGATCAAAGTGTGGGCAGGGCCGGTTTCTGCCCAGGCCTCGCCCCTTGGCTTGCAGAAGGCTCTGCCTTCTTGCTGTGTCCTCCCACGGACTCCTTTCTGCGCCTGTCCTCATCTCCTTGTCTCGCGAGGATCGCAGTAGTACTGAATCAGGACTCATGCTGCTGACTTCATTCTTCCTACTGTCTGCTTGTCTGGAGAAGGTGTGGCTCCTTGGGAGACTTTGTTTGTATTTGTGGTTTGCTGGCTGCACTGGCAACTCCAGGCATGGGGATGCGTCCCTGGCTCTGTGTTTTCATCTTCGTGTGGTGCTCTCCCAGACGGCCTGGCTGATGGCACATCCCCATTCTCTCTATGAACGTCAGTCAGCTTGGAGTCAGGTGCATCCTAACAGTCTCATTGTAACTTCATGACCTCTTCCAAAGGTACTTTCCAATGAGGGTCACATTCTGAGGTCCTGGAGTTTAGGACTCCAACATAATTTTTATTTTTATTATTTGAGGATGCAATTCAGTTCATAGCAGAACTTAAGCATATCATATAAACCTCACCATCTACTGCTAGGCAAGGACAAAATTTCATTCTCGCTCCTACCTTCCTTACCTTGGAAGCCTTTGAGATCAAGGAGGTGTGTGTGTGTGTGTGTGTGTGTGTGTGTGTGTGTGTAGAGGACAAGACAGGCAGTGTAACTGGAAGAAAGAAAGTGTAGTCAAGGCAGGGCTTTTTGTTGTTGTTGTTGTTTAATGTTTAGAAAACTAAAGAAAAGGAAATCAATTATGGGGCCTACCTGAATTTTATTTCCTCACCCAAAACCAAATTACTCAGCAAACTTATCGCTTGCTCTTGCAGGCTTTGGTATTAAAGAAAACAATCAGGCGAGCAGGATTAATCTCTGACAGCCGCCTTATCTTTAACTTGCACCTTTGTTATTTTCTGATGAGCTTCTCCTTTTTTGCTGCCACGTTGTACCATACCTCACTGCTTCCTTTCATTTTATCATCAGGCAGGAGCGGGGGACCTTTCAGTTTATTAAAAAACCTTTATTTGTGAAGAACAAAGAGGGGGGAAAAGGCAAACAATGAGGTCAGACAATCTCCTTCCTGCCAGGAGTCACTCACCTGTTATTTAGAGTGTTATCAGTTGGGGGGGAGACTTGCATCCTGCAAAATGAGGCTCTGACAGGCTCCTTGGATACACACACATACACACATGTGAGCGTTCACACACCCCTCACATCTGACTGACTGAACATCACCTACCACCAAAAGTCTTGGGCTACCAAGGCTGTAGTATTCCTTTTGTGTCTCAGCTTTCATAAAAACAGCATACCAACCCTCCATCTGGGTCTACTTCCTTGCCCATCCTTCCCACTTTCTCCTTCAGAGTGGCTGAAGCTTTCTGTAAAGAAGGAAGACACGGTCATTTTAGTTTCATATAAGCTGCAAACAACTAGCATGGCTATCAGGGGAGTGTGTATATCTTCTATACACCATCGTCATCATTGTATTAATAAAATTCTTGTTCCTGAGACAAAATACCCAACAAGAAATGGTTTAAGGAAGGAAAAGGTTTATTTTCAGCTTATAGCCCCAGGCGGTAGAGTTCATTTTGGTGGGGAAAGCATGGCAGGAGTAGGAAATCGTTGTCATATCATCACATCAGCAGAGAGGAAATAGAGGGCACAGCAAGTAGGGTTGAGTATAATGACCTCAAGGCCCACTCCCTGTGACCCACTTCCTCCAGCAAGACTCCACTTGCTAAAGGTTCCAGAACACTGTCACCAACTGGGGATTAAGTATTTAAATACATATGTCAACGTGGGACATTTTACTCTTAAACTACCACCATCACCACCACCACCATCACTATTATTTCGAAACAGGGTCTCTTTGATGTAGCCCAGAGTGGCTTCAAACTTGGCATCCTTCTTCTTTGGTTTCCCACAGGTGTGTACCACCACACCCAGTCTCCTCCATTTTACCTGCCATTTATTATGTGAGGGAGGGCCAAGGGGGAGATAGCGTGTTGAAGCACTTTTGTCTCACCTTTGAAGGTTTTTGGTACTTGTGCCTACTTGTTCTAAGATTCCACTTGCTATTTTCTGTGTTCCCAGTAATTGATGGGAACACTGCAAATTCCCTCATATTTCTGTGTCTCAGTTTCTTCTTGTCTAAGAAGCCTGCAACAAGATGATAAAACTCTGGTGGTTTCTGATGCTCTGCGTCGTTGATCCATTTTATGGTAGAATGACTTCCAGATATGGTCATTGTATTACTTTTCTTGTTGTTGCGACAAAATACCTGACAAAGGCAACTTAAAGAAAAAAGGTGCTATTTTGACCCATGGCTTGAGGATACAGTCCATCATGGTGAGAAAGACATGGTGGCAGGAACATGAAGCAGTTGACCATGTGGCACCTGTGGTCAGGAAGCAGAGAGAGATGAATGCTGGAGCTCTGCTTTCGTTCTCTTTTATTCAGTCCAGCACTGCAGCCAATGAGTTGGTGCTGCCCTATTCTGGGTGGGTCTTTCCCCACTCAGTTAAGCCTTTCTAGACACATCCTAATAGTCATGCCCAGTGGTGTGTCTCCTACATCTACACAGACTGGAAAACATGCTCTCTCCATGGGGATCTTTGTGTCTGTGGTGTATATTCACCTATTTCTATATAAGAGTGCAAAGAGGCCTGAGGTTCAGCAGACCTGCAGCAGATATGCAAGGTGTGTTTGGTTTTTACAGCTGAAGAACAATATCACATATTTGGCCATAGCCTCCATGGGTCAGAAGCCCAGACGTGGGTGGACTGGGTTTGCTGCAGGCTCGCAACAGAATGATGACAAATCATCACTGAGGTTGTGAGCACACCCAAAGCTCCAAGTTCTCTTTTAAGACCACTATGGCTGGGGAATATTCTCGTGCCCCAGCGTGGGGCAGTTGGCATCTTCTAGGACAGGGACATTGTCCTCCAATACTCCATGTTTGGCAAAGGCTCCTTTGATTAGGTCAGGCTGACCTAGAATGATCTCTGTTGCTTGAGGATGATGTCTCTCAAATTCATAGGTCTTCCAAGGGTAGGATATAGCACAGAAATGGGCACCAGGTGGTGAGAATTAGGAGAACCCTACCTCCCATATAACATTTCCAGCTTTTCTGCTTTATTATCACCTCTCTAGGGTCCATGGCCCCCTACAACCAGTCTTCAAGTGTTTTTTTTTTTTTTTTCTTCCCTGTAGTTTAGCGAGAGAAAGACCTATCTGGGGTTGGAAGTTCTGACTTTCCTGTTTGTTAATGACCTGACTAAAGAAACGGGAAACAAATACAGCTTGTCTGACAGCTTCTTGGAAAGACTTAGGGTATTATAGCTCTCTGGGGAGAGTGGCTAAGCCCATGGGAATGGCCTTAGTTGGGTGGACGAAGATCCATCTCTAGGGGTAGTTAGGAATGTTGGAGACCCCAGTGCAATGCTGGTGATCTGCTTCTCTGCACTTAATAGAGCTTTGTCAGTGGCCTTGAACCCTACTGTCTTCTTGAGTTTTTTCTTACTTCCAATTTCCTGTGTAAATGATCTCAATTTAGAAGTCCAAATGAGGCCTTTCAGTTTTTGACCTTGTTTCCTGTTAATTTGCCTCTGTTTCTCTCCAGATCCTAATCTCTGAGGTTCTGACCTCACTGGAAACCTGACATTCCGATGCTGAATTTCTCCCTTGTTAATATCTGACCTGATCTTTGAGTCTGGGCTGAACCCTGACTGTCGTATTGCTCTGACAACTCACTGAGAGGGCCTCGATCTCTCTTCAGTAAAGCTCTTGGGTACTTGTGCGTCCTTCTCCCTGGTTGCCCTGCTTTCCCATGCTCCACGTGTTCCTGTGCAGTTCTGGATTCCCTACATGCTTCCTTTCGAGATTTTGGAGTGAGTTTGGAAAATGGTGGAAATGTGCCAGCTCCTCAGCCCAGCAGGCTTCCGTAAACTCGGGTGAACTTGCTCACGGAAGCTGAGCTGAGATCAAGAGTTCCACCTCTCTGGGGATTGATGTCCTGGCCTTACTGAGCATGCAGGCCTTGGGATCTAATGACAGAGTATTTTCCATCCCCATCAGAGTCAGAGTCATACACACATGCACACGCACACATGCATGCAATCAGACCCACAGCAAGAAGCCACTTCATACCCATTAGGATGGTTAATATTAAATATGTATGAAAATGCCATAATGAAACCCATTACTTTGTATGCTAACTTAAAAAACTAATTTAAAATACTTATTAATAACAACTCTGAAAAAAGTTACAACAACGGTAAGTGACTGGTGTTGGTTAGGGTACAGAGAATTAGAGTCTGAGGCACTGATGGTGGAATGTAAAATGGTGCCATGGTGGTGGAGAGCAGAATTAAAGCTCCTCAACAAGCCAGTTACAGAATCCAGCAATTCTGCTGCAGGTTTGGGTCATGTTAGAGAGAATGGGAAGGCTGAGCACAGAGGTCTTCATATGTCCATGATCACAGCAGCATTACCCACAATGAGGACATTCCAATGGCTATAGCAGGTGAAGGGATAAACAAGATGATGTCTATTTAAAAAATGGAGTTCTATTAAGCATAAAAGAATGAGAATTCTGACACATACTATAAGTGGATGAACCATGAGGACATTAGGCCAAGTAAAATAAGCCAGACACAGAAGGGAAAATAGCCTATGATTGCATTTATATGAATTGCATATGGAAACAGAAAAGAAAATGATTTACAGTGGAGGAGGGTGAGACATGGTGAGTCTTTGTTAAATGGCATGGTTTCTCCTATGGTTGGATGTCTTCCAGAGGCTCATTCACTAATGGCTTTGTCCCCATTCTCTGGTGCTATGGGTAGGTGGTGGAATAGTCAAGAGATAGAACCTGATAGGAGGAAGTTAGATCACTTGAACAGGGGACAATGGGACTCCCGTTCATTCTTCTCTCTCTTTCCTTCTTGGCCACTGTGAGGTGAGCAATTACCTTAGCCACATGCTCCTGCTATGGTATACTGCCTCCTTACAGGCATCCAAACAATATGGCCAACTAACTAAGGCTCAAACAATTCTTTTCTCTCTATAAATTGATTATTTTAGGTATTTTGTTAGCTAAATGGAAAGCTGATGCACATACTTTCCTTTGAGGAATAAACACATTCTGGAGATGGGTAGTGGTGATGGTTGTACAAAGAGTAAAATTATTTAATTCTACACTTATAAATGACTCAAATTATAAATTTTATATTACATATAGTAGCCCAAAATAAAAATACATAAGACACAGGCATATTCATGTGTTCTTTGAAACATTATGATAGGCAAATTATTCATCATTTAAAAGAACTAAAGGGCTGGAGAGATGGCTTAGGGGTTAAGGCACCTGCCTCCTAAGCCTAAGAACACTGGTTCCAATCTCCAGCGGTTCCAATCTCCAGGTCCCACATTTAGCCAGATGCAAAGTGACACAAGGGCGCAATGCTGCACTTGACCACAAGGGGGTGCACACATCTGGATTTCGTTCGCAGCAGCTGAGACACTGCTGGCGCACCCATCTCTGTCTTCCTCTCCCCCTCTCTCTCTGTCTCTCTCTGTGTCTCTCTCCAAAAAAAATAATAGAAAATAAAAATAAAAAGTTTTAAAAGAACTGAAGAGTTCTCGCTTCCTCCTTCTCCTCTTCCTTCTTCTTTTTCCTCCTTCTCTTCCTCCCCCTTCTTCCTTTTCCTTCTTCTATTTTTGAAGCAAGATCTCCCTAAGTATCCCAGTTGACTTGGAATTCATCACATAGCTCACAGGGTTCATGGCCTTGAATTTGGATCCTCCTGCCTCAGACTCCTGAATGGGGATTGCAGATGTTTGCCACCTTGCCTAATGCAAACTTTTTTTTTTTTTTTTTGAGAGAGAGAGACAGAGAGAGAGGGAGAAGAAGACAGATAGAGAATGGGAGTGCCAGCAGTCTCTCAGCTGCTGCGAACGAAATCCAGATGCGTGCGCCCCCCCCTTGTGGTCAAGTGTAGCATTGCGCACTTGCGTCACTTTGCATCTGGCTAAACGTGGGACCTGGAGATTGGAACTACTGGAGATTGGAGCCAGGGTTCTTAGGCTTAGGAGGCAGGTGCCTTAACCACTAAGCCATCTCTCCAGCCCCCTAATGCAAACTTTTTAATGGAAAAATGGTTTGTCTGGGTTCATGCAGCCTGTCTAAATGAGAAAAGTCAATGAGAGAACACCAAAATGTGTGAGAACTCTTTCAGCACGATGACATTTCATGTGGCTAGATTTGTGTCATGTGACTAACTTAGCGAAGAGCAGCAGGCTACATAAGCTTCCTGCTCTCGGTTTGTATTATTGACTATTTGAAGATGGCAAAAAGCTTGTTAGTTATGCCCCAAATTACACAACCTGCTCTTAAATTGTATAGTATGTCTAATGTTTAAAGCTATATAAAAAGTCACAAGGAGTTGGGCATGGTAGTGCGTGCCTGTAATTCCATCTCTTGCAATTTGAAGGCAGTAGAATCAGAAGTTCAAGGTCATCTTAGGATATATACCATCCTGGAGGCCAGCTTAGGCTACAAATATCCTATCTAAAAATACCAACTAACAGGGACTGGGAAGATGGCTCAGTGGATGAAGTACTTGCAAGCATAGGTACCTAAATTTGGACCCCAGAACCCACAGAAGACAGGTGCTATCATGTGAGCATCTGTAATCCCAGTATGCCTAAGGGGAGGAGGGAGGCAGAGACCTGAGAGCTTCGGGGAAGCTTGCAGGCATCTAGCATGGGGAATGCAGTGATCAACAATGAGAGACCTTGCTTCAAACAAGGTGGAAGGTGAGAACTGACACCCAAAGTTGTCCTCTGACTTCCACATGTATGCTGTGGCATGCATGCATGTCTACAGATACATTGTACATCCCAGCACCCCACAAAACAAACCCCATCCAACAAAAAATGTACGACATGGAAAGGAAAGGTAAAATATATATGGTTCAGTAACTCAGAGGAGAAATTGAGCTGTTCAGCATAGAGTCCTGGGTGGGGAGGAACACTGGAGTTCTAGTCATGCACTAATTAGTGCTGTGAATTTTTACAAGTTGTTTAACTGTTGGGATCCTCATTTTCCCCAGTACAAGCAAGAGGAGGGCTGGCTCCATCAGCATGAGGATCTGAGTTAAGACACCCAGTACCTAATGAATAGCCTGGCCCAGAAGCACTTGACTCTGATCCCGGTGTTGGGGAGCCAGAGACACGAGAATCCCTATGACTTGCTGGGTAGCTAACTAGGTGAGCTCTGTGTTCAGGGAGAGACACAATCTGAAAATATAAGGCGGAGAGTGATTGAGGAGCACATCTGATTTGGACCTCTGGCCATCACACACACGTATACATGTGCATGAGCACCCCTCACATATGCCCACATGCATATGAATACACATATGTAGGAATACCACACAAGCATACTCAGGCCAAGAAAACAAAAACAAAAACTGGAGGGTTGTACGGGGGCCATCCATTTATCTCATGTGTGTTCACTGAGCATCTGTTTGGGGCAACAGACCTTCTGAGGTCTCCATGTCTACCGGAATCACAGGAAGATCTGGTCCTGGCCAATCTGGAGTTCCCAGGCTAACATAGGCAATCACATGGCTTCAGGTGTGAAATTTTTTTTGGGCGGGGGGGTTCAAGGTAGGGTCTCACTCTAGTCCAGGCTGACCTACAATTCACTATATAGTTTCAGACTGGCCTTGAACACTCACAGTGATACCCCTGCTTCTGCCTCCAGAGTGCTGGGGCTAAAGGCATGTGCCACCACACCCAGTTCAGGTGTGAAATTTTCTAGAAAAAATGCACCTGTGCTGAACATGTACAGACATATTTCCTGTTATTCTCCCCTGAGTACTACAACTATTTCCATAGTATTTATACCCAGAGATGATTTTGTATATGAGAGGATGTGTGCACATTCTGTGCAAATACTACACCATTTTAGAGCAAGGATTTGAGCATCTGAGGATTTTGGTATCTGTGGAGGGGTCCTTGAGCTCATGCTATGAAGATACTGAGGTCAACCATATATACCACCTCCTGTGTTCTTGGGACCTCTTGCTGAATTCTGATTTCTCATCTGTTTGTTTTCTTCACATTTTAAAGTTTTTATATATTTATTATTTATTAGGCAGAGAGAGGGAGAGAAAAAGAGAGAGAGAATGGGCATGCCAGGGCCTTTAGCCACTGCAAACAAACTCCAGATGCATGTGCCACCTTATGCATTTGACTTACATGGGACCTGGAGAATCAAACCTGGGTCTTTAGGCTTCACAGGCAAGCACCTTAAGCACTAAGCCATCTCTCCAGTTCTGTTTTTGTCACATTTGCAGGTGTGCCTTTATTCCCTTCTGATGCTCCCTGCATGTCCCCTTCCTGGTGTGTTGTTTTGCCACTCCACTGGGCTGGGAGTCCCATAGGTGTGAGAAGTCTGACCAATTAGTATACAATGCACAAACATATGCCCCTGGACTCTTTTCAGGGTGTATTTTCCTAATTTTCAATGCAACATGATGGTGAGTTAGAAACCAGTGGATAACAGATACAGCAAGTTCTGTAAGGAAGGTATTGCTCTAGTTCAGGAGAAAGGATGGGGCCTGGCCTGAGAGTAAGTGGGGGCATGAAGGAAGTAGGGTGGTGATACTTGACAGATAGAAACAGCCTCATTTGGACCTCTGTGTCCTGGGGCCACACCCACCAGTGCCAGACTGTGAGAGCATCCAGCAGGAGGGTGGGGCCCACTGCAGGAAGTGTGGAGGCAGGTGGCATGTAGAAGCCTAGGCAGGTGGTGGGTGTTGGAAAAGTACAAGGCTGGGGTGGGTGGGGTGAAGCACAGGAAGCTAGGGATGGGTGACATACGTCAATATAGGCCAGATTAGCTCCCTGGAGGACTGGCAGCAGACGGGAGGCTGCCTGGGGTGGAGCAGGGTTTAATTTCCTTATGGGTAGAGCATGGTGAGGCAAGGACCAGGTTTGGGAGAGTAAGTATGGGGTAGATTATTAGGGCAGAGCCCCAGAAAGGAGGGATCTGATAAGAACTGGAGTGCAGGGTGGGGACTTGATTGCAAAGAAAAAGCAAAGGCAAGAATTAAACAGGGTTTGATGTTTGTTCAGTCCTTGCCTCGTTCAGCAAACATCAGCTATATACCTATTCTGGGACAGGCATACTGCTGGAAGGGAGAAAGGGTGAGGTGGGATGAAACAGGTAGGATCTCTGCATCCTAGCAGCAGGGGTTATCTAACAGATAATCAGATAGCTGCTGGTAAGGAAATAGCACAGTTCATGAGATGGATGGCCAGAGGGTGGATGATGAAGGAGGATGGAAAGTGGCCATCTGTTGAAGGTCTAGGGTCAGGTCCTCGAGGCCATCAGGGAATAGAGAGGAGTCAAGGGAGGGAGCAGGGAGTGGTGGTGGTAGTGGTCGCTACAAGGTGATACTGGTCAAGGGAACAAGAGCCAGACCTTGTAGATTCTGTAGGTGAGACAGGATGATTGAATGTGATTTATTTATTATTTATATACAGTATTTAGTCACAGACATACATATATGAATGACAAATTATTCATAAATACTTATAGAGTATTTGAGTTTATTTTATTTCATTATATAGAGACAATGTAAAATGCCTTCTGAGGTTCTGAGGTAAGAATGCAGCTCATTGGTAAATCCTGGGTCCAATCCCTAGCACAGGACAAAAGGGATTCTAGTCTAGCCTAAGTGTTTGATATAATATAGATTTTGGGCTATATCTGTTGGTTATTACAACAGTGAGAAAGAAAATTACTTAGATATATTTTTACTTGAATGCTATAGACATCTTTATTCCTTCCTTCTCCATTAATATCATACCCTTATGAAGATATTCTTTGTTCTCATAGTACAAAATATTCATAAGTAGTAGAAGCTCACAAATTATGCATCAAACTCTAAGAGATGATTTTCACCCATCCATCAAAGTTCTGTTATCTGTCTTGATACTATAAAGATGGGCTCCCAAGACACCAATGGATATTTAACTAGGGGTGAAATAGTGCACACCCCATAAAACCCAGGAGGAAAACCGTTTTTGCAAAGGACAATGATTCCCAGGCCCTCGGCTAGTCAACTGATAAGATTTGGGATGACAGAAATAGGTAGCTGGGTGGAATGAATTTGACTCAGGGGAATGGGAGGGTGGGCCTGGGGCAGAGGGTGACACTGTGGCAGCTGTTACAAGGATGATCAGAAGCCTCTTCAAGACCAGAGACCAAAGGCGGGTGGGGAGTCCCTTCATCCCACGGTGAATTTTGTTGTAAGAAAAAGTGGAAAGGGCGGTGTCTTCTGTGTCACGCATGGTTTTAGAGGCTCACACACTGGAAGACTGAGGCTCAGGGGTCTCTTGGGTGGGTTTTGATCTGCTAGGTCTGACCTCATATGACAGAAAGAGAACGCACTGTGGTTTGGGCACCTTATAAATGGGAGGAGAAGGAGCTCCCCCACCTCCAGCTGTGATGGGAGCTGGCAGGTGGGAGGGGGCCTTGAGATCCCTCCCTTCAGGGACAAGTGGCTTTACCACTTGCTTTTGACAGCCCTGGAGGTTTGCAGGTGATATTGCTGGTAAAATGGAGCCTAGGAGCCAGGCCCCTTCGCTGGTGGTGATAGAATGCTGCTGCTCCAAGCGCTACCATTTCTTGAAAGGCAAGTGCTGCTTCTTGGTGGTCACCATGGCAACAAGGAAACTGGATCCACCCTCTTTTGACCAGTGGCTCTTTCCCTTCCTGGGGGCTGACAGGCTCTTGTGATTGGTCCCTGTCATTTCACCTCATTTACATGCACTTGACCAAGCAGGGCCTGCCTAGGACTATATAAAGCTTTTTGCAGAGTGACTTAATGCGTTGGAAGGTGGAAATGGTGAATGAAGGCATTCTGTCGAAATCCACCACAGCTGCTTCTGGCGCCTGCTCACGGCGTCCACGGCAAGGAAGCTGCCTGCATGTGAGGTTTAAGGCCTTAGGCACATGGTCTCTAGCTATGCCATGCTGGCTCAAGCTCTGTGGCAAACCTGTCCATGTTCTTTGCCAGGCGTGGTCACAGATGCTGGCACCCCCTGGTCTGCCTGTGGGCTGTCCTCTGGGAGACGGTCCCGGAGGCGTCCGGTCACAGGACTGCTTGACCGAGCTCTTTAACCCTGCTCTCACCTAGCAGCATCTCGTGGGCCGCGTGTGGGCATGCAGTCCTGACGCTTGCTCCAGTTTCCTGAGGGCGCAGTTAGCAGTGGGTCTCGGGTACGAGTCTTTTGGAAGTGGCATCAGGCTTCTGCTCCACTGGGTGCCAGGTGCCCAGCCCTGCAAGAGTCAGTTTTCCTGGAGTCTCAGCGCTTGAGCCTTTCACCCTTTCCACGGGTGAGAAGAGAGAGAGCACTCTGCTGATTCCCAGCCTCTGGGGCTCCTCCGCCTGCAGGTGCTGTGCTCTCTCACAGACAGTGTCCCTCCAACATGACTTCTGCATTTTCGCTCTTAGTTTGTAAATTTCCCTGTTTTACTTTGCTACTTCAGATAGAAATATTCAGGCCTCACCTCTTCTATAGCCGTTACCCATCTGTTCCCCGTTTATTGCCAGGAGACTCTGGTGGACCATGCCTGGTGTCATCTGGTATCTTTTGAGGAAATAAAGGAAACCAAAGTTGCCCATGTAGCTATCAGGAGGGTGGACTTTGAACAGTGGGCCCTAAATACTGATGGGCTGGGCAGCTCACTCTGGACATGATTATCTTGTCAAGTTTCACACTTATTTTCTTTTACAAAACAAAACAGGGGGATATGAAACAGACAGGAAAGTAGATTTTATTTTATATCTATATGTCTATATCTACCTATCTGTATATTTATCTATTGTTGTCTGTCTATCTATCTATCCATCTATCATCTATCTAATTTGGTTTTTCTAAGGAAGGTCTTGCTCTAGCCCAGGCTGATGTGCAATTCTCTACATAGACTCAGGCTGGCCTCAGAATCACAGTGATCCTCCTACCTCTGCCTCCCAAGTGCTGGGATTAAAGGTGTATACCACTATGCTCAGCCTTTTATTTCATATGTAACAGTTAAATTTTACAATTCTCTCTCCATATATATCTATCTAGCTATCTATCATCTATCTATCTAGAGAGAGAGAGTGATCTTTGTATAGTGTGTATATGTGTGTGGTATGTGTGCATGTTCATATGTGTGTGGATGCACTTGCACACATGTTCATGTGCATGTAGAGGTCAGAGTCCACAATGAGGATCTTCCTCAGTCACCCTCCACCTCATTCTTTGAACCTAGACCTTACCAGTTTGGCTAGACTAGCTAGCCAGTGAGCCCAAGGGAGTCCCTGTCTCTGCTTCCCAGTGCTCTTAGCCGGCTCCTTAGGTCTGGCATTTTACATGGGTTTTAGGGATCCAACATCAGGTCCTCATGCTTGCATAGCAAGCACTTTACACTTTGAACAATCTCCCTAGTGCCACCATTATATTTTGAAGTGAAGACTTTTACTATTTTTATATATGAGGAAACAGAGGCTCAGGGATGTGAGATCATTTGCTCCAGACTGTGTACCTAAAATATGTCTGCCATGAATTTTCCAGCCAGACTGCCTCTGGCTTATCAGTATATCGCAGTATTGAGTCTTCCCTTTGTCAATTATGATTTTTTATTAATTTTTTATTGACAACTTCCATAATTGTAGACAATATTCCATGGTAATTCCCTCCCTTCCCCCACTTTCCCCTTTGAAACTCCACTCTCCATCATATCCCCTTCCCCTCTCAATCAATCTCTCCTTTATTTTGATGTCATCATCATTTTCTCCTATTATGATGGTCTTGTGTACACAGTGTCAGGCACTGTTGGGTCATGGATATCCAGGCCATTTTGTGTCTGGAGGAGCACAATGTAAGGAGTCCTACCCTTCCTTTGGCTCTTCCATTCTTTCCACCACCTCTTCTGCAATGGACCCTGAGGCTTGGAATGTGTGCTGTGTGTGTGGTATGGTGTGTTGTGCTGTTGTGTGTGTGATGTGTTTGTGTGGTGTGTGTGTGTGTGTGTTTGTGTGTGGTACATGGTATGTGTGAGGTGTGATATGTTGTGTTGTGCTGTGTGTGTTGTGTGATGTGTGTGTGGTGCATGCATGAGTATTTGTCCATGTGGTACCCCGTACATGCATGTGCAGTGGGGTGACCTTGCCTCTGGTGGCCAGAGGGAGATTGCTATATGTCCCTCCCTTCATGGTTTTTCTGCCATTCTTACTTGATCAGGAGCCTCTTACTGATCCTGGAACTAAGTTTCCTCCCTCCCTCCCTCCCTCCCTCCCTCCCTCCCTCCCTCCCTCCCTTCCTCCCTCCCTCCCTCTTCCCTCCCTCCCTCTTTCCCTCCCTTCCTCCCTTCCTTCCTTCCTTCCTTCCTTCCTTCCTTCCTTCCTTCCTTCCTTCCTTCCTTTTCTCCCTCACCTCCCTCTCCCCCCTCTTGCTTTCTTTCTTTTAGAGCCATGGTGAGTCTCTGGTCTCTGCTCCCACAGGATTGAGGTTACAGATGTATGTGGCAATGGCCAGCTGTTTATGGGGGTCCTGAGAATGGAATTCAAGCAGTCTTTCAGGCCTCCTCAGGCCCTCATGCTTGCAAAGAAGTACTCTTAACTACTGAGCCATCTCTCCTGCCCCAACTGTGATTTGTAAAGTACAGAAAATAATAACATATGCTCAATTTGTTCATTCAGCAAATGAACATGGCTCCCTCCTCATATTACCCAGGCTCTCTTGGGCTCTAAGAGGGTCTCAGGTATTGGGAAACAGTGGTGAAGAAATACAGTCATACAGTCTACCTTTGGGAAGCCTTGCATTCATTAGTAAAACACTCCTACAGGCACATGCCAAATAGAAGTTGTGAAAAGAGTGAGGGGAGACACAGAGGTGTTAGGAGAAGCCATAACAGGGAATGGGCAGGGGGCTTTGAGTTCAGAAAATGCTGCCTGGAGAACTCGGGCTTGTGAGATGAATTCTCCAGGAGCAGTGGGAGTTAGCAGGGTGAAATGGTGGCAGGAAGTGCATCCCAGCTAAAGTGAGGAGCACGTGCAAAGATGGGGGGGGGGAGTGGTGTAAAATGGATCATAGGAGTAGTGTGGCTAGAGCTCAGGCACAGGGGGGAATGCAGGCGAGGCACTGCAGGACCAAGACCAGAGCTTCAAGAGTCAGGAGGCATCTCAACAGTGAGCTTTTCCTGAAAGGCAAAGACAAAGAAGAGCAGTGTTCAGCCTCCTTTATCATTTTCTGTGTTCTAGGGAATGCTCTGCAGCAAGTGTGAATGCCTCTTGAATTAATATCACTTGTTTCCTTTGGGGAAATGTTTCTCCCACAGTGCTCTCTAAAAATCAAATTAAAAACAAACATCTAAACCAAATTAAGCTGCCTAGAAACACTGATAATAGGAGCCAAAGTGAAACCAAGTGAAATGCTGAGTTCATGTCAGGTGAACATCACTGTGAGCCTCATGATCACGCTCCCGCCCAAGCCTCTCTAGACTTAAGTCGCTCTGTTCACATCAAGACACCCTGCGTTACTTGCACTGTGCAGGGACAGGCAGCCTTGTCACCCTTACATTGCTGTTCTTAGGACCTTGTTGGTCTCTTGAAGATAGGTCATCATGGGACAGAACACATCTTTTCTATCAAGTTCATTTCTACTGATTTCACTCTGTATCTTTACCTCAGATGCCAGAGCAGGCAGAAAACCCACAATTACATACACACAGTCTCAACTGCTCTCAGCCAGTGGGTGGCAGAGCCCCAGGAAGACTTGCAATCACTTCAAGGGAATCAGAGCGGGAGACACACCCTCCATTGCACATAGACTGAATACAGATAAGGTCATCTCTCCTCCTGTTTATGAGCTGCACACGGATGCTCTGTGATTATGGAAATTTATCATATCTGTCATTTTCAGTCTTAATCAACACAGATGCAAGGATAACTGCTCAGCTGGAGGTGGTCCTTGCGGGTTGCTGACATTTAGAAGGGGGCCTTAGACTCAGATGATCTGGAGCCCTCGCCTGATTAAGCAGTGGGCATACTCAGACTTGACAGGGATTCAGGGCGTGTCTAGGTTACTTACCGTCCTCACAGGGCCTCTGGAATGTTGGTGTGAAGGACCACAAAAAGGACTCTGTCCCAGCCATGCTAAGGAGCATCATAGAGACTTAAGGGTCATTTTAATGATCTACCAAAGGAGATGCTCATGCATCAGCCACTGATGCCGTTTGCCTTGGAAGCATGAAGTGAACATGCCTGAACCCATGACTCAGTTGTGTGAGCAGATCCACAGGAGGCACGTGTGTGCACAGCTGGCAGTGGGCTGGGAGTGGACACTCTTCCAAACTCACCGGAGTTAATGTGAGGTAAGGATTCATGCATTTATATTTATTTTACAGTGCTGGTAGTCCAACCCAGGGCCTTGTGCATGCTAGGCAAATTCTGTACGATGGAGCCACATCCCCAGTTCTGAAATCAATTTCTAGATCCATTTTCTGCCAAACGCCTCAGACATCTCAGGAAGGCAGCTTAAGATCTGTGTGAAATTATCTCCTATCTGAGGAAGATGAGTGACTTGTGGTGCCCATCAGTCCCTGTCCTCATAAATGAGAAGCATTTTTCATTACTAGCCCTCTGATCTTGTATACTTTTCAAAAACCATTGTGTTTTTTAAGTCTGATATTTGTTCGTTGCTAGGCAAAGCAGGGCCTAGATATTTTACACTCATTTTCAAAAGAAAAATGGTCTCAGGGCTACAGGGATACTGCCCCTGTTTGTGGCACTAGGAATAATTTTATTAAAGTAGTATTAGAGGGTCTCTTGGTTCTTGACTTCTTGATGTAGAGAGGGAGGGAATATGGTGGAGATTGGAGTTCTAAAGGGGCATGGGGGAGGGGAGGGAAATATCATGCGGGTTTTTTTTTTTTTTTTTGTATGTAAGTATAGAAGTTGTCAAGAAAAAATAAAATAAAAAATAAAAAATAGGGCTGGAGAGATGGCTTAGTGGTTAAGGCGCCTGCCTGCTAAGCCTAAGAACCCTGTTCCAATCTCCAGGTCCCATGTTTAGCCAGATGCAAAGTGACGCAAGGGCGCAATGCCGCAGTTGCCCACAAGGGGGCACACACATCTGGATTTCATTCACAGCAGCTGAGAGACTGCTGGCGTGCCCATTCTCTATCTGTCTTCCTCTCCCTCTCTCTCTCTCCTCTCTCTGTGTCTCTCTCCAAAAATAAATAAAATAATAATAAAATTTTTAAAAAAAAAATAAATAAAAAAAGAGATAATGTAAGCAGAAATTTCTTTAGAAAATCAAGGAAAGCACTCCAAAGAGAGATTGGAGGGATCTACTCCAAGGTAGAGAAACCATGATCCTCTAAAAAACCCAATGGATGTGACATAATAGTGAAGTCAGGGCATTTGAGAATGTGCACCCTTTGTTAGTGCACAGGTGTGGGAGAATGTCAGGGTGTCTTAGCTTCTGACCTATCAGAACTTCATCTTCCAGCATGTTTAACCACAAAGGGCCATTCCAACCACTATGAGACACAGCTGCCGAGACCCAACTACAGTCGTCCTCATATTTCACTCCTTGCCTAACTGGTATCAGTAGGTGATGTGCAAGAACAAGCAACTAACACCTAACTCTCCTCTACACACCCAACTGGTTCCATGCTTGGCTTCATTCTTGCATCACAACAAGGGTGGAATTATCACCTCATTTCACAGGTGGGGAGACTGAGGTTCAGAAAGGCTGCAAACTTGATCATGCTCATGGAGCTAAGAGAGAGAGAGCAGGGATGAGGATCTAGGTCTACCATGTATGTGGTCAGGACTCTTTCCTGAACACCTTTCTACTGCCTGTACCTTCAAACATTTGAAAATTTGCTTTTCAAAGAAATCATTGCCCATGAAGGTTCTCTTCGTTAGAAATTTGTTAGAACGTGGGAGACTATTTCTGCTGGCATGAGGTGGTAGTTAACAAGGTCTCATGAGTAATGTGGTCACTGAGGCAGGAGCACCCTCAGATGTCATTCCCTAAAGTGTACCTGTCCCATCATTTGAGCACAGCATGAATGTCTTGGTCAGGTCACCGTCTACAAAATTTAACTCTATTCACATTCATTTTCATGTGTGTAGAGAGTCTACCCAGGCTTTTCCCCCTTGGGTGATTTTCAAAACTCTGCCATAAAAATCAACATAAACAAGGAGGGACAAGCCCAAACAGGTTGAGAATCACCAGGGTACTGATGAAATTAGGTTTTCTTATTGGCAGTCTTGATGCCTCCTGCTTCAGGATAAATTTATTTTCTCTTTCCCTGTTTTGGATGTCCATGGAAATGAAGAATATGTCATCTCTTTGGGTACCTGAAGACTGTTTGCCACTTCCCTGCCTTTCTTACATGAATCCATGTAATGTTTCCTCCGAGGTCCAGTGCTCACCACCCTGGGCAACATCAAGAAAGCTCTGTCAACTCACCTAACCCTCTGCTGGATGGTAATCACTGGGCGTTTCTTTGCCTGATGTGAGCTGGCCTTTCCCAGTTGCCTGCCTTTGTCTGTTTTTTTTTTTTCTTTGTGGTCCTTTTCATTATCTTCACCTTCATTTCTTCCCAAGTGATATTAATTGTTGGAAAGAGATCAGAAATCCCCATCAGAGATCTTGCTCATTTCTGGTTCTGAACTTTCTACTAGCAAAGCCCCAAAATGTGACCATGGTAAATGCAATGAAATTGAATAGGTTTAGGGGGACCATGAGGACAGTGAGGGCCACAAGCTTGTCCCCCAAGGAAATTACCAGTGCACAAAAGGGTAGTGAATCGTGTCCACATCCCAGGGCCTACTGGGAATGCGAGTTTCTGCGAAGGCAAGACATTGCATTGAGGACTGGAAGAGTGAGCATATCATCTTACTTGGAGAGCTGTGATTGAATCAAAATGGGCACATGTCATATGTACCATTGCCTGATAAATTGTGTGCCCTTGGGTATTACTTCCAGACTTGGTGGCATATTCCTGTAATACCAGCATGTGGGAGGCTGAAGCAGAAGGATGAAGGCCAGACCTTGCTACACAGTGAGTTTGCAGCCAATCTGGGACAAGACCCTGTCTCAAAACAGAAACAAAAACAAAAAGGAAAACAAACAAACAAGCAAACAAACAAACAAAAAACTGAGCATTGTGTCACATGCCTGAACCCCAGCAATTAGCATTTAGGAAGCTATGATAGGAGGATCTCAGGCCAAATGGGGCTTTATAGTAAGATCTAGGCCAGCCTAGGCTACAGAATTAAGACCTTGCCCCCCTGAACCAAACAATAACAAAAAAGATATTATTGTTTTAAAGTTTAACTAATAATAAACTCTATAAAAATGAACATTAATGAGAAGTCCCAAAATATCTATATGGTCAAAAATTACAAATCTAGGAGATGGCTCAGTTATTAGTGTTTGCCTTGCAAGCACAAGGTCCTGATCTCACATTCCCAGCAGCCATATGAATGCTGGTAGTAGGTGATAGCCAGCCTGGAATCCGTGCTTGGGAGGTGGAGACAGGGGACCCCCCAGGCAAGATGACCAGACTAGCCCTATCTCAATAGATAAGATGAAAAATGACTGAGGAGACATCCAATATTAAATTCTGCCCTCCACATACATATTCACACACACATTCTTGTGCACACACAGGGGCACCTACACATGTGAATATACATGCACATACGCATGCATACAGCACACAAAAGTGACAAATCTAAGTGATATATATGTGTGTATTCATTTCTATAATTGGGGGCTGACAGGAACTTTATAAATCAGTTTTGGTTTATTTATAGAATTATAAGTGAATATGATTCCACTTTTTCAGATTTGGGGAAAGTAATTTTGAGCAGACACATGTATACACATATACAAGTATATGCATACATGCACACACGTGCATACACACATACACACACACACGCACGCACGCACGCACACACACACTTCCTAAGGCCTGGGTTGAGACACTGCTTTTTCCGGTTCTGCCCAACTATCTGAGGGCTTCTTGTTACCATTTGGCTTATGCATGGGACAGAATCTCTTTACACATTCAGCATTGGCAGCTGCTGTCAAGCACTTCATGTTTTGTGTTTACTAAATCATATTTTTGTTGTTGTTTGAAAAACATCAATTTTAGTGATATAAGCCCCAACTTTATTAAATGTTTCTATTTTCTTCCTCTCTTTCAAATCCTTGTTCTAGCATATTGATTCTAATATTGAATTGAGGAAATATTTTAGTGTTGGGTACTGGAGGTCAGTCTTTCAGGTAAAATTGTTTCTTTCATGATTTATCAAGATTGGTGAGCATCGTGTACATGTGTCATAAAATACCCAATATTTTCAACTAATAATCTGTATAAACACCTATTTGTGCATATATTTACATGTTGAGTTCTATGTAGGTTTATCAGAATGTTACAGCACAGGGAAAGCAGTAGGTTTTCTTTCATTTTAAAACTTTAACAGGTTAATACATGAATAATGAGTAAACATACCATTTGTCTCTGTTGAAAAATTAATCCGTTTTCTTAATGACAATTTTAACATAGATATATCCAATAAATAATGTTTATAAATATTGCATTGATATATTGTGGACTGATTGTCTATAAATATAAGGTGAAGACAGCTACCATAAGTTTTCACAAATTCTGAAAAAAACACCAGAAAAACAGAAAAGCTCACAATTTATTCATTTTACTCCAACTTGGTATTTATTGAGTGTTCTTACCTGATGAATTCTACTCAGCAGGTGGGCCCAGGGTTAACTTGCACTGTGCTCTGTGGCTGTCAGCTACAGGCAGGAAGTAAGATAGAATCAGGTGGCCAGCAGGGGTCCAGGACATTATGACATTGGTGCCCCTTTCTCTAAGTAACTCCCTCCCTCCACTCCTACCCCCAACTTGATAACTCCTTCTTTGGGGGGAGGGTCCCTGTTGCCTTTGGGATATCCCATGTCACTGTACTGACTTATATGTCTGTCACCCGCTTGGCTCACAGGTTCCTTGTGGTAGGGGGTTGGTCTTCATCATCTTTGTGTCATCATCGGTTAGCTCAGTGTCTGGTTTATGCCTGACATTAAATTGCAGTTTGTTGAATGACTACATCAAGTTACATGATGCATTAGGTATGGTTCACCTAAGAAGGAGAGTGTGTGTATGTGTGTGTATGTGTGTGTGTGTGTGTGTGTGTGTGTGTAAGAGAGAGAGAGAGAGAAAGAAAGAAGGAAAGGGAGAAGGAAGGAGGCAAGGAGAGAGAGAAAGAGAGAGAAAGAAAGAGAGATTAAGGAACTGACTCAGAATTGTGGAGTCTTCACAGATCCAAAATCTGATGTGAGAAGTGAGTCCAGAGAACTAGTAAGAGCTGATGTTGCAATTCGAATCCAAGTTCAGGGTATATCTGCTGGTAGTTTTCCATCTTCAGACCTTCAACTGATTGGATGAGGCCCATCCACTAATTTAAATATTAATCTTATCCAGAAATACCAACCCAAAACTATTCAAGATAATATTTGACCAAATACCTGGCCATTGTGTGCCAAACAAAATAAACACAACAGTAGCTGTCAGACATGATTTAGTTATAATTTAGCAGGCAATGAATGATTATCAACAGGCAACTCTGAAGGTCTTGCTTCCACTGAAGAACTATTTATGTACCTGGAATATATTTTGCACAAATATTCTAGTAAAAACAGCACAAAACTAGCAAATTTTCATAGAAATAATAGATTGATCTTTTTTTGAACTCTAATTCCAAAAATGACATATAATATAGAACTGGAATTTATGTGAAGAGTAAGGCTTAGCTTCTTTTGGGAATTTCACACTCAGAGATGGAGAATTCAGCATGGCTATATAGAAAATAAGTTATTTAATATTTTAATGTGATTTTTTGAGCAAATATGTTTGCATACTCTAATAGTCAACTCTAAAGGATTAAGGGAAATTTTTACACACATTGTCTTCACATTTTTTAATTGTCTACTCTACTTTCCTTATTTATTTATTTATTTATTTGAGAGAGAGAAAGAGAGAGAGAATAGGTGCACCAGGGACTCTAGCCACTGCAAATGAACTCCAGACACTTGTGCCACCTTGTGCATCTGGTTTATGTGAGTACTGGGGAACCTAACCTGGGTCATTAGGCTTCATAGGCAAGTGCCGTAACCACTAAGCCATCTTTCCAGTCCCCTTAGTTATCTTTTTTTTTAATATATATTTTTTATTTATATTATTCTGATTTTACATTCATATTATTGGTTCTATTGTCCTCCTCCCCGTCCTCCCACTTTCAAAGGGACCCACTTCAATGGGGAATGTGGGTCGTGCATTGTGAGGTTAGTCAAGAGTTCTAGGGTGTAGGCCCCAGTCTCTGTGCATAGTGCCCCAACTTGTGACTCTAACAATCTTTCCGCCCCCTCTTCCGCGAGTTTCCCTGAGCCACATTGGGGTCATTTTAGTTCTGCTTCCTTGATGAGGTTTTGGGAGCCTCTGTGTCTCTGGATATCTGGCTTAGTTGGAGTTGGATGTTCTCTGTGTTTATCTCCTTCAGCCTTTTTCTGGTGTTGTGATCGCCTTGAACGCTGTATTCTTGCCCTTCGCCTGCGTTGTTCTATGGTTTTAGCTGGTGAGGTGTGGTTAGCTGATCCTCCCTTCAGGTTCATTGTCCACCTGGAAAAAGATAAGCAAATTCTCCAACGGAGAAAGAAGTTAGTACTAGATAGAAGGGATAACCATATATGTTTTGGAGGGAATTTTATATGCATTGGCTCTCTTCTAGCCCACATTTGGTGGCATCTAGATCTTTTTAACTTATTTTTTGGGGTATATTTCTAGCTTCTTTACCCAATTATAAACATTATAAAATTAAAAATTATAAAATTAAAATTTAATTTCCTAATAAAATATTAGTTTCATTCATGCATCCAGATCAAACTACATTAAATTAAAATAAAGATTTAACTTTAAATTTTATTGGCCCAAAAAGTTCAAGAATGAGGAGAAGGAAATTCCACAGAGAAAGAGAATGACTCAGAGGAACAAAACAGACAGACAGTATAAGCATTGTCTACAATGATTAATTTATAAAGAGAAAAGGTTGATGTTGGCTCCCAGTTGTGAAGACCTCAGTCCAGGCTTGTTGGCCCATGGTGAGGAGGCACGTCGTGAAGGGCTTGCGTGATGCATCATGACCATACTCATGGTCATGAGGAAAAGAGGTATGACAACAATGGCCCTTGTCAGTCATGGTGGCACATACTTTTAAGCCCAGCACTCCACTTGGGAGGCAGATTAGGAGGATCGCCATGAGTCTGAGGCCAGCCTGGAACTACAGAATGAGTTTCATGTCAGCCTGAGCTAAAGGGAGACTTTATCTCAACCCCTCCCCCCCCAAAAAAGCAATGCCAATGTCCTCAGTAACCTGAAGATCTCCCACTAGGCTCCACCTTATCAAGCTTCATAACCTCCTAATAACATCCCTGTAATAATGAACAAGCCATTCCAGACCCCCCAAATAGCAAGATTATAAGTAGAATGTGACAAACATCTATAACGAAAGGATTTGAAAGTTAGGAAAATTTTAAAAATGAGCATATCATATTCAAATACATCTGGAGAATTTACTTATCAATACTCAATAGCCGAGAAAAGCAATATTCTTTTTTTAAATTTTTATTTCTTATTGACATCTTCCATACTTACAGACAATAAACCATGATATTTTCCTCCCCTCCCCCCTTTCCCCTTCACAGCTCTGGTCTTCATCATAGCCCTTCCCTCTCTCCATTAGTCTTTCTTTGAATTTGATGTCATCATATTTTTCTCCTATTATGAGGGTCTTGTGAAGGTATTGCTAGGCACTGTGAGGTCATGGATATGAAGAGGTCATGGATATAATTTTATTTTGTGAAATATTTTTGAATGAGTCATATAAAGAGTAATATTTTTTTCAGTGAAAAATTTTTTTAAATTTTATTTATTTATTTATTTATTTATTTATTTATTTATTTATTTATTTATGACACACAGAGAGAGAGAGAGAGAGAGAGAGAATGGGCACGCCAGGGCCTCTAGCCACTGCAAACGAACTCCAGATGCATGTGCCACCATGTGCATCTGGCTTACATGGGACCTGGAGAATCAAACCTGGGTCCTTAGGCTTCATCGGCATGCACCTTAACCACTAAGCCATCTCTCCAGCCCAAGGTAATTTTTTCAAAACAAAAATCTCAATGCCCTTGAGAGGTGGAGGCAGGAGGATCAGGAGTTCAAGGCCATCCTCAGCTACATAGTGAGTTTGAGGCCAGCCTGGGAAACATGCGAGCCGATAACAAACAACAACAAAAAGTTATCCTATTTGATAATTATTAGATAAACTCAAGATTGTAGCATAATGTTTCTTTTTAACAGGTTTACCCAGTTAAGAATTTTTCTCTCAAGATTTGCTACTTGAGACAAATGTTTTACGGAAGCTGTGCATGTGTAAAGATTGTAGAATATAAAATATATTTGTCCAAGCAGCCAGCAAAGAAATAAATATAACTTAGTCCTTGTATTAGTTCATTTGTGTCTAGATGCTTAAGAGAAATCAAAGAGGCTTATATTTTTATTTTTTGAGACTGAACATCTGCTTAGCTGATAAACTTCTAATCTGTGCCTTCACTTCCTGGGTGATGGGTTATAGCACATGCCACCATGCCCAGGTTATGCAGTGTTGAGGATCCAACCCTATGCAAGTACTATACCAACTGAGCTCCATTCTCATCCTCAAAAGATTGATTTCTCTCACAGTTCTGAAGGCTGAAGAGCATGGTGCTAGCATCTTGTGAGGGCCTTGTGCTTCATGGCATCATAATGACAAGGGTGTTGGAAAAGGAATTGCATGGCAGAACCAGAAGCTAGAGATCAGAAGGGGCAGACTTGCTCTTTTTACAACTTTTGTTCTCTTCAAGTACTAACCTAGTCTCATCAAAGCTAGAACTCCTGAAAGATGACATTAATCCATTCACAAGCAGAGAACCTCCCATGGCTTAATGACCTCCCATTTAGGCTCTGCCTCTTAAAGGTTACACCACTTCCTAACAGTGTGACACTAGGGACCAAGCTTGCAATGTATGAACCTTTAGGATCTCTGCTCATACATGGTCCAGACTGTAGCAGGCATGCAGCATAATGGTTACAAAACCTAAGTGACTTCATGAAGACATAGCTTTTGACCATTCAATGTGGGCATCTCGCAGGCTGGGACCAAGTTTTAGCTCTGTGGGAGGAGGTATTGTGGCAGTGCTACTGTGGTGCATAGAGATTGACAGTGGGACTGTGGTGCATGCAGACTGACAATGGACTATGGTGCATGAAGATTTACAGTTGGCTGTGACACAATGGATATAGGCAGTGGGGTTGTGGCACATGGAGATGATGGACAGTGGGCTGTAGTGAGTAGATTTAGGCAGTGGGGCTGGGACACATGGGTATGGACAGTGGACTGTGGCACATGGAAATTGGCTGTGGTGCATAGATGTGAGCAGTGGGCAGTCCTTGAAGAGTCCAGGTTTCTTGTTTGGGAGACTACAATGTTGTTCTGTTGGTGCAAAGCTGCTGAGAAAAGATGTTCATTTCTGTTTGTGCCAAGTTCCTTGGAGAAGATTGCCAAAGCATTCTGTTCACCCTCCAGGGTGCTGCAGCAGAGATGATCAAGGCAGAGTGCCGGAACCATGCTCAGCTAGCTTTGGATCCTTCTGTGCCACTTCCCAGTATCCTGAAACACTTGGCTCATTTATGTTGGGGTTTGTTTCTTGGCTGAAATATGGAGATCAAAATAGTGCTTATTTTAATAGGGATATGAGAATAAATGGAAAAATGTATGCAGCATTTTTGAACAATGCCTGACCTAAGGCACATGATCAGTGTTTAATTAATAACCAAAGGAAGCCAGAGACTCACACATGAGACCGGTGTTACTGGTAATGCCTGTTGCAGCTCACCCCTTTGGTGCAAAGACCAGGGGCCAAAGATGGAGCTCTGGGTTGGAGGGAAATAAGGAAAATGGTGGATTCCAAGAAAACTGAGGAGAAAGGGAAAAACTTGATGAAGGACCTGGAGCCCCATGACCTGGCTTCAAGTCCTATTTATTACTTAATAGATAGATATGTGACTCATGTGAGTCTAGAACAGTACCTAGCATTAAAGGTCATACGTGTAAGTTCTTATTGCTGCTGCATTGGTCACATTCCAATTGCTTTGACAGAATACCTGGAAGAACAATTTAAGGGAAGAGGGGACTTGTTTTGGCTCATGGTTTCAGAGGGCTCAGTTCTCCATATGGGGAAGGCATGGTGGAACAGGAAGCTCACATCATGGCAGGCAGGAAGTAGAGAAAGGGGAATGCTGGAGCTTTCTGGATTTCTTCCTCCTCTCCAGTTACTCCAGCTTGGCTCCAGCCTGTGGGATGGTACCACCCACATTAATGGTGGCCCTCCACCATCAGTTTAGCTAAGCCACTGCAGACTTATTTAGTCCTTTACCGATACACCCAGATGTCCCTTACTAATCTCCTGGGTGATTTCAATCCAACTAAGTTGACAAGCGTAGCCATCACAGTGGTGGTGGTTATCTTTTTTGAAGTATGTGATATTTATGCCTCTTACAAAGTTGCAGAGCATAAATCTGGGTCTTCAGAAGTGAATTTGACATCCTTGTACACTCATTGTAGTGATCATTGTGTGGCTTATGTGATTCTTTAAGAAGGGTTAGTTCAGCATCTTAAGCCTCAGCTTGGACAGACACTGGGGAACAGTAGAGCCAACACATCTGAGCTGAAAGTGACATTCATGATCATCAGCTCCAAGTAGCTGTCAGGCTCTTCTTGGGGCACCTAATCAGAGAATCACGGTTTGGAGACACATGCTCAATATTCCTTTTCCTGTTATACTGATGGCCCATGTTTTGGGGAAGGTGTCACTAGATGTCTGATAATAGTTGTGGTTAGAATTTACATTTATTATGTGACATAGTTATTTTCTTCTTAAATTTAAGCACAAGAAAGCTAAGAGAATAAGTGAAATGTCCGCCAACAATACAATGAGTGTTTAGGCTAGGATTAGCATGCAGTTCTGGGTGATTTAGAATCTATGCTTTAATCGTGATGCTGTATTATGAATTCATTTGAAAACCACCAGGTGAAATCATCTTGTTTTGTTTTTGAGGAATCAAAGTCCACATCAATTGTCAAGGCTCTATTTTTTTAATTTTTATTTTTATTGACAACTTCTTTAATTGTAGACAATATCCCATGTTATTTCCCTCCCTCCCCCCACTTTCCCCTTTGAAACTTCACTCTCCATCCTATCCCCTCCCCCTCTCAATCAGTCTCTCTTTTCAGTTTGATGTCATGATCTTTTCCTCCTATTATGATGGTCTTATGTAGGTAGTGTCAGCCACTGTGAGGTCATGGATATTCAGGCCATTCTGTGTCTGGAGGAGCACGTTGTAAGGAGTCCTACTCTTCCTTTGGCTCTTACATTCTTTCTGTCCCCCTCTTCTGCAATGGACTCTGAGCCTTGAAAGGTGGGTTTGAGATGTTTCAGTGCTGAGCACTCCTCTGTCACTTCTTCTCAGTACCATGTTGCCTTCTGAATCATCCTAAGGTTGCCACCGTCTGAAAAGAGATGCTTCTCTAACCAAAAGTGAGAGTAGCATTAATATATGGGTGTGGACATTAAGAGAAGTGATTACTGGGCAGTTTGGTATAGTATAGTATAGTATAGTATAGTATAGTATAGTATAGTATAGTATATACATTTAGTGAGACTCCAGCAGGCATTACACCCTTAGGGCTTATGACTATCCCTGTCGTACATTTTCAGTATCAGGGATGTGTTCCTTCCCACGGAGCGGGCCTCCAGTCCAATTAGAGAGCAGTTGGTTTCCCCCATAATAGACATGCCACTATTGCACCCGTTGACTCATTCGGCCTGGCTGGCCAAATTTAAAGCTTGCAGTGTTCATTGTTGAGTACCTTCGCCGGTGTTTTCTCTCTCCCATTGACCTGCATGCAGTGTAGTAACCCAGGCTCAGAAAGCCAAACGTCACATGTTCTCTCTCATATGTGGATCCTAGTTACAAATGATTGGACTTCTAAGTGAGTAAAAATAAAATTCAGTAGCAGAAGCCAGTAAGCTAGAAAGGGGATATAAAGGGAATAGAAAGGAGGGAGGGGGGACTTAATAGGATTGTATTGTATATATGTAAGTCAAGGCTCTTTCTGAACTGAAACTGCAATGACTTTTGCATTAGTTGTCACTTTGCAAGTTGCCCCAAACTTTCCTATACCAGGAGCCTGCTGAACTTCCCCTTGCTCTGCCTCATCCAATGGAAGCCCACAGCACATTCCTGTTCTGTGGTCTGAACTGTATAGCTGACATTTGTGCTTTGAACACCTGTATGTTCTCCAGTTTCTCTAGTAAGTGTAAGACTAATGGTGATATTTGGGGATAGGATGCAAAATTTTGCAAAATAGATGCTATTCAGCTAAAAAATGTTTATGATGAGCTCCACTTCTGAAACCCTAGATTTTATACCTTGCCATTTGAACACAATATCTTTTTTTCTACTTAGAATGTAAAACATTGATATGCAGATACTCCACTTTCAGCTTAACAGAAAAAAATATGTAAATAGTATAAATTAGATATTGTGAATTATGCAAATAATTTCTTGGGAAAGCCATGAAGGAGATAGAGATTATATTTAGTATACATGAAAAATTAATTATTCACATTTATTAAACTACTATATATTGTCTACTTTATAATACTGTGATGAAAAAAGAAAAAGAGGTCAGTAGAACAGAATAGAGACCAAGGCTCTCTTCGTATGTAGCAGAGGTGTTATTTCAATTCAGTAAGTAAAGGATAATGCTGGCACAATTATGATGCATCCAGAGAAAAGGAAGTTATACCCTTAATTCACACTGCATAGAAAAAACACATCATATTTTAAAAGTTAAATATTCAAGTGATGAATAATAGAAGAAAATATTAAATAGCATTAGATAGCTTTGGGTAGGTGTAGTGGTTTGGTTCAGGTGTTCCCCATCAACTCATGTGTTTTGAATGATCCCCAGCTAATGACAATTATTGGAGGAGGTGCATTTTGGGGTCAGGCTCAGGGGTGTTATAGCCAGCATCCCCTTGCCAGTGTTTGGCACACTCTCCTGCTGCTGTTGCCCATTTGATGGTGGTAAGAAGGTGAAGTTCAGCCTCTGATCATACCATGTTTTCCCCTGCCATCATGGAGCTTCCAATTAAGTTTATAAGCCAAAATAAACTTTTTCTTCCCATCAGTTGCTTTAATTTTAATTTTGATTTTTGATTTTTAATTTTAATTTTTTTATTGACAACTTCCATAATTGTTTTGATACTTTCTGTCAGCAACATGAAGCTGATTACAATAGTGCAGAAGATAACTTTAAACCCAGGCAACAATCTTAAAAGCCATGAAAGAAAAGATAATCATGTAATATTTCTTTTATTTTTATGACATACAAAAAGCAAATGACAAATTTTATGTTATGCAGAATGTGACAGGGTCAGCATCCATAACAGGCAAAAGACCATGCTTGCTTGCAAAAACATTAACATCTTAATAGAAAAGTGGACCAAGTGTATCATCGGGGAATTTATAGAAAACCCAAAAGGCCAATAAATTTGTGAAAAGATGAGCAATTTTCTTAGTCATCAGAAAAACTCGAGTAGATATGCTAGTATAATTTCATTTATTGTTACTCAACTGTTAAGAATTAAGAAATAGCATTGAATCCCAGTGATGGCTAGGAAGTAAGCAAAAGGTAGTCTCATTTATGACTGACAGGCATGAGAAATGGCACAGATTTTTATGAAAAAAAAATCTTACAGTGTCTATTTCAATGGAAAAAATGTAATTGGAGCTGGAGAGATGGGGTAGTGGTTAAAGCATTTGCCTGCAAAGCCTAAGGACCCAGGTTTGATTCCTCAGTAACCATGTAAGCCAGATGCACACGGTGGCACATGCATGTGGAGTTCATTTGCAGTGGCTGGTGGCACTGGTGCGCCCATTCTCTCTCTCTCAAATAAATAAATAAAATAAATAATTTTAAAATGTAATCAACTTAGAAATGTTGGAAATGGTGAGAACTTTTCCTATAGAAACAACTCAGGAGGCTGGAGAGATGGTTCACTGGCTAATGGCATTTGCTTGGAAGCCTGCCAGCCTGCGTTTGACCCTTCCTAGCTCCCACGTAAAGCTAGACACAAAGTGATACACGTTTTTGTGATCCTAACACATGTATGCAATGGGAAAAGGAGCCAGGAGCATCCCAAAGCCAGTGGGCCAGTTGTGGCAAAAACGAAAACAAGAGAGACTCTTTCTCTCTTGGAAAGAGGATGAACACCTCAGGGTTGTCCTCTGAATTCCACACACACATATATACATCTACACACAATATACGCGCACACACATATATACACACATATACATAGAACTCAGTTTTGCAGTACATGTGAATGAAGAAGTTGAGGAAACACCACTGCTTGCAGAGCGTTTGCAGGGGAAGCAACCTCAGTGGTCGTGGTAGAGCCAGAACTGAGCAAACTGAAGCTCATCTAGCATGAAACGCTATTCATGGACCCAAAAAATGAATTATTATCATTTAACCACAGTGCAGCTATACCCTTTAACCCATGATGCATCATTTAGTGATTGTGGCAAACAGCCAAAATCATACACAGTACAGGCATTTTTTGTGAAAAAAATGGAACATCTTTATGTACATGTATCAAAATTTGTATGTATGTATATGGTGAATAACATTTTTTTAAAAAAGGATATTTTCTTTTTAAAAATTTATTTATATTTTTAAAATTTTTATTTATTTGAGACAGAAAGAGAGAGAGAGAGAATGGGTGTGCCAGGGCCTCTAGCCACTACGAATGAACTCCAGATGTATGCGCCTTCATGTGCATCTGGCTTACGTGGGATCTGGAGAATTGAACCAGGGTCCTTGGGCTTCTCAGTCATGCACCTTAACCATTAAGCTATCTCTCCAGCCCTAAAGACATGTTTTAACACTGGAAATGGGCAGGGAGTGATGCTAGGGAGAAGAGAGGGATAAGCAAAGATATCAATGAATGACAAAGGAGAATTTGCACAAAACACAAACAAGTAGAGAAATAACAAGATGATGTTCCAAAAGCCATTACTTTGTATACTTGAGAGACCACAGACCCTCAACTGTTTTCCTCTAGGTTGGAAGCAACATGTCCACTTCAGAAAAGGTGCCTATAGAAAGGTGGTACTTGAAGAAGAGAGTCCTTCCGCCACACAAGATTTCCCACTGTCTGTCCACTGTTTCGTTTGGTCCTCAGCCTGGTGCCATGCATAGGTGGAGCCTTAGTAAGTGGGACACTGTTATTCCAGAGGGCAAGGGAGCAAAGCAAGAATGCTGAATGCAGATGAGGGGGGAACCCCATGTGGTCCCATCCTTCCATGGCTGGAGCTCAGCTAACAAAACAGAGCCTGCTGGGCTTTCTGCCTGGCAGCCCCAGAAAAGGACAGAGGAGAGGCCATTCCTGGACACTCTCTCAATAGGTGTATTGATTCTTTGAACAAAAAGTGAATTTGGAGCTGGCAGAAGCTGCGACCAGTGGCCTGAGCAGAATGAGAGCGTCTGACTGGGCAGCATTTTGTTAGCTGATGCTTTTACCACAGGATGCAACAGCTTTGGATTTGTGTCCAGGATGGGGAATCCTTGGGTCCTGGCATGGCTTTTCTGCACGCTGTGGCATTCAGTCCCTGGCCGGAGATGGAAACCTGACAAAAACAGTCACTGGGAGAAGCAAAAACCATCTTTGTGAAGAGAGCAGAACTGTGTGGGAATAGCAGAACCTATGGCAACATTGTTGGAGCCAAAATTGTCTCTCTATAGCATCAACCTACACATCCTCTCTCTGCTCCTGCCTCTTTTGTGTTGTTGTTTGAGTTCAGTTGTTTGGATTCTTTCCATTGCAATTTCAATTCAGCCATTAAACTGAATATTGTCTGAAGAGAAGGAAGGGAAATAAAACAGTAGGGAAACCTGATATGGCAATTCCCTTAATGTTATGATGCTGGGCACTGTAGATGTCTACACACCCATGCCTGGATGGCGTGATTCACAAGAGCCAAGTTATAGACGAAATGCCTTGCATTCTGTAGTAATAAATATTCAGCCAAGATTTTATTCTTTATATAAAAAATATACTAAGACATTCATCTCATTAGTATGTACATTTGCTTTGTCTTTAATAAATGATAAAATTATATGTGTGCTAAAGAAATTTCTTAAAATAAATTTATAATTTATTAGCAAACTATTTTACATACCTAAATAGCCTGGTTCAATTAAAAATTTCTTGAGCAAAGTGAAGTCATGAGTGTAAATAGTTTGAGAAGGCTTGTTCTTAAATTTCAATTTGCTAAAATAGCTAAAAGCTAGATGATTCAGTCTGCTTTGAAGACTCAGCCCTAGCTTTCCACTGCATTGAAAATGACATTCCTTTCTAAAACTTGTAAATCATTGCTAATCTCACTTTCTCCAGTAGCTCTTCAGTACCTTTCACTTTAATCCAACTACCCAAATTCTTTCTGCATGTAGGCCAAACACTTTCTTCCCTGGCTTTGTAAACAGTGTGTGTGTGTGTGTGTGTGTGTGTGTGTGTGTGTGTATAAATGGATGTGGATACCAGAGAGCAGCCTTGGGCATTGTTCCTTTCAGTTGCCATCTACCATTTTTTGCAAGTCAAGTTCTCTCATTGTCCTGGAACTCACCAGTTAGGCTAGGCTGACTGACCAGTAAGTTCTATGGATCTGCTTGTCTCTGCCTCCACAGTGCCTGGATTACTACCATGCCCTGCATTTTTTATATGGATTCTGGGGATCAAATTTACGTCTTCATGCTGGCAAGGCAAGCACTTTACTGTCTGTGGAAGTTTGAATGTAAAGTGTCCCCCATAGCCTCATGTGTTTGTGATTTGGTCTCATACTTGAACTCCAGCTAATGCAGCCTTTGGGAGATGGAGCCTTGGAGGAGGCGTGTCATGGGGTGGGCCTTAAGGTTAATTAGTTCAGCTCCACTGGGAGTTCATTGCTAGATCATTCTTACTTCCTGATATATGTGAGGATGTGAGCCAGCTTCCAGCTCCTGCAATGCTTTCCATGTCATGATGAAACTCCCCTTAAAACTACAAGCCAGAGCTAAACCCTTTTCCTCCCATGAGCTGCTTCTAGTCGGGCATTTGTCCCAGCATTGATAATGTCACTACTCTAACATCTGAGCTCTCTCCCCAGTCGGGCGTTTGTCCCAGCATTGAGAACGTCACTACTCTAACATCTGAGCTCTCTCCCCAGTCAGGCGTTTGTCCCAGCATTGGGAATGTCACTACTCTAACATCTGAGCTCTCTCCCCAGTCCGGTGTTTTGTCCCAGCATTGAGAATGTCACTACTCTAACATCTGAGCTCTCTCCCCAGTCAGGTGTTTTGTCCCAGCATTGAGAATGTCACTACTCTAACATCTGAGCTCTCTCCCCAGTCAGGCATTTGTCCCAGCATTGAGAATGTCACTACTCTAACATCTGAGCTCTCTCCCCAGTCAGGCATTTGTCCCAGCATTGAGAATGTCACTACTCTAACATCTGAGCTCTCTCCCCAGTCAGGTGTTTGTCCCAGCATTGAGAATGTCACTACTCTAACATCTGAGCTCTCTCCCCCCAGGCGTTTGTCCCAGCATTGAGAATGTCACTACTCTAACATTAGCTCTCTCCCAGTCAGGCATTTATCCCAGCATTGAGAATGTCACTACTCTAACATCTGAGCTCTCTCCCCAGTCAGGTGTTTTGTCCCAGCATTGAGAATGTCACTACTCTAACATCTGAGCTCTCTCCCCAGTCAGGCATTTGTCCCAGCATTGAGAAGAACGTAACATCTAGCTCTCTCTAACATCTGAGTCACTACTCTAACATCTGAGCTCTCCCCAGTCAGGCGTTTGTCCCAGCATTGAGAATGTCACTACTCTAAATCTGAGCTCTCTCCCCAGTCAGGCGTTTGTCCCAGCATTGAGAACGTCACTACTCTAACATCTGAGCTCTCTCCCCAGTCAGGCATTTGTCCCAGCATTGAGAATGTCACTACTCTAACATCTGAGCTCTCTCCCCAGTCAGGCGTTTGTCCCAGCATTAACATCTGAGCTCTCTCCCAGCCAGGCATTTGTCCCAGCATTGAGAAACATCTAACATCTCTCTCCCCAGTCAGGCGTTTGTCCCAGCATTGAGAATGTCACTACTCTAACATCTGAGCTCTCTCCCCAGTCAGGCGTTTGTCCCAGCATTGAGAATGTCACTACTCTAACATCTGAAGCTCTCTAACCCCAGTCAGTCAGGCATTTGTCCCAGCATTTTGTCCCAACATCTGAGAATTTGTCCCAGCATTCACTAACTCTAACATCTGAGCTCTCTCTCCCCAGTCAGGCATTTGTCCCAGCATTGAGAATGTCACTACTCTAACATCTGAGCTCTCTCCCCAGCCAGGCATTTGTCCCAGCATTGAGAATGTCACTACTCTAACATCTGAGCTCTCTCCCCAGTCAGGCATTTGTCCCAGCATTGAGAATGTCACTACTCTAACATCTGAGCTCTCTCCCCAGTCAGGCGTTTGTCCCAGCATTGAGAACGTCACTACTCTAACATCTGAGCTCTCTCCCCAGTCAGGCATTTGTCCCAGCATTGAGAATGTCACTACTCTAACATCTGAGCTCTCTCCCCAGTCAGGCATTTGTCCCAGCATTGAGAACGTCACTACTCTAACATCTCTCCCCAGTCAGGCTCTCTCCCCAGTCAGGCATTTGTCCCAGCATTGAGAATGTCACTACTCTAACATCTGAGCTCTCTCCCCAGTCAGGCGTTTGTCCCAGCATTGAGAATGTCACTACTCTAACATCTGAGCTCTCTCCCCAGTCAGGCGTTTGTCCCAGCATTGAGAATGTCACTACTCTAACATATGAGCTCTCTCCCCAGTCAGGCGTTTGTCCCAGCATTGAGAATGTCACTACTCTAACATCTGAGCTCTCTCCCCAGTCAGGCATTTGTCCCAGCATTGAGAATGTCACTAACATCTAACAGTCAGGCGTTTGTCCCAGCATTGAATGTCACTACTCTAACATCTGAGCTCCCCAGTCAGGCATTTGTCCCAGCATTGAGAATGTCACTACTCTAACATCTGAGCTCTCTCCCCAGCCAGGCGTTTGTCCCAGCATTGAGAATGTCACTACTCTAACATCTGAGCTCTCTCCCCAGTCAGGCATTTGTCCCAGCATTGAGAATGTCACTACTCTAACATCTGAGCTCTCTCCCCAGGCATTTGTCATTGAGCGTTTGTCTCTCCCCCAGCATTGAGAATGTCACTACTCCCTAACATCTAACAGCTCTCTCCCCAGCCAGGTGTTTTGTCCCAGCATTGAGAATGTCACTACTCTAACATCTGAGCTCTCTCCCCAGTCAGGCATTTGTCCCAGCATTGAGAATGTCACTACTCTAACATCTGAGCTCTCTCCCCAGTCAGGCATTTGTCCCAGCATTGAGAATGTCACTACTCTAACATCTGAGCTCTCTCTCCCCAGCCAGGTGTTTTGTCCCAGCATTGAGAATGTCACTACTCTAACATCTGAGCTCTCTCCCCAGTCAGGCGTTTGTCCCAGCATTGAGAATGTCACTACTCTAACATCTGAGCTCTCCCCAGTCCTTCCTTGGCTTTTGTGTACACTGTGACTTCTGCTTAGCGGTCCTTCACCCCTGTTCTTCACTGGGCTGGTCTCATCTGTCCTGTTGTTTCTCAGTTGAGATATCATTCCCCATCGTCATGTAGAAAGTAGGACTTACCATCGTCCTCTCTAATGATTGTCTCTTTCCCTGTCATTATTTTTAATGATTTATTTGTTCATTTACTTTCTGAGTCTAGGTTAGGCATTCTATGAGCTCTTCCATGGATTTTGTCCATGTTATCACACTGTTTTAGCTCCCAAATCACACACAGAGTAAACAATAAATATGTACTGAATGAATGAATGGGTTGTGAAAATGTTGTTAGTTTGGATGATGACCAAATGGTGCCAATGGTGGTGATGGAACTCATACATGTGACCCAGCCAAAGGATTGGATATGAAGGCATTCTTCCTTACATAATTGTCAGTGAGGCCATTGTAACAGCTTTGCAAGATGTTCAGACATTTCTGCGCAGGCGTTGGTCATCCTCAGGCTGGAAAGAGCATTTTAGGCAGACAAGGCATGTCAGGGCTGCATCTAAGTCCCTAGACCATCAGAGGGTTCAGAGGGTTATAATATCTCTTCAAAGAGCTACCCAGAAAGGGCTGTGCTAACCCTCTGAGAAAACTATTCCATTTTAGCCTGCCCTGGAGAAAACAGAGTATACTGGGAAGCTCAGAAGTAGAATGTTTCCTGTGGCCTTGGAGTTATGCCGAACACTCAGAAGAGGAGAACAATGGGTTCTGAGAACCTCCGCTCCATCAGGCAGTGTCCAGAGGGCAGCCAGGGTTACATCCCCAGGGCTTAAGAATTTCCCGGCTCATCCTTTAGTCCATCCCCCATGTGGCCCCATTTAAACAAAATCTTATAATTAACGGAAAAATGGAATCTGAGAAGTCATGTACCATTGCCCTGTTGGGTAGTGGGGGAGGGTCCATGGGGAGATTCTTCTAGCAGAGACAGACTGAGGGAAGAAGTGCAGGTCTGAGCTATGGGGCTTCTGGGCTGGCTGAGAAGAGGCTGGGGACTGGTTGAGATTAGCGAGCCAGTCCTTTCTGTTGTGACAGGACTCCTCGACTGAGAAACTCAGCTGAGAGATCTGCAGTCCAGATGCCCACAAGGGGAGGAGTGGACAAATTAAGTTTTGCTCACCAGTGGCTCCAGGTATTGCACTGAGCACTTCATGTACTGTGTGTGTGTGTATGTGTGTGTGTGCACACAGATTTGTAGTATGTATATATATGTGTCTACACATAGACACACCATATGCATGATGTGCGTATACAGATGTATTATATATGGGTATGTGTATACATACAGATGTGCCATGTGTATGTGTACATACACATGCTTGTGTGTATATATACATGTGAGCTGTGTATTTTGTGCACATATGTGGTGTTTATGTGCATATGCATGCACAAAAACCTGGACAACTTAATGAAATCCTTGTCTCAAAACTAAATTGAAAGAACATGGCTAACAGTAGAACTCAGTGCCCCAGCACTTGTCTATCATGTGTAAAACCCTACTTCAATTCCCAATACCACACACACACACACACACACACACACACACACACACCCCAACCAAAAATACATTAAAATTCGAACTTTGCTTTGTTTTAGTTCACATTCCAAAATTTTACCTACTCTGTTCTGCCACCATTCACTATAAAATTATAGGAACATATATATTCTGTTTGAAAGGGAGGATGAAGAGTAGAAATGGTCTGGAATCTTTAAGAGATATGTCTCATGGTTTAGTGGTCACCACTCTGGACTTTGAATCCAGCATTAAGTGTTCAAATCTCAGTGGGACCTGGAATCTTGAAAGAACCTTTTATTTGGCAGTGCTGATGTTCAAGCACCCATGATTTACATTAAAACAATTCATTAAAAAAGAAATACACGGAAGTTCTCATTGGGTTCCTACTCTGGAAAGGCTTGCCAGTTTCTCCCATTCTAACTGGGAAGCTGAGCCCTGTGGGAAGGCACTGCTCTGCTCAGGGATCACTAGTGAGCCACTGGGGCCTCACATAACTTAGGGGTCTGAGAGTATTGGTTGGGAGGGTTCAAAGGACCTCCCAAGGGGTAAGCTTGCTTTGCTCACATGTAAGGCACAGCTAGGTGCCAACCACATGGCTTTTCAGGTGGAGAAGGAAGACAGAGCAAACAATTGTCAGGTGAGGTGTGGAGTGGTCACCTGGATGGTCATCATTCTCGTTAGGGGTCAGCCACTCCCTAGAACTGTGATCTCAGGGAGTTCATGTCACTGCCTCCAGCTTCAGTGTCCCTACTTATAAAATGAGGCAGTCGGGTTGATTTCAAAGATCCTTCTGGATTCTCAATTCAGTGATTGTATTCTTGAGACAGTGGGAAGTCGTTTTAGCACAGGAGTTGGGGCAGGTGAGAAAAGCACAAAGCAGCTTTTAAGATAAAGAGAAATTAAGAACATTTCTTGCAGGCTAGGGAGGTTCAGTGGCTTGCTGTGCAAGCATGAGGAACTGAGTTTGGATACCCAGCATCCACCTAAAAGCTGGGCATGGTGGTGCACACCTGTAACTTCAGTGCTGGGGCTGGGGGACAGAAATAGGGGATCCCAAGGGTTTGCTGGCCAGCTAGACTTGCCTCATTGGTGAGTTCTAGACTCATCAAGAGACTCCATCACAAACAATAAGATGGAAAATGATTGAGGAAGAACCCCCCACACACACACACTGACAACTGGCCTTTGCATGCACACATGCATGCACGTGCTCCCACACACTCACCTGAGCCATCACACATATCACACATAAAAATGGTTTCTTGCTATTACTGTTTCTCCCCAAAGAAACAGATTCTAAAGAAAACCTAGGCTTGCACCTACTTAAACAACTTGTAGCAGTAGATAAGACAGCAGCAGAAACTCACCAGCATCTTGGGATTAGATAAAGATTCCTGGCACCTAGGAGCTTTTGCACTTATTGCAACCTCAAGGAGACATGGCATGTCAGGAAAAGTGCCTGATAAACATGCACACAGCTCTGCAAGGCTCCAGCACATCACGGATCCTGTCAGAATTCTGATGCTTCCCAGGGCCCTTCTCCTTCTTATTAGCATTTTCTAAAGGTTGCATGACTCACATGTACTAGTCAGACCCTGCCCTGCTGCCCCCAAGTCATGAGAGGCTGGAGGGAGAGAAGATAAGGCAATGAACTTGAAGGAGACTCACACTCAGCTCTGAATTCATTTGGAAGCTGGAAAAGTCTGTGTTTCATGGTGAAAGAAGGGCAATGACCCCTTCAGACACCGGCTGTGGAGAGGGGAGGTCACAGGCTGCAGAGTTGGGGGCAGTCATCCACAGGACCCTTTCTGCCAACTCCATCTCAGTCCTTGAAGAGACATTTGCAGGCACCCCGGGAAGCTGACCCCAGAGATTCACATCTCATTTTGAGACCAGCTCCGTGCCTGTCACATTCGCTTCCACAGAACCTTTGCTTTCATGACAATGACCTAGAGATGACCCTGACGTTTCCCAAGAACAGGTAGCTGTGCTCCGTTCTCAGGAATACTGAGGAGGAATGCTGAAGAAACCCAGGCCCACCTGGACCCTGACTACTCAGGAGAAATGGACCTAAAAACTGGGATTTGAGAAAGACTAGGTCACTGTGGACAAGGCTTCCTGTTGCTAGGGGAAAGTGACGGAAACACAAGGTGTTAACATGAGTTGATAGGTGCCCAGACCTCCGTTGGAGCAAATAACAAATGGATTTGCAAGCAAAAACAGAATTCTGTGTAAAACTGTTTCAAAGAAGTTTGGAACAAGGAGTGAGTCCTTAATAGAAGCTTCTAGATGAAAGTAAGCAGTGACTCTTGCCTACTCTGGCTAAGGCTAGAAGATAGACTGAGTCACTGCAAAAGCCAAGGCAGGCTTGTCAGCAGCCAGCATAAGCTCCCTTGTACCATCTGTGAGCAAGTCATCACTTCCATGTGTGAAATGACTCGCAGCCTTTTAGAAGAAGAAACCTGGAGCTGCAAAGCAGGTGGGTCTGGGAAGGAGGAGGTGGCAAAAGGAGACACTGGGAAGGCTCTTGTGAGTGAAGATTGAGATAATCCAGGAGAAGACTCTCTACAGAGCACAAAACATAGACTATTGGTCTTTTAGAGGTGCTCTCCCATTGAAAAAAAATAATGGCAAAATATGGGAAAAAATCATCTTCCACAAAATACTATGGACAAAAGTGAGCATTCGAAATATCTAATAAGTTTATTCAAATGGGCAAGAAAAGACAGACTCTAAAAGTAGTAACAGAGTGGGACATTCAGAGAAAACTATGAATGGGATAATAAATCTGTGATAATGTTTAACTTCACTAATAGCAAATTAAAAACAGTGAAAATTTCAGCAACCCCATTATTTAAAAAATGACAATACTCATATATTAATGGTGTACTCCCTAGTTGGAATAAAATTTCTGGGAGGGAATTTTTGAATAGATTTTTATACCCTTTATTCAGTCTATTTTTTCTGTGAGTATCTTAAAGAAATTACATGCAAGTTAATATAGATTTATTTATGTATTGAAATATTATTTAGACTAGCACGAATAAAGAGGAAGGAAATGAACCAAATGTATAATGTTGGCAACTTGTAGAATAAATTACAGCACAGCCTATCATTCAGTTAACTATTAAAAATTATTTAAATTGTATTTTTTTTTTTTGAGGTAGGATCTCACTCTAGTTTAGGCTGATCTGGAACTCATTCTGTAGTTCAGGCTGGCCTTAACCTCATAGCAATCCTCCTATCTTTGCCTCCTGAGTGCTGAGATTAAAGGCATGTGCCATCACTCCGGCTCTCAAATTGTAGTTTAATAAGTGAAAATATTTCCATACAATGCTAATATAAACTTGAGCATAATTCTTTGTTTCAAAATATCACAATTATTTATGTTCAGTGAAAATCATGACAAGAAAATATGATCAAAGCAAAATTGAATTCTGTATTTCACCAATTTGCCTACAATGTGTAGACCTCATTACTAACACAGGTCGACAGATGATGGGTCTTGTTTAGAATTACAGCATGAAACATGCTCTACACTCTGACATTTTTCTTATCTCTGAAGCTAGACCACCAGCGAGGAGGCCACGCTTCAAGACTCACCATCACAGTAAGTGATGATGTCAGGTAAATCAGTTCCACCTCTGAGCACAAGTTTTCTGAGCTTCAGAATGGGATTATGCTAACACATGTAACATCTCATTTGAAGCCGTGTTGTGGTGGACCAGAAAAATGTAGCATAGCATTATTTTTAATTTTATGACACTTGGACAAGTAGAACATCTCTCATTTCCTTGATTGCTGGTAAGGTTGCTCTGATTTCATGTTTAATAGTGAACTAAAATTCTGTGAGTTATCTGCAAAAATCTTTATGTTATATTCTAACTAGGAATTTTGTTAAGTATCTTGTAAATATTCTGTCAGTTTATTTACTTTTCTTCAACCTTTTATACAGAATTTTTATTGTGTAGAACTTTTAAAAATATTTTTAAAATCATTTTTATTTATTTATTTGACAAGAGAAAGAGGGAGAGAGAGAGAATGAGAATGGGTGTACCAGGGCCTCCAGCCACTGCAAACAAACTTCAGACACATGCACCACCCTGTGCATCTGGCTAACGTGGGTCCTGGTGACTCAAACCTGGGTCCTTTGGCTTTGCAGGCAAATGCCTTAATAGCTAAGCCGTTCCTCTAGTCCTATTGTGTAGAACTTTTAAAAAGATGATTTATTTTATGACAGAGAGAGAGAGAGAGGGAGAGAATTGACTCACCAGGGCCTCAGCCATTGCAATCGAACTCCAGATGCTTGTACCACCAAGTGTGCATGTGTGACCTTGTGCTTGCCTCACCTTTGTGAGTCTGGCTTATGTGGGGTTTGGAGAGTTGAATATGGGGACTAAGGCTTCACAGACAAGTGTCTTAACCACTAAGCCATCTCTCCAGCCCTATAACTTAAAAAAAAAAAATTTTTTTTTGTTTATTTATTTATTTGAGAATAACAGAGAGAGAAAGACAGAATGGGTGCACTGGGGCCTCCAACCATTGCAAATGAACTCCAGATACATTGCCACCTTGTGCATCTGGCTTATGTGGCTACTGGGGAATCTAGCATTGAACCAGGGTCCTTATGCTTCACAGGCAAGTGCTTAACCACTAAGCCATCTCTCCAGTCCCCAGCCCTATAACTTTTAAATATATAAACATTTAGTGAATTTAATGCTGCTTGCTAAGTCTTTAAATCTACAATATAATGAAATTCTGACTCCCAAGTTATAAAAATTGTATTTATATCATCATATGTGTACATATGTGTATAGTTACATTGTATAGATTTATAAATCTGTCAATCTAGAGCCCAAAGTGTGTTCCATGAACCTGCCACGTTGGCATTACCTAAGAACTTTCCTTTTGCATGTATATGTATGTGTGATGTCCAAGTGTGTGCCTATTCATATGTGTGTGGGCACATGTATTTGTGTGAGTGCATATGCACATAAAAGCTGGGCCATGTTCCTGTGCCCACAGTTTCAGAAGCACTGGCCTAGGACATGACTTTGCTTTTAAGATCTGTATATAATACCATGCTTTGCTGCTTTTGTATCCAACTGACTGCACCCCATTGACTTTTGCATTTCCTTGGATGGCTATTTCAGTCCTACACTCAGTCCTAAGACTCTTCAGATGGAGATGATAAAGGAGGATGCATCTAGAGATAGAGAAACAATTTTGCTTTTTCAGTGCTGGTATCAAACAGTACACTCTAGAAAAGGTATCTGTAATGGTTAATCTTCACTACCCACTTGATTGGATTTAGAATCAACCAGGAAACACATATTTGAGTGTGTCTGTGTGGTGTTTCCAGAGAGGTTTAATGGAGGAGGGAGGCCCATCCTGAGTGTGGTAGCCCCATTCTAGAGGCTGAGGTCCTGAGGGATAAAAAGTGAGAAAAGAGGAAACCAGCTGAGCACCAGCATTCATATCTCTGCTTCCTGACTGTGCATCAGTGTGACCTGTCACCACATGCTCTCGCCACAGCAACCAAGAGCCTCACTCTCCACCATGCCTGCCCTGCCTTCCTCACCATGATGGACTGTACTTTCAATCCAAGAGCCTAAATGACCCCTTCTTCCTTGAGTTGCTTCTTGTCAGGTGTTTGACCACAGCTCCAAGATAGCAACTAATACCGTGTCTAACAAGTGTATTCATTCCACAGCTGCAATTAGAGGAGAAGGCAGGAAGTGATATTGCCAGGATACATGTGTTTGTTTGGGGGAAAACATTTAAAATATTTTACAAATGAGACAAAACTTTCTCACATAAAGATGACAATTTACACACTTTCAAATCATACATCACACTTCATTTTGGGTATCAGAATATAAGGTTTACACTCATGTACTCTTCTGGGGGCATTCTGTCATTCTTCTAAAGGCCAAGTCAACTTTAACGTTGCAGTGATCAATAAAACTATCCCAAGTCAACAAAGATCTTAATACATCAAAGTGTACACTGCCACTATTTCACACTACTCTTACACACCATTGTAGGTGGCTGAGTGATGTATATGTTTTACCAGGTTAGACACATGTCAAAATGCCTAGAAACAATGCCTTTAATGCCAGCACTCAGGAGGCAGAGGTAGGAGGATCATTGTGAGTTTAAGGCCAGCCTGAGACTACATAGTGAATTCCAGGTCAGCCCGAGCTGGAGCGAGAGCCTATCTCAAAAAAAAAAAAAAAAAAAAAAAAAAAAAAAAAAACAAAAACAAATGACTAGAAACACAAAGAAAACTATGAAATGAGTTACAGGATTAATAATTCTTTATTTCTAGATAATATATATTTTTCTCGAGAGGCCAGCACAAAAGAGGGCATGGATTGCTTCTGTTTCCATTAGCCTGCAATCTGGTTTTATTTGGTGAAAGTTTCTCTGGGGCATGCACTGTACATATGGAGTAAATTCACTTTGCAGCTGGATCAAATTATTCAGAATATATGATGGTCAGCTTGTGGGTGACTTAAGCAGTAGACACATAGTGTGTCACAGTTCTGGGGTCTGTGAATCTTAGATCAAGGTGTGAGCAGAGCTGGTGGTGGGGAAGCTGTTCCCAGCCTCTCTTAGTGGCTGCCTTCTGTGTGTTCACATGTGGTTCCCTCTGTACGTCTTCCGTTTTTGAACAACAAGGTTGTATTGACTTAAGGCCCACCCCAATGAGAATGATAATTTGATGTATTTATCTGTTTCAAGGCCCTATCTCCAAACACAGTCACATTCTAAGGTAATGGGGGTTAGAACTTTAACATAGGAACTTACGAGAGACAGCTCAGCTCCCAGCCTAATATATGGTGTTCTGGAAGGGCTATGAACAGGTAGGTGGCAGGTCACCTGATTAACCTTAGCCTGGCCATTGGTGCTGTCTTGGCATTAGTCTTTTAGATGTCTAGATTTGTGCTCCTATGTGTGGTGTTGTTAGCTTCTTGCTAAAATCTAAAACTAATCCCAAATTTTGATTCCATGCAATAAACAAAACCAAAAATTAATATATACCTGATTAGTGAGCTATTTTTGATTTTACTTATGTATTCTAGACATTGCCATTTCCTGTAAAATTCTTGGTCATTCTTTTCTTTAGTGTCCACATGATATGGCTCACATCTCCATCATACATGCTGCAGAAATGTCCCTGACATTCCTGCGCCTTGGAGAGGGGCTCAGTTCTTAAGAGTTCTCCTGGCTACAGTTGTTCCAACTACTGACACCGCTCTTCTGAGGAAGGACCCAACTTTACTTCCTTGTCCCAAAAATGATCTTGCAAGGGCTTTTGTGGGGAGCAGATTTTTTCAGAACATTTGTGTGTATGAGTGTGGAGTCCATGCATGCATGCATGTGTGTATGTTTTGTGTGCAGCTGCACATGTGTGTGAACATGTGTATGGAAAACAGAGGTTGACATTAGGTTTCTTCCTCTATCACTTCTCCCCATTATTTTTATAAGACAGGTTTTGTCACTAAACCTGCATCTCAATTTTTCTAATGCTGGGGACTTGAACTCATATCCCCATGCCTGCACATTATTCACAGAGCCACCTCCCTAGCCCCAACAGAAAATTTTAAGGGAGGAGCTGGAGAGATGGCTCATCAGATAAAGACATTTGCTTGCACAGCCTGCTGGCCCTGGTTCAATTCCCCAAGCCTCTCACATGAAGTTAAACAGCCAGTTCTTTGCAGTGGTAAGAGACCCTAGCGCATGTACACATACACACCTAAGCAACTTTTTAAAAAAATTAAGAGTGAGAAACCAATAACATGATGATCATAGTGTCTGCAAGAAACTAGTTCAAAATGTAATGAGACCTCTTTGTCTTCATGATTCCGTGACCTTTCAGTGGTTCAGGGCTGTGCCACCAGCTCACACCTCTGCTCCTACTACTGTCATCTTCTGTTTCAACCGCCAAGAGATGAGATGCCAAGTGTTACATTACTGTCCTAGCCCTTGATCTCCTGCCCTCAGAGCCTTTCTTTTGTTCTCTATTCCCCTCTTTCTGGCTTTGGCGCAGACCTCATCCCAGTCTCTCAGGCTGACAGTGAGCAGCCTGTTATTTTCTCACAAGGGGATGTGACTCTTTTCCAAATGCATCTTTGCTTTTAGGCAGCCCCTGTGGGGTAGTCCAGTGGGAGTGGAGCTCCCCTCTTCAACCAAAGACTGGTCAAGACTGTTTCCAGCCCAGAGCCAGCCTTGCTTTGCATTATGTCCTGAGTAAAACAGAAGGGCTATGACTAGGTCTCGTCTCAGCCCACTTTGTGCTGTGACATGTCCAAGTCTGCATAATTTATGGTTTGCATTCAGGTGTTTTCATTATTAAAACCTTTTTATTGACACCTTCCATAAATATAGACAATAAACAATGATAATTCCTTCCCTCCATTCCCATTCTCCCTCAAATCCACCCTCCATTGAATCCCCTCTCCTTTCACATTTAAAAAAGAGAGGTTTTAAAATTTTTAAAAATTAAAAAAAAATTTTTTTTCCAGTTCTGGAGGCTGGAAAGTTCAAAATCAAGGGTGTGGTCAGTTAGGTGTTTGTGGAGGGCCTCTGTGGTAGAAGGCGTGTAGGCAGCAAGAAGCTGCTGCCAGCTTAGATGTCCATCAGCAGATGAATTTAAAAAGAAAATGTGGTACATACACAATGGAATCTTATGCAGCCATAAAGAAAAATGAAATCATGGCATTTGCACAAAAATGGATAGAACTTGAAATCATTATGTTAAATAAAATAAGCCAGACTCAAAAAAAAAAATATCACATGGTTTTCCTCATATGTGAAATCTATAATTAAAATTTATATATGGGGATGTGTGTGTGTGTGTGTGTGTGTGTGTGTAGAGAAAGAGAGAGAGAGAGAGAAGGAAAAGGAAGAAAGGGAGATAGAGATCAGATATTATGACTTTACAAAACCAAAGATTAGAGAGAAGAGAGGAAATCCACTCCTACATTTCCCGTTTTAAAATGGCATTAAATCCACCCATGAGGAAAGAGCCCTCTTGACCCTAAATATCTCCCTAAAGGCTCCACTCCTGACATCACAGCACCAGGATTGAGTTTCTACCATGTGAATTTTGAAGGAAACACTCAGGCCAGAGCAGTCTCTGTTTACAACAAGGTTCTCAATTCTATCTTATGCCCTAACTTTGGGAGTCATTTTTAATCTGACCCAGAGGTGAATAGGAGCTGGGGCTACATTTTAGTATTTTCACGTGCCAGGGATATCAATGGCAAGAAGATAGAAGACATACTCTGTTGTACTTTTACATAGCACGGATCATTTCAAGTACAATCCCATAATAATGCCCGAAGCCAGGGCTGCATTGGGTAGCTTTTGTGACTCTAGACATGTGCTTACATGTCTGGAGGTTTAACTGGCATAGTTTGGGCTTGCTCGCCAGACTAAGGGGAGTCCAGGTGACTGGCTTTACTGAACTGGACAATTGACCCCTGAGAGTGTCAAGGAGCTGCAGGGCTCTTTCCAGTCCAGGAATGCTGGGGGAGGGGGATGTGGAGCGCATTCACATGCAGATGAGAGAGTGCTCCCTGCTGTTTCCAGTGAGTCTCAGTGGATCAAGCCTTGTCCCTGGAAATGCCCTAGGATACTGAGGAGGGCATGAAACCTAGTAGCTCTAAGGATCCCCGTTTGCAGGATAAAGCTAGCTGCCATACGCGGTCCATGGAGATAAGCCTTTAACATGCTGCCGTTTGTGCGAGTTTCAGGCTATGCTTGCCCTCAGTGGCTGCTTTACAAAGCAGCAGTTGGCTCCATTTTGAATGTAAATGCTGAGGCAGGGTGACTGTAAACTCATCAAAGTAGACTGGGAACATGTGGGCACATGGATATATCAAAACCACATCAAAACTCTAGGCCTTAGAATTTACTGAGCAAGCTAGGCCAGTGAAAGGTGAAGTACCCTCAGCTGGACTCCATTAAAATAGAATGGACGCTGTGATAATGACAGATGTTAGGAGAAAGGTACCCTACTTTTGCAGGTAGCGCATAGGCAAAAGAACATGGATACCACTCTCCTATGGCAAAACTGGAAGAGAACTGCAGTTCGATTTATCATGATGGTGATAAGTAAGTAGCGTCCTGATTTTCTCCTCCACTTTTCCATCAGTCCAGGTTCTTCATATTCATGTGAACTTGCCATGAGGCTCATCCTAATTGTAAAAGACCTGCTCCACGTTGCCATGTGCATGTCCCTGGGTTTTTTTCTCTTGAGAGCCCTCCCAGTTTGAGAACTTTCCTTCTTTTCTCCTTTTTAAATTATTCCTTATTAAAATATATCTTTCATAATTTACCCTTCTTTGTGCTTATGTTTTACAGTTCTTTGCAAACTGTAGATAATATCTCTTTGAGAGCTACTGGCTCAGGGTTTGCTAACCCCATCAAGGGCCCAGCAACACTGCTATGCATGTGTACAGGGAGCTAATACATTCTTACACGGTTGGAAAGACACAGATGTATCCGTTTATGTCCCTGACATAGTATGCTCACAGCAGGTAGATTCAGGGCTTGAATATTATAAAATATTTGGTGGGTGTTCTTTTAAAAAATGCATATTTCTGAATATAAAAGTTGATATGAAAGGGACTATTTCTTTTGAATGATAGAATAAATCACAATAAATTATATTCTTTTTTTTTTAAAAAATTTGAGGCAAGCCCAATAGACTAGCCATTTTTTTTTTTTTTAATGAGAAAGAGTGAGAGTGAGAGAGTGAGAGAGGGAATTGATGCAACAGGGCAACTATAATCCAGATGCATGTGCTACCTTGTACACATGTGTGACCTTGCACATGTGTCACTGTGTATGTCTGGCTTACATGGGATCTGGGGGGTTGAACAAGGATCCTTATGCTTCACAGGCAAGTACTTTAAGTGCTAAGCCATCTCATTCTAAAAAGTTGACAAATCTTATAAAAAGTCAAAAAATATTTTCATTAATAATCTGACTCATTTCTTTAGTACCAGTTTTATTTCTCCATCTTTTGATCATCTCTTCCTACAACAAGAGAATGTAAACATAATTTTTTCTTTTTTTCTAGGCTAGTTAACCAAAATTAATTCTTTTTTTTTTTTTTTTTTTTTTTTTTTTTTTTTTTTTCAAGATAGGGGTTTCACTCTAGCTCAGGCTGACCTGGAATTCACTCTGTAGTCTCAGGGTGGCCTTGAACTCATGGTGATCCTCCTACCTCTGCCTCCCAAGTGCTGTAATTAAAAGTGTTGGTCATCACCACATCTGGCCATTAATTCTTTTTTTTTATGTATTTTTTGAGGTAAGCCCAACAGACTGTCTTTTTTTTTTTTTTTGCGTGTGTGTGTGTGTGTGTGTGTGAGAGAAAGAGAACTGGTATGCTAGGACCTCCAGCCACTGCAATTGAACTCCAGACGTGTATGCCCTCTTGTGTGCATGTGTGACCTTGTGTGCTTCCATCACTGTGTATCTGGCTTATGTGGGACTTGGAGAGTCAAACATGAATCCTTAGGCTTTGCAATCAAATGCCTTAACCACCAAGTCATCTCTCCAGCCCCCAAATTAATTCTTAATTATTGATTTCTCAGATGTATAGTAAGACGAGAGCAATATCAAAAGTATAGTCTTTGAAGTATTCTTGTATCTTGTGCTCAAAAAACAAGAAATCTGAAAAATTATATTTTGAATGATAATGGGAAAAATTTAGGATATATTTATACTTGCATATATTGACAAAAGACAATGTCTTAAGTAGGCATTATTGAGGACCAAATTGCCTGCTTTTGCATTTATATGACTTCCAACTAGAATTTCTCATGTAACCACCTAGAATATTTGAAACCCTGATCCCCACTAAGTGCCCCATGATATCAGGTGGGTCTATAGATGAAGGCCTCTATCTTGTCCCTTTATATTTAGAAATTTAGGGTGATTGATACAAAAGGCAGGAGGATAATTCCTGGAGTCATATCTATACTCATATAGCCAATGATAACTTCACTGTAACAGGAAACAACTTTGAGCCACTGAATCTAGAATTAACTTTCCTTCAGATTCTAAAACATCAATCCCTTAGCCTTTCCAATGATGTTGGTAATGAGGTACAGTGAAGAGGAAGGGAGATCAAGTTACAAAAAGACAGTGGTCTTGGCCAGTGGTAGTTAAAATAGTTTAACTTGACAGATTTTAGAAAAAGCCCATGATTCCATGAGGCATTGAAAAGGTCTCTCTCAAATTCTTTGAAGGGGGTCTGAAAGAAAAGGGTCCCCAAATTAGACTTCACTATTATATTATTTATTCCTTTTGTTGCTTTGGTCAAATTACCTGACAAGAAGCCACTTAAGGGAAGGACTTATTGTTGCCCAAGACAGGGAAGGCATGGTGGCAGGGGCTAAATTTGTAGTGGTAGAAGTTGAAAGTTGGAACTAATTGTTACATGTTCCTAGCCGTGAACACCAGGAAGTACAGACCTAACAGGAAGTAGGGCAGGCTATCAACCTCAAGGTCCTCCCCAGCAATCTTTCAAAGATTTCACACTCTCCCCTAATTGCACTATAAGTCAGGGATCAAATGTTCCAACACACAATGAGCCTGTAGGACAGAGTTCACATTGAAACTATAACTACATTTTTGGGAAATATGCCTTTGGCTATAATAGACAAACTCCCTAATTTTTATGTTTTAACACAATTACTTTAATACTTTGTTCAGGTAATGATCAGTTGGGGTAGCTGCTATGGGACTTGGGTAGGGTGAGCAGGGAGGGCAGTAAGTAAGGGTTAGGAGAAACTTTGCTCCATGCTGTCATTCAGGGACCCAGGTGACAGAGCTTCCAGCATCTTGAGAATGTAGCCTCATGGTCACCCTAGGCACCAATAACTACTGCTGGTCAGAGGAAGAGGGAGAGAACATGGAGCGGACCATCTGGGAAATTTTATGGGTGGGGATAGAAAGTGAGTACGCATCACTTCTCCCCACACTTAGCCATGTAACTGCAAAAAAGGCTGGGAAATACATTATATCTGTGTGCCCAGGAGAATGAAGAAAGTAGTTCTTGACACTGGAAGAAACAGAACTTTCCCTTAATTGGGATTGGACTGGCACAATGTCAAGACAACAGTTAGAGCCACAGGAAGCATGCTGAAAGACCATCATAAGCTGATGATGGATCATATTCAGGACTTGGTATAGAAGATGTGTTGTAGGCATTGACAGACACTATTGCTTTGTAACTAGTATTTTTTACTGTCTGCATCCATCCCTCCATGACTATGTTTTCAGATAATATGGCTGGAAACAAGAATGGGAATGACCTTATGATCATGGCTGGGAATATGAAGAGATTTTCAGGGAAAATTTGGGTAAGTCAGATCACTACATTCTACCCATTGTTATTCACTGAAGGAATTTATAATGTCTATTTCTATTAGACTGAGTCCCAGGAATGATCATGTCTCATTTCTTTTGGTGTCCCAGTACTTAGCCCATTGCTATACTAGATTGTGGGTAAGTAATGTTCCATTTAGCCTTCTAAATACATACATATTCCATATGAACATAAAAATTTTCTGATATATTGTATGGTTCAGAAACTTGACAGAATTGATTTTGCTTTTAATGCATGAGTTCAACAAATTTTCTTATTCTTTAACCCTAATCCCTTGAATATTCCATATGAATGAACTTTAGGCAATACCTTAATATTGAAACTTTCCATTAGACCTTTTGTATGGTAATTAAGGAAAGATTAAGGAAAGATTGGTTATTTAAAATACATTTTCTTGGCTTTTTTGAATATGGAAATTTTCCAAATCAGTTGGAAAATATAAGTTCATTATTTCTTCTTGCAAATGGAAAATTACTTTTTCCTTGCAGGGTTTTTCTTCCTCCATGTAAGTTAAAAATCCATTAGTAAATTAGGTCTAGCTGGGCCCATTCATTGATATTTGATACTTGGAAGCTCTCAAAGAAAATCAATGTGTGGCTTTTCAGTTAATTACCATAATGTTAATATAAAGTATAATGCCAGCATAGCTGGAATCCTCATACTTAGCTTTCTGCTTATCCAAGTGAGCAGAAAGTGCTGATCAATATTTTTCAGAGGCCATATCTAGACTTCTTAAGAGAAACAAACATAGGACTCACTTAAGAGTGTTTTCATCTGCCCATTCCTACACATTTATTGGGTGGGGTTAGCTAAATCAGGAAAGAAGATGGCTGTAAGGTATAAGATTAGAAGGTAGAGATAAAAATTCTGAATGTATGAAGACAAATGGTGGCAGCCTCAGATTCTGATCCACACAACAGACTCAAGTCTACTTGTGTGAGACACAGTTTGAGAAGGGGTTTGATGAAGAAATGCGGGCCACTAAATAAATTTCTCACTTCTTTCTCTATCTGGTCAAGAGGTCTAAGCTCCTAGAACTCCCAGGGACACAGTATGCAGAATTTTTTGTCCTCTACTTATAAAAGCCTTTATAATTGCAGTGCAATACACTTGCCAGAAAAATTAGTGCAGGAAGAGTGTTGGTACTGCTGTGTGATTATTACCACCATTCTTTCCTAGTTTTATTTATTTTGCAAAACTAAAATTCTGTACCCATTTGTTGCATAATAACTCCTCAATCTCTTGTTCCCCATATTTGAGCAGAATCATTCTGTTTTTCTCTTCATGGGCCTGAATATGAAGTACCTCATGAAAATGGAATGATATATGTCTGTTCTTTTGTGATTGGCTTATCTCACTTAGCATAGGTCTCCAAGTTTAATATATATTATAACATGAGTCAGAATTCCTCTTGTAAAGGATGAATAATATTCTAATGTAAATATGTGCCACAGTTTGTTTAGCTATTCATCTGTTGCTAAACCCTTGATTTGTTTTTACCTTTTGGCTATTGTCAGTAATGCTGTTATGAACTCAAGTGCACAAATATTTCTTTAAGTACCAGTCTTTCATACTTTTTTATGGGTACTAGTGGTTTTGCTGGATCATGTGATAACTCTGTAATTTATTTTTGAGGAACCACAATAGTGTTTTACCAGTTTTTTTCAGTGCTGAGAACTGAACCAAGGGCCTTGCACTTGCTAGGAAAGTGCTCATCCACTGAGCTAAACTCCCCCCCCCAACAGTGTTTAAATACATCATTTTATATCCTTAACAAAAGTACAAAGTTGCAAATACTTAATAAACCTGATAATTGTCCATTTCAGTTACTTACTAAACATAGTATTTCATTGTGGTGTTGATTTTTATTGCCCTTTCCCTAACGGTTACTCATGTTGATCTTTTAAAATGTACTTATGGGATATTTGTATCTTTGGGGGGAAGAATTTCTATCTGGTGATTTGAATGTAAATCATTCCTCACGGACTCATGTGTTTGAATATTTAACCCCAAGTTGGTGATGCCATGAGCTTTTAGGAGGTAAAGATTTGTTGGCGTAAGTATGTCACTGGGGCTACACTCAGCTCATTCTATTTCCTCCCTGTTGATGTGTAGATGTAATGCCCAGATGTCTGCTTCTGCCATGCTTTTCCCACCACCATAAAGCCTCCTCTTGAAACTGCAAGCCAGAAATAAACCCTTTTCTTCCATAAGCTTATTCTGGTTAGGTGTTTTGTCCAGGCAATGAGGAAGTAACTGATTCAGAAAACTGGTAATAAAAAGTGGACCCATTGCTGCATTAAACCTACCTTCTCAGTCTTACTGGTTTGTAAGAGGAATATAGAACTTTGAACAAGAAAAACTTTATAGTGCTATAAATAGAGCTTAGGCTATTTCAGGGCAGTGTCTGAAAGATCAAAATATACAGAGAAGTATGGACTGTGCAGGCTTAGCCTGTGAGGTTTCAGTGGAGTATGGGGACAGGTCTTTGCCAGGAAATGGGCTAGAGACAATTTATATGATATTCTGAGATGCTAGCTGCATTCTGCCTATGTTCTGAGTAATTTGAGCAGAGTTTAATTTTGAAAATAATGGACTTCTGTGTTTGGCAGAGGGAAATAGCAGAAGGGTATGAAAAATATAAAATTTGCCAAAGGGAGAAATGTGACCAAGTTTCAAGTCTTAGGTCAGGAGGCTTTAGCTGTGATTGTTAAAGAGTTTATGACCATTGAGGATGAGCCAGCTGCTCTGTATTGGGACAATAGGAAAGATACCCTGAAGGAAAGATCCAAACTCATTAAAGGCTTAAGCTAACAAGAATGTTTATTTGGAAAGGAGGGGCCTGAAGGAAGAGTGCTGAAGGAGCTTCCTGCTCCTCAAGATCAGGCTTCATCCCCACCAGATTTAAAAATCTGGCAACATCACACACATGGTACTAATTTTGGAAGCCTGAAAACTACAGGAGATAGATAGCAAGTCATGGATTGTACCACAGTTTTAGAGCTGCTGAGGTAAGGCATTGTGAGACAGGTTTGAAGTCCTCCCCAGGAGATCCCGTGAGGCCACTGCGTGAAGCTGTGGAGATGAATCTTGGGTTACAGTGAACATCCTGGGATGTTAGAGCTGCCAGGACCACAGGGAAGCTGTGGGCTTGAGACAAATCCTGCCCAAAAGAGTGGCTATAAGCACCTACTGAGCTCTTAAGGAGTGAGTAGCAGTCCAGAGGCCAACTGTGAGAGAAGAAAACAAGGGCAGTAGTGAAGTGCCCACTCTTTTTAGCCAAAGCAGCACTTTTTATTAAAACTGAATCTACCCATTGGGGCTTCCACATAAAATAGCACTTGATATTTTTCCTGATAGAACAAAGTTCCAAAAGACTTATGATGGGAATAAGTTGGCTTTAATTGCCTTTCTCTGTTCTAACATTTTTTGAAAAGAAGATCTACCACGGTGGGTTCTTTTCTTTTTTTTTTTAAGTATTTATGTATTTATTTATTAGACTGAACATGCCAGGGCCTCCTGCCATTGCAAACAAACTCCAGATGTATGTGCCACTTTGTGCATCTGGCTTACATGGGTACTGGAGAATCGAACATGGGTTGTTAGGCTTTGCAAGCAAGCACATTTATCCATTGAACCATCTTTTTAGTTCCCACTGTTTTTTTGAGTTGTTTTCTCAGAAGTGATTTGAGGAGAAGCATCATTTCACTTACTGCCATAGGTAATCATGGAATGTGCACTGTGTATCAGACATGTTTTGATTGCGAATGGAATTACTCAGAGCTGGCTGACCTGAGGGTGAGATCTGTGAACTTGCAATGAGCAGATGAATGCAGCATGGGGCTAAAATGTCATCCTGGCTTGTACTGTACCCCCTGGACCTGCCTAGCCTAGCCACAATTTTCTTATATGGGGCCTGTGGCATCTCCTTGTCCACATCAGCCTCCTAAAGGTCATGCCAATGGCAGAGGCTCTGCCTAGATTCTGATGAGGCTGTTTTCTCTCTCTGCTAGCTCTCCACCAAACTCTCAATCTCACATCCCACAACCTTCTCTTTCTCGTTTCTGCAAATCTCACAAACCATCTGCTGGAACTGGTGTTTTCACTCACCCTTTCCTGCTTATCTCCTCTTCAGCAGGGAAGAATCCTCATCTTGTACTGACAGCCTCATCTCTCCACTGATTCTTGCTTTCTGAATTTGTCAATCCGCCCCTTAGATGTCAGGTTCACATGTCCTCTGGTCTAAGGGGAGAAGGTGGGGAGGATGCGGCATGGAACCACCTTCCCTCAGGAAAGGAAGGAAGGAATGAGGGCAGGAGATAGAGCAGGAAGGAAGGAAATGATACAGATTTAGAGCATGGGGAATAAGGCTGTGGATGCTGGACTGATGGAGAAGGCCCTTCCGTGTACCTTGCTTTAGGGAAGGCAGCTCTTCTTGTCCGCTGTAGTTCTGAGATCTGTCCTTTCTGGTCTCTAGGTCACACCTTGAGCAAGTCACCTACCAAGATGATTTAAAAAATTTTTTGATTAAAAAATTTTGTGTGTGTCTTTTGTGCCTATGGGTGCATATGCATGCACATATGTGTATGCATGCACATGTGAATGCATACTTATGGAGGCCACAGGACAACCTTGGGTCTTATACTCAGAATTGCTGTTAATCTTTTTAGAGGCAAGCTCTCTCATTGGCCTGGCACTCATAAATCAGGATAGATTGGCTGCTGAGTGAGCTTTAGACCCTCCTCTGTCTGCCTCCCCAGTGCTGGGACTACAAAGATACACTACCATGTCAGACACAGGTCTTCTTGCTTGAAAGATGAGCACTTTTCCAACTGAGTCATCTCACCAGCCCCAAGGAGTTTTTCTCTATTGCTGTTAAGATGGTAGCTACCTGTAGAAAACTGTTTCTTTTTCTTTGTTTTTGCTTTTATTTTTTAGTTTGGGAGAAGCAAAGTTCTTGTCATTTACAAAAAGAGCAGGAAACTTGCTCACGTAAAAGCTACCCCAAAATACAGACTATGTGACTTTTAAAAAAAATCGCTCCTGAAATATCTGATGTGACCCCAGTGTGTGTACTGTGCATGTTGTATAGGTATATTCATGTGTATGCATGTGCATGTTTGTATGTGGGTATCTATGTACATATATGCATGTGGAGGGAAGAGGTTGATGTCAGGTGTCTTCAATTACACTACACCTTATTTATTTATTTATTTATTTGAGAGTGACAGACAGACAGAGAGAGAAAGAGGCAGATAGATAGAGAATGGGCACACCAGGGCCTCCAGCCACTGCAAATGAACTCCAGATGCATGTGCCTCCTTGTGCTTCTGGCTCTCGTGGGTACTGAGGAATCGAGCCTTGAACCCGGGTCCTTAGGCTTCACAGGCAAGTGATTAACAGCTAAACCATCTCTCCAGGCCCAACACCTTATTTTTTGAGAGAGTTTCTTGCACTGAACTTGGAGCTCATGGATTTGACTAGCCAGTGAATCCTAGGGATTGTACCACCATACACAGCTTTTCTGTGGGTGCAGGTTGTTGTGCTTGTGTAGCAAGCACTTTATAATCTGAAACATTACCCAGTCTAACCAGAGAATTTTTAAAAAATGCACTTTTCTATTTTACTTCAAATAATAAGTCCCTCTTCACAATCCAGGTTTCCAGAGACCCTTCACATCTCCAGAACATTCTCCTTTTATTTTCTATCACACACACACACACACACACACACACACACACACACACACACACACAAATTCTCCACATATCCTTCTTCCCTTCCAAGTGTGGCACATGAATGAGCTGGGCCTATACTTTGGTTCCTTTAGTATGCCATAGTATAAAGTGAGTATGCTACATTACAGCATTGAAGTGCTGAGGAATGCACACTGGGGAAATGCAGAGCCGGCAATGTGTCCACTCTCTGGAAAGGAGGATTATGATGAAGTACTGGAGCTTTGTCACTGTTACAGAACTCTTAGAAGGAAGTAAATTATCATCACTGCAGATGTTACTACCTTGCGGCTCTTCCCCAACACAAGCACATATCAGGTAATAAAATATATTCCTGGAACAAATGGATAAAATTACTGTGCATGCGTGTGTGGTGGGGAGGGAGGTGAAGCTGATAAAATAGTGAAATTGGGCCCAGATCTTTTGTTATCATTTCTCTAAAATCCAAAGTTTTGCAAGGATAATGGCACAGGAGATAGTTTTCTCCATCTAACCTACTAAAGGAGTGGATTTTATGGATTTTTCTGTTTCATGAATACCCTTCATGAGCCACAGGCCACTGCAGCTTAGGGTGAGGACTTGAAAATCTTTTGCCTAAACTCCATGTTCAGTAAACTGTGGTCACATAGCTTCAAGTGGTCAGCTTCTTTTCTGGGAAGAAGCAACAGTAAAACCATCTCTGGCCAGAAAACCTTCCTTTTGCTCTGCTGGCAAGGCTCTCTTCTGTTTGGTACACTTACAATGGTTTTAAGGCACTTCAAGATGGACTCTAAATGATTATCATTAAAATTCAGGTCACATATTATCATGCACATGATATATATGCATGATACTTAGGAATGAAATACAGACTTTTTTACATGTTTGTGTGGCATGTATGTATGCATGCATGCTTGTATGTGTGGGTGCATGTGGAGTGGTGTACAAGCACATGTGTGCACATGCATGGTGAGGCCAGAGGTCAACATCAGCTGTCTTCTTCAGTCATTCTCTATCTTATTCTTCAAGACACGGTCTCTTACTGAAACTAAAGCTCACTGACTTGGGTAGAGTAGCTGGCCAGTGAGCCCCAGGGATTCTCTGTCCCTGCCTCCCCAGCACAGAGGCTGCAGGAGTGAGCAGCACAGCAGGTGTTTTATGTGGAAGCTGAGGATCTGGACTCATGCTTGCATGGAAATCACTTGACCCACTAAGCCATAGGCCCAGCCCCAGAAGTTTTTTTTTTTTTTTTTTTTTTAAACTTGATACTGCCATATAGATTAGTAGAGGGAACAAATTGCCTGAGTCAATATTCATAAGCTTAGTTCACATGAAGATGACAAGAACAAAAGTTAAATGGTACAGTGTGAAAAAGCCTTTAAAAAATCCCACAGTGATTTTTCTAGGAAACAGTTAAGTGCAAATCTAAACTCATTATTGTCATGAGATTTATATGTGTTGTTTGTCATTCAAATACTTTTTTTTTTTTTTTTTTTTTTTTTGGAGAGAGACACAGAGAGAGACAGAGAGGTAGAGGAAGACAGAGAGATGGGTGCGCCAGCAGCCCCTCAGTAGCTGCGAAAGAAATCCAGATACATGCGCCCCCTTGTGGTCAAGTGCGGCATTGCACCCTGCGTCACTTTGCATCTGGCTAAACGTGGGACCTGGAGATTGGAACCGCTGGAGATTGGAAACATCATTCTTAGGCTTAGGAGGCAGGTGCCTTAACTGCTAAGCCATCTCTCCAGCCCCTCAAATACTTTTATTATTAAAGAAATTGTCATTGACTTATTTAAATGAGTATATAAATTAAAGTGAACTATCTTAATTATTTGATAAAATTTATCAGGAGGATGACAGCTTAGCAGCCCTATGCTGACAATTTTATTTCAATCAAATGACTACGTTGAAGGACCTCAGATCCACTGGGACATGTTAAGCATTCATTTTTTCACTTTTGGGCTCCAATGAATAGGTTGATTATTTCATTTTCCACAGAAGAAAAACTAAAAGAAAATTTAAAAATCTAGTGCCTGTTCCATCTTCATCTTTGAGTTTTTGAATCCCTCACTATGTACTCTGTATAATGAGATTATTTTGATTTGGGGAAATATGGCTATTTTTTGTATAATCTAAGCCCTCAGTCAGGTCGTATTTCCATGAGGCATATGGAAGAAATGAACAGACTTTTAATAGATTAGCATTATGCACAAGTTGTTCTACACTTCCAAGTAATGCAGCCAGTGTAAACATTGCCCTTTCTGCATGAAGGTGACAGTCACTGATGATGAGGAACTCATTCAGAGTAATAACTTTTGTCTTCTGAGGAGAAATCAGTCACAACACTTCACCAGCATGAGAACTGTGGATTGTTTTTTATCTAAAAAAATTCATTTATTTATTTGAGAGAAAGAAAGAGACACACAGACAAAGAATGAGTATGGGCATGCCAGGGCCTCCTGCCTTTGCTAATGAACTCCAGATATATGTGCCAATTTGTGCCTCTGGCTTACAAGGATAACTGGGCTATCACTTTTTTATTTTATTTTATTTATTTTAAATATATTTTTATTAGTTATGTATATAGTATATATACAGCCATGATGGTACCATCATTAGCCTTCTCCCTGTCCTCCCCCTATGGGTAATATGGGTCTTGCCTTATGGTAGTAGCCGTCTTTTATGCAGGAGAGGCAATGACTGTATAATGACCCAGCTCATGGCTCTAACAATCTTTCCACCCCACTCTTCTGCAAATTTCCATGAGCCATGTTGGGTTCATTTTAGGTCTATTTCAGCGACGAGGTTTTGGGAGTCTCTGTGTCTCTGGATATCTGATTTGGAAGGGGCTGAGTGTTCTTTGTATCTATCTCCTTTGCCCTTGTTCTCATACCAGGTTCACTGAGAAAGCAGCACACTTGCTCATTTCCCCTATAACTCGATGGCTTCAGCTGGTGCCTTGGTGAGGTGCTATAGGCTGATTCTCTTCTCAGGTTCTGTGTCCATCTGAAAGACAGAAGCAGATTCTCCAATGGAGAGTGATGTCAGTGCAAGGTACATGGATTACCATTATTATTTTAGAGAGAATTTAATAGGTGTAGGCCCTCTTGTATCCCACTATTGGTGGGAACTTGATATTGGAGAGCAGGCTCATTTTTGGATATAGTTCTGACTTGTTTCTCATTTCCAGGTATGGGTTCCATTCCACTGAGTGGATCTGTTAGCCAAATCTAGAGCAGTTGGTAACCCACGATGGCTGTGTGCTACTACTGCACTTGTGTGAGGATCACATCAGGTTGTTTGCTGCTGAGTAGCTTAGACCACGACTTGCTTAGACAGATGTTTGTCATTTTCCCCCAGTCACCTATGTAGCACCTTCTGGCACTAGATAAGCTGTCTGGGGACTGACTCTCTTCCAGATTCTAGCCAGGTCTCTCCATGTTCCATCCAAACAGTATATGGTGTCTTCAGCAGTAGGGTCTTACCAATAACCTTTGTTGGGTCATCAAGTACTCTGACAGAAATCTGTCTTCTTTTGGGAAACCTTGTAGGTCTCATTGATCAACAGTTAATTGTGAATGTTAACCACATGCTGGTACTGGGAGTTACAGGTCAGTGCCAAGGGAAAAGAAGGAAGAAAAAGTATAGGTAATATGAAAGAGAGGAGAGAAGAGGGAGTGATAGAGAGAGAAACAGAAGATTGAAGTTAGTCTTCATCATACCATCTTCAGGTCCCTGTGATTCAGGTGTTCTCTCCAAGCACCTGATGCAGGTTTGACCTTTTATTATGTCTTTCAGGATATAGGATTTTATGGTACCATTTCCATTTGGGTCCAGTTTTTTGTCTTGGAACAGATCATTCTTAGCAAACTCACCCAATCACAGAACGATAAGCGCTGCATGGCCTCACTCATCTGTGGCTCCTAATTTGTATTTTCCTGAGATGCTGACACACCCAATAAACATCTCAAGGGCTATCAAATTTTGCAAGCAAGTGTCTTTAACCATTAAGCCATCTCTCCAGCCCCTTTAATTGCTTTTTGAAAAGTCATGCATTGTAAAGCATCTAATAATGAAGCACGAGAAGTAAATGTGACTGTGGGTAAATTTAATAGCGTTTTAGTTAGTTGGTGCCTAGTCCAGTGCTCATCTTACCCAACATTGCTTTCCAGTAATACCTGGCAGAATATTATCCAGAAACTGTCTCAGTGCATTCCCTGTCAGATAAAAAGACAATTCATTTATACTCGTTGGCACAAATTCTCCCTCCTGAGGCCACAGAGAAAGGTTTAGCCTTTAGTCCTAGTCACCCACATGTGGAAGATCTCTAGTTTGCAAATATCCCTCTTTAAATTGAACTTTCAGAGTAAATGTCATTTAGCTGCTATCTTAAGGCAACGCAGAATGAGGGCATGGCTGGACAGAGCCCATCCTGCAGAACTGGTCATAAAGCATTTCTTTCCTGTGGCAACTTCTCCTTTCATGAGATTCATTGAATATCATGTAAATTGTACCCAGTACAATTTTCCTATATATAACATAATATCTCTGTGAGTTTTGAAGAACATATGAAGTTGTGCAACCATTACTATAGTCAGGATATAACATTGTTGTGCTGTTTTGTAGTTATCTGCAGTCCTCATCCTTAGTCCCTGGCAACTATTAGCTCATTATCCCCTTGTGTAATTGTGACATCTCAAGTGCTCAAGAGCAATGTTATTTCAGTTATGATGTCCCTCATTAGGTTGATATAATATATACAATTTATATGGATTCAAGCTATTTTCAAAATGGATGAGGTGCCTGGGGAGATTGCTCAGTAATTAGAGGCAGTTACTTGTAAACCTACCAGCCTGAGTTCAATTCTTCAGCACCTACATAAAGTGTCACATGTATCTGTAATTCCAACACACCAAAGGCAATGGAGGTGTATTCAGGAGAATCAGAAGTTTGGGGGACATCTAGACTGGCATATGCACAGCATCAAAGCAAAAACAGAAAAACAAATTAAAAAGAGACGGTGTCTCTAAATGACAGCATAAAGAGAGGAGAAACACCCCAAGGTTGTCTTCTGACTTCCACACGTGACTCCCCTACATCATAAATATCCATGCATACTTACCAACACACACAAATAATAAGAAATGGATGATACAACCATTAATGCAAGCATATTTGACAAAGGAAGAAAAGAGCTACAGAGAGGGAAAAAAAGATCGAAGAAATGCCAGTCATTGTGATACAGTGCCTATAATACTCATTTCAATTTCTGTTTGGAAACTTCATGTGTCCCAGTGGGAAGCTCACTCATTATATGGAATGGAAACCTGAGAGAGCACACAGTTGCGCAGAGGGTGAAGTAAGCCTCCATGTCTATGTGGTCAAGAATAGGGAGTGGGGGTGTGCATCCCTAGAACAGCAGCCACTGTCCGAGGTTCTGAATCTCCACTATATGTTAACATATATATGAGCTTTGGATTCTGGTGACAGAATTTCTAAGTTCTCCCAGATGTAAAGGAGGGATAAAGATTTTGGTGAAGGTATTATAATGTGGGTTTTGGACCACTGGTTTTGGAAAGCCACTTTCAGAAAATTCACTTTAAAATAATTTCATTTGCTTTGATTTTTTTTTTTTTTTCTGGCCAGTTGGGAAGACACATTTCCTCCTCTATCTCCCCACTGCCATTTTCATACCTAGTGACTGGTTTCTCAGATGGTATTAGATTGCTTCTTAGGGTATAGTATTAGATAATTTTCTTATTTTTGTGACCCAAGACCTGACAATAAGCAACTCAAGAGAGGAGAATTTATCTTGGCATATGATCTGAGGGTATAGACTACGATGGTGGAAAGGCATGGTAGAAGGAGCAGTTCCTTTCCTCGTGGGTCAGGAGACAGCAAGGGATGCTGGGGCTCCGTTAGCTCTCTGCCATTCACTCTCTATTACATCTGGCCCATAGCTGGTGACACAGTGCTACCTGAATCCACTGTCTTTCTCCTCAGTTCTCCTCTGAAATCCCCCCGCAGACACACCCAGAGGTGTGCCTCAGCACCCTAGCTGATTCTAGATCTAGTCAAGTTGACATGAAGTTTTAAAATTGTTTGAAATATGCAAATGGCATGGAATATTAAATAGTTTTATTACTTAAAAGGTATTCTTGATTTGTAGGTATCCTCTATTGTATAACCTCTTTAAAGAGATTATTTTAGAATTCTAAATATTGAAAGTAGCTTTAAACTGTGAAATCACCAGGTTGTACTAATTTTAATGACATTATATTGATAATTTTCATGGAAGTAATAACATATTTTGATCAAAATTCCTTCCTCTTATTCCCCTTGATCCCCTGTACATCCCTACTACCATTGAACCCCTTCCAACTTGCACTAATTTTTGCAGTTCAGTTTGCAAAAGAAAGCATTTCTTTGGGTATATGGTGAGGGCATTTCTTGGGGCTATATTTCATGTGTTGTCTTCTCATTTTTAGCCAAGGTGAATTATATTTCCTGTGACTTTTCCAAAGGCCTTTCTTTATACTTCTCCTTTTCTGTTTGCACATTGGTTCATTTAGTCTCCCAGTTTTTGTATAGCTGTTACTGTTGGTTTTAATTTAGAATGGCATCCCATGAAAAATAGATTTTTAAAAATTCTTTGCCTTGGACACAACATTGCCAATTTTTATTTATTTATTATCTTTGTTCTGCCTGAGGGAAAACAAGCATTTAAAATGCATTGTTGTCACATCTGTGAGTAGATAAATTTATTACTTATTTGTGATACTGCCACAGCGTGCTTTCTTACTCCCAATTTTGCCAACAGCAATTATTTGGTTACAATCTTGAGCAGACTGTGTATACTCTGAGTATCTCTGAGGGATCTCCTAAGGTTTTAATCTTAGCAAGACAAATGCCAACAGAATGGACAATGAAAATAAGCCTTAGATAAGCATTGCTAATTTTTACAAAGAATGAATTGAACTTTAAATTTTAGCATTTTAGAAAATGACATTAAAATTTTTATAAGTTCATGTGTCTATCAAAAAATTGAGTGAGCACAGATCAGAATAACAGATTACTGTTCAATATCACTGTTGAGTGACAGGAAATGTGTTTAGATGGAGCTGGTGTCTCATGCATGAGTGACTGACAGGCTCATGATGGCATGCACATTTACCCTCCCACATCTCTCCTCTGTAGGTTAAAAAAGTCATTTACAATGCAGGTAGTCACATTTCGGATAATTTATTGTTAATTCATCATGTAATGGCAAGTTCTTTCAATGTGTAGTTGAGCAATAAATTTTTCTGTTGATTTTTTTTTTCTGTGTAGCTGAAGATGACCTTGAACTCCTAATTCTCTTGTCTGTACTTACCAAGTGCTGGAGTAAAGGCATGTACCACCACACCTAATTTTACGTGATGCTGAGAATTAAATTCAGGGCTTCATGCATGCTAGGCAGGCACTCTACCCACTGAGCCACACCCCCAGCTGGTGATTGCTTTTAGTGGTGCTTCTGTGTTCCAAAGTCATTAGATCCTAGCTAAAAGAGGTAAGTCAGAAAAACAAGAGTATTGAACAGGGATAAATCAGTACTTTAGAGATAAGCTCCACCTAATAAAACATGGGCCTTCTAAGTGTCACCTGTGGGCCTTGCTGGATTTGTGAAAGTGTAAAGGGGATGTCTTCTTCAAGAGTATACTGATAGACAGGTTGGTGACACCTAGACTCAGAACAGGTGGTGAGGGCAACGTGAGCACAGTATCAGGACAACACAGGAGTGATGGGCAGAGCTGGAGCTGAGAAATACACTTTCCCTTCGTGATCCTTCTCGCATCATTTTGTCTTCCTTTCAACATACAGAGAAATTTCAGGCCAAGAAAGACTCTAGAACTCACCAACTCAACTGCCTCATTGTGTCCATAAAGGGTCGAATGATGAGGGATTCTCTGAGCATCTCCCCAGCACAAGAAGTACCTAGTAGAGCTGGGATCAGGACTCAGGTACAGCATCTCAGGCTGGCTTTGAGCTCACCCTGGGACTGAAGCAGTCCTTGAACTTACTGAGTAGCCTAAACTGGCCTGATATGTGTCAGCCTCCTGAACCCTAATACGAGATCACAGATGAGCCCTGCCACACTATGCTTGTAAATTCATGTGTGTGTGTGTGTGTGTGTGTGTGTGTGTGTGTGTGTACATGCGTGTGAGTGCATGTGGAGGCCAGGGGACCATCTCAGTTATTGTTATCAGAATATCAGATATGCTGTTGACCTTTGGCCTGGGGCTTTCTAAGTAGGCTAGCCTAGTTGGCCAGTGAGCCCCAGGGATCCTCCTGTTTCTGCCTCCCCAGCACTGGGGTTATAAGCATAGTGTGCCCCTGTGCTTGGCTGTATTTTCCTGGGTTCTGGGGTTTGAACTCAGGTCCTCATGCTTGCAAGGTAGGCACTTTACTGGCTGAGAAATCTCCCCAGCTCTGAAGATTCTCAGTTCAATGCTTTTGCTCCTGTGTTTTGCTCCTGTGTTTGGTACCTCAGTACCAAATTTATATTAAGTGATTTTTCAAGTAATGACACCCTCGGGTTAAGTGTCCATATCTGTAAAATGGGGGTAACAGCATCTGCCCTGTCTGCTTTTCATGAGTATCTAGAGAGATAATGTAAAGTGTCACAAAATCAGCCATTTTCTAGAATGCTAAAACTTAGAGCTCAAGTACTATTCACTGCTGGGTAAGGAACTACTACAAGCCAGACATGATGGCAGACTTCTTTAATTCCAGCATTTGGGAGACTGAAGCACGAGGCTAGCAAGTTCAAGTCTAGCCTGGGATGCATAGCCGCTCTGTGGATTTAGAATCTGGACCCAGCTTAGCTGAGGTGCTGGCTCATTTTCTCAGGTGGCTGGGGTCAAGATCTCCTCTGATGCCGTGTGAGTAAGTCTGCTTCCCAGCTCATGCCTGGGATCAGCAGTAATGATGGGCTGCAGGCTCTCCCCTTCCCCCAATACCAGGCATGTGACCTCCTTAAGACTCCTCACAGCATGGAACCTTGCTTGCTGAGAACAAGTGACTGAGAAAGGGAGCATATGACCGAGATGGAAACAAGACTTCAGGGTAACATCTCGTCATGCTGACTGTTTTATCTTTCTGAGAAGCCAGTCACTATGACCTACTCTGAGGCATGGGTTCTACAAGGGCACAAATTCTAGGAAGCTAAAGTCATTGCTACCATCTTAAAGGCTTCTGTTAACAAGGATTCATGTCATTTTTATGCAATAAGACTTTTACAAAAAGAAGTTGGCATAAGTATTGTGATATATAGCAATTGATTGAGTCTCTGCTTCCAGGGGGACTGGGACTGGAAGTGACATATCTATATATTCACTCACTTCCTGTGTAGATAGCTCTCCTTCTTAGCCCATGTTCTCCAGAGAACTTCTAAATCTACCCAAATCCATCTGCAAATCCAATCAAATGTTACACTTAGATTTGTGACTTTGGTTCAAGGATTATACACTCCAATATGAATTTGACTCTAGGGCATTGTACAGTCTGACATACAGTCACATTTTCTAGTTGTATCACAGCTGATGCAGTGCCTGACTATTACTGAATGTGGGACTATTGGAACAGTAATGAATGGCTTTGGCTAGACATATCTAGGTCTAATTGGTTAGTTCTGCTTTTAAGGCAAGACATTTAATGATCTGTTAATAATAATAATTTTTTCCAGTTTCCATGCTTAGAGATGTCTGACATATTTATGAAAGTGAAGGTGGAAGGTCACACATGTCACACACATTGGAAAGTACAAATTCCTGGGCCTTGATTTAGGTTTGCTAAGTCAGAATCACTGGAGTTGATACCAGAAATATGTATTTTGGTGTGTGTTCTTCTTCTTCATGTGTGTGAGTGTGGTGTGTGCACACCATAGTGCACGTGTGAAGGCTGGAGGACAACTGTCAGGGGTCAGTCCATTATCTTTCTCATTTCAGATAGGGTCTCTGCTTCAGTGCTCCGTTCACCAGACCAGCTGGCCCATGAGCTTGCCGCAGATTCTTCTGCCTCTGCCTCCCTTTCCACCAACAGCATGCTGAAATTCCAGGGGCCCCCGATTCAAACTCAGGTACTCAAGCCTCTGTGGTAAGCTCTTTATCCATTGAGCCATCTCCTCCAGTCCTAAATATGCATTTTTGTGTGGTGTGTAGGGGTGTATGCATGTGTGTGTGTGTGTGTGTAGATGTGCAAGCCCTGTACACATGCAAAAGCCAGGGGATATGCTGTGACCTTTATCACTCATATGCATAAATTTCCTTGAGATGAAGTCTCTCACTGAACCTGGAGCTACAACTGTCATGAGCCCCAGTTACTGCTTCCCACAGGAATGAGATTACAGGCAGCTGTTTGCATGGGTGCTGGCGAATCTAACTGAGGGAAAATTGGGCCCTCTCAGGCCCTCATGCTTGCATAGCAAACACGACTACCCACTGAGCCATATCCTTAGTCCCCAAATATGAATTTTAACAAGGCAATTCTAATGTAAAAGTTGATAAGCCCCAGTGTGAAGGAACCCTAGGATGCTTATGAGTGACAGCATCCATGTGAGTATTTTATGTTTCTGTATAGTGGCTTTGATGTATGATTACAATCTTCCATGACACTAATGATTATAAGATGCACTGTTAGAGTGGGTGTTATTCAGAAAGAAAAGAGAAAACAACTCCGATGATTGTAATTTTGAGGCTCTATAAATTGTAAGATCCATCTCATTCCAGAGATGTTAAAATATAAGAAAAATCTCAGAATTGATGCAGCATGACAAAATATCTTTCTTTTATGACCTGAGCAGACAGAAAATGGCAACTCTATATTTTATTCACAAGAAACATTCTTTCATATTTATCATTTATTTATCATTAAGTTAATATAAAAGTGGGCTTCATTATATTCTTTTCTTACGTATGTGTGCTCATCACTTTATTGAAATTCACCCCTTCCCTACCATCTCCTCTGTCCTCCCTGCACACCTTTTGCTTGCTCCTTCCTCCTTCCAAATACTTCTGCTTTCATGTCAAATATATTCAATTATGTGTTTTCCTTTCCTTTCCTTTCCTTTCCTTTCCTTTCCTTTCCTTTCCTTTCCTTTCCTTCCCTTCCCTTCCCTCCCCTCCCCTCCCCTCCCCTCCCCTCCTCTCCTCTCCTCTCTCTCTTCTTTCCTTTCCTTTCCTTTCCTTTCCTTTCCTTTCCTTTCCTTTCCTTTCCTTTCCTTTCCTTTCCTTTCCTTTCCCTCCTCTCTCTCTGTCTCTGACACACACACACACACACACACACACACACACACACACACACCCCTTACCCTCTTCTCTTAACAGTTCTTCCTACTCTTCTCATAGTCTCCTTTTTGGAAGCATATTGTTTCAATTCATGCACCCATCCATCTAAGCATTCATCTGTCCATAGAGCCATTCCACACAGAGTCAGGGAGGTCCTACTAGGTACCAGCTGCTGTGATTGGCATTTAGAATATACTCGCTAAGGAGATATGCCTGTGTGGCTTACTCCTTAGGGGGGGAAGGCAGAAGTTAAATATGAACACAGGTAAATATATATCTGCTAATCAGGATAAGGACATGAAGGACAAAGAGGGACTGTCAACTGGCAGTAGACTTGTGGATAGAGAGAGCCAAAGGAATTGGGAAAGGTGTGTGGATATCCTACTTCTATGACAGAGGGGAAAATGAGAATTATAAGGTAGTGGCTGGCATGAGGCAGATTGGGTTAATGGGGCTCACAGCAGTGAATACTTAGGAACAGTACATGAGCCTGTGGGAACAAGCAAGTCTAGCACAGACTTGGATGTATAAACCAATTTTTTCTCCTTGGTATCCAGTTGACCAACAGTCTGCAGAGGCCAGCTATGGAAAGTTCCGAGAGAAGTGGAAAGAGAGGGAAACAGCTGCCCCAACCTCACAAAACACATGTGTGCTATATTGCCTAATGTCCCCAGCATTCTCAGGAGAGTTCTCTGTTTAGTTCTGGCCTTTCCACTGCCATTTGCCTTCATGTGGCCTGGGTTGAATACCCCTAGGCATCAATGTTGTTGTGAAATAATGTCTGTCTTCATGTGACAGATGGGATTGATGCTACTTCCTGCTAGCTTGATGCAATACTATCATTTCTCCTTCGATCCCTTTCTCTCTGTCTTGCTTCCCACTGGTCCCTCATGAAAGGAATGGCATTTTCCTACAAACACCACATTCATACTGTGTGCTGAGACAAGATGATAAGATTCTGAGTCCACCCTAGCCTTCTCTTTCCTTCTCATGCTAATTGAATGTTCACAGTCTTGTCAGTTCCCTAAATGCACTTCAGTCTTGATTTTATAAGAATTTTACACAAAATCAAATCAACCTAGGTGTCATCTGGCAATCTAAAACAAATGATATTGTAAAAATGTTTACTGCTGAGAAGTCATTTGAATATCCCCCCCCATCAAAACCCCTTTACTAGAAGGAAAAAAAAAAAACACCCAAGATCAGTTGTCTCAGGGAAATTTTAAAGAAAAGGGTACTTCCATATAAAAATGGAACACATAAAAATGTTGAGGTGAGTGCTATGCACCCAGCAGTCAGAGGGTAAAACATAAAAGAAATAGCATGGAGTTCGGTGGAAAAAAATTCTATTGCATGCTGCTTCTATCAAACCACCTGAGAGGTGATTTGAGAAGGGCACCACAGAATAAAGACATTGTTCTGACGGCAAACACAAATGAAATAAAATTGGCCCAAAGCTTTGATGCCAGAACCCACATGGTGAGTGGAGACATAGCAACACGCAGCTAAATACACGAGAGGAATAATTTCTAGTGGAGTGTGAATCAGGGATGAAAAAGGAAAATACCATTAAAAAGTCCACCCTCTCCCCCACAGAGATTAAAACAGACCTTGAAGGTTGTATTAATTCTGCTGTTTAGAAAACTTTCCTAGACACAAGAGTCTGGCAGTTCAGCTAACATTTTTTATTTCAATTGTTAGGGGAGATGGATGAGTTGTACCTCTCTATTTTTATTTTTTATTTTTTGAGACAGATTTTGGAACTCACTGTGTAGCCTGGGTTGGCCTCACACTTATTAAAACCCTCCTGATTCAACCTCTCAAGTACTGGGATTGCAAGCACGAGCCACACATCTGCTTTCTTCCTACTGTTTAAGAGTGATGAGAGGAGAAGGAAAGGTATAGCCCACTTTTGAATATTGCTGAGATTCTGGCTTCACACGTGGGACCTTCCAGTAAATAAATTCCAAACATACTCTCAGTTACCCAAATTAATTTTAGTTAACTTTTTTGCTTTGCCCTAAAAGTGAGTAAGGCACTGAAAATGCTCCTAGTCATTTGGAAATAATGCAAGCAGAGAAGAAATCAAAACATACAGAAAAAGAAGAAAGGCATCAGACATCCGAGGTGACCATATGTCCATGAGATAGATGTTTATATTGAGCTGGCGTGAGAAAAATTTAAGAAAAAAGACAAATTCACTCACATACTCAGCCTTGAAGATAGTTATTTGTTTATTGTTTTCAGACCAGTCACAAAGTAGTGAAGCAGAAGCCACAGGAAAGAGTGTTGTTATATTACTAGTGAAGAATCTGTTCTTCATCCACACGTAATATGACCACACTCCACCTGAAAGAGGTGGTTGATAACTGATAACTGGTCCTATAGACTACTAATTGCTTTGCTCTCGACTGGAGACTCAGATAGTGCTAACAGATTTTTAAAAAATGAAAAATCCAATAAAAGCAACACAATGACTTAAATTAAATGTGTGCTGCAATCTTAAGTAACTTAATTCATTATTTATTTTTTTCTTCTTAATAAATGATAAATAAATAGACCATTTCAGACATTTCTAGCATTGATCATAACATAGACATAATATGGTATTCAAAGACCAGTTATGGATCTTAATAGTTGTATGATCTTGGCCAAGATGCTTACATTTCTTTAAACTTCTGTTTCCTGATACCTCAAAATAAAATTAATACCTATTTCTCAGTTTGTCATAAAAATTAAATGAGTTGTTTCCAGGTGCTTAGCATAGTGCTTGTTGTGTATAGGATGACTAAGTCTCAGGCTGTCCAATGAACACAAATAGCCAACTTCTCTGGATTAAACAGATCTCATTTATCACAGAAGATCTAAAAAAGAAAAAGTAAAAATCTCCAGTTTTCCAAATATTTTATGTATATATTTTATTTATATTTATGTATTTGAAAGAGAGAAAGAGGGAGGGAGGGAGGGAGGGAGGGAAGGAGAGAGAGAGAGAGAGAGAAAGAAAGAGAGAATGGGTACGCCAGGGCCTCTAGCCACTGCAAACAAACTCCAGATGCTTGTGCCACCTTGTGCGTCTTGCTAACATGGGTCCTGGGGAATTGAACCTGAGTTCTTTGGCTTTGCAGGCAAACACCTTAACCACTAAGCCATCCCTCCAGCCCCAGTTTTCCAAATATTTTAAGCCTGTAATTTTTTCCAGTTCCCAATGTAATCCATATTTTCATTAAAATTAAAATATGAACTGTTAACAAAAACAAATTTCACCAGTCTTAATATATTTATTAATAATGGGCTAGATATAGTACAGTTAAAGATTAGGAAAGTTTGGCTGGAGAGATGGCTTAGTGGTTAAGGCATTTGCCTGCAAAGCCAAAGGACCCGGGTTCAATTCTCCAGGACCCACGTAAGCCAGATGCACAAGGATGCACAAGCATCTGGAGTTCGTTTGCAGTGGCTAGATGCCCTGGCACCCCCATTCTCTCTCTCTCTGCCTCTTTCTCTCAAATAAATAAATAAAATATATATTAAAAAAAGATTAGGAAAGTAATGATAAAAGTATAAATAATATAAAAGATATTCTTATGTTTGTATCTATCATAAAATAAGAAAAGCTTCTCAGAAGGGATCTTGGAAAATCAGGAAGTTCTTTCAATAATAGCAACACAAGCAGAAACCATATTTTATTTTTCTGTTTCTTGCTATGGTCTATAAACATTTCCTTACTTTATTCAAAAACTCTTAGCACATGTATTTTGTATTTATTGTATGTTCCATTTGTATACGTACCATAAGAATTTGGAATATTTTCAATTGTTTAAGCTTCATATTGACATAAATATATACAGCTATTTAAAAAATTCTTAAATTTCTGTATTGGCTACTTTCTCAATGGTGAGAAAAAATGCGTGACTCAAAGCAGCTTAAGGAAGGAAAGGGTTTATTCTGGCTTACAGTTCCAGGGGGTAGAGTCCATCATGGTGGGGAGAACATGGCAGGAGCAGGAAGCTGGAGTTATATCACCACATCAGCATGGAGGAAGTAGAGCAGAACAATGAATGCTGAACACTCAGCTAACTCACTCCTTTTTACAGTCCAGGAAGTAAGCACATGGGATGGTGCTGTCCATACTTAGGGTGAGTCCTCCACTTCAACTAATCTAATCTAGAGCATCCCTCACAAAATGACCAGAGACTTGTTTCTATGATGATTCTAAACCCTATCAAGTTGACAATCAGAGATTAAGCACCACCGTTTCCCACTATTTTCTGTAAAAGGAATTTCAAAGTAAATGAGTATGCATATTTTCAGGCTTTTGAAATAGTGCCAAATGGCTTTCCTATAAAAGAGGATCAATAGGTCACAAGTAGTGAATGTGAGTCTCGCCCTCATTAGCATGAGTCCTACTAAGTAATCAACAAGCTTTGCAGAAGTGAACACTTCATTTAGTTCTTATCTGATTATTACTGTAGTTAAGTGTTTTAAGTTACCTGATCAAACCTTGTATTTATCAGTCTGTTGGGACCCTCATATTTCATACCCTGGTAAGTATATTCTATAGAACTGATAAACACCTGGTCAAATTTGTTCTGAATATTTTCCTAGTTGTTTCACTTTTTTTTTTTTTTTATTTTTGGGTTTTCTAGGTAGGGTTTTGCTCTAGCCCAGGCTGACTTGGAATTCACTCTGTATTCTCAGGGGGCCTCGAACTCATGGCGATCCTCCTAGCTCTTCCTCCTGAGTGCTGGGATTAAAGGCGTGTGCCACCACGCCCACCTGTTTCACTTTTTATAGATATAAAATTTGAATTAAAATTTTAAAGTGTTTTTATTATTTTTTTCATATGTATTTCTTTTCCTTCAATGTTACTCCTTAAGAGAACATTGTAGGACTATTGTTTATTTTTATTTAGAAAGTTTTATGACTCAAAGGGTTTCTATGTAGAATCAAAAAGTGTCCAATGTTTTTTTCTTTGTAACCACAGTTAGGAGGAACAGAGGGTATAATAGGAGAAAAAAGATCATAAATGTGACCTAGTTCAAACATTATGAAACTAATTTGTGAAGATTTTTTTTAATCAAATGCCAACAGAATTTCAAGGTTTGCAGAGAAAAGAGTTTATATAACAAAATAAAATGCTAAAATCGCCAGGGTTCTTGACATGTGGGACAAAAACTCTCTAAGGAGAATTCTGAGACAGTAATCATAGCACAGTAAATGGTGATGACTGTCCAGGATTTCATTACTTTCAGATATTTTTCTGATTTGCATTTGTGTGAACAAACTTGTGACTGATGTGATTGAATCTGGCCTTGAGACTCAGTGAATAGCAAATGAATGATTCCTGAATGATAGGGAATATTCAAGAGCATCATTTTCCCCTCATGCTAACAAGAAAATAGTATGAAAAATTCTTAGCTTAAAGTTCTACTTAAGCTATGTCAACATTAGGTTTGTAGCAAATTATGTAATCCCCTAACAAACACTGTTGGTTGCAAATGCAAATTTATAATAATAAGCAAAACATTTCCTGACTGACTATATTCTCTGTTTGCATTGTATTTTCAAACATTAATTTTAGAGAAGTTAAAAAAATCAAATCTTTCCAACTCTGCATATAAGAAAACAAATGATTAATCTATGAATTCTGCATATAAAAAAGAACTACATAAATACCACACCAGGTTGCAAGGAGAGAGCACCATGAGACAGTGCTGGGTACATAATGCATGGGGAATAGAAATGGTAAGATAAAGTATTAAATCGATATAAGAATGTTCTGAGAGCATCACACATGACAGGCAACCAGAAGAAAGCAACATCTATTTGCCTAGTTTATGCAAATGGGAAATCGTTTATGATTAGCATCAAAAACTTAAGGGGTTTTCTGTTGAGCAAACACTCATGATCCAAACAATCTCTCAGCAATGTGATGGAAGGGGCTTCTCCAAGCTTTTTCAAGGACATCTTCAAACACCTTACATCTCCTGTTGTACTTATGATAGTGCATATGGGCTATGCAATAAATTATATGGAAAAGTGACTGGGGATGGCAGAAGAATCTCTGTCCCTTCCTTCTATATTCTGTTACAGTCTTTGGAATTTTTGTAAGTGATGGGACCCATGGAATACTCTTGTACCAGGAATAAATGATCTGATTCTCACTGAGAATGTTCTGTCTGGAAGGCGAATGAAGACTGGATTGTCTTTGTAAGTTATGGAGTAAATAGAACAGAGAGAGGATTTGCAGAATGAGATTTGATGAGGGGCTGAGTGATGAAAGATAGATGTAGAGTCAAGGGTAGACCTGAGACCCATTAAGACCCTAACCTCTCATAAATATCAGCATGATGAATATGGACCAAGAAAACTCGTGGAATCAAGTGGAATGTTCAGGGTGTCCAGGCACTGTATGACACCAAGTGTGCCTCAGTGTCCCAAAGCATTCACAGAGGAAGTGGCACTTTACATAGAGTTGAAAAAGGAAACATAATAAAAAGTCAATTTTCATTTTTTCTTTTTTTTTTTTTATATTATGTATACTATGTATTTATTTTATGTATTATACATTATTCAGAATATATATGAATATATATTTAAATTTATATATAAACTTATATGTAAATATGTGAGTTCATATATGAATATACATGGAATTTATACATATATCACATATATAAAAATATATGTGATATATATTTACATATATGGCATGTATAAAATATAATAACATGTATTATAGATTATTATACATTATTTATACTACATTATATATATATATATATATACACACAACTATATATAATTATATGTAAATATAATTTTTTATATATACATCATAATAGGATTAGGTTTAAGGCCATATGTAAATTTATATCCATAAATACGGACATACACACACACACACACACACACACAGAGAGACAGATAGATAGATAAATAGATAGACAGATAGATAAATAGATGATTTTCGGGGGGTGCCAGGTAGGGACTGGCTGTAGCCCAGGCTGACACAGAATTCACTGTGGCGTCTCAGGCTGGCCTTTAACTCACAGCCAAGACCCTTCTAACATGTACTTATTCACAATTGGTTTCCAGGAAAAGTGAGAATAACTTCTAAGAAGTATCAATCTCAGAATTAAATCCTTCTAATATCCTAACATACATAGTAAGTGCCAGTGAGCATTCTCTGGATCTCAGTTGAAGGGAGGCTTCTATGATATCGACTTTTCACGTGATGACACCAGGTGACACTGGCCTTGTGTCTGTGGAATTTTCTTTCCCAGGAGATCTTCTGGAAAGTTTCTGAAACCAACTCTGAATTTTCTCTATCATGACAAAGGCCTGCATAGCCATCTGTGTGTCTCCTGCAGAGATAGAGCACATAGGGTTTTTCTGTAATTTTCAAAGATTATCGAGTCCTCTCCTTAGCAGGACCTAATAGACGTTTGCCAAATGTGCTGTATGTAATCGCTTCACTTACAACTATTCCTGGCATTTAGGCTATGTAAAGTCAAAGCTTCAGTCTGTTTTGATCGTAATTTATTTGATTTATTGTATATTTTAGTTTTCCTTTCTTTCTCTGTTGCTTGCTTGCTTGCATCTTTGCTTTCTGTCTTTCTTCCTTCCTTTCTTTTCTTCCTTCCTTCCTTTCTTTTTATTGTTTTGGCTTTGCGATGTTTTGCAAGTGTGACTGAATGAAGAAATGGCATATTGGCGATTTTTCCATACCTTGCCCTGGTTGTGGTCCATCACCACACCTGCATCCACCGTGTTGTCAGGAAGGTTCTCAAGCGCCTCCTTGTGGGGACTCCATGCCTCAAGGTACACTTTCCAAGTCTGAGGTTCTTGATTCCTTCTGCCCACTCTTCACCTCCTAAGGCTTATAAGGCAAAAGGAATTTCTGGGCTGAGAGATGGCTTAGGGGTTAAGGTGCCTGCCTCCTAACCCTAAGAACACTGGTTCCAATCTCCAGCGGTTCCAATCTCCAGGTCCCACATTTAGCCAGATGCAAATTGACGCAAGGGCGCAATGCCACACTTGGCCACAAGGGGGCACGCACATCTGGATTTCATTCTCAGCAGCTGAGACACTGCTCGCGCGCCCATCTGTCTTTCTCTCTCTCTCTCTCTCTCTCTCTCTCTCTGTCTCTCTCTGTGTCTCTCTCCAAAAAAATAAGATAAAATGAAAAGTTTTTAAAAAAGGATTTTCTGTAGATGCATATGGGTTTAAGATGCCCCCATTTTTTTTCCTTTGGGGACTCAGGACACTCCACCATGTCTGCTGGGTTACCAGAAGTATGAGCCTCAGGCAGAAAGGGTGCTCAAAACTCCCACCGAGTATCTCAAATCCTCTGTCAGTTCTGGAGGTCCCAGACAGATGTGAGCAGATGACTCAGGTGCTTGTCGGGAGCCCCGTTTTTCTACCATGCAGAGAGTCCCTGGAACACCCAGGCCTTCTCCTGGCTCGTCTGGATCCAGATTCTCTAACCTCAGGCGACGCGTTCACCCGAGGTTAGAGAATCTGCTCGTTCCAAAAAAACGCTCACAATGGCTGCCTGAGTTTGGACTGCTGAGCCAGGGGACAGGTGGTGCGCGGAAGGGTCTTTTTGGAAATGGAGCGGTATCTTAGATTTCATGCCATCACTCGAAGTTACGAGCCTACCGGAAGGGGGATGTGTGAAAAATGAACAAACAGGTCCCAGAGGGTGTGTTTTCCTAGGAATAGCCCAGTATAACTAAGGGGATCGTGGAGGGCAGACGAGCAAGGGCCTCGAGGAGTTAGAAGCCAGCCACTAGAGAGTGAGGCCCTGCTTCAGATACTAAGGTAGAGAGATTACAAAATCTTCCCGGGGCTTTGAGTCCAATTACTTGGACCACTGACTCGCCTGTCATTGTTGTTGATGACGAGAGGGACTCAGCTTTTCTGAAGTGTGCTCGGTTGTCGGTGCAGGACCCTGGAAGGAGAGGCAGAACTCTGTGACGTGTGAGGAGCAGTGTTCTTTTACTGCCCGCTCACCCAGGCCAGTAGGAACCTGATTCCTAGGCTGAAGGCCAGTCACATTGTCATTCTCGCTTCTTCAGTTGCTTATTTTTATGACTCTTTTACCCTTTTCATTTCAGAGGAACACCTTGTAAGTGCCCACCATACGTTGGTACCATCACGCCCGTCTTCATCCCGGCCAGGCGATGGAGGACACGTCGCTGTGGGATGATGGGCATTCCCCATGTTACTCTGGTTCCTAACTTTTGGCAGCAGCAGTCCACCAGTGGTGGGATTCAGTGCCTGTCAATGTTGCCCCATGCCCTGTGTTTTCTGCACACTCTCTTCTGCACAATCTCCTGAGCATTGGTGGCTCTGTTTGATTTTTGCTGGTGCGTGTTTGGTTTTTAGTTATACACCCACTCAGTGTGTAAACAGCACATGTGGGTTCCATCCTCACCCTCGTCCCTGCCCCTCCCCCCAAGGGACCCTGCTCCCTGGGGTTGCCGGTTACATCCCCATGGGTATTGTGGGTCATGCATTTGGGGTGGCCGTCAGTTATCGGGGCGAGGCCATGTCTCTTTCCTGCCTTGAGGCTCTCACAATTTTTCAGCCCACACTTGCATGAATCTCTATGAGCAGGCCCAGTTGAGTGTTATGGGTACTTCACTGATGAGGTCTGGGAGCCGCTGTGTCTCTGGATCTCTGTGACTCTGGACTCCGCGGGAATTGAGTCTGCTCTGTGCCTATCTCCTTCACCTTTGTGCTGATGGGAGTCTATTCAATACTCAGAGTTTAGCAGCCTCTAGAACTCTGCTCCGTCGTACATTTTGTTTTTCCTCCCCATCACACCAGTGTAGGTTTCCAAAGTCTGCCCTCAACCAGCCGTGTGGCTCTTCTCCTCAAGATCTCTGTGCAGTGTCTGGGGTGCTGTTTCAGCTGGCAAGCTCGACTTCACTTTTGATAGGGGTTCAGGTATCTTTTCATGAATTTCGTCCAATTTGTCCTCGGATCTCATTGCCTCTTACAACAGTCCAGTGATAGGAGGTTGCAGGCCTGAGAGTCAAGGAACCTGGTAGCTGCTCAGTCTACGAGGCTGGATGCCTCAGCAGTCCTCATCCCGCACTGAAGGCCTGGAGGCATCCTGGAGAGATTGCTCTTCAGTCCACACTGGACAGCAGCAAGTAGTACCTGCAGCCAGGTGGGAGGAGGAGATCCTTTCCTTCCCAGAGCTTATTTAGACAAAGCCCTCCTCCAAGAGGGACCTCCCACTCTCAATTTTCATTTTTCTAACTGAGGTAAATACACTGCATTTTGCTTTTGAGATAGGATCGTATCATATAGACCAGACTGGCTTTGAATTCATGTTCCTCCTTAGTCATCCTCCTAAGTGCTGGGGTTACAGGCATGCACCCCCACCCTGGATTTAGACTGTTTTTTTTTTTTTTTTTTTTTTTTTGGTTTTGCAAGGTAGGGTCTCACTCTGGTCCAGGCTGACCTGGAATTAACTATGTAGTCTCAGGGTGGCCTCGAACTCTTGGCAATCCTCCTACCTCTGCCTCCCGAGTGCTGGGATTAAAGGTGTGCGCCACCACGCCCAGCTCTAGACTGTCATTTTTTTGACCCAGTCTAGGTTAAGATTATACATTGTCAGTGTTTGTACCAAGTGATTGCCTTCATGATTTTGAGTTTTGACCTCATCTTTCAGTGGGAGTTTTATGCATTTATGCCCCATCATCACAAGAGATTTCAGGTTTTGTAGGCTGCATTCTATAAAGATCTGTCAACCAATAACAATGACAATTCTTTTCTTTAGGTTTCTGAGAAGCTGAGCTATAACTCTTGAACTCACACTTCTCCCTTGAGCTTTTCAATTCCGTCATGCCAAATGTAAACTATTAGTAGTGTAAGAAGGGATTTGGGGGTGAAAATGCCTTTACTTCCACAAACGCTTGCTGCTCTCCCTTTTCATTCCTGTTCATTGGGAAGATGTTCGGCTTCCTTGTTCTGTGGCTATTATTTGGGAGTGGAGGGGTGGGTAGAAATGAAGCCAAAAGTATATTTTAAAAATTGAAGCGCATCAAGATATCACAGCCTGAGTTGGCCATAAAGATTCACAATTACATTTCCATCACAAAGCCCCTGGCCTGTCATATTTGGCCATGATCATTTATGTTTTGATTTCCATTTCTTTGGCGGGACAACACCCCAATTAGACAGACAAGCATTCAGTTCTGGTGTTGGAGCCCATCCTTGCTGGCCTAGGTTACTCCGGGACTCCTATGGCCACTCTGTATTCAGCTGTGCTCTGGGAGTTAGAGCCCTGCTATCCACGAACTTGTAGCATATGAAAATCTGTCCAGTTTAATGCACACACAGCAATTTAACCTTGAACATATCTGAGATGCCCAGCAAAATGACCAGAATTTTCCTAGAATTATCAGGGTTCTTGCCTTCCTGTCCTCGCACTCTGTGCTTGCTAGGTTGAGCCTTGGTGATGGGTAGGGGGTTGTCAGAAATCCACTCTTCTCCCCTTAAGCCCTTTGACTGGCTATCTACCTTAGCCTTCCTGGTAGCAAACAATGTTCTTTAAAATATCACCCTGAAGCCACCCCTTGGAGAATTGTTATCACATAAGCTGAGGTTTTTTTTTTTTTTTTTTTTTAACTGCAGGTGCTGACTTGCATGGAAAAAGAACCATTTTTTACTTAGGATTCATGTATTGCTACAATATAGAGCTCACCCTTCTACAGCAGTGGATTGGGCTGGGCAGCGGTACACCATACATCTTCAGCAAGGGAAAGACAAAGGGAGAAATCACACTTCTGTTGCTTGCAAGAAATGAAAGCCATGGTCACAACCAGGGCTCCCTTTATATTTCAAACCATTCCAAGAGGAAGAAAAAAACAACAGGAAAAAATTTTAAAAAGTGACATCAAGGATGGTTTTTCTGTTTCTTCAGGATCAGAGCTGTATTTCATGACTTAAAAAAAAAAATCCTTGTTCACTTAAATAACACTAAACGCTTCCTGGTCTGGATATATCAGACCATTGGATGGTTACCGTTGACCGTTCATCTGCGACCCTGACTGCCACAGTCAATTCCTAAGAACTGCACTGCCACTTAATGTGACAAACACCCAGCCTCACCATTTAAGGGCTCTTTGAGAAGGGCCATCCCCACATGAGATGAATTTAACAGCAGCCATTTGTCATTTTGCCCTTCCTTTGCTGGAGAGAGAGAAAAAAAAATGCTAGTGATTTCTTTTGACTTAAACTGGGCATTCAAAAAGCTGCTTTTATTAATGAATCATATTAAACTACCAGTGAAAGGCTCCCTGACTCTGTTTAAATAACAGGCTATGATTCCTCTCCCCTCAAGCTCCCCCCACCCCCCATTTGGCTTCGCTGTTATTAATTGAGGAGTTTCTTTGTTTCTTTCCTAATGAAGCTAACAGAACACATCTGTCAGGTGCCCGTATTCTTTGCCTGTGTATAGTATGTAATAGACCAGCTGGAGGCTATGATGCCGCACAATACCCCTGGCCGTTACAGCAACTATTTATTCCTGGGCTTTTCCTCCGAAAGGGATTTGAAAAAAAAAGTCTGAAATTTGGGCCTAATTGCTATTTACCCAGCGATAGACACCTGTTCTAGCTGAGACATTGGCCCATGAATCCCACACCTGAGACCTTAGGGAGAGGAGAGGGGAAATTTCCAGCAGCTGCCAGTACATTTAGATATAGAGAGCTTAGACTGGCCGCTTTTGTGTGTTTATGTGTATATGTATATATTTTAAAATACTGTATGTTTAGTATGCACACCCATCACCAGAGGGTATATATTAAAGCTGTGTACTGTTATTTCACGGTCAATTGCTTATCTGAAGGCTACTGGTACTGGCATACGGCTACAACTGTGATCACGTTTAACAGTGATGTGTGGAGGGAGGCTGAATCCAGTATCAATAACAGGCACGTGCCCTTCAAAACGTCTATTCGTGACTCCTGGGGGAAAATGGTTTCTTAGGATGGATGAGAGGGAAAAAATAACAAACTGTAACTTTTCTCAGAAAGATTCAACCTTGTTTTATCCGTTTCCTTTGCCAATAGCTGTGACTTCCCCTGACACATTGAGCTTGTCTTTTCTTCATGTTCCTAGCAACAGCCTTCTGTTTATTTTTAAGTAAAACTCGATATTTATCGTTCTCTCTTTTTTTGGGTTTACCTTCATAATGATTATTTTGCCCATAAATACTCAAGAAAAATAGCTCATGATCACAATAATGCCATTTACATGTGAAAAGAAGTTAAAAATATATAAAGTAATAATAAACTCTATATAACACAATTTAATGTATTACCTAATGCTAAGTTTAATCATTTTGAAACCCAAGATTGCTAAAATGTTATTTAGGTCATAAAAAGCACTTTATTGTATTTGCAAAAGAATGATAGTTGTAAGAATAGAAATATGTGTATATAGACATGCATATGTGTCTATGTGTGTGCCCACATGTGTGGTCTTTAACTTCAAACATTCCAATTCTATTGCCTCATTTTTCTCTCTCTCTCTCTCTCTCTCTCTGTGTGTGTGTGTGTGTGTGTGTGACAGAGAGGGCGAGAAAGAGAGGGAGAGAGGCTGATAATAGATAGATTTAGTAGAAGCTCAAAACAAACACAACAGTATTGCCTTACTCTTTTATCTGGCCACTAATGGAAGACAATCATAAAGCCAAAGCTAGCTTGGGGGCTTGGCAGGGGGATGAGCAGTAGACATGGGAAAGGAGGAGAGAAGAGGAACAAGTCTTTTCTTTCCCTTGCCTTTCATGTCATTTTCCCCCAGTCAGACTTTTGAGGTTTTTGATAGACTCCTCATTGGTATTGTTGGAAGTCTCCCATTTACTTACTGTTTGAGAAATTTGGCTTTTCAGAGCAAAACAGATAAATGATACTTAATTTGTTACCAAACCAGAAAATTGTTTATTTCTCCCAAAGGATATATGAATTGAATTCCATTACCAGTATGATAATTCACAAATAAAATTAAAATAATAAAAGGAAATTTAAATAAAATTCCCAAATACAAGTCATAAATGGAAGAAAAATCACTTGAGTAATGTGAAGCTTCCTTTCCTTTATGTGCATGTGCATACACATAGGTCAGGAAACTCCCTTTGGTCTCATCTGAAGCCAGGGAAGGCAGAAGAGTTAGAGCCTCAGGAAGTGGCCTGGATGACAGGAGAGATGGACAGTCCTCACATACAAATGAATTCTTTGCCTCAGGGCTCACACGATGGAGAGGGAACTGATGCTGAGACAGAAATTCATTTCCCTTGAGAAAAGAGAGAAGTGCGTAGGGAACGCAGGGTCATGCCAGAACAGGTGATAATGAAATTAGAGTTAATGAAGGCTGCAAGAAACCAAGGCCAGATGGGTGGGTGAGACTGTTATCTGAGATGCATGCTAAAACCAGACATGGTATATCAGTATGGGAGAAAACAATTGTTAGAGGCATATGATTAAAAAAAAAATCTTAGGGCATGTAAGAATTTTATTCTCATGTCTGGAGAAAGCCATCTCTTTTCTATGGTACATTACAAGATTATGACAGGGGTTGGTTCTAGGAGGAAATGATACGGTTAAAAAGCTTCACTTTCCTCTGGTCAAATGAAGATACCAACCTTTACTTTGTTAATTCTTCCTCTCATCACTATGAGAAGAGGTTTACTTTGGTCCATGATTTCAGTTCATCGTGCAGGCAATGCTGGGGGAGCAGCTAACAGCAAGGCAGACAGGAAGTGTACGTGAGGGAAGACTAGAGAAGCACACTTCCGGGTCCTTCTGTGGGGGTATTTCCACAGACAGTGCGATCAGGAGGGCTCTGACATACCAACAGCTTTATCCCTTCGTGGATTCCTGTCATGATGGTTTTATTGGGAAGAAATTAAAGGTAGGTGGAGCCTAGATGGAGGAAGTAGCTCACTTGGAGTGGTTTTTAGGAGATAGATTTTGCCCTGTCTCCTTCCCATTTCTGTGCTTACTGGCTGCCCAGAGGTGAAGGAAAGCCTGCACTACATGTTCCTACTGCCATGATGGACTGCCCAAGCACTTAAGGCCCATCAACCACAGACTGAACCCTCTGAAACTGACCCACGGGAAACCTATCCTTCCTTACGTGGTTTCTCTCAGGTACTTTGGATATAGTGATACAAAATTAACTAATACATTTACCTTCTTGGGAAAACTAAACAAAAAACTATTTGTAGAACGAACACCCAGTACAAGCACACAACACTGGTGTCATGTACAATATTGTTGAACTTGTCATGGCAAACTTTTCCCCTGGGGAGACACAAACATATGTCTTCACCTCAAACAGGGCAAAGATAGCAGGACGATAGAGCACACCAGCACCAGCTTGGTGAACCAGTGAGTTTATTGGGGGGCCACTTACAGAGCATGCAGAGGATTATTCATAGAAATATGGAGCCCTCAAAGCTGCCACTTTATGGGGCTTTCTGTGCCAAGATGAATCCTTGGATGCTCCTCCCATACCTTCAGGATGAGGGCTTACTTACAGACCGTGGGGTCCCTGGAGCAGCCGCACCAAAGACAAGCCTCATCCTACTCTGATGAGGACTTCCCTGTGGCCACTTCCAGAAGCTTCTTGTCCCTGTCCAGGAGTATGAGGCCACAGAGCAGCACTTCAGTGGGGCTCTGTATATTGTAACTACCCCTGTGGATGCTCCTCCCTCAGCGCCCGGGTGAGGGCTTACTTACAGAGCATGGAGACTCCAGAGACAACACCTCAGTGGGGTTCATTGTCCCTGGATCTTTTACTCTCTGTATATTCTAGCTCCTCCTGAGCTCATGAGAACTCATGCATTTATTGCCTATGGCTGGCACAAGAGATGCCTGATTCTCAGGTGGGGGTCTGAAGACCCTCTCCACATCTTCGCTCATGAGTGGACCCAGCTGCTTTTAATAAAGCTGACAATAGTTTACACCTTATAATGCAGAGGAAGTTTGTCATACAACAAACTTTGTGTGTTCTATATGTGATGTGGTATGTGGATATCTATTATATGCACATGTGTGTGACCTGTATGCACTCATGTGGAGGCCAGAGGGGAATGTCAGGTGTCCTCCTCTCTCTCTTACATATTTACTTGAGGTGGAGTTTCTCACTGAACCTGGATCTATGGTCTTTGGTTAGATTGGTTGACCAGTGAGCCCCAACAATTCTTCTATATTCCACCCCAGGTCTAGAGTTACATGTGTACATGGGCATACTCAGCCTTTTACATCATGCTTGAGATCAAGCTTAGGCCCTCATGCTTTGAGGCAAGTACTCTTCCCTGCTGAGCCATCTCCTTAGCCCCCACATTATCATATTTTTTTAATAAGCAAGGAGGTCTCGTAAAAACATCAGTGAAGGCAATTGTCCTATAAATGTAGCTGTTTATTATCAAGAACACTAATAGTGAATATGTCACACCAGAAAAATGAACCATAAGTATATGTTGCTGATCTTAAGAGGTTTTCATATCAGCAATATACTATGAAAGATAAAGATTTTGAAAGGAGTAAGGGAACTAAGTTATATGAAAGTAATGCACAAGACACTTGTTAAAGAGCATTTTTTTTCTGCAAGGGTTGGCATTGGTCCTACAATGATGTGGATTTTGAGCTTTCTACAGGTATAGGTTGAGATGGGTTGACAAGTTTTTCTTCTCAGAGTATATTATTCATAATGCCACCCTGTTAACTTGAGTGGGAGGCATCTTCTTAGTCATTTGGTGAATAAATCCTTCTTTCTCTGGGTTGGGATTCATCTATCAGAGTGCACATTTTCCTTATCTTGCAGGAATAGGGATGATATGCATGTTGAGGTTGCATTTAGGGCTGCTCTATATACTTTCTAGAACTCTTATCCTGAACACATTCCACATAGAATCCCACCTACTCAAGTACGTGTTATTAAGTCTACCACCATACTCGCTGGAAGAGAGAGATCAGGTTCAAGAATTGGGTTCTGCCACCAGACACACACATTCATGAGATGCACATGCAGGGGTCACAAGGATAGGAATCTCTCAGATAGCATGGTGGCAAAGGTGTTTGGTTCTGTCGTGTTGTTGCTGGCTAAATTCCTAACATTCAAGTCTTAATGCCATCTTGTCAAACGGAATTTACAGGATGTTTCAGCAGCAAAGCATCTGGTGTGGTGGAATAGTTTCATGGTCTAGTTTTAAAGTTGGCTTTTTTTTTCTTGGTTTTTCAAGGTAGGGTCTCATTCTCTAGGCCAGGCTGACCTGGAATTCACTATGTAGTCTCAGGGTGGCCTCAGACTCACAGTGATCCACCTACCTCTGCCTCCCGAGTGCTGGGATTAAAGGCGTGCGCCACCATGGCTGGCTTTTGAGATAGGGTCACATTCTGTAACCAAGGCTGGCTTTGAACCAACAATCTTCCTGTTTCAGCCTCTAAGGGCTAGAATTATAGGTGTGCTCCACCATGACTAGCTCTTTAAACTTTTTTTGTATTTTTGTATATGCATGTGTGGTATGCATGCATGTGTGCATGCATGTACATATGTGTATGTTGTAGGTGTGCATACACATGTGTGTTTGTGCATGTGGAGACCAGAGGTTGATGTTAAGTGCCTCCCTCTATCATTTTCCATGTTATTTATTGACTCAGAGTAGATAGTTAGCTTGCCCTGGGGATCTACCCCTCTCCACCTCTCACACACTGGGATTACAGGTGTGCACCACCATGTCTGCTATTTGCCTGGGTACTGGCATCTGAGCAGGCCCTAATGCTTTCCTGGCAAGTACCTTACCCATTCAGGCATCTTACCAGCCCCTCTAAAGTTTTTAATAAAGTCCTTTCCTGTTTCCACTAAGCTAGAGCGAACTATTATTTTTTATTAAGAGTAGTTATTGAAATATTCCATATTTTCTTTATTAACAGGTTGTTATTGTGGCTGTGGTTTGGGTTTTGAGACAAGTTCTCACTTTGTGGCTCGCCCTTGAATTCACTGCTGTCTCAGACCACATGGAAATCCTTTTACCTAAAGGCTAAGGCCTTTTAGGTGCTGGAATTATAGGCCTTCATCACCATGCCCTGCTTCATGATCTCTAATATAATAAGAAGGAAAGGAAAAGTGAGTTATTTTTTATTTGATCAGGGCAGCACTCTGTAGCCCATGCTAGCCTACAACTACCCACTATGGTAGCCGAGACTGGCCTCCAACTTGCTGCTTGAGCTTACAAAAATAAAATTACTATAAAATACTCATACACCCTTCTGTCACCCTTTCATTGTGCACATGAGATACAACAACATACAATTTGGGTATTGGACAATATTCCTTTTCTCCTTTAATAAGTGACATTTATTTAAATTTTTAAAGTTGAGCTAAGCAGTTGATTTAGTCAGCTTTCTGTCAGTATGACAAAATCCTTGACATGTACAATTGAGAGAGGGGAGGGTTTATTTTGACTTGTGATTTCAGCGGTTTCAATCCATGGTCAATTGGTCACATTGGTATGGGCTTCTTTTTTCAGTGTTCATGTTTGTATTCATGAACATAGTACAGAGGGTAGTTTATAGAATATAGCTAGCTGATAGCATTATAAAAAAATCAGCAACATCTTAGCAAAACAGTAATTTATGGCAATTCTCCAAAAACTAACATATATCCAAATTCAAAAGTAAAGATAAAAAATCACCAGCAGTTGCTGCTTTAGCACTTGCAGAACTGTTTTCAATAGAATTTCATGTTTGGAGCAGCAATTATTTTTCAGATGAGAAACCTAGCTGGCAGAGGTGTGTTTGTTCTGGGGGGGGGGTCACCTAGGTCAGAAAGCTGCTGGCAGTGACAAGCAGTGCATTTCCCCAGTCAGACAACCAAGTGAGGAGGGAGCTATTCTGAGAAGCTCCCAAGCAGAGACGCTTGTGCTCCTCCACTGAGAGCTGAGGAAGGAGCAGAACTTCTCTGTGATGAAGAGGGAATACTTTTGCTCCAGGGGAGTCAGAACCAGGGTGTCAGTGCAGCAGCTTGAATGTGGCTCTTTGCTGATGACAGAATTGTCTAAGTATCTTGATACATCGCTACACATGGCAACCCCTGATCCCCCTAGCATCACTGCTGTTGAACTTTTTCATTCAGTACTAGTATATTTCTCTTACCAGTACATAAAAGGCATCTTCCACACCTTGTCTGCTCTTGGCTAAGGTTTCAGTCGATGGAATTCCATAACTCTTGGCCAGGTCATGGGATTGCTTTGTTTTAACTGCCTTTGTTGGCCACTCCCATCTATTTCCTTCCAGCACCATAGGTACATTATTCAAGTCTTTTACTCACTTAATCTGATCCCTGTAGAGGTCAATATCTGCAAATCACTTGCTATTCTTTTTTTATTTTCTTTATTTCTTTGAGAAAGACATCGAGAGAAAGAGGCAGACAGAGAGAGTGAGAGAATGAGTATGGGCATACCAGGGCCGCCTCCTGCCACTGCAAACAAACTCCAGATACATATGCCACTTTTTGCATCTGAAATTTCAGTATGTGGGTACAGGAGAACTAAACCTGGGCCATCAGGCTTTACAAGCAAGTGCCTTTGACAACTGAGCCATCTTCTCAGCCCTGGTTTGCTATCTTGATGGAAAATATGAAGAAAGCTTTGCCTGTCCTCATGTACTCCTTTACTCTCATGGTACAGGACCCTCTTGTCTGGCTGTATCCAGTGCGTCCAACAGACAGATCTTTCTGTCAATTGCCACTTGTTTTCAGAGCGACCTCTACGGCAGCATCACATTTACCCACAAAATGGTTCTAGATTTGCTAGATTGTCAATGCACTTCCACCACCACCTGCTCCAACCAATACCAGTTAGTGCTTGGTTATTTCACATGAGAGAGAACCTCAGTGCCACTAACTTTTCTTTAAATGGATTTTGCTTCTCAACTGAGAAACTGTCTGAGACCCCAGGATTGGCACTTCCTATGCTATGGTCTTTTGTTGAGGATCAATATCATGATGGGAGCCCATGGTACCATAAAGCTGCTCTCATTTTATAGCATCAAGAAGCAAGGATGATGATGATGGATAGATAGATGACAGCTCAGTGACCTACTTCCTCCACCTAAGCTTTACCTCCTAATAGCCATTCAGCTATGAACACATCGATGAATTAACACATTCATAAGGTTTACACCCTATTTGAAATCTAGTCACCTCTCAAAAGTGTCACCATGGGTTGGAGAGATGGCTTAGCGGTTAAGGCGCCTGCCTGCTAAGCCTAAGAACCCGGTTCCAATCTCCAGGTCCCACGTTTAGCCAGATGCAAAGTGACGCAAGGGCGCAATGCCGCACTTGACCACAAGGGGCCGCACGCATCTGGATTTCGTTCACAGCAGCTGAGAGACTGCTGGCGCGCCCATCTCTATCTGTCTCTCTCTCCCTCTCTGTCTCTCTCCAAAAAAATAAATAAAACAATAAAAAAAATTTAAAAAAATTGTCACCAGGTAGGGACCAAGCCTTCTACACATGAGCCTTTAGGGACATCTTATATCCAAACTGAAGCAATGGTATGTTGAGGAAGCTCTTAAGGAATCATCCACCCTGTCTTTGTAGTCACCCTGAAACTTAGGGAGATGTTAGGATACTGTTACCCATAATCCATTTGCCATCATGTGTTTGGGGTAGTAGCTGTGCCCTGTCTTTAGGTCAGTCATGTGGTCCAAGCCTTTGCTTATCAGTGCAATCCTACTTGTTGGGCATAACTATGGAGCATAAATTTGGTTTAATGGAGGAAAAAATGTTCCAGATGATTCTTGGAAAGTTCTTCTAAGACAATTGCCAGAAACATTAGTCTCTCCTCATGTATATTGAGAACTAGTTCCCTCACAGGGTTGTTGGCTAATTGTGTTAGCTATAAGAGGCCATGACCAAGATGAACATGACCGTGAGAGACATGACAGGAAGCCAGAGGGAGACCAACTGGTTGGTCCTACCCTTGGGCAACCCACTCTGAAGTCCACCTAGATATATATGTTCTGCTAATGGAAAATAACTAAGTCTTTTTGTTTACCAATTAAAAAAATATTTTATTTGTATTTATTTAAGAGAAAGAGGGAGAGAGAGAGACAAAATGGGCATGTGAGAGCCTCCAGCCACTGCAAACAAACTCCAGACACATGTTCCACTTTGTGCATCTGACTGACATAGGTCCTGGGGAATCGAACCAAGGTTGTTTGGCTTTTCAGGCAGGCACCTTAACTGCCAAGCCATCTCTCCAGCCCCTTGTTTACCATTTTGTACTGTGTTCTCTGTTGCTTATAGTGAATGCATACTTATCACCAAATGGTGTTTTAAAGCAATGCTACTAAATATATGACTTGTCTGTATTCTACAAACTGTTAAGAAAGGGGATCCCATCAATTACATGGTGCAATGTTTTTGTTATTTAGAAGTTTTGCTTGATTTTGACTGCAAAACATCTTTCATACCCTTTTTTGGCTAATCTTTTGTTGTATCTGCATACACTTAGATTAAAAGGGAGAGTATCTCCCTTTTCCTTAAACTTTCTGGAGCTTCTTCACATCTCTGTTTGCCTCCTCAGGTATAACGGTCTGGCCCTTTCTGTCAGCTCTGTGTCCTGTAAGGTCACCCCTGTAGTGTGGGTCTCCCAAGGTTGGTGCCTGTTGGACAGTGATTGGCTCATCAAATGAAAAATTCCATCAGTAGGCTCGAGGCAATGTGGAAAGTGTGAAGGGGAGATATGTCTTTCAGCTGAGGTATAATGTCTTTGGTCATATCTGTGACTTTTGGGGACTATACCTTCTCCAGTTCTCTCTGAGTCCCTATTATGATTCCCTCCCTTTATTTCTTCAGTTCAAGAGTTAGTCCTTTCTTTCTGTTTGAACCACAATGGTGAATTCTGCTTCCTGACAATTCCTTGACTGGTAAAAATCCAATTCTTGGAGCTTGGAAGATAGTTCAGTTGGTAAGGTGCTTGCCATACAAGCAGGAAGACCTAAATTCATTTGCCAATATTGATGTAAAGTGCCAGCCTTGGTGGCACACATATATAATCTCAGCAGTGGGGAGGTAGATACAGGAGGATCTCTGGGTCTCATTGGCTCGCTGATCCAGTTTAATCTGTGAGCTCCAGGCCAATGAGAGGCTCTGTTTCAGAGGAGATGGATGGTGTTATACACATGAACACATACACATGTGCATATGAATATACATATGTTCATAAATATTTTTAAATACAATTCTTATAGAGAACTTTTCCCACTCATAATCTTTATACTCAAGGTCTCCCTGCTTGGCTAATCCCCACCATTAAGAACTCTGTGGGCTGGGGATATTAGTCAGTGTGACCTGCATTTGGATCCCCAGAGCTCATGTAGAGCCATGTAGAACTTGGGTGTTCCTCTTGATGGCTCACTATTACTGTCTATAATACTAAATCTCTTATGTGCTCAAACCCACCCATTCCATTTCTGATTTCTGTGCAGTTCTCCCCCATGAGGCTCTCCCTGGGAGATACTACCTTCCCAAAGTCTGCCTGCAGCCTCTCTGTTCTCCTCCAGTTCACACACACATCAGTGTCTCACTAAGCTCAGGGACCATCACATCATGCTCCGCTTCTCATACAGTAAATATTCCTTGCCCGAAGATCAAGAACTTCTATGATCTTATTTCCCTGGAAATACAAATTTTTGTTCTTAAAAAATCCACACTTTTTATTGTACTCCTGGTATGTACCTGCCAGTGTTTCAATTACTGTGGACATAAACATGAAATAGATATTGTCTAAGATTGGAGAAAGACAGGAAGTTAATGGTTGTACTGCAGTATGAATGTAGTGTAAACCTGTGTTTTGTTGATTACACTAGTCTGGACAGTAAAACTGGGTTACTTTAAAAGCAACAGATTATTTATTTATTTATTTATTTATTTTTAACCTTATTTGAGGAAGGCAGTATCTCCTGAGGCGTTTCTTTTGGCTTCAATTCCTGTTCTCGCATATATTTCCTATAAGACCTTGGGCTTCTTGCCTGAACTCACTATGCCTCAGTTTCTTCTTCTCCTTCTTCTTCTCCTTCTCTTCTTCTTCTTCTTCCCCTTCCCCTTCCCCCCCCTTCCCTTCCCCTTCCCCTTCCCCTTCCCCTTCCCCTTCCCCTTCCCCTTCCCCTTCCCCTTCCCCTTCCCCTTCCCCTTCCCCTTCTTCTTCTTCTTCTTCTTCTTCTTCTTCTTCTTCTTCTTCTTCTTCTTTTTTCTTTGAAGTAGGGTCTCACTCTAGCCCAAGTTGTCCTGGAATTCACTATGTAATCTCAGGGTGGCCTTGAACTCACAGAGACCCTCCTACCTCTGCTTCCCAAGTGCTGGGATTAAAGGTGTGCACCTCCACACTAGGCAGTTTCTTCAAAAAAATTTTTTTTGGAGAGGGGGGAGGAAGACAGAGATGGGTGTGCCAGCAGTCTCTCAGCTGCTGCAAACGATATCCAGATGCGTGCACCCCCTTGTGGTCAAATGCGGCATTGCGCCCTTGCGTCACTTTGCATCTGGCTAAACGTGGTACCTGGAGATTGGAACCTCTGGAGATTGGAACCAGTGTTCTTAGGCTTAGGAGGCAGGTGCCTTAACTGCTAAGCCATCTCTCCAGCCCAGTTTCTTCATTTTTTAAGTGGACGATAACAGTAAATTCCATTTCAAAGAGTTGTTACAAGAAATAACAATTTAAATAATTATGAAATTATTATATTATCACCTATAATATAGTATTGTTCATTATACACACACACACACACACACACATATATATGATAACTGCTCTCTCAACATTTATGTGTAGTAATTGCTCTCAACATAACTATTTCAGAGGCAATGGCAATTGCATTTTCTCCCCATATCAGGATTTTGATTTCCTCTTCTTCATGGGCAGCACACACTTCCTGTAATCTTTGGGATGCTTTGGTTCTTCCCTTCCTTCAGGTCTCTGGCTTTCCTCCACCCATCTTAGGAGAAGGGGTTTATTATAGAAATTCACACCATTTGCTGCTAGTCCCGGGAAGCTGTCTGATGGCCTCAGAGCAGGCAGCTGCTGCCTGCTTTACCCTCATTGGGCCCCGAGATCTCTGTGTTGTGGCCTTTCTCTATTTGCCTCTTCTCTTTCGTCTCTGCTCTATATCCTTTGGAGGGAAACCCACTGATTGCTCCAAAGATTAGCCTCTTCCCATCAGGCCGACTCTCATGTGTTGAGTCTCATTACACAGATCAGTAGTCAGCTCCTGTTACAGTTACCTTCTCCTTGCTGGGACACAACACCTGACCAAAAGCAGATAATGGGAAGAAAGGTTTTATTTTGACTTATAGTCTTGAGGGGAAGTTTCATGATGGCAGGAGAAAGCATGGCCTGAGCAAAGGCTGCACATCACTTCTGCATGGCAGGTGGAAAAGAGTAGTAGGCGAGTGAGCTGGATTCTAGCAAGGGGAGCTGGATATAACCCTCCTAAGCCCATGCCCAACAACACACCTCCTCCAGGAAGGCATCACTTCTCAAATTGCCATCAGCTGGGGACCAAGCATTCAAACACATGAGTTTATGGGGGACATCTGATTCAAACCACCTCAGCCCCTGAATAAGCTTCAAGGGTTGAGATCCCAAACCTGGTCCAGTCAAGAAGCAGGTCAGCTATTCTTCATTGACTCAGGAATGTTTGAACACAAGCCATGCATACAAACTGCTCATAGAGTCAATGAGTGTCAAACTAAGTGCTTAGAAACCTTTGTACAAATTGGCTGAAATGGCTGGATGCATAACCAGGGTCTTGTTTTGCAATCAAGATAGGGACCAGTGGGATGTTGTTGTGTATACTTATATGAATTCTATGTGTCATTCATGTGGCGGTTACAAGCAGAACCAAATTCCAATTCTGTAGTGGATTAGATATTAAATCATAGAGGCAGAAAATCGGTCCTTTGTCACCGATCCTATCAGATGTGTGGTTATAAGCATTCTTTTGCATGTGTATGTGCGTATGGTGTGCAGATGTACATGTGAGGATGCACATGTGTGAGGGGGTAAAAGCTGATGTTGTGTGCTTTCCTCAATCATGTTTCCCTTAATTCAGTGAGGCAGGGTCTCTCAGTTGAACGGACAGCTCCATGTCTAGCTAATAGCTTGCCCTGGGGATCCCCATCAGCGTTTTGGGATTCTGTGTGTTAGCACACTCATCCAGCATCAACATGGATGCTGGGGGTCTGAAATCTAACCGCACACTCATGCAGCAAGTGCCTTGTCCACGGAAACATTTCCCCAGCCCATTATAAGCATTTTTTTGACGTAGAGTTTCACTCTAGCTTTGGATGACCTGGAATTAGTCTCAGGGTGGCCTCGAACTCATGGTGATCCCTCTACCTCTGCCTCCCAAGTGCTGGGATTAAAGGCATGTGCCACCATGCCTGGCTCATTATAAGCATTTTTGAGTGAATTATAATAAGTATCCTCTCTGAATGAACAAACTAGTGAAAGCTATATTTTTTATGTGAATACAGACCTTGTGCACACATGGTTTAGCAAACAAACATGCTTGAAGGTTTCAACCCCAGTTCATCCACTGGCCAGATCTTCTATGCCAAGTCTAAACCACAAAACTGCCCACTATCTCCCACAACAGCTGTGTCCTTGCCTCCTGAATGCAGAGTCTGTGCTCCTGTCCACACACGCAGAATCAAGAATCTCTTCAGCAGGGCCAATGCCAGTCTGATTACCAGTTCGGGGCAGAATTTAAGATAATTTATTTCTAAAATCTGATAGAACAAGCAAATCCAGATATGCTTATGGTCATTACTTCAGTCATCCCCAAATGCAAGAGGTTCCATGATAGAGAAGCTTCTGAAGCAGTCTGAGTCTGGAAGAACACCTGATGAGCTTGCAGGGAAGGCGTGCTTAATTCTACCTGCCATCTGCAGTCCATATATCATGTGAACCGTGCCCCTCTGTCCACATGCCTTTGTGAGGTGACGCCTATAAAGAGTTTGGCTTTATATTTTTCACTTCCTTGAATCTGATTGGGTCTTTTAAAATTGTTTTGACTGATCTAGTGTGTCCAAGGTGGAGTTGTTTTAATTCTGGAGCCCAAACCTGTTGCCCTACTGAAACACTAAAGCCGCTGCGTAACCACGTGTAAGACGAGGGGTGAGGTGGAGAACTCAGAAGCTCAGGCGGTAACCAGTACTGTCTGACACAGGACTGAGCCTGTCTTGACCTTCTAGCTGCAGCTAAGCAGTCAGTGACGTTAGCCCCATGAATGACTATGACCAGCAGAAGAATGATTAACAACCAATTCAAGACAGTAGTAAAACCTTAATTTTTGAGATGACTTATAATACAGCAGTGGATAACCAAGATGCAATCCTACATGACTGTTCTCTGACAAGCCAAAACCTATAAGCATGGGATTTAGCAGGTTCAACATATATTTTATTACTTCTAGCCATGAGTTTTCTGAGGGCTCCTTGTATGATTCCTCTTGTGCATCTCAAAACAAATTCCAGTGCACCTTCCATATACCAGACGCTCAAAAATATGTACTTTAAAAGGATAGGATCTATTCAACATTTCATAATGAAAGGATCTCAGTAGTCTGGTCTTAGTAACCCATGCTGAGAAATGATGAGTCCATCAGAAATGCAAATGTAGAGAGCTGGCAATTTAAGGATTCTATCTTTGCTACTTCAGAGAAAAAAGGACAAGAGAATTGAAGACTGACATTTTCTATATCCACATGAAGCTTTGGAGAGCCCTCCTAATCTGCTCAATCTTTTCTAATATGATGGAATTTTTTGCATTCTACTTATCACACTAAAACTTCAATTAAGCAATTTGATATTAGTGTCTTATGCCTTAATGTGTCCTAATTATGTGTCATAAAATGGAACTAAGTGATTTCTAATATTGATCTGACCTTTGAGTGTCTAAGTTGACGTGGTTTTCCATTTGCAAACGTTTTTCTTATGAATGCCCTTTGTCTTGGGTTCCAAGCTCATATTTTATATACTTAGGGTTCTCTTTAAAAATTTAACCTATCCCAAAATAGCCCAAAGAGGAGTTTATGATTATATGAGTTTCTTAGTGAAATTAGATAAAATGCTAGCATAGTTAACTTAAATCTGTACCACTTTCCTTTTGGTATATTATTAAATTTAAACCACCTTCCTATTTTAGAAAAAAAGGACTATACATCATAATACCTGAAGACTCTAGAATCCTATACTTAATTACTCTCTATTGTTTTCAAGTTCAGTCAAGTGAATTGTATTTAAAACTTTTATATTAAGGCAATATATCTATATCTATATTGCAATATATCTGGATATCTATATAGCTATATTGTAATATATCTCTATACATATGTATATTGCAAAATATAATTCAAATAATCATTTTCTGGTAATGACCAATTGGATGATGAGGAAACAGAATCCCAAATTTGAGTCCAGCAAAGAAATACCAATTTGAAAGCCGGGCGCGGTGTGATGCCTTTAATCCCAGCATTTGGGAGGCAGACTACATAGTGAATGCCAGGTCAGCCTGGGCTAGAGTGAGACCCTACCTCGAAAACCCAATAATAGTAATAATAATGATAATAATAATAATAAAGAAATACCAGTTTGCTTCTATGTATGCAATGTATTTCCCTTTTACAATTTACTTTATAGTTAAATTCATTGGCTGATTACAGGTGAGAATAAAATTTGATGTTAGAATAAAAAAACTTTAATTATGGCTAATATTTTTAAAATTATTATTCCTTATTAAAACAACCAAGCTCTTTTTTAAAATAAATATATATTTTTTATTTATATTATTCTGATTTTACATTCATAGCATTGGTTCCATTGTCCTCCTCCCCTTCTTCCCACTTTCAAAGGGGCCCTCATCAATGGGGAATGTGGATCGTGCATTGTGAGTTTGCTCAAGAGTTCTGGTGGATAGGCCCCAGTCTCTGTGCATAATGCCCCAACTTGTGACTCTAACAATCTTTCCGCCCCCTCTTCCGTGAGTTTCCCTGAGCCACATTGGGGTCATTTTAGTTCTGCTTCCTTGATGAGGTTTTGGGAGCCTCTGTGTCTCTGGATATCTGGCTTAGTTGGAGTTGGATGTTCTCTGTGTTTATCTCCTTCAGCCTTTTTCTGGTGTTGTGATCGCCTTGAGCGCTGTATTCTTGCCCTTCCCCTGCGTTGTTCTATGGTTTCAGCTGGTGAGGTGTGGTTAGCTGATCCTCCCTTCAGGTTCATTGTCCACCTGAAAAGAGATAAGCAAATTCTCCAATGGAGAGAGAAGTTAGTACTAGATAGAAGGGATAACCATATATGTTTTGGAGGGAACTTTATATGCATTGGCTTTCTTCTAGCCCACATTTGGTGGCCTCTAGATCTTGGAGACTGAGCTCATTTTTTGTACATGGCTTTGACTTATTTCCCAGTTCCAGCAATGAGTTCCATTCCACTGACTGGATTTATTAGCCAAATCAAGAGCAGTTGGTAACCCACCATGGCTGTTTGCCACTACTGCACTTGTATGAGCATTACGTCAGATTGTTTCCTGCTGGGTATCTTAGACTGCAAGTTGTTTGGACCAATGTCAGACATTTTCCCCCAGTTGCTCGTGTAGCACCCTCTAGTACTAGACTAGCTAACTGTCTGGGGATTGACCTTCTTCCATATTCTGGCCAGGTCTCTCTCTATGTTTGGTCTCACACACGTATGCTGTCTTCGACAGTAGGGTCTTACCATTAACCTTTGGTGGGTCACCGAGTACTCTGACCAAAGTCTGTCTTTTTTGGGGAACCTTGTAGGTGTTTCAGATCAACAGCTCATTGTGGAAGTTAACCCCCTGCTGGCCCTGGGAGTTATAAGTCTGCACCTAGGAAGGTGAGGGAGGAAAAAGATATATAATGTAAAAGAGAAAGTGAGTATAGAGAGGAGAGGGAGAGAGAGAGAAAGAGAGAGAGAGAGGGAGGGAGGGAGGGAGGGAGGGAGGGAGAGAGAGAAGAGAAAGAGAAGCAGGACAAGATTACAGTTGGCCTTCATCATGTTCTCTCCAGGTTCCTGTGGTTCGAGTATTCCCTCTGTAGGCCTGCTGAAGGATCACTGTTTTAGCCTGTTGTTCAGAGTAAAGGGTTTTGTAGTATTTTTCCCTTTTGGGTCCCAATTTGTATCCCCCCCTTGTCCTCCCTCCCACCCTCTGAAACAACCAAGCTCTTGATTTATTCTCCTCTCTCTCCTCTCCTCTCCTTCCTTCCTTCCTTCCTTTTCCTTCCTTCCTTCCTTCCTGCCTGCCTGCCTGCCTGCTTCATTCATTCCTTTCTTCTGTCCTTCCTTGAGATTTGATCTCACTGTACAGTACAAACTGATCTGGAACTTGCTATGCAGTCCAGTCTGGCAATCCTTTTACTTAGGCCTAATGAGTCCTGAGATTATAATTGTAAGCTACCCAGCCCAGCTATTTCTTACTTCTTGAAATCCATTTTTTTTTTTTTAATTAAAATACTCACAGTTGACTTTCCTGGGTATTTGTGAAAGTTTTCATCAGTTAAGGCATAAATTATCTGAACTGAATAAAAATTAATAAATGAAAAACAATTGCCCCAAATTGCAATTCAGGACCATTTATAATCTTTTCTTCTCTCCATTGTGGTAATTCCTATCTCATGTTACTTTAACCCATTTTCAAATTAGTTATGACTAAATAACTGTTTGAGTGGAGAAGGGGAAGAGAAAATCAGAGTACAAAAAAATACAGTTTCAAATAGCCTCTAATGTCCAAACCACTGCTTAATAACAAAAGTATAACACTACACATTAAGATCCATATTATACATTAAAGTCAATACACAAAAATAGCTCATATAACTCATGTGCAAATTATCTAAAAGATTAAGATATTTCATTGCTCAACAAATATTTATTATCTACTCTGAGTTTGGGTACATGGACGATCCTTTAAGCTCCACAACATCAAAATGCCCAGAAACCACCCGTGGCTCTGTCAGACCCTCCAGTGCTTCTCAACAACCACCCACCTTGATTCTAATGTGCTCATAAAATGAGTTTCCCATGGATGCCCCTGGGAAAATTCCATGTTGCTGCTGCTGATGGTGCAGGAACCAGGGCTATGAGAAAGGGTGCTGGGTTCATTAATCTGTTGTTTCATTCGTGCAGTTGGAGCTTGCACAACTACCCATGACCTGTGACTAGGAATGAGTAAGGGGCCTATTTGGGTCAGATAACCCTGACATTTACCATTGATCATTTCCTTTTTGACATATTATCAGTGGAGGAAGTAGCATGGGCTCAAGTATCCAGGCTCCTTTGCTGGCTTCACATCACCAAACATTGAACACACTAGTCAACAGACACCTTTGAATCAATAAACACACAAGCATTAGGCATTGTGGAAACACACAGCAGGGTCTGTAACTCTGAAAGAAGATGATGTCTGAGCTTAAGCATGAGAAGCATGAGAAGATGCACTTTGGGCTTTGGGTATATGGGCAGGAGAATATTCTGAAGGAAATATTGGTGGACCAGAGTGATTTGAAGGACATGCAGTGGGTATCAGGGCAGAGTATGTGGCAAGGAGGTGTAAGAAATGCTAGAGCAGCAAAAGGGACCAGATCATACAGGGTCACAGCAGATTGCTGTGAATAGGTTGCAGTGGGATGACTTTGAAGAAATCTAAGGAGTGACAAGTTTTGCTTTCATGCCTCCTAGTTATGCATTTGAAACTATTGCCTATCTTTTATGGAGATTGGAGATCATATTGAATTTCCAGAAGAGTGCACAGCAGTCCTTCCTTCTCAAAGTCTTTGATTGAATCATATTTGCAATTAATGATTTTTTTTTCAAATAATCCTTAACATTCTGCCAGAAAAGATAATATATTTATAGGTGGTGGGAATTTGACATGCTCATCTTTGGTGAGCTACTGATCAGCCTACCACAGGCCATGAGTAAGCTAAATGTTTGGAGGTCTATTCTTTTAATATCTTTCTGAGATTGTGTGTGTGTGTTTAAGAAGGCTCATCACAGTGTTATTTAACTATCTAGGGACTATGCCTGTGTTTGACTTTGTTATTAGTATTAATAACTGTTCAGACAGAGTATTAACAATAAGTCTGAAAAGAAATGCAAATAATTGTTGTTTAGGAAAGATAACCTCAAAAGTTAGGATTTGTTACTCTTGTAGGACATTAACTACATTCCTCCTGTTAATCCAGCAAACTTATTTAGAATTATTCTTTAGTGTAATATATGTTCCTTTTCACTTTAATTATACTACTATTTTAGTGGTTTAACATACTAATGCATTGGATTAATTTTTTTTAATGTTTATTTATTTATTTGCAAGCAGAGAGAGAGAGATAGAAGAGAGGCAGACAGAGAGAGAATGGGCATGCCAAGGCATCTAGCCACTGCAAATGAACTCCAGATGAATGCGCCCCCTTGTGCATCTGGCTTATGTACGTCTTGGAGAATCGAACCGGGATCCTTTGGCTTAGCAGGCAAAGGCCTTAACCGCTAAGCCATTTCTCCAGCCCTGGATTAATTTTTTTACACATATTAATACACAGTATTTATATGTGATACATGGTCTTAACTTTTTGAAAATAGTCTTTGATAATGTATTTAACTAGCTAACTATATCAAGTGACCTCATTATATGGACATAGTAGATATTCAATATTCCTCCTAACTCCAAAAGTCTGTTATGGTTCTTATCTATGTACTCTACTCTCAAATGCAGGTTATACACTCATGGAAACAAAAATGAGGTGGAATTTTCAGTCTAACTTTTGAAGCAAAAGGGTGTCCATCCCAACTTGAATACTTTTGATTCTCTAAACTTCACCATTCTGCTAACTGATGTATGAAGTTGTTAGTAATAATAATTGATGAGTAGCTGGTATACATGACCATCAAATGAAGATAATATAAAAGAACCTTGAAGATAGAAAATCCTGGATGTTGGCATTTGATTTGACAAGCCACTGGAAGTAGAAATGGCTTCTCACAGGGACTGAAACTGGCTTGTAATGTGATAGGTCCAAAGCAGACAAATATTGAAAACTTGAGGAAAAACAGTGAACCTAGTTTAAAGATACAGGTTAGTCATTATTGATTACTTTTTAAAGATCATTGCAGTAAACATTAAAATATCATATGAACATGCTTTCAACAAACACAAACTATGTTATGTGTTCCCACAATTTAAAATGCTACATTTATAAAATCATAGGTATATGTCATGACTGCTATGATGGATTGAGTCAGGTGTCCCTCATAAACTCATATGTTCTGAAATTCTGATCCCCAGCTGATGGTAATTTGGGAAGTAGAGTTTTGCTGTTGGGGGTGTGTTGTTGGGGTGGACCTTGATAGTTTATTGGCTTACCTTGCCAGTGTTACTTTGGCACACTCTCCTACCACTGTTGTCCACCTGATATTGGCAAGGAGGTAATGTCCAGCTTCTGCTAGTGACAAATTTTCTCCTGTCATCATGGAGCTTCTCCTTGAGTCTATAATCCAAAATCAACCCTTTTCTTCCACAAGCTTCTTTTGGTCTGGTGTTTTTTTTTTTGTTTTTGTTTTTGTTTTTGTTTTTGTTTTTGTTTTTTTGTTTTTTTGTTTTAGCAATGAGAAGGTAATTGCAACAAGAAAATTGGTACCAGTGTAGTGGGGTTGTTGTGGCTAGAAACCTAATTATGTGGCTTTTTGCCTTTTTGGAACTGATTTGTGAAAGGAATGTGGAAGGATTTGAAATCTTGGTCTAAAAGAGAACTTACAGTGTTAAAGGCAAAATTTCATGGACAATTCTGGTCAGAGGTGAAAGACTTGAGTGCAGTAAGAGCTATGGACTGTCAGGTTTGGCAAGAGGCTCTAGCATGGCCATTCCCTCCATTTCATCCTCTCTCCCACTCTCTCTGCTAAAATTAAATTAAAATAAAAACAAAAGTTTGACTGAATGTATTGCATTTTAAATCATGAAATGTTGTGAGTTTATAGGGGCTGGGGTGAAATGCAGTAGTCTGAATAAGGTATCTCTCATAAACTCATGTGTTCTGAATGGTTGATCCCCAGATGATGGTAATTTGGGAGGTGGAGCTTTGCTAGAGGAGGTGTGCTCCTGGGAGTGGATCTTGATCATTTATTAGTCCTAGTTTGCCAGTGTTCATTTGGCACACTATCCTGTTATTGTCCACCTGATTTTGGCCAGGAGGTAATGTTCGGCCTCTGCTCATGCCACATTTTCTCCTGCCATCTTGGAGCTTCCCCTTAAGTTTGTCATCCAAAATAAACCCTTTCCTCCAATAAACTACTTTAACTCAGGTATTTTTTTGGTCAGGTGTTTTTGTACCAGCACCAAAAAAGAAATAGCAACAACTGTGGAGAAAGATATAAAAGAATATTGTGTTAAGGATTCTCTAGATAAACTTGCATCCTGTCAGCAACACAGATAAGTTGAACACATTTCTAAATCAACAGAATTAGCAATCAATTCTTAAGAAAGCACAGGAGCTAAATGTTTCTGTGTTATCATAGCTTGATATCATTTATCAGAGGATAATCATAATTAAGAACAACAACAAACTCTGGCTCATAAACACTGGAAAGCTATAAGGGTTGAAATCCTCTGTATAATGTAGTAAGAAACTTCTAGAAGGGATACTAATACCTGCTGAGGGAGAAAGGTGAGCAATAGAAGCAGGTATGAAAAGTAGAATAAGAAATATTGGGTGTTTCCTATTTCCCCTTATTTGCAGGTATACTGTGATTTTTTTTCTCACCTCGATTTTCATTCAAATCCTTCACTCATTTGAAGTTCATACTTTATATCTAACTTGCATTGTAAATATTTATTTTCTAATACTGCAACCCGATGTATATATTTATATATTTTTTTAAGTTCCTTATTAGTATTATTTTTTTATGCTTGCTTTTCTTTCAGTGCTTTGTTAGTTAGGTCACCATCATTTTGTTCATTGCACTTTGAAGACATGCACTCATAAACCCTAGGCACAAATGGAGAATGGTGTTGGAGGGTTCAAACTAAATAAATTACCTAGCAGTGTTTCAGAAGGAGAATCCTTTACTGACTCCCTGTTACTTTAAGGCAAGAGTCTAAGAGACTGCTGGTACTAACAGTAGGCAGAACAATCAAGGAAACACAGTGTATTTTTTTTTTTTTAAATGCCAGAGAAAGTGAAGTTTGGTAGAAATATTCGACATATTCCCTTGAGGTAATGGTAGAAGAGGACGATTTCTGATTGCTGAAGAATTTTAATTGGGCTGCTACAAATAGCTGTAGAGAGCATCAAACAATCTCCACGTAGAGGCTGAGTTAGGAAACTATGGCCCCTGGATGTGATCAAAGCCCCCTGGTTCTCCGGGGTGCCCCTCACATCAAGCCATCCCAGCTCTTTTGGATGCTGCTCAGTGTTTGGCAGGGCTGCTGAGCTGCGTTTCCTCCAGTGCTTAACCTCTTCTCCCCTCAGACACAAATGTCAATATTGGATTTGGTCTGGTTGAATGGCTGTGTCAGAGGGGAGATTAGTGACTGGCAGCTACAAAAGGGTTTTTCAATTGGCAAAAGTAAATTTCTCACAGATGAATCAAAACAGTTTGAGGTGGGAAAGAAGCAGGGGAAAACGCTTGCCAAATTTAGTCATGATGCCTCATTAAATGGATTTGAAGACTTCTGCATGGGCATTTTATGTAGAAGCTTCTGGATTCACCTGGCAGGAAGCTGGAACTGTTAGGAAATAATGTCTCCTGTAATGTCCTTAGTATATTTTCCCTTTTTATGGCATGAAGCCATCTGCAGCCTCACTTCAGATGTTTAGAGAGCATAGTTCATTGTAACAGTCCCTGGGACATTTTAAATAATAAATTGAAGTGGTGGAAGTTTTTTTAAACTAGCAGTCACATTCATGCCGTTTAAAATTGGTTGCACTCCACACTTTGCTTATTGTTTTGTTGCAAATGCTTTCCAGTAAAGAAGCATCCTTGTTTTGGCTGGTGGAGAAGAAGCAGAGATAGATAGTTCCTCCAGCAAATTGTCTTTCTTGAACAATTCACACTCAGACACAATGGCCAAAGTTGGTGTTTTTGTGATTACATTTATGTTTCTAACTTTAAAAAATATATTTTCATTTATTTATTTGAGAGAGGGAGGGAAGGAGAGAGAGACAGAGAGAATGGGCATTCCAGGGACTCCTGCCACTGCAAATGAGAGGCATGTTCCACTTTTCATATCTGCCTTTACATGGGGACTGGGGAATCAAACCCAGGCTGTCATGCTAAGCCATGTCTAAGCCATCTCTCCAGCCCTCTGTTCCTAACTTTTTGTTTGTTTTGTTTGAACCAGGGCATCATTGTAGCACAGGTGGGTCTAGAATGTGCTACGTAGCCTAAACTGTTCTCAAATTCACAATCCACCTGTCTTGTTTTCCTTGTTGCTGTTTTATAGGTGTGTTCCACCATTATAAACACTTGTATCTTTTCTTCTCCCAGGGATAGGGATCAAGCCTTGGGCCTTGTGAATGCTAGGTAAGTACTCTATTATTGAGTGACATTTCCAGCTCTGTTTCTAACAGTTGAATATTACTTACATACTTTCTTCAAAAAACTGAAGTTCTGTTTTAGAAGGAAAAGGGAAAAATAACATTTCTGGCATAGTTATTGATTTATTATTATAAACATCCCTAAACTAATCATTTCAAGATCAACAAAACACGTTAACAAGTACAAACTTGGAAATCTCAAAAAGAAAACTTGAAAGTTATGGAATTAGGGTGTAGGAAGTTCCAACTTGAGTCAACTCTGAAGATTGAGAGATGTTGACAAAATATTACCCTTCTGTTCTTCTCCATGTCCAGAGTGAGCACTCTGCCTCCAGGTGGCAAGGTTCCTCTTCTCCACATATCTTAGCAGTGAATCCTCAAAATCTTTTGAAAATATCACTTGCTGTGGAGTCTTGTACATTTTGGCTCAGTGACCGAACCTGTGTATAGCTGGTTCTGGCTCCTTGGAATTTCAATCCTGGAAAATAAACAGTACCTGGGAAGTTTCTACTTTATAGGACACATTACTCATAGGACTTATTAATTATATTACTTATAGGACTTCTAGCATTGGGTGTATAACTTAAGTGGTAAAGCCCTTGGCTAATGTGTGTTAAGGACTTGAGTTTAATTCCCAGCCTGGACTGGGTAGTATTATTCTAATAATAAAGAGTTATCAGGCCATATAAGTTTGGATTATATTTAGTCACCTGTAGCAAGATGCCTCCAATGCCAGTGTCTTAACCATGCAACGCCCAATCTCTTGGGAATTTGGCAGCAAAAGACTGTATGGTAGCTCTATATGTAATTAGGACCCTCATGGCATCTCTCTTGGCCCTTTGCCTCCTGTAGCCTGGCATCTAAGAAGCTCCAGAGTACTTGTGATTCTAAATGTCTTAAGTTGTTTATAGTCTTGTAAAAGACAGGCACATAGAAATTTAACTGTAACAAATAAGTAAAGTATCAATGTAAGGAAACAAATATAAGATGGATGTTTTCTTTCTAAGAGATTTAGGATGACTATAACAGGAAAAAAATGTTCATGTGATGGAGAGAAGAGTAGCAAATTCCGCCTCTCTGTCTTCCTTATTTATTTCTTATTGTTGACCAGCCAGCAAGACAGGCAGACCTACTGATTCTTTCCACCAAGTGTCCCATCAGTATTTCCTCTCTTTTATTTGCTTTATTTTCTCTTTTCCTTTCTTTTCTCTCTCCCTTCCTTCCTTCCTTCCTTCCTTCCTTCCTTCCCTCCCTCCCTCCCTCCCTCCCTCTTTCTTTCTTTCTTTCTTTCTTTCTTTCTTTCTTTCTTTCTTTCTTTCTTTCTTTCTTTCTTTCTTTCTTTTTTTTTTTGAGGTAGGGTTTCACTCTAGCCCAGGCTGACCTGGAATTCACTATGTAGTCGCAGGGTGGCCTCGAACTCTTCTTCTGAGTGCTGGCATTAAAGGCATGTGCCACCATGCCCAGCCTCCTTTGCTTTCTTCATGTCCCACAGCCCCTGCCCCAACCTTGATTTCTCTAAAAAGATGATAGAGTTTGAAATGGTGTTTTCCACCAATTCTCTTGAAATATTCCCATCTTGTCTCAATAAAACTGTTAACAATAAACAAAAAAAGAAGCAGAGGACATATCTCAGTTGATAAAATGTTTACCTTAAAAGCATGAAGACTTGAGTTCAATTCCCAACATCCATCTAATAAGCTGGGCATGGTGGTGTGCACTGTAACTCCAGCACTGGGAAAAAGGGATGTGAGGATCCCTGGGACTCAGTGACCAGCCAGTCTGTCCTAATTGGTGAATTCCAATCCAATGGGAGACTTTTTCTCTGAGGAACTATACCCAAGGCTGTCCTCATTCTTCCACATATATGTGCCCATGTTTGCATCTACACACACACACACACACACACACACACACACACACACATTTACTTTCACACACATGGGCACAGACACACACATTTATACATAAAAAAAACCTCAAAACAAAAAATTAACGCCTTAATATACATCACATTATATTCCCGCCTCTCCATCTCTTTCTCTAATATTTTGACATTTTTACCTCTCTTTTGAATAACTCCTTAAAAGGATTATATACTCTCTTAAGGTACAGGCTGCATGTTAAGGCTTGCGTATCACTACTATCAGGAGAGTGACTTTCAATGGTGATTGAGAGTTGTACAGAACATAAACACGTGACTGGGTGTATTAGTTTTCTCACTGCTGTGGCAAAGTACCTGAAAAATACAACTCAAGGAAGAAAGGGTCAACTTTGGCTCACAGTTTAAGAGTGTAGTCCATCGTGGTGTAAAAGACATGGTGGCAGTAGCTGGCCACATTGTATTTCCAGTCCGGAAACAGAGAGATGATTGTGGATGTTTGCCTCACTTCCTCCTTTTTATGTAGCTCAGGACCCCAGCCCAGGAGATGGTTCTGGACAGATTCAGAGTGGGCCTTCTATTCTCAGTTAACACTCTCTGGAAACATCTTTATAGAAATTCCCAGAACTTTGTCTTCAAGATGATTCTAGATCTAGTCAAATCAGCAATGAAGACTATTCATATTACATGGTCATGCTTGACTCTTACAGACAATAACATCATTGAAATTTGTCAAATGGTCCTAATTCATCTAAAACATTCCCACAGGACTCTCCTCATTTCCCTAAAGCCTCAAGATCATCCTTCAGGGAAAATGATGGAGTTCTAGTGCAGATTCACAGTTTTTAGTGCAAATCACTTCTCCAGAAACCTTTGGCTTTATATATATATTAGTCAATATAGACAGTGGTATGCAAGTGGGGAAGTTAGAACTGCTATCCCTGCATAAGTCCATATGCCTCAAAGATCTCCCCTTTGCTTCATGGAAACATAAGAGTAACTGAGCTGAGGGTGAATATGGAAGAAAAGTCACCTCTGAGAACTCATGACAAATCATGTAGATTTTGCTTTTGAATTTATAGCATGTGAAAGGTTTCCACAAGCAAGGTATAGACACTTTTGAAAATTTTGCAGATTAAAGTAAATTTGCTGTGGGGAAACATACCTTTAACTTGAGCCTCACAGGGTTCTATAGCAAATATTCTCTAATGATGATGGGAATATGTTTGTCTGGTTTCTGCTTTCATCACAGAATACCTGAGATTTGGTGATTTAAAAAGAACAAAATGCATTTATTATAATTCTAGAGGCTAGGAAGTCACTGAGAAGGGCCTTCTTTCTGTACTATAGCATGCTGGACCTATCACATGCAAGGAGAAAAAGGCCTGGTCAGATTCATCCTTCAACCCTTCCATAGTACCAGCTTCCATCCATTCATGAGGAACCTCATAATCTACCATATCATGGAATCTCAACATGAATTTGGGGGGAGATTTCAAGCCTTAGTAGGTTATAAGAAAAATTACAAGACATAAGTGAAAACAAGCTACCATGTCAATGTCATAATTAGTAGAAATAGATCTGAAGGGATTTAATATTGAATTAAAATACTAAAAGAATTAAATGTCAGAATAGAAAAATAAAAGAGGGAGAAATGAATTGAGTACAATGAACAATTCTATATAAAAGTTTTGGCACATTGAAAAATGAATCACGAATTTCTAAATGTGGAAAACATACTCTTTGATATTAAAAACAAAGTAATAAAAGTAAGTAGCAGTTCAGCCAGACCTAGAGCATAGATATGAAATATAAAAACTAACTTGAACAAAGAATGAAGAAATATATGATATTAATAGAAATTAAGAATAAGTTCTTCCAAATATCTAATAAAGCTCCAGAAAAGAAAGGCAGATACAGTATTTATACCTTAAAGTGCTACAAATTTTCTAGAATTGAAGGCATATGAATAACCAGATTCAGAAAACACAAGGAATCCCCAGAAGGAAGAGAAACACAAAATTTCCTCAAAATATATTTAGATTTTCTACTGTTGAGCAGTAGAGCATGAGAGATAATGAGCTATTAAAAGCAATAAGAAAGAAAAGAAATCCCCATAATTCCATAAGCAGACTTCTCTGCAGCAAAACTGAAACCATAACACAGAAGAATATTTTCAAAGTGCTATGATAAAATCATTCTTTAACTTGGACTATATTTGTTTTAAAAATTACTTAGAAATGTTCTTCAAAAACAGGGGTAATGTAAAGATATTGTTGGTAATGTAAAGATATTGAGTTTGCCATTAGAAAACCTCACTAAGGAAACTTCTTCAGGGCACTCTCTCAAGGAAGGGTCCTAAATGAAGGAGCTGTCTTGTAAGAAGAAATAATGTGCAAACTTAGGTTATCATTTTGAATCTAAACCTAAATTCACTACCTGCAATAGTGATACTGATTATAAGCTGGGAGCGCAAGGAAGCAAGATACTGAAAGCACTTGACAAAACATCTGTATGATAAGGTGCGAGGAATGGGTTTAGTGTATATTCGGGTGTTCCCTCTGCGGGCCTGCTGAAGGATCAATGTTTTAGCCTGTTGTTCAGAGTAAAGGGTTTTATAGTATCTTTTCCTTTTGGGTCCCAATTTGTATCCCCCCCCCTTGTCCTCCCTCCCACCCTAGCGTTACCTCCTACCCTTACCCTCCCTCCATCCCACCCTCCTCTTGTCTGGTCCTCATAGTGTTTATTAGGTTTGGCCGCATGTCACATGGATTCAGCAGATAAACGAGACCATGCAACGATTATCTTTTTGTGCTTGGGTGAGCTCACTGAGGATGATCTGTTCCATGTTTGACCATTGTTTTTCAAATTTCCTTGTTTCATCTTTCCTTACTGCTACGTAGAATACCATAGTATAGATATACCACATCTTTGTTATCCATTCATCTAGTGATGGACACCTGGGTGGATTCCAGCTTTTTGCTATTATGACTTGAGCAGCTATAAACATGGTTGAGCAAATGTCTCTGATCTGAGGCTTGGAGCCTTAAGGGTAAATGCCCAATAAGGGAATAACTGGATCCATTGATAGGTCTATGGTCATCCTTTGCAGAAGTCTCCATATAGCTGTCCATAATGGTTGAACCATTTTACATTCCCACCAGCAGTGAAAACTTGTTCCTATTTTTCCACAGCCTCGCCAGCATTTGTTTTCATTGTTTTATTTATTTATTTTTAATGTTAGCCATCCTTACTGGGGTAAGGTGGAATCTCATAGTTGTTTTAATTTGCATTTCCCTGATGATTAGGGATGTTGAACATTTTCTTAAATGTGTGTTTGCTATTTGTATTTCTTCCTCTGAGAACTCCCTGTGCAGTTCTCTGCCCCACTTTGTGAGTGGGTTGTTTGGTGATTTATTGTTTAGAGTTTGAGGTTTCTGATTGTTTAAGAGGATGTCAGAAGAACTGATTAATTTCAAAAGCTCCAAGTGAGCATGTTAAAGGTTTCCACAGAAAGAACACAAGTCAAGTGTGTCATTCACAAAGTAGAGGATAGGAAGACAGAAGGAATACCATGATCAATGTAAAGAAGTATAGAATAGTTCTGCTTTTAAAGGGACCTCCATACTATTTTCCATGATGCCTTTACTAAATTATATTTCCATCAACAGTTTGTAAGAGTTCCTGTCACATCCCCATCACCATTTGTTGTATCTGTTTGACATTGATGACATTTGATTTGACATTGACATTTGACATAATAGACATAGATAGAGAGACATTTCCAGAAGGTACAATGGAAGGATTTTTTTTTTTTTAGGAGGATTAGAACAGATTTGGAGCTTAATGCAGCAGTGTGGGGATAAGTGACTGCAAAGACCATCATGAGAGCCTTGCCCGTGTGATAGGAAGCAAGGGGCGTAGAGCACTGTGATGATGCTTTGGAGGAGAGTGGGCTGCTTGGTCCCATTCCTACATTCTGGAAATGTTACATGGGGAAGATGAGGACATCTCCACTGGATGGGCAGGGCCTGTATAGCGGCAGCGAGCATGGGGTTTGTCATCTCCCCTAAGAAGCTTTGCACGGCAGCATACATATTTGTGTGAGGATCACATGTGTCTGTGTATGCACATTTTATGTGTGTGTTGGCACATATGTATGCAGATGCATGTGCATTGTGTGCGTGAGGATGCCAGAGGTCAATGCTTGGTGCCTTATTTAATCACTCTACCTTATTTGTTAGAGACAGGGTCTCTCACTGAATCTGGGAACTCACCAATTTTGCTAGATTAGCTAGCCTGCAGGCTTTCAGAGACCTCTTGTATGTGCTCCTCCTGTGCTGGGATTACAGGCTGTCGAACCACACTTGGCTTTGATATGCATGCTGGGGATCTAAACTTGGGTCCTCCTGCCTGCCTCATGGCAAGTACATTAACCGCTGGGCTGTCTCTCTACCTCTATCATCTTATTTTTAATAACAAGAGAGACTATTTTAGAAGCCTAACAATATGGAGTTGGCAAAACAAAGAATGAAACATTAGTTGAGAATTCTGTGTACACGTAAACTACTAGAAGCTTATGTAATGATGTGAGAAAATTGCGATTTTTTTAACAAAAGAGCTTGAGTAGTATAGATGAAGAGTATAAAGATAAATGATTAGTAACATTCTGCTTCCTGGATTGGTCACTGGGTTTATGAATATACATCATATTAATAAAAATATAAATGACATAAGAGAAAACTGGCTGAATGAAGGATGAGTGTATTTGTAATCCAAGAATTATATTTAAATTGTATCTATATAAGGCTCAATTAAAGACATTTATAAAATAATATAAACAGCAGGGCCCTATTTTTTTTTTTTTTTTTTTTTTTTTTTGTTTAAAAGAATATAAAGCAGAAATTTCTTTTTCTCCATCTCCCAGGCTTTTGAGCACATTGATTATCCTCCATATTTTAGCTTACTTTGACTGAATTAATTATCTATTGCTGTGTAATGAATTACAGCATTGTTGCCAACAGCTTTGTTACTTAATATATATGTATTATCACAGAGTTTAAGTGGTCAGGAATCTGGGAGTAGCTTAGCTGGTGGCTCCAGCTTTAAAGTGGCTTTGGGGTTGTCTGTAAGAGGTGAAGCTATCCAGTGGCTTTGCTGGGCAGAAAGACCCACGTTCAGCTTCCTCATGTGGTGACTGGCAAGGAGCCTATGACCTCACCCAATGGCCCTCCTCACAGACTTATTTGGTTGTCCCCCCACAGAGTAGCAACCCAAGGAGGAAGCCCCAGTGCGGCCTGTGACCCAATTCGAGAAGTCACGTCTGCTTAACTTCATTCATTTGAAGTAAGTCACTGCATTCCCTGAAGGGAAGGATGCACATTCTGAAGTTGGAAGTTGGACAAGCAGACATGGAAGACATGAGGTCCAGGAATCATTAGCAGAGCAGTGACAGCCCTGTTATACTCCCGTCATTTAAAAACTCCTTAAAATATGAATTTATCTTTCTAGAAAGTGGAAGATCTCCAAATTGTAGTTCATGCCCCACTTCCCTCACTTCCACACTATATGTCCAGGTGCCTTTACATAATTCATGGATTTATCTATCATTTGTTCTAATTATATACAAACATCTACATAGAAGAGAATTCTGAAATTGGAAATAAAATCTAGAGTTTTTGCAAGTCAACCCTCTATCTGCACTCAACATTCTTTCAAAGCGTTTTGTTTTTGTTTTTTCAAGGTGGGGTCTCATTATAGTTCTGACCTGGAATTCACTATGTAGTCTCAGGTTGGCCTCAAACTCACAGCAATCCTCCTACCTTGGTCTCTGAATGCTGGGATTAAAGGAATGCACCACCACACCTGGAATCAAAGCATTTTTACTGGTGGTCTTTCAGAATCTGCCTGTCCTACAACTTAAAGTGGCTTACGACCTTACTACCATGTGAAAGTATTTAGTAAAAGCATTTGAGTTCAAGGATGAATATTTTTTAAATAATTTATTTTTTATTTATATTATTCTAATTTTACATTCATAGTGGTGACTCCATTATCCTCCTCCCTGTCCTCCCTCTTACAAAGGAACCCTCATCAATGGGGAATGTGGGTCATGCATTATGGGGGTAGTCAAGAGTTATGGGGCATAGGCCAAGTCTATGTGCATAAGGCCCCAACTTGTGGCTCTAACATTCTTTCCGCCCCTCTTCCGTGAATTTCCCTGAGCCACATTGGGCTCATTTTAGTTCTGCTTCAGTGATGAGGTTTTGGGAGCCTCTGTGTCACTGGATATCTGGCTTAGTAGGAGTTGAATGTTCTCTGTGTTTATTTCCTTCAGCCTTTTTCTGGTATCGTGATCCCCAAGAACGCTGTACTCTTGCCCTTCCCCCACATTACTCTATGGTTTCAGCTGGGGCCCTAGTGAGGTGTGATTTTTTTTTATTGCTGTTTTTGTGGCCCTGGGGTTGAACTCATGGTTTTGCCCATGCTGAGTAAGTGCTCTACCACTGAGCTATTACCTCTAACCTCGATTTTTTTTTTTTTTTGTCTTGGAACAGGATCTCATGGTCTTGAACTTCCAATCCTCATAGCTCAGCCTTCCTAGGAACTGTGATTATAGGTGTTTGCTACCAATTCTAGCTACCAGGATGATTCTTTATTTTAGAAATTAGACATACCAAAGAGAGTAAGCTTATGAAACAGTACACTATGGCAGCCTATAATATGACCCACAACTGTTCTCTATTCCTGTCATCAGATGAGATCACCCTTGTCACCTCTGGGTTGAGTTCATCTCTGATCCTAGCAGGAAATGATCATGAAGGACACATTCGTTCTCCTGGTTCCCCTGCCAGGCACTGGGTTTAGGGTAACAGTACATGCTCCTCTTGGTCATTTCTCTTTTCTTCAGCAGACAGAGAAAATAGGAAAAATTCTCTTTACTCAATGCTGGGCCTGATTCTTCAGCATATGAGTAAATGAGTCAGTACTATTTACCTAGTAGGTTTGTGAAGATTACTACGTGTTTGAAATTCAAGCCCAATTTTCCTGCAAATGTAGTATTCAGAGGCAAAGAAAGGGCTCAGCTGTCTGTACCAACATGTAGAAGTTAATAATAAATGGACAGAGACTTCTCAGTACATTTATTAACCAAGCTCTTGTAAGTCATAATTTTTCAATCATTTATTAAACTAATAGGATTGTTTTGGGAACATCAAAGGATTCTTTATTAAGTCAATAATCATGCTTATCCACTCAGTTATGGGGAAAGGCGAATCATCCACACAGCATTTACTCTGCCTCATCAGATTTCATTGCTTTCAAATGTCAACCGTTGATAATTTTTACCAAACAACCTGGGGGAAAAGTCCAAATTTCTACCAGGCTCCAGCCACCTTGTCAGTTCAGGAATAGAACTGCTGCTTTCTTTTTAGATTTCTATTTCTTTCCCTCTCAACTGGATATATTCCCCATGTGGCTTAAATGGTTCTCTTCCATACAGAGCTCAAGTGTGAGTTGTTGGCCATCTTAGCCAACTTACCCATCCATCTTGTATCCCTCCCTCCTGATTCATCTTATAACTGGTTATTATTTGGCCAGCCAGGTCAAAACTACTTTGTTGATTAGGCATAACTACATATATTTAGTACTAGACTTTCTACTTTTGCCCTCAACCATCCAACCAGTTAGGATGGGGTCAGAAAGAAAGTGCAATTGGAATGCTAAACCTGCTGTCTGCTAGACAGGACACACTCAGATGTTTGTTATCTTTATTTGGAATATCAGTGCTGTCCTGAAAAATTATTTTACAGATCAGAACTTTTCAAATAAGATGCAGTTTAGTTATATTTACAATGTTCCAGGGGGATTCCATATTCTACTTATTGATAAATAGTTATTGATCCCACTAAGGCTAATCACTGGGCATAGTGGACATTAGGAAAATTTATTGATTTACTCAATACATAGTTCCTGAGGACCAGCTATGAGCCAGACCCTGTTTGTGATGCTGAGAATTCAGAGATGATCACAAAACACTTGACACCTGATCTCAGGGAGCAGACATGATAGTGAGGGAACATGGTAATAAGCAAATAAAATGGCCATCAAATATTATCAAGAAAATTAAAATTTAATAGAATAATATGGGAGTGGCTATAACAGTAAGGAAACATATATTTAGATAATGGTCATGAAGGAGAGCAAACCTCTTCCGATGTTTATCATGAGTTGCATAGGATGTGTTTCTTTCCTCAGAAAGATTGACAGTCAAGAAAGATTCCAGGACTGAATTCAAGTTAATATATAACCCAATGCATGCATCAATGAATATATGTTAATTATGACAAAATATCCTATTATCAGTAGTACCAGCTCTGGGTGATTTTAGGGTTTTGGTGGCTTATTCAAAGGACTGGAAAAACACACACACACACACACACACACACACACACACACACACACCAAATAATGCAGAAAGAAACGTTATTGAGAGAAAAACAGGATGTGAAAATCCTGAAAAAATCTTTGCAAACTGAATTCAACAACACATCCAAAGCATCATTTACCTTTATCAATCAGGCTTCATCCCAGGGATGCAGGGATGGTTCAACATATAGAAATCAGTCAATGTAATACACCACATAAATAATTTTAAACACAAGAACCACATGATCATTTCAATAGATGCAGAGGAGGCCTTTGTCAAAATGCAACATCACTTCATGAATAAAATGCTGAGAGATTAGGCATGGAGGGTTTATATCTCAACATAATAAAGGCTATACACAAACCTAAAGTCCAAATCATATTTAATGGGGAAAGACTTAAGGACTTCACATTAAGATCAGGAACAAGACAGAAATGCCCTCAGTCACCACTGCTCTTCAACATAGTACTACCAGTCCTAGCCCTAGCAATAAGATAGGAGAAGGATATAAAGGGAATATAAATTGGAAAGGAAGTCACACTAGCCCTATTTGCAGGTAACATGATACATAAGAGACCTGAAAGACTCCACCATAAAGCTTACAAAGGTGATCAATTCTTTCAGAAATGTGGTAAGATACAAAATCAACATGCAAAAGTCAGTAGTCTTCCTATATGCAAAAGACAAATATACAGAGAAAGAAATCAGTAAGGCTGTTCCACACACACAAAAAAAACCTTCGAATAATACTAACCAAGGACGTGAAAGACCTACATGATGAAAACATAAAAACACTCAAGAAAGAAACTGAGGAGGGCATGAGAAGATGGAAAGACCTCTCATGCTCCTGAATAGGTAGAATTAGTGTTGTGAAAGTAGCAATTCTACCAAAAACAATATACAGATTTAAAGCAACACCAGTAAAAATTTCAGCATCATTCTTCACAGAGATAGAAAACATAATCTAAAAATTCATATGGAATGGCAGAAGGCAATATCCTCAGCAAAAGAACCACTTCTGGAAGTATCACTATCTAGTGCTATATTACAAAGCCATAGTAAATAAAAACAGCATGGTACTGACATAAAGATAGACATATGAACCAATGAAATAAAATTGAAGACACAGCTTTTAGTCCAAGTTGCTACAGCTACTTAATCTTTGACAAAGATGCCAACAATGTAGACTGGAGAAAAGACAGCCTCTTTAATAAATGGTGATGAACAAATTGAATAACCACATGTAGAAAAATGAAATTAGACCCACTTCTCTCACCATGAACAAAAATCAATTAAAGACCTTAATATAAGACCTGAAACTCTCAAACTACTGAATGAAAAAATAGGAGGAACTCTCCAACATAGAGGAGTGGGGAAACACTTTCTGAACAATACTCTAGTAGCCCAGGAAATTAAACAGTCACTCAACCAGTGGAAATCAACATGGAGACTCATGAAAAAGATGAAAATTAAGCTACCAGCTGACACAGCTATTCCTCTGTTGGGCATCTACCCTAAAGGCTCTACTCTTCACCGCAGAGATATTTGCTCAACCATGTTTATAGCTGCTCAATTTATAATAGCTAAGAACTAGAATCAACTCTGATGTGCATTGGTTCATGAATGGATAATAAGATGTGGTACATATATGTTATGGAATTCTCAGCATTGGAGTTCTAAAAGGGTATGGGGGCAGGGGAAGGAAATATCATGTATTTTTTGTATGTAAATATAGAAGTTGTTAATAAAAAAATTTTTAAAAACATTTGTAAGAAAACCAGTAGCACAGGTCAGTAAGCTAGAAGGGGGCTATAAGGGAGGGAAGAGAGGGGAGGACATAAAGGGGTTGGTATTATATATACATAAATAGATGAGCAGATTACTGGGGGTGGAATGGCTCAAGCAAGGTCATGGGAAAAGATTGAGTAAAGGAAGGCGGGGGGAGAGAGTGAATCAAAATTTAAGAAGGTATGAATAAGCCACATGGAATCCCACTTTTATGGATAGTGGAACACCCAGAAGCCATAGATTGTTACTAGAAACAATTCAGTGCCATGGATGGGATATCTCCAGTGGGTTGTAGGCCAGGGAGTTTCCTGATGCCCCCAAAACACTACAGACCATTGCCAAGTCTCTTGGTTTCCTACCAGGAACAGATGGTAAGACACTATTGCTGAAGACTGCACATGCTTGTGCTGCAAGGTCACTGAGAAATCAAGCTGGAGCTGAGTTGAAAACCTCCTTCCTGTAGACCAGTGACAGAAAGCTGGGAAAGATTTGTTGCATACAGCTCTATGGGAGAGAGAAGTCATCAGTGGAGTAAACAACAGTGGACAATGCATGCCTTAAGTTTGGCCAGCCAGGTCAAATGAGCCAATGGGTGCAATAAGTGGCATGTCTGTTATGGGAGAATCCAACTGCTCTGTAATTGGACTGGAGGTCTGCTCCATGGGACAGAATACATGCCTGGTACTAAAAAATCTATGATGGGTGAGGTCATGAGCCCTAGGGGTGTAATACTTGCTGGTGTCTGCTAAATGCATATATTATGCTCACCAAACTATCCAGTAAGCAAATTCTTTTATGTTCATATGCATATATTAACACTACTTTCACTTTTGGATTATAGAAACTTCTCTTTTCAGATGGCAGTGACTTTTGAGATGACTCAAAAGATACCATAGTGTTGAGAAGAAGTGACAGAGGAGTGCTCATCACTGAAACATCTCTATCACACCCTCCTAGTCTTAGGGTCTATTGTGGAAGAGGTGGCAGAAAGAATGTTAAGAGGCAAAGGAAGGGCATGTCTGCCTACAGTGCAATCTTCCAGACACAAAATGGCCTCTGGATATCCCTGACCTCACAATGCCTGGTACTAACTACAAAGGACCCTCATAATAGGAGGAAAAGATGAAGACATAAAAATAAAAGAGAGACTAATTGAGAGAGGGAGGGGATATGATGGAGAGTGGATTTATGTAGAGGAAAGTGGGGAGGGGAGGGAATTATCATGGTTTATTGTCTATAATTATGGAATTTATCAATAAAAAGTGATAAAATAAAATAAAATTTGTAGGAAAATGGACAGACTTGGAACAGATCACACTAAGCAAACTCACACAAGCACAGAAAGACAAATGCCGCACGTACTTCCTCATCTGAGGTTCCTGAACTGGAACAGCTTGAGTTTCAGCACACCTGACGAACAACTCCAGGGACAGATAAGAGGAATGGAAGGGTTTGGGAAATGGGGAATAGGAGGGATCCGGGAGATACACACCAAACCAAATCCAAAATGTATTGATACCAAAGAAACCTTCCTCCTGGATAGCAGTTTAAAAAACATAACCCTCAACAGTGAAAATAGTGGATGCTGAATATTCAAGCTTGGCCAGACAGGCCCAATGACTGAACAGGTGCAATAGTGGCGTGTCTACTCTTGGGGTAACCAACTGCTCCATAATTGGACAGTTTAACGGAGGGAATACATACCCGGTACTGAAAAACCTAAGTAAAAGTCTATGGTAGGTGAGGTCATGAGCCTTGGGGGGTATAAGCCTGCTCATGTCTGACTAAAGGTATATATTATTACCACCAAGCTGCCCTGGGGACACTACACTAAATGTTCATGTCCACATATTAACGCTATTCTCACTTCTGGCTAGAGCTTCTCTTTTCAGATGGTGATGACCACTGGGATGACACAAAAGGCAACATAGTGCTGAGAAGAAGGGATGGAGGAGTGCCTAGCACTGAAACACCTCTGTCACATCCTCCAGTGGCTCAGGGACCATTGCGGAAGAGGGGGCGGATAGAATGGAAGAGCCAAAGGAAGGATATGACCTCTTACGATGCAGCTGCCCAGACAGAAATTGGCCTCAATATCCATGATCTTGCAGTGCCTAGCAATACCTTTGCAAGACCCTCAAAATAGAAGAGAAAGATGATGTCATCAAATTAGGAGAGAGACTAATGGAGAAAGGGAGGGGATATGATGGAGACTGGAGTTCTAAAGTGGAATGGGGGAGGGGAGGGAAATATCAGGTGGGGTTTTTTTTGGTATGTAAGATTAAAAGTCAATAAAAATCTTAAAAAAAAAAAAAAACATAACCCTCACTAGATGCATGGGGGGGTCATCTGGTAAGAAGAGCCCTGAAGAGGGTGGGGTAAAGCCTAACCCTAAAACATTTGGCTCTGGCTTGCAACTCCTAGTGCCAGAAATTGTTTCAATCCATGTTGAACTTGACCTATGAGGTCCCTCAAACTAGACTGGCTTCTGTTAGAGCACTAGCTTGCCCCCTTGAGGTAAAAGGTAAGATACTGTTGCTGAAGACACCACATGCTGCTCATGCACAACACTGAGAGATCCAGCTGAATCTCAAAGGAAGCCAGTTTCCAGATGGTTGACCTATGTAGTACCAAAAAGCACTACATGAGCTGCTGGGGGAAAATGGGCGACAATGTCATGAGCAAGCAGGAGACACTGCTGTATGAAAACAACCAACCTGACAAGATGTACACACCTGTGCAATAGTGGCACACAGCCTAGGTGGGGTAATCAATGGCTCTTTTATTGGCTATGGTATCTGCTCAGTGGAAAGAAACCCATAACTAGAACTATGAACCAAGTAAGAACCGCTCCCCCATGGAGACCAAGATAATGGAATCCAATTAGAAGTTCCCACTAGGCTTTGTCCAAAAGTGAGGCTGCATTCATCAAAATTTCTCAAAATTAACAGTGCTTATCCCCTTACTCTTCACTGGAGAATCTGCTTTTCTTTTTCAGAAAGCAGCAAGAACTGAGGACAACCATAACCTACCAACAACACAAGAATAGATAGCTGACTCCCCGGCAGGAGATGAACCATCTCTCACACAGCAGCCAGAGCGCAGGTGGAATGGTAGAGGACCTGGCGAGTTGAGCAAGGGTGCTGCTTCCACAGCAAACCTGACGACCTTGGCCAGGGCAATGGAGACAAACACTGAGGATACACAAAATGCACAAAATCAGAAATTCAGAAGCTGCTGAGAACTCAACACGAAAGTAGAATTAAAGCACAACCATCAAAGTTCAGGAAAGTTTGTGGAAGAGGGGGAGAAAAGAATATAAGAGCCACAGGGTAGGAGGAATATCTAGAGACACAGCCCTCCCCCCATGGTGACAGACTGCTGCTCTCACTCACAACTCCATGGTGAACACCAGCAATCCCACTAAGGAGGGACCTCAGTGGAGTGGGGGCAGGAAGGAGCAAATGATGGTACCAACATGTGATGTATCCATATGAAGTTTCTACTTAATAATAATAATGATAATGATAATGATAATGATAATGATAATAAACCAGCCAAGTGATAGCATACTGTCAGCAGGGGCAATGGGCCACCTGAGTGGAAGAGTGCTCAGGGGCCCTGGTTGTTGCCTGGGTCTTCTTTTTAGGAGTCTGTGAGAAGGTGGAGGTTGGTTTCTAGGGGGTTTGGATCATCCTCTGGTTTGATTAACAGGTTTGGGTTGTATAACCTTTTTTTATTAAGCATGTCCCTTCCAATGACACATCTGATTTAATTATTTGTACACCCAGTTATGCATAGGCATAAGTTTCTCCCTAAAGCTCCACTTGGAGGACAGTTGTCTTATTGCACATGCACCCAGATCCAGGCCAGGCTTGATGGCACCTGCTGTTCCAATCCCAGATATAGCCAAGAATATATTTGAATAGAAACTGACCACAAAAGGGCAGTAACTAATGGTTCGCCGGGGTGGAGAAGCTTATCCCATTGTTTGGAGCAGGATGTAGGCTCAGCTCAATGCAGATGGGGTCCCAGGTTCCCACAGCTTCCTAGGTGCATTGCTTAGGACAACGGAGTGTTATTGTTCAACTGAGTGGAGTGCTGGGCAGCCAAGCTATTCCCTATGCTTGCCTGATCCAACCTCAGAACTCAAAGGATAAAATAGATGTCTCTGGATACATACTATATGCACTGATATAAAATGATTACATCAGCTACTAAAGGTAGTAGAAGAATGGACAAATGTTTTTGTAGAAGTCCAAATAATATATGTAAATACTGTCCTCACCAGAATGGAGACATTAATCCTTTTCTTTTTGAATGTGGTCTGGACTTGGGGCTTGATGCCAAAAAAGAGAGTATGCAAAAAATAGTCAGCAGCTTCACAGGGAGAAGCCCGGCGGCACTGCTCCTTACCCCAGCGGTGAGGCGTTACAGTATCAGAGACAAGTCGTGCTGGGAACCCTGTGTATGACGATTTCCTTCAGTGTTACCCATCCCCTACAACCCCAGTCTAATAATGAGAAAACTCTCAGAAAAACCCAAATCAAAAGGCGTTCTACAGAATGGTCAGCATGCTTCAGAACTGTCATGATTATGAAAAACAATGGAAGGCCATCACCCATTAGGAGAAACTAAGAAGACTCACTCACCAAATGTAATGTGAGACCTAGGCTGGGCCCTGTCACAGAACAGGGACAAGAAAATCTGCTGAGATCACATCAGGTCTGCAGCTTGGTTCCCTGGGACTTCTTGGTGCTCACAAGTGGCTTTGGTTTTGCAAGCTGTTCCTGTTAGGAAGCATGGAGGGAAGCGATGCGGTGACTCTCTGTGCTCTATTTCTTTCAAATAAAGCATTGAGAAATATTCACATCAAGCTAGGCTTGGTGGCACAGGTCCGCAGTACCAGCTTACATGGGAGGGTGAAGTAGGTTCAAAGCCTACTTGGACTACAGAGAATTCAAGACCAGCTTGGGCACTTTAAGCAAACCCTGTATTAAAGTAACAGGTAAATAAGGGCTGAGTGGGTAGTTTAGTAGGTACTTGCCTAACATGCACAAGGCTTTCTATTTAATTCTCAGTACAGCAACAAACAAATACATGTGTGTGCCTGTGTACACACACACACACATACACACACACACACACACACACACACACATACACACAGAAATAGTTGTAGGTTGTAGTTACCCTCTTGTTGCTAGGGCAAAATAATTGACCAAAAGCAGCTTACGGGAGGAAAGGTTTTATTCTGGTTTACAGTCTTGATGGGAATGTTCATCATGTCAGGAAAGCCTCACAGAATAGAAGCTGGGCATCACTTCATGCCACAGCAGCTGGAAGGGACAGCCAGAGTGAGTTAGCTCTGGCAAGGAGAAGCTGGCTATAATACCCCTAAGTCCACCCCCAGCAACACACCTCTTCCACCTTGGCTCTGCCTCCCAGCTTGCCATCAGCCGGGGACTAATCATTCAAAACCCGTAAGGCTCTGGGGGACATCTGATTCAAGCCACCACACACATACTCACAAAGAAACAACAGCGAAACAGAACCAACCAGCAAAAGAAAAACCCACTTCACATCAAAGTGATCCAAGTTTTCATCAGGGGAAGCTCATGAAAGAGGTAGCATTTGAGATTGGTGATTAAAACAAACAGAAATGAAACTGAACAAAACAAAACAAAAGTGCAGGTGAGAGGGTGTCTGAAGACCAGAGCAGGGTAGGCTAGAATGGGATAATCGGCTTAGCAGAGTGAAAACTGAAGAGAGTGTGGGACATAGCAAGCTTTCTATTTCTATTTTGTAAAATTTTATGCCAATTGGCTATAAATTCCTTCATACTTTCTCTACTTACTCACTTTTAATTACCTGTTCAATTTCCACACTATGCTATCTTTTCCTTACTAGACTGAGCTTCCTGAGGGAACAGTGAACCCTAATAATTGTGTAACATGGTGTCTTGTGCTGAATAAGATCAGAAGTTGTTGAATGAAGTAAATGGAAGGAGAAAGGTCCAAGCTAAGAATCAGGCCTTTAAAATGAATAAGAAGGTGTTATGAGATATGATTGAGCAGAGAGAAAGAGAGAAAGTGAGAGAGAGAGAGCTATAGAGACAGAGACAGAAATAAAGTGATTGGTGCAATTGCAGAAAAATTGTGACTTAATGCAATAGTGCTGGCTTGCCGTGAAGGAGAGGCTGAAATCTTATAGCACCAACTTGTATAGCCTTCTGTCTGAAGCATTATTCATTGTCCACTGGACATTGTTCTGGGCTAAGCCCAGTGAATGTGCGGGCAGAAGGCTAATGCAGCACAGGTCACCTGAAGGAAGCACAAAGCTGCTCATCTTGCATAGGTTGCTGACTCAGATGACTTTATTATCTGTATGAGTCATGCTAGATGCTATGATGAATAATAAAAATTTCACCTGTAAGTTGGGTAAAAATAATTTTTAGGCCCACCATGAATCATGGATGCGTGTGGGCCACGGTCTATTCTAGGAAACCATTCAGGAGCACTGGGGTTGGCCCTCTTCTACATCCCAGGATCTCCAAATGAAGGAGGACATGGTATGACATGTGTCATTTCTCCTTACCTTGTGGTGACCCAAAAGTAGCTATTTGGCCATGCCAGAACCCAAGAGGAACAAGAAATGAAGTACAGTGGCCTCTCCAGGGAAAAGCAGAGAAGACACATACCACTAAGTCCCGGCAGTTTGTCTTGCTTTCTTTGCTTTTCCTTATATGGATTGTTTACTTTTGAGTATATGGCATGCTTTCAATTGGACTAGAAGCTCCCTGAGAGCACGTGCTGGGTCTCATGCTATTTGTAGTGTGTGTGGGAGGGTGTGACCTGTGATATAAACATATGTGTGTCCCATGCATGTGCATGTGGAGGCCAGAGAAGAACATCCGGCATCCCTCCTTTATCACTCATCTGTGCATTTCTTTCCTTGATACAGGGTCTTTTCCTAACACCAGAGCTGCTGACCATCACAGAGCCCCAGAGATTCTCTGGTCTCTACCCCCTGAAGACTGGGGTTACACACATGTGTAGTCACACCCAGCTTTTTTTTTTTTTTTAATTAGTTATCTATATAATGTGCATAGAGCCATGATGGTACCATCGTCAGCCTTCTCCCTGCCCTCCCTCCTTGGTGATTGTGGGTCTTGCATTGTGGGGATAGCCATCTGTTATGGGGTGAGGCAATGTCTCTGTGCATAATGACCCAACTTATGGCTCTAACAATCTTTCTGCCCCCTCTTCCGTGAATTTTCCTAAGCCATATTGAGTTCGTTTAGGTCTATTTCAGTGATGAGGTCATGGGAGTCTCTGTGTCTCTGGATCTCTGGTTTGGTAGGAGTTGAGTGTTTTCTGTGTCTATCTCCTTCACCCCTGTGCTGATACCAGGTTCCCTGAGAAAGCAGCACTCTTGCTCATTTCCCCAATTATTCTATGGGTTCAGCTGGTGCCCTGGTGAGGTGCAATGGGCTGATTTTCTCCTCAGGTTCTGTGTTCATCTGAAAAAGAGAAGCAAATTTTCCAATGGAGAGTGAGGTCACTGCAAGATACATGGATAACCATTATTGTTTTAGAGAGAATTTAATGGGTGTAGGCCCTCTTGTATCCCACTATTGGTGGGAGCTTGATATTGGAGAGCGAACTCATTTCTGGATATGTTTCTGACTTGTTTTCCAGTTCCAGGTATGGGTTCCATTCCACTGAGTGGATTTGTTAGCCAAATCAAAAGCAGTTGGCAACCCACCATGGCTGTGTGCCACTATTGCATTTGTGGGACCATCACGTCAGGTTGATTGCTGCTGGGTTGTTTACACCATGAGTTGCTTAGACAAATGTTGGTCATTTTCCCCCAGTCATTCATGTAGCGCCTTCTGGCACTAGACAAGCTAACTGTCTGGGGACTGACTCTTACAGATTCCAGCCAGGTCTCTCCATGTTCATGTCCATGTGGGCTCTGGGGAATCAAATTTAGAGGTCTACATCCCCAAAAGCCCTCACATTTAAGCAGCAAATGCTCTTAAATACTGAGCCATCTCCACAGCCCCTTTCATAGTATTTTTTTTGAGAGAGACAGAGAGAGAAACAGAGAGAGACACAGAGAGTGAGGGAGAGGAAGACAGAGATGGACACACCAGCAGTCTTTCAGCTGCTGCGAATGAAATCCAGATGCGTGCATCCCTTGTGGTCAAGTGCAGCATTGCGCCCTTGCATCACTTTGCATCTGGCTAAACATGGGACCTGGAGATTGGAACCACTGGAGTTTGGAACCAGCATTCTTAGGCTTAGGAGGCAGGCGCCTTCACCCCTAAGCCAGCTCTCCAGCCCTCATACTATTTTTGATCCAGTGTTTGAAACTACATTCAAGACTAGGACTTACACAGTAGCCATGCTTCAGGGGGCTCCCGAGGTTCCTTCCCTCCAGGGCTCAGACCCTTGTGTGGTGTCTTCCCATGATGAATAGGCCTGACCTGGGTACGCAGTGGATCCCAAGGACAAAATAGAGTGTGACTTCTGAGGCTAGGCCATGAGAAACATTGTGCCTTCTTCCTCTTGCTCTCTTGAACCACAGGCTCAGGAGGAAGCCAGCTGCCACATCATGAGGCTGCACCAGCAGTCCTGTGGAGAAGACCATCTGGTAAGAGTTTGTGGCTTCCTGCCAAGAACTAGCACTAACTCACCAAGCCAGTGAATAAGCCACCTAGAAGTGAGTGTTCTCTCTCCCCCCACTTAAGAATTTGATGCCTGCTCTTTGGAATTGTCAAAGTGCTTGTAATACAAAATGCACATTCATCTACTCATTCATTCATCAGATATTTTCACTTATTTCTGGCAAGACATGGCTTCATAACCTCATACCACGTCACCTCGGTAAGGGATGGAAGTCTAAAATCTTCCTCCAGGCCAGCCTCTGTTTTTAGGTGGAGATGATCATTGCTGTGTCCAAGCTCTGAGGTTGTTTCCATCAGGAATACTAGCCAGGGAAATGGAAGAAGGTAGCACACTGGCGTGTAAGCTGTGCATTTTCCATCTTTGGTCCAAGTATTCTGACTCTTGTTTCTCAGGCCTATATGGTCTGTGAAAAACACTGGGATAATCATACCACTTGGCCTGGGGAAGGGTCCAGAGCTGCAGGTCTGACCAAGGGCACAAGGGGAAAGGTGGAGCAGCTGCTGTGTGGCCATAAGTCAGCCAATTCATCTGGCTTTCCTTATTGTCCTCCACGTGTCTTATCCTGTGCTGGGTTACTGAGTATCATAAGGTTTCTTGCTTTTGACAAAGACTCCACTTCTCAGCTTGAATCTCAAGTTTTGTGATTGGATTTTTTTTACAGAAACAGAGTGAAGGGCAACAATATTTGTTAAGTAACTGCTAGAAATTGAAAGAAGCATGAGATTCAGTTTACCCTATCAGGACTCATTTATATTCTCTGCAGGGTTTAGTAGCCCATGTTTGCAAAATGTATAAATTTTCAGGTACTTGCAAAATGCCAAGATCATAAATCTTTTTTAAAGCTTATTTATTTTCTCTAAAAAGAAAGTGGGTTTTCTCCCCCATGGAAAGTACAGCTAAAATGTGAAAGAATACATAAGACCCTTATGAAAGCTAATCATTGTTTTGCTGTTGTACAAGTAAGAAAACACATACAATTGGGATGATATAATTAATATAATAATATATACTATAATAGACACAATTTTGTTCTGATGTCTCAAGTTATCAGCAATCCTGTATTATTATGTACTCTATAACATCACTCAAGATGGTTGCTTATTTTATTATATCCATTTATTAACCTTTATTCATCCATTTATTTTCCAGGAAGGAAAGTGCTAAATTACTATAAATCATCAAATAAACAAAGCCAGTACTCTTAGATTGTGAAATTATTCATTATAGAATTTTAAAAAAATTTTGTGTATGGAGGTATGTGTGTGTGTGTGTGTGTGTGTATGCATGCATGCTCATGTATGTGTGACAGAGTGTGGGCATGGGTGTGCCATAGTGCATGTATGAAGATGAGGGGACAACCTTCCAGTCAGTCCTTGCTTTCCACCTCACTTGAGTAAGGGTTTCTCTCTCTTGATTTCACTCTGCTGTTGTTCTTTGTTGTGTTCACAGGAGAGCCTCCAGAACATTCTCTCTCTACCTCCTATTTGCTTTCAACATGTTGGGATTACAGAAACTTTCCTTGGTTTCTGCCTGGGGCTCAAACTCAGGTGCTCAGAACTGAGTAGCAAGCACTTGATCCACTGAGTCATCTTCCCAGCTCCACCTCTAGAATCTTAAATCTGCAGGTCTATCTTAGGTTGAATGGATGGTACAATTTTATTAAAAAAAAATTATGACGGGGGGGGTGGGCGGGAGAGAATTGGCCTGCTAGGATCTTTAGCTACTACAGTTGAACTCCACATGCATACACCACCTTGTGTGCATGCATGACCTTGTGCACATGTGTCCCTTTATGCATCTGGCTTACATAGGCTTTGGGGAGTCAAACTTGGGTCCTTAGGCTTCACAGGCAAGTGCCTTAACTGCTAAGCCATCTCTCCAGCCTCAAAATTTTATTTTATTTTTGTAGAAGAGGCAGATGAGACAGTTCCCTAATTGCCTAGGATTGCCTAGCCAGTCAATGACAGGACCAATTTTATGGCATGCTAAAATATCATGTTTTCAGCAATTATAGATATGCCAAGAGGCAAAAAAAAAAAGTCAAAAACTTTTAGATATTTGGCTTGATACTCATTCTTTGTAGTTATTGTCATATGTGTAGCTCAATCAGAAAGAAAAAAATGTTGGAGCTTTGCATGAGAATCCTGACCTGACTTCCTGGTGTGAAGGGTTTGAGTGCACATGTGCCCAGCTGAGAGTCCTCACTTGTTGGTGTGAAGGGTCTGAAGGTATTACCACTCCTATCTCGGAGTCTGCCTGAAACATGGGATCCATCTGTGCTTTGGCATGGCTGTGGCTTAAGCAAATGCAGCTGAAGCAAAGTCTACCTCCCTGCATCTCGGCTTCCATCTCATCTCAGTGAGCAAACTACATTTATGGGTATTTTCATGCTCCAACATTTTAGCTTCAAGCTGGGCATGTTATTCTCAATCTGAAACACAAAGGGTACCCAGTGTCCTGTGGGAGTGAGTTTGCAGAAGGCCTCTCAGACAAGAGTCCTTTCTAGCTGCTCAGCTATGGGGGTGACAGAGCATAATGTGCATTATGAAATACAGAGTGATTTACTTGAGTAAAATATTTCTATCACTTCCACAAAGTGTATCTTACTTTCCATATTTCCTTTCAGCAATGTAAGATTACCTGGACTTCCAGGCCTTGACTAGCAAGTGACTTGAATGCTTCCTGTGGAATGGTTTACATTGTTCAGCTCACCCTGATTCCTTCAGATTTGAGGGGAATTGCCTCTGGTCTTATAGTTTTGTAACTTACCCATATTCAACTAGATAGAACTTCATGAATCAGAACAGGGCATGCCTGCTTGAGGGACTTCTGAACTCTCCTGGGTTGCAACAGTAGCACTGCATATCCTGCCCTTTCTTTGCTACCTCTTGCGTCACTGGGCTTGGACTCCTTTTTAATGGTTCTTTGAAATATTGCCCTTGGAGACGTGGGAGATAGCTCAATCAGTAAGGTGTTTGACTTGCAAGCATGAGGACCTGAGTGTGATCCCCAGTATACATGTTATGGTGTTAGGTGTTCCCAAAAATTCAGGTGTTCTGAATGTTTGATCCCCAAGTGGTGGCAATTTGAGAATTGGAGCCTTGCTGGAGGAGTTGTATTGCTGGGGGCGTGCAGTGTTTAGCATGCTCTCTTGTTGCTGTTGCCCACCGAATGTTGGCCACGAGGTGGTGTCCAGCCTCTGCTCATGCCACATTTCCCCCGTCATCATGGAGCTTCCCCTCAAGCCTATAAAGTAAAATAAACCCTTTTCTCCCACCAGCTACTTTTGATCAGGTGCTTGGTTCCCACAACATGAAGGCAACTGCAACACACATAAATGTTTGATGTGGTTTTGTATACCTGTAATCCTAGCATTGTGAAGGCAGGGACAGGAGGATCCATAGAGTTCACTGGCCAGTCAGTTTAGAATAATCAGAGATCTCCAGGTCAACGAGAGAGGTGGACAGCATATTCAATAATGACAATCAATGTTGACCAATGACCTCCTCATGCATGCATCCGTATATGTCCCCCCCATAAGAACATGCATACACACATGCATGCACACTATACAAACATACACATACAAAAGAGAAATATTTTCCTTGGGCTAAAGAAAATGGTTCTAAGCACCAATGATATTCAGAAATAAAGTTATTTGGTACTTTGATAATGAACAAGCAACTATAATCTCTCTATTGCTAATTCATTGTTTGTTTCTGAGATTCCCTGCTATAGCCCCATAAAAAAATAAGGTGGGGATAGGCATGTACATCTGTAACCCCAGTTCTGTGAAACAGAGACCAGAGCATCACTGGGGTTGGCAAAAACCACAACTGCATTGAGAGGAGAGAAAGAGAAAGAGAGAGAGAGAGAGAGAGCATGCAAGCAGGGGGACTGACTCTGTCTCAAGGAAATACACAGATGGGTGATAGAGGCAGGACATCTGAAGTTCTTCTCTGGCCTCCACATACCTGCAAGCATATCCGCACATGCACCACCATACATATTACACATGCTACACATGCAAAAACAAATAGTTAAATAAAATTGGCATAGTAAAGATGGAGAGAAAGAAAAAATAGCCTTGCAGCTTAAACCCTAACAATTCACAATTTAAATCTTGAAACAATGAAAAAGGTGGCATTGAAGAATGAGTGGGGATTTCTGTGAACTGGGTAGTCTGTTCACCTCATATTCTGTGTTTATTGTTGGGCTCATGAGTTCATTATTTAAATATTTATGGTGTCCCTGATAGCTAATAGGAAATGGGCAACAGATCTTTCTCTGACAGGGAACAAGCTCCTGGTCAGGTGTTTTCTGCCAGCAATGCGAACCTGACTGCAACAGTAAAGTTGGTACTGAGAGTGGAGGTCATTTGCTGCTAGACACCTGACTGTGTGACTTTGGCCTTTTGGAGCTGATTTTCAAGAGGAATTTGGAAGGATTTGAAACCTTGGCCTGAAAGACACCTTGCAGTGCTGTAAGTACAGCTGGATGGACCATTCTGGTCAGAGTTTAAAGACCTGAATGCAATAAGAACTATGGACTGTGAAGTTTGGCTTATGAGGGTGAGAAAGAGCTTTGTAGGGACTGGGCTAGAAGCAGTTTGTGTGAGAGGCTTGCTGTTATAGCCTGTGGTGGTTTGATTCAGGCGTCCCCCATAAATTTGGGTGTTCTGAATGCTAGGTTCCCAGCTGATGGCAATTTGGGAATTAACACCTCCTGGAGGCAGAGTATTGTTGGAGGCGGGCTTATGGGTATTATAGCCAGCTTCCCCTTGCCAGTGTTTGGCGCACTCTCCGGTTGCTGTTGTCCACCTTATGTTGACCAGAGGGTGATGTCCAGCCTCTGCTCATGCCATCGTTTTTCTTGCCATCATGGAGCTTCCCCCTCGAGCCTGTAAGCCAAAATAAACCTCTTTTTATCCCACAAGCTGCTCTTAGTCGGGTGATTTCTGTCAGCAATGTGAACCTGACTGTAACAGTAAAGTGGTACCAAGGAGTGGGATTGCTGCTAGACACCTGACTGTGTGGCTTTGGCCTTTTGGAGCTGATTTTCAAGAGGAATGTGGAAGGACTTGAAATCTTGGCCTAAGAGATGCCTTGCAGTGCTGTAAGTATAGCTTGATGGACTATTCTGGTCAGAGCTGAAAGACCTGAATGCAGTAAGAACTATGGACTGTGAGGTTTGGCTTATGAGGGTGAGAAAGAGCTTTTCTTGGACTGGGTTAGCAGTTTGTGTGAGAAGCTTCCTGTCCTGAGAAGATGTGCAGGGTTGCTTTGCGTAAAAATGAACTGGTGTGAGCAGAGGGATATGGCACAGAAAAAATGAAATCTTTGAGTGAACTCTACCCGTTCAGCTGCAGTTGAGAGAATACAACCTTTGAGATTGGGCCAGCTGATCTGCAATGGGGCAACAGGAAGAATGTAGACTCTTTTGAAGGGGTCTGAATGCTGAAGGAGTGTCCTGTTCTTCAAAGTCTGATTTATTCCCCCCTGGATTAACAAATTGGCACTCTACCTGGTATTGTGGAGTATAACAAATGCAGGAAAGAGAGGGTCATTGAGTTTGCAATGCGGTCTTGTGTTTTGGAAATGGCCATGAGCAATGCGAAGCAGGTTTGCTGGTTGCCTGCATGGAGATCCCATGGGGCCATAAGGATGGACCGTGGGTTGCAGTGGAGACCCAGTGGAGATGCCAGGACCATGAGATGGCTGCCAAGGAGAGCTGCCGGCCCTGGATGAAGTTTTCCAGGACTGTGAGTAGCCTAGCTGGAGGGGTGGAATTGGAACTCCAGAGACTTGTTGCTGGTTAGAATTATCGGACTTGGAGATTTGTCACTGACTAGAGTTGTTGGACTTGGAATTACAGAGTATGATGTTTGCCCTGGTCGTTTTAAATCTTGTGTTGGTTGAATATTTATTTGCTTTGCCCAATGACATCTTTTGCAGTGTGAATGTTTATTCTGTGCCATTATGGGTTTTTTGGGGGGATTATTTCTGGTATTATGGCTCAGTTACAAGACCTTGGAGTATGGGGATTGTTTGAACATCATTAGGACTGATAAAAAAATGGGGGCTTTTAAAGTTGGATGAATGCATTGCATTTTACATCATGTATGGTTATCACTTATGGGGGTCAGGGGTGGAATGTGGTGGTTTGATTCAGGTGTCCCCCATAAATTTGGGTGTTCTGAATGCTAGGTTCCAAGCTGATGGCAATTTGGGAATTAACACCTCCTGGAGGCAGGGTATTGTTGGAGGCGGGCTTATGGGTTTTATAGCCAGCTTCCCCTTGCCAGTGTTTGGCACACTCTCCGGTTGCTGTTGTCCACCTTATGTTGATCAGAGGGTGATGTCCAGCCTCTGCTCATGCCATCGTTTTTCCTGTCATCATGGAGCTTCCCCCTTGAGCCTGTAAGCCAAAATAAACCTCTTTTTTCCCACAAGCTGCTCTTAGTCGGGTGATTTCTGTCAGCAATGCGATCTGACTGCAACATAGCCATATCCTGAGAACTTGTGCAGGGTTGCAGAAATGGACTGGTGTGAGCAGAGGGTTAAGGCACAGAAATGAAATCTTTGGGTCAAAATTTCTGTCCATTCAGCTGTAATTGTTTGAGTGATTATAACCATAAAGATTGGGCCAGCTGACCTGCATTTGGACAGCAGGAATAATGCAGACACTTCTGAAGGGGCCTGAATGCCGAAGGAGTGTCCTGCTCTTCAATGTCTGGTTTATTTGCCCCTGGATTTAACAAGCTGGTAGCCCACCTAGTATTATGTAGTATAACAAATACAGAAAAGATAGAGTCATTGAATTTGCAACAAGGTTTTGTATTTTGGAGATGGCCATGGGCAGTATGAAGCAGGCTTATTGAATTACCTGTATGGAGCCCAGTGAAGCCATTAGGATGAACTACGGGTTGCAGGGGAGACCCAATGAAGAGGCCACGATTGTGGGATGGCTGCCAAGGAAAGCTGCTGGCACTTGATGAAGTTTTCAGGGACTGTGAGTAGCCTAGCTGGAGAGGTGGAATTGGAACTCCAGAGCCTTGTCAGTGGTTAGAATTATCGGACTTGGAGATTGTCACTGACTGGAGTTGTTGGGCTTGGAGTTACAGTTTGGTATTTGTTCTGTCTCAATCTTGTATTGATTGAGAATTTCTTTGCTTTGCCCAGTGCCATCTTTTTCAGTGTTTATTCTATGCCATTATGGGTTTTGATATTACAGTGCAATTATAATATCTTGGATTGTGGGGATGTATTAACATAATTGGGATTGATTAAGGGACTTTAAAGTTTGACTGAGTGCATTGTATTTTATATCATATATGGTTATCAGTTTATAGGGGCCAGGGGTGGAACGTGGTGGTTTGACTCAGGTGACCCCCATAAACTTAGGTGTTCTGAGTTCTAGGTCCTCATCTGGTGACAAGTTGGGAATTGAAGCCTCCTGGAGGCAGTTTATTGTTGGGGGCAGGCTGATAGGTGTTATAGCCAGCTTCCTCTTGCCAGTGTTGGGCACACTCTCCTGTTTCTGTTGTCCATCTGATGTTGGTCAGGAAGTGATGGCCACCCTCTGCCCATGCTATTATTTTCCCTTGCTATTATATTGCTTTTCCATGAGTCTGTAAGCCTAAGTAAGCCCTTTATCTCACAAGCTGCTCTTGGTTGGGTGTTTTCTGCCAGCAATATGAACCTGACTGCAATAATGATCAATCTGATGTTGATTCTAAAATGTATGAATGTATCCCCAATTCTATTGAGGGCCCTCCTCAGTGGGGTTGTTGGTGTTCACTGCAGGGTCATGAATGCACCAATCAGTCTCTGTGGTGACAGAGCAGGTGAGTGGCTCTTGCAATCTTTCAGCCCCCCGCTTCTGCACTGTTCCCTGAGCCTTTGTGGGTATGTTATAAGTCTCTTTTACTGTTAAGCTGTTTGAATTCTCTTCATTTCTGCTATGATGAGTTTTGAATCTCCTCAGGGTCTATTGCCATCTCCCTGGAGAAGGCTGTCAGGCTGTAAGTGAGAAAGCACTTGCATTTAAATTGTTATTTCCTTTGTAACGTATTTTGGGTCCAGGCACATGTGATAGAGATGACTTGTGTCCTGCTAGGTGTTCAGCTTTCTTTTCTTATCATATTGGGGAATCTTGGTTCTTCCTGGTATTTTCTGCCATCTGTAATGAAAGCAGATTCTCCAAACAAGTGTGAGAGAAGAATGGATCAAAGTGGGTAACATAGTCATTTAAGAGGCTTTTTTGATGGGCTTACTCTCTCTTCTTAACCAAAGAACAGTAAGGGCTTCTCTCCAGAGTCTATAACCTTCCTATCCATAGGACTCTTAGTACTCAGAACAAGGTATGAATTCCCTCCCACGAAGTGAGCTGCACATCCAATCAGAAGACAGTTGATTACTCCCATATCCTACGTGGCATATTGCACAGATATGTGCATCTTGCCTGGCTGGTTGCTTTTGTAGCTGGCAGGATCCCCTGCTTGTGAGAGAGTCTCCATAGAATATAAACTGAGATGGAAAGACCTACATGAATGTGGGTGGCAACTTTCTATGAGCTGAGGTTCTAGACTGTATAAAATGGAGGAGCTGAGAACCAGCATTCATCTCTCGGCTTCCTGACTGCAGGTGCAGTGTGAGCAGGTGCCTCACACTCATGCTACCATGACGGACTGTCCTTGGACAGCTATGGTGAGGATGCTCATTACATCTCTGTGTAGAACTTTCATTCACAAGTCTCAAAGTGCTTTATAAGCATTAATGTGTGATATTTAACAGTGACAGTGAGGTAAGTCTCAGTGTATCCCTTTAGTATATTATGATAAAAGAAATGCTAAAGGTGATAAAACAAGTTGAGAATGGAAATAGAATCAGTACTTGGAAACTTCCATCCTGTAGATTTCAGTGCATCTGCCAGGGCCCATGGGTCTGTGAGTGAGTTCCTTTCTTTCAGAATTGAATCTTGGTCTGATGAAATATTTGAGGCAATCATGGAGAAATACAGTGCTTGACAGTGGCCCCAGCAGAGCTGCTCCAGCCAAGGGAGGGGTTTACTGTCTTTTGTCTTGCTTTAAAAGAACATTCCACAACAGTCTCTTCATCATTCTTTTCCCACAGCTATCTCGTGGGTTTGACATAGTATTTGTTATGTTGAGGACTTGTTCTGGTTTTAGCTGACTATGCTTCTAAATAACTGTAGAACTCCAAGTCTGCATGCCCCCACAACGTCAGTTTCTTATTCCATAAAATGAGCACAGTATATTATGTATCTATCTCTGTGCTTCCTTGGAGCCCAAAGAGCGCATGTCAACATGGGGAAATGTTTTGAGAGTATATTCAAGCAGTCTTTATCGGCAGGTAAGGTAAAGTTGCTAGAGAGAAGCTTCCCAATGGGAAGAGAGCCTTCATTGTTCTGTCATTAAAAACATAATAGGTTTCATGTGAGTTCTGCTTACTTCTGAGGCCCTGATAGTGGTAGTTGCAAGCATTTATTTTCTGTGGGCAGGCGAAAGGCAGCGGAACTGATCCCAGATGGTCTTGTTGGGAATTTCTGAAATCAGTACATTTTCTTGGGAAGGCACTTCTTCTACACCCATTTCTGTTTCTGCTTCTTTGGAACCTCTTTGTCTCTCCTGAGGAGTGTCAATTCACATCTTAATCATTTGGTGTGTAATCTCATTAGAGATAATCCCATTTGCCAAAGTGTCAGTGTCTTCCCTCGCTACAGAGGCAGGGATTCCTATCACTGGATTCAGAAATTCAATCCAGCCTGACTTATAAATAGAACGGTCATAGCTGAGCTCTTCTTTCTGACTTTCTGATGCTAGCATTGAAAGAGATGGAGGATTTTAAACCTGTCACACGAAATCTTGATTTCAGAAAGCAAAGATGTACTCTTTTTTTTTCTTTTCAGTTTCAGTGAAGGAACCTTTTTGTTCACTTACAAAAAATCAAAAATGACTTTAATAAATTAATCTGGTAATTATATCCTCTTATAATTGCCCTGTTTTTATTTGTGGGGTGAAGGTATTTATAATGAACAAACTAAAGACCTCTCTCCCCCTTGTTTTACTTTAAACACTTGCCTTCTAGTAGCTTTTGACAGTCAGTCTTGAATTAGAATTTAGTTGATTTAAGCAAGTACATTTAGGGTTGAGGGCTTGATCCAAGGAGGCTCAGGATAGATTGCACTACAAAATGTGAGCAGCATTGAGCTTTTGCAGGGAATTTCAACCCAGATGGCTTCCTTTTTGTCCTAATATACACTGCATTAAGTGTGCAAAGCAACTCCTATGTAAACCCCATCTCTCTCTGTCATTCCCCTCTCCTATATGCAACAAATTCAAACCTTATATTCTTAAAGTTGTGGTATGTATGGGGGTAGTGTTTTGGAGAACAGCAGTCATTCTCATTTGATGGCTTGAAAAAAGAAAAGATGTTGGTACCACTCACTGACTGGCTAATGAATAATCAGATTTCACAGCATGAGAGCTGGGGTGGTAATTTGGTTGCACGCCATGCTCCAAACCCATGGAATAGTGCTTCATTAATGTGAAGACCTGTATAATCAAACAATTAGCAGTCTCTCTGCAACGAAAGCAGCTTTTCATCAGCATATATACATCGTTGAAAGATGAGTCCCAAATCAGTGGATCTGACAGCAACCTGACTTATACTAACGCATAACAACTACAGCATGGAGGCAATGTTGGGGCCTTTGCCTTACTGTGAGCTGAGATCTAGCATTGCTGAATAATGCAAACATCTGTAGGACATATGGAATGAAGAGCATGCCTTCTAAATTTATTTATATAAACTACATTATAGCTTCCATGTTTTTCTCATTTTATACTTATTACAATCAAGAAGCTTAGAAAGGTACCATGAATTATCATGAGGAACTTTGATCCTTCTATCATTTTGCTTATTAATATCTATGATTTGTGTCATCTTCATTCTGATATAGCTGATTTGTCTCTTTGGAGACTTTTTGTCTGGTAACCATGGAGAAAAGGTGCTGTTTTATGAGAGGATTTCTCATTTACTTTCTTGACTAATTCACATCAAATGAGTGCCCAACAGGACTGCTCATAGGACCAAGAGAGAGAGAGAAGGGGAGAGAGAGAGAGAGAGATGTTGGGTTCCTGGTCTCCAACAGTTTTGCGTCTCTTTCTGTCCTTTCAAAAATACTTGATATATTGGGTTGCTTCCAGTATATTACTCATTGTGAAGGAGGTGGTAAGTGCTACGTCCATGCATTTTATAAAGGGAAAATGCAAACAACCCACAAACTTCTGTAAAAATGTGACTGTTTCATGATTCATTTGCCTCTTCTAAATCAGAGGCAGCAACATTTTTCTGCAAAAGGCCAAAAGGCCAGAAAGCTTGTATTCAGGCTTTGCAGGTCACTAGGAAAATCCAATATATTTTGCCAGTACTTATATAATGACTATTTGAAAACTGTTATTAGCCTGTGATCCTCACCAAAGCATGCCATGGACTGAGTTTGGTCAGTAAGCCATAGTTTGCTAATGCCTGGTTTAAATCACAGACTTTGAAAAATCTTACCTGAGACTGAGCATGTCAGTAGCCTCTGTATCTCAACTTTGTACATGGTTGCTGTTTATGGATAATGCAAGTTTTGAAAATAGTATGTTTTGTGCAATGGAAAATTAAAAACTGTACAGAAATGCTAGAACTGATTGTATCAAGAGCTAAAAAGTACAATATACCTGAAGTTCTTAGTGTTTCATTGAATATTTCAGTGGAACAAGATGTTACAATTATGCAGGTGTTTGTGTGGATAAAATTAAGTTTATCTGGTGGAGCATGGGCCAGCATGGGACAGGGTTTGGAGTCTAAACTTTGGATAAATATCATGGTTTCATACCAAGGAGACAGTTTCATATATGGTCATGGATATAAGCTGCTGTACTAAGTCAAGCCCTCCCATAAAAGCTGGGTGGACTGTTGATGAAAGTGCAGTTGAAATAAAGACAAGTGCCATCAACTTTGGAAGCAGTATGTCCTTTATGGCAGGAATCTAAGGTCAGATGCTAGGTAAAAACCAATCATTTGTAAACATAGTTACCAGCAAACTGGATTGGGGATTCTAAAGACAGCTCAGGTTCTAATATCACATGCTTTTCCTCAGTAAGTCAGGAAAATGTAAAGGTAGCAGTTCTAGGCTCCAGTGAGGTATACATAAGGGCTCTCATGAGATCTTTGTTGACAAAGTAAGACAATCTTTATTGGAAGTTGTATGTTAAAGTGGATTTCCTAGTAGAATGCCAGGCTCTAGTAGATGTTGGCTAGTGATTTGACATGGCTATGAGGAGAGATTTCTAGTGATTGCCTGCTTCAGTTTTGATGAGTCTTGTCTTTCAGGGTTAGTATGTTGGAAGTTCTGTTTTTAGTGTGGTCTATGAGACGTGGTAGGAATCTTTAAGAGGTGGGTCTAGTGGGAGGTCCTTGGGGACATTCACCTTGGAAAGGCTTGAGATACTTCTCTTAGAGCCTTTAACTAGTTCTTTTGAAGCAATCATTATGAAAAGAGCAAACCTGGTCTCACCCAGGTCTTTGGCTTACTATCTGAAGATTTGAGTTCTTTTATCCTCATGTGCTCTGACCATTATTACTTTATCTGGTTTTTTTTTTTTTCAAGGCAAGAGCAATATGTTGACTGTGTGTTGTGTGTGTGTGTGTGTGTGTGTGTGTGAGAGAGAGAGAGAGAGAGAGAGAGAGAGAGAGAGAGAATTGGTGCACTAGGACCTCCAGTCACTATAATCAAATGCATGTGTCACCTTGTGCGTCTGGCTTATACAGGATCTGAAGAGTAGAGCATGAGTCTTTAGATTTTGTAGGCAAGTGTCTTAACCACTAAGCCATCTCTCCAGCCCAAACCATTTTTCTTTATAAAGCAAGCTTGCCAGAGGTATTTTGCTATAGTAATGCAAAACAGGTTAATACACTACCACCGGCTATTGTTCTTTGCCTGCTGCTCTGTCGCACATTTTTTTAAAGAACTGCATAAGGACACAGAAGGCATTCTTGTCAAGTCTGCAGATGGTGGTAATCCTAGAAAGCTCACAAATTCAGTGAGTAACAGAGTTACAGAATCACCAAAATTTTTATAGCTTACTGTGAACAAAATACAATTTAACTGGGGCAAATGCACAACTTGTTATTTGAATTAAACAACAACAATAACAACTAATTATACAAATCCTGAATAGAAAAAAGCCCTTAACAAAAGCAAGGATGAAAGTCTGATTTTATTTTCAGTAGTTTCAACAAATCAAGGCTGTGGGTTACTTAACATTATCTGTGACTGGATCCATAACAAACTTGTATCCAGTGCCCAATGCTGCCCTGTTCCATTCCAAACACATTTAGGTGATGTGTTAAAAAGGAAACAGACCAAAGTATGTGTGATACATAATGGCTGCAAATTGAGGGTGTACAGTTTATTCATCTAATTGTTGAGTGAAGGATTGTGGAGGAAATGATGCCACTTTTCTCAACTCTGGCTTCACCATGGACTGATTCAATCAGGATTCTCAAAGATGGTGTTGGGGAGCGTGCAGTTCCAAAAATCTCTTCTGGTTATTCTGATAGAACGCAAGATTTGGGAGGCTATCAATGAAAGAAAAATAATTAAGCTAGCTGAAATAATAAGTTAATTTAAATCTGACTAATGGTTTATTTTCACTTTGCTACTTGTACTAGAATCTCAGCATTACACTGTGGTCTCTTTGTCTAGGGTCAAATGAACTTTGCTTACTAGTTGACTTAGGTTCTGCCCCTTCATCATTACTTTGAATCGATAATACAGATAGGAATTATTCTGGCTGGCTGATCAGGAAACAAAATGCCCAGACCTGGACCAAAAGCAGATATCACCCTCAAAGCCCTCCCACAGGGACCCAGTGATGCTACCTAGACAGTCTCTAAGGTCACACAACTTCCCCCATTCAGTGCCATCAGGGAAAACAAGGGTCACATGATCTTAAGGGCACATTCCACATTCTAACTATAACACTGAAACTGCCTGATTCGCCCACTTCAAGAGAAGATAAAGTCCAAGCACCTAGGCTTACATAAAAGATACCCTGATGCCAGATTCTAAATTGTTGTTTATTGATGCATTTAATAATAATTTGTCAATAATTAACTTTATGCAAGGTTTAAAGAAACAAAGATGAAAAAGCAATTTACTTCTCACTGCACTGACCCTATGTCCCTATTTTAATAATTTACCCAGCTAGCTTCTCATACCTCTCAATCTTTGAATATGAAACATCACCCAAGCATAATGCTTTCTGTCCATCCTAAATTCTTTCCTGATCTCAATAATGAGAAATAACTTAGTTCACTTTGAACCTCACATTGCAATTTATGTCAATTATTGCCATTTTAGTGGCTTGGATATTTACACATTGATTTTCTGTTAGAATTTAATCATCATTAAGGGGAGGAACCAGGCCTTATTCCTCTCCACTGCTTCTGCAATAGTGCCCAAAAGTAAAGATGTATTCACTAAGGTTTGAAGGAATCAAGAATGCTTCAATTGCATTAAAGGAGGCACTTTTGATTTATGACTCATGGCAACAATAAAAAGACAAAATTAAATGAAACTCATAAGCAGTTGAATAAACGAATGCCAGAATTCATGAGAACAACCACCATGTTTGCTAAGGCCACATCATATCTGAAAAATGCCCCTCTCCTCCTTCTCTCCTGAACACAGCCAGCTCTTTATGTTGCCAGGGATCAATTTCTAGAAAGGTTTACTTGAACCTTTGCTTGGCTTCTTTCTCCTGCACCTACGGGCTGGTCTGTGCATGAAGCCACATGTACAAGATTTTATGGGTTTCCCTCACCCCTAACCCCTCATTTCACAGCACCCTGAGGAGAAGCAAGGATATTTTCTCTCTTCCCCTAGCAATCCCAGTACCTTCACAACCATGTTACTTCTTGTGTCCATCAGGAAAAGAAGGTTGAATGCCAATGTCTATGGCATGCCTGGCCAGTATCCTCCCCTTTCATCTTTACAGACTTCTACCATCTCACCAAGGATCAAGAAAGAGGAAATGCAGACCATGTTTAAACATACTCAACTTCAGGGCTGGGGAAGTGGCTCAGAGGTCAAAAGTGCTTTCTGTACAAGCATAATAATCAGAGTTTAGATTCCCTAGAACCTGTATAAAGCCAGACACAAGTGGCACATGCATTTGTAGTTTCAATATGCCTATGGTGATAAGAGGCAAAGTCAGGGGAACTTGGAAACTCATAGGCCAGTGAGCCTGGCATTCATAGCAGTCAAACAATAAGTAGACCATGTCTCAAATAAGGTGTAAAGTGAAGAATAAAGTTGTCCTCTGACCTCCACATGTGCACATGGTACACATCATACACACACATATACAATATTTACACACAAAGCAATTTAAAGATGACTTAACTTCTGGGACTGGGGAGATGGCATAGCGGGTAAAATGCTTGCCATACATGACTGAGGATCTGAGTTTGGATCCCCAGTACTCATGTAAAATGCCTGGTATGGTGGCATGCACCTGTAATCCTAGCACTGCAGAGGCAGAGATGGGGAATCCTTGGGCTCACTGGATAGCTGGGCTCTAGCTTAGATGAGAGACCCTATTTCAAGGAATAAGGTAAAGAGTAGCTGATTACACCTCCTCACATCATCTTCTGGCTTCCACATGCATGCATACACACATGTGCCCACACACGTATGAATATACATATATGTATAGCACATAACACCAGACGCATTTACACATGTAAAAAAAAAAACCCTCAATTTTTGTGTGTTACAGAGAGGTGCCATAAAATGTCAGCAGAAACTGTACTGTTGGGCACTTTTTTCTTTTGCTATCTCATATAGAAAAGGCCTTTTCTCTTTCAATATCTTGTATAGAAGACACAGTTTAGAGCTTCTAAGAAATAGCTGATTTTTCAAAAACCAATTTCAAACAGGAGACACTAGAGTAAAGATAAACTGGCAAAGCCCACTATTTGGGAGGGTGGATGCCTCAGTGAAGATCTGATTCTTTAGGGCTCGGTTGATGGCTCAGTGGATAAAGCACTTGCCATGCAAAGGTGAGTACATGAGGTCAGAACACATATAGTGGCCATTCACAGTTCTAGTGTGCCCACTGTGAGAATGGTGGTGGAGACACAGAATCTACAGCAAGTTTGTGAGCCAGCCAGGGTTGAATGGGGGAACCTGAAGGACCAACACCTGAAGTTACCCTCTGACCCTCAGACATACATTGTGGCACTCACACATGTACACACACATGCGCGCGCATGATATTTAGTTCTTCAAATTTTCAAGGCCTCATAATCCTCTTAAAGAGTGTGGTGGACAGCCTCAGTTCACTGAGATGAACTTCAAAAGCAGGCACAGTTATGGAGGAAGGGATATTTATTGAAGCTTACAGATCCAAGGGAAGTTCCATAGTGGTAGAAGAAGCTGGCCCACTTTCATAGGCCTGAACAGAGAGAGAAAAGCCACAAGCCAAAACCCAGAAGCCACACCACAAACATACTCACTCCAGGAACTCCACGCAGAACCCAGGCACTCTGCATATCTTTATACTGGATTCCAAATCCACCACCACACCTTAAGGCTGGACCCTAAGATCCATCCAGTGACACCTCCTCCAGACAGGTGATGCAGATCTAAATTACAAAGTAATAAAACCCTAACTATATTGGGGGTCATTCATTTAAACTACCACAGAGAGTATCACTGGGTCTGGAAAAATGGCTTAGGTGTTAAAGGTGCTGGCTTGTGAAGCCTGGGTTTGATTCCCCAGTACCCACATAAAGCCAGATGCACAAAGTGGTGCATGCATCTGGAGTTTGTTTGCAGTAACAAGAGGCCCTGTCATGCCCATACTCTCCTCGCCTCTCCTCTCCTCTCCTCTCCTCTCCTCTCCTCTCCTCTCCTCTCCTCTCCTCTCCTCTCCTCTCCTCTCCTCTCTCCTCTCTCTTTCTCCCTTTCTCTTTCTCTCTCTCTCATGCTTACTCTTTGTCTACCTCTTTCTCTGTGTCTCAAATAAATAAAAATATTTTTTAAAAAGAGTATCACTGTAGGTGAGGCACCTTGGACAATTACAGCTCTGAAGATACCTTTGTGAGTATACTATTGTCATTAGACACCCGACCTAGCTTTCCATGCTTATGATAGAAATCAACACTACAGAGCAGGGAAGAACAGACACCCAAACCTACTGACCACCAAGAATAAAGGATACAGTGACAACAGCTCCATCCCCACCTTTTTGAACACCGAGGATTGAACTCGGGACTTTGTACATAGTAGACAAGCTGTCTAGCACTGAGCTACACTCCAGTTCCACAGCTCCTCTTTTGAGAGTCATTCATAAAGATTAGGTTTGATTTATTTTTTAGAAGCAACTTCTAGTATTTATTTTTTAATACAGTACTTCTAGAAATTATTCAGAGAAAAATTTAAAGATTAGAAGATTTATTCATTTATTTAATACTTGTCAAGTTTAAAATATACCACAGCTCTCTAAACTGCATGCTATTCTGTGGACATACCCATAAATATAATTCCACATTGCATGAATATTTCACTACATGAAAACAACACGTATAGATAATTTGGCATCTCACCGGAAGATGCATCATTATTCATTTGTGAGGATAAATCTGAAATCTAGGGACAAAAAAAAGCTAGTCTTCTCTCATTGACCCCAGCATTGTCCTTGATAGTTCTCCACCCTGGAAAACTAGTAAATGCATTCTTTTATTGTTTTTCCTTGGTATTTTATAACCAAAAGAATTTCTTCTTTTTGTAAGAAACTTAGATTTAGTATGTCATCGCCATGAGCTAAGCCACATTTGAATCTAGAAAACGCATTAGGCATTATCCTTCTCTTTTCACATATATTTGAAGTAAATTACATCAAATTGTATTTGAAATACCAAACTGGCATTAATGGAAGCTTTTTTTGCTCCAGGCACCATTTTAAAATAGATGAGCATAAAAATGCAGACTGCATCATTAAGTTTATATGAAACTAGTGAGAATAAAAATCACCATGTAAGTTCTAATAAGATGTGTTTTTCATTCCAGTTTAATAACCCAAGACTATATTCATCTTCCAGTATAATAAATATACAGAGAGGAATGTATTCTTTTGTGGGCTTAACATGTTGAGGTTCCCTCCCCCAACCCCCAAGAAGATAGAGTTTTCTGGGAAGGCTGGTGAAGAAAATTCTTTAATATGGCAGTGCAGAGTATTATTATCATAAATAATTAATGTGCACAGCAGAAGAAAGCCGAGCTTCATTAATAATTCTTAGTTTTAGTTGGCATAAGCTAGAGGTGCTGTCTCTTCTTTCATCCTATCTATGTCAATTTTCCTGATTTTAATTTAATAGATGTTAAAAATTTTAAAGGTATGGTACATGATACAGTCGGGTTTTGTTTTTGACTGAATAACATCCTGCTGCTAATTCTTACTGGCAAAGATATTTTTAGAAAGGAAGGAGGGGGACAGCTGTGAGGAGGCAAGGTGAGTAGGTCCCAATGTTAGCATCCTTGATTTCCATCCCCTCTGGGTCCAAGGGCCTTTCGTTAGAGCCTCAGTTCCATATTTAAAACTTTGCTGTGGATTTGAGCTCATCAAACCCACCTGCTTATTTTTCTAATTCAGGGCTGATTCATCTTATATCCCGAAAACACGAGTTTTCCCTGACACAACCAGGCACTTGTGACCAAATTCATCACATGAAAATCCACGCCTTTGCTAACAGGCATCTGTAAAGTATCCCACCTCTGAGCAGGAAGGCAGCAAAGCATTGTGATGAGCAGGATGAAGGAAACACAGCCTGCCCCTGAGACAGGAGGGTCGCACCTCAAGAGGATGATCAAGGAGCAGGCACATCCTTCCAATATAGAAGATTGGGGTGCAACCTGAAACACTGGGCAGCAATCATCTAACATTATTTTGGTGGTTGCAATTGGGGGTGGATAAAGCCAGGAAGAAGGGATCATTTTAACCTTTTCAGGAAAAAAAATAATTCTGGTATGAGACAACTTGAATCTTGAGTCTTCACATTTCTGTAGCGCTTCCTACTGACCACTGTGGCTAAGATTCTTGCTTGCAGCCACCCACCTCCTGGTAGCTATCAAGTAGCTTCCCATATAGTTCAGCTAAGGTGAGGATAGAAACCCAAGCACTGCTGATCATATGATCTGAGCTACTTCTGCAGTCTCCAGTATCTGTTTCTCAGGAAAATTCACGTGCTCAGTTTAATCCCTGGCTATACAGTGTCCATCCTCGAAGTCAAGCCAGATGGGCCCTGCAATCTCCGAGCATCCTACAGATCCCCACAACCACACCTGGCATTCAGCAGCCCCTGAGCCTTGGGGACAGGAATTGCATTTTCTCTTTCATTCACAGGTAGAAGACTTGGGACTTTCTGCAGGTTCTTTGCTATTTACTGAGAAGATTAATTGACAAAAGACTGCAGTTACTGCACATTTGCTAGATCCTAAACTTGTTTAATTACATCTAGGAATGCCCATAGAAGACCCTCTGTGAGCAAGTTAACTTACTAAAAGTAAAATTTCTTTGGGCAGAATTTCAGTTTGATAAGAAGTTTTTATGTCTGTTTACATAACTAAGATTTGTCAAATTTAGAGTAGAGATCACATTTATTTAGAGATCTATATCCATGTCTATATTTATTATTCTATCTCCATATGTGATATACACAAATGAATATACATCTATAATCTGTGAGAATAATTTTGGCATCATTGATCATTAATTTACTATTAATTCATAATGATTGAAATCATAAGTGTTTAAACTTGTATGTCCATTTCTTTCATCAAGCAATATTTACCACAAGTTGGTGTGGTCTCAGAGATGTAAATTTATTCTATCATTAGTAGGAGATAAGAACATAAGGAAAAGTTAATCTGGTGCCAAAAATTCAAATTTTGTTTGAATTTCTAATTTGCCTTCTTCCCATTCTGCTAGCTTCTGATATCCTGCTTCTACATCAGGCTCAATAACCTTTGTGCACATCTCAAACCTAGGCAGGAGGATTTCATGCCCCTGCTGCCTAGCAGCCAGAAGTGGAGCCCTGGCAGAGAGCACCTAGCCTGTTTGGGGCCAGCGTCTTCTGCTGCTCTTCTAAACATTGCTGATCTCTTTAACCGGGGCTCTGACTCTTGCCAGTGGTCCTTCTGGTTTATGCAGGTGTTCATGGACTAAACGTGCTCTGACTTCTTTGCACCCTCTAACTTTTCGCCTCACCCGTATTCCTAGGCCTCTATATCACTTCTTTTGAAGGGCTGAAGGGCTTACTGGAGACTTGCTTTGTAGCTTACCAGGGTAACTGAGCTGGGATGTGTGTTCTTTGACAGGAAGAGGTAATTCCTGTCTCCTTTAGGACCTAGAGCACAGTTGGCCTTCAGTAGTAATATGCTTATATGAGGATTAATTACTGAATAAAGATTTGCTGTGGAGGATGCCCCATCATGTTAGGTAAGCTGATGTCCTACTCCCATCTTTACGTCACTCACTTAGTGCCATCGGTGGAATCAAGGCCACAGTCAAAGTCCTGTTTTATACTCAGAGACATCTCATCTCTCTTGTTCAGTTCCACAGAGAGTTAGTTATATGACCTTGCTTGAGTAATATCTTTGCATTTTTCATAGCAAAGATCCCAATGACACAAACACACCTGTGTTTTAATTGTATGTTTATAACTATAAAAAGCATTTGTTTAACAATCCAACATCAATATTTGGTAAAAGAGAAAAGTGATATAAGAGGTGAAAGTTACGAACCATATTGTCTCATAGAAAACACATAGAAACTAAGCTAGAAGTATGACTAGGGTCAACCTTACCCCAGTGTTCTCTGGCCCAACCTCCATCTTTACATTGTGGGTATTTAAATACTCATAGTAAACCTGCCTTTGGGAGTCACGGGGTTGACATGAGAATACTCCTGATCTTATATACATTGAAGTATATATATATATATATATATATATATATATATATATATATATATGACTAAATTTCAAGCCAAATTAGGGAGAAAGAATACTACTGAAGGGTATTCTGAGTGGAGAAATTTGGTTAAAGTCAGCATAGCTTTTGTCTAGCTCTGTTTGTGAATGACATCTAATACTCAGTAAAAGCTTCATTTAATAGAGAGTTTTTATCTAACGATGCAGAACTAGATACCTAAATTGCCAGAGTTCACTTTTTTTTTTTTTTTTTGAGATGAGGTTTTATGTATCCCAGGCTGACCTTGAACTTACTATGTAGCTGGGAATGACCTTGAAATTCTGATCCTCCTGCCTCAACCTCCTAAGTGCTAGGATTATAGGCATGCACCATCAGGCCTGGCTTATGTAATTCTGGGGATGGAAGCACTATACCAACTGAACCATATTTCCAGTCCCAGAGTTCAAATCTTGACTATGCCTTTTACTGACAGTGTGATTCTGGGAAATTTACCCAATCTTTGTGTTTCCCTATTACCTCATCTGTACAATAGGAATACTTTTAGTGATGTGATGAGAACTAAAAATAAAGAAATGCAGACTAATTAAGATAGTTCATAGCAGTTAGCAGAAACTCAATAACCAAGTATTAACATTTCAACCTTACTTTTGGCATGTGTGTGCATAGTACATGTGCTATGAGATTGGTGTGTGTGAAGCAGGAAAGCACAGGGAATAGTTTAACCACCAGGACGATGCTTGGCTTTTGCGGTAAACATTCCCTTCTCCTACATGTGTACCTACTAGTCTGTTGGGAACTTGGAACACCCACAGGTACTAAGCTGCACGTATACTCTAAACGAGTAGTTTTCTCCTTCCACCTTAGTAATCATTCTTCATGATTGGAATATATCCTAGATAGATATGGGATCAGAACAGCAGGGCCATCCACCCTGGGCTGGTTTTGAGTGTATACGCAGAAGAACAGACTGTGTCCTCAAACTGATCTATTTTTAAAAATATATTTTTATTTATTTATTTATTTGCAAGCAGAGAGAGAAGAGAGACAGACATAGAGAATGGTGTGCCAGGGTCTCTAGCCACTGCAAATGCACTCCAGGTGCATGCCCCACTTGGTGCATTTGGCTTTATGCTGGTGCTAGGGAATTGAACCTGGGTTGTTATGCTTTGTAGGCAAGCACCTTAACCATTTATCAATCTCTACAGCCCCTCTAACTGAACAAACATGAGTAAATCCCTAGTTACTATTTTAGGCCAGTGTATAACTGGCTGTACATATGATTAAAATCAAATCAGTCATGGGAAAGAATATTGACTGTAGAGAAAACCTTATGTAACTGAAACTTGTCAAACCAGAGGAGCACTCAAACTATGGACCTAGCAACACTTCCTTCTCTATGAGTCCTATAAAGGGAAGTCCCAGACAACTTTCTGGAGCCCTTAAGTACTCCAGCGGCTCATTGCCCCTTTGGCAATGTACTCAAACCTTTGCTCTTAGTAACGATTTTGCTGCTTGCTTGTACACACCTTTCTTCAATTCTTTGAGTAAGACACAAAAAACAAGGAAACACTCAGTTATACATCCAGCTAGCTAGATAGATGAGGACATTGGTAACATGTATGTGTGTGGTAGTTTGAATAGATGGCCCCCAATATATTCAGTGTTTTATTAGTTTGCTGTTTGCATCTGCAGCCACCTTGCTGAAGGCAATGTCACTGGGCAGATCTTAAGGTGTGGTGGTGGGTTTAGGATTTCATTCTAAAGATATGCAAAGTGTGCCTAGTTGGAGTTCCTGGGGTGTGCTATGCTGTGTGGCTTTTGGCTGTGCCTTTCTCTCTGCCTGGTCCTTTAAGAGCAGGCCAGCTTCTTCTGCTTTTATGGAACTTCCCCTGGATCTGTAAGCTTCAATAAATCCCTTCCTCCATAACTATGCCTGCTCTGGAAGTTGATCTCAGTGAACCTGAAGTTGTCTGCTACAATGTGTATAATGTAAACACATGTAAATGCAAATCCATCACATCCTGTTCACAAGTGTGCAGAGGCTAGGTGAGAATGTTCTATCACTCTTCCATGTTGTTTCTTGAGATGGAGCTTCCCTCTGAACCCAGAGATGCCATTTTCAGTCATCTTGACTGAGTAGTGAGCCCCAGTGATTCTTTCTACTTCACAGGATGGGTGTTACAGGCATGCAAGACCCTGACCAGTTTTTAAAAAATTTTTTAAAATAATATTTTACTTATGGGAGGGAGAAAGAGAGAGAGAATGAGAGAGAGAGAGAGAGAGAGAGAGAGAGAGACAGACAGAGAATGGGTGCCCCAGGACCTCTAGCCACTGTAAACAAACCAGACGCATGTGCCACCTTGTGCATTTGGCTTATGTGGGTACTGGGCAATTGAACCTGGGTCTTTGGGCTTCTCAGGCAAGCACCTTAACCACTAAGCCATGTCTCCAACCCCCTGATCTATTTTTTAATGTGGGTTCCAGGGAACGAACTCCGATGGTCTCAGGCCCTCATGCTTGCACTCTTACCCCATGATCCCATCCCCTAATCACACTTTTTACAGGAATTTAAATGTAACAAATTTTCTATTTAACACTATTTAATCTTTCATAGATCATGGATACAGAGGTGTGCAATACTTTGGAGCCATCACTGTAAATCTGATCACTAGAGAGTTGTCAATTTAACCTGGACATCACTGTCAAGTGTGAACCAGGCCTGTATATCTCTGCTTTCTCAGTGGTGGCCTGACTCACGCAAGATAAAACAGTACCCAGACATCAATGGGACAATTTATGACAAGTCTTAATTTATTGTCACAATGAAGACTACATTTACATTGCTCTATTTATTCTCGTATTCAGGAAACCAAGTTAACATTTCTGGGCTGGTTTATGAATCCAGGGACTTGCATCATCTCTTGAGTATTTCTAAGGAGCAATGTCACTACAGAACAGTCTGAAAACAGTGTTCATAGCACAATTCCACCATTGTGAAGAGTTTTGTCTTGCACTAGCAAATAAGAAATAAGAATGACTTTCTCTCCCCTACGTGGCTCCTGGAACCCTAAGACCCAAGTCCTCAGGTCTTGCGTGTGAAATATCACTTCAAATGCCACCCTGAAGATGTCCTTGCAAGTATGGTGCATGACACTTGTGCACTGACTAAGTTTACATTTCCAGTGATGTCTCCCAAAGCCCTTCAATTTCCAGGATTAAAATGCCCTAGAATCACACTTTGCAGTTCTACAAGGAGAGTTTCATCTCCTAAAAAGGAACCACTTTATGATTTTCCTGTGTCTTGGTAACAATTTTGGTTGCCATCTGGGCTCTGTACCCATAGCCTGTTGTTGATTATCATCATCATCAACTATCATTTTGATGGTAAAATCATAAGTACCATTGACTAGATTATTTCTGACAATAAAATGTCAGATAGAATAGTTTTATCCTATCTTTTAATATAATAAAATAAAATCCTCTAAGCCAGACCAGAAAATAAGTTTCCAAAGAAACAGGTCCAGGCAAGTAGAAAAGGAATAGCATGCTGTACTTATTTCTCTCTCTCTTAAAAATTTTTTTTTTTCAATACAGGGTCTTATGTATCCTGGGCTACTTTAAACTTACTATGTACTTAGGGCTGGACTTGAACTCTTGATCCTTCTACCCTCAAAGTGTTGAGACTAGAGGGGTGCACCACCATCCCCCAATCACAATCATAGGTCATTCTTTGTGTGTGTGTGTGTGTGTGTGTGTGTGTGTGTGCATATGTGGACACATGTGTATGGGCCAGTTCATACCACAGCACACGTGTGAAGGTCTGAGGACAGTCTGGGGTTGTTCCTTCTACTTTTGCTTGAGACAAGGTTTCTCTTACTGTTTTGCCACTGCATGTGAGCCAGTCTAGCTGGCCTGTGAGCATTTTTATTCCCCTAGACCCACTTCCTCCCATTGCTGTTGGAATTACAGACATGTGCTATACTTTGTGTTCAGCTTTACATGGTTTTTGAGAACTGAAATCCAGGCAACAGGCTTGCAAGCAAGTACCTTTAACCACTGAGCAATCTCCCTAGCTGCTTGCAGGTCATTCTTAAAGTAACTTGGGGTCTGTTTTTCATTCCATTTGCGTCCATTCTGTCTGACAAAGGAACATCAGAAGCACCATCTCCCCATTTTACAAAATATGCCTTACTCCAGAAAATTTGTTCCAGAAAGATTGTAGCTAAAATGGGGTTTAAACAAAATTTATGTTGTAAAGGGTTTCATTTTTGATTAAAACATATCACACTTGAGAAATGATTGAACAACTGGTTGGAAGTCACAAAAATATTAACTCTAATGAGCTCATTTAAATAGAAACAGACGTGCCACCCCGCTGGTTGTCAAAACTTTTCAAAGACGGTTTCTCTCGAGTAAGCAGGGTCCTGCAGACGGTGTCCATCTGTCTTCCCGAGACAGCATTTGACGTGCTCAAGGAGGAAGTGGCCCCATGGAAGCACATTTGGAAGTATTGATCTCTTGGTGGCTTGGAGATCTCAGTGGGAAAGCAGAACAGCAATGGGCTCAGGGAGGACTCACCAGTGCCAAGAATTTTTTTTTTTTTTTAATTTGGATTCATAGGTGGCTGGAATGAAAAATAAATCATGCTAAATAAGAGATAAAATGTTTTGCCCTCCTTTGAATCAAAAAATGGGAATTCTGTCTTTCCCTAAGGTCTTCTCATACCACAGTAACCTCTGTTCCTAATTCCTGAATTCCTGGTGTCAGTTTCCAAGGAATCACTTTCATTCATTAGGATTCTAATACATGGAGTCTGTGTTTTTGCTTAAGTTTTATCATTAGTGAATTAGAGACTGCAAACTAGCTCTTAGAGTAACTTTAAAATGTTGACTGGTACTATGGACGTTATTATACTTGTGTTTCCTTAGAAGTAGACCATCAATTTCCAGGAAAAAGTGAAGCTTGGGTATTGAATTATTTACTTTTTCCTGCTTTAACATGGAAGGACTTAAGACCTTTACTGAGATCTTACAGTGAAATATTGAACTTCACATTCATTTTCTTTGGGAAAAAATTTTTCTTAATTTGGAGATATAGAAGTCAGTCTTTGCAAAATAACATATAAAGAGGTTGGTTTAGAGACTGCTGAAAAGCAACTCATATATGGTACCCTTAGAGGTTGTATCAGTCAGGATTCTGTAGAGGCACAGAACTGATAGAATGATTACATGTTATATAGGGATTTATTGGATTAGCATATGGGCTGGATCATACAACAATGGCTGTCGGCAGGCTGCACAGGCTGAGAATCCAGTAGCTGTTCAGTCTTTGGTACTGCAGACTTAGAGGATTCCTGGAGATCTGTTGATTTTAAATCCATGCTGGAATATTTCTGGAGAGCCACTGGTGTTCAGTCCATGGTGGAGGATTCCTGGAGAGTTGCTGATCTTTATCCAATGTTGGAAAGCCAAAGAAGCTGTGTTTTGTTGTCAGCAAAGGATGGCAGCAACAGGATAGATACACTCACCAGCAAGGGCAAGGGCAGCCGGGAAAAGGGACTGCTTCTGTTTGGAATCTCTTTATGTGTAGGTTGCCACTGAAAGGACTGCTTAGGGTTTCCTACCTCTGTTAACCTTTCCTGAATTTTCCTCACAGACTTGCCCAAGTGGCATGTTTCTTACTTCATTCCTGATCTGATCTAGTTGACAATAGAAAAGGGTCTTTTCTGTGATTGTATGTAGGTCTTTAGTAATGAAATGCACTCCTTGGCATTAGTTGAATGACTAAACCTATAAAAAAGCAAGTTTCTTGTTAGTTAAATAGCAAGTTCACAGGCATGGGTGGTGCACAGAAATGAATTGAAATGTGTGACATAGTGTCAATTAGAGCAAGAAAAGACAAAATAATTTGTGCTCAACAATTCTAACTATGTACAGATATATTCATGAGTATCACCGAGGCACAAATGAGAATGTGAAATGTGTGCAATATAAGCATCTTTTTTAAAAGTGTTGCTGACATTTTTATTAAAATGAATTTGGCTTCAGGATGAAGTTGTAAGCTTGCCTGCAATGGCCACTGCTTTTCTAAATAGGATCCCTTTTCATTTTGCATTTAGAGTTGCATATTGAGGGGAAATAAAGCAAGCACACAAAACTGAGCCATTGTGTTTCTTTCTCTTCTCTTTTCTGACATATTCTTACTGTGCAGTGCAGACTAACACAGAATGATCCTCCTGCCTCCCTCCTGAGTGCTAAGATGGCAGGCATGCCCACACTCCTGGCACTCATGGTGCTTTTGAAGAGCATGGAGGAGATTCCTGTGCAAAATGGCATGCACGTGCTCACATGACTTCACCCCCATGGCTTGTCAGCAACACCTGATTGTGTGTCAGCCGAGCTCGCTTCCTGCGAATTGCCTCCAAAGGCCTTGTGCAGGGTTCTGTGTACCTCACCCATTCGCAAACTTCAGAGCAGGTACTGTTCAGATGCCATACTAACATGAAAGTTACAAAGACCAGCCCCTGGGGAAGAATGCTAACTTTCCTTGCCATCATGCTGTCCAATACTGATATTTTTTTTGGGGGGGGGAGTGTTCGAGGTAAGGTCTCACTCTGGCCAAGGCTGACCTGGAATTAACTATGTCGTCTCAGGGTGGCCTTGAACTCACAGTGATCCTCCTACCTCTGCCTCCTGAGGGCTGGGATTAAAGGCGTGCGCCACCACGCCTGGCTTCAATACTGATTTTTTAAAAGCACAGTCTCACTCTAGCCCAAGATGATGTGGAACTCACTCCATAGTCCAGGCTGACCTTGAACTTATGACAATCCTCCTACCGCAACCTCCTGAGGACTAGGATTATAGGCAGGAGCACCAGGCCTTGCTTAATATTGAAGTGTTATTAAGACAGTCCCATTAATCTGAAAAAAAAAAAAAAAAAAAAAAAAAGCTTAAAATGCTCCATAGCTGAAGCTTTCCTCTAAAGCAAAAGAAACACAGTTAAATGATGGGTAAGGAGAAAATAAACACTCAGTTTTTAAGTATTACATTTTAATTATTATGGGCACCTGGTTTTGCCTGCTTGGCATGTTGCTGTCCATACAGTAAGGGTGGAATAGATCTCAGTGACATTACAAGGCTTGAGAGGAGGCTGGGACACAGCCGCTGAGGCAGAGCCATTCACCCGCCTTCCGTCCTTTCCTATTTGTGTTATTAAAGGAATATGGAGAGAAGCAGGACAGAACATAGTGTTCTGGAAAGCCAGTAATCAAATGGCCTAAAGCTGATGTTTACTTTTTGGAATGCTGTATGAAGGCATTACTTGGAGATGTAAAAGAGAGAAAGAGAGAGAGAGAGAGAGAAAAAGAAAGAGCACCTAATCATAGCCTTTCAGTTGCGGAAATAGAGAAGCAGACAGAGCAGACATGGTAATTGAATTTGTTTGGATGGTCAAAATCTGTGTGGTCTTACAGCTGTATTTTCTAAGCCATCGCTTGACTTTTAATACATGTTCTACATTTTGTTTTCTTTGCCCATTGCAGCATTTGGAGCTGGCTAATTACCTTGCAAGCTTGTGCAGTTTGCCTTGGTACTGTTTTTCTTCTCCTCTTACAAATGAACAAGGTTTGTCTTCATTACCTCTCGATGCTAGTTCCCTCACCTAGCCCTCAAAGCAGGCCGGCAGGGGATTTGGGTCAAAGGAAACCCTGAAATTATTTTCATGGAAAAATGTAAGCGAATATAAATAAGCACAGCTTCATCCCTCAAGAACTAAGGTTGATGGCTACTTGCCCTTTGCTCCACATAACTCAACTTGTTATGCACTGCAGGTCACCCAAAAGGGACCCAAAACTAAATGCCACTTGAATTCTGGAGCATGGATTCCATAGTAGTGGTATAATCTTACTCATAAATTCCAAATTTTGAGTGTGTATTGCATAAACATTTATGTTCCCAATCCATTTTGTAGTTTTCCAAGAAAATAATCACTACATCCCCAACAGAAATTTGTTTGATCTTGAATTGCTAGACAAAAGCAGTGCCATGCCCTTGCTATAGTTTAATATCACTCTCAAGTGTAGAAGTTATGAGTTCTGGACATCTCAGAACTACTAGGATGATTCTGGAGTTGGAAATTTAGTCCCATATATGTGGACTTGCATGAATGTGCAATATTAATAAAATGAAATATCTATTTAGTTGGACTCATAAAAGTTGTCAGACTATGTTTGTCTTCTTTACTCTGCTTCTTGGCAGCCTAGAAAAATAGCTTCTAATATTTGAGCAAAATGTTCACAAAGTATTTCCAAATTTAATATCCCATTTGATCTACACATGAATTAACACACTTCCCCCTTAGAACAGTGTTGCTAACATCTGAGTTACTTAAGTAAAACATGGCCCAAAGGATAGGGCTGAATACATCATTCATCCATCCATCCATCCATCCATCCATCAATACACCCACAAGTACATCTTCAGCACATATTATGTGTCAAGTATGATGTTAGGCACAGAAATTACAACCCAAGCCCCATTTCTAGTTTATTGTCTAGAGACAGTGATAGCTGTGAACTAAAAATTAAGTAATTTATTAATTTTTTTATTATTTTTTTGGAGAGACACAGAGAGAGAGAGAGAGAGAGAGAGAGAGGAAGACAGAGATGGGCGCGGCAGCAGTGTCTCAGCTTCTGCGAATGAAATCCAGATGTGTATGCCCCCTTGTGGTCAAGTGCGGCATTGCGCCCTTGCATCCCTTTGCATCTGGCAAAAGGTGGGACCTGGAGATTGGAAAGGCTGGAGATTGGAACCAGTGTTCTTAGGCTTAGGAGGCAGGCGCCTTAACCCCTAAGCCATCTCTGCAGCCCTAAAAGTTAAGTAATTTTTAAATTACAAGTATGAGATATACTATACAAGTCTAATGAACAATAGGTACACACAGGAGAATTCTAGTAATATGTTAGTTGCCAGAATCCAGATCTGCTTTAGCTAGATTAAGAAATGAAGGACACGCAGAAAGGCAGAGGTGTTGTTTAGTGACATTGCTCTCTGGAGCTGAAGAATAAGGGAAATAGGATGTGAATGGTGATGAGCAAGAGAAAGAGGAGAGGGAGGAGAAAGAAAAGGAAAAGGAGAAGAAGGAGGAGCAGAAGGACAAAGGGGGAAGGAGGAGGAGAAAGGAAAGGAGAAGGAAAAATGGGGAGGAGAAGGAGAAAAAGGAGGAGGAGGAAGAAGAGAGAAGGAGAAAACAAGAAGAGGAGGAGGAGGAAGAGTAAAATAGTTGAAGTTTAAACTTCTTGGAGATCCTGATGCTGGTAAAAGTACCAAATCTATTATGAGAAATCTCTTTACTATCTCCTCTTGGTTGTCCATCACAAGAGACTGTAGAGCTTTTGCCTAGACATCGAAAGGACCACATGTCTCTTCAATAGGCTTGACTTAGTGAGCGTGGTAAAGTAGACCTGTGGGATTGGGAGGATGGAACTAGATTCATTAACATGGTCCAACCAGGAAGCTGAGAGCTTGAGCCAGACCTATAGCAGGTACAGTCCACAGCCCTTCCATGCCTCACAGCTATGCCCATGACTAATACATTCTAAAACCACCCCAAACAGTGCCACCAGCTAGGGAGCAACTGTTCAAATATAAGCCTGCTGGGCATTTTATTTTCAGGACATAACAATTAGCTTTGTAGCATTGATATTTTGGAATGAATTTGGAGGAACTTGAAGTGCTAGGTGAAAGGGGGAAGGTCTGAAGGAAAAGAACAGTCCATATGCTAGAGACAGCTGTTGGGAGGTCCCAGTGCAGAGTTGAGCATTGGAGTTACTGGCATTGGAGTTAGCTTAAGTATATTAAAATCACTGGAGTCCTTTGGGGGTCATTTGGAGTCATTTAGCATGTTTCCTAAGGACAGAGGGAAACCATTACAACCTTTTAATTATTAGAATGACCAAGGCTTTCAGAGTCTTATTCTATTGGTCTTTTTATTCTTCCATAGGTCTCATGTCAATAATCTCTAAATTCATTACTGATTTTTTTAAAGAGAAAATGAAAGTGATAACTAACCTTCATTGATAACTTGACTAGATTTAGAATCACCTAGGAGGGTCGTGAGGCACACCCACAGGTGTGTCTGCAAGGGTATGTCTAGAGAGGAATGATGGGAGAAGACTGCTTTTAGTGTGGGCTATACCATCTTCATAAACTGGGATTCAGCTGGAATAAAAGAAGAAAATGAAAGATAGTAGGTTCAAGCATTTCCTTCTCTTGGCCTTTTGTCTGCCATGATATGAACAGCTGTATTCCACCATAACCTTCCACTGCCATGATGCTCTTCTCAAAAGCGTGGGACCAGGCAGCCATGGAAAGAACCCTGTGAACGGTTAATCAAAATAAATCTTTTCATCCTTGAGTTGCTTTTGTCAGGTATTTTAGTCACAGAGATGAGAAGCCAAATAATACACTTGGGTATTCTAAAAAGTATTCAGACCAAGCTATATAGACAAAGGAAGATGGATCATGGAAAGGCATGGACTGACCCCCACATCTATAGGCTCAGTCCCTCAAAGGTGATGCTCCCTGCTACAGATTGAAATGTGTTTCTGCCAGAATTCATATGTCAAAGCTGTAGCCCCAGTGTGATGGTGTTTGGTGGAGGTGATTAGTTTAAGGTGTGTGGTCAGGAAGCATGGTTGCGATGATAAGATCAACATTTGCCAATCTTCAAACCCCCCTCCATGTAAGGATGTAGCAAGAAAGTGGCTGTATCCAAGTTAGGAAAACAGGCCTCTCCAGGAACAGAGTCAACCTGTACTTTAATCTGGACTTCCATTATCCAGAACTGTGATAATGAGTTTCTATTGGTTTAAGCCATTGGTCCATGATTCTTCTGTTGTAAGTAAAATACTCACAGTGAAAAATAAGAACCATGTGGCAGTTTGAATATATGTCCCCCAACATATTCAGTGGTTTATTACTTATAGTTTGCATCTGCAATCACCTTGCTAGAGGCAAGGTCACTGGGGGCCCCTGTCTGAAGGTGTGGTGATGGTTTGAGATTCCATTGTAAAGATATGCAAATGTGCCTAGCAGGAGTTCCTGAAGTGTGCTGTGTGACCTTTTGGCTTTAGTTTTGCTCTGTGTGCTGTGGTGGCTGGTTGGCTTTTGCTCTCTCTGCCTGGCCTTGTGAGAGCAGGCTGTTTCTCCTGCCTTTATGGAACTTCCCCTGGATCTGTAAGTTTCAATAAATAATAGCCCTTCCTCCATAACTGTGCCTGGTCTGGAAGTTCATCTCAGCAAACCTGAAGCTGTCTGCAACAGTAAAGTGGTACCTAGGAGTGTGGGGTGAGATGAACCAGACCGTGTGGATGTTCATCTTTTGGAACCTTTGTTTTGGAGGAATGGGCATGGACTTGGTGCTTGCAACTGAAGATGCCTTCTGGAGTGGTAAGCCAAGTTTTATGGACTATTCTGATGAGAGTTTGAGAATGCTAAGTGCAGATAGTACTGAACTTGAGGCTTGGCTTATGAGGTTTCTAAGGGAAGAAAAGACTGCAGAGGACTTTGTTGGAACTGGGCTACTGGCATAAGGGATGGCTACGTTCTGCTATCCAGGCCCAGAAAGTTTGATCAAGGTTAAATTTGTAATGGACTGATATGCTTGGCTGAAGATATCGGACTGAGATTTTAAGATTTTAAGTTGGAAAACCTCAAGCAAGTTGAAAGTAGAGGCATTGAGGCTGGTTTAGGTGCTATTGTCAACACATTAGCAATCTTAAGGAAGGTGGAAGGAAGGTGGCCCGACTGCATTTACATTAAAACAATGGAGAGGATGCCTGAGGAAAGACTGTTAAAAATGCAAACTCTTTGGAAAGAGTTGACTGGAGAAGGAACCTGCTTTTCAAGGCTATGGTTTATTTTGTCCCTGGATTTAGAATATGGCTGTGTCCTGCACACCTGGTATTAGTTTTGGAAATATGAAAAATGCATGGAGTGGTCATGAGTTGCACATGGTTCCAGGAGCCGCTGCTGAGATGCGGCATGAGGCAGGGCATGAAGACCCTCAGGAATAGGCTGGAAGAGCCTTTTGGGAGATGGACCGTGGTTTGCATGGAGACTTGAAGATGTTTTGGATATACCAGTACTGTGCAAAGGGCTACCATGGAGTGCAGTGTTGGCATGGGATGAAAGTTTTCCCTGGTGATTCTGCCCAGCTGGAGGTGCGGAATTGGAAAACCTGGAAACTGTCAGTCTCTGGTTATATTGAACTTGAACTGCAGAAGTTTGATGACTGCTAATGGCGGTTGAGTTTGCATTGTTCTAATCTCTCCTTGCTATTCCTTATACCAGTTACAATGTTTACTCTGTGCCTTTACATGTTGAAAGTATTTAACTTGTTTGATTTTACAGGACTCACTATCTTAAGTTGGTCAAGACTGTGAGACCCTTTGAAATTGGACTGAGTACAATTTACAATGTGTGATAGTTATAAATCTATTGGGGGCCAGGAGCTATATATATTGGGGGCCAGGGGCGGAATGTGGCAGTTTGAATATATGTCCCCCAATATATTCAGTGGTTTATTACTTATAGTTTGCATCTGCAATCACCTTGCTAGAGGCAAGGTCACTGGGGGCCCCGGTCTGAAGGTGTGGTGATGGTTTGAGATTCCATTGTAAAGATATGCAAATGTGCCTAGCAGGAGTTCCTGAAGTGTGCTGTGTGACCTTTTGGCTTTAGTTTTGCTCTGTGTGCTGTGGTGGCTGGTTGGCTTTTGCTCTCTCTGCCTGGCCTTGTGAGAGCAGGCTGTTTCTCCTGCCTTTATGGAACTTCCCCTGGATCTGTAAGTTTCAATAAATAATAGCCCTTCCTCCATAACTGTGCCTGGTCTGGAAGTTCATCTCAGCGAACCTGAAGCTGTCTGCAACAGTAAAGTGGTACCTAGGAGTGTGGGGTGAGATGAACCAGACCGTGTGGATGTTCATCTTTTGGAACCTTTGTTTTGGAGGAATGGGCATGGACTTGGTGCTTGCAACTGAAGATGCCTTCTGGAGTGGTAAGCCAAGTTTTATGGACTATTCTGATGAGAGTTTGAGAATGCTAAGTGCAGATAGTACTGAACTTCGAGGCTTGGCTTATGAGGTTTCTAAGGGGAAGAAAAGACTGCAGAGGACTTTGTTGGAACTGGGCTACTGGCATAAGGGATGGCTACGTTCTGCTATCCAGGCCCAGAAAGTTTGATCAAGGTTAAATTTGTAATGGACTGATATGCTTGGCTGAAGATATCGGACTGAGATTTTAAGATTTTAAGTTGGAAAACCTCAAGCAAGTTGAAAGTAGAGGCATTGAGGCTGGTTTAGGTGCTATTGTCAACACATTAGCAATCTTAAGGAAGGTGGAAGGAAGGTGGCCCGACTGCATTTACATTAAAACAATGGAGAGGATGCCTGAGGAAAGACTGTTAAAAATGCAAACTCTTTGGAAAGAGTTGACTGGAGAAGGAACCTGCTTTTCAAGGCTATGGTTTATTTTGTCCCTGGATTTAGAATATGGCTGTGTCCTGCACACCTGGTATTAGTTTTGGAAATATGAAAAATGCATGGAGTGGTCATGAGTTGCACATGGTTCCAGGAGCCGCTGCTGAGATGCGGCATGAGGCAGGGCATGAAGACCCTCAGGAATAGGCTGGAAGAGCCTTTTGGGAGATGGACCGTGGTTTGCATGGAGACTTGAAGATGTTTTGGATATACCAGTACTGTGCAAAAGGGCTACCATGGAGTGCAGTGTTGGCATGGGATGAAAGTTTTCCCTGGTGATTCTGCCCAGCTGGAGGTGCGGAATTGGAAAACCTGGAAACTGTCAGTCTATGGTTATATTGAACTTGAACTGCAGAAGTTTGATGACTGCTAATGGTGGTTGAGTTTGCATTGTTCTAATCTCTCCTTGCTATGCCTTATACCAGTTACAATGTTTACTCTGTGCCTTTACATGTTGAAAGTATTTAACTTGTTTGATTTTACAGGACTCACTATCTTAAGTTGGTCAAGACTGTGAGACCCTTTGAAATTGGACTGAGTACAATTTACAATGTGTGATAGTTATAAATCTATTGGGGGCCAGGAGCTATATATATTGGGGGCCAGGGGCGGAATGTGGCAGTTTGAATATATGTCCCCCAATATATTCAGTGGTTTATTACTTATAGTTTGCATCTGCAATCACCTTGCTAGAGGCAAGGTCACTGGGGGCCCCGGTCTGAAGGTGTGGTGATGGTTTGAGATTCCATTGTAAAGATATGCAAATGTGCCTAGCAGGAGTTCCTGAAGTGTGCTGTGTGACCTTTTGGCTTTAGTTTTGCTCTGTGTGCTGTGGTGGCTGGTTGGCTTTTGCTCTCTCTGCCTGGCCTTGTGAGAGCAGGCTGTTTCTCCTGCCTTTATGGAACTTCCCTGGATCTGTAAGTTTCAATAAATAATAGCCCTTCCTCCATAACTGTGCCTGGTCTGGAAGTTCATCTCAGCGAACCCGAAGCTGTCTGCAACAAACCATGATTCACGACAAAGCACAGAGACACAATTTCATTTCATGTGAAGCTCCTGTATAATATGGTGTGTGCTGGTCTATCAGAACCTTGCTGGTCCCTGTGAACAAATACTTGACCAGAGCAACTTACCAAGAGAGAGGTTTTACTTTGACTTACAGTTCCAAAGGGTAGAGTCTAGAGTGGTGGGGAAGGCATGGCAGAAGTGGGAATCAAAGTGTCACATCAGCTGGCAGGAAGCAGAGGACAAACAGGAAGTGGGGCCTGCCTCCAATGACCCACTTCCTCTAGCAAGATTCCACTTTGTAAAGGTTCCCAATGTAAACATTCCCAAACAGTGCCAATAACTGGAAACCAAGTGTTCAAGCACACGAGTCTACAGGGAGCATTTTATATTCAGACCTCAACAGATGAGAATGGGGTAGTAGTATTCCTGAGGCACTTGGCTTCTGTGACTGTTCCTCATTCTCTGTATCACATTTCCCTGGCTCCCTCTCCTGACCCATCCTCTTGCAAGGAATATAGCTACTGCTGGCCTTTTTGCACACAATAGGATGCTTCCCTTCTGTCAAAGAGTGGGGAAGGCTGTTCATATCTCTCTGGAAGTCTAACAAAGCCTCAGGCCATAATAAAATCTCCTGATATTGATCAATTGTACACAACATGTTATTTTATTTTTATTTTATTTTATTTTTGTAGTGCTGGTAACTAAGTCTGTGGCTGTCACATGCTAGGCAAGTGCTCTACTATTGAGCTATGCCTCCAAACCCCTTCTATCCATTGATGAGACAGTTAATTTGTGTTGTCATCTTGACTGGATTTAGAATTACTTAGAATACTTAAGCATATCTCAGAGCATGTCTATGAGGTAGGAAAGATCCACCCTACGCATGGGGGCGCTCTCCCATAGGCTGTGGTCCTACATTGGATAAAAAGGAGACAGCATGCTGAGCATTGGTGTTCTCCGCTTCCTGACTGCAGATGCAATGTGTGTGGCAACCTCATGTTGGACTACACTCTGAATCCATGAACCAATTGTCACATATTTGCTCACAAAAATCAAAAGTAACTAATACTTTCAGTAGCTTAATGATGTTTTTAAAAGTATTTTATTTATTTATTTGTTTGAGAGAGGGAAGAGGGAGAACAGGTGAGTCAAGGCCTCTAGCCACTGCAAACAAACTCCAGATGCATATGCCACCATGTGCATCTGGCTTATGTGGGGAATTGATCCTAGGTCCATAGGCTTCACAGGCAAGTGCCTTAAGTGTTAAACCACCTCTCCAGCATGCAATGTTTTCATAGTAACCTTTTTAATGGGTAGATTTATGAACTTCTGAAAGACACAACAAATCTACTTGAACACTTTAAATGTATTTTTATTAATGTGTGTATGTGCTTTGTGTGCATGCACATACATGTATGCACCTTCATATGTGTGTGTGCTGGTGGAAGCCAGAGACGATGTTAGATGTCTTCCCCAAACATTCTCCACTTTATTCTTTGAGATAGGGTTCCTCACTAAACCCAGAGCTAACTGATTCAGTTAGACCAGCCAGACAGTGATCCCCAAGGATTCCCTGCCCCTCCCTCCCCTGTGCTAGGATCACAGACATGCACCACTGCTTCTGCATTTTCCCTGGGTGCTGGAATCTGAACTCAGGGTCTTATGCTTGCACGACATGCCCTTTAACCACTGAGCAATCTGTCCTAACCCTCAAGGTATTTTTTTTTCACTTTTTCCCCCTGAAATCTCAACTATTTTTAGGGATATTTTCTTCAAGTGAATGCAGTGGCTATCCTGAGTTTATATACTCTACAGTTTTAAATGAACAATAATTTTATTTACTTTGTGTATTTCATTTTTATGAATTTTTATGAATTCTGACAGTTTCTTCCCTTTTTAATTTTAAGAAGAATGTATACTAATAAAGCACAATCGCAAAGTCAGTTTAAAGTATATCACCATTTTATTTTAAATTCAAACAATTTCTAATGATCATTAATGTGAAAATTTGTTAAATTTGAAGAAGTTAATGACCTTCTTACAAATCCAGAAAATCTGTTTTAAACACTTTCTAGCCCAATTGAATTGTCTTTAGGCATGTTAACTGCTGTGTTAAGCTGCATGAAGTTGGGGATCATCCTCTGTTTGGTCCATAGCTCTGTCCTCTCAGTCTTGGGTGCTTAGTCAACATTTACTGACTGAATAATAAAATTTGTTCTTCACTGAATATTAAGACAGTAAAATAAGACTACATTATTTCCTAAGCAGGGTATTTTTAGAAGTTCTGGAGTCTTGTACCTCCTAAATGGAGATCCTTTTGCTGCTTTGGGAGTGTCAGGAGAGATTCATAGATGTCCAGAGAAGTTAGCTGACCTCCAGAAAGTGCATTGCACACAAAGCAGCAGCAGACATGAGAGGTGTCTAAGCCACTGTTGGTCTGCAATTACTTTGAGAGCAAAACAATTCTTTCAAGGAGAAAGAACATCAAGGACAAAGTCCTCTTTGTAAAATTGTGGGACACATACAGTTGTCACTGACAGAGCAAATCTTCTTGGAGTAGATCTAGAAGCAGTAACAGTCGGGGAGATTTGCATTGACAACCTGTCTGGAGTTGAGCCACTGCAAGGACTCTTCTCATCCTGCCATATAAGACTCTTCTGGTCTGTCAGTCCTGGTGGGCTTCAACAAAGATTGGTGGAACTGGGTGATATTCAGAGTGGGATGAACTCACAAGTAGTTTTGTGGTTGTTTACATTATTCTTGTCTCCACAAATAATGTGCTGAGCTCATTTTTGTTGTAAAAATACCTCCACCGCTTGGAATCATAGACTACTTCTAAAAGAAAAGATTTATATGTCCTGCAAATTTGTCATGGTCGTGACTACATAACAAGCAATCCTCAAAGGTCTCTGCTGTCATTTACCTATCTGGCAGGGACTGCTTCTGTGGGAGATCTCTTAATTGCATGGGAATTTCTTTGGGATATTTTTGTGTTTAATTATGCGTACAAACGTACTCTCTTCTGATGGTCTTTTATTCTCAGTGAAAAGAAAAACATAGCTATGTCCCAATTTGTCAGACATTTTATTTTACTGAGATCTAATTTCATTTGATGTGATAGTATCCAACAGCATGCCTCACTTACTACTGAGAACATATGCTTGTCTGATTTATTGCTGTGGGCACATAAAGAGAGTTATGTGATTTACTTAGATAAAAGCATGGATAAACAAACTAAGGTCCATTCCTAAAATGGAATATAACTCAACAGTGAAGGGGACAGACTATTGATTAATACAATAGCACCGATGAATGTCAAATTCATTTTGCTAAGTGAAGGAAGCCAGACCCAAAGGTACGTAATGAATGACTCCATTTAACAGCACTCTAGAAAGGCAAAACTATAAGGATGGGAAACACATCAGTGATCCTAGTGGCTGGGATTCAAGAAGGGGATTAGTTGACTGTAGAAAGGAGGCAGGAAAAAAGTTTGGGGAGATGGAAGTGTTCTTGAATGTGGCAGCAGGCACACCATACTGTGTATAAGTATACTGCATATGAATTAACAAAAGTATTCTATAGAGTTGGTCTGGAATCAAATTAAACATCATCACTGTGTGGGGTGGCACATGCCTTTAATCCCAGCACTTGGGAGGCAGAGATGGGAGGACTGCTGTGATTTTGAGGCCATCCCGGGACTGCAGTGTGAATTTCAGGTCAGCCTAGGCTAGAGTAATATCCTACAGTGAAAACAAACACACATACAAATAAACATCATCATGAAGACAGTTAGCTTTATGTATCAGTTATTCTATATAGATTATGGAGGGGAATCAAAGCCCATTAAGGTACATCAGGAGAGTTTATAGTAAGGCTTCTGAAACTCTGTGGAACATAGTCAGCTCGAGATATGGCATCAGGTGTTGCTTATAGGAAGGATTCCAGATTGTTTCTCATTGGAAGGATTCAAATAATTTTGAGCGGGCTGGAGAGATGGCTTAGCAGTTAAGGCGCCTGCCTGCTAAGCCTAAGAACCTGGTTCCAATCTCCAGGTCCCACATTTAGCCAGATGCAAAGTGACGCAAGGGCGCAATGCCACACTTGCCCACAAGGGGGTGCACACATCTGGATTTCATTCACAGCAGCTGAGAGATTGCTGGTGCGCCCATTCTCTATCTGTCTCCCTCTCCCTCTCTCTCTGTCTGTCTCTCTCTGTGTCTCTCTCCAAAAATAAAAAATAATAATAATTTTGAGCTACCTTACAGTCACAATCCTGTTCTACTTTTTGGCTGTACTGAGGATTGAATACAAGGACTGAACTACATGCCAAGACCCCTCCTTACTTCTATTTTGATACAAGCTCTTTCTAAATTGTGGAGGCTGGCCTTGAACTCAGTAAGTAGCCCTGGCAGGTCTTGAACGTGTGATCTTCCTGCCTCAGCCTCCTGAGTATCTGGAATTTCAGCTCTGACCCATCAAGCCTGGCTATTCCACTTTCTAAGAAATTGGGTTATATATTGTATTAAGATTGAGGGAGTTATGCAATGAATAATGGCAAATGAACTAGCAACAATACCAAATACTTAACAGTGACTTTGTGGTTTTCAAGCTTCTTAGAAAACCAAACTCTTCTCTTAGAATGCTTGTTGTCATTTAGTGGATATTATGTGATAAATGCTATTCTATAGCCAAGTAGCATTTTATCACAGAAATACCAAACCTGCATGGTAAAGAGAACCTTAAGAGGTCATCTTCTCTTGTGGTCAAATGTACAACTTAACCTTTCCTGGGATTGAACCCAGAGTCTTGAGAATGCATGCTAGGCAGGCACTCTGCCATGGAACTCTATCTTCAGTGCAACTTAACAATTTTTTTATTTTTAATTTTTTTATTGACAAATTCCTTAATTGTAGACAATATCCCATGGTACTTCCCTCCACCCCACCCCCCACTTTCCCCTTTGAAACTTCACTCTCCATCATATTCTCTCCCTCTCTCAATCAGTCTCTCTTTTAATTTTGATGGTCTTGTGTAGGTAGTTTCAGGCACTGTGAGGTCATGGATATCCAGGCCACTTTGTGTCTGGAAGAGCACGTTGTAAGGAGTCCTACCCTTCCTTTGGCTCTTCCATTCTTTCCACCACCTCTTCTGCAATGAACCCTGAGCCTTGGAATGTGTGTTAGAGATGTTTCAGTGCTGAGCACTCCTCTGTCCCTTCTTCTTAGCACCATGGTGCCTTCTGAGTCATCCCAAGGTCACCACCATCTGTTAAAAGAAGCTTCTCTAAACAAAAGCAAGAGTAGCATTAATATATGGGTATAGACATTAGGAGAAGTGCTTACTGGGCAGTTTGGTGAGCATAGTATATATATTTAGCCAGAGACCAGCAGATGTTACACCCCTAGGACAACCCCTGTTGTAGGTTTTCAGTACCAGGGATGTATTTCCTCCCATGGAGTGGGCCTCCAGTCCAATTAGGAGTGGTTGGTTTTCCCCATAACAGACATGCCACTATTGCACCTGGCTGGCCAAATTTAAAGCTTGTAGTGTCCACTGTTGAGTATCTTCACTGGTGTTTTCTCTCTCTCCCACTATACTGCATGTGGCATAGCTTTTCCCAGCTTTCTGTCAGCTGGTCCACATGGAGAAGGCTTTCAGCTTGGCTCCAGCAGGATTTCTCAGTGACCTATCAGCTCAAATATGTGAAGTCTTCAGCAATAGGGTCTTACCATCTATTCCTGGTGGGAAACCAAGGGCCTCAGCAATGGCCTATAATGTTTTGGGGGGTATCTGTTACCTCCCTGGCCAACAACTCACTGGAAGGTTATCCCATCCCTGGCACTGAAAATTTTCTACTAACAATATATTGCTTCTGAGTGTTCCATTGTTCAGAAAAGTAGGTTTCCATATGACTTCTTTATATCCTCTTAGATTTTGGTTAGCCCTCCCTCCACCTTTCCTTGACTCAATCTCTTCTCCTGACCTCACTTAGGCCTTTTCATCCCCATTAATCTGTTCTTCTACTTATATATACACACAATACCATCCTATTAAGCACCCCCGCTGGGACCTCATGAAATTACAAAGCTTTTGTACAGCAAAGGACACTGTGAATAGAGCAAAGAGGCAACCTAAAGAATGGGAGAAAATCTTTGCCAGCCATACATCTGACAGAGGATTAATATCCAGAATATACAAAGAACTCAAAAAATTAAATAATAAGAAATCAAAGAACCCAATTAAAAATGTGCTATGGAACTAACTAGAGAGTTCTCAGAAGAAGAAATGCAGATGGCATATAAACATCTAAAAAAATGTTCTACATCCCTAGTCATCAGGGAAATGCAGATTAAAACTATGTTGAGATTCTATCTCACTCCTGTCATATTGGCTACCATCATGAAAACAAATGACCACAAATGCTGGCAAGGATGCAGAAAAAGAGGAACCCTTCTATATTGATGGTGGGAATGCAATCTGGTCCAGCCATTGTGGAAATCAGTGTGGAGGTTCAACTGATAGCTAAAAATAGATCTTCCATCATATGACCCAGCTATACCTCTCCTAGGTATATATCCTACCTTAGAGACTTGCTCAACCATGTTTATTGACACTCTATTCACAATAGCTAGGAAATGGAACCAGCCAAGGTGTCCCTCAGCTGATGACTAGATAATGAAGATGTGGCACATTTACACAATGGAGTTCTACTCAGCAGTAAAGAAAAATGAAGTTATGAAATTTGCTGGGAAATGGATGGATTGTGAAAGGATTATACTTAGTGAGGTAACCCAGGCCCAGAAAGCCAAATGTCACATGTTCTCTCTCATATGTGGATCCTAGCTACAAATGATTGGACTTCTATGTGAGTAGGGATAAAAAAATGTTTTTAAATAAATATTTTATTCATTTATATTGTCAAGCAGAGGGATACAGATGAGACAATTTTTGAGAAGAGAATATATCCTCTTTTCAGGAATAGCCATTTCATAATTTTTTGTTTTTCTCTCTGTTAATATAGTCCATGTTTAGCAATGTTATCTCAGTGCTTAACCATAGAGTAACTTAACTTCTAACCATATGTCATCGCTGTCACCCCTGCCCTCCATGGAGCTGGCATACAGTTCATTAAGCTTATCAAAGAGCTCATGGTGCAGAGTAGCAGATCTTTCTGGGGGTGACTCATGAGGGCAACCCTCAACTCTGACACGGTTCCTAAATTATAGGAGTTGGCACTCAGCCACCATGTTTATTAAGTATTTTATCTCTTGGCTACAAACAGTACAGGTCTGTTCACAGATAACCAACAGACTTTCCCAGAGTCAGAAGGGAAAAGCTTAGGAATGGGAGGCTGATGTCACCTTAGGGGGAGGGTCCTAGAGAATAACATTTAGAGGTTTTGACCTTCAGGAAATACATTTTGCTTATTTGTTTACTTATTTCAACTTTATTTTGCATTCCTTAATACCTCTCTGTCTTTTCACAGAGTATGGTGGCAAGATGGATTAAGTACTAGCCATGTGTTCCAAATGTCTGGTGAAGAGTCCTAGGGATATGAAAATCCATCCCAAGTTACCAGGACATTAACTATATAATTAAATTCATGCTCTGGTCCCTCCTCCTAGCTCATTTGAGGTCCTTCTCTGTACAGGAAGCCTCCTTTCTTCTGGTTTTTATTTAAATATACTATAGAAGAGCTTTCATTTTTTACTTTATCCTCTTTTAGTAGAATGGCTTCATTTAGTCATTTTTCTTTGTAATTCTTCTCTAACTTTTTAGACATTTACAACTTCTCTAAAATTCTCTCACCAACCCTTCACTTGGCACTAAATTCTTTAAGAAGTAACATAGTCATGTACAGATGTGTATAGTATTCTCTGGCATGGAGTCCAAGAATGGCTTTAATTTTATTTCTACATCTGGATGGGGGCATTTAACTAAACTATGCATTTTGGACCAGTTCCAAAGCACCTGAGGGCAGTTGCAGTACCTTCGAGGTTTGTAGTAATGCAAAGATTTATATGCAGCATGGACCCCATGCTGCTTTAGAGTGTTATTCTTTTTCATCATTTGATTTATATGGTTGCTTAAAGTTTTTTTTTTTTTAATCAGCTGTGGGCTACACTCTTTGTATCAGTCTTTGCACCTGAGTTGTTCAGATGATTCAACTTGTCTCCCCCAGCTCCACAGTGCCCAACACTAAGTTGGGCACAACAATCAGCTACCTCCAGAACACTCACTGCATTTTCACCATGGCCCAATGGTCTCTGGGGGCCTGGATACAATGTATTATTCAGCATCGTGGGACTTCATAATTCTGGAAAGAAAACTATATACATTCCCGTGCATATAATTGAACCTCTTTAGATGTCAATAACTTTATAAGAATAAAATTGATTTAAAAATAGGCACATGTTTTCAATGCAAACTTTCTTAGCTTCCACTGTAAGGCTCAGGTCTACTGTGCCATCTTTGGAATGTGGTTTCTTCCTCTCTCCACTCCTTCACAGCCAGGTAAGCTGCATTTGTGCTGGAGAATAATGGTGATTCTGGCATCCATTCTTCCTGTGTCTCTCTGTTGAATTCTGACTCTAACCCTATCATAATGAACAGAGGAAATCTTAGATTCCTGCTAGTAATCTTATTTTGAAACTGTTTTTGAAATAAGCATTAACACAAATTTTATATTTAAAGTGGGAAGTAATCATTGAAATGGATCAAGCCAAGTGATCAAGGAAATTGTGGAGAAATAACTATTTCTGTTAAGAATGGAGCTCATTCAAGGAATGCCTTGGAAGCTTGTAGACACCTTGGCTAGTTTTTGTCAACATCATTTCCATGCTGCCATCATGACAACCAGGTTGCCCAGGAAGCTGGGTGGAGGGTCTTATACCTCCAGCCTAAAGTTCTGTCTTGGCAAAGCTGATAAACTTAGGGCTTTTCCAGAATCATTTTTCTCTTTCTGGGGAAAGAAAGGAGTGATGGTCAGGAAAGCCAGCCTTCCTGTACTTTCCATAGGCTCCAGTCTGCTTCAAATGACCTTTTATTGTTTTCTCACAGCAAAGAGTGCTCAGTGTTCCAAACTGAACTCATGTATCATTCATGTCCCTGGCTTGACCCTGAGTCCCTTGGAGGCAAACCTGTGAATCTTTGTATGCCTGGCATCTGGTTCACCACTGAGCCTAGGTAGGCATTTAATAATCATTTTAGACATGTTCAGCTGGGTCCATCTTTTTGTTTTATCTATTTGTCATCAGATTATTTGCCCATGGCACTCAATAAGGAGAAAACATTATCACATGTTCTCAAAGCCCTAGAATAAATACTATTTTATCATTAACATTCCTAGAGGGAAGGGAAGGAGTGGGTAGGAAGGAAGAGGTAGAATAGATAGATAAATAGATCGATCGATCGATCTGCTGGCAGATCATTCATGAAAGCTGCTCTTTCATGGCCCATTAGACTCTCATCTTGAACTGGCAGCAATCTTTGATACTGGGGGTGGGACTTAGAAAATAGAAGATGAAACTTACTAGTTTCCTATAGAGGTGATGTACCACAGATGGATCCTAACTTAACTATCACATACGATAGTTAATCTGTCTTGAGTGCTTGAAATGTGTGAGGCAGAGTTATGATAGTAGTCTTTGAACTTATTATAACCGCTCTCTTTCAAATGAAGAAACTGAGGCTAAGGAAGAGTAAAAACTTTCTCAAGGTGACATAAGATTTTATTTGAACTCCAGTGTAAGTGAGCAAACCCACAGTGAACTCACATATGCTCCAGTTCATCCTTAAGCCTTTCAGGGCAGTGATGGTTACTTATAAGCTCCTCCATGCTGATCAGGTAATTGATCTTCTCGAGCTCTGTTTATTTAACACAAATTTAGAAATGACAATGTCTAAGTCACGGGTTTACTAGGAGGCTTCAAAGTGATAACACAGCCGAAAGTATCAATGTGATCCTGGCACGTGAGAGGTGGAAAACATAATGTCTTCTCCTCTTTAGAACCAGACATGTATTAGGAATCCAGAAAACTGACAGAAATCAACACAGTGACAGGAGACAGAAGCCACATGGCAATTCTAGGTCACTGTGGTGCTGGCATGGGTCTGGAGACAGCTTCGCCTGTTACTCCGAGCCTGTGAAGGGTCAGTTGAAATGTGACAATATGGGCCATGGTTCTGGAATCATTGTCCCAAACTTGCCCCTCCTATTCACCAATCTGTATGGATGTGACCTTGTGAAATTTCCCACATCTTCCAAGAGCAAGTTGTGTTTCTTCTGCTGCAGAGGCACTTTTTACCTCCCTGTCTTTTAGTTCTTCGTTCTGTTCTTAATGATGTTGTGATCATCTTTTGCTGGTTTCTCCCACATGACCATCACATCCTAGAGAAAAGGGGATTCTGTATGTTCTCTGTCCCTAGGGGGATAAGAAACCATTTGTTGAATGACCAGATGAAAAGAGATAACTACAAAGAGGCAAAGAAGAGGGTTGAAAATGTAAAGGTTTGGGAATATTGTCTAAGAGAAGAAATTGCATGAGTCAAGTGGCTGCCACTATGGGTGTTCTCTGATCACTGAATCTGATGTAAAGAACATATTTTCTAAAGAAGGTTTGTCTCTTTTCTGCACATTCCAGCACCCAACAACATTTGACCTTAGCGAGACTAATTATAGGCCAGTCCCCAAAGCAGTCATGGCTTTAAAAATCAGACATGTGGGGCTGGAGATATGGCTTAGTGGTTAAACGCTTGTCTGTGAAGCCCAAGGACCATGGTTTGAGGATCAATTCACCAGTACCCACATAAGCCAGATGCACAAGGTGGCACATGCATCTGGAGTTCATTTGCAGTGGCTGGAGGCCCTGGTGTGCCCATTCTCTCTCTCTCTCTCTCTCTCTCTGCCTCTTTCTCTTTCTGTCTGTTGCTCTCAAATAAATAAATAAAAATAAACAAAAACAATTTTTTTAATCAGACATGTCATACAATGAGAGGCAAAGAGAAAGACATTGGTCTTCAGTGACTGTTTAGTTCTGTTAGCAGCAAAGGCTGACCTGTTTATAAATAATATCAGTGAAGGGTGTTAAGCTGTTAATAAACTAACCAACTTCTATTCAGAATTTTCTGAGCCATTACTTAATGAATGATTTACTATTTAAAGTCATTTGAGCTCTATAAGACATGATGCTCAGTCTCTTCTACCCTTTTCTGTTCCTGAATTCCACAACTCAGAAAGATGTCAATGTCTGGAAAGACCAGTATCTGTGGTGTACAAGAGCTGACCTGAATCCTAGGAACTCTGGAGGTTGCTCTGGTTCATTCCAAGTGCTTCTGAAACCCAGGCTTCAGGGTGAATCTTCAAGTCCTGGCCAAATCTCTGGAGGCCCAGAGAGAGAGAGAGAGAGAGAGAGAGAGAGAGAGAGATGTAACTGGTAGACCAGATATCCAGACATTGGGATAGATACCTTGTGTACGGAATTGATAGAGCCCCTCTCCCCACAGACTCATATCAGAGACAAATTCTGAAAGGCAGTTCAAAGCTGAGTGGATCCTAATTTGTCCATATTATCTTTGAGATGTGACTATCTTCCTCAGCTTCCTGGCAGCTTGCCTTGTTCTCAGTTGGCCAGAGTTCACCTGGGTTTATCAGTCCCCCAGGGGAATCTGTTTTCCCTGTGTGCTTCTTTTGTTTTTCTGCGGGAACTGGGTCAGCTTTTCAAGAGTGGAAATGTCAGAGGAATAAAGAGGTTCCCTTGAAAAGATCTTTGCCACCACAGAAAGAAACATCTCAGCATATCCCTTAAATAACAACGTTCACTGTGACAGCCTTGCTTCCGACCCAAAGAAAGAAAAGAAGCCAGGAACTCTGAGCAGCATTTACACCCCCTGTGCTCTGGGACAGCTGGGTTGGAGCTGTGTCATCCCAAAGGCTGAATTAAAGGACCGGAAACATCAGCTTTGTGGGAGACATTTTAGATGGCAAGCAAGGCTAGAAGGCAGACAAAGGAAGGCTTTCAGCAAAAGGCCTTTTTCTTTTTGTTTTTATAGCACATTTCCACCATAAGGCTGCTGCCTGGAGGAGCAGGGATCTGGGACTACTGGAAGGGAAGAAACTCCATCTAGAAGGCTGTCTCCCACTGACCCTGGAACAAACAGGTCATTGTCAGAGGCAGCAAGCTGTGGGTTGCCACAGTCCATTTGATTGTCTAGAGAGATGCCACTGGTCATGACATGGATCACACCATACTAACCAGACTGTCAGGAAGATAAGATTTTTTTTTAATGTCAGGCTGGGGAAATCTTAGAGAAGATGATTGATAGTCATATGCCCACACAGGAGCAAAATGCCATAGCTCAGTTCACAAACGTAAATATGCTCCATCTCTTTCTGGTTAAAATACCATTCACTGGGCCTGCAAGTGTAGCGCGTGCTCAGCCACTTATATTATCTTTTGAATAACTGACACCCCTCAAATGAGCAGTAGTCTTAATCATCAAGAAAAGAAGACATGCACGATGGCTCACGCCTGTGACCCTAGCACTCAGGAGCTAGAGGCAGGAGGAGAGAGTTCAAGCCAGCCTGGGCTACACAGCAAGGCCATGTCTCTAAATCATCATCACCATCATGGAAGTTTTGGAAGTGTTTCTTTGATAATAACCCTTGATATGCTATGAAAGGCACATGTTCATCATAAATCTCTGTGAAATACCATTCACGTGTCAGTTCTCTTCCAAAGCCTTGGTACTAGCAACAACATCCATAGCTATCCTTATCCAGTTATTAACATATTGAAATTGAACAAACACCAGGATTGCATTACTGGGGGAAAGTGACTCCAGTTAAAGGAATTATTAGACATCAAAGACTCTCTCCTCAACCCGAGGAGATCTGAGATGTCAGTTACAGACTTTTACTTCCTCACTAGTTGTTTATATCAGCCCCATTCATATACTTCCTGTCAAGAGACCCTCATCATTGCCAATCTTAACCCATGTTTTTTTTTTTTTTTAATCAAGGCTGATATAATGTCAGTAAATGAATATCTGGGTATTGTAGGCATATTTCTCAGATCCAGATTCAAGTAAGAATCATCTGAAGAGCTTAGTAAAGGTAGATTCTGGACTGAAGCGTCAGGATGGGATGGATCTGCCAATGGCAGAGGATTCAGATGTTTAGGAATCATTCTCGAGCCTGAGAGATGTCCTAGAATCATGAGAACCTAAGACAATAAGAAGTGTGGTGGTAGAAATGTGGTTCTTTGGTAACAGCGATTCCTTATGATTCTAGTCTCTCCCTGCTCTAATCTCCCTTTCCCATAAGAGAAACATTGGCACTTTACTTGGGTTAAAATGCCTTTGACTAAATGTGGCTCTGCCATGTGGCCTGGAGGCAGTCACTTCACTGACCTCAGTGTCCCTGTTCATAAAATAAGAACATGGGCTGGTTCTATGATTGTCAGTTATCGGAGGGGCTTTAACCATATTTTTACTCATAGATGTTCTGACCTAATTTTCTTACTGTGGGGTGGTTGGATAGCTGCCCAGGTGATGCTGCTAAGGGACTGCTGTGAAGCTGTAGGACTAGTGTGGCAGGCCAACCTAGGGAATAGCTCAGCTGCCTGGGACTCCACTTGGCTTGGACAATAACCTTTTCCTAAACATACACTTGGCAGCCTGGGAGCCCACCCTACCCTCTGCGCTCTGAACAGCAAGTGCACTCCACTCCAAACAATGAAATAGGTTCTTCCTCCTGCAGGGACCATTATTTGTGATCAGTTTCTATTCATACATGTTCTTAGATACATCTGGGTTCAACAGTGCTGGGGGAGCATCCAGCTTGGGCTGGTTTTGAGTACATGCACAATTAAGACCAACTGTTTCTTCTAAGAGAACTTTTAGGGAGAAATTCCTATTTGCCAGCTTCTTCCTACATAGAATTGAAAGTACATATGATTAAAATCAGATGTATCATGGGTAGGGACATACACAGTAGAGAAAATGTTGTACAACTCCAGTCAGTCAAAGTAGAGAACAACTCAAATTATACCCATTGGCAACTGCTTCCTCCTAACGGACTCCTTAAAAAGAAGCCCAAGCCACGGAAAGAATGTAAGAGCCAAAGGAAGAGCAGGACTCCTTACAATGAGCTCCTCCAGACACAAAATAGCCTGGATATCCATGACCTCACAGTGCCTGACACTACCTACACAAGACCATCATAATAGGAGGAAAAGATCATGACATCAAACTGAAAAGAGAGACTGATTGAGAAGGGGAGGGGATATGGTGGAGAGTGAAGTTTCAAAGGGGAAAGTGGGGGAGGGAGGGAAGTATCATGGGATATTGTCTGCAATTAAGGAAGTTGTCAATAAAAATTAAACCAAACAAAAAGAAAAGAAAAAAAAAAAGAAACTCTGATGACTTTCAAGCAGCCTCATGACTCACCCCCAAACCACAAATGATACATATATGCCAAAAAGAAAAAAAAAATAATAATAAAAAGAAAAGAAAAGAAAAGAAAAGAAAAGAAAAGAAAAAAAAGAGAAGAGAAGAGAAGAGAAAAGAAAAGAAAAGAAAAGAAAAGAAAAGAAAAGAAAAGAAAAGAAAAGAAAAGAAAAGAAAAGAAAAAAAGCCCAAGCCAAGAGCCAGGACCCTTTCATTCTCTTCCACTCAGGTAGCCTGCTGCCCATCTTAACAGTGTACTATCACTTTTTGTTGTTGTTGTTGCTTGATGCTTTATTTTTTGTATGGGTTTCATTTACAGGTGTTGGAATAAGCTGCCGTGAATGTGGAGACAGCTGGAGAACACCAGTAACAGAGGCATCACTTCTTCTCTGGGATATCCACCAATGGCAGCAGCCAGTCATGTGATGCATCTGCAAGGCTGTCTCAAAGACCTTGTGAATTAAAAATTGACCATCCAGTTCTTCCTTGTCATTTGGGAAATTCACATTGAATGAGAATAGGAATGTGGCTTTATTTGATGAGGGATAAAGCAACAAAGTTTTTGAGATGATTACTTTTATGTGTCCATATGACTGCTGTTTAGGTTAAGCCCCAATAGCTGGTAAAATATTATTTACAGTTGTGTCTATTTTGAAGTTTCCAGAAGAGATTAGCATTTGAATCAGTAAATACAGGAGGCCTGTCTTCATTGATTGGGTGGGAAAATCATTCACTCCAAGGGTCCCAACAGAAAAAGGGAGGAGAACCAGGCTTGGGCTCACACTCCTTTAATCCCAGCACTCTGGAGGATCTCTATGAGTCCAAGGCCCCCCTGAGACTACACAGTGATTTCCATGTCAGCCTAAGGTAGAGTGAGAGAGACCTTACCTCAAACAGACAGAGAACAAAAATGGAGGAGAAAATAAATTCACTCTCTCTGTGAGAACTGGGCTGTACACATGTTCTTAACTCTGGTAATCTAGTCCTTAAGCTTTCAGAATCAAGAGAGGGCATCGAAAATCAGGTATTAGGACAGAGCCTCTACCATCACAACTCAGGACAGGGCCTCTATCATGAGAACTCAATTCTTAAGCCGTCTGTTTCATACTGTCTTATGGTGCTTGTTTCCCAGTTTCTCTAGCTTCCACAGCTCTGCCTTACTATATCCCATGGGTTCTGTTTCTCTGGAGAACCCTCACTAATGTCGTCCTTCAAGGGGTTTGTGATCTATTTTATTACATTAATGTTAGGAGGGCCATGCTCAGAACAAAGGACCTAACATGGCCCCGTGCCCTCCAACAAGCCCACCACCCACATTCCTGAGCTCCATTCGGGACCAGCAGTCTCAAGACTTCCCTGCTGGCCAAATGGTTGGCCCCCTCCCATCCTTGAAACAGTTACATTCCTCAGCCTGCCCCTGGCTCCTCCCCAACCTGTCATCTTCCCCTGCCCATTTTTTAAAGGCCTCCATCCTAGGTCCCGGATACCACTTCCCCGGCCTCGCACCTCCGCACCTGTGAACCTCACCGGAGACCTGTGCCAATAAACCTGAACTTGCTTTACTGATCTGGTCTGATCTGGTTCCTCGCTTTGGTCATCTGGAGCCGAAATCTGAAGGAGCTGAGCTCTCGATCCTGAGGGGTCTAGCCTGTGGTTGACTGGGACCCTCTCCTCTTCCAGCTGTGGATCCGACACGATTGGTCACCTTTTGATTCGGGGTAACTTGCCTGCTTTTTAGCCTCCGCCTTCCTGGGTCCCTGTCCGTCCCAGGCAGCCGGGTACCCTAAGGCACTAGGAGACATCCCCCTTAGGATTACCCACACTCTCTCTCTCTCACACTGTTTTGGTCCCAGGCCATTGTGGGGGACGCCTCACTTTGGGCTCTGGCCCCCTGCTCAGAGTCATCGGCCTTCGCTTTGAAATGGGCACTCCAAATCAAAACTCGACCCTCAGTCACCTTTGGGCTGTCTGTCACAAAAAGTATCCAAATTGGAGCTCTCTCAAATCACTAAACCTAAACGCCTGATTTGTTTTACTCTAAAAAATATTGGCCTTTTTAGGAGCTTGACAACCCTAACCCTCCAGAGGGCACTCTAAATTTCAATGCCCTCTGTGATTTGGAACACTTTTGTCACCACACCAGCAAATGGTCTGAGCTCCCTTATGTCCAAGCTTTTTGGGAACTATGCTCTCGTCCTTCTCTCTGTAGCCAATGTTACACGGCTCAGGTTCTCCTAGCCAGAACACACAACCCTATAGCCAATCAGAATCTCAAGACTCAGATCCCAAACCGGAGTTTTCAGCACTAACTGAACTCCCAGAACACTTGGCTCCCCCACCATGCAGCCCTCCCAATAGTTCCCAGCCTTCTCTTTGTTCCCCCTCTCCTGTGGCCACCCCCACGCCTCCCTCCCTCTCCACCCCTTCTCTCCTCCTTCTCCCGTTCCCCTCCCTTATCTCCTACTCCTACCCCAATCACAGCTTCCCTTCCAAGCCCTCAACGCCTTTACCCTCCCTTCCTCTTTCCCCTATCCCTTCCCCTCGCCCCTTCTCTGCCCTATCCACATGCTATCCACCTCCTCTTCCACTCCCTTGCCCCACCCCATGGTTCTCTCCCCTCCTCCCTCCTCTCTTCTAGTTCCAGCCTTTCCCCCAAAGCCTCAGCCGACTCACCAGGACTCCTCCTCTGCACCCCCAAAACCCCTCCCCCCAACCTCATCTTCCCTTGCACAACCCCACCCAACTCATCCAGTCCTCTACTCCACACTCCCCAACCCCCACCCGCTCACTTCGTCTGCTCCTGAAACTCCTAACCCTTCTGACCCCTCTCCTATCGCCTCCCATACCCTTTCTGACAACCCCTTACTGCAGACATCTTTCCCCTCCAGGACGTGGCAGGGGCTGAAGGTGTTGCCCGAATACATGTTCTGTTTTCTCTCCAGGACCTGTCCCAAATTGAGAAACGCGTTGGCTCTTTCTCAGCCAACCCAGCTTCCTACATTAATGAATTCTGATACCTCACTCAGGCTATAACCTAACCTGGCATGACTTACATGTTATTCTTGTTTCCACCCTCACCCCAGAAGAACAAGAAAGGTACAGATGGCGGCTAAACAATTCACTGACCAGACTCACTTAACTAATCAAACTTTTCCCTCTGGGGCACAGGTGGTTCTGGACGCAGACCTGGGATGGAATTATCAGGAGGGACGAGGAGGTGACAGACAAAGCGACACAATGATTACTTGTCTTGTTAGGGGCATGGAAACAATACAATGTGGTTAATTTTGATAAACTTAGGTAGATCACTCAAGGCTCAGATGAAAACCCAGCTATTTTTCTAAACAGGTTACAAGAGGCTCTGATCCAATACATCCACTTAGATCTGGCCTCGGAGGCAGGAGCCCGGGTGCTGGGTACTCATTTTATTTCCCAGTCCTTCCTTGACATTAGAAAAAAAAAAAGGGCCTCAGATACCCATTCAGGATCTGATGAGGATGGCTTTTAAGGTCCTTAACACTCGAGAAGAGACATCCAAGTTCTCCTGACAGACTCAGATGCATCAGAAGATGACTCTACACGTCCAAGCCTTGAAAGCTGCCCTGAGGCCATCGGTCTTCCCCCAGAGGGGACCAGGGTACAGTCACAGTCCAACCCACTGGGAGCATGCTTCAAATGTGGCCAGGAAGGCCATTGGACCCGTAAGTACCCCAGTCTGCCACCGCTGCCCACCAAGGCATGCCCTATATGTCGACAACCAGGTCACTGGAAGTCGGACTGCCCATGTGCAAGTTTGTCCTCTGTGCCCGATCATGGGTGTCCAGCCCCCAAAGTGAGGCTCTCCAAACTCTCCCAGCATTAGAGCTTCTTGGGTTGGCAGATGATTGATGATGCCCAGACTCAGAAACTCCCATTACCCGCGGGAAGCCCAGGGTAAAGCTCCAGGTATCAGCTAAGTCCATCACCTTCCTGGTGGACAAGAGGGCCACATGAGATAGGGATGACTGAATTTTTAAAAACGATCTGTTAATTCTTCCCAGCCCGGGAGGCAGAGAAACACTGTGAGTTCGAGGCCACCCTGAGACAATTATCTCTGACATTCAGCCAAACTTTTCCCCAGAAACAGGCTGCTACAATTATCTCTGACATTCACTGGACCAAAAGCCCTTTCCAGGTTCCTGGAACCTCTGCTAGACACAAATGGCCCCCAGACACACATCTCACAGGTCCAGTCCACCTGTCGGATATGCACTCAAGCCAATCCACAAGGTGGCCTACACCTCCACCAGCCCCTGCATCAATTATGAGGACATCAGTCAGGTGAAGATTGGCAGATAGACTTTACCCACATGCCACCCCACAAAAAGCTCCGCTATCTCCTTAGTCCAGGTGATACTTTTACAGGCTGGATCACAGCTTTCCCAACTTCCAAGGACACTGCCGATGTTGTGGGACCAGAACACATCATACCAAAATTTGGGGTCCCATTGACCATCCAGACAAACAACGGCCTGGCCTTCACTTCTAAGATTGTCTCACAAGTATCAGAGACACTCAGTATATCCTGGAAACTACACATCCCTTATCGCCCTCAATCATCAGGTCAATCATGGGCCAACAGTCTTATTAAACAGCAGCTCACCAAAATCTCTATCAAAATTAAGATGTCCTGGCCCTTCCTTTTCCCTGTTGCTCTAATCCACTTACAAGCTGCCCCTTTCTCCCCCACCAGCCTTAGCCCTTTTGAGCTAATGGGAGACCATTTCTACTCTCTAATCACCTTCCTGCCCAACGCCCCCCAGCTGGTCAACTACCTTCCCTTACCTCTCCCTTCTGCACTCCCTCCTCTGCTCACATGCAGATATATCCCTGCCTGCTCCAGTAACCTCTGACCCAAACAGGAATGACCCCTACTATCTCAGATCCTATCTCATCTGGGGACCAAGTCTTTCTCAAGCAGCTCGACTCCAGACCTCTCAAACCCAGGTGGGACCCTACACTGTGATCCTCACCACCCCCTCAGCAGATAAACTTCTGGGACATTCCTGCTGGTACAATATCTCCAGGCTCAAACAAGCTCCAGGGCAGAATGACTGGTCTGTACAATAAACAGTTCCTACCTCCTTAGATCTCTCTAGCCATCCTGCTCTTTCTTAACCTAGCCCCCACCATCTGGGCTTCTGACTGTACTTCACCTCCCTGTGAGTTACAATTTCAGGTTTGGACTTTAGACAATGAGGGATGACAGATTGCCCTATTCAATTATACTTTGTGTCCATTTAGTTCCTGCAATAAAGTCCACCTTTGATGCTGTCTCTACATGCCACCACCAGTGTTCCAGTGAAGGAACCAAGAAAGCGAATCCCATATACCTTTGCTTTCAACAGGATCAAGTCTCCTCAAATTGTTGAGATCCCAGGGGATAGGAAGGCTGCCCTTCATGGTCATGCAATTACCACTCTGTCTGGGAGAGTGTGACAACATACGGGGATAATTGGAAACCTATTCCATCTGTGTCATTATTCCGAGGTAATGTCACATACTCTATGCCTGCATTAGAATGGCCAAAAAGCCTGACCTGGGATCAGTGGCAAGATCAATGAAAAAATGTCACCTTTATCATACAGAACCCCAATGCCTGGCAGAGCCACATAGCAGCAGTCGGATTCTACTACTATCCTGGGTCACATGAAAGGGGTCAGATCAAAATAATCAAAACCCTCCAACAGTCCAGGGCTCAAAACGCCTTGGCAATCAGACTGGCCATGGCACTTCCCTATCCTTACAGTGCATTTGCTTTTCCCTCCATTATTCTGGGGAAACAATCCTCTCTGTGTTCCTGGGACCCTTACAAAATTACATGTCTCTTAACTCCATGATGTGTTTTCTTTGTTATGCACTCCAAGGGCCTACCTTTGTTCCTCTTCCAGTAAAGACCAATGTTACTCCTCTAGATAATTGCCCAAGACATCCCCTCTCCTCTCCTCTGTTCATACCCCCATTCCTCAATATCTCTGAATGCTGGGCTCCAGCAGGGATACAGTGTCCCCCTGCCACACAAACCCATAACCTTGTTCAGACTTGTCTTGACCTCCAGGGATATTATTCCTTTGCAATTCATCACTTTACCACTGTGCTTCCCCCCAAGTGGAAAGTCCCATGCATCCCAATCACCTTGATCCCCAGCCTAACAGTATATACTGAAGGAGAATTAGAATCATATTATCAACAATATTCAAGTCTCCCAGGATTGATCCAAAAAAAAAGGTGAGGAGCGACCCTGACTGTACTGGTTGGGGTAAGCTTAATCACATCAATCACAGAATCAGGCCTGGTGGCAGGAGGCCTAGGCCACAGCCTGATGACAGCCCAACACTTTTCCCAAGAGCTGACTGACTTAACTGGAAGGATCACAAACGTGGTAGAGACCACTGCAATGGCCATGCAATCCCTACAGCTCCAGCTGTCATTGCTGGCACAGGTAACCCTGCAAAACAGGAGGGCTCTAAACCTACTAACCGCAGAAAAAGGGGGATATGTCTCTTTCTCAGGGAAGAATGCTGCTACTATATAAATGAATCAGGCCTGGTGGAGACCCGAGAAAAAACACTCCAGATGCTGGGTGAAGACCTCAAATGTTGCTTTGCTAGCCAGGCATCCTCCCAAACTGGTGGCAATCCATGCCTCTATCCTGGCTCACCCCACTTATGAGCCCAATAATAATGATTGTTTTTTTTTCTTCTAATAGCCCCTTGCCTCCTCCATTTCCTCCAGGAGTGCATCTGGGAAGTTTCCAGGGTGGCTGTCAACCACATGCTCTTACACTCATATGTTCCCTTGAACACAGACCAGTCAACATCAGACTCTCCCGCATCGACCCCGACCAGCTTGAAGTAGCCAGACTTGAGTCAGCGTCCATATCCACAAAAATTTTGGAATGATAGACGGGGCTGTGCTCAGAACAAAGGACCTAACATGGGCGCTGTGCCCTCCAACAACCCCACCACCCACATTCCTGAGCTTGATCGGGACCAGCAGTCTCAAGACTCCCCTGCTGGCCAAACGGTTGCCCCCCTCCCTAGTTGTGACTTTATAAGGAGACCTCTGTCTCCTCCCATCCTTGAAACACTTACATTCCCCAGCCTGCCCCTGGCTCCTAACACATCATCTTCCCCTGCCCATCTTTAAAAGGCCTCCATCTTAGGTCCTGGATGTGACTTACCTCGCCCGAGAGCTGTGCCAATAAACCTGAATTAGTTTTACTGATCTGGTCTGATCTGGTTCTTTGCGTTGGTCAAGCCTTTCAATTAAGTATTCATGGGCAGTGTAGTTTTTCCTGAAACCTGTTGCATGCAATAACTTGCTAACATTCTGGTTCTGAATTTAGTTCATCTCAATACGGATCACTCTAGGTCTGTTATAATGTGTGTGTGTACCGGGTAGGGGCAGCACTAGGCTCCATCCAGTCCTAACATTTCATACAGCAGTGGCTACCAGTTGCTTCTCATATTAGGCACCATTGAAATTACCATGTGCTTCCTCTGAGCCAAGCACGAGCACTTTAATCAACCACCTCACTTGTCCTTAGAATGTCTCTACATTGTAATTAGTATTTTTCTTTCTTTCTTTCTTTCTTTCTTTCTTTCTTTCTTTCTTTCTTTCTTTCTTTCTTTCTCTCTCTCTCTCTCTTTCTTTCTTTCTTTCTTTCTTTCTTTCTTTCTTTCTTTCTTTCCTTTTTTTTTTTTTCCAGGTATGGTGTCATTGTAGCCCATGCTGACCTGTAATTCACTATGTAGTCTCAGGGTGGCCTTGAACTCATGGCAATCCTCCTACCTCTGCCTCCCAAATGCTGGGATTAATGGTGTGCACCACTATGCCTGGGTTACGTTTCTCATTGCTGTGACAAATATCTGGCAGAAGCAGCTGAAGAATAAAGGTTTACTTTGGCTCATAGTTTGAAGGTATTGTTCACTATGGTGGGGAAGGCATGGCAGAAGTACTGTGAGACAGATAGTTATTCTCTGTTTATTCATTCTGGGACCCAATACCATAGAATGGTACTGCCCACATTTTGTGTGGGTCTTTCCATTGCAATTAACCTAATCTAGAATTTTCCACACAGGTATGCCCAACAGTGTGTTTTCATGATGATTCTAAGTCTTATAAATTTTTCAGTCAAGATTAATTATCACTGATAAATGGTATATATATGATAAAGTCATTTTATGCATGAGTAAAATCTGTCAATTTAAATAATTTCAGCAAAATTACCATCAAATGACAGAAGAAAGATTTGAACTCAGAAATTTTAGTTCCTAGAGCTTCTTTTTTGCTATAAAATATTGCCTTCCATGTAAGCACACAGTGTCTGTGATGGAAACTGGAAATGAATCCATGATTTATCATCACTCTCTAATATCCTGGTCACCTTAAACTATTATGTGTAGCAGAAATCACAAGGCTTCTTAACAAGCATTTGTGCCCTTGATGTTGAGAATAGCAGAAGAACTCGTGCCAGCTGTGGGTGAGAACTACCCCCACCCCTGTGCCTGTATTCTTACAGATTTTTGTGGCTTCTCTGACTGGGGGAAGCCAGAAGCAGGAATGGAGCAGCTGACCCGCTCTCTTCAGCCCACTTCCTAGCTCACACCTGTGCTGGAAGTTGCTGGGTCCCCTCTGGGCCACATTTGTCACATGACAGCCTCTCTGGTGACTAGGCCCCCATGAAATCCAGTTCTTCTGGTTGCGTGTTCCTGGACCACTGCCTGCTGGAAATCCAAGACAGACAGGTGCACACCTGTGCTCTCTGATGTGAGCAATGTTGCTACTGCTTCAGGTTTCTGTTCCGAAAGTTCTGCCGTTCTAAGGTGCAAAGCGACAATATGTACATGTTTTGTGTATTTGGAGTTTTTGCCAGCAGCAGCACTTAGGATATGATAAAGCACTCCCTTTTCTCCTTCCCCTCCACCCCCCCTTTGCTAATGACAGCATTCCCTGTATGTCCCATTAACTTAAAAGCTTCATATTACAGCATATTATCATTTTATAAATTGCATATTTTTCTTGTCTCTTTATTGTACAAGTCATAAAATGTAAAGGTGGTTTCTCACTCACACTGAAACTAATTTTACGATGTGTTCGCTTGAGCTAGGGAAAGCTGGTTAATGGATGATGGGAAACATGGGGTCATTCTGTGAGAGGGGGCAGCTGAAAGAACTTTGTACCATAAAAGTTAATGAGGAAAAGTCAAGAGTTAGGCGTGTGCTTAGGTGTAAATCTTGATGAACTGTGCATTAATTTCTCTCTGGGGTTTTAGCATCATTTGGTCCAGAGAGCAGCTGTAAAATGAGTTCGCTTACTATTATCCAGAAGTTTGCCAATTCTTTTCATCCTGGTATGAGAGTTTGGTTCTACATCTAAATTGGTATTTTCAAACATGGACTGAGAATTTATGAGGTTGGGTAAAAATTTACTAGTGAGAATCTAGTAGGAAAAAATTGTAAACATGCAATAAACATTGATTTCCATCAAGACATGTTTATCACATATGTATTATATAACAGAGTATATAATTAGCTATATGTACATCGTTACATATATGTAGATGTAAAACTAACTATATGTATAGTTGCACTTAGGCACAATACAGGAAATCACTTTCCCAGTTCTTTATCTTAACGCCACTGCAGTGGAAATTCCCCTCATTAGAATTCTCTTCTGTTCAGCCATAGAGCAAGGATTCTCCTTTAGTCATTCCTGTACATCTCCACAAAGAGGACTCCCTTAGTGTTCAATAAAGTATCCACAGAATGTTCTTCACACTCACTATCCATACAGCCATTATCATGCATCTGATGATGTTCTTGTTTATTTACTGAACTGTGATTATAAGTTTCCACTCTGTAGAATGTAAACTCTGTAAAAGCCAGACCTTGGATGTTTCATTTGCTTCCATAATCTAGTTCTTTAAAAGTGAGTGCCCAGTGTACAGTAGGAGGTTATTAAACTGTTTATTGGGAAAAAAAGAAAAGTAATGGAGAGAGAGAACAAGACAGAGGGAAGAAGAAAGGGAGGAAGGGAGGGAGAAAAGAAGGAAGGTGAGACACGAGTTTAAGATGAGCTTAGGTACTGGATGCTTCTATAATCAGTAGAGACTAAAGCATGTGGATTGAGTTAGATCTTAAAAGATAGCTGAGATGTGGCTTCATGGTTGGTAAGAGGAGCAGAAGCAGATTTTCAAGCTAGATCCTCTGAATAACCAGTTATACTAAATGGTTTGTGTACTCTTATGCATTAATCTATTTCAGAAGAGATGACATGGACAGTAATTGGGAGATGTTAGGGGTTTGGGGAAAATGAACTCAAGGCTCGTGTGGAATTGTAGCAACACATTTGAATGAAGAAGAATAAAAAGGTAGAAAAAGAAAATCCAGTAAAATAAAAGTTGTGAATTGGGAAATGAAGGATGGGTACAGATAGTCACTTGCCCAAGAACATTTTGCAAAAATAGTTGATAGGTAGTCAGGGATTCAGTTCAGCCATTTACTACAGATCTGATGGAAAACAGGCTCCATATACCCAGGCTGAGAGGAAACCACATTCATACTGTTACCATGCTTAGATAGCTAGGGTGTCAGGGGGAGTTTGAGAACAAAATTGGACTATTGTTTTTCCTAAAGGGACATTGTCAGGAAAAGAAAATGTCTATGATATAATTATTCTACCCTCTCCAGCTCTCCAGGCACTAGGAAAATAATATCTCTTGAGATCATTTGAAAACTTAGGAGTGGGAAAGGCCTTGGAAGTTTCGAAGTATAACTCTTGTCATGAACCTGGAGGATATTGATCTGCAGTAGGCAGAATTTGAAGTAGTTTTCAAAAATGTCATCGGACTCTTTAAGAGTCAGGAGTGTGGAAGAGACATATCACTACAGTTAAGAGAAAGCTGGGTGGGTTTTAGACAAATGATCCTCTGACTTCCACTCTCCTTTACTGTTTGACGCTTACATGTTGTGTATGCTCTTTCTTGATGGGTCCTGATGATTCCTCGGCTTCTGATCCAAGTTCAGGTATTAACCTCTTATCCAAGAAAGATGCCTTCAGCTCTGAAATGCTTGGTTCTGGCTTCTACATTGATTCTTCTCCCCAGCCATTTTCTAGTTTATCTTGAACCTGACTTTACCCTGGCCTGTCATTTTCTACTAGTAGTTTGGGAATATTTTCTCTATGAACTCTGACTTTACTCTGTATCTAAACTTGGCCTTGGGGGTAATCTGTCATTTATGCCAAAGAGTCAACTGACTGTCAGTTCCTTAGGCATTTCCTTCCTGACCATCTTAGGCTACCAGCATTCATACCATGGCTCTCTTGTTCCTTTGTCACACTCCCCTGGACACACAGAGCCCTCTTTTGTCAAGAGTAGCACATACCAGCATCATTTCTTAAACAAGCACAGTCCTTTCTTTATGTCTGCCTTACAAAGACTGGAAGAGAAAGAGAAAAAAATAATCCCTGAAAGATCCAGGTAGTGTTTTCTTTTTCACTCCACTGTGAGTTGGAAATTTGCTGCTGTCTTCCTTTATCAGAATGAAATAATTTATTCTCACCATACAGTATCTTCTTAAGTAGGCAATGCTAAATAAATATCATTTGTGACCGACCCACCCACACACACAATTACTTGTGTATTCTTCTGAGGTTATCTGGCCTGGGAACCATTGTGCAAGGTGCCCTTGGCATTGGATAGGGGTGGGGGGGGAGGAAAATGCTGCATCCCCCATCTGGGCCTTGGCAGTTTTTATGGTGGTATGCACAGGGAAACTGAACCTTGTCTGCACGGCTCACTGCTTATCAGGCGTGCACACTGGCTGCCATGCTGTAGGGCAGCAAAGGAAAACAAAGCAACAGTAAAGGGAAGCCTTTGTCATGGCTTAAAAAGGGTTAGAAACATCTGAGCCATGCAGTTTTCCAGCACCACCTCTGCCAATGACTCGGAGACAGAATGCTAGGAAATGTGCTAGCTGGGTTAGATAGCACTGGTGGGGCGGCCAACAGCCGGGCTTTTGTTAATGGCCTCTTATCTGTGTGAGTGTGTGGGTGCTCTGTTCAAAGATAAAGTGACCTTTTGCAGAGTGAGAGGAATAAGGTTAATGACATTATAACACTGCTGCTTGTGATTGGAGCATGGGGTATCCTTAAAGATTGTGATTCCCGGGCAAATGCTTGTCTCTCTTGAGTGGGTTAGTCTCATCTACAGTCTCAACTCCTCTCACTAGAAAATTCGTCACAGGCATGAGTGGAAAGGACCCTATCTTTGTACATAAGTACATTAGTTTGTTACCTAAATGATAATGTTTCTGCACTCAGCAAAGATCTCCTACCTTTGATTCTACACCTCACGATTCATTCCTTTTTTTCAATGATGTCCTATTTCTAAATTTTTTTCTTTAAAAATTTTGTTGTATGGACCTCTAACTTAGTTCTCAACTTGCCTTTAAAATGCCTTTAGTTGGATTTCATGCAAAATACTTAGATATGTCAATATCTTTCTCTCAATAATTGATAAGGCAATAACATAGAAAATTAGTAAGGGTATAAAAGATTTGAACAGTTCTATCAGCTAACTTAGTCTAGTTAACATTTATAGAAAACTCCCCTCAATGATAGCAAGACAAACTTTCTATTCAAAGGCAGATAGAATATTTTCCAAAATACAAAAATTCGAGTCAGACGCATCACAATGAATTTAAGAATTTAAGTCTCATACAAGTTTTAGCACAATGAAGTTTAATTAGAAATCATGAATGGGAAGAATTTCTCACAGTACACTAAACTGACCTTTAGTTTTCATCTCTAATAGAGCTAAACAGAAAACAAAGTATAATGTTAGGGTCTGGAAGCAGTTTTCTTGTTTCTGAATAATGCCTGAGCTTCGACCATTAGAATACTTTCATATAAGGCTTTGGTGTTTGAAAACAGTGTTCTTTGAGAGGGTGTTTCTTTAAATGTTTTCTTTCTACAAGGTGAATCTGGCCATATGATGTACCACAGAAACTTCCCCCATTCCTAGACTCTTCCCTGAAGTCTAAAGTCTTAGACAAGGCTGTGTGTACTCTAGGCCTGAAAAGCTTTACACTTATGCACCAGGACTTCCTTCTGTCTCGTAGCTCATTCTCCAGCCATTTTGTGCATCACAGATTCTCCACACAGCATGGACTCTTCTGGCTGTCTTGCTCTTCTCGCTTTCTGGCCCCAGAGGTCCCTTCCACTGGCGAGCTCCTAAAGGTTTGCCTCAGTAGTGCCTGAAGCTCTCTTCTCCTGATTCTCAAGGAGATGGATGAGCTCTTTTCCCCACTTCTGTCCCCTATATGCCACCTGTGGTTCACTTCCTGGTGAACAAATGGGTTTATTGGGGTTACTAGCATGTGAATGGGTGACTCTGAGGCAGCTGCATCACTGCAGAGTCTGCCCCAGCATGGGCAATGAGTCATGAAAATGGAGTCCATGGAATGCTTCTCAGCCTGCAGGCAGCTCCACTAAAGAGTCTCTTCTCCACCAATTTCTCGCTGCTTTTACAACTTCCAGGGCAGGGGACTTGATGGCTCTTGTAATTTTCTGAGATTCCTACAGATCATGTTTCATTTAGAGTCCTGAACCTTGCAAACCACCCTCTTCCTCCCAGAAGGAATGTTTCCACACACAGGAAATAGCTACACCATATCACCTTTCTGACTTTTGTCCATACCAGAATAGTTTGACCATCCTTCATGTCAAACACTTGAGATCAGAAGTATTTTGGGTTTAATATTTTGGAATATTTGCATATACATAATGAGAGAACTTGGGGATGTGACCCAAGTCTAAACACAAAATGCATTGGATTTTCATATATATCTTATTCATATAGCCTGAGTTAATGTTTTTAATCTCTCTCTGTGTGTCTTTCTCTCTAAGTTTGATATGTATGTGAGTTTGTGTGGGTGTGGTCACACTAGTCAGAGCACAATTTCAGGTGGCCATCCTCACCTTCCACCTGTTTTGAGACAGGATCTCTTTGTTATTTTCCACTGCATACACCAGGCTACATGGTCCACGGGTTTTTAGGGATTCTCCTATCTCTGGCTCTCATCTTACCATAGGAGAACTGGGAGTATAGACACGTGCTACTGTGTCTGGCTTTATGTGGGTTCTGAAGATCTGAAATCAAGGCCTTACAGTTGTACAAGCACTTTACCAATGACATCACCTTAGCCAAAGCCTGTGGAAATTTTATACGGTATGTTTAGCAGTGTTTTGAGTGTTAACTATAACACAAGGTCAGGTATAGAATTTTCCACTAGTAGCATTGTGTTGGCACATAAAATGTTTCAAGTTTTGGAGCATTTTATATTTCAGATTTTACTATTAGCAATTCTCAGCCTGTACTACATCTGCTGTTACATCTATTAGTTTTCCTAATAGGATTCGTGTTAATTATAATTTCCATGAAAACAAATAATATCATTATAGTTAACAATTGAAATTACTAAAAATTAAGTCCAAGCTCTAATAAGACTGGTCCTTAGAAGTATTTCCCAAAATTGAGGTCACCTGAAAAGAGTAAACTGATTTGTTGTTAGCAATGAATGATATCTGGTTCCATAGAACTTAGCTCAAGATGAGCATGGACTTCTTCAATCTATATTAAACCTATCCCAACGTTGGCCATATGATCAGAAAGGAACATGTATAACTGCTACTAACTGTGTAGGTTGGAGTTCTTATTTGTTAACATGAGAATCCCTGGTGAGTATTTGTTTTGGCTCTCAGTTTTGTTAGGGGAGCTCATGCATGATACAGCACATATGTGAAGGTCAGAGGACAATTTCAGGATATCAGTTCTCATTTTCTATCTTGTTTGAGACAGGATCTCTCTCTCTTCTCTTTCTTTCTCTCTCCTCTCCTCTCCTCTCCTCTCCTCTCCTCTCCTCTCTCCTCTCCTCTCCTCTCTCTTCTCTCTCTCTCTCTCTCTCTCTCTCTCTCTCTCTCTCGTTTGCAACTGTGACTGCCAATCTAGCTGATCCTGAAGCTTCAGGATTCTATTGACTCCATCACCTGTTGCTGTAGGCACATTGGTGTTACAGATGCATGTTCTGCATGAGTCTTTCTTTATGTGGGTTCTGGAGATCTGGACTTTCATCATCAGGCTTGTTTAGCAAGTGCTTTTAACTGCTGAGTCTTTTCCTCAGCCCAGCATTTTTTTTTTTTTTTTTTTTTAGAAAGAGTGTTATTACAGCCCAGGCTGGCTTCTAACCCCCAATCTTCCTGCCTTCACCTCCAAAGTGTTGGGATTACAGGTATGTGTCACCATGCCTGACTTTCAGTATGATTATTTTAGACAGCAGAGAATTCATTAAAGCACTTACATCAATGCTTACATGGGGCATTTGGACTAGGAAATCACATTTTGATGCTTTTTAGATGCAGCAATGTCCAGGGCTTAGCTTGAAAAACATGACCACTACATGTAGAAGACACTGTCTTTCTCCTTTCCAGCCACTGTTTGTGAGTTGCTATAGCAATGTCTGAGGCCAGGTCATTTAGACAATCTCTACAAGGCACTATGAATACATGAATCCTATGCTCTTTGTAAGGAGGCAGAAAATTCAAATGCAAGGAACATGCTCAGAAGTGCTGGTATCTACAGACCTTCAATGTTACTACACTCCCCAATTTTTTCAAGTGATTCTGTTTAAGAAGTTATTCAAAGGGATCTCTAGCTTCCGTTCTTTTATGGAAGATGTCACAAGATCTGAAAATATCTATGACATAGTAGAGGAAAGTGTTGCATATTTAATCTTTGCTGTGCTGGACTGAAAAAAATACTTATGAAGGTCTTTCATCAGATTTTTCAAGAGTTTCTTATCAAGGTTTGAGCACATTTTCAGTAAATATGACAGATGGATCCATAACTAGGTGGCTGAGACCATGGAAAGAGTCCAACTTACCTCCCCAGGGAAGTACATCCCACATCTCTAGGTTAGAAATATTGTGTTTACTTTGATTTACACAGGGAATGCTGAAGTGAGCTTGCAAAAGGAAGGCAAAAGATGCTAATTTGCAAAGCCATTTTCCATCCTGCATGCAACCTCCAGGCTAAGGTTTCATCCAGAAACACTTGAAGTTTATGCTATAACTCAGTGAGGTGAGAGAAGTGTTCATTACCAATGAGCTTCGATATGAGATAATATGCCTTCACACACTCCACTCATGTTCTCACTTAGCTGAGAAAAAATTCAAGAGGCCCATGGGTAACCCTTAACAGATTAATAATTTTAACACATTTGTTAAGGGGTCCTCTTAAATTTTCATGAAAGTTTCAAGTGATAAATAAAAGTTTCTCTGGGTATTCAAGAGAACAGATTTTTGTGTGTATTGTCTCTTTCAAATAGCTAGAGTAGGTTTGTGGCATACCTAAAAATCCCTCTACTCAGGAGGCTGAGGCTACATGATCTTGAGTTCAAGGCTAACTTGGGCTACATAGAAAGTTCCAGGCCAACCCAGGTTACACAGCAAAACTCTATATGAAAATAAGGAAATAAAAAAAAGGAAGGAGGGCTGGAGAGATTGCTTAGCACTTAAGGCGCCTGCCTGCTAAGCCTAAGAATGCCCATTTGATTCTCCAGGTCCCACGATTAGCCAGACACAAAGTGACGTAAGGGTGCAATGCTGCACTTGCCCACAAAGGGGCGCACACATCTGGAGTTCTTTCACAGTGGCTGAGAGGCTGCTGGTGTGCCCATTCTCTGTCTCTCTGACTCTCTCCGAAAAGAAAAGGAAGGAATGTACTAGAAGCAGTACTCATTTTGAATCAATCTAGTGCAATTCTTTTACCTTTTGTGCAATCTTGCCTATCTTCATTGCTTTTTTGTCCATATCATTTGCACTGAGCTATCCCTGTTATGGAGTTTCAGTTCTACAAATGTTACCATCTTACATAGCCATAGTCATTCATCAGAACTAAGTGATTAGAGCACTGGTAACTAAATTCCTACTTGGGGGAAATTTTACTAGTTCTTTCTTGCTACTGTTTTTCTGTTGTAGAATCTTGGATTCCACATGCATTTCATCATCATGTCATCACATATTTCATAGTTAATCTTCATTGTAAATCTGACTGCATTTAAAGTCACCTTGGAGATATAGCTTTGGTAAGGCTGTGAAGGAATTCCAGGAGGGTTTAACTTAGGACAAAGATTCTGAATGTGGGTGGCTCCATCTCATGGGCTGGGTTCCTAGACTGAATAAAAATGAGCAACAGGGTAACACAAGTGGAGCACCAGCATTCATCTCCCTCTGCTTCCTGAATATGGACACAATGTGATCAGCTGCCTCACATTCCCACCATGATTCCTTCCCCACTAACATGAACTATATCCCCTCAGACTCTGAGCCAAACTAAATTCTTCATTCCATAATTTGCTTTTTTTAAAAAAAATATATTAGACAGTTATGGTAGTGCACACCTTTAATCCCAGCACTCTGGAGGCAGAGGTAGATGGATCGCTGTGAGTTCAAGGCCAGCCTGAGACTACATAGTGCATTCCAGGTCAGCCTAGGGTAGAGTGAAACCCTACCTCAGAAACCACTATATATTCTTATATATATTCTTATATATATTCTTATTATTCTTATATATTCTTATATTCTATATATTCTTATATATGCAGTAACTCAGTAAGGTGAGAGAAATGTTCATTACCAATGAGCATCAATATGAGATAATATGCCTTCACACACTCTACTCATGTTCTCACTTAGCTGAGAAAAAATTCAAGAGGCCCATGGGTAACCCTTAACAGATTAATAATTTGTTAAGGGGTCCTCTTAAATTTTCTTATTTAGTTATGTGAGAAACATAGAGAAAGAGGCAGATAGAGAGAGAGAGAGAGAGAGAGAGAGAATGGGTGCATCAGGGCCTTCAGCCACTGCAAAAGAACTCCAGGTGCATGTACCACCTTGTGCATTAGGCTTATGTGGGTACTGAGGAATCAAACACGGATCCTTAGGCTTCACAGGCAAACACCTTAACTGCTAAGCCAGCTCTCCAGCCCCATAATTTGCTTTTATCAGGCATTTTGTCACAGCAATGAGAAAAGTAATTAAGGCACTAGCCTTTCTTTATTGTCATAAACAGAATGGCCAAATCCCCATCTTCCATTGTGCCTAAGCCACAATATACACAGGTGGTGAAGGGTGATGGGGAGGGGGATATCTTAGAGCATTATTGTCCTCTTTTTGAGAGGGTTATACTACTAGAACAAAACAGGCATCTTTTTGTTTTACTATAGAATCATTTGCTAATACTATTCACAGCAACAAGCAAAAGACTGGGATAACCTGATGCTTCTTTGTAATGGGTGCTGGTTGAAGATTCCCCGGACTTCTACTCATTTATAATTATTTAACATGGTTTCCAATTCCTTGAAAGAATGTGTGGACAGGAAAACCAACAGGTATGCATGCGGTGCTGAGCTCTTGGGAGAAGTAAAAGTCCAGAAACTCTGACAACTGTTTGCAAACAGCCGAGCAAGTAGCAGACGAGTTTCACTCTGAGCAAATTTTGATGAAATGTGTTCCTCTAACTCTAAATTAATTCATTAAAGGCCAAAACCAACTACTGTCAGTCATTGTACAAAGTATTGTGTCTCCTGCCTTTAAGAACTCCCCATCATGTGGGAGAGGGAAACAAAGTCCAATATTAGCAGTCAAGGATGACATATCCTGCAGCTTACACAGCAGGTGAGTGCTGGCTTAGAGGAACATGGGTGAGGGTGATTTACAGAGCAGGGTGAGTAGTTGTTTACAGACCTATGGACAATCAAAGGCAGTGGCATCACTGAAAAGTCCACTCCAGCATTGCTGATGACTCATGGAAGCTGCATCTCTCTATCTCACCACATGATTTGCAAGTAGCTTGGGTGGCTGGAGAGTCTCCCCTCTCCTCTCCTCTCCTCTCCTCTCCTCTCCTCTCCTCTCCTCTCTCTCCTCTCTCTCTCCTCTTCTCCTCTCCTTTCTTTTTCTTCTCCTCCTCCTCTTCCTTCTTCTTCTCTCTCTCTTGTTTTCATCTTCACATGACTTTGGGGAAGGATTTTGTGAATCTTATAAGTTTCAAGAACTTACTGAGACGTGTGGTCCTTATTTACTTTCTGAGCTTTAGTGAGCTTCCCTCCAGGATGAAATGATTCATCTTGGAGGAAATAGCTATAAAACATCTGGGATTACAGACAGGCACAAAATTCAACCACACATTTCTGGTTTCAGAACTCAGGTTGTCATACTTGCACAGCAAACACTTTACTCACAGAGCTATCTCCCCAGTCCTAACTCTCAGATTTTTTTGTAAAAATTTTATGCTTCAGAGATCCATGAAGGAGTAAATTCAATTGATTCATTTACCAATACTATGATCTTGTACAATTTCAATTCCATGTTTTTAAAATACCAATATGCCTTGGTTCATGTTATACGATTGTTAAGTGTATTAATTTACATATGTGCTATCAAATGGTCAGCACCAAGGCTGATATACAGAGGGCAGGGAAAGCTTCTTCTCCATCTTAAGTTATTACTGCCACAAAAAGCATTAGGTAGTTTTGTATTATGGGGCAAAGCCCCAAATGCCAATTTTTACAGTCAAATTTTAGTTGTAAGGTTAAGTTTAGCTTTGTAAGGAATTGCTTTAGACAAACTAAATGTATACCAAAATTTTAGTTACCAAAACAAGTGGAAATGCTGGCTAAGCAATTAAAGTTGAGGTTGTGTTGTGAAAGCATGAAAATGTTCAAGAAGACTTGTTGAGGGAAGTGTAATTGGGCAGAGATTCAACAGCTGTGCTAGTGTGGTTTGGAAGGAGGATGTTAGATAATAGAAAGAAGAGTTGCTTCAGAAGCAAGGTTGTGTGCTTGAGCCAATGACCTCTGAATGACATTGCAAAAAGCTCAGTGTCACCCACCTTATACTTCTTTTTAAAAAATATTTTATTATTTATTGAGAGAAAGAGAGATACAAAGAAAGGCAAGAGAGAGAGAGAGAGAGAGAGATAATGGGCATGCCAGGGCTTCCAGCCACTACAAACGAACTCCAGATGCATGCGCCCCTTGTGCATCTGGCTTACATGGGTCCAGGAGAATCAAGCCTCGAACCAGGGTCCTTAGGCTACATAGGCAAGTGTTTGATCACTAAGCCATCTCTCCAGCCCCCTCTTTTCTTTTTTTAAAAAACTTTTTATGAGAGAGAGAGAGAGAATTGGCACACCAGGGCCTCCAGCCACTATAATCAAACTCCAGATGTATGAACCATCTTGTGAAAATGTGCGACCTTGTGCACTTGCATCACCTTGTGTGTCTGGCTTACGTGGGATCTGAAGAGTCAAACATGGGTCCTTAGGCTTCACAGGCAAGCTCCCTAACCACTAAATGATCTCTCCAGCCCACTTCTCTTTTCTTAGTGGCTACATTTCCTCCCTCCTACTTTGGTCTTTCTCTTTCCCTTTAGTACCCAGGTCAATCCCAGGTGTTGAGGACCACACCCTGTAGACTTTACCTTGGCCTGCTTTCAAAAGCCATTGTACCCTAAAAGCCTTCCCAGATCTCTGGCCATTGATCACAAGCAGTCACCTAGGTATTAACCTCCCCCTCCCCCCCCACGGGGCTTGTTCAGAGATTAGAAATGAACCTTCATTGTCAATGCCAGAGAATGGTTGCCCTCTTCCTTAGTAAGCACTTAGCTTTTCAGTAGCCTTATTCCAAAGAGAGATTGAAGGAAAAAAATTGAGTTGGGACAATGTCCAAATTGGTCTGCCTATAGCTTGGCTGAAGTCTGGTCAGAGAGTGGAAATGCAGCCAATATAGTAGATGAGTTGGAAAAAAGCCAGAAAGAATAGGAAGGAAGCTAGAAAATATAGGATATTACCAAAACACGAAAGATAGTGATTATAGTTCATTGAAAAAGATGTTCTCAACTTGACTTCTTATGAGAAAAGGAGAACATTGTTTAATGAAAGCCCTCTTATGCCAGGCTCTGTAATGAGCATTTTATATGCCTCCTGTTATTTAAATCACTAATATTTCCATAAATAGTGGTATCCCAGTTTGTGAAGGTATGGAAATGGAAATGAGAGAAAGAGAGCATAAACTGTGCAGGATTACACTGTCATAAAGTGTAGACTGGATTGATTTTAGTCCCTGATAAACATGCAAATGAAAGATTTTCCTGGCTGAGGCAATGTCTCAGTGGCTAAGAGTGCTTGCTATATAAGCATGAGGGCCTGAGTTCCATCCCCAGCACACATGAAAAGTCTGTAGCCTCAGCACTGAGGAGGGCAGAGACAGGAGGATTGCTGAAGTGGTCTGGTCAATTAGTCTAATGAGAAAGTGATGTGCACCAGACCTAATGAGAGACTTTTCCTCAGGCAAATAGGATGTGATCGAGGAAGAGGGTGCCCAGTGTTACCCTCTGGAGCCTGCATTGTGCATGCACATCTGAACACACATTTATGTGCACATGCACAACACACACCAATTTTGTTTCAAAGATTTGCAGTGGTTGAGATGTAACATTTTGGGCTAGATTCCCTGTCACATGGAAGAGACTTTCCTGTGTATTGCAGAATATTTTCAGCATCCCTGGCCTTTATTTCTTGGGTAAGTATCCCCATAGTTGTGGCAACCAAGAGCATGCCATGCCCACATATGGCTGAGTGTCTCTTGCAAGTAAAACTACCCTTGGTTGAGAATTATTGGCTCAGAGGGGCAGACCATTGTCATTGTGGACAATGGATGTTCGGTAGTGATATAGATTCAACTTAGGACACTCTGCTGTTTGGGTAGGTTTTCTGAGTGGTAAGCTTGGTCCCTTAGTTCATGCTCTCAGTTTTCTAGGCAGGATGGGTTGGTCTTCCATCTGGAGTTTGCACTTTTCCAGGCTTGTGGCAAGGAGTCACAGAGCACCACTCCTCTTCTCTTTAACTCTTTCATCATGAGTGCCTGGCAAAGCAGGTTTCTACACAGGATATGAGGAGTTTCCTGAAAGACACATCCGTCCTCAGTGAAGGCTGTGAGAATACTCATATGGAGAACACACAGGTTTGTGATGAATGAACAGATCTAGGACTGGGTGGCAGGCACATTTTAGGATAATAGTCACTTTCCTTATATGAGTATAATGATTGTATGTCCAGAATTTCTCCTGTTTGGGCGATGGAACCAAATTCAGGAGGGGAGGCATGGTCACAGGGTCCTTTGTAGAGTATTGCCTCCTCTTCCTTCAATATTCAGGAGATTTCACTTTAGAGTGGAATAGGGAAAAGAAACATGGATATGAAGTTTTTACTTGATTTTAATTCTTAGGAGGTAACAGCAATTGTGTAGGTTCTTTACCCTTGAGCCTCTACTGTGCATCTTTTATTCCTCGCTCCTTAACTCTTCCTCTTTTCTTTAATCTAGTATCATTTTCAAGTAACAGTTACTGAAGAATGTGTATTGTGTCCAGAACTTGGCAGACCAAGGATGCCCAGTACTTAGAGAGTCCCTGCCGCCTCAGGCCACTGGGGTTGGGGGAAGGCCACCTGGAGAGTTGGAGAAGTATAGAGTAGAGGCAGATAGAATGTGGCAATTAGACATGGCAGAAGTCCCAGCCTCAGTGGTCCAGCTTGAAGTGGAGTATAGTAGCTACCCTCTTCATTGCTGTGACCAAAGTCTTGACAAGAAACAACTCAAGGAAGGGAGGAATTATTTTGGCTTACAGTTTGAGGGAACACAGTTGTAGCAGACAGCTTCAGGTTCGCTGAGATGAACTTCCAGACCAGACACAGTTATGGAGGAAGGGATATTATTTATTGAAGCTTACAGATCCAGGGGAAGTTCCATAACGGCAGAAGTAGTGGCCTGGTCTCACAAGGCCAGGCAGAGAGAGCAAAAGCCAACCAGCCACCACAGCACACAGAGCAAAACTACAGCCAAAAGGTCACACAGCACACTTCAGGAACTCCTGCTAGGCACATTTGCATATCTTTACAATGGAATCTCAAACCCACCATTAACACCTTAAGACCGGCCCTCAGTGACATTGCCTCTAGCAAGGTGATTGCAGATGCAAACTATAACTAGTAAAACCCTGAATATATTGGGGGACATATATTCAAACTACCACAACAGTCTATCAAGGTGCTGGGAAGGCATGGTGGCAGAATATTGCTCATCTCTGGATGGATAGGAAAGGAGAGAGAGATGAATGAAGTCTCAGCTGGCTTTCTTCCTTTTACAATTTTATTTAAGCCTGGGCCAAAGGCCATGGGATGGTGCCTCCAACATTCAGGGTAAGTGTTTTCTCCTCATTTAAACCACTCTGGAAATGTCCTCTCACATGCAGCCAACAATATATCTCACCAATGGCCTAGGCGTTAGTCCTTTCATTAAATTATTTATTTATTTATTTATTTATTTATTTTGGGGGGGTGAGGCAGAGAGAGAGAGAGAGAGAGAGAGAGAGAATGGGTATGCCAGGGACTCCAGCCACCGCTAACACACTCCAGACACATGTGCTACTTTGTGTATCTGGCTTACATGGGTCCTGGGGAATTGAACATGGGTCCTAAGGCTTTAAAGGCAAGTTCCTTAACTGCTAAGCCATCTCTCCAGCCCACTCTTTTCTTAATCCAATCAAACTGACAGTGAGATTTAAACTGACAATGGGAATTAAACATCATAGTGTGTCAAAAGGAATCCAGCCTCCTGATGGGCAAAAGTCTGGAAAGGATTCCTTTCTGGATAAACTGATCATGTAGGCATGTAGCCTTAAAGGGGATGAGAAGAGTGAACCAGAGGCTGGTGAGCAGAACTGCAGGGGCCAAGGCCCACTCCTGGCTCAGGCAGGGACAGCTCCACTGGTGATGCACATGCCGTGTTGCGGAGGTGATGTTGAGTTCTTTCTGCTCCTGTCCTCCTCTCTTTTCCCACCTTTTTTAGTGGACTGAGAATAGAACTGGTAACAACCACTGGGGAGTCCTGCTTCCCAATCCACAGTGGAAGAATGGTCCCAAATGATTAAGGACAGAGGTGTGTGTGAGAGTTGGAGTGTGTGTGTGTGTGTGTGTGTGTGTGTGTGTGTGTGTAGCACTTTAATGATATCTCTTTAGATACCCTCAGAGGCCTCACAGTATCCTGGCTCTCTAGAGAAGGTGTTCTTGGCCTGGTCTCCATGGTGGGGCTTCTGGAGTTCTGGGAAGCTTTGACCTGACTTTAGTTTAGAGAAGAGTTTCTTTTCTTTTCTTTTCTTCTTTCTTTTTTTGGTTTTTTGAAGTACGGTCTCAGTCTAGCTCAGGCTGACCTGGGATTCACTATGTATTCTCAGGGTGGCCTCAAACTCACAATAATCCTCCTACCTATGTCTCCCGAGTACTGGGATTAAAGGCATGTGCCGCCATGCCCTTATCTCCATCTGTAAACTGCCTGCCAGGCTTGGGGGCTTGTTAATACCCACTCAGCTCATACCCCCAAGAGGGAAAGAGAACTACAGGTGTGACAGAAGGTGTCTTCTCGCTCTTCGTGTCAGCACCAGCCTCCTTCTCTTCAGTCTTGTTTCCAGGGCTCTCTTCCCCTGCTTGCTCCTCCATGTTGGGCCTTTAAAAAAAATTATTTATTTATTTATTTGAGAGAGAGAAAGACAGTGAGAAATAGGCACACACACAGAGGACTCACTAGGGCCTCCTATTACTGCAAACAAACTCCAGATACATGAGCCACTTTGTGCATCTGGCTTTACATGGGTACTAGGGAATTGAACCCAGGCCATGAGGCTTTGCAAGCAAGCACTTTTAACCACTGAGCAATCTCTCCAGCCCCCATAGGAGACCTTTAAGAAAACTACTTTAGAACACAAAGAAGCTTAAATCAACATCGAGTCTGATCAGATTCAAACATAAAAACATGATCATACTATGTTAGAGATTTTCACTTATCTTAATTATGAAAAATAGACTAACTAGGGACTTTTCATCTACCTGGTAAAGAAACTGAAGCTTGGGCAGGGGGGCAACATAACTTGCCCAAAGACAAACAGCAAGTGTACATTGCAGCTAGACACAAACCCCTTTCCCCGGATGCTGGGAATAGCAAGCACTCTTGTACTAGCCCATAATCCTGCCAGGCTAAAGTATGAAGAGAAAACCATGGTGATCTGAGATCTACCCTGTATGTTTTCCACATCATCCATTATCCTTCACAACCACAAATGTCTCCGTATTTTCCTTGGTGCTTCTTTCTAACCTATTACACAGATTGTTCAGCCACATCAGGAAGTGCAGGATGCTGGATTTCCTGAGCTTTGTTTCCCTGGGGCTTTAAACAAGTGACAATGGTGGAGAACAGTTATTAAAATACAAATGCAGTAGTCAAAAATCTGTGCTGAAAATCTTGACTGCTTTCTATCTCTCTGGTTTAGTAGGGATCCAAATTCAATATGCTGAGCAAGTCCACCCAGCCAAGAATTGAGGCCATTATCTGACTAGTTAAGGTGAAAAACCCACTGCTGCGTCTATCACCTGGAGAGACTTCGTGCATTTTGTTTTCCTTGCAAGCAGGTTGAGCCGGTTTCTTTGGTCTGACTTACCTACAATCTTCTCGCTTTTAGCTTTGTTTTGAAGGGCGTCACCCTGATCATAAAGGAACCAATATCTACAGTGAAACCATTTACAAATTTCATAGAAATAGTGCCATAAAAAATTTCAGCAGGGCTGAAGCTTCTGTTCAGGTGGATGGACACACACATACACACACGTACACACACACACACACACACACACACACACTCCTTGCTATGTACAAAGTGTACCTCTATGCTATCTCCTTCTCTTCTTGCTTGTCTTCAGCAGAGATTTCACACACCTAAATCATGCTTATGGTCAGCTCATTTTGCCCTGGTTCCTTGATTGATCTCTCCCTCTTTATTTCTCTTCTCTTCTGCCTTGCTGTTTTTAATTTCTTTCTGGCTATACAGGGCTTCTAAAAGCCCCAGCAAACATCTGAAGAGCTGTGATACCTCCAGCAAGTCCTTGCTCTGTTACGAGTTCACCAGGCACACAATGCCAGCGCCACTCAGTAATCTCCTTGTCAAGCTTGCCTCTCTACCTTCCCATCCTCATTCCTGGAGCCTATTAAATTAATGAGATAGAAGTCAGTGCTACAGCAGTCGACATGTTATTGGTGTAGAGCACCGGTGCTGTTGCAGTGTGCCTGTTTTCTCTCCTGGGACATTTAATTTCCGCTTCTCAAATGAGCTGCGAAGCTGCGAGGCCTGGCAGTGTTCGTTCCCGGCACTCTGTGATGCAGATAATGAGGGTACTGATAGGTGCCTAGGAGACTTCAGTGGCTCTAAGCACAACCATGGTCTGATAATGCTGTGTGCCAGCCGTGTCACAGCGGAGCCACTATCATCCCTCAAGGAATGCTTCATCTTTATGTGGGATATAGCAGCTGTCACCTAAATGGCTAATGGGGAAGCAAGTAGAACCTTAGTGCTAGTAATCTTTGTCACTTAATAATCTTAAAGGTGTCAGACTCCAGTGGCTCTGTCAAGTTCAAATCAAAGTGCTCCTATGGATTTTGTTTGGGTTGTTTGTGGTGGACGAAATGTAAATTGAGAAATCCGTGGCGCTGTTCTGTGCAAATCTAATTTACTATAATTTGAATACCCAAGTAATTAAAATGTATTATAGGTATAAGATGCTGGGATGGTGGAGTGCCTGCATTTAAGAGGAAGATTTATTGGGCTCACAGCATCCTCAGGAAACCTTCTACAAGCACATTAGCTAACATCTGTTGGAAAATGTCGAGATGCAAGGCAGAAGACATGAACGCAGAATATATGCCCTTATGAGTTGGAACAACAAACCAGAAACATGGGGTCGTACTTGCAAGTTAAATTCATTAGCAATAGGACCTGCATCTGTATGGGCACATGCATGCACGTGGCTATGGAGATGGGATGTGGCTGATGCACGTGGCAGGGATGTATACACATAAGTACATTCAAATACGCATCCTTTCCAATTGACATCCAACTCCCATAGATGGGGAATTGAAGTTTGATTGGATTTAAGAAAGAGAGTAATAATAACAAGACAGTTAATACAAGCGATGTCAATGCTGACACCGGACCATTAGTGTTTCCTGGCAGGGTGTGTTGTTTGCTTTGCCGAGGTGCACAAGATTATAGGAAGTGATTTAGTAGGCCAGGGCACTGAGTTCTGAAGGGAAGCCAAAGCATTTTCAATCATACCTACAACCAGGCTGTTAATCTTTGGGGAGTTACTGCACCTGTGCTGCTTAGGAGGCAAAAGATTCTAGAAGACAAAAATACAGCAATTGTCCAGGGGAAGAAGGAGAGGTAGAAGGGACACATTATTCATCTTAGGGGACAAATCAAATAACTTCTTGAATTCTTAAAACTCTACTTATAAATAAGTGGAAGATATACTGCCCAAACACAGAACAAGCTCCAAGTTAGGGTTGGTCAGGAGACATTCACGCATGCTGGCCACCAGACAAGAGCTGGTCAGATGCACATGAAAGAATCTTAAATGGCAATGCACATAAAATTCTTCTTCCTTCATCTTTGAGTAGAAAGGACTATTCTCAAATGATGTAAGCTCTGCTCAGAGAACAATAACCAGAATACATAGAGCAACCAACATTCTGCATAATAGTTAACATTTTACCTTCCTCCATGCCTTTCCGATCATTTTGCTGTCCCCTTCCAAAACACTGGTAAAATGAACAAAGCCACTGGGAAATTTCAAGGATATAATCAACTTCCCTCAAAAGAGTAATCTCTTATCAGGCTAAAGTCACTGGTGGGGGGCAAGGAGGTTGTAATGCCTGAGGTCCACAAGTACAAATGCTTACTTAGTTCAGGACCGTAAGTCAGCATACATCTCACTCACCACACCAAGGATGCAGCAACTGCTGACTGTTTTGAATACACGTGTAGATTTTAAATAATGTTTTTAAAAGCACCCTCTGGTTTGTGATGTCTGAGCCAAAACCAGGTATTGACACAAGAGCTGGAAACGTTTACCAACACCTGCAACCTGCCTTCTCTGTCATGTGACTCCCAACAAGCAAGAGTAATACAAACAATGTGCCTTTCAAAGAAGAAAGAGACTGGAGGAGCAAAAACTAAAAATAGTTGCTTTTGCCTATTATAATAATATTCAGCATAGACTAAAATTGGTCACATTTCCTTGGCATTCATTAGAAAGGTCATTAATTGACAACAGTTTGGGGGGATCTTTATGGGTGCAATTCATAAGCTCTATGCAAAATGTGTTGGAGTTTAGCATTTATTAAAGTTCACTTACGATAAAATGCCATACTTTTGGGTCAGATCTTTTCATTTTCTTGCCACTTTGATAGGAAGTCCTGGACTTGTGCTGTGAGAAGAGGGCTTTTGTGAAGTGGGAGTGGGACAGTTAACACTGTCAGCATGAACAAAAAAGAAACAAACTAACATCCAGAGCCTGACTTCTTCTTTCATTTATTCAACCACAGGTTTTGCTCACATCGAGTGCAGAGGTAATGACTGCATTTGTTGCCGTGATACAGTGAACCGGGAAGAACTATATGCAATTCAATAAAGTATATTTAGCATATTTTCATTGCACCAAATATCAGCTGATCCACCTCTTATTAGTATAAATGGCATAGATTAGTGTCAGGCATTTTCAACAGTGAAGAAATTACAGGAGTCTGCAAGGCTCATTAAGTTCTGGCTGCATGTTAACGAGGGGCCAGGCCTTATTAATACGAAGAGGAAAAGATAAAACTAAGCTGTAAGGGGAAGAAAGGAACAAAACATTCCTTTAAAAACTCCCTGGCATGGCATTGAAAAGCAAGAACACTGCACTGGGACATTATTTTCTGTCCTAATCTGGGAGGCATTTGTGAAGATGTGTACTAGCCTTTAATATTATGCTTTTCAATATGTAGAGACATTATTTTCTTTCAGTTCAAGTCAAACACATACAGAAATTTGCAAATTTAAAAAAATGTTTAATTTTATTTATTTAAAAGTGACAGAGAGAGAAAGAGAGAGAGAGAGAGAGAGAGAGAGAGAGAATGGGTACACCAGGGCCCCCAGCCACTGCAAACAAACTCCAGATGCATGCGCCACCTTGTGCATCTGGCTTAAGTGGGTCCTGGGAATCAAGCCTTGAACTGGGGTCCTTAGGCTTCACAGGCAAGTGCTTAACTGCTAAGTCATCTCTCCAGCCCCCAAATTTGCATTTTTAATGGTTGTCAACTTCTGCTTTTGAATAGCTATTCTAAAGTTGAGTGTACATTTTGTGTTTATATTCTGTCACCACAAATAAGGTAAGGAAGGTCAGACCTGCCTCAGCCTAGCGAAGTAAAAGCATCTGTGTCTCCTCCCTGTGCACACCTCCCTGAGTTGGAAAGTCTAGCTGGTAATATTCACAACTCAATTAGACGTTGGGAAGGGAGGTGGAGGCTTTCTGTGGTTTGGGTGTTCACCCAAACAGAGGGCTTGTTCAGTTGATTTGAAAATTAGTGTTGAGGGCTGGGGAGATGGCTCAGCAGTTAAGGCACTTGCTTTCAAAGACTGCCAGCCCAGGTTTTATTCCCCAGTGTCCATGTGTAAAGCCAGATGCATGAAGTAGTGCATGTGTCTGGCCTTCATTTGTAGTGGCAGGAGGCTGTGATGTGACCATTCTTCCTCCCTCCCTTCCTTCTTCTCTTTCTTTCTTCTTTTGTTCTTTTTCTCTCTTTCTCCTTATGAATAATGTTTTTAAAATCAGTATTGGGCTTGAGAGATGGCTTGGGAGGGATGAGTGCTTGCTATGCAAACATCAGGGCTTAAAAGAGCCTACTATGCCTAAATTCAGTTCCCTAGAATCCATGTAAAAAGCTAGGCATGACCTTCCAAGCCTGTAACCACCAGTCAGAGAGTGGAGAATTACTGGGACTCGCTGGTCAACCAATCTGACCAAAAACAGAAGCTCTAGGCTCGAGGAAAAACATGTATAAGTTATAGAGGAGGACACATGGAGTTCTCCTCTGGCCTTTGCATGGGCATGTGCAGCGTATGTATATCTGCCATGCATGTGCATACTCTCTACACACATATCATGCCAAACATGCACATGCAAAAATGTCAATGTGCTGAGTTCTAATGGGAAAACCATAATAAGCAATAAACACTATGACTAGGATTTTATTCAAATGGTGAGCAGTGGTTTTTTTTTTGTTGTTGTTGTTGTTGTTGTTGTTTTGTTTTTTTGAGGTAGGGTCTCATTCTGGCTCAGGCTGACCTGGAATTCACTATGTAGTCTCAGGGTGGCCTTGAACTCTTGGCGATCCTCCTACCTTTGCCTCTGCGTGCGCCACCATGCCTGGCGGTGAGCAGTGTTTTTAGCCTTACACTAAATCCCAGGGGGAGACAGAACCACATAGCATGTCATAAAATCCAAGGTGCTATGCCAGGAGTGGTGGCGCACGCCTTTAATCTCAGCACTTGGGAGGCAGAGGTAGGAGGATTGCCGTGAGTTCGAGGCCACCCTGAGAATACATAGTGAATTCCAGGTCAGCCTGAGCTAGAGTGAGACCCTACCTCAAAAAAACCAAAAACAAAACAAACAAACAAAAAAAAATCCAAGGTGCTAGCTAGAAGGAAAGTACTGCAAGCAAAGGAAACCATTTTGGTCCACTACATGCTATGAAATGGGTTTGAAAATAGTAGAAAAAAGAGTAAAGTAATTGCCACTTATTCTTTAAAATTATATGTCTATGTACATACATATACATGTATACATAAACATATACAATCATACAAGCACATCCACACACATGTGAACATTCACAATAGAACACTTTTGTTGCAAAGCTTTTAAAAGCAACACCAGAATAAATATAAGCAGTTGTGGGTTTTGGTGTAGACTTAAGTATGGTAGGCGTGTGTGTGTATGTGTGTGGGTGCATATGTGGATGGCTGCTTGAGCACCCATGCGAGTGTGCATGTGGAAGGCCAGAGGTTGGTGTCAAGTATCTGCTCAGTTTCTCTTTTACCTTATGTTTTAGAGACAGGGTCTTTCACTGAATAAACTAGAATAGTTGGCCAATGATCCCCAGGTATCCCCCCATCTCCACTTCCTTAGTGCTGGGGTTACAGGCATGCACCACCACGACCAGTGGCCTTTTACATGAGTTCTAAGGATCAGAACTCAGGTCCCTGTACTGGCATGGAAAGCAGTTCACTCACTGAGCCATCTGCTCAGCCTGGCCCCACCATTGCTATTTTTGTAAGCTGAATTTAAAGCCACTCATATTTTACACTCTGCAGTCTTTGCAGGCAATAATATTTCAAAGTTTTAGGCTAAGCACATTATTAAAACAATGTAAGTTTTACATTATAGGACAGGTAAATGGACTAAGGAAACAGTCCATAGTTGAACAATCAACAATATTTCATTTAGATTTTAAGGATTTAATTAGCCTCCACGGTGTTTTTGATATTATCCCATCTGCTTAGAAATTGCAATTCTTTAATACCTATGCCTTTCCATTCAGATTCATCTATTTCTTCCAATGTATTAAGATTAAAGTAAAAGTAAATGAACTTGACTTTTGAGGTTGGTTTTGGACAAACATTATCACAAGCATTCTTCAAACTCCAGAACACTACTGTTGTAGATGACAGCTGCAAAGTGAGCGGGAGAGTCCTGAGCACAGGCCTGTGAGTGACTGCAAGATGGCTGCACTGTGTGTCACAGGGAAATGACTGGGTTCTGGGATGTGCAATAATGAGTATCTAAGGAACTCAGCTCAAACTCTTTGGATGATTGGGGCCATTGTAATTTTCATCTGAACCTCAATAATAACAACAAAGCTTCCTTATAGGGGCAATGAGCTAGAGTGCTGCTTTCTCAGTGAACCTGATATCAGCACAAGGGTGATGGAGATGGACACTCAACACCTCCCAAACCAGAGATCCAGAGGCTCCTGAGTGCCCATCACTGAAGTAGACTTAAAATGATCCCAGCATGGCTCAGGGAAGTTTGCAGAAGAGGGGGCGGAAAGATTGTTAGAGCCACAGTTGGGACATTTTGCACAGAGACATTGCCTCTTCCCCCGCACAATGCATGACCCATTTGGTTGACCTGCATCTCCAACAAGAAAGGCCTCTTCAGAAAAGGGGAAGGGAGGAGAGAAAGGATGGTACCAGCATGTGTTGTTCTCATACAAAATATGTCCATATCTGATAAAAATTAAAAAAAAATAAAAAATCAAAACAAAACAAAACAACAACAACAATAAAGCTTCCTTTATTGACTTCATCAGATAAACAATTGGTGGCAAATTATCTTAAGTGTGCCACAACAGGTATAGAAAATGTTGCCCATAGTACTATGTTGTGTATGTACCCAGAGCCACATAAATTTAGGTATATGCTCATATTATTAAGCACTGTGGATTTCAGGCAGTGGTTTCAGCATTTCTCCAGATAGTTAAATCAGATTTCTGGGAGAGAAACTTTTCCAGTAAAAAAGATATGAATGTGCCTGTTTTCACCATACCAATCTCATCAAAGCAACTTCTGGGAGCCCATCCCGTGAGAGTTTCTCCCAGTTGATGGTGAGGAGCCACTGCTTCTCTTTTCTTTCTACTCTCCAATACGCAGACATGGACGTACTGTTAGTCTCCCTCTTTCAAAGCAGCTCTTACAAATGGAATTGGAGTCTTGTTTATGGGGCCTTTGTAAGGCTCAAGCCTCTAATCTCACTTCCTGAGAGTGTGTGTGTTACTGGATTTCTCCAAGTGACAAGATGTATATTAAAAAATATTTCTCTTATTGTTACATTTTAGGCACGTTTACACTTAGCTGCTTGGCTTCGTTATGTATCAGAGTCTGAATCTACAAATCAAGTATAATTAGACTTAGCGAACTGATTGGATTTCTAATTAAGCGACATTGGAAACAATGCATAATCAGTAAATATTCTGACTAGGTACATTTTAAAGAGCAACTCTTGGGCTTTTTGCTGATGACTAGACACCAGTGTCATTAAATTTGTTGGTGGCAAGCAAATTTTAAAGCTAAAATAGAGGCAATTAGTAAAGATCTTGAAATATTTAATCACGTTTGTCCAATTAGTGTGCAATTAGGCAGTGGTGTGGCGTGGGACAGGCATTCTGCCTCAGCGCTTGGTACAGAAGGATCCCTTTGAAATTTTGCTGTTTAGTTTATTGATGTATAAAAAGGAAGTTATGGTTGTAATTTCCAATTTAAAAAAAATACGGTGCAGATGGTCTGACTATATATTTAACAATGTTAAACAAATCCAAACAAGGGAAGCATGCTACCTGAATTACACAGCTGTGATCTGTGAATAAGCCCTGGATCATGGTAGATTACAGCTGTGCTTATTGCGATCCTTGAAACCACCAGGCATTTTTATACTGGAGGAATCAGGAGCCCAATCAGCTCACCCAACAGGTCTTAACATGATTGGCAGCTCCTGACTTGTCCAAGCTCCTGGTGGTTAGCTGGGCTCCTCGGAATTCCAATGGTTTCAGTTTTACACACAGGGAAGAGATCCTATAACAAGGTGATGCGGGAGATGGATGGCTGAATGGCAACATTATCTGATGCTTTCCTTGCAAACTGACTTGCTGTTGTCTGCTGAGCCGTAAGCCTTGGGCCGTTACAGTGTCCGAGAGATATTTGGTACTCTGAGAAAGGAAGGAAGGCGCTTTGTTTTAAACACTTTACTAGCTTTGCCCTGCCACAAAACACAGTGCTAGGCTGCAATACAAAGAACATTTTCCTCATCTTGTTCATGATCTTTGGAAAGACGTTTCCATTGTAAGAGAAGAGCTTATATAGTAGCCGCAGCATCCTGGGTATCTCTGTCAGCTGTAAGACCCAGGGATGAGTGACCATAAAGATGCCCAACTGTGTCGCTTCATGGAAGAGAAGGTGAAGTGAGAATAAGAGAAAACTAAGGGGAAGAATGTGAGGAGAAACTAAGGGGAACCAAGAATATGGAACTTTTTCGGATGAAAGAATTGGGCCTCATTTTCTCTGGGACCATTTACTTCCCTCTCAGATTTAGTCATCTTGGTATCTTTTGAGCTGGGAAATGAGGACACCTTTTGTAGACCCTGTAATCTAGTAGGTTACATATATTCTAGTGGCAAATCGGGGCATCTCAGGAAGGATGTCTGGTCACACACCCATTTCTCCTAGGTATGTTTGTGTTTCACATGACCAGATGGAAGCACACACTATCTCAATAACTTCTGGATCCCTAGGACAGGAAAGACCATGTATAACTGAAGATGCAAATAACAAAAGAAAGTGAAATTGACTTTTTAAAATTATTTATTTATTTGCCAGGAGAGAGAGAGAGAGAGAGAGAGAGAGAGAGAGAGAGAGAGAAGGAGGAGAGGAGGGAGGGGGAATGGGCAAGCTAGGATCTTTTGCCACTGCAGACAAGCTTTGCAAACAAGCTCCTTTAATCACTGAGCCATTTTTCCAACTCCAAAAGGGAAATTTAAGAGGTCCTTCACAATGTGGCAAGTGAATTTATGTGGAGTTTGGGATTAACTAAGCAAGAATAAGACTATAAGGCCTTAAAGTAGATTTAACAGGGAATCTCTCTTACCCTATTTATTTTCCTATGCTCTCTCATTTTCCCAATTTTTATCCATCTAATTCTTTAGAAGTAGGCAGTTATTGGTTACAAATCAAAGCTAAGTATTCTTTTTTAATTTTTTTTTAAATTTTTGAGGCAGGGTTTCACTCTAGTCCAGGCTAACCTGGAATTCACTATGTAGTCTCTGGGTGGCCTTGAACTCACAGTGATCCTCCTACCTCTGTCACCCGAGTGCTGGGGTGAAAGGCGTGTGCCACCACACCCAGATAAAGCTATGCGTTTTAGTATAATTTAGTAAAATTAAATTCCATAAATTAAATTCTTAAATTCTATACTTAAATTTTCATAAGTTTTTAATTTAGTTATTATCATTTTTATCTAAATTTTTATTTAATTATTATTATTATTATTTAATTATTATCATTTTTAAAGAAGTTCTTTTATAGAAGTGGTACAAGCTGATATGGAACATCTGTCAAACTTTGGGTCTCAGCCTTGCACCAAGTGCTGAGATTGTAGGTGTGAACCAATGCCTGGATGTAATTTTAAATATAGCAAATTTAAATGTAAAATGTTTTAAATGATTACACATCAACTTACTTCTTGTTCAAACAAAAATGAGATTCCACATTGAATCTGTTGGCTAGGACAGTCCCAGGAGAGACCTCAGGGACTCTAAACCATTCACACACAGGTAAGCTGGTAAGGGGAAGGGATTCTGTTGACTCTTTCAAAGCTATGGCAGCATGGGTAGTTAGCAAATAAAAACACAGAACACATGATCACATTTGAATTTCAGATAGAGTGGTTAATATTTTGTATAACTATGTCCAAGTATTAAATGGGGGCATACTTGTACACAAAAATTTATTAATCATTTATCTAAAACTCAAGTGTAGGTAGGTGTGCTATATTTAATTTAGTAACTCTATGTCTAAAACATATCCACAGGATGACATAAATAACTGATAAAATTGTGTGTTTCCAAAGAACCTGTGTATTTTTATTTCAGTCAGATACTCAAGTAGAAAGTAGAATGTTTCATGTTGAGATTTCAAGTATACATTTCTTGAAATCTCATCCTGGTTCTCAGCCTTGGTAGCATGGCAGAATTTTCTAGGGTAGCATGAAGTCCTTATTGATTAGACCCAAACCCACTTACAAAATCAGAATTTGCAGACATGAGCCCAAGGCACCTGCATTGATTAAAGCTCACTAATGATTCCAATGTGTGTCCAAGTGTAACAAACCACCTACCTGAGGAAGAGTTGTGAACCATGGCCCATTAGAACCATCTGGCCAGTTACACACCGGTATTGGGAGCTTGACCTCAGACGTTGTGTCTTATGGGTCTTGGTGAGGGACCGGCAGCCATATTTCTTTTCTTGTTGTTCATTCATGTGTACATGTGTGTAGTGTACATGTGCATGTGTATGTGAATGTGTGTATGTGCATGTGAATGTATGGATATGTCGGGGGGGGGGCAGGCATCAGTGTTGAGTGTAGCTCTCTGCCTTATGATTTTGAGAGAGGGTATCTTGCTGAACCTAGAACTCACTGATTTAGCTAGACTACCTACCCAGTGAGCCCCAGAGATTCCCTGACTCTACCTCCCAAGTGCTGGAATTAGAGGCATGCTCCACTAGGTATGGCTTTTATGTGGTTGCTGATGATTTAAACTCAAGTCCCGGAAATGCATACACACACACACTGCAAACTTGGACCCAGAGGTATACCAGGATCATTTGCAAGGCATTCTTGGGCAAAATCTCTGTGGTGAGGTGGACCTGCTGAGAGCCACCAGAGAAGGAGCAGCATCAAGGCCCTTGTTTTGTGACGTGTGACCCCACACTGCCCATGACTCCAGTAGGTGAGGTATCCCAGTGCGGTCAGAATACCCTTGGACTGTATAGCACCTGTAACCCTCTGCAGAAAAAGGTAATCTGGGAATCTTTAATTTTTCTATGAGTCATGGATTCACATGTTAGAAAGGGACTGCTGGGGGTGGAGTCGTGACAGGAGGTCAGTGTGAGGAATTTGAAACCTGAATGAAGCAAAAGCAGTAATGATAGCAAGAGGATAAAGTGGCAGAGCTAGGTTAAGAAATGAGGGGACGTCGAAGAAAGAAGCAAAGCAATGGTAGCCATGGGAGGAAGAGTAGCCAGTCCCTATAGTGGGTGGCCTTGATTCTGACACAGCTTACAGTCTGTGGCCCAGTCCCAGCCTGTGACTCTTCTTACAGCTCTTCATTCTCTTTCATTGTCTTCTAGGTGAAAGCTTATTGCCTTGGCCACAGCACTTGGGTACATAAGAAAGACCAAGCCTTTTGGGGGTTCTCACTGGGAAGAGCTACTTCTAAAGAGGCACATGGTTATGAACAATCCCCTGCTACTTTTTCCCTCCCTTGAGGGTTACCACAGAGATTGGTCTCGAGTGAGGCTCAAGGTTTATTTGAAGCCTGTTTTTTCTTTTACCTCCCTCACTTCAACCCTGTCCTCTTGGGTTGTGAATATTCTGTTACCTCTCTCTAGGATTTCTGCTAAAAATTTCTATAATGTGTACTTGCACTTTAGTATTTTAAGCCATTGTTAATCCCAGGTAGAAAACCTATCCAGGTGATCCTGGACAGTAACTCACTGAGCTACCAAGCTTCCTCCAGGGATGACTATAGGAAAACAGACACTCAAGCTCCCTTAGACTTAACCATTTCTGTGCCTCCCCTTCCTTAACTGTAACATAAGAACAGAAATAATGGTTATGAGAAATTCAATGAATGAACATAGGCAAAGTATTTCAAAGCATGCTCAGGAAATTATAAACACCAATGTATGTAGTAAGCTGCTGTGTTCCACATCAATGATTTCTCTTGAGGACTTCCAGTCTTTATGCAAATGTTTCCTACCCCAGTGTGGATGCCCATGAAAGGCAAGGGTGGCCTTTTGTGGTTTGCTTCCTGTCTTTGGCCTGTCACCTCTTGGTGCTAAGTATTGACTCCTTCCAAGGCTGAGACATGTCTTGTGTTTAATCTCATGTCTGGAGGATATATAATGTGTTTATGGAGAGGAATCAATTTTATGTTTTACCTGAAAATGATGCCCCACCTTTGTCAACGGCCCCATTTGGAATTCCAATCAAGAAGCTATTCAAAATGGACTTGTGTCAGGAAATTCTACCTTGGACATGGACAAAGACCTTTGTCTCCCCATTTACCAAGGTAACACGGCATTTGGTGGGCAGCCTAGCTCATAATGAAGCAACAAGGATTCACATACCCATGGTAATTATCTGGACTGCTAAGAAGAACAAATGCCAAGCATAAAAAATGACCAATTGTGACTGAATAGTATGAACAAAATAGTGACAAATTACTGTATATATCTATCTCAAACAAGACACAAGCTGACAGCTTAATAACAATCATCTCTTTCCATCCTTTTTCTAGTCATCATTATGTGTTTTCAACTCTATTGATAAGTAAACTAAAGCTTTGGAGGGTTAAAAGGTGTTTCCCAGTTCAACAACTATCGATTGACAAAGTCAGGGTCTGATTTAAGCCTTTGTCTCCATTCTGCATCAACCCTTGCAACATGGGCTGGGTGGGAGCTGTGGTGTAGCGTGTGCAGTGTGGTGGGTTGAGTGGGAGCTCTGATGTGTAGAATGCAGTGTGGTGGGGTGAGTGGGAGCTCTGGTGTATCATGTGCAGTGTGGTGGGTTGAATGGGAGCTCTGGTGTACAGTGTGCAGTGTGGTGGGTTGAATGGGAGCTCTGGTGGATCGTGTGCAGTGTGGTGGGTTGAGTGGGCTCTGGTGTACAGTGTGCAGTGTGGTGGGTTGAATGGGAGCTCTTGTGTACAGTGTGCAGTGTGGTGGGTTGAATGGGAGCTCTGGTGTACAATGTGCAGTGTGGTGGGTTGAGTGGGCTCTGGTGTACAGTGTGCAGTGTGGTGGGCTGAGTGGGAGCTCTGGTGTATAGTGAGCAGTGTGGTGGGCTGAGTGGGAGCTCTGGTGTGTAGTGTGCAGTGTGGTGGGTTGAGTGGGAGCTCTGGTGTACAATGTGCAGTGTGGTGGGCTGTGTGGGAGCTCTGGTGTGTAGTGTGCAGTGTGGTGAGTTGAGTGGGAGCTCTGTTGTGTAGTGTGCAGTGTGGTGGGTTGAGTGAGCTCTGGTGTACAATGTGCAGTGTGGTGGGCTGTGTGGGAGCTCTGGTGTATAGTGCGCAGTGTGGTGGGTTGAATGGGAGCTCTGATGTGTAGTGTGCAGTGTGGTGGGTTGAGTGGGCTCTGGTGTACAGTGTGCAGTGTGGTGGGTTGAATGGGAGCTCTTGTGTACAGTGTGTAGTGTGGTGGGTTGAATGGGAGCTCTGGTGTACAATGTGCAGTGTGGTGGGTTGAGTGGGCTCTGGTGTACAGTGTGCAGTGTGGTGGGCTGAGTGGGAGCTCTGGTGTATAGTGAGCAGTGTGGTGGGCTGAGTGGGAGCTCTGGTGTGTTGTGTGCAGTGTGGTGGGTTGAGTGGAGCTCTGGTGTACAATGTGCAGTGTGGTGGGCTGTGTGGGAGCTCTGGTGTGTAGTGTGCAGTGTGGTGAGTTGAGTGGGAGCTCTGTTGTGTAGTGTGCAGTGTGGTGGGTTGAGTGAGCTCTGGTGTACAATGTGCAGTGTGGTGGGCTGTGTGGGAGCTCTGGTGTATAGTGTGCAGTGTGGTGGGTTGAATGGGAGCTCTGATGTGTAGTGTGCAGTGTGGTGGGTTGAGTGGGAGCTCTGGTGTATTGTGTGCAGTTTGGTGGGTTGAGTGGGCTCTGGTGTACAGTGTGCAGTGTGGTGGGCTGAGTGGGAGCTCTGGTGTATTGTGTGCAGTGTGGTGGTCTGAGTGGGCTCTGGTGTACAGTGTGCAGTGTGGTGGGCTGAGTGGGAGCTCTGGTGTATTGTGTGCAGTGTGGTGGGTTGAGTGGGAGCTCTGGTATACAGTGTGCAGTGTGGTGGGCTGTGTGGGAGCTCTGGTCTATAGTGTGAAGCATGGTGGGTTGGATGGGAGTTCTGGTGTACAATGTGCAGTGTGGTGGGTTGAGTGGGAGCTCTGGTGTACAGTGTGCAGTGTGGTGGGCTGAGTGGGAGCTCTGGTGTATAGTGTGCAGTGTGGTGGGTTGAGTGGGAGTTCTGGTGTGCAGTGTGCAGTGTGGTGGGTTGAGTTGGCTCTGGTGTACGGTGTGCAGTGTGGTGGGTTGAGTGGGCTCTGATGTGTAGTGTGCAGTGTGGTGGGTTGAGTGGGAGCTCTAGTGTAGTGTGCAGTGTGGTGGGTTGAGTGGGAGCGCTGGTGTAGTGTGTGCAGTGTGGTGGGTTGAGTGGGAGTGCTGGTGTGTAGTGTGCAGTGTGGTGGGTTGAGTGGGAGCGCTGGTGTGGAGTGTGCAGTGTGGTGGGTTGAGTGGGAGCGCTGGTGTGTAGTGTGCAGTGTGGTGGGTTGAGTGGGAGCTCTGGTGTGCAGTGTGCAGTGTGTGGTGTTGAGTGGGAGCTCTGTGGTGAAGTGGTGGGTTGAGTGGGAGCTCTGTTGTGTGTAGTGTGCAGTGTGGTGGGTTGAGTGGGAGCTCTGGTGTGTAGTGTGCAGTGTGGTGGGTTGAGTGGGAGCTCTGGTGTGTAGTGTGCAGTGTGGTGGGTTGAGTGGGAGCTCTGGTGTGTAGTGTGCAGTGTGGTGGGTTGAGTGGGAGCTCTGTAGTGGGCAGTGTGGCAGCTCTGTACAGTGTGGGTTGAGTGGGCTCTGGTGTATAGTGGGCAGTGTGGTGGGTTGAGAGGGAGCGCAGTGTGGTGGGTTGCAGTGTGGGGAGCTGGGAGCCTGTGTATAGTGTGCAGTGTGGTGGGTTGAGTGGGAGCTCTGGTGTATAGTGTGCAGTGTGGTGGGTTGAGTGGGCTCTGGTGTATAGTGGGCAGTGTGGTGGGCTGAGTGGGAGCTCTGGTGTACAGTGTGCAGTGTGGTGGGTTGAGTGGGAGCTCTGGTGTATAGTGTGCAGTGTGGTGGGTTGAGTGGGAGTGTGGCAGTGTGGTGGGTTGAGTGGGAGCTCTGGTGTATAGTGTGCAGTGTGGTGGGTTGTAGTAGTGGGCAGTGTGGTGGGCTGAGTGGGAGCTCTGGTGTGTGTAGTGTGCAGTGTGGTGGGTTGAGTGGGAGCTCTGTTGTGTAGTGTGCAGTGTGGTGGGTTGAGTGGGAGCTCTGTTGTGTAGTGTGCAGTGTGGTGGGCTGAGTGGGACCTCTGGTGTATAGTGTGCAGTGTGGTGGGTTGAGTGGGAGCTCTGGTGTGTAGTGTGCAGTGTGGTGGGTTGAGTGGGAGCTCTGTTGTGTAGTGTGCAGTGTGGTGGGTTTAGTGGGAGCTCTGGTGTGTAGTGTGCAGTGTGGTGGGTTGAGTGGGAGCTCTGGAGTATAGTGTGCAGTGTGGTGGGTTGAGTGGGAGCTCTGGTGTACAGTGTGCAGTGTGGTGGGTTGAATGGGAGCTCTGGTGTAGTGTGTGCAGTGTGGTGGGTTGAGTGGGCTCTGGTGTACAGTGTGCAGTGTGGTGGGCTGAGTGGGAGCTCTGGTGTACAGTCTGCAGTGTGGTGGGTTGAATGGGAGCTCTGGTGTGTCGTGTGCAGTGTGGTGGGTTGAGTGGGAGCTCTGGTGTGTAGTGTGCAGTGTGGTGGGTTGAGTGGGGCTCTGGTGTATAGTGCAGTGTGGTGGGTGGTGGGCTGTGTGGCAGCTGGTGGGTTGGAGAGACTGGTGTGTGCAGTGTGGTGGGTTGAATGGGAGTTGACTGTGTGCAGTGTGGGGGCTCTGTGGGAGTTCTGATGTGTGCAGTGTGGTGGGTTGAATGGGAGGGAGTTCTGGTGGGTTGTGGGCTCTGTGTACAGTGTGCAGTGGGTTGAGTGGGAGTTCTGGTGTATAGTGTGCAGTGTGGTGGGTTGAGTGGGAGCTCTGGTCTGTGTGGTAGTTGTGCAGCTCTGTGGTAGTGGCAGTGTGGTGGGTTCTGGGCTCTGGTACAGTGTGCAGTGTGGTGGGCTGAGTGGGAGCTCTGGTGTACAGTGTGCAGTGTGGTGGGTTGAATGGGAGCTCTGGTGTAGTGTGTGCAGTGTGGTGGGTTGAGTGGGAGCTCTGGTGTGTAGTGTGCAGTGTGGTGGGTTGAGTGGGCTCTGGTGTACAGTGTGCAGTGTGGTGGGTTGAGTGGGAGCTCTGGTGTGTAGTGTGCAGTGTAGTGGGTTGAGTGGGAGCTCTGGTGTATCGTGTGCAGTGTAGTGGGTTGAGTGGGAGCTCTGGTGTATAGTGTGCAGTGTGGTGGGTTGAGTGGGCTCTGGGTACAGCTCTAGTGTGTGGGGTGTGGGAGCTCTGGTGGGTTGCAGTGTGGTGGGTTCAGTGGGCTCTGGTGTGTTGTGTGCAGTGTGGTGGGTTGAGTGGGCTCTGGTGTGTTGTGTGCAGTGTGGTGGGTTGAGTGGGAGCTCTTGTGTATTGTGTGCAGTGTGGTCGGCAGTGTGGGAGCTCTGGTGTATGGTGTGCAGTGTGGTGGGTTGAGTTGGCTCTGGTGTACACTGGGCAGTGTGGTGGGTTGAGTGGGCTCTGGTGTGTTGTGTGCAGTGTGGTGGATTGAGTGGGAGTTCTGGTGTATTGTGTGCAGTGTGGTGGGCAGTGTGGGAGCTCTGTGTATAGTGTGCAGTGTGGTGGCTTGAGTGGGCTCGGGTGTACAGTGTGCAGTGTGGTGGGTTGAGTGGGAGCTCTGGTGTATTGTGTGCAGTGTGGTCGGCAGTGTGGGAGCTCTGGCCTATAGTTGCAAGTTTCATCCTGTGGGGTTCAGTGGAAAGCACAATAAGGACTAAAAAGTAACTTTAGGGATCACCAGAAGTGCTTTCATCCTATTGTACCAGTTAAAGGACAGCAGAGAACAACTGACCAGTCTGCCCTTGTTGCACTCTGATTCTAAGTTAAAAAATTACATTTGGGAAATTCAAAAGTGTCAGAACAGAGATTTTGAAAATTTAATTTTAATTTGATTAACATATATTCATTGCACACAGTAATGTGTTTCATGAAGACATTTTCTTTCTAGTGTGTCATGTACTTTGTCCATAGTCATCCCCCTTTACAAACCTCTCTTTTTTCTGTGTCCCCCTCCATGGGTTCCAAAATACTCTTGCTTCTAGTTTCCTGCTGATGGGTATGTATATACATGATATTATACATATCAAATCCAGAATTTTATCACAACGTTGTTCATAATAGCTCTCATAGAATCTGCCTACTAGATGTCCACTAACCAATGAATGGATGCAATAGAAAAAAAAAAAAGCATTGTGAGAGAGAGAGAGAGAGAGAGAGAGAGAGAGAGAGAGAGAAAGAGAGGGAGGGAGATTTTGATTCAACTATTAGAAAGAACAAAATTTTTTGTTTACAGGGAAATGAATAGAAATTTGATTCATAATTCATTTGGCTTTAAGAATTTTCTGTAGCTTCCCTTTAACTAAATGATGGTTCTCGTGGGAATGGGTGGAGAAAGTAAAAGGGAGCAGGAATCCTTATGTCCCTGACCTCGCTGTACTTGGTATTCCAGCATCTGCTACACACCCTGGGAGAGAGAAATTGAGAGAGAAAGAGAGATCCCAGGCTGCTTCCGTCTAATCTGCGGAAGGGCATAGTTAAGGGGAGTGGGAATCCCTTCTTTTCAAAAGGAGAGATGCTTGCCTGGCTCTGTGATTAGGTGACCAGACCAGGCTTCCTCAGGGTGGTCTTCCCAGGAGACTGAATATGGAAACTCTAAGAATCTCTGTTTGCCAATCTGACCAGCTGGTGCAGGGCTCAGCTACTTGGAAAGAGGAGAGAAGATGGCTTTCTCCCTTTGTCCTCCCCTCCCAACCCCCTTCCCTTGACACTGCCTTCCCCCATATTGTACAAAGCCATGTGGATTTGCTGAACAGGTCTGTAAAATTAATTATACTGTGAGTGCTTGGTAACCAATGAATTGTAAATTGTACATTATTAAAACAGCACCAGAGCTCTGACTGATGTATTATTCTTTGGGGAATGAATGAAGATAAGAGCTTTATACATTTTAGAGGTCTTTCTTGCCACCAGCCAGCAGGAACAAGGAGGAAGTAGAAGTCTTTTTTGTTGTTGTTTTTGTTTTTGCATTTGGCAAGTTGAATTGAATAGAAAGAGTATTATTTTCTTTGTTATTAAATTCTTACATATGCTCTCACCTGTTTATTTGTAGCAGTAATATGGTAGTGGATACTCAATAAATGCTATTATGTGTGACTGTGATGCTATATATCCATAAATCCGCATATTCATCATACATATATGTAGCAGGACATATTTGACAGGATGTATCATTGCAAAAAATAAATTATGTCAACATCATGCTTTTCTACAAAAGCTCTGGAAGAATTTGGAGTAAACTATCAGAAACATAAAAAAATCATCAGCTGAGTATGCACCAGGGGTCTTATGACTGCAGCTGAAAAAGAAGAATCTGGAAGAAACAGGTTTTCTTGTCTCTTCCTTCTAGATACAACAGGATTACCCCGGGAGTTGCTAGTGAGCCACTCTTTCTATTGAACTATCTCCCTGTGCAGAATTTCTCAGTATCTTCCCACCTGCTGTGATGATTTCTTCCAGGCACATCATACTGTTCTCCATGGAAACTACCTCTGTTTTGAAACTGACCGAGCCTGCAGCCCTGAGACAGAAGCTGTGGGCCGGCCATGCAGCGTTGGCCTTGTAAACAGGCATGCCAGCTAGGAGAGCCGCAACAGTTGCCAAGAACCCCAAACCACTCCATCCCTAAAATAAATAGTCAATTCCCCACCTTCTTGGTAAGAAATAGTCTACCTCAGGATTGATCTGTTCCTAGCTGCTGGACAGGACAGGCTAGATATTCTGCATGGCTTTTGCAGATAGGCTCCTTGTTCACAAGTTACAAGAATTTCAAGACAGTGTTAACTAAACATTAAACTGAACATGCACCTTATTCAGCTTCATGAACTGCATGAAGCTAGTCATGGCACATATGGGCATTTGCCCAAGTGTTTGGAAGGACAGAGTGTCTGTATTTGTGGTACATTTTAATGCTCCAGTGGCCTGATGGAGCTCTCAGACAATTCTAGCTTTTTTTTTTTTTTTTTTTTGCAGCCAATGGTTAGTGTCATCCATTCTTATTCCCACCAGGAGCTGCAGTGAGATCATCCCTCTATTTTCCTGGTTATGGAGTGGCCCTGTTCTATGTAAGATGGAAAGAGGTGGGCTGAAGGAGAATGGTATTTCATGACCAAGTCACGAGTATGAAAAATTGCCATAGGAAAAGACGAGGCAATTTTCTGAAAAGACTTATTCTCAGACACAGTCCTTCCATGATTTTGCCCAGTGGCACATTGTCACCACCTTCTTGCCTTGAAAATAACTCCCAATGATCTTGACAGAAGTGGAAACTGACTATCTGAAGTTGCCCTGCTCCCACTTTTCCACCCTTTCATTTGATATGAGGAAGCAGTAGTGGCAATGGTTAGACATGAGGGTGAAGGGCAGATGTGGTCAGAGGGGGACAGGGGAAAGAGCATCATGGCTACAGGAGAGTCATGGAACCATAACAACAGAGAGCAGATGATCAGGACAAGGATGGGGAGGTGGGAGAGAGGAAAGAGCTCTGCTACAGAGCTGTGCTAGCCCAGCAGGTCCAACTGTCCACAAAGACTTCCCATGTCCTAGCGAATGTTAGCCCAGCAAAGATCTCACCCACCCAGATAGCACAGCTAGAGAGGCTCATGAAATGCTTACGGGTATGTGTATCCTTCCCAGAATCTTCATCACCAGAACTATATGTGGGCATTTATGATGACGAGAATAGATCACACCAGAGGGTAAGGCCTTCTGGGTTGATGAACTGGTGAAGATTAGGAAAGAATTTATGTACAGTGGCCAAGATATGGAGACAACCTTGGGTGTATTAGGTGAATGTATAAATACAATGTGGTATGCATCTCTATCTGAATCCATATCTGGATGTGTAGATTGGCATATTATTCAGCCTTAAACAAGAAGGAAATCTTTTCCTGTGTGAGAACATGGGTGAACCTGAAAAGCATTCTGCTAAATGAAGTCATCCAGACACAGAAAGATAAATACTATATGATCCCATGTACATGTGGAATTTTAAAGTGCAAAAAACACAAAAGTGGAACTTGGACTGTTGGCTGGGACACAGGGTGAGGGACAGACAGATGTTGAGGAAAGAATATGAAGCTTCAGTTCTGCAGGACAAGTGAGTGCTCAGGTAGCTAATGTTCAACATGGTGACTGTCATTCACCGGGCTGGAATTTAGAGTTTTAGCTCTGAGAGCACCCCCAGATCCATGCACCATCCAGTTTCCCAAGAAAGGTATGTTGGGGACACGAATCCCAAACATGACTCTGCAGAGAAATTCTGTTTTTGCATGAACAAAATGAAATCTTGTTTTAAAAATGAATTGACTTGATACTGCAAGGCTCATGAGACCCATGGCAGCCCTTTGTCATTTGGCTGGATCTGAAATGGTAGATTTGGGGACCTGGAGAGCTGGCCCAGGCAGTAAAATACAAGAGTTCAGATCTTCATGACCCATGCACATGCCGGGTGGAGGTGGTAACTGTCTGTTATCCCAGGGCACAGGATGTAGAGTCAGAGAATCCCCAGGCAAGCTGGCTAGCTAGACTAGCCAAATCTGTTTGCTCTTGGTTCAAGTGAGAGACCCTGCTTCAGTAAATAAAGTGAAGAGCAAGTGAGAAAGACACCCAAAGTCAACCTCCAGCATCCACATATATATGCATGCAACCCATACCCATGTGCCCTAATACACACACACACACACACACACACACACACACACACACACACACACACGAAGGTAGATACTAAGTGTTTTAACTCACGTGCAAGGACACACACATACCATCAGGATGCAAGGTGCTGATATTGTTAATTATCTTGACTATGGTGATCATTTCACAATGGGTTTGTAATCAAAGAATCAAAGTGCATACTGAATTTCTTCAGTCAAGGTGAAAAAAAGAAGAAGGTAACTGCATGTCTTATAATGCCTTTGCACCTTTGCAGCTTTGGAAAACAGGGTTTACTTTCACTGAAGACAGCAGCAGAGAAGGCAGTTCTCAAAGGGAGGGCTACAGTACATTCTAGCATTAGATTAGCGGGCTAGAGGGTGAAGCTGACCCCCTCAACACCCACCCGCCACACACAGCACACACACACACACACACACACACACACACACACACACACACACACACGGAAAAAAATCTTTCTGAGAAAGCTGGCCTTATTTCTGAGTGCAGTGTGCCCAAAAATTCAAAAGAGGGCAGCAGATAACCTATACTCACTGTCTGTAGGACGAAACAAGTGTGTGTAACCTGAGGAATGCTAACTGGGAAATTTTCTGGCTTTTTCAAAGCCCATATTGTCCTGGCATTCATTGTGCCAGCTGGTTGTGTTTCTAGAACTGTGCATTTCCATTGTAAAGCAAATATTTGACCCATGGTATGAAAAGGGCTTTGGTGATGTTGAGGAGGAAGTGTAGGTATCTTGTTTGCCACTGAAGCCTTATTCCTTATTACTTGGGGATGCAAAGACCTGTCATGGTGCAGTCTGCAATGTTAGGACCCACTCTCAAGAACAATGGCTTTAGAGTATGAGGTGGAAAGGCTTTAATGAGCCTTTTAATGACCCTCTTCAGAAAGTGTGCTCAGTGTAGTGTCTTCCTGCAGAGCTAGTTACCCAGGAAGAAGAGAAAGAAATCTGCCAGAAATTTTCAGTGCTTACAGAAAAAGGCTGTGACAGGAAGGTCGTGCCTCATATCCTCAGGATTGGGAATTTTATAGAGCTTTAAGGGGTCGACAGTATGGAAGAGAGGAACAGGGAGTCTAAAGCTCTGGAGTTGAAAACAGTATTTTGTTTTGCATGTGTAGTTTGTGTGGTATGCTTATGTGTGTGTGCAGATGTATGCTCTCCATGCAGAGGCAGCGAACAACATTGGGCTTTCTATTTTCCAGTGTTGCTGTTTTTGCAAGCCTCACCTCTGTTCCAGTCTTCCCATGGGACTTGGGTTACAGGCATGTGTGACTATGGCCAGCTCTTTATGTGGATGCTGGAAAATTGAATTCAGGGCGAATCAGGCCCTCTCGGGCCTTCATACTTCGGTGGCATGGGCTCTTACATGCTGAGCCATCTCTGCATCCCTGAAAACACAGTTTAAACTTCATCATGCAGAGTTAGAATTATGGTTTTATTCCTGGCATCACCACTAGACCTCTTTATAAGCCAATTTCTTGGAAAAGGTGTCAATGGAATGTGGATCCCAACACAACTTCCTGGAGAAGTTCTGTCAGAGGAGAAAGTGTGAGTGAAATGGAATAGTGTTAAAAGTAACTAACTAAATAAATCCTGAAATGATATTGCCAAGTTCATGAGATCTATGGTGGTCTTTTTCATTTGATCTGCTTTGAAGTCATCATTTATACTCTTGGGCTTTGATAAAAAGCATTGTAGAATCATTTCAACCTACTAAGCAAGTGTCAAACCACATAAGTAGTTTAGATGCTACCTCTAAAAGTCAAAATAAACCTCTGTTTATTTTGAACAGCCTTTTGAGTTCATAGAAAAGAATTGAAAGGTTTTTTTTTTAATTTTAATAACCAGTTAGATGAAGTTGTCAAGATTTTTCATTGTGATTTGGGAAAATGTACATTAACTCCTTATTTTTTCTTTTTGTAGGTTGAAATTTTCAAATGCTATCCTGTCTAGATTCAGAGCTGACTCTGGATAAAGGGTTTCAGAGAAACATGCCTAAAAATTCTGGGCTGATTGAATATTAAATAATTCCTCTGGAACAAGCTTGATCAGTCCTTTACAGACACTGGAAACCAAGGCTTCTCTTCTTAAGTATAATACAAACCAGACTTGACAAGATCACACTGGCCCACAGTGGTCATGTTGCATTTCTTTGAATTCTCAACACATTGACACCAAAGACTCTATTTTACTGATCTTTCACAGGTCATGGAATCGGAACTGCAAAGTGAGAAACAAGTTGATAGCATCTTCTATGTCCTATGGGATTACTAAGGAACTTTTGGAGGGTCTCAAGTGATCCTTGGAGTTGGTTTGTGGAATAATATGGCCTAAGGGGCTCAAGAAGTCTTCTACCTCAGCATAACAGCAGACAAAGGATGTGAGTCTTTTTTGGAGCAGTCAACTCTGGTGGGTATTTTTTGTCTTGTTTTATTAGGGACAATAGTTCCAGTTAGTCCTTAGATCATAAATTTAAAACTAATGACTGCTCACAGAATTATTATGAGACCTGGTCTGGCAGAAAAAGAAATATATGATGTATTATTATATATGTATAAGAACAATGGGAGTACTTAAAATTGAACAAGTCCTAAGGGGGAGAGAAAGAGGGAGGGAAAGAGAGAATGAAAGAGAGAGAAAGAAAAGGACAAAGAGAAATTCTGGTAGTACAAGTAGCAATACTACCCATTGAACCTAAATTATTTTATGACTCACTGCACTTCAGTGGACACAATGAAATCCCAAATATTGATCCTTTTATACTCTTGAATTTATCACAGCTTTAGTGAGGAAGCATTGGTACTGCATGTTATTTTCAAAATAAATTATGAGGTACATTTTTGTAAGCAATGAAAAAATATATAATTTTATTCTATTTTCAATGTTAGCTTAATTTTTTTAAAGTTTACTTATTTGCAAGCAGAGAGATAGAAGAGAGACAGACATAGAGAGAACGGGTCTGCTAGGCCTCTAGCCACTGCAAACAAACTCCAGATGCATGCACCACTTTGTGCATCTGGGTTTATGTCAGTACTGGAGAACCAAACTCAGGTTGTTAGGTTTTGTAGGCAAGCACCTTAACTGCTAAGCCATCTCTCCAGCCCAATGTTAGCCAATTTTTAGATAAGGTCTTATGTATCCCAGGCTGGCCTCCAAGTTACTATATGGCTGAGGCTGACCTCAGACTCCTGGTCCTTCTGCCTCTAACTCCCTTTGTTAGGACTGCAGGCACCACCCTTTCTATTCTTAAATACTACTTGCTACACTTTGTAGCACCCTACATTTGTTTTTGGTTTTCAAGATTGTTCCTCCACCAGGAGAATGTGAATAGAGTTACTAGACAACTTAACCCTGAACATGGAGGTTAATGTGCAGGTCCCTCCCTCCACCCCAACCTCAGCCCAATCTCAGCCAATTCTATAGGAAACAGATCCAAACATAGGCAAGCATGGAACCTATTCTGTTAAAGCAAAGTCAACAGACACAGGCCCCTGACCGCTTTCTGTAAGCCACCACCTGTGCTCCTCTGCTCTCTCACCACTGCAGGCTTTGCTCCCTAGCACTGTCTTTCCTCAAACCATTCTTGTACCATCAGCATTTATGGCGTTTATGAAATCTGTGTGCAGAGAGCTTTGGGGTTATTCTGAAAAGGAATGAAACAAAAAATAGTTTATATACCTGAGAAAGTTTGAAATCTTGGTCTCCCCTGAAATGTCTATGCATGTTTGAAACCATTCTCTTCCATCCAGAGTGAACACACACACTCCACTCTTCTACTCTTTTTGAGCCTATTTTCATAGTGGACAAACATGAGCACACTCCAATTGTTCCTTTCTCTATTTACCACTCACAGGACCTGCTGAAAAACCACCTCCATGAAATAGTTAAAAAGGGGAAGAATGAATGAAAGGAGATAATGCATACTGAAGAACCAATGTGCCTGACAGTGTGTTAGCATTTTTGTATAAGACCCACAGAAAGATGTTCATTGATAAGTGTTATGTCTCCATTCTAAAAAAAAAAAAAAAAAGCTTAATTAGGGTCCACAGCAGTTAAGTACCTTGGCCAAGGTCACATAATTACAGAGCTCAGAATCAAATTCCATATACTTACTGATTTTTATTCTTTTCAAAAAAGAAGCTCATTCAATTTTGGAAGAATTGGAACAATTTTCTTCTCCATTGCTTTTCAGTTCAGAAAACAATTTTGCATGAAATTTAGGTATAATTTTATCATGTCCCAATTTTCCATGTAGATAGTATGTTAGTATTTAATAGTCATGAATTGGATCAGTGTTATGGCGAACACAGTAGTTGGGGCAAGACCACTTAGTCTGTTTCCCCTCATCTGGTTATAGGCAGATCCTTAGGACAATTTAACACATTAGCAGAAATGAAATACTTCATCTAAATGTATTTTTCCAGAAGAGTCTCTTTACCATTAAAATCAGCTTGCTCAAGCTGCCTGCAGAGCACACCTTCTCCAAACTTCCTCTAGGCTGTGACATAGACCCAATGAGAGAAGGAGATAACTTGGAATGACAGATAATTGGATGAAGATTTTCAGGCTTTTAGAAAATAGCATGATTTAGTGTGAAAACCTAAGAGGTTGTTATAATCACTGTGACCCAGAGCAAGATTGGATGGAAGCCACGGTACAAAAGACTCAGTGCTTGACCCTCAATGTGTCCCAAGGTCCCCTCCAGAGTCTTTCTCACGAACCTTGACATTCCCTCTCAAGACCCTTCTGCTACCTCCTATTGGTGTTTTGCCAGCCATTCCTATTTCCTTGGTGAAAACATCTGAAAACATGGAAATCAATGTTATAGAAAAGGAACACACATGCATGGCAGAGCTATGAATGATCTTACCACTCACAACAGTGAATCACACACTTAGACTCCTGGGACTGTGTTTCAGATAAGCTTTTCACTTTTCACAAGGGAAATGTGAAAACATAGCCTTCTGGGCCCTCCCTCAGATGTGATGAATCAGAACCTCCGTATAATGGAAGTGTATTAAAAGACCTCAGGAATCTACAATTTTAAAATCTCTCTATAAGCTTTTAACCAAAATTATGGCCAATGTATGATTAGACATTTTCCTACATATTCCTTTTTTTCTTCATAATGTTCTGAGGGTACATTATTGTTAGACATCCATTTTCTAGATGAGGTCATTGAAACACAGAAAAGTTACTCACCTGAGGTGTACAGCTAATTACTTGCACAGCTCTGACTAAAGCCCCTATCTTTTGAAGTGGCCTGATAGTTCATGCCCCTTCCTCTTGCCACATTGTTTTGTAGACTGGAGAGTGGGGCTGCGCACAGATATGCTGCTGTAATAGTGGAGGATAATCTAGGCTGGAATCTTTCACTGATTATGCTTTTGGTATGGTATTTAAAAACTCAGCACCAAATCCAAGAAGGTATGGATAATCTATGTTTTATTCTTGAATTTTTATACTTTTTATTTTGCTTTCAAGTCTGTAATCTGCTTTAAGATAAGCTTTGTAGAAGAGTAAGGTCTAGGTTGAAGTTTTTTTTTTTTTAACATGTGGACATTCAATTGTTCCAGCATCATTTGTCCTAAATACCAACCTTTTCACCAGTGAATTGCCTTTGCTAAAGAGCTTTGTGATTCTTGATCCTTGTTATAAAAGAAATTTACCTCTGCTTGAATTTTTCTTAAAGGCAGCCAGATCAGTTCAGCATTTCATAATTATTTGTTTAAGCTTTAAACACCACCTTCTAAAGAAAGAACATGAGGCAGATTGTAGATTAGAGTACAGAATACGATAACCCACTGAAAGGTAAGGTGGAAAGAAAGCCATCCACACTGACTTAATGGCCTTGGTGCAGAGATGAAGAAGCCTGGCTTCAGGCCCGACTCCACCTTTCACTGTGTGAGCTTCTGTATTCTTGCCTGGAAAGGAGGAGGACATACTAAGTACTAGTACTAAGATATATGCCCGGTTACTAACCATACAACCAATTCTTGGGCCCCAGATCGGAGCAGCAGTAATGAATACTTCTCTTTGCACACTGTTTTTTGATTCATAATGCAAGCTTGTCCTTTCAGAATTGAGTCATGAGGATCATCGATTGTGGCTAATCTATCCCATGATGCTTTACCAATCTATGAAATAGAAACCCAAGATACGCAACCAGTTCCCCATCCATTGCGTTCAGACCACTCACATCCTGTATCAGTTAAGGTCCTTCCTGCCTGCCTGACATTTTCAGCTCAATGCACTGCACTGACATGTCTTTGTTTACTTATCCCAACTTGGATCAGCAATGTCTCTGCCTTTCCTGGGGAAGCCTCTCTTCTCCCTTCTCACTTTTGCCTTTCAGCTCTCTTTGCCTGAGGCTGACCGCTCTCCTTCATTCTCAAGAACATGCAGCTTATCTATTTTCCATGTTTGAGGCAGCCAAAAGCTTTTAAAGATAATGAAAATCTTTTGACTGCAGTTTTGAGCTGCAAAGAATGTGCTAGCTTTGCTGGTACAGAGAGTTACAGGAATGTTCTTCTAGCGCTCGTGCTCTGGAGTCCTTGGAGGGTCACGGATCTACCAGGGATACAGTCATATGAAAATAATTATAATGTAGCATGAGGAGTGGTCGTTACTTTGTGGGGTGAGGTATAGAGACATCAGGTAACTTTTGCAAAAGAGGAAGCAATTGAATCTTGAAGGATCATTGGAAATTGAATAATCAAGACTGGGAATAGGGAATCAGGGGTCCAGGCAAGGTAACACCAGTACAAAGGAAGGAAGCATAAAAGAGCTTGACATATGATTGAGTTAGGATAGCTCTTCCCCCAGCTGGTTTGGCTGGCATGGCAGGTGTCCCACACCCTTAGATTCCACATCCCAGGTGCATCCTTTTCCAAGTGTTCCCTTTCTAGCATTCAGCAATCAATCATATTCTGTCAAGACTAGAAAGATAAGCTGTCTTACCACATACAGGATGGGGCCTTAGGGACAGTTGAAACAAAATGTGGGCATGAAGAGAACTGGGAGTAGAGGAGAGGAAGGGCTAATAGGGAATGATTTCTTTAGGAACCACACACCTCGGCCATGGGGTTGGGGCTTGTATGGTGATCCAAGAATCTGGACTTTACCCTATAGGCAGAAAGGGTGACAGCTGAGGAGTCATGTGGTTAGAAGAGTAGAGCCAAGTAGTTGACCTTGACTCCAGATGCAAAATGGAAAGGGCATGAACTGGGGTAGCAAGGAGGAGGCTAAGAGGTGGGGTCAGGGGATTCAGGAGAACTTCAGCAGCAATATTTGTGCCCAATTGAAGCTGAGGGAGCAAGGTATAGTCAAGTCCTTTCCCAGGTTCCAATAGTCAAGATAAGGAGTCCAAAAGGACTGAAGGGTTGGGGAGACCATCTCAAATCTACTGCTTCTCAGAAGCAGAGAGGACCAGAGTGTGATTGGATACAGTGGTTTGAAACTCTGTCTTGACCCAGTGCAGACAGAAGGCCAAATAAACAAGGGCTCTTGGAAGAGGCTGTCTGAATGATGCCCTCTTCACTCAGCTCACCACAGTTCACAGGTGCCATGGGTCATAAGAAAAGGCCGACATGATTTTAAACCTCACACGAGCCTCCTCGTTGTAAATACTGCTGTGATTTCAGGCTCAACATGGATAAAATGTGTTTTCAAAGGTTGTTGCTCAAATAAGGTATACAATTTTAGTCTGTTAAGTTTATGTCTATTTCCTGAGCTTTTTCTGAGGTTTGACATGCAAATAAGTATATCCCTTTTCTCTTTATTTTTTTCCTTGAGATGACTTGTGAGGTTCACACTGTATTCTAGGACATTCTATCCAGACAACTGAAGGACTTACCTATTCTTTGTGGTTTTAATCCTGGCTTATGCTTAAGTATAACATGTTTAGTAATAAGCCTTTAAAAGAAAGAAGGATGAAAGAAAAAGAAAGAAAGAAAGAAAGAAAGAAAGAAAAGAAGGAAGAGTAAATTTGTGGCAAATCCCATCTTAGAAATTAAAAACTAGGAAGAATGTCAAAATTAATACAGCTTTTTTAAAGTAAAAATCCATTTACAGTTATTTTCCTATTTATTTCTTTAGTTTATATAGCCACATCTATAGTCTCCCAGTTGGCTGCAAAAATGTATGAGGTAGGAAATTGCTTAAAATATTTAAGAAATATTTAAAATATTTGAATATTTAAAAATCATGAATTTCATGAAAAACTAATACTTTCCTTTAGAAAATAAACTTTGGAATGAATGATAAATTTTTTAAATTTCACTTTGATATGCATGTCAAGTGTGCCAATAGACATTTTATATCATAAAGGATTGAGGAACAGTAATTAAAAGCAAATAATGGTGTCTTGCTTCACAAGAAGCTTGCACATATTACCAATATGTATGTAGTCTCTTAGCAAATCCCTATCTAAAGTATGAGATTTCTTATGGGAAAAAAATTTTCAAGTTTTAAATTCCAGTGGACTCTTGTAGACAAGGTCTCAGCTCTCTTTACTTGAGTTCAGTTTCTCTTTTGTCACACTTTAGCAAGTGGAATCCAGTAGCACATTTTGCCCCTCTTTTCCCAGAAACTGAGGTGTTTACCCTTTTATGGACTCAGGGGCTTTTCAAAGTAATATAGGTTCCTATAGCCTGTTCATATCACACGTGTGGATGGGATTGCGGGGACCTATGGGCCTCATTTACATGCCTTCCTGCTTGAATTGCTGTGTTTTGGTGTGTACAGACAGCCTTCGGTGACATGGTCTATACCAAAGTTTTAGCACTCAGGAGGGATTTCCTAAAATGTGCCAGAATATAAATGAATGCGGAAGAGCACTCACAGAGACACTTTACTAGAAATTCATCAGTAACTTAGAGCATTTCCAGGGAAGCCCCTGAGAGGCTGTCTCCCTCTAATCAGTGAGCTCCCTGCTGTCAGTGCATTGTGTTCTAGGAAGTAAGCCTTGAACACTTGCTCCAGGTACAGCTGTAAGAAAAATTAGTCCTGCAACCATGTGTGGGCAAAGCACCATGGATTATAATTGTGAGAAGTCATCTGGGGCTCCAGCATGCCTACTGAGGGCAGCCCTACTAAGATATTCTGTGGCAAGAGATTCATTTCCTGAACTGACAAAGCAGCAATAAGGTTTCCCTTTCTCATAAGACCAGAGAGTTTGGTCTTTGGCCCTGTGGAGACCTAAGGGCTATGTGGGCTGATTAACATATATATAAAATGTGCCAACCAGAAAGTCAACGCCAGTTTTATTTTACTCTATAATACCATGAAATCATTGCTTTCTGTCTCCTTCATGCACTTTCCTTTGGATCTAATTTTCCCTGGACACTGCTCAGCTGCCTCCAGGATTTCTACTTCCTGTCCCAGCAGACACTAAGTCAGGAAGCTTTCTCCATTCCAACTAGATTTTTCTTTCCTGTTCACAGCATCATGTTTGAGCCACATTTTCCATCACATGGTGAGACATACTGTAAATAATTGAGGTGATCCATCAAGAGACCCAGTCTTGATCATGAAAAATTGCATAACTCAGTGAAAGTCAATTAAAAACCACAAACTTCGGGACCTTTTTCTCAGAGAAGATTGATTTATTATTACAGGAGGCATCTAATACAATAGATTTTGGAGGTCAAAATTAAAAAAGTTCTAAAAAATGCAGTTAAAGCTTGACAGTAACACTTGGGTATGACATACAATATTAAAGTATATTCTCTGAAATGAAAAGATTTTTTTTCTTTCTTTAACATGAGACTTCTGAGATGTCAGGATTTTATGACAACCTTAGGAATAAAATCCACTGTGGGAGGTACTTGCTTTTCTTCCAGGGGTTTAAATGAGCCTGTTTCTTTGGTTGTGCCTATACAATGAAAGTCTACAAATTAAATAAGAGAAGTCAGGAATTTTCTTTTGTTAAAGCAAATAATTGCCCAACTAGAACTATCTAGATAAAAGATTCAACATGTTTTTGTTATCTGGTTGTTTGGTTAGGTCACAGCCAACATTTTCATAGGATGTAATGTCTTGTACAACTGCATATAATTTCTTGTCATTTAATAAGCAATGATTTTGTTTTGTTAGAGACATCAAATGCTGCTTCATTAATCAAGGGGAAAATATCAACTCTCTGAAACAGTCTTTCCAAACATTTCTCTTTCAGTGGCTTTTCTTGTCCCAGACAGAAATTCAAGAACATGTCTTTTCAAAAACCAGAAATGCCTATCCATTTGTTTTGAGGGCCAGAGTCTAGCAGTCTAAGTTTAAACAGCCCACCAGCTTAGGTGGGGTTCAGCAGTGAGGCATGACAAATGTTCTATTTCATGAAGGGTGCACATGTGACAAGCTTCCGACTGAAATTAAACTGCCAAATAAAAGGAGGAATTGTGCTCCTTTTGATAACAAAGAATGCAAGCATCAGAAATCTTCAGATTCGGGATTCCTCCAGTGTTTTCCCCTTGATGTGTGACAAGAATGAATAATAGAAAAAGTAAACATAATCTCATCTAAAGCTGCCCTTGACTTTATAAGGTTCAACATCAAATACATCAAATTCTAAAAATACCCAAGACCAATAAAAGAGCTAACAAGAAACATGCTGAGAACGGGACAATTATTTTTAAAAAGCCCTTCGATTGATTTTTTTTTACCAATTAGCATTAATTTTGCTCATATCAGCTGACAACAGGGATCACATTTCATATTCACATAAATATTTGGCTTTGACCTCATAAAAAGTCCCTTGGGTCTATAATACTTTTATTCTTGTATAATCTGAAACAAATCCTTTCCTTTTAAAAATCAAACAAACCACGTTACACACAGTTCACTATTTACAAAGCACCCAATTAAATCCTACTTAATTCTCTCTCTAAAAATTCCATCTACCTGGCATGTAAAATACCCATTACATTAAATGCATAATGCTCACAAACCCCGCAGCGCCCATCTTACCTAGACAACATTACTTTTAAGGAAGGGAAAGGTCTTAGAAAATAAATTTTAAGGTTGTAAAGAAATGAGAGCAGAAATCACAGTACAAGACAGGTCAATCCACTTTGATTTTCACATGTAAAAGTCACACATCACAAGAACTTGGATATAGCTTACTGGTAACTGACATAGCTGTAGTGAAAATCATTTCATAAAAAAATAATCTAGATGCGGTCATCAGAATTTTTGGTCTACTTAATGTTGGTGATCGACTTTTATCCCTGCTTGAAGGATTTGTCATCATGCCCTTTTTCTCTCCCACTGTTGTCTATTAATATTCTTTGGAGGAAGGAAAGCAGAAATATCTATTTCCAAGAGTTTGTCCTTTGGTACCAAGCAGAGAACAGTTTTCACTTCTATGATTTAAATAATCTGTATAGATATGAAACTTTGTGACATAATGCTTTAATGCAAAATGAAGAATGACAAGTAAATTTTTTTTCACTTTGATAAAAGAGCAGGTTTTACAGGTTCCTTAAGGGCCTAATCATTTCCCCATCGTCTTTGCAAAAAAAAAAAAAAAAAAAAAAAAAAAAAAAAAAATCAATCAAAATCCATTTTGACCTCAGTTAAAAAAACAAAAAAATCCCATTTATTCTATATATTACACTACAAAACCCTGTACTTAAAAACTGATAAAGTATATTTTCAACATGTACACTTCAAATACAAAGATTCCAATGTAGGCTAAAGGAAACACATTTGAGTGGACTCAGAACAAGTTTATTTTGTGATTAAACATCTCATGCAGTCATGCAAGGCCAGTACCTGTAACTGTGACTTCCGAATCTATGATACTGGATACTGGGCAAAACAAAAACAACTGAAAGCCAGGCCAAACAGAAAAGACATCCAATATACCAAGAGCTCTGCAAATGAGCTGAAAAATAATTTTCAAAAAGAAATATTCCCATAGATTAAAAAAACACACACATAATACTTACAAAAAATATTTAATTAAAAATATCTTATAATTACAGTAGTCTATTAAAGCGCATATGCTTCCTCACACTCATAGAACGTCTCTGTATATACACGGTATGAAATGTCACTCGGTTATCTATACAATATGAACATTCTTGCAGAGAAAATTAAGTTCCCTGCCCTGTTATAATCATCTATTTTAAACAATAGATGTTAAAAAAAAAGAATATCTACAATGCTGTTATATTAGTAAAGCTTCCAAACAAAAACTGAGCTCCTTGGTCACAGTCTGGATCTTGTCCTTATCAGTCCAATCACACTTAAGCTTAAAAGTTCAACTGCACCTCCAAAAGATAATAAAAATAAACACACAGTAATGTACAGTTCACAGCGGTTATAAATGAAGAGACAAAAGAGAATACGTATGGAGAATGTTTATGAACGTGCAATTTTTTTTAAATGACAGTTTAATTTTTCTTCCTCTCCCTTTCTCTTGGAATGACGAGTGAAAATGTTTCTAGATTTGAAGTTTTTCTTTTGCTTTCTTTTCTTTCTTTCTTTCTTTTTAATTTTTTCCTTTCCTCCGGTCGCTTTTTCTCTAACTTCTGCTCTGGCCTCCCTCTCTAGAGCTGCTGGCTCGGGATCAGGCGCACACCTGTGGAAGAGGAGTGAATAGAGGAGTGTGAACCTTCCCGGGGCAGACTGGCTGGCGCCTGGGACCAACTCGGGACACGCTCCATCAACGATCCCAAACAAACCCGCGGTCGGACGGCCCCGCGAGGGGGGATGCGGGCGGGAAGCCCGGACGGGGGACCCGGTCCAAGGCGCGCTGCCCGCGCCCATCTGTGGATGTCAGGCTACAAGGTGGGTACGCGGGCAGTTTCTACGCCCACGAAGGTGCCTCCATCTATGGTGGGGAGGACAAGGAGATCCCCGAGGTCTTAAGGAGAATAAGCGGGGCGGCGGAGACCAGAGTGTCTCCGGAGAGTGAAAGCCAAGTCTCGGTTCCCTGGCGAAGTGGGTGGCCGGGAGAGGAGGGGTTGGCGACCTCGGGAGTTTGCGCTCCCACGCAAAGGCTGGGGGCAAAGATCGACTCCGTGCCTGGCACCCGCTGCCAAGCCCCCGGGGAGGGGCGACTCTCCTCGGTCACCCGAGACGAGCGAAGCGCGCTCACCTGCACAGCGAGGCTCAGCGGCACAGAATGCTGTCGCCCTGCTTGTTCACAGCGCCGGCCTGGAACAGCAACCCGACACCCAGAGCAAGGTTAGCCGGCGCTCCCACCGCTCCCGCCGTGGCCTTGGGTCGGTCCCCGGACACCAGCCGGGCGCGCCGAGCCCCCGCCCCACGCACCCGGGGACACCCTGCATTGGACCTGACCGTCCAGGAGGGGCCCGGCCCCATCCCACCCCGCGCTCGCCCGGCTCCTGGAGAAGCAGGACAGGGCTGTCATTCCTGGCCGGCCCCTGTCCCCAGCTGGAGAGGGACCACCCCGTCCCCCAGCCCGGCCACCGCCCCCGGCATCCCCGCGTCGCCCGCCCCGGGCCTCTCTCTCACCGGGTCCGTGTTGAGCGCGGTGAGCGGGGTCCGCGGCGGCGCGGCGGGACAAGCACCGGCCGGGTGCAGCGGCGACGCAGGCGGCGGCGGCTGTCTCAGCAGAGCCGGGTGCGTCTCCAGCGCCAGCTGCAGGTCCAAGATGTAGTCGATGACGTGCTGCAGGATCTCCACTTTGCTGACTTTCTTGTTGGGCGGGATGGTGGGCACGAGCCTCCGCAGGCGGCTGTAGCAGTGGTTCATATCGCACTGCAGACACAGCGCCGGCTCGTCGGCCGCCGCCTCCGCCGCCTTGCACCGCGCTGCCGCCGCGGCCGCCGCGGCCGCCGCCGAGCCGCCCAGGCTGTGGCCGTGCTCGGCCCGGCAGCGCAGCGCCAGCTCCCCGCCGCCCCCGCCGCAGCCCGACGGCGCCTTGCGGCCCGAGGGGCGCACGGGGCTCACCGCCTTCATCGCGCGCGCTGCGCCCTTGCCCTGGCGAGCGGACGGACCTGCTCGGGGAGCGAGCGAGGTAAGGCTCTGAGTCCCGTCCGCGCTCGGCCGCTCCCGGCGCCCGTGCGCCAGGCACTCGGGGCACCCGGCGAAGCCGAGCCTAACAATTGACGGGAGGGTCGCTCGGGCTCGGCTAGGGGATCTGTGCTCTCGGTGGGCGACAACGAAAATGAAGAGCACCGGAATAAAAAATTTAAAACAAAGTAGCCCGCCCCGGTCCCCTAGTCACTGCCCTCGGAGCTCCGACTCAGCCCGATGGTCGCCACCGCGCTCCTCAAGCCCGCGACTCCCCACTCGCGGATGCACTCCGGGCCGCGCCTCCTGCACTCCGCTCGGGCCCAGCCCGCCCGCGGTACTTATAGCGCCGCGCGCCCGGGGGGCGTGGCCAGCACCGCCTGTTCCCCGCGCCCCGCGGACGCAGCAGGGCTGAGCGCTGGCGGCCGCGCGTAGGGAGGCGGGTAGAGCCCAGCCGGGCGGCGCTGGCAGGGAGGCGGGGAGGCCAGCTACCCGAGCGCGGGGATGGGCGCGGGGAGGGGGTCGCGGTGGCCAGCCAATCCCGAGCGCAGCGCCACCTCAGAGAATGACGTGGGGCCAATGGGAAGGGCAGTCCATTCCGTCAACGCTGTGGGGAGCGGCTCTGAGAAAAGAGAGCGGGGTGGGAGTGGAGCCAGGATGGTGTGTGCCCCAGAGAGGGGAAGACCTAGAAGTTCCAGAGAGGAACTGCGGAATGTGAGGGCTGGAATGCACTCTCCGAGGGCCTCGGCTTCCCAGGGACGCGGGGACTTACTGGTGGATCCCCTGCCACTCTTTACAGCGCGGAGCCCAGGGACCCTGGGCCACACACCATCACTCCATTCCTGAGATTCCAGAACGCGCTGTGATGTGAAGAAGCGCGTTCTTTTCTTCTGTTCTGTGTTCCCCTTCTGTATCGTTATTCGCCTTTTCACGATTGCTGAGACAGGAATGATGGCTTGGAATGTGGAGCCTTTCCCTTTTATATGTTAAACACACACACACACACACACACACAGCATGCCAAAGCTTAACGAAAGAAAAAAAAATGAAGGAAACGAAATACAAGGTTTTGAGGAAGGATATAAAGGTCCTGGTGGTTTTTCTTTGACTCATCTAGAGGTAGAAGCTGGTCAAAGAAAATGAGTGGCTTGGCCGTTAACTCAGAGCCAATAAAGGTTAAGCATGCATGCACCCAGGTTATTTAAGATCCTACCATGACATATACTATTAATCCAGTTTATGTAAAAATTCATACTGGTGACTTAATTTAAATCATAAATACACCACTCTACGAATTTCAGCGCACCCTGCTCTAAAGAAAGAGGTAAAAATGCCCAGATTCTCGAAACTTGCCAACAAAACAGTAATGCTCACATTCCCAGTCCCTGGGATCTTGCTTGAGCCCCGCCCTGTTTTAAAAGATCTCTTTTCTGTTAGATTTTTTAACGGAAAAGCAGATTCCCAAGGGTTCAAAATAAAATTGCAACAATGAACTCTGTGAGGCGTTGTGTGGCCCCTTCAAGAACAACCCCGCAGCCCTTGGAAGCGCAGACAAAATGAGTGGGGAAATGGATTTGGAGTGACTTCAGATGCTTCCACCTTTAGACACTTGCAGATGAACATGACATGGATTGGTGCCTTTTCCAATGATGGACAGAAAGAGACGTGGCCTTCACTTCTTCCCGGCTACCCTCTATGTGGGCTTCATTTTCTCTGTCCAAAACTCAACCACCTGTACAAGGCATGTGTTTTGTTTAGCCATGTGGGTACTTTGTGACTATTGAGTTACTGCCTCCCTGAACCCCTGCAGCGCATCCAAGATCCCATCATGGTCCTCTCCTTGAGTCCTAGGTCACTTGCCTCTGATAACTGGAAACAAAGGACATTCTCATTTACTCATGTGGTCACACAGTCTCATCTGCACTTATCAAAAACTCAGGTTTACAGAACACAACAGAACGGCTTCCTGCTAAGAACAGCATTATCTTACAGATTCTTAATATAAATGCACTCAGACAGAATATTGTGTTTGGAGTAGAAAGTTGGGAGAAGAAAGCCCAGACATAGCATTCAAGTCTGTTGTTTCGGCACAGATGGGTAGATGTGCAGATGTTTGTTTGTTTTTATCTATGGACTTTTCTCTTACCTTAGGGTTTAAAAACTGGTTCCAAATTAAAAACCCAAGATTTTTCTGTTTGGGAAAATTTCACTATGTTAATATGCCCAGGGCATACTCACAAACCCAAACTTTATATATGTTAACATGATCTCAAGACAAATTGAAGTTTTAAATATGTGAAACAGAGGCACAATCCTTTTTCTGAATTTTGCTCAATCTCAGGGATCCTCACCTTGGGCATGGCCTGTGCCATTTGTCAAGTTTTCAGGTCTTGCTGAAGGACTGGGCTTAAAGTTACAAGGGCTGGGTTACACTGGAGGGAACATAGGTGTATTTCAAATCTAACCTCACTATCCTGTTCTCTTAGGGACTTGTTTATATGCCAAAATCACATTGTGGTTTTCTACAAAGCCTTGAAATCACTAGTGGTGATAGGATCTTCTGGCTTTGTTCTGATTTTTGACTGTTCTGGGTGCACTGCATTTTCAGAGGACCTTTAGAATCACTTTGTAGTTGTTCATTAGTTACATCCAAATTATCTAAGGGCTGGGGATAATTCAGGGGTAGAGCACTTACCTAGCATATAAGACATCCAGCACCACACATGCGCATACAGAGAGAGAGAGAGAAAGGAAGAGAGAGGCACTATGCCCAGGATATTAAAGAACTATCAAAACTCAATAATACAAACACATTTTAAAACAACACACACACACACACACACACACACACACACACACACACACATAGGAAGTGAGCAGAAGGCCTAATTAAGCAATCTGCTGAAGATGGTATAAAGATGACGCACAAGTCCATGACAAGATACTCAACATCTTCAGTCATTTTAGGGCAAGCCCAAAATACAAGGAAGTGCCACCATCAGAACTGCTGAAGTTCAAAACTAAACAGCAAAGATGCTGGTGACTTCGTAGAATTGAAGAGTGATGAGAACTGCCATATACTGCTGGCAGGAAAGAGAATGAAGCCAAATATTTAAAAAGTCACACATACACATATCACGTGAGCCCCTCATTCTACTCCTAGCTATGTGCTCAAAGTTTCACCAAGAATCATGGAGAGGCAGTTGAAGAATGCATATGTCCATCATCCTCCCCTCCTCATCATGTTACTGTGAGTCAGGTATCACAGCATTAACTGCATGTGGCAAGCTGCCCTCTGATGTGGCAGGCACTGCTCATGTATTGGCGGACTGTATCAGCTATCATGGTTATCCCTTAACACGTTCCATCACTTGCTCTAAGTGGGTTGTGCTAAAAACCACATCTGCTTTTCCTGTCTCAGATTGTTCTGCTGTGACCTGATTCAAGCCTCTGAGAAGGACCCAACCTAATTATTTGAAATGCTTTTCCTGTATGTATGCCACGCTAAATCCATGATCTGCCCTCTTGCCTTTGTGCTTTGTTCCAGTTGTAGCCTCTGCTGAAACAATTGTTCCAAATTTGCAACTTCTTCCAGGCAAAAGCACAGTAGGTGGAGAAGATAAAAAGCTGCTTTTTTGTTTGTTTGTTTTGTTTTGTTTTTCGAAGTAGAGTTTCCTCTAGCACAGGCTGACCTGGAATTCACTCTGTAGTCTCAGCACAAAGCAGCCTGTAATTCACAGAGATCCACCTGCCTCTGCCTCCTGAATGCTTGAATTAAAGGCGTGCACCACACCTGGCTTGACAGGCCATTCTTTTTTGGAAAAGTAATCACTCTATCAGTATGAAATACTTTTGATTGTCCTTTCCCAAGAAGATAACAAAAGTTTCCAATGGTTACTGTATTTTCCCCCTAAAATTTTATAGCTTATGCTGCATAGGCTCAGTTAGGCTTCTCAAAGGTAGACCAAGGAGTAACTGCTTTCAAAGTCCCAGGAAAAGGCCAGTAAATAAACAATAGGGGTGATATAGTGACACTGGGTACCACTCTACATCCTCTTGTGACTGTGCCAGTATGGAAAGGAGTTGTGAAAATTCTTGTGGTAAGTCTAAGTTCTGCTTGGGCTCGTCATTGTCACATAGAGAAATTCAAGACAAGAATCATTACGCTTCAAACCCGTCCCAGGAGATCTTTGTGATATCTGTCTGCTGCAAGCGTCCTTTGTGCAGGTACTCTGTAGGAGCAAGGTCCTTACCAAAAACTGTCCCACTCATGGCACGAACTGTGGCTGGATTCACGATAATGAAGGGCTTTTCATTGTGTTTCCCTTCCTTCTCAAGAGAATGTGAAATAATACCATAATGTAGAAAACTCACACTGAAATGTACTTTCACTACGGGAGAGGAAAGAAGCTAAATAGACAGTGTGCTGCTTCATACCTCATGAGTGGTGAGTTCATCTTAGTACATCTGCCTTTCCTAAGAAAAACACGCTCATTTTTTGTTGATATCTAGGTCATGGTTGCTAACAACTGATACAATGTTCAAGAGAGTTGCAACTTTCTTCCCACAAGAGGAATTTTTGGGACATTTTTGTAGACCGCCCCCCCACATAGTTGTACTGTGAGCTTCATATCTACAGTAAAGGAATAACTGTGTGTAAAGTAGACAAAAGGTATGAACACTCACTTATATGTGTAATAGTCAAAGTAGTCCTTTTTGCCCTACTATCAAGACACATGCTCAATAAATCCCTAAAGAAATGACATGTACTTGATTAAAGGCAAAGAGACTGGCTCACTGGTTCTACATTAAAATATGCAGTTTCAACAAAACATGTCTTTGGAAGGAATTGCAGTAAAACTATTTTTCCTTAGAGAGAATTTTAAAAAAGCATAACTTTGAAAGACTAAAAAACTTTATTTAGCTTTCTTTTTTAAAAAAATATTTTATTATTTATTTATTTATTTATTTGAGAGAGATACAGAAATAGGCAGAGAGAGAGAGAGAGAGAGAGAGAGAGAGAGAGAGAATGGGTGTGCCAGGGCCTCCAGCCACTGCAAACGAACTCCAGATGCATGCACCCCTTGTGCATCTGGCTTATGTGGGTCCTGGAGAATCAAGCCTTGAACCAGGGTCCTTAGGCTTCATAGGCAAGCGTTTAACCGCTAAGCCATCTCTCCAGCCCTATTTAGCTTTCTTAAAACAAAACCTAGCTGACAAAAAAAAAAATCTGAAAGTTTGTCAAAGCATTAACATATGACCTGATATAACTGTACTAAAAACCTCTTATTCATTAAGCCAACATAATTGTATGACTCCTGTTAATATTGTTTTTAAATGAGTAAAATGGATGTTGTTAGGAAAAAATAGGACAATTACTGTGACAACATTGCAAAATATGCCAAATATGTTATCAAGGTTGTGGGCATACAATTGGACAAGTGGAGTTATATCTGATGCTAAAGTAATTCCCTAAAATGTCTTTTGTTTTTAATTTTTTGTTTATTTTATTATTTTTTACTTGAGAGCAACAGAGAGAGAGAGAGAGAGGGAGAGAATGATCACACCAGGGCCTCCAGCCACTGCAAACAAACTCCAGATGCATGCGCCACCTTGTGCATTTGGCTTACGTGGGTACTGAGAAATCGAGCCTTGAACTGGGGTCCTTAGGCTTCACAGGCAAGTGCTTAACCACTAAGACGTCTCTCCAGCCCCATGTCTTTTGTTTGTAAACATTACTCATCAATCCATTCTTTTATTTATTTATTTATTTATTTATTTATTTATTTATTTATTTATTTTTATCAGAACCTATAACCTACAGTAAAGAAGATGACTTTGCCTTTTGGCAGACTGCTAAGTGGACAAGCCTGCACCTCCTAACATTGTCCATGCAGACTTTCTCCACAACTGCCAGCTTTAGTCCTTGGAACATGGTTAAGAGGATGGTAATGAATTTTTTTTTAAATTCATTCATTTATTTGAGAGAGACAGAGAGACAGAGAAAGAGTGAAACATAGAGAGTATGGGTATGCCAGATCCTCCTGTCACTGTAAACAAACTATATATGCATATACCACTTTGGCATCTGGCTTTATGTGTGTACAAGGGACTTGAAACTGGGCCATCAGGCTTTGCAAGCAAGCACCTTTAACCGCTGAGCCATGTCTCCAGCCTGGTAATGAATTCTGTATGCAGATTCCTGGACAGCAGGAAAAGAAATCAGAAAATACAGACTAGCATGAAGTTAAAAGCAAGTACCATTCATGAAACCATATCCAGAAATTACCTGTTACCATGAACTCATACATCCAGATTTCCCCCACACCTACAAATTATGTAAGTGAATATTATTTCTTGATCAAATATTATAGTGTACAGTACTTATTCTTGAGAATCCAATTTTTAACTTTTTTTGAGGCAGAATCTCACTTTAGCCCAGGCTGACCTGGAATTCACTCTGTAGTCTCAGGGTGGCCTTGAACTCATGGCAGTCCTCTTAACCTCTGCCTCCGGAGTGCTGGGATTAAAGATGTGCACCATCATGCCAGGCCTAATTTTTCACTTCTTATAATGTAGTTGTACTTCCTAAGTAACAGTTACCTGACTGTCATAATCTTTATGGCTACACATACTCTTACATGGATATACTATAACTTAGCAAATGCATTAGCAATATTTTTGTTTCCAGCTTTAGCTATGTGTTTAATGTCATCTCTCTATTACATATTACATAATGATTTGCATTTTCTGGGATGCTGCTATGCAATTGTGTTCAAGCTATAGGTCCTCTTGTTTGGGATGTGTCCCTGGAACTCATGTGTTGGGAAATTTACTCCTGAGTCATATGTTAATGATGGAGGGAGGCCTTTGGGAGCTGATTGAGTCATGAGGTCAGAGCTTTCATGAATGGAACAATTCCTTCATGGATTAATAAATTCATGAGACAGTGAGGAAGTGAGCTGGGTATGGTGATATGGAGATATTACACAGCCATATTGTCCATCCTTGCACATGATGTCCTACCTACTGCACTGCCTTGTGACTGTATGGAGAGTCCTTACCAGTAACAGTGCCCTCACCAGTGCAGCTCCTTGACAGTAAACTTCCAAGATCATACAACTGTAAGAAATACATTTCTGTCCTTCATAAATTACTGGATCTTGGTCATTTTATTACAGCAGCAGCAGAATACACTTCAATAGGTTTGTGGGTGCTTGATCTTCCACAAAGTCAGAACATTTTAGAGGGAAGGCCCATTCTTGCTTGTCTTTTTTTCCATCTCTTTCTTTTTTTGTTCTTTCTTTTCCATCTTTCCTTCCTTTTTCTTTTTCTTCTTTTGGTTTTTGGCATTTATGCATGTAGACGCCAGAGATTCACATTGGGCATCTTCCCCAATCATTCTCTGCACCATTTTTTTTGTGAAACTAGAGTTCACTAATTTGACTAGCTGGCTGGACAGTGGATCCTTGGGATTCTCCTAGCTCTGCTCTTCCAGTGCTGGGATTAACAGTGCACAATACCACTCCGGGCACTTATGTGAGTGTGGGAGATCCAAACTCAGGCATTCATGCTTGTGTGGAAAGCACTTTGCTAACTGAGCCATCTCCTCTGCACATTTGTTTGCTGTTTTTATAGTCCAGGAAAGAAATGCTTGAGCAGTGGCAATGGAGTAAAAGTGAATGGAGCAGAGCTGAGCCACATGCACCTGCTGAGTCAGCTGGTGACTGAGGAAGGTTCCAGTTCAGATAGCAGGAAGCTATAGGGAAGTCCCTGAAACTTTCAAAGGAATTTGCTAGAGGTCTTCTCGGGAGAGTGAAGGATTGGCAGGCCATGGGAGTAGAAGACAGAGAAATGGTCCTGAAAAGCAGGAATGGGAACGTGTTGGAGCATTACAGTGCCTCTGCGGCTCTGTGGAGTCTCTTGTCTCTCTTCCCATTCAAGGCTCATTGACAGACTAAACCTTCCTACACTCTTTCTTTCCACCCTTGCACCCTCTCTCTCTCTCTTTCTCAGACAAGGTCTCATTTATCCCAGGCCAGCTTCCAGCTTCCCAGCTGACCTTTAGTGTCTAATCTCTGCCTCCACCTCCTAAGTGCAGAGATTATGCCTGGTTTTATGCACTGCTGGGGTTTGAACCCAGGGCTTTGTGTATAGTAGGCAGGCATTCCACCAACTGAACTCCACCTCCAACTCCTTTTCTCTCAATTCTTCATTTTCTTTCTCAATCATCTCCTGAAACCAAAACATAAACATCCGTACAAATTGGCAATGAAATTTAAGTCCTTTATGCACAGGAAACAGGAAATAATTATTATATTCACTCTTATTGACCCAAAACATTTTATTCTCTCAGTTCAAACCAGATTTCTTTTGAAATCCATGGCAACTACTGAATTGAAAACCTATTGCTCAAAATGCAAACAAGGCACAAGCAAATACAAACACATTTAATCCATTTTCCTTGGGAAATTCAGATATTCATTCATTTTATTGAAGAGTCAAATATAGACCTATGTAACTTATGAACTTACAGGGGCTCCATTCAGTAACAACAGTTTTGCAATGGCTGTTACAGCATATATATATATATAACTTGGTAAAATATGTCATAAAATAGAAATATACTTAGGGTAAAAATTACTTCATTATTTTTTCTGAACTGGAATATGTTTCTTTCAGTTCATTAGGGAAGTGATCCAGGTGGTCATACATCCAGTATTTTTCTGAAAAGACATGATGAATAACAATGGCAGATGAGTCTCCTTCATGCTGGCATAACATGCTTGCTAAGCCATTATGCTTCAGAGGAAACATTAAGGGGAACCGAGGAAGACTGTCTGTTATTTTGTGAAGTGGTGCTATGATGTCTACAGCAACTGTTAAAAGGGACCTAATCTTCATTTCTGGATAGAAGTATCATTTGTCCCTTCTTTGGATCAACCTTGGAATCATTTCAAAAAGTGGGAAGAAGTAGTGGCCACAGTTCTGACTCTGCTGTTCTCAGCCTGAAAGTGAAGATACAGATTTTAGGTACCAGTAAGCAAGTGAGGTGAATGTCATATCCAGCTCCTGGAATGCCTCTGAAGTACCCACCAACTTTCTAGTGGGGTGGTACCTTGCAGAGGGGGGAACTGGTGAAAGGTCTTCCTGTCATTCTATTCACTTGTTGTGAACAAAATTCCCATCTAAGACAATATGGCTTCTTCTCTTTCTCATTTTACTTTTTGCAATTCTACCTAAGGAAACTGACTACAACAGAAATTTGGTATCTTTATTCCAGTAACCCAGTTCTCACTGTTTTTCCTTCCCCTTTGAAAGTTTATAAGCAAAGCCTACAAATACAATTCTCTCCTCATTTAACATTTTCAAAATCTCACCAAAATAGCTCATAATTTGGCTTACTGCTCTCTATGCATTTTACAGTCCAAAGTACTAAGTTGATACACATTCCAAGTTCCAAGACCAAAATCCACATGGTCAAATTCATCTCAGCAACACTCTACTTGGTACCAAATTTTTGTTGTAGTTAGTTTCCATTTTGCTAGGATGAACATACAAGCCAGGCACAGTTTATGGGAGGGCGGGATTTACTTCAAGCTTACAAATCCAAGGGGAAGTTCCATCAATGGCAGAAGAAGTTGCCTCCATACAGCCAAGCAGAGAGAAACCAATACCAGCCAGCAAACACCAAAAGAAACAAACACAAATGAAAAGGAAGCAGTAAGGCCCCAGGCCGAGCTCAGACTGCTCTGCATAACTTTGGCCTGGAAATCAGACCTTCTCCCAAACATGCCTTAGGACTGGACCCTAGTCTCCACCCCAGTGACATCTCCACCAACCAGATGGCTAGAGACCCAAGTTATAAGATTTAATAAAGCATCTGAGTCTATGGGGGACACACATTCAAACTACTACAAGTATAGACATTTACTTTTGAATTTTTTCAAATACCTAAGGTACTTACTTAGTTCCTGAGGAGGCTTAAATTCATTATGTCATCATTCATTTACTTTTCTAGGTCCTTCCATTTCTTCTGTAGATGGAAACATTTATTATAATAATGCTACCCTAATTTATTTTGTGCTACTATAACAGAATACCATAGGTTGGGGCTGGGGAAATGGCTTAGCAGTTAAGGCGTTTGCCTGCAAAGCCTAAGAACCCTGGTTCAATTCCCCAGGACCCACATAAGCCAGATGCACAAGGGGCACATGTGTATGGAGTTTGTTTGCAGTGGCTGGAGGCCCTGGCATGCCTGTTCTCTCTTTCTATCTGCCTCTTTCTCTGTCCCTTAAATAAATAAATAAGAATACCACAGATTGAATAATTTATAATGGAAAGACACTTGTTGGCTCACATTTCTGGGGGTCCAAAATCAAGATGTTGGTATCTGATGAAGTACTTCTTGCTCTGTCATTCTATTCTTGAAGGGCAGAGAGGGAAAGCACGTGAGCACCTGAGTGGACCCAGTTAGTCCTTTCATAATAACACACTCTTGTAATAGCTAACTGACTCCCTCAATAATGATAACAGTCCATTCATGAGGTCAGTGTTCCCGGGACTTAAGATCACACCTCTTGGCACTGTTGCACCGTGGGTCCAACACATTAACTTTGCAGGGGATGATATTCAAACCAGAGAAATATATATTTTATCCTGATCAATAAGGTCCTACAGAATTATACTATACAAATATGGATTACTTTATGGATGAGGTAAAATAAATATCTCACCTTAAAAGTCACTGACAAAGTGATTACCTTGATAAAATGGGAGAAGTTGAAAGTAAGGTAACTGATTACCAAATATTGGTGCATAAAACCTCTTGAATAATAGCTTAAAATGTAAACTGAGTGCCATCTTCAGTTACTCCATTTCATGCAATATTCATTCAAATTTAGTGAACCAAGGACCACATTTAAAAGAAATCAGTAAGTTAAGTAATGCAAATTTTAGACTATTGAACATATGGAGGTTTATAGAAAAAGGTGATAATTCATGACAGAGCTTTTTGAAAGTTATTTGGGCAGAAAGGTCATAAGTCAACATACTTCATATGGAAATGTACTAGAGGGATCAAAGTGGAGTTTCATGACAATGGTGATGGCTATGGTAATGTTAATGGTGATTATGGTGATGGTGACTGTGGCAGTGATAATGGTGATTATGGCATGGTAGTGGTGAAATGATGCTAGTGCTGACAGAATATAGTGCTTGCTGGTTACTTTATTTACAATCGACTGACTATAAAGCACTATAAAGTGACTATATAAGCACTACAAAGTGACCTTATCAGAGATGTGATATATCACAACATCTTAAAATAAAATATTTAAGTGAATTCAGTTAGCAGTTATCATCAATAGAGTAAATGTTAAATGTAATTTTAAAATACTGTAAGAAGCCAATCTAAGGCAAAGATATTATCTAAATCTACACCTATATCAATGTTTATAGGCATGTATATATATGTACCCATACACACACACACACACACACATATATGTATATATATCCTTAGAAGTTTAACCCACTCATCATTAATAGGAATATTCAAGTGAATCCTGCACTTTCAAAAATACCAAGGGCACAGTGAAAGACAGAAATTATAAAAAGAAATGGATATTGAAAATCTTAACATACGCAGGGTAAATCAGTTCTCCAAATATAGCCCCTTAGGAGAGAAAGGAGGAGTTTTCCCAGGCAAGTTTCTCTTGGGTAACTTCTGGTACAGTGTAGCAACTGTGCAGCTCTGGCATAGCTGCTAGTTTGAGCCAAGGCAAGGTGGAACCCTTCTTCTGACAATGAAAACTTTTCACAGAGTTTGGTGAGAATGAGAACTCACTCCCTAAAAAGACCTCGAAATTCAACAGAAAGATAAGTCATGATAAACATTAACTCTGATAGCTTTTATGAAGTTGAGCTGTATAATGTCTGTAATTAATAAGTTATCTGAAGCTAAAACAAACTTGGGAAAAATGTGATTTATAATCTGCAAATATTTTGAAAGAACTTGCTTACCTCAGTTTTGGGAAAGGAGTAAGAATGGGACCTTTCTGTTTGCAGTGCTAGCTCTCCTTCTGACTTGGGTGAGGCTACTGAAACCTCTCTTGCTTCAGTTTGCTTATCAGAACATATAAATAATGGATTTGTAAGGTTCTGCCCAACTTCAGAGTAATGATTCCAGTGAATTAATTTGCTTGTCGATCTGGGGTCCTGTTTTCAAACAGACTTAGGTTGCAGGCCATTAAACTCACTTTTTCTTAGAATGACACCAGCTCTCTCAGGCTAGTTGCTAACCAATAATCAGTAGGATATTGAGAGACATAGAGAAGATCCTTTGGCAGCTGTGTGGAGAACATTCCATAGAATCCAAGGACAGTGCTTCCCTGGGTTATTCAGAAGAGGTCTTAAAAGTCATTTAATTCATTTTAAAGGTATGACCAGTAGGTGAATGTGAGTTATCGAGAAGGGAGAATTAAAAGTTAATATTGTAGAGTTTGGACTTAGCAAAAACTGAAAGGGCAGAGTTGACATTTGCTAACAGGGAATCCTGTGTGAGGAACTGGGTTGGGGGAAGAACAGTTTAGTTTTGTACTTAGAAAGTCAGGATACCCACTGAACATACAAACAGTAATGCTGAGTAGGTAATTGGACATGTAAATGCAGGGGGCAGGGAGACGTTGATGCTGAAGATACACATGGGGAGTAATCTCCATGTGAATGATAGGTGTGATGTTTTATGTTGATTTTCACCTTGAATGGGTTTGGAATGATCTAGAAGACACACCTATCAAGGTAACGGTGAGGGCGTTTTTCAGGGAGGTTTAAGTGAGGTGGAAAGACCTGCCCTGAGTGTGAGCAGCACCATTCCATGGGCTGGGGTCCTGGACTGAACATAAGAAAATGAGTAGAGCATTCGTCTCCTCTGCTTCCTGCCAGTGGATGCAGTGAGTGTGATCACTGCCTCCGGCTCCTGCTGCCATGACGGGCTATGCCCACAAAACCTTCCTTCCTTAAGTTGCTTTTGTCCGGTATTCTGTCACAGCAAAAAAGAAGAATGACTAATACAATCTGTAATGCTGCAAGACCGAATACCAACCTCTAGGAGGGAAACATATTTAGAGCAGGGGTCCCAGGTTCAAGGTCCAAAGTATGAGTCTCTTTACTGTTCCAAAGTCTGTGAGACAAGTAAGCGGATGTTGGTTAATGAGTGTTGCGAGTGACAGTGACATTTGAGAAAGGGAAGGGAAGAGGCTGCTTTCAGGAGTGTGGCCATGTCAGGGGATGATATTATGACCCAGGCTGGAGGAAACTTCACAGGCAGGAGAGATCCCATCAGAGACACGAGGTGTGTTACTTACCTCACCTGTGACCTTGAGCAGCAGCACAGCAAAGAAAGGAGACTTTTAAGTTTGATGAATTCTAAATATAGATGGGTACCTAGCAATTCTGTCAAAAATTTTATCATCTGCTTTTAAATTCAATTATCTAGGGAACCATCAAATCATTCCTTCAAAGTCTTCTGTTCTCAGAGATGTGCTAGAGTTGATAACAGTGGACCCAAGTGAAGACAGCACTGAAGAGCGTGTTCTCAAAACATTTCCAGGTACAGCCAGTCAGGTGCCACATATCTATCATCATCAGGAGGCAGAGGTACGAAGATCATGACTTCAAGGCCATCTTGGGCTACTTAGTGAGTTTGAGGATAACCTGGGTTACAATGTGAGACCTTATCTAAAAAAGCAAGCAAGCAAACAAGCAAACACAAAACAACACCCACTCACTAACTTAAAAAACCAAAAGAATTCTAGCAAGACAATTCAACCCCTCTTAGTCTTACTTCTCTCTCTCTCTCTCTCTCACACACACACACACACACACACACACATACACACATATAGATGCACACACACACACATATATTTCTGGACTATCAGGATGTCTCTGATTGAGGGACACACTGTAGACTCAGTTTGGCATGGCTCCGTGGATATTCAGCTGCCACACTGAGCTGAGATCTGTAGTGTACAACCCCACCTATCAGCTGCCCTCTTTTCATCTTTGCTGTTCTTTCCTGAGAACACCTCTGCTCCAGGTGGTCTGTGAGCTTGAGCTTGCCGACAGTAGTTTTCCCCTTCCCCCGTGATAAGTAGGAAACAGCTCTGACACCCTCCTGGGAACTGGCTATGGGTCTAAGTTGCTCACGTGTCTGGTTGCATTTTAGGGGTGAAACAAAATGCTTCCCACCTAGACAATTCCCACTAGGCCTTCCTCTCTTTGATCCTTCCTGCCTGTGGATTTCAGAATCTGATTGATGAGAATATTTTTGCATATTCTCAGAGAAAATGCTCTTCTTGGTAGCTTTAAAGAAAAACAAGCCCACTTATTAGCTGTCGGTTTTGGAGAAGGAAGGCTCACTTAAAAACTTTATTCGAAACTTTTCCTACAGTACAGATTATGTGGGTAATTTGCGTAACTCCTTGATATTTCAAATCACTGGATATTTAAATTAGTTCTCATTTATGCAGGTGATATTGATAGAGGGACATAACAATGGGAGTGCCCTGACAAAGGATTCTTCCTGCTATGTCAGTCTACCTACTTAGTTTTCTTATAATTATGAAAGTTATATTAATTTGTATCTGAAAATACTTCTAACTTATTTCTGTTCTTTTGGTGTATTGTTATTCAGGGACCATGTGTTACATCCCAGTGAATTTTCCAGTTTAATGAGGGAGCTGAGGAAGATCAGTTCTACATGAAAACAATAAGTTTAAAACAGAATGACTCCGAGCATGGTGCCGCACACCTTTAATCCTAGCACTCAGGAGGCAGATGTAGGAGGATCACCGTGAGTTCAAGGCACTTTCTTTACTTGACCAACATTTAAATCATTCTTTTAAGAGTGGCCTGCAATAATTCTTTCTCTGAGAATACTCCTGTCCCATGTTGCTCAGACACACCAAGTGACCAACACCCATGAATTATCATCCATAACTCAATAATAATACTTATCATGGACTGTTGCAAAGACTGATTTTCATGTTTGTCTACTTATCACAAGACTCTGTAACTGAGGCATCATGCACATAGCTTTTTTTTTCTACACTATAATACACATCTTTCTTACTAGCTCACAAACTTTAATTATAGACAACATGACTAATTAATTGTAACCTGTATCAATTACATAAAAGACTTACAATTTCCTCTTGAGTCTCGTTTCTTCTTGAGGTCAGCATCCATGTCTCATTCATTCTTCTTGGTATCTGCAGCCCGTGGGACTATGTTTGGTCTAGGACATCTGCTTAAGTACTGGATAAGTAAGAGACAAAATGAGTAGTTGGTCATGGATACAGTGCACGAGAAAGTTGAGATTTTCCCCCCAAATTGAACAATAATGATGACTCAAAATAATTTTACAAAATTTCTTGCAGGCGCAATTAAAATTTGCAAGTCCTTAGCAGGGTATGGTGGTACATGCCTTAAATCCCAGCACTTTGGAGGCAGAGGTAGAAAGACTGTTGTGAGTTCAAGGCCAGCCTGGGTTAGATCCAAGTCAGCTTGTGCTAGAGTGAGACCCCCACTTCCAAAATAATGTTGTAAGTTCTTAAGCAATTGGTATGGATTGCAATGGTTTGGTCATGCTATAAATAATCAAAATGTTTAAGTATTTAAGGGAAGTGTTCATGGATGCAAACTTGTTGCAGAGGATATTATAAATGTTGTATTATATGATTATCCTCAATTATAGTATCTAATCAGAAACTTATTTAGTTTTGAGGGTTATCTCATATTTATGAGAAAGGAAGCACATTAAATTCTTTGTCCAAACCATGTGTTTCTCTTGACAATAAATAAATAATTAATCTGAGATAGTTATTTTCTTTTTCTACCAGTGAAATGCTATTTTGGACAAACCTTCCCTCTGTGTATAGCCAGAAGAGATAAACTCAGTGTTGAACAACATTAACCCAAATATAAAATTGTTACAAAGCAGGAGAGCAACAATCTGGATGAGGATAAATGTTCATGGGGGCACTCTTGGTTTTCTGTTGCTATATCAAAATACCTAAGACTAGGTGATTTATAAATAATGGAGTTTTGTTTGAGCTCATGTTCCAGAGGCTGAAAAGTCCAAGAACATTGTGCTAGTAACTTTCCAGCTTTTAATGAAGACCTTGTGCCACTGTGACCTCAAGGTGCAAGATAAACCATGTGTCCATGTGTGGAGGAAGCAATGTTGCTTTCTGGCGGCCTAATCTTGCAGTACATGATCCAGTCCCATAAGATATTATTTATTCCTCTAAAAGGCTCTGCCACTTCTCACTCCTATTGCATTAAGAATCAACTTGGAGCCGGGCATGGTGGCACATGCCTTTAATCCTAGCACTCGGGAGGCAGAGGTAGGAGGATTGCCATGAGTTCGAGGCCACCCTGAGACTACATAGTGAATTCCAGGTCAGCCTGGGCTAGAGTGAGACCCTAACTTGAAAAAAACAAAACAAAACAAACAACAACAACAAAAGAATCAATTTGGAATGTGAGCTTCATAGGGAACAAGTCCTATTCAAACCATAGCAGAGGTGAAGCTGGTATTTGGATTCACATTTTTTGTAAAGGTGACCACAGGTTCTGAGAGCTATCATTCAGAGGAAGCAAACTTGGACGCTGTGGATGCTCACGGAGCTTGGAACCCAAGTATTGGAGGTTAATGCCAAGGAATGGACAGTTAAGTACATCCAGCACTCAGCAAGGTTACGCCCAGGAATATATAGCAAACTGGAAATAGACCAATTCTCAGAGGAACTGAAGCCCCACTTTGGACCCAGTGCCCTGAAGTCTAGCTGCCTGCAAAAAGCATGTGTACATTCTCTGTGGAGGAATATAGTTCTTTGCTGAGACTCCTGACAATTTTCACATAGAATTTCTGGCAATAGGAGATAACCAGGCAAGCAAGAAGATTGGCTATGACCAAGAGCCAAAACAAACAAACAAACAAACAAACAAACAAACAAACAAACCAAGCCCCACCCCCCAAATAAAATAAAACTGACAACAAAAACCAGTCCACAGTGAGATCCAGCTAACACGACTCCCAGGAGCAGACATTAAGGTTAGTGTGTATGTGTGTATGTGTAGGTCAAAGGAAAACTTTGGATGTTGGTTCTTGCCTTCCATATTGTTTGAGGCAGGTTTCTTATTGTTCACTATGGAATTAGTTGGCTACAAGCTTCTGGGAGATTCTCTTGTTTCTGCTTTCCAGTTTGCTGTAGGTACACTGGGATTATGGTGTCTGGCTTTTTATGTGGGTTCTGAGGACCCAAACTTAGGTATCCATGCTTGCATGGCAAGCATCTTATCCAATGAGACATCTTCTCAGCCCATATGTTATTGTTTTAGATATTAAAATTAAATTAAAATGCAGGTAACTAGAAATGTAACGATAAACCACAAGAATTTTTCAGAATTAAAACACCTGATGAATCTTAAAGGCTATGCGAATAGGCAATCAGATCATGAGGTTGCTGTAAACGTGAACAAAATCAGAGTATGAGCATTGGTTCAAATATTCCAAGTGTTGATACAATATGGTGTGTGTGTGTGTGTGTGTGTGTGTGTGTGTGTGTCTGTGTGCGTGGCACATGTGCCCAGTACAATAGACTGTCTTGGTTTGTAGTATATCATAAAGGATTTGGCACAAATAATGAAATCTTTTAATGGGTCATAAAAAAGGCCCAAAATTTCATGTATGAGAAAAATGGAAGAGATTGATATTGATGCAGTTCAGTTAGCTTTGTTGAGTCAGGCCTTTGGTAGCTGGACAGGTATAAACTGACTAATCACAATCCCAGGAGTGACAGGGAAATGCTAAGAAATGGCAGCATGCAAGTCATCATCTGTGGAACCACAGGGATTTGTGTTTAACTCCTGTTACCAGGTAGGTGTCCTTGGAGTAGTTACTTTCAGAATCCTCTTTTCTAAAATAGGGATAATTCTTGCTTTGTTGTAGCTGGTAAGAAGATTAGAAAGCACATATAAAATCCCCAAGAATAGGAGGCCTTAGAGCAGGCAAGAGATTTCACATATATAGATCATCTCTAACTGCCTCTTTACTCTAGACCCTAAGAGCTTTTCTCAGTTGCCTCTGGTCACATGTATTCCTTTATTCTCTCTCTTTATCTTCATTCTTACTTGTTTTGTTCTAAAAAACCAGTCTCTTTCTTGTGTTGTTAATTACCACTAGTCAGAAGGGTGGAGATTTTGAACCATACTCATTTAAATCTATTCTGAAAATGCCAAAAACATGACCTTTAAACTTTTCTTTCAAGATGTCAAGGATAAAACATGGATTGTTCATTTAAGCCAAAAATATATTAAGGTTCTGCTTCTTGCCCATGAGAGAGGGTTGCAGCTTTATATGTGTGTGCTTGTAGTCTTCAGTATTATAAAAGCAAGAAAAGCAAGAGCGTGTGGCAGTACCACACCGTCAGGAAGGCCCCAAGGAGTCGGTCAGTGCAGAGGATTCTGCCAAAGGAAGGCTTTTGAATTGATTATCTGCACATGTAGTTTTTGGCCACCTTTCTTCTCCTCATGTTTGTTTTTGAAGTCTAAATTTCTACCAGATCTTACCATATTGAGAGACAAATACCACGAGATATGCAAAATAGAAAATTGGATGTCTACAAATGATTCTGTAAATCCCTTTCATAGAAGAAATTCTGTTTAATAACTATCATTTGTCAAGAGACATTCACTAGACTAATAAAGCATTAGAGAACAGTTTTTATTGCCAAAATATATGAGCACTTCTAGTCTATAGTCTTTAAATAGTAGTCATGAGAATTTCAATGTTTGTTTTATACAAAAATTGAGCCTTTGTTCTTTACTTAAAACTATAACATTATGAACTTGATCTTTGTGTGTTTTCTGTCTTGAGTTTAATATCTTATTTTTATAAGGGTAATTTTCTCCTGAGTTAACCTAAGGGAAAAATTGTAGCATTCTTTAAGAACGGAATCATGTAGGATTTTCTATGCTTAGATAAAAGTTTGTGTTGCATTATTCTTTCTAGATGCACAAACTCCGTCGAAGTGAATAGTCTCTACAAAAATGTCATTATCCACTTAAGTAAATAAATTGTTGTGCAGATTTGTTTATTATCTCAAGAAAAACATTTTCTTTACTTTTTTGCTTCTCCATGATTGCAAATCAGTTTTGATTTTTAACTGCGCATGAGCCACTTTTTAAAACACCAGGATGAGTCAGTCCCTGTGCTTAGGAAGTTCAAGTGTCCTGGACTCTTCCAAGATCTGGAAGATTGTCCAGCTGACATTCTCAGAGGTTAGTTTGTGTCTTTCTTCTTGTTTTCCAAGAACAAGAAAACTTCCAAGGAAAGCTTCTCTCTTTTGCTTCTTCTCCATCATTTCCTTTCCTTTCCCATTTTAAGATAAACTTTTCTTTTCTCTCTCTCTGTGTGTGTGTGTGTGTGTGTGTGTGTGTGTGTGTGTGTGCACATACATGTTGCAGAATGTGTGTGTAGGACAGAGGAAAATTTTGTTTTTGTTTTGTGAGGAAGGGTCTCATTGTAGCCCAGGCTGACCTGGAATTCACTATGTAGTTCCACGATGCCCTCGAATTCATGCCGATCCTCCTATCTCTGCCTCCCAAGTTCTGGGAACAAAGGCGTGCTCTACCACGACCTGCCAGAGGACAACTTTGGATGTCAGTCCTCAACTTCCACTTTGAGGCAGGACCTCTCATTTCATTGGTCACTGCTGCATTTGCCAGGTAAGCTGGTCCATAAACTTCTGAGATTCTGTCTCCACATCTCTTCTTACCGTAGGTATACTAAGATTATAGATGTCCACTATAGAATCTAGATTTTATTGGTCTTGAAGTGGAAGAGGAAGAAGAAGGGATCGGTAGAGATGATAAGGCTCTCCTAGGTGGTATCTAAACTGAGATTTTGATGAAGTAGGGTGGGTAGTGCCAGCATCCCTGGTGAAGCTATGGGGACATGAAGTATCATCGTGTGTTTGAGGAACCACCTGGAATTCTGAACTGGTACAATATGAAGGGACTGTGATGGAGGGGCAGCAGAAATGAAGCAGATTGGAAAGTGCCTATGTGTCACTCAGGAAAAGAGATCTGCTAGGAAAGGAGCATGGAAATGGCTGGAAAGTAGCCCAGTTAGCTCTCACCTTAAAACAAATTAAAAAGTTCTTAGCTTGCTGAGCCTGTGGGTTGACCAAGAGTTGGTAATACAAGATTTAAGAGCGGGATATATGAGACCTAAGGCTGTCTGGGCTGAGATGTCCTTTGGTCAGAGAAGTCCAACAGGCTATTTGCCCTCTAGTGGCAAGCATAAGGCATTTCTCACTTTGCTGGATTCAGTACTGGAATCTACAGAATGGGTCAGCTCAGGAAGCTAGTGCTTACTGTACTTCACAAAGCTTTTTTATTTGGTATATAGGTTTAACATATTCAATGTTAATATGAATTAATTAAAACATGGGTAAAGATACTGTTTAATACTACATATTTGCCAACATGTCACAGGTTATATCACTTTCGTTGATGTTAATAAATTTAACACAACTTTTAAATATGACATTTAATAAGTTATGATGGGAATGTAGCATTGTGTCATAAATAACATCTTTAGGATTTTTTAAAAAATATTTTATTTTTATTTATTTATTTGATAGAGAAAGAGAGAGAGAGAGAATGGGTGTGCCAGGGTCTCCAGCCACTGCAAACAAACTCCAAACGTGTGCGCCCTCTTGTGCATCTGGCTAAAGTGAGTCCTGGGGAATCGAACCTGGGTCCTTTGGCCTTGCAGGCAAATGCCTTAACCGCTAATCCATCCCTCCAGCCCACATCTTTAGGATTTTTAAAGTAGTGATTTATTACAAATATACTGCATAAGAATATATTTGGAAGTGGAGTCAGTGTCCTTGCATATCTAAGAAGCTATTTTAGGTTCTGACTTATTCATTTAGATTTTATATTTCACATATAGAGTTGTAACCCCTTTGCCTAGCATTATAAAGTTTCACTTAATTTCTTTATTTTTTCTTTTTTTTTCTTTTTTTTTTAAATCTAAAAATGATTCCCCCTGATAGAGGTGCTTTTGATATCAGTTTTCAATTTTTTAATTGTAGTTTTGAGAAGTAATGCTTTCCCTGCCTTTGTTAAAGGCATTTCATGGAAACATCTCATTATTTATTCATAAGGGTATGTCTCCAGAATAAGGTAACATTACCGATGATCTACTACTGCTTGGAGCATAAGAATACATCCATAATTGATAGAACAGTCTATCCTGGTCAAAAAAAAATTAATGTTAGATCTCTGGGAGAACAAATTATTTCATAATTTTTGTTAAGAAAGAAATAAGGAACATTAGTTAAAATTCATGCAAAAGGAGGTGGGCATGTGGCTAGCTAGAGGGAAGACAATGAGGCTGAAAAGCAAACTAGGAAGGTATCCAATGTAGAAGAATATTTCAGAATGTGTCTTGCTAAAAAAGTGGTTTTTGATTTCTTTCTGAGTGGTCTTCTTAAGGCAGGTTAACCACTGACTGCAGTTTTCACCTTTCCTTGTGGGCAGTTAGGTCCTTAAAGAAACTGAAAGTCTTTGAAGAACAATATGCATAAACTGCTTTAGGAAATTCTGAGCTGGAGATCATGAGCAAGAGGTTTACCTCCAGGTCTGCTTCTCGTGGAGGTGAACATGATCTCACTAGAGTGTTCTCAGTAAAATGGATGGCTAATGATGATGAGGACATGAAGTTACTGACAAACTCATTCACTTGAATGGCTGTCAAGGAACAAAAGAGCAGACTACATTATACACATGGTGTAATAATGCCCCCTTTGTAAAAACAACCAAAAAATCCACATCATGTATATGTAGTTACATATAGAAAAGTCATCTAGATTTGCTCTAAATGTTAGCAGGGACTGTCTTAAACTGTAGAATTATGAATAATCTGGTTTCCCCATTCACTTTTTTGTTTTTTTAGTTATTTGTAATTTTTTTTTTTTTTGTCTTACAACAAGGATACAAGCCATGCTCATGCCTATAATCCCAGCACTTGGGATGCTGACACTGGAGGATTTCCACAAGTTTGAGGCCAGTCTCAACTGCATGTTTAATTCTAGGCCATCAGGGGCTATAAAGTAAAACCCTATCTCCAACAAAGTCTAAAAGAAGAATGCAAATACTTTTTCTTTCTCACCTTTCCCCTTACCCCCACTCTCTTGTGTTGCTAGGGATGGAACTCAGGGCCTCATGTACCCTGTTAGTGCTGTATCACCCAACTATATCTCCAGTCACAAATGTTTTGTTAAAATAGAAGTCACACTGTAGATAGCTTATTGTAAATACTGATTAATTTGTTTAATAGTTAAAAAATTCCTACAAGAACTAGAAAAATATAAAAATTAATGCTAATTGAATGTTCAGGTTTTTATTTTTTACTTTAAGGTAAACAAATTCCATAAAAGATTTTTTATTGCAAAAGCTTTAAAGTTTCTATAATGCTTCTTTTTAAGAAAATGATTTTTAATAAAGGTCAAGGAGACCAAACTTGGGGAAAATATTCACAATACCTACTACCCATTAAGAATATTTAGCATGGGGTTGGAGAGATGGCTTAGTGGTTAAGGTGCCTGCTGGCTAAGCCTAAGAATGTCAGTTCCAATTTCCAGGTCCCACGTTTAGCCAGATGCAGTGACGCAAGGGCGCAATGCCACACATGCCCACAAGGGGGCGAACACAACTGGATTTCGTTCACAGTGGCTGAGAGGCTGCTGGCACGTCCATCTCTATCGGTCTTCCTCTTCCTATCTCTCTGTGTCTCTTTCCAAAATAAAAATAAAAATAAAAATAAATTTAAAAAAAAGAGAATATTTAGCCTATAGCACGTGTCCTTGTCTTTGTTGAACTGATGGACAAAGACTTAAAGACAGGTGCAAAAATAAATCCTCTTTTGCAACCCAGAGTTCATTGTTAAGTATGAGTTTTGATACATATAAGAAGGAATATGGAGGCTGGAGAGATGGCTTAGCGGTTAAGGCATTTTGCCTGCAAAGCCAAAAGTTCCCGGTTCAACTCTCCAGGACCTACGTAAGCCAGATGCACAAGGGGGTACATACATCTGGAGTTTGTTTGCAGTGGCTGGAGGCCCTCATGTTCCCATTCTCTCTCTTTCTCTCTGCCTCTTTCTCTCAAATAAATAAAATATTTAAAAAAAGAAGGAATATGGCAAAAATAAATAAATAAATAAATAAAAATAAAAAGAATATTTATCCTAGTACATGAAACTCTGAGGGCTTAGTGAAGACAAATCACTATTATTATACATGTATTCGTTTATTACAAATCAGTAAGAGAAATGGAAACTCTTCAAAATTGGAAAAAGGAAATGAATAACAAGTTGCTATTTGTGCAATGTCTAATAAACATATGGTAATGTTCAAACAAATACTGTACAGATGCATCTATAATATCAAATATACAGTTGTTAACTTATAATATGAGTAATGAGTTTTGAAGGAAAAAGGAGATGTTTTCCAGTATTGACAAGGTAAGAGGAAAATTGGTACTTTTATACCATGCAAGTGAAAAAATGGCTTTGAACTTTCTAGACAGCAATTTTTCAGTAAATACTTCAAAAAACATTGAAATATTTATATCACTCAACCCAGATATTCCATCCCTCAGAACTTATACTAAGGAAATGATTTAAAATATTAACATACATTCTTTAAAAACATAGTTACGTTATTTGCACAAACTTCCTCCACAGATAAACTTAATATGTGCCTGTCCTTTTTTTTTTTTTTAAATGTGAGAGAGTGAGAGCAAGAGCAAGAATGAGAGAGAGAGAGAGAGAGAGAGAGAATTGGCACACCAGGGCCTCAGACACTACAGTCAAACTCCAAATGCATGCACCCCCTTGTGCACATGTGTGACCTTGCGTACTTGTGTTACTTTGTGCATCTGGCTTACATGGGACCTGGAGAGTTGAACATGAGTCCTTAGGCTTTGCAGGCAAGTGCTTTAACCACTAAGCCATCTCTTCAGTCCAATTATGTAATTTTTAAATAAAAGATTGGACACATTCTAAATTTCCAGCATTAGTAGTAAGATCAATTATGGTACTTCCAGACACAACACTTACTATATAGGAATATCAAAGGGAAAACAGAATGTGTTGATATCAAGAGTCACTCTCCCAATATTTTTAAATTTTTAACTTAAAAAGATACAGACTAGTAAAAAATAGGAGAAATAAGAATATATTCATATTTGTTTTTATACTCACAATAAGTAATCTAGAAGGATATGCAAAAAATTAATCATAGTAGCTGTTGTGGGTATGAGTGCAAAATTAAACAGCTTCAATAAAAGAATGAGCAGAAAGTCTTATATTTAGTTCTCCTATCACATAGTCATTAGTTTTATTGCAGCTGTATTTACAATAGCCAAGAATGGGAAATAGCCTAGATGTCCAGCCATAGATGAATGGATAATGAAAAGATGATGCATATACACAGTGGGATTCTACTCAGCAATATGAAAAATGAAGTCATGAAATTTGCAAGAAAACAGATGAATCTGGAAAGAATCAAACTCAGAAAATTTCATGTTCCTTTTGATATGTGGGTCATAGCTTGATATATATATTTCCAAAAATGAATATAAAGGGATTCCCTGGAAGAGGGGGAAAAGGTATTTGTGACATGTAAACAGAAAGGGAGAAAAATAGAGTGAGGAAAGAATAGGAGGGCAAGAGAGGGAAGGGAGGTAGAGGGATGGACCAGAATCAACAAAGACATATTGTATTTGAAAATGCCATAAATTTAAAAAATGCTGAAAAAATAAAAGGAATGAATGAATTAAATTTTAAAACAATTTTAAATGTAATTCCAAGAAAAAACCCTGAAAATCCAAATTTACCTTCCAAATATCCAAACTAAAAAAAAAAATAGAATACCTGAAATTTACCTTTTATTTTTCGTTTTTTGAGGTGTGGTCTTACTCTAGCCCAGGCTAACCTGGAATTTACTATGTAGTCTCAGGGTGGCCTTGAACTCATGGCAGTCCTCCTACCTCTGCCTCCAGAGTGCTGGGATTAAAGGCATGCATCACCATGCCCAGCTCTTTTAATTATTTATCTTTTAAATTTAGCTTATCTTTTCCTCTTTGAGGACAGAGTCAATATCTCTTTTTTTCCTCTTGCCATCCTCATATCTAAGAAACATATCTGATGCATAGTTGGTATTCAATTAATTTTAGAGGAATAAATGAAATCAATGAAGGTTTCAAAACTGCCAAAGAAAAAGCCAGGAGTATCTCACATCTAGAATGACTTGTCAACAAATGGTTAACATTCCTTTTCAAAGAAGATACAAGGAAAGGTTCCTAAGGTCTATGTAGCTGCTTTCTGTACTGTTCTCTTTCCTGGATTCTAATCTTAAAGGGACTGGTAATATATAATATTATTGGCATTGTTATTGTTATGGCTTTTGGGTCCATGACCTATCTGTGTAGCATGGGTTGGAACTCACTCTGTAGCTCAGGTTGGCATTAAAATCATAGCAATCCCCTTCCTGACTCAGCCTCCCTTGTCCTGGGATTACAAATGTAAACCCTCACACCTGACTTTAGAGGAGATTATTAAAGCAAAAATTAGATCAAACAACTGCAAAGGATCATACACCCCTGTGATTCTATATAGACTCATAAAACCAAGTTTATCATACCCAATAGTAACCAAATAGCTTTTCTTTTCTGGCCAATGAGGGATATCTAGATATGTAAGATTTGGTCACAACTAATGGCCATTAATGAGGGAATGGAAGTCATTGAGCTTGCAGTATGTGCTATAAGCCAGCAAAGTACAGCACAAAACATAGCAAGTATTAAATAACCTAGTGCTATGATAATAGCTAACACTGGAGGAAAGAGTCAGGGGCAGAAATGAAGCCAAAATGGAAGGAGCTGATGATTGTATATTCACTTTGTTACTCTCAAAACTGCTAACACATTATATCACCTGGGGAGCTGTTAAAAATATTGATGCCAAGGATCCTTTCCCAGAAATTTGGATTACATTCTTGCAGGTTGGAGTACAGGCATTCTTATTTTTTCAAATAAAAATATAAGGATGCTGATATGAAGGCAGGGTTGAAAAATGCTTTGGTCCATGCAAAAGATGAAGGGAAACCTTTTCATTATCTTACTTGAGGAAGTATCTTAATCAGCTGGTTCCAGCTATTATAATTTATGCAAATATATCATTTTTCTTAGATTAAACCTTCTATATGCTCATCTCCCTAGCCTGGACCATACCCCAAATTTCATGCTTTCACTATTAATATTCTCTTCTCTTTGTCCTTAATATTTTCACTTTGCAGAACACCGACAAGTGATTTTTCTTCTAAGAGGGTTTTGCTTTTTGGACAGATATACTTTGGAGCTAGAATATTCCTTTAAGATTATTATTGGGTGCATTCAATTGATTCATTTAATAATGTAATGATATAAAGCACCCGAATGGCAGGTTTTAGATCATTGGGATGTGTGTCCTGGATTGAGATTGTGTGACACTGGTCTTGTCCTTTTACTCTTTCCCTAGCATGAGGTGAGTGAGCAGCTTTGATTCACAATATGCTCCTCCCTGTGATGTGGTAAACTGCTATAAGGTAAACTGACCATGAACTAAAACCGCCCAAACTGTAAGGCAAAATAAATGTTATTTTAAAAGTTTAAATTTATTTATTTGAGGGGAGGGATGGAGAATATGGGTGTGCCAGGACCTCCAGCCACTGCCAATGAACTACAGATGCATGCACCACCTTGTGCCTCTGGCTTATGTGTGTACTGGTGAATCAAACATGGTTCTTTAGGCTTTGCAGACAAACATCTTAACTGCTAAGCCATCTCTCCAGCCCATATATTTTTTTTTTCAGGTAAGTACAATTCATTGAGCACCAACTGCAAAAAGGCTTTATGTTAGAGCACAGAGGTGAGTAAGATAGTCTGCCTTCAAGAGGCTTATAGTCTAGCAGGAGACATCTACCAGCTTTTGGTTCATTACTGTACATACATCATTAAGATAAAATCAAAGGGTGATATTCTAGAGCACCTTACTTAGCTTAAGCCAGGTCAGCCAACTGCCCAAGAGAAAACGATTGCAGACTAGGGAGCATTGGGGAAGGCACAGAGGTGAGACAGCATGGGGTCTACAGAGTACTACAAGTGGAGGGATAGAAGGCAGAGGGGTGGGAGATAGTAGCTACCTATGGTGTGGGGAGAATGGAAGAAAGCCCCCTGAGAAGGTGGATCTCCCCACAAGCCCTGCCCCCATCTGACCATGATACTCCCACACATGATTTGCACTGCACCCTGGCAAAAGGCTTCAACCCAGGGGACAGCCCTGTCTAAGGGTGAAGAACGTGGTCCAGAAGGGAGGTTTGACCATAATGGGGCAGGTGTTCAGAGAAGGTTAAAGCTCAAGGAACTGTTAGCTACCCAGTTGTACGCACTGGTGAGGGCCAGAGACATCGTGATACTGTTCTATGATGATGCTGGGGAGGAAGAGGAGTACCTACTAACAGTGGGCTGCTTCTTTCCCTCTCGGCCTCAGGCAAGATGCACTCCAAGAAAGAACAAATCCAACACAGGGGCCAGGCCCAGATTCACTGTGCGTGGGGGTTGGTATGGTACTTGATTTAGACCCCCAAGGAGGAGGAGGCCTGGGGCTTCCTGCCTTGTGTGCACAGTAATGGAGAAGGCAGAATGTAGTGGGTGAGCGGTTAGAGGAGACTGACAATACCAGCCAGACCCGTGAGCACCTCGAGCCTCAGTGGCAGATATTCCAGAGATCGCTCCAACTCGGCATGCAAGAGGATGACCTGGCGGTTGGTGATGCTCTACTCGCTGGAGTTGTCTAGAATGTGGTCTGCCATGCGGGCTTTGTCCTTCAGGGGCAGCTGGCCTTTGATGCACGCCACTGCATCCCCACGTCCAGCCTGTTCCGCTTCATCAGCTGTGTGTCTGGATCACAGCACACAACCACAGTATGCCTCTTACTTGAGCAGCTTCCTGGTCTCACACACAGGGCGATATCCAGAACCACATGCAGTCTCCGCCAAGGAAGTACTTGAAGGTCTCCTTCATCATTTCTTTTCGGAGCTCAGGGTGAGTGATGGAGTTGAGCAGCTGCCGCTGGTCAGGCTGCTTAAAGATCAGGACCTTCGGAGGGATGGATGTCACCATTCTCCAACAAGACCTCAGTACCAAAGGCCTCCTCCACAAGACGCGGGCCGGCGGGCAGGGTATCCTGGCTGCACGACATACCGGGCAATGACATCCACATTAATCGCCGCACAGCCCAGCTGCTGGAACACCACTGCCTGAGGCAATGCCCCCTGTGAGACCTACCAGGAACATCTTCCCAGGAACGGAGAACAGCCAGACAAGGAGCCAGGAGCCAGCAATCACTGGACAGGAGGGCACGCCCACCAAATGAGCCAGAGCAATCCCAGAAGGGCCAAGGTTCTGACTTGGCCTTGACCAGCCCAATCTCTGCCGCGCTTCCAGGATACTCCTGGCACACAGGAAGGGCTCGGGCGCGCTCACGCAGAAATTGATTACAGTAGCCATTTATTACTTTAACGAAAAGCTGGCTGAAAACTACAAGGTTACCTTTAGTTACTTTTTTGGTTGCTGTGACAAAATACCTTGCAAACTCAATATAAGGTAGGGTTTGTTTTTGTTCATGTCTTAAGAAGGGATGCAGCTCACTTTGGTGGGGAAGGCATGGTGGCAGGATCGTGAGGGAGCTGGTCACATTATATCTGCAGTTAGGAAGCAGAGAATGGACAGGAAGTGAAACAGGACTATAGACTTCAAGGCTTGTCCCATATGACTCATATCTTCTGGCAAAGATCAACCTCCTAAAGTTTCCATAACCTTTAAAACAACACAATCAATTGGGGATCAAGTCACACCAATGTATGGGGAGACATTTCACATTCAAATCACAAGAAGATATATTCAATCAAGCAACTTTTTTGAGATATGGCTTCTACTGAGTTCTGCCATCACCTAATGAAATCCTGCTACTGTTCAGTTTCCTCATTGGCACCAATTTAGTTGGGATTGGTGGCCTTTAAGTTTCTTCTCTGAAATTGCAAGCTCTCTGGCTCATTGTCTTACTACCACTAGAAAATATCTAATATCTAATGTAGTTTCCCAAAATATCTCTTAACTAATGTTAAACAAAATACTCTTCACTCCTCTACTCCTTTTCTCTCTCCAGTGCAACTGCTTTGCATGCTGTCCCAAGGCTCAGTAACTTTGCTCCAGCTCCATGTCTCTGCAAAGTTCTGGAAATGAAGCCACTTTCCACCAGCACATTCCTACGTTTAGCTTTCTTTGGTACTTTGTAGCCAAAGTCCGCTATCAACAACACTTGTGTGCTTGTTAGAGATGCCAAAGACAAGATTTAACCTTGTCTGCTTTTCATCCAGATTCTTGTAAACGTGAACGCACACCAATCTTGAGACAAACAGATCTATAACAACCTTTTAACATTTGTTTGTTCTCTAGTTTTTTTACTTGCACATTTTTAAAGGTTTTACCTGCAGAGATACTATCAAATTCCTTTTCTTTTCTTCCTTCCTTCTTTCCTCCTTTCTTTCTTCCTTTCTTTCTTTCTTTTTTTCTCTTTCTTTCTTTCTTTCTTTCCTTTCTTTCTTTCTTCTTTCTTTCCTTTTTGAGGTAGGGTCTCACTCTAGCCCAGGCTCACCTGGAATTCACTCTTGTAGTGAACTCATGGTGATCCTCCTACCTCTGCCTCCCAAGTGCTGCGATTAAAGGTGTGCACCACCATGCTCATCTATCTAACATTTTAAATTTGTTATTGTACATCATAATAGGTTTCATTATAGCACCCCCTCCTCCATTGCCCTTTCTTGTCCCTCCCCTCTTATAGGTCCCCTTTTGTCTGTGCCAAACTTCTGCTTATATCGTATGTATTCTATTACTCTCTCTTATCCCCCTTTCCTCCCTCTCTTTACTCTCTATTTCTATTCTTTCCTTCTCATGGTCTCCTTACAACTCCCCCACTCATACCCCCACACACAATCTAGATTCTGACAAAGAGCATGCAGTATTTGTCTTTTTGAGTCTGGCTTATTTCACTTAGCATAATGATCTGCAGCTCTATTCACTTTCCTGCAAATGTTATGATTTCATTCTTCTGAGGCTGTTTAGGGGTTACAGGGCCTGGTAGTAAAAGCAAGGCATGTCCTGGAGCCTGTAATAGGGAAGACGTTCTTCTTTACCTCTTTTTCCCTAAAGGAGTCCTTGCAGCCTCCACCTTGCTGGAGCCAGCAATATCAGGGAGAATCTGGTTTTGTTTTATCACTTTCTTCCCTAGAATAGAAAAATGAAGAGATAAGATTATTCCCTTTCCTAAAAATCTTCTCGCACCTGGACACCTAAGGTGGGGACTGGTGTGACCAAGTCCACCTCCATCTAGCAAATTCCCATCAAACAAACAAACAAAACCCAAGCAGGGTCCCAGATTGTCTTCCCCATTTCCAGGAACCCACACCCTGGGCAGGAGCTCTGCCTGCTTTCCCTTTCCCTTTCCCTTTCTTAAACTCCATCTCCATAAGCTCTGTGGTCTGCGGATTTCATTTGCTGAAATTCATAAGACAAAACCCAGAAGCCACTGACTCAGTGGAAGTTTTGTGTGGCTGTCAGCTTCTGGCACCCTCACTCCTGAGTTATTACCCAAGAGCAGAGAAAAGCTATACAGCTCACAAACACACTTCAAATCCCTATCACTCTTTTCTTTTTAGAATAACAGTTTGACACTGCTGGTGTTTTAAAATGTATTTTATTTATTTATTTATTAGAGGGGGGGGGGGAGAGGATAGGCACTCCAGGGCCTCCAGCCACTGCAAATGAACTCCAGACACATGCACCTCCTTGTGCATCTGGCTGATGTGGGTCCTGGGGAATCAAACCGAGGTCCTTTGGCTTTGCAGGCCAACACCTTATCCATTAAGTCATCTTCTCCAGGCCACTCTCAACACTTCTTTATGGATGTGATGTGTGTGTACTGCAGTTTCTTTATCCATTTATTTATTCATTCTATTGAGGGACATACAGGTTCCATTTCTCAGCTACTGTGAATGCTGTGGCAATAAACATGGGTGTAGAATAGTTGTCATATAGTAGTTCTTTTAGTTCCTTGATGAACCTCAACTTCAGTGGAAACTTCTGATGCACAGTGTCCATATAGCCAGGGGCTCTGAAATGTTTGTGCAGTGAACAAATGTCACATGCGAGTTCGGTTTTAAAGGATGATAAATGATAGGCTCATAGATCCTCATGGGTCATGAAAGAATATCTTGCAAAGTTTTTGCCTTAACACAGAAAGGGAGGTAAGGAGCGGAAATGCCTGCTACAGGAAGGGCAGATTTAAAGACCTCTTCCTTAACCATGAATCCACATCTCCTGTGCCATAACATCACTGAATTTGAACCTCACCAAATGCAACCAAGCACCCAAAAGAGATGTTCAGGAATTCAAAGACATCCTTCACTGTTGCTCTGTAGATTATCCCTGGCATTTTCCAGTTCTTAAAAGGGGAGTGAAGGTGGGAGGGAGGGAAGGAGAAAGGGAGAGAGAGAAAGAGAGAGAGAGAGAGTGAGTGAGAGACACAGAGATGGATGGTTGGGATACTGAAGTGACAATCCAGTATTTATTCTCCTGGTGAGCACTGTATAATGAACGCCAAGGTACGAAAAACCCGGAGCACTGAAAAACGATCGCCTTTTGGCCATTTATGTTCTAGAGCAGGGGTGTCCAACCTTTTGGCTTCTCTGGGCCACACATTTAATATATTTACTTAATTAGCAAACCCCCCACATGCTCTAGACTCTAGTCTTAAAGGCATTGTCCAGGCCCAGTGGTGTGGAATAGAGGAAGTGGTTGACTGTAAGCCTGAACAGTGGGATTCCCTTTTTCTCTGATTCCTTTCTAAGTCTTCAAGGTGCCCATTCCTTTTCTTTGTTGATTCCCAATACCTGGCCCCGGGCAGAGCCCAGCCAGGTCACACTGGATCATTTCAATGTGCGTGGACCCCCGGGGCTGGCCCGAGCTCGCCGCCGCGGTGCTGAGGGCGCCCGCCCGCCCGCCGGGCTCGCGCGCATTCCTGCACGGGCTCCCGCGCCCGGCCCCCGCCCCCCCCTCCCCGCCCTCTCCCTCTCCCTCCCGACAGCTGATTCATTGGCCCGGCCGCCCAGACTGCCCGGCGCCGGCCGCGTGACGTCACCCACTCGGCGAGCCCGCCTCCCCCGCGGCCGGCGCCGGGCGGGCGGTCGCCGTGACGACGCGGACGCGGACGCACAATGACTTCCAGCTGCAGCGCCGCCGCCGCCCGCGCGCGCGCCCCGCGCAGGGCCTGGGAACTGCGGCTGGCTCCCTGCGCGCTGCCTTTCTTCTTTTCTCCTGCTCTGTCCCCTCCTCCCCAACACCTCCTCCGAGCCCAACTTTCAAAAGTACTTTGTTTTTCTTTCGATGTGACATGTTTTAATGGATCCCCAGTGCGTTTACCCGGCATCAGTTAGGAGTTGGCTTTGGAACAGTCTGTACCGCACCCCCTGGCCTTGTTCGTGATCTCTCCATTCCTGGGAGGTGACTGCCATCAGGGGACAGGGCCCATCCTCTTCCAGTTCGTGTGGCCGTGGATGCCACAGCTCACACGGCGTTAGCCACCAAGCCCTCCCCCCGTCCCGTCTCCCCGGGGTTCTTCCTGCGGGGCGTGTCTAGGGCGCTGGTCCCCGGCTTCTGTTGCTGTCTTGTCTCCCTAGGCGCAGTTTTGCTGGACAACCTCCTGTGTTAAGCTAGGTAGACGAACTTGCGGTTGGGTTCAGCCCTTGCAAGGATAACACCTGCAGAGGAGGCTCCTGCCAAAAGGCGAGAGGGGAAAACTTCGTTGTCATTATTGTGAAAATGATAAACTTTGGCTGTCTTGGAGAAGAATGCCTGAGAGGGTGTTGATTACAGAATAACTTTCTTTAAAAACTTTCAAAGCCCAGTTGTTTTTCCTTTTGCCTTTAAGTCAGACATCAGGACAGTTGGGAGTTAAAGTTAGGATTTTGGATAGTGTTTCAAAATGGATAAATCTTCTAGAAGAGAGAACAAACCTGAGGAGTCGGAGTGCTGTAAATTAAGAGTAGAAAGTATGCGAGGGTCGTCCTTGGAAGGAGAGAGGAAGGGAAGAGGCTGCTAGTGTTGGGACAAGGCAGCTTTCCATCCCACCCTCGTCCCATTCCCATCCCAAACCTGTAAATCCTGTATGTGGGGAAAAGGCGTCCCTGTGCATGCTAGTGGAGTGGGAGATAATTCCTTACCCTTCTCTTTCACTTTTTCTGAGTGTTTTATGACGACGGATTTCTTGCTTTAAAACAGCTGCACTAGGTTCACAGCTGAAAATTAAGTGAAACCCTATGGTCAAAGTGCATAAATCTGCATTATTGAAGTGGTCCATCTAGGACCCATGAACTCAGAAGATGCAAATTCCCTTTCCAGCACATGCTAAAATGCTTCCACTACAACACCATGGCCATGGTCTCATTTCTGTTGGTCAGATCTCAGCGTATCTGCTCCTTGCTTTTTCAGTCATTTTATGCATTCAAGTAGATTTTAGACCCTTTGAAGGCAGAGAGTGACTGAATGAAGAATGAAGAAGACTTTAGTCTCCTGACTGGGTCATGATCAGTGAGTTCTGTTGATTATGTGATAAAAATGATGAAGACCCAGCTTATCAAGACCCAGTTTAGTCAAGTCCTTATTATTGGATCAAAATAATGGTTGGCTTCTCTCTGTTTCTTATCCAGAAGTTAATAGGTAATTGTTGATAGTCATTAATTAGTCATTAAAAAAAAAAAAAAAGTTCGATTTTGTAGTTAGGAGAGGAATTCTTGCTTATTATTTGTTTCCCAGGGGTTACATCTTAGTACTAACACTTTGTTATAAACTAAAATAATAGAAAAAACTTATTTTATCTGAAAAATAAATGACTCAGGGAAGCATTGATTTTTCTCAAATTGCTGCTTTTTGGGAGTGGGGGGTTGAGGTAGGGTCTCACTCTAGCTCAGGCTAACTTGAAATTCACAATGTAATCTCAGGCTGGCCTCAAACTCATGGTGATCCTCCTACTTCTACCTCCCAAGTGCTGGGATTAAAGGCGTGCACCACCACCCCTGGCTCAAATTGCTGCTTTTATTTTGAGAAAGACTCTTGCTCTGTAGCTCAGGCTGACCTCAGTCTCATGGTAATTCTTTTGCCTTACTCTCCTGAGTGAATGAGAAACCACACTCAGCTAAAATGCTGCACATTTAAGTGTGATTTTATTTGTTCTTTAGCATTTTAAAATTATAGCACTGATCTCAAATGCTGACATTTTTGTATCATATATATGGTAATGGATGGTATGGTTGATTATTTCATCTATATTATTTGGATTCATTTAAACACCAGGCTTCCACACTGGGGGCAAGGGAAATCCCTCAAGACTCTTGAAATAGATCTGTATATTTAGTTTCTCCTTCTTTGTTATTTTTAACTACACTTACTGGTGTTCTATTTGCCTGTTCTTTAAGTAATAACACTAGCTGCTAGTGATTCCCTACCCTAGCATACTTGAGGATCAGCCTCAAGTTAAAAATTAAAAATAAATAAAAATTAAATAAATAAAATTAAAATTCAAAAATTAAATGAATAAAAAATAAAAAATGTAGTTGAATACGTGTGTGTGTTAATATGCAGTCTACCCTGGATATTTTTATGTGATTCGGGAAGTGACTTGGGACCCAATTTTATAAAACTTTGTGTTGTGAATTACTGAATCATTGAAACTTATGAAGACTATTGTTACATAGCTTCCAGTATTGATTGTATTGTAAATAATTACAGTACAAGCATAAAATCTGGCAAATGGTATTGACATAAATGACGCCTGTAATTCTTTATCATTTTAGTTCATGATCCTCGAGTTTGCCCCCTCCAAGTTCTTGCAACTTATCTTGAGATCTATTCAAGTTATTTCATGTGTCAGTGATAATCTGTGGTCATAATACACCATAGCTTAACCATCCACCTATTATGAAACATTCTGGTTCTGTTTCTCTCTCCCACTCCACCTCTCTAGTATACACACATAAAATTTCTATGGATAGTCAAGTGCTACTTTGTATGTGTGCATAGTTGCCCATAGTTGTTCTTCACCTATCTAGATCTCTTTTTTCTTTTCTTTCCTTTTTTTTCAAGGTAGGGTCTTTCTCTAGCCCAGGCTAACCTGTAACACACTCTGTAGTCTTAGGGTGACCTCAAACTCACTGCTAGGGTATAGAAACATAATTAATTTTTGTATGTTGATCCTTTCTTATGGGAACTTGCTGAACTTTTACTTACTGCTATTAATTCTAAGAGTTTTATTGTTTCTTATGTCTTTATTTGTTTCTGGTAGATTCTTCAGGGAGTTTTACAGAGTCTTGTTATCTGTAAAGAAGGACAATTTTAGTTTTCCTTTGCCTTACTGTGCTTGATATAGCTTTACATATAATACCGTTTTAGTTTAGTTTGTTTGTTTTTTTTTTTTTGCTTGTTTCAGTTTTGGTTTTGGAGGTTGGGTTTTTCTTTAGCCAAGGCTGATCTGAAAAACACTCTGTAGTCTCAGGGTTGGTCTCAAACTCACAGTAATCCTCCTTCCACCTACCTTGGCCTCCCAAATGCTGGGATTAAAGGCATGCGCCAACAAGTCAGGCTTTTCTTTTCTCTTTTGCATATAAATATTGCCTGGATTGTCTTGAGTTCCTGGGTTCAACCTACCTTCCTGCTTTAGTCTCCTGAGTAGCTGGAACTAAAGCTACTACTTAGGTGAAACACATCCGACTCTAATACTATATTAAGTAACAGAGGCAATACAGGACATCCTTGGTTTGTTCTAGATCTTAGCAGGTAGGCATTCAGAATTTTCACTATTGAATATAATGTTAAATGTAGGTTTTATCATTTTTTGTTATTTATTTATTTATTTTGGTTTTTCAAGGTAGGGTTTCACTCTAGTCCAGGCTGACCTGGAATTCACTATGTAATGTCAGGGTGGCCTCGAACTCACAGTGATTCTCCTACCTCTGCCTTCCAAGTACTGGGATTAAAGACATGTGCTACCATGCCCGGCTTATTTATTTATTTTTTAAGTTTATTTACTTACTTGAGAGAGCAAGTGAGAGAGAGACTGAGAATGGGCACAACAGGGCTTCTAGCCACTGCAAATGAACTCCAGATGCATGCACCACCTGTGCATCTGGCTTATGTGCGTCCTGGAGAATCAAACTGGGGTCCTTTGGCTTTGCAGGCCAATGTCTTAACTGCTAAGCCATCTCTCCAGCCCTTTAAGTTTTATTTTTATCAGTTTGAAAAAGTTCACCTTATTCCCTATTTTCTGAGAATTTTTATTATGAAAGATATTGACTTTTGGCAAGTGTCTTTTCTGCACCAGTTGATAGGATTATGTTTTTTTTTTTTTGCTTTAGCCTGTTAATATGGTGGATTATATCAATTGATTTTTGAATGTTGAACTAGCCTTTTATCCTTGAAATAAACATTACTAGGTCATGGTATATAATTCTGTGCTGATACAGTGCTGAAATCTATTTGCTAATATTTTGTTAAGGATTGTTATATTTGTATTCATGAGGGATACTGGTTTAGACTTCTCTCTCTCACACACACATACACATACACAAATACATACATACAACATACTTTTATGCTATCTTTTTTGGTTTTGGTATCAGAAATAAATATTGTTTTCCTAAAATGTAAGTACTCCTAGTGCTTCTATTTTGGAGGAGAATGCATGTAAAGTTTATGCTGATTCTCACACAAATGTTTGGTGAAATTCTCAATCAAACAGTCTGGGTCTGGAGATTTTTCTTTAGTTTTAAAATTGCAGATTCAATTTTCTTAATTAGTCACAGGGTTGCCCAAAAAACTCAGTGTGGAATTCTTATCCTTCTTGGCATCCACTTAGTTTTAGCAATCTGTTGGTTTATGACTTTTGTTAGATTTAAGGATTTTTAGTCATTATTTTTTTCTCTTCATCCCCATTCTCTTTTTTCTTCTTTTTCCTGGCCTCTAACAATATGGATGTTGATAGTTTTGTCATAGTCCATGTTAGTCAGTTTACATTAGTATAAAAACATACCTGAGACAATCGGCATGTGATGAGGAAAGTTTACTTTTGCTCAGGTATTAGAGGGTTCAGTCCAAAGATTGTTGGCGCCATTGTCTTTAGGGCCCATGGTGAGTCAAGATGTCACTGCAGGGATCAAGGGTGTGAAGAAGCTGCTCACTGCATCCTGATCATGGCAGAGAAGAGGTTGGGCTAGGGTCATAGTGTCCTTTTCATGGGCACACCATCACTGATCTAATTTCCTCCTACCAAGTCCCATATGATTCTACCATCTCTCAGTAGTGCCACAAGTTGGGAACAAAGCCTTTTTCACATGACTCTTGGGGAACACAACCAAGGCCTAATGTAACAGTCATACTGGTCCTTGCTGGTTTTCATCTGTGTTTTCTTTTCTTTCTTTTTTTTTTTTTTTTTTCTGTGAGTATAATATGGGCTGTGTGTGTGTGTGTGTGTGTGTGTGTGTGTGTGTGCGCATATGCTCATATCTCATGTTCACATGTGTGATCCTGTCTTCATTCCCCCCAGGCCGGGTTATAGGCATATTCGGCCATCCCTATCTTTTGTTGTTTGTTGCATGTGCAGTATGTGGTGTGTGTGTGTGTGTGTGTGTGTTTGTGTGTGTGTGTTTTACCAGTATGTGAAGATGTGTGTGCAGGCCACAGAGGCCAGAGGAGAACATTAGGTGCCCTTTCTCTATCACTCACTATTCCTTGAATTGTCATCTTTCTCTGAACATGTGGCTGTAGCTTTCATGAGCCCCAGTCATTCTCAGGTCTCTGTTCCCCACAAAACCTGTGGTTATAGTCATCATGTGTGGCCATGCCTAGTTGTTTTACATGGGTGCTAGGAATTAAACTCAGATGGTCTTAGGAACTCCCCCTGCCCAAGGTCTTCATGGCAGCTGATCCATCTCTGAGCCCCAATGCTCTACTCATTTTTTAAAAATCATATTTTCATATATCTTCTAGATGAAGTAATTTCTATTATTTCCTTCAATTTTACTGATTTTCCATCCCCTCCATTCTGCTGCTGAAGTCACAGACTGAATTTGTAAATTTTGATTATTTTTCCTAGTTCAATAATTTCTTTTTGGTTCCTTTTTATATTCCAGCTTTTTGTTTTCTTTATTGGGATGTCCTGTCTTTCATGTGCTTCAAAGATGTTGATAATTGTTCACTAAAATGATTTTCCAATACTGCTGCCTTATTGCTGACAGATGAGGTGGAAATCCATCACAATGCAAAGGTGTGGCTTACCTTTAATGGCAATCTCTTTAACAATTATAGCAATTTTGTCCAAACTTGCTTTGTCTTTAACTTCAGACATGCTTGTGTTCCCCAACTGTTTAAAAGTGTAGACACGCACACACACACCTTTGTTCTCCTGTCATGTTGCTATTTCTTCTGTATTGAAGCATTTTGTGAAGGCTCAGGAAATAAATAATGGTCCAAGTCCTAGGAAGCTCCTGAAACTTAGGATAGGAGACAGAAATTGGTTATGTAGTCAGGGTAACAAAACCCCAAGAGTGTTGATATTTTATTCCTTGAATAAAAGCAGGAAATTTCACTAAGTTTGCAGAATTCTGGTTGTTACACCTTCCAGGAAAGATTTCTAGATTAAGCTTACACCCTTCCTGAAGGATAGAAACTCTGTTCATTACCTAACCTTACTGGCAAAGCTGTAATATCTGGTCTTTGTCCATAGTAACCTGCCGACCTGGTCTTCCTCACGTAACCACTCGTTATAAAAAAAACAAGATTGGAGTCTTGAGGTGGGCTTCTCAACCCCCTCCTGCCTTCTTGGGCAAGAGCTCCACCTTGCTTCCTTCTCTCATGCTCTAGGCTTGAGCTCCCCTTCTCTTCATCCTCCTAAAGCTTACAACTGTAATAAAATCTTTCTGAATCTTATCCTCTGGTCCATGGATTTCATTCTTCAAAGTCATAGAAGGATCTGGGAACACCCCAAATCATTCATGCATTGGTTTACAAGGAACCCAAAATTCCTGGATCATTTTTTGGTGCATTGGCTGGGAATGTCAAAGTGTTCTCCCAATTTCTGCCTTCCTCATGGCAGAAGGCATGATCTGTTCCTTCTCTGATTCTCCATTTTCTTCTGTGCAACTCTTCTCTGCTTGTGAACTTGGCAAATTTAAAACTTTGTAAATAGTACATTTGGGAAATTTATGTAGGAGACATGTATTAGAACTTTTTCTTTCCACCTGTTTGTAGAAGTTTAAGTAAGTTTTGTCAGGAGATATTTTGTATTTGTTCTGTGAAACATTGACCTAAATTTTAGATAGTAAATGACCAGTCCTAATCTGTGGGAAATGCCGATTCTGGTTGTGCTGGTTTGTGTCTGCAGCACTGGGCCATGCTGGTTTGTGTCTGCAGCAGTGTTGTAGGACATAGATACAAACAATGTGCACAGATAGGGGCTCACACTGGCAAGACTCCATGTAGGAATTTGTGCATTAGGATATGCTGTGGTGTGTGCAGACATAGCAAGGCTATGACCCATGCTAGATGGCATACAGCAGCAGGATGGATGATGGCAGAGAGACCCCATGCTACAGCCAGACACACAGGCTGGGACCCTGCAAATGTGACTTAATAGGCAGATCTAGACTAGAGAATATAACATAGACAAGAAATTATAGATCTGAAGTAAACAATCAAAAGCTTTAAGAAATTCTCTCTGAACTCAACCTGCGAGGGGTCTAGGATCCTCCATGCTCATGTAGACCTTAGAAATCATCAGACTTCCCTGACATCTAAGGGCTTAATCCAGAGCTTTTGATAATAATTTCTGTGTAGACAGGCAAAATATAGAAAGAGGTCAACCACTGTGGGTATTAATGAAGAGTCACAATGGTGAAGAGGCTTTGCTTCCTCATCATGTTTCCAATGAGGGGGCCAAGGATACAGTGTGTTACTGACCATATTGGTAATGGGTGACTATATGCAAAGGTCTCATTTCCCTTTGCTGCTTCACCAAGGAGAAGCCAAGGAGGCTCTGGAGGATCCTCTGGGGCACAAGACACAAGGGATTTGGAAGATGTTCCAGTATATCTTTTTGTCTTCTGGATGGGTTGTCTTATGTCTTGGACAAAGTCTCCCCTAGACTGTATCTTTACCCACTGGGATCTCTATAAACTAGAGGATAGAGAGAAATGGCCTCTAGAGGGAAGTACTAAGTTTAATATGATTGTACAATTAGACTTGCTCTAAGAGGAAACCCAAACTTAAGAAGGGAATACGATCTATATTCAACTCTCCCAGATGCCCTACTCTAAGGCAAGCTAGTAAAGGCCTCTTAAAGGTACAGCCACCTCTAGAACAGAAAGAGGCGTCTCTGCCCTCTTGTCCTCCTTATCCCAGGATCCAAAGCCTGCTAAGGCTCCCAGTCCTCAAATATATCCTTTTCTCCTGCAATTATAGGAGACAGGCATTGAAACAAGATCATGGTTGGGCAGGAAGTTCACAATACAGGCTCAGAGAACAAGCTGCGTTCAAAAGTCTGCTAGGCAAAAGCTGAAAAACAGCTACCTAGGGACTGGTAGGTTCACTAAATGGTTAGAGATACTTGCTAGTGATTGATTCTACCTCACTGTAAAGTAAATCCTACTAATTGTGATATGCTGTTTAAATTTGTGGTAAGATGGATTATGAGAAATGGGTTGCCCCCCACCCCCAACTTAGACCCTAAGCATGTTTAAAACCATGTGTCATTCGCACTTTGTCCTTAGGCAAATTGGCCAATTGCCTATGGACAAGGAAGGGAAGAATGACAAGCAGCATGTAGTTTTGGTTCTCTCTCAATTTCTCTCTTGTCTAAGATCACGAAAACCTTGTTAGAATACAGTTCTCAGACTTTTGTGAGACAGAGAAAATGAACATAACAAATTAGCAATAACCAGCTCTAACTAGGGTTTATAACATGTCAGAATTTTATGATTTAACAATATGTGAACAGGTAATCTTGGTTACATAATTCAGTTTTATCATTACTGCTGAAACCACTTCTAGGTGTGTTATATTATCTCCTGGACAGTTACCAAGTTTTACCTGCATTTACAAATCCATACTTTTAAAATGTATTCCATAAGGTTTATTAAAAAAAGAAAAAGAAGAAGAATGTTTTGGGCTGGAGAGATTGCTAAGGCACTTGCCTGCGAAGCCTAAGAACTCATGTTCAAATTTCCAGGTCCCACACAGCCAGATGCACAGTGACACAAGTGTACAATGTTGCACATGCACACAAGGGGGCACATGCATCTGGAGTTTGTTTGCAGTGGCTGAAGGCTCTGGTATGCCAAATTCTCTCTCTCTGCCTCTTTCTCTCTCTCTCAAAAATAAAATTAAATAATATTTTTAAAAAGGAATGTTCAAATCAACAGGTTATAAAGTCTAAAATACAGTTCATGGATGTTGTTTGGCTCATTAGCTCATTAGTAACAGTTATAAACACTGCCTCAAAATGCTTAATTAAGTTGGTTATGCTTCTGTGTTAAACTTTTAACTGAAAACTGAAGCTTAATAAGATTAAGATTTATTTATTAGTTACTGATTTTTCTTTTATAAAATGAACTCTAGTAAATGGTCATTGCTGTGTTTATAACTTAGATTTTATAAAAGATATAATCTAACTTCATTCATTGTAACCTTTGTTCTTAGGGAGACAAAGAAGTCTCCCCATCTTCTGATAACCTGTGTGTCTTCTCAATTTTTGAGGAGCTCTATTCACAATTCTTGGGTCATTATATGTTGTAATACTAGAATCTGTAATTTACAAACAATATAAATTAAACATAAACCATCAGATATCTGGTCAGAGCTTCATTTAATAGTCATGGGTAACAAGAATAATGAGACATAAAATTGGACAATGAGGAGGAAGAAAATGAGGCAGAATTGATAGAAGATACTTCTCAGATGAAACCCTTGCTACAGAGGAAGGAGAAACCCATGATTCAATAGCAGGTGGGGCCCTTAAAACCATCTCAGAACAAGAACCTATAATGATGAGAGAATAGTCAGCACATGAGCTGCTTGGATTGAGAGACGAGTGGCCGGACTTATGAGGCTGTAGGAATGGGAGCAGATGGGATCAGTCTGAATGCCTTGGAAGTGGGAAACCTGAGTGAGATAACTGTCCATCCCTCCTCACACAAAGACAGTATAAACTGAAGAAATATGAAAGAAATCAGTCTCTTATGGGCTGTCTTATATGAGTCATTAGAGACCCTTGGCCATTGCTAGCTAAGGACCCCATGAATATCAGGGGCTAGAGTGCAATAGAAGGATAGGCATCATTGAGGGAAGGAGGCATGAGAGTGGGAGTGTTTGATGCCTAGCTTACTGGACCTGACAGGACTGTGTTCACAGGAGACTTGGAAAAGAGCTTGAATAAACAAGGACCTTGAAGATGGAAAATTAGAATAGATAGTAAATATGTACAGCACAACTATGAGAATCCTTCATAGTTCTTTTGATAGGAACCCCTCTTGCTCTTTTCCTCCCTCCCTCCTTCCTTCCCTTCCTTCCTCTCTTTCAGCTATGCCTTTATTTATTCCTTGTCTTCTTCTTATTAAAAGTAACTGGGAAACCTGCCTGGTAATGCCACAAAAATTGGAAACCAAGTATTTAGCACTACAGGATGGTCACATAATAAATAAAATATGATTTATAATACATTGTACTATAATGGCATAGCTAGTGTTCTAAGTGTAATTTGATTGACAGCCATGATCCAAAATCATACAGACAATAGAATCAGGAGCTTAAAAGACTGCAGGCAAGTCAGAATTTTAGTAAACTAAAAGCACATCTCTTCACACATATTTCACAGTTGTAGGGTGTTGATGCCCAGTATTATCAGTTGCAGGAATTACCATGGCAATTAATAAATGTAAAAATTCAATATATATCTTTCCCTTGTAGTTATAAAATTCTTTCTCTGTGTCTGTCTCTGCTGTTCTGTAAATCTAGGCAAGAAAGCATTCTATTTTCTGTAATTTAAAAGCTTTTTGGAAGCTCTAATTTGTCTTAAAATGTCTGACAAAATAGAATTCCAGGGTCTTATATATATATACATATACATATACATATACATATACATATACATATACATATACATATACATATACATATACATATACATATACATATACATATACATACATACATATATATATATATATATATATATATATATATATACACATATCTATGTACCTTCATATTCCTAGGTAGATAATCACAACCAATAGTCTGTCTTCACACTTTAACTACAGAAGAACTGTCTATAGATATGAACTGGAACCACCAACCTCATGCTTGACAACTTGCTTATATCAGAACAATGCTACCTGTAACACAGAATGACAGAAATGAAGACCAAGCTAGTGTATATATTAATGATAAATACATGTAAATGTACAGAACTGTCCCTCAGTATACTCCAAACTACATCTGAGGCTGCTCAAGTAGTACCTTATGCTCATTGGCATGACATTTGTATATAACTATGGACATCATCTGATATATTGTAAGTTGTCTCTAGATTACTTATAAGACCAAACAAAATATGAATGCTGTGCAGTAGTTGCTGTACTATACTAGTTAGGGATAAGATAATGATAAGAAAAAATCCTAAATATGGTAAGTATGAATGTGATATTTTTCTTCCTAATATTTTACATTTATATTTTGGTGAGTCTATGGATGGAGAATCCCCAGATAGGTGATAGGGGGATGATGGTTCATCTTCACTATCCACCTGACTAGATTTAGAGTCACCTAGGGGACATGCATCTGGGAGTGTCTGTAAAGATGTTTCCATTTCTGAGAAGGTTTAACTGAGGAGTGAAGACCAATGCTGAATGTGGGCAGTACTATTTCATGGGCTACGGTAACAGATGGAATTATAGAGGAGAGTGCAGCACCTGCATTTGTCTCTCAGTACTTCCTGATTGTAGATGCAATGTAACCAATTGCCTCATGCTTCTGCTGCCATGCCTTCCCCACCAATATAGACTTACACTAAACTGTGAGCCAAGACAAACCCTCCCTTCCTTAAGTTACATTTGTCAGGTATTTAGTGACAGCAGTGTATGTATGTATGTATATGCGTATGTATGTATACATCTATACTTGTGTGTGTTCTTATATGTGCATGCCAACTCAGCCATTATGCTGCTCCCTTTCTTGCTCAGCCTAGGGTTCCCACTTCCCACCCCCTTGGAGTGTTCACATTTATTTGTTCCCAGCATAGGTCACATTATGTCTGTCAGACTCAGTAGGAGATTCCAAACCTACTGTGTTTGGACTAAGTAAAACGTTACCCTATAATCATGTATTTTTTTAAAAAAGAAATAACCTTGCTATCATTTGAAACAAAGCCAATTATTACTTTAAGAAAGCTACCTGCTTTCAATTAAGCAGAAAATTATCTAAGAAGCCACTTCATTTGCTTTGGTCTGTAGACCCACAACTGCTTTATGCTGAGTGGAGCATGAAATTAAATATGTAACAACTATCCTAATGGCTATGTTTTAGAAAGCCAGCACTTTAGAATCGGTGACAAATGCAAAAACATACAATTCAAAGAATATGGCTGTATCAAGCCTGAGAAATAACTATAAGATATTATTAATGTCTTCTGTATGTTTTCAGTTAAAGTTATTAAATTTAAAAGACATGTTAATTTATTTATACAGGAAGGGTAGCAAGATATATATTAAAAAGTCAAACAATAAAATGTTCCTTTTCATTATGGAAAATTGTACACTGTTTTATTTGGTCCAAATATAAAGTATTTTATACAATGGTCTTGTAAATGCGAAATGAATTTTGCCATGTTTTGAAGAAACATCAATACTAATCCTTTTTTCAAGGGGTTTGTCTTTGTTTAGAGCTGAGAAGACATACTGTTTGCAATGGAGAAACTGTTTCTATAGACATATAAGGGCACTAGTTTATGCAGGAAATTTTAGAAGCAATGCTAGAATGACACTTCAATCAGAACTTAACAATGTTGTAAATGCTAGATGGTGCTCAGAGCCTCTTATTTACTTAAGACATTTTTTACAACTTTAAAACTATTTTTATGCTAGATAAATCTTTCCAAACACTAATCATATTTTGCATAAACATTATAAAAATCTGTATAAATTTGGGTAAAAACATCTTAGCTGTTTTATAGTTAGTTCAAAGCCATCTTTTCTTTTTCTTTATTAAAAAAACACAAATGAAACATACTTCTAGTTTTACCAGAAAATTTGATAGACAAATTTTAATGTCAGTTAGTGGGGAGAGGCTCAGGAGACCCTCCCTGCCCCTGAGTGTTTGCAGGGAGTTTATAATGATCTTCGGGGAGGGAGAGAGATTTTTTTCAGAAGTGTAGCTACTTGTAAGACGCCCATGCTCCTGTAAATAATTCCTCACCGAGGATTCTGTATATGATTCTAGATCCTAATAAAACTCACCAAAAGAAAAAAAAAAGACAGTAGAAAGGTGACTAGTTGGCTAGATGGGAAGAAGAGGAACAGTAGAACAGTAGTAGGAGTGGCAAGGGATAAAAGAATGTAAGGGGTGAAAATGATCATATATATGTGTATGAAATTGTCACAATGAAATATTATGTATATATAATTAATATATGTTAATAAAAAATTTTAAAAACAGAAAAATTTGACTGGTTATCTTTTCTTTTGCTCCACAGGTCCATGTCCACAGGTAAAACAGGGTAAGTCTGAGATGAAATAGTGTTACTCAGCTACCCATTTATTTCCTCCCATCAGCCCTTGAGATCCACCCATCTGTACTTAGCAGTGATGGAGCTAATGTTCACAAAAGCAGTGTCTTTTGCCTACTCTCAGAAGCTGAATTCTATTGTAGAAAAGCTGGAATGAAAAGTAAAAGAAAAGCTGGAATGACATAAGGACAATTTTCTTATCTAGTATTTTATGACTAGAGAAGCATTCATTCAGTGCATTGTTCTGCTGCATTGGCTCTGTTCTGCCTCTGTTTCTAGTGTCAAACAGGGTAGGAACATGTGTCTCTTTCCAATGTATGCAAATGCTTTATAAGATGAATAAGATGCATATTTAAACAATAGTATTTTTGATAAAAAAGTGTTATGAAATATCACAAATTAGGTTTGTTAAATGTTTATATAATTATACTATATACTTATAGAATAATTACACTGCCTCTTTCTCTGTGTCATCTTTTCTTTTGTTTTATTTTTTTATTTTTTAAGGTAGGGTCTCACTCTAGCCCAGTCTGACCTGGAATTCATTCTGTAGTATCAGGGTGGCCCTGAACTCATGGCAATCCTCCTACCTCTGCCTCCTGAGTGCTGGGATTAAAGGCTTGTGCCACCACGCCCAGCTTCTCTCTCTCTCTTTCTGTCTCTCTTGCAACCTTCAGGTAAACAGACCTGCACATGGCCTAACACAAAATTGTAAACTTAAAACATTATAGGATTTTTTTGGGATTTTTTTGTACTATCTCAATTCTTTGATTTTTGAGCACAAACTTTGTAGATGGCAACATCCTGTGGCAATGTCCAAAGGTTGGATATGTTTGAAACCAATAAAACAATAGCTACCAAGAAGGACCCTATTAGCAAACATTATTCTTGAATCCTTCACTAGTTGTTCAGTCATGTAGTCAGTGTTCAGTCAGCGTATCTTGAATCAGTGGCAGAGAAAATGAACAAGATGATTTTTGTTTCATTGTTTTGTTTGACACTAACTTGAAGACATGGGAAAGGGGTGGTGAATCCCTAGCATGCAGCCTCATTGTCATCTATCTTTCTTTAGACCTGGCACCAGACTGAAGGAACCCCAGACTCTTTCAACAGAGGACCTCCAAGGTATCTTTATCAGTCATCTAGAGTTATCTATCTATCTATCTATCTATCTATCTATCTATCTATCTATCTATCTATCTATCTATCTATCATCTATCTATCTATCTATGTATCTATCTATCTATCATCTATCTATCTATCTATCTATCTATCTATCTATCTATCTATCTATCATCTATCTATCTAATGTACTAATGTACTTTGTTGCCTTTATATAAATACATATAGTTGCAGTTTGGATAACTTTTAAGTGTGTCCTCCAAATATTCATGTAATGGGAGCATGGTCCTCAGAATGTCAATGTTAAGAAATGGTGGGACTCCTACATGGTGGAGCCTATTGGGAGGTCATACGATCAGTGTTACTGTAGTTGTCTTGGGACCCTGGCTAGTTTTTGAAAGAGAACTGTTACAAAAGAGTAAGTCTAGCTTCTCCTCTCTTTCTCTTTCTGTCTCTCTCAACTCCTGATTATTATGTGATGTCTCCCTTTCCCACTATTTCGATGCTATCTTCATTTAGTTGTAGCTTTTGTATTTAAATATGTGATATATCCTAGGGATTTTTACTGATTTAGTATTTTTATTTTTGGTAGAAGACATGAGTCAAAGACAGTTCTCCCAAAATATAGCAACAATCATTTTACTCAATTACTTTACCATTTACTCCTTTTCCCATTGAATATTTGACATTTAAGAAAATTATTTATTTGAGAGAGGGAGGGAAGAAGAGGCAGATAAAGAGCCAGAAAAGGAATACCTGGGCCTCTAGCCACTGTAAATGAACTCCAGACTCATGTGCCACATTGTGCATCTGGCTTACATGGGTACTAGGGAATCAAACCTGGGTCCTTAGGGATTTGCCAGTATGCATCTTAACCATGAAGCCAGTTCTCCAATCTTATCTTGACATATTTGATGCAATCAATTGATTACATATGTGTAATTCCATTTCTCCATTTTATTCTATGTTTAATGGTGCCCATTGATGACAGGATCTTAATTTTAACATATACTTAACTTGTAAAAAATGTATATATAGACCTTTACAGTGTTTATTATAATGTGATTTATTGTGAAATTTTTGTATGCAAAGGTCATAAGGATATTTTCATATCTTTTCTTTTAGAAGCTTTTTTATTTCACTTTTTACATTTGAATCTGCATCTCCTCTAGGGTATATTTTCTGTGTATATACAAGGCTATGTAACAACAAAAAAGTATTTTTTTGCCATGACTATCCTATCAGAAAAGAAAAAAGCACCTGTAGAAAATGCTGTCATATCCCCACAGCATCTCACTCAGTAGTAATAAATCAAAGGATCTCATAAGTGCGCTAAAAGTCCCAAACTGCACTCTGCTCCCTCGATGTATTACTCTATTTGTTCAGTAGTAAATTTGTTCTGTCTTAATTTACAGTTTAGTAATGCTCTGATATTTGGACTATAGCCTTTCTTTATCATGGAGCAATAGGGTTATTTGATTTAAATTTTGTCTTTTACATTTTCATACAAATCTTAGAAACAGTTTTTTGAATCTAACACATTCAGAATTTGTTAGATATTTAATTAGGATTGCATCCATCTATAGTTAAATTTGTGGAACACTCTTAGGTTTATAATATTGAGCTTTTTAGTTCATGAGCATGGTATGACTACATTTTTTTACCCTTTAGTATTTCTGCCCTAGTATTTTGTAATTTTAAATGAATAGTTTTACAGTTTTGTGTTATATTCATACTTAGGTTCTGGATTGTTTCATACATATGTGTGTACCTGGAGACCCAATGACAATATCAGGTGTCATTCCTCAGGGGCTGATCACTTTTTTTGAGACAATCTTTGATGATATTTTGATGTGTCAAGTTGATTTGACCTAGTCTAGTTGAAAAAAGGAAGGTGAGACTGCTTCATGAATGATGCAATGTACACTATTTCCACAGTGACTTGAATTTTGTATCAAGTTATGAGCTTTGTATTATAAAATTATTTTATGGTTCTTTATAGCTTTTTCTAAGCAGAATGCTTAAAGACCATTATATGAAGTTTACTATGACTTGAAGACATCAATCAATTGTTCCATAGAGCTGGACAGATATTTTGTACAGAAGATCTTCTAATGTCTTGACACTAAGTAAGGGGTGCCACCTTAGATCATCTGGGTAGACTTGATTGAATAGATGGGAAGTGGGACTGAGGTTTCCTGCCAACAGATGAAATCTCATCTGTGGATGCCAGCTATGGTCTATGACCATGGAGTTTCTTTCTGGTCATAATTTTTCTTCCAAATAGTCTGGTTCTCCACATAGCAAGCTGATTTCTGTAACAAACTGTATCATCTACCCACCATCTGCCTATTTATTTATCTAATCATATGCCTACTACTGGAGCAGTTTATGTAGCTGAAGACTGATGCAGATTTTTGTACTGGAAGTAGATCCATAACCGGATTTCAAGCATGAATCTCTGAATTTGCCCACAGAATGACATAGTCAGAACTAATCAGATACTGACAGTTAATATCAATACCTCAGAAATATTAGATGATTTTAGTCAAGGTCATTAGATACCAAAGCCTGGGGTCAGACTGCAGATTCAGATTTGTCAATTTAATGTCTTGGTGACTATCCTATGGCCCCTTCTATAAGCATTGGAGAATTAATACCACAAATGTGAATATTTTAATATTTATACACAATTCCACAGGTGTAAACACCTTTAAATGGCTTTATACACATTTTAGAACTCTTCTTGGAAACAATATATGGTTTGTGGTTTGTTAGATATGGGGAGAGAGAAGATACTCACCCTTCCTTTCCCTTCCCTCCCCTTTTTCCCTCCCTTCCTTCCTTCCTTCCTTCCTTCCTTCCTTCCTTCCTTCCTTCCTTCCTTCCTTCCTCCCTCCCTCCTTCCTTCCTCCCTCCCTCCCTCCCTCCCTCCCTCCCTCCCTCCCTCCCTCCCTCCCTCCCTTCCTTCCTTCCTTCCTTCCTTCTGGTCTCCCTCTTTTTCTTTCTTGCTTTATTTCTCTCTTTATCTGTACTGAGGATGGAACCCTAGGGCCTCACAGTTGCTATGCAAGAACTCTCCCTCTAGAGCTACCTCAGCCTAACTAGTACTTTCTGATAAACTTTGGAAAATTTGGTTTTATATAAATATTTATCAACTAGTTTCCTGGAAGTCTGGTTGCCCTTCTTTGGTGTCAAATACCATATTAATTCATTCATATTCAGAAGTCAAAGAAATTTTAAACACCAAAAAGAACATTTGAAAATAATTCATTGTGAATTACAGCCACCTGATATGGTAGAATCCTCTCTTCTTGGGAGGGAGAGTAGGCACTGGAGCTCTGGTGGGCTTCATATCCTTGGTCTTTTCTGGCAGAACATTTGTGCAGAGATTTACAGGAACAATACCTGCTGCATTTGAGTGCTTGTTAGGATCAGAAGATGAACTGAAGTTAGTTCATGGGAACCCTGCAGCCCTAGTCTCCCAGTGGTACCTGAGCTACCTCTGCAGCTGACACACCCAGGCAGAGCCTGTATGTAAGTGATCAGAGCAGAAGCATGTCAAATACTAAGATTTACTTTATGGTAGATTTGGGTATCATTGGGGATATGGAAAATTTGTCAGAAAAAAATACAGCTCAAAGAAAAAAAGGGGGGAAACAAGAAAAATGGCAAAACTTTGGGCTCAACCCTCCAATTCTCTTTAAGGAGAGCTGTGGTAGTAGAAAATGTAAAGGCAGAGATGCAGCCTGGAGTAGGGGAATCAGTGAGGGAAGTATCACCGATTCTGCCCTTACATATTGTAGGAGGATTTCTAGCTCTTTTAGTATGCCTCAAACAGAAGGCATTTTCTCGAGAGAAACATTCACTAAATTAATGCACATTTTTGCTGGTCTTGGAATTTGTAGAAGGCTGTAAGTATTACATTTTCATGTCTCACAATAATCTGGTGCAAGAATTGTACACATTTTTCAGACAAGTTAACTCCAATGGTTGGTCCAAGATTCCCTGGAGGTTGAGGGATACCTGTCTTGAATATTCTCAAGTTACATCTTGAGGAAATAATGAAATGTGTTTTTGTGAGGTCTTTTACTTATGTGGTCATCAAATAATATTTTGGTGTAGGCAAGAAAGTGTTACAATCAAATGTACCTACACAAGGAAACTGAGGCTCAAGGTTGAGTATCACCCACTGTTCAGCCATAGAAAACAGAAACTTCGGGTCACATCAATCTTACTCCCAGCCAGAGTGGAACTACACACTAGTTGATAACTTGACCTTGTCTTTGCACAGATCCTCTTCCCATAGTTCCCACCTGTATAGATTAAGTTTGTGTATCAGTTTCACCAGGGATATCCTGATGTCTGTTAAGCATAATCTCTAGTGGTTCTTAGGAGGTTATTTCCAGAAGAGATTCACATTTGAATCAGTAGACCAGATAAAGATCAGTATCCCCAGCATGGGAGGACATCGCACACTCTGCTGAGGCTCCAGATGGAGCAGAAAGAAAAGGACAAATTCCTTCTTTCTTCTTGAGCTGAGACATCTACCTTCTGCAATGGGACATCAGAGTTCCTGGTTCTTGGACCTTTGTTTTCCAAGAGTCACAGCAATGACTTACTTCCATGGATCTGTACCTTTCTGATGGCTGATTGTGGGATTTGTTATCTTCCATCATCATTTGAATAAATTCCCATAATGAATCTTTTCATCCATCCATCCATCCATCCATCCATCCATCCATCCATCCATCCATCCATCTGTCTGTCAGTCAATATTTCAGTCTATCCATCTATCCATCTACCATGTATGCATCTATTCTATTGATTCTGTTTCTCTAGTGAACATTGACTAATACAAACCCCTAACTGTACCTCTGAGCCTGACAGTCAGGTGTTTGGGGAAAGCTCAAGTTTGCCACATCTGAAGCAGGGGTTGAACCTGGGCTGGTGACTGTGAGGATCACAGAAGAGATTGAAGAGGACTCTGCTAGATCCCCACCTCTGAAGCTAATTAATCTCTCCTTGGCAGACAGGGTAAACCCATATTTCAAGTATAGTAAGTCTCTGATGGGTATGCCATACAGAGTGTCCATACCTCATCAACATTGGTCCAGACATTGCTCAGTCTGAGAGAAGCTCTCTCTTGCTTTTGCTAACAGTCTGTTGTACTATATATCTTCCTTGATTTTCTCTACCAATGGGCTGGCTAGAGGTAATGATGATAGCTATTGTTGACTAAGCGCTGACTAAGAGAGAGAGAGTGCTTCATTAAGACCTGTGAAGCACTGTTGAAATGATGGAAGAGGAAAATGAGGCAAGGTAGACAGGAAGAGCAGCAGGTTTATATGGTAATGAGCTAGAGCACAGCCTGGGCATGTATGTGGACAGGTACATGTTTGACACCTCTTAATTCCATTTACTTTCAGCCATGGCAAGAAGGAAGGTCATTTAATACTGTACTTGGAAATGTCTTTGACCCACTGATGGTGCCACTACTGAACTTTCTTGGGGAGCAAGCTGAGTCCTGCTTCATTCTATTAATTACCTGTGCAGGCAGCCTTGCACTTTTAATTCTGCTTTAGACCTGAGACTCACCCAAGGTTATTTTGTGTCCTAGGGTGAGGAAAATTCTTTCAAAGCTTTAGTGCTTAATAGACTCCAGCTCAAAGTAAATGAACCCACACTGAGCCAAGCACTGTTGTGAGTCCACCGAAAATATAAATTAAACTCTGCCCCCTTCTCCAGAAACTTTCAGCTTTGAGGAAAACTGTATTCAAAGAAGCGACTGGACATTTTTATAGACAGATACTAGTAGGTGGCCATAAATGAATATAGTAAATAACACAAATGACGGAAAGTCATAAATGATTTACTTAAGTGTTCTATATAATATATAACCATGATCAAAAAAATGTCACATATGGCTTGAATAGATCCAAGAAATATTTAATAAAGGTTAAGTTTGCATCATTTGGGTAATTCCACACTGGATGGAGAGTATGATAGATGTGACTCAAGGTTTCTGATTTTTGTGCCAGAACATTGGTGATCCTCATCTTTGAGCCTGTCAACTCCTGTGGGTTCCATTCAATGTCATAACACTGTCTTGTCTATCAAAAGTATCATTGTATTATACTGGCATTAATGAGTTAGAAAGGCAGTTGTTACTTGAGAAGCATGTTTAAAATGTGTTTACAAGACCACTGAAGTTAATCTTTTTGATAAACTGGATAAATTGAGAACAAAGATACTATTTACTAAGTACTATATGAATTAGCCAAACATTATACATTATATATTACAATTTGTCAATATTAGGTATTATTTTAGCAATCACTTGATGTTACTATTATTTGTTTTATGAAATTGCTGGTTCTTCAGGGAATGGTTCAAATAAATATATAATGCATAGTGTTCTAGAATTGAGTTAGATTCCATGTGGCATATTTTTCAATACAAAAAAAATACTTTTACCATCTTTCATTCTTGCCAGCAAAGTGTTTTGGGAGAAACCTAGCTTTGTAGTCTGGCTCAGTAACTGTTGTTACCCAGGTATTTTCTAGTAGATTGTTTTTTCACAAATCTATACATTTTTAAAAGCACGGATATCCCTTTAAGTAATTCAAGAATGTCTTCTAGGTTTGTTTATATTCAGAAGCTGTTATCTTGCATGAACATTCCTCTGAATATATGCTAACCATTTTTGTTATATTTTGGGCTGTCAGTATGAAATGTACTTATATTTCCCTACAACATCAGTTCTCTTTGATAATGGATAATGCCTTATTCTACAATTACTTTCAAGAAAATGATTTTTATGGTTTTTACCTTTAACTCATATTAAAAATACACTAATAAGCTTGTTGTCACAAGAAACTATCTTTGTGTCAAACTGGATGTAGTATCTGAAGGTGACTTTTAAGACAAGGATGGTTCCATTCCTGAGTAGTGTTGATATTGAGGGGTTGAATTACCTTGCCAGGGTGGGAAGTGCCCTGGCTATTATTGTCTTACTCAACTGATTATGAAAGCCAAACTCTTCACAGGTCAAGAAACATTGCAAGGTATGCAAACATTTCTGCAAGGGTCTTCCACAGTAAGGAGGACATGAGTTACAAAGGGAGACATACTGATGAGGAACAGGTTCCCATCATGATCAGTCACTGGCAATGCCTTCTCTGGAAAAGTGTTTGTGCATGTCCCTTTGTGCTCCTTTCTGTATACTGAAAGCCAACAGGATGAAAATAATATGTCCTCGTAATATGTGGGGAGCATAGGAGGGGATGAAAAGTTAAAATATGCATGGGCCACCACTCTGCATATTAAAAAAGTATTGAGACATGTTCATGTCATTTTGTATCCTTTTAAAATATTTCACATAATGATAAGTTTGTTGGTTTTTCAGACATACTTATAAACATAGAGTTCCAGATTTTAGTCTTGCTGGCAATCAGACTAGAGTTACATTTTACTCTCTGGTAACTGTGGATTTATGGCCTGTCATAGACTAAAAAAAACCACAGGAATAAAATTTGTTGTTTGTGTGTATGCATGGGCAATATGTATGTATGTGTGTATGCATGTTTGTATGTGTGGGAACATGTGTGTGTGTGTGTGTGTGTTTAGGTGAAAAGTGAACCTACTTCTAAACTCTCTATCCACTCACTTATTTGTATATCTCTTTTTTATTTATTAGTTATGTACATATTCAGTGTGTAAACAGCACATGTTGGTACTATCCTTACTCTCATCCCTGTCTCCTCCCTCTGAAGGGACCCTCCTTGTTGGAGATGCCAGTTATCCCCATGGGGATTGTGGATGGTGCATTGTGGGGGTAACCATCAGTCATGGGGAAGAGGCAATGTCTCCATGCTTAATGTTCCAACTTGTGGCTCTAACAATCTTTCCACACTCTCTTTGGTGAATTCCCCTGAGACATGTTCAGTTCATTTTAGGTCTACTTCAGTGATGAGGCCTTGGGAGCCTCTGTGTCTCTGGATCTCTGGTTTGGTAGGAGTTGAGTGCTCTCTGTGTCTACCTTGACACTATAGTATACTATCTTCACTACTGAAGATTTTACCTAACAAAGCAGGTGGTATTAGTCCTATAACTTCTTTGATTAGCTATTTTGAATTTCTATGTGAACTTTAAAATGATTTCATGAATTTTCTGCTAGAGAGTCCTTTTCTTTAAGTATTCCAAATATATAAAGAACTCTCAATATACTATCCATATTCTGAGCAACTTGTAGACTAATCATGAAGTAGAATGTCTCTTTGAAGCTTGTCTCATATTCTTTATTACTTTTCTATTATTTGTGCTAATAAAGGTACCTCTTATGTTAGAGGTTCTAGAATTTTCTTCATAATTCTTCAAGCACCTAGACTGTAAGTAAACATGTGCTGTCAGTCCTATTTTCTGAAAGCAATGAGAATGTCATATCAAAAAACAATCTGGGATCTTGGTGTGTTATGCTGACAAGAGGCTACATCTCTTTGAGCAGGAGCTGGAATCACCATTACAACCAACAACAAAGGGTTCTTTGGGCATGGTGTAGAAAGACCTTCAGTTCTTGCAGCCACAGCTCCAACATGTTCATGGTACTAACTACCATCTTTGACATGAAGGACATTGCTGCAATGTCTCTACTCCCTTGGGGGCAGCTAGAGTCTCAAGGGGCTCTCTCACCTCAACCTTTGGTTCCTCATTACTGTCATGCTATTTTTAGCCCATCTTCCTTTATGCCTCTTTCTTACTGTGATCTTGGCCAGTAGATGGGAGCTATTAGTTCATTGAAGTTTTAGTCTTAGCTATGATTAGAAAGCATAGCTTCAAGCATGGATTAGATTTGTACCCGACATTGACAATTATAAAGCACTTGAATTATTATATTCTGTTTATCAAATATTCAAACCTCTGAAATAGGATAACTGACATCAGGTGTTTCATATGCAACATCATTTTTTAAGGATCAAAGCATGAAACAGAATCTGGGGTGACAACATATTACTTATTTGTCTAAATAAACATATTAAAATACATTAGCTTAAAGTAAAATCTTGTATCGATTTGTCATTTGTTTTATTATTAGGCAATTTACATGTGCTCTAAAATCATCTAATCAAAAAATGCCTTTTCCCAGACAGACTGGATTTCTATAGTTAGTACAGTTCTTCTGTGTGTGGTGGGTAGAGAAGCCAGGTTATCAGCACACCTTTGGCTTGCCTTACTTTCAGAAAAACAAAGACAAGGCAGTTCTGGAAGGTAATTGATATTCCTGCACAAGTTGGTGATGCTGTGCAAATAGGGAAGGCAATGATTCCGATCAGAGCAAGCTTTACAGACACTAGTGCCAGCAGGGGTTTGATCCTGTGTTTCCTTCTGTTTTGGCTTTGTTGTCATCTGAGAAGCTGGGAAATGAATCTCTGGGAGATGCACTAAGGGATTCAAAACCCCAGCAGAGAACTATGGAACAATGAACAATCACACAGAAAGTAAACATTAATCTTCTAGCAATACAAGGAGGGTATTGCAAAGTGGATTTACACATTTAGTGAATTACCAAGTCAATATGATTGTGTTACTATTGCTAACACAGTGCTTCAGGATCTGTTTTAAATAGTGAAGAAGTTGGGCTGACCCAGAGGTTAATTTAGGAAATATTTTTGTTTCTAGTTAAACTCTGTCTTACTTCAGTATCTCCCCCTAATACATATTGCAATTAATTTGGGGTGTGTGGGGGAGAGGAGTTAAACCTACTTCCAACAATCCTTCATTAAAATTTTAAGTACAGAAAATCTGTCCTTTACATAGTTCTACTTTTGAGCAAGTTTCTACATTGTATGTTAGAATGGCTGGAGAACAATTAGAAGTGAGTAAACTTGAAGATTCAGTGTCTTCATTTCACCAAGATGAAGCAAGCCTGCCAGACACTGCCCAGCCTTCTGACCAGCACCCCTCCTTTCTCCATAGCAGTGACACTTGCTCTCCAGGAGCATCTTTACTGTAAACATAAACTTAACCTTGCTGCTGGTCTCACTATGATGGTGGGCCCTGGGTAATCTCCTCTGCCCAAGTTCTTGCCTTGCTCACAATCCTTTTTACTCAACTCTTACCAAAAGGGGTGTCCTGTTACTTCTATATATAGAGGCACAAGGCCAACATATAGAAATGGTGAATACTACCTCCCCTGGTCACCCCTGGACTCCTGTTCACAAGTGTCCTTGTGCCCCACATGTCTTTCAGTCTAGGGAGTGAATCTGGTTCCAGGTCCTGACTTGCAAATAGCTTCTTTACTTACTGTCAGTCTAACCTGATCATGTAATTACAAACAAAGCAAGCACCACAGTCTGGATTTCTGCATAGTGCTTACTCCATTAAATTATACTCCATGGTGTTCTGAACAAAAATCCACACAGCATTTCATTCTTTGTGTGTCTGCCTGTTAGCTTTTTCATCTCTTCTTCTGTTTAACCAGATAATGCTACAAAATGAAACTTTACTTTCTGTCATAGAAGTGAATTGTGGTGCTTGGGTAGTAACTGATAGTCTGTTTGTCAGAGGAGGTACTTCATATAGGAATGACTATTTGATGAGATGGCTCTCAGTTTAAGAGGCAGTGTCTTGAGCCTTCTCATGATCTTAAAGTGGCCATTGCCATGTCTGGATTTACAGAGTTACAGAGTGTCTGCAGAGATATTAAGCAGGGAGTGGCTGAGGATATGAGAAATCTTGCTCAGTGAGGCTTCACTTTTATTAGGAAAGAAAGACTCTTTTTTCATCATATGTGTATGCACACATTTGTGTGTGTGTGGGGGGGGGTGGTCCACTTGTATGTTTGTGTGTTTGTGTGTGTGTGTGTGTGTGTGTGTGTACATGATGAGGCCAGATAACTCTGGTGTCATCCTCAGGAGCCCCATCTACTTCCTTTGAGATGAGGTCTGTCATTGGCCTGGAGCTCATCAATCAGGCTTGCCTGGCTGACCAGGGAGTCTCAGGGATGCTTTAGTTTCTGCTTCCTCAAATGAATGTCTAACTTCATAATTTAATGAACTTTTTACATTGGACCTCAGAATAGTTAGCATCTACTTACCAGTTCTCATGTTCCACCTGTTTCATTGGTTTTACTTGTTGTAACAAGTTCCTGAGATGAACTTCCAAACCAGGCACAGTTAGGGAGGAAGGGATATTTATTGAAGTTTACAGATCCAGGGGAAGTTCCATAATGGTGGAAGAAGCTGGCCTGATTTCACAGGACCAGGCACACAGAGAGAAGCCACAACCCCAAAGCTAAAAGCTAAAAGCCACACCACACAGCACACTTCCAGAACTCCAGGTGGGCATACTTTGCATATCTTTAGACTGGAGTTCAAACCCACCACCACACCTTAGGGCTGGACCCTAAGATCCACCCAGTGACACCACCTCTAACCAGGTGCCTGCAGATGCAAACTACAAACTAATAAAACACTGAATGTATTGGAGGCCATATATTCAAACTACCACACTTGTCTATGCATACACATAGTTGCTAAGCATTTCTCCATGGGTGGGATAAAGTCCAGCTTTCAGGTAGCAGCATCTGAGTGCCTCCATGCTTGGCCTGAGCTCCCTTGCCAGCAGCCACCTCCATCTCTACTTTCTGGTATGCACTGATAAGCCACTACTCTGTTGTTTTCTAAAAGTAGCATGCCACTCAAGCCCATGTTGTCTTGACTCTAAAGTTAGAGTTGCTCAATTGTCAAGGCCATCAAGATCTCTGCTGAGAAGCCTTCTTAAAGACCATCTCTATGGGCAGTACTGTAATGCATCATCATAATGGTTTCCTCACATGCTTATCTATTCTTACACCCAAGGATTTTGTGTCTGGTGGGACAGACAAATGGGGCCAAAGCCTGGTCTAAGACAAGTACATAGTAAGTATTCAATGAAGGAGATTGTGAGACACCTGAGGGACAAACTACTTATTATTTTATCTTTTCCCTAAAAGCAATCTGATATAGTCACTAACCCAAGATAGTTTGTTAGAATAAACTTTTAATTGGGTGATTGTGCAAAGAACCTTGTAACACTAGTATTCACATTGCTAGCCAATCAATCTGGTCATCATATAAGCTACTGACTGCCCTTGTGCAATGTCATGACCATACATGGCAGTCAGTCACAGAGCATATTTTATTTATTTATTTATTTGTTTGTTTGTTATGTATATAGTGTGTATACAGCCATGATGATACCATTATTAGCCTTCTGCCTGTCCTCCCCCCCATGGATAATGTGAGTCTTGCCTTATGGGGGTAACCATTAGTTATGTGGGAGAGGCAATGACTATGCATAATTTTGTGAGAATTTTCCTTTTCTCATTTCCCCTTTGGTAACAAGTCATATTGTATTTTTCCTTGTTCATCTATTCATACCTGATTAGCATCACCAAGTAGAAGAAGGTTTTCCTCTTCCTCAGTATAGCAGGAATATTTTGGTATCTAGAAACTAAAATAAACCCAAATGTTCTAGCACAAACATCATTTAATATTCACAGCAATGGCCTCTGGCAAGCAGATTTTGTGTGCAGTGCTATGAAGCTGGATTCACTGAGGAATGAAGAATTATATTTTTTCCCAAGGAAAGACTGAAGACTATTTGGTTCTCTTATAAATTTTTTTTAAAAAAGGACAATACTGATTCATATTGCTTAATACATACTAATAGACCTTAGAAAATTCATTGGCTTCTTTAGTCCCTTCTCATAAGTTGTAAGAATCCACAGAATATATACAGAAATTGTTAGGGAAAGAGACCAAAGGTAGAATAGTGGTGAGCTAACTTGCTTGCTTCATGAGCAGAAAAAGAATGTCTTCAGTATAAGAGGACCTCTAAGTAAAGGCACAGAAAGGGAAAAGTTGTCTCTGTAGTAACATCTTAATTGTAAATAAACATATAAGTTTCTGTCGGAGTTACCAATGATACTAGCACACAAACTTGGCATTGTATAATCTGGATCCTTTCAGATGGTAAAAGTGATGCAAAGAGGGACTGGGGTGATAACCCGGTTGGTAAAGCACTTGCTGGCAAGCACGAGGGTCTGAGAATCCCCAGAACCAATGTAAAATTCCCGGTGCAGTGGTGTGTGCCTGCCATGCCAGCATTGGGGAAGTGGAGATAGAATCCCTGCAGCTTGGTGACCAGTCAGTCTAGACAATCTTTGAGCTCTGGGTTCAATGAGAGAGACCCTATCTTAGAATTCAGGTGGAAGTGGGATGGAGGAGACACTGGATATCAACTTCTGGCCTCTACACACCCATACACACACACACACACACACACACACACACACACACACACACATGCAAATTCTAACACACTTGCACACACAAACACATATTCACACCACCATCCTTCCCCCCAAAAATTAAAACAGGAAAACAGAAAAATATCTTTTGCTTATTTCATTTACTTTGGAATACTTTAATAACAAACGAAAAACAGGTGAAGTTACACTTTGCTTATTCTTTCAATAAATACTAATTTAGTGGTTCCGAACCAGTCAGGTGTGGGAACAAAACCATCCATATATTGGTTATATGAATTTGGGGAAGATGCTTAGCCCTTATAAACTTCCTTTTCTATATCTATACAATAGGGCTCATATATTTTGCACTGTGAGGTGGGAATGCTCTGGAGTATGTACTTAATAAATGGTGGCTGTGATGGTGAATCTCATCACTTCTCTTGCTGCCTCCAGAACTGCTCACAAAGAGTATTCATTGCCTTGGAGTGGAGACCTGTAGACAGCTAATTATACTTCAAGATGAGGTAATTCTAGGGCAATTAAAAGGAAAAACACCAAGCATTATGAGATTAGGGATGATTAAATTTGGACTATAGAGAGATACCAGAAAAAGCTTCACGAGGAGAAGAATCTTTGCTGAGTCTTCAGAAAAGAGCAAAACCCTAACAACAGAAGAGGTGACTGGCTGTCATTATCTTCCACTTGTTCTCTTTAACCTGCTCACTCACAATGCTTGCTACTGTACTCCTCTCCCTTCATGCACATAGCATGCTCCCTGGAGAAGAATATGATACTATTGTGTGCAAGGGAAATGGTATATATGAGCACATTGTGTGTAGCTATTGGAAAGAATGTACAGGAAAGGCTGTGTGGCCCTGAAGCACTGTTGTCTGAGGTCTCTTTGTCATGGTCAAAGTTCTGTGGGATGTCAGTGAGAACCAGTCACTTTGGAGAAGAGTGTCACAGGCTAGACAAAAAGAAAACAGAGAGGTGCCCTTGGGGGCTGTAGTGCACTTCTCATGGCCTTGTTTATGGAATTCAGTCAATGATGCAGAAATTGTCCCTATGTAAATTGATGGCAGCCACCATGAGGAAATGGGGAGTTATTAGAAAACCCAAGCAACTGACCAAGAAATTGAGGGATCCTATAGTATACTAAAGAGACAAGTGCTTGACATGATCTTGGCTTGGGTCTCCGCTCTGCCCTTTGCCATTGATATTTCATAGATTCTTTAATGTGTCTGAGACTTATACCATCCACAAAGTGCAAATAATAAAATTGTTTTTTATGTTATTGCTATAAAAATTAAAGGAAATGCCCCCAGATATATAGCTTCAAGATGTGAATCCTAGGGGGTGTTAATTTCCTTTCCTTCTTGTTTTCTGTTTGTAAGTCCCTGCTAGCACAGTATTTTAGGATAGAACAGACTTGAGGGCTGAGGATATAGCTCAGTGATAGAGGTCTTGCCTAACATGTATGATCCACAGAACACACACCACGCATACACACACACACGCACATGAGAGGGGGTTGGAGAGTAGACATGCATTTTAGTGAGTGTCAACTATGATAAGAGGTATCTGGAGCATTAATTAAAGAGCCCAGATTTCCTGAGGATCAGCATGGTATGGCCTCTGGTAAGAAGGAAAGATAAAATGAAAGACATCCTTTAATGTAAAATTAAATCAATGGATTGCTTCTCTTAGTAACATTTTGAAATAGAACGTTTTACTCTATAAGAAAGAAATTTTAAGAATTTTTAGGTAGTTAGTGAAGATTTGGGGAAATTATGGGGACAAGATTGAGAAATGAAGGACATTTACTCAAGGTCACTGGACTCAACAATTAAAGCTCTACTTTACCTGAACATAAATAGCCCCATCACAGCAGAGTGTCAGTGGTAAATGTTATGCATTGACTTTCTCTGTCCTGGGCAACTGGGATGCATTCTTAGAGTTTGAAAAATGTCTTGCTAACCTCATGATCTATCAGTTTTCAATTCATCTTTACTTGCATTTGCAAAAGCAAAGTGAGAAGTAAAACTGAGTCCAAAAATCTGTGTATTACAAACACACACACACACACCATATATATATATATACACACACACACACACACACACACACACACACACACACACACATACATACATACATATATCCTAACATGGATTTTGATTTCAAAACTCCCCATCCAGGGGACCACCTTAATCCTGAAGCTTCTTTTCTCTGAATATGATGCTTGATCATAATGGGAAAAGCTGTTTCCTTAATGAAAAATAGCATGTGTGATTGAGCTAATTTTAATTTTGAATTTAAACATGATATTATGGGTTATTAAGGAGGAAGAATGTCTTGTTAAAACACACTGTGGGGCTGGAGAGATGGCTTAGCAGTTAAGGAGTTTGCCTGAGAAGCCTGAGGGCCCCTGGTTCAATTCTCCAGGTCCCACGTAAGCCAGATGCACAAGGGGGCACATGCATCTGGAGTTCGTTTGCAGTGGCTAGAAGCCTTGGTGCACCCATTCTCACTCTCACCCTTCCTCTGTCTCTTCCCCTCTCTCTGTCTTAAATAAATAAATAAGAATCAAATAATAAAAAAAAAAAGCAACCACACTGTGTTTTGACACATGTATTTGGGTTTTGTGTATGTGTATACATGCCTGTGTGTGCAGGTGCATTTGCATGTGTGCAATGTATGTGGAGGCCAGAGGACAACTTTGGGTGTCATTTGTCAGGCATCATCCATCTTTTTTGAGATGGTCTATTGGAATAGAACTCACCAAATGAACTAGACTAGTTGGATGACAAGCCCCAGAATTCCAGCTTTGGAGTTACAAATGTGGGTCACTATGTCTGGTCTTATGTATGTGAGCTTTTGGGAGTTGAACTCAGGTCCCCCTGCTTTCAAAGCAAGCATTTTTTACTCACCAGCTTTGTGTATCTGATAGTTCCATGTGGATAGTTCTGTCTGTGTTTATTCTTGTCAGTGCATATGTAATATACAAGCAAACATATCTAAGTATTTGGGAAAAGGTCACTGCAAAGGTCGGTGAGTGCAGGTCTTCAGTCTGCTGGTATGTGACAGAGCTACTTGGCTAGAGTTAGGAGGCTGACTGATTTGCACTTAAACCTGTATGATTTTCCATGTGAAAATAACCAAGTGTGCTTAGTTAACTTGGGTCTCAGGGCTGTCTGTGTCTCTCACTAAGGATGTTCTGAATGAGACACAAAGATACTGAGGGAGACTTGATGAGATTTTTAAATATAAATTGTAATAGTCACAGATTATTTCTCAAAGCATTTATACAACTCCATAGATTCAACAGAACTGTGGTCTTTAGCCTTAGCATTAAGGACATTTTATTCATGATTTAGTATCTTAAGTTGAAATTTTGATAAGTCTTAAAAGATGGAGACATTTTTGATATAGAAGTAGGGAGTTTTATTTTTCTTTTATGCATGTGTATATGTCTGTGTAGTATAGCATGTGTGTTTTTATGTTTATATGTATGTGTACGGGTGCACATGTGGTGTGTGTGTATGTGTGTGTGTGAACCTGAAGTGTCTATACAAGGTGTCTTCCTAAATGGTTCTTCACCCTTTTTTTTTTTTTTTTTTTTTTTTTTTTTTTGAGGTAGGGTCTCACTCTGGCCCAGGCTGATCTGGAATTAACTATGTAGTTTCAGGGTGGCCTTGAATTTATGGCGAGCCTTCTACCTCTGCCTCCCAAGAGCTGGGATTAAAGATGTGTTGCCACCACGCCCAGCTCACCTTACTTTTTGAGACAGAATCTCTCTCACTGGATCCTGAGCTCACCAATTCAGCTAGACAAGCTAGCTGGAGAGCTCCTGGGATACTCTGTCTTTGCTTTGCCTGGCCTGGGGTTACAGGCATGCATGTCCATGCCCTGCTTTTATGTCGTTACTGGGCATCTGAACTCAGGTCCTCATGCTTCCTGGTGACACACTGAGAAATCTCTCTGGCTCCTGATGTGGTGACTTTGAAGTCCATGGTTACATGGTGGTCATTGCCATTGCATGCAATCCACAGTGGCAGCATGTTCTCTTGATTTCATGCAAGCTCATTGTGCGGTGCTGGGCTGAGCAGCTCTGATGCTCTCTTCTGCGTCCACTGTTCTTTCTGCATTTTTTCTATTATGACACTTGCACATGTTGAAAGCACTTCTCACTGTTGCTTATACTGTTTCAGTAAGCCTACTGGAAATTTCAAAATAATTAACAACTTGACCCAAAAAGCAATAAAAAGAAACTGTTTCACATCTTGATAGTTGCTTCAATCTCTAATGCAAGAGAAAGATACTGGTTGAATGTCAGCCCTCATGAATGGGTAACAAATATCTGAAAATAAACTATACATGTCTTAACAACCACCATATAATACAAAATAATGCTGGAAAGAGAAATAAATGATATGCTGTGGTCAGTGCTAGGAATGAAACTTTTCCTGTTTCTTCTGACTGCATTGATTGAACTCTTAAGAAATCTCTGCCTGTAAGAAATCTTCAGAGCACAGAGGAAATTATAATGGAAACATCCCTTGCAGGGACCCCACTAGAGGGAGAGTCAGTATCTCAAGATGCCTCACTCATGTCATCGGTTGTTGCTTGTTAGCTAACAAACAAGATAGAGCTCTTGATGCATCTTGAAAGTCGCTAGAAGGCTATTTAGGGTGGATGCAAGGATGATGACAAGTCCAGAGTGCACTCCAGGAGGGTGGAAGAAGAGGAAGAAGGGAATGAATGAGTGAGCTGGGCTAAGTGCTCTTTGTAGTCATGAAAGAAAACAAGTATGACAGTTGATATCATGCTAGCTACTATGTCCAGAACATTTAATTAATTAATTAATTAATTGATTAATTCATATAGTCTTCACTACAACCTGGAAACTGAGATCAAATGATTTGCCAAAGTTATACATTTGATAAGAAGTTGAATAGACAATCTGTTGATTCTACCACTTAGATCAAACTGTTTTGATGGGAGCATTTAATTGATTTTATGCAGTACCTAACAGTGACCACAATAGTCAAATAAATGTTTAGGTAATATTCTCTGACAATAACCAAAGTCAATGAGATTTTCTATTATTATCTGCTAAAAGATTAGCATTACACATTAGAGTTTACCTATCAAAGATATTGCTTAATGCTTAGTAGGAAAGCACTACCACATAATAAGGCTACAAATGAAATTGTAAAATTGGTGTACCATAATTTATTTCAGATATATTTTCATCAAAATCAAAAGATTTAGGTTGTAGCTGAGCATGGTGACACATGGCTATAATCCCAGCACATAGGAGGCTGAAGCAGGAGGTAACACATGACTATAATCCCAGTATATAGGAGGATGAGGCAGAAGGATCACAAGTTCAAGGGCAGCCTAGGATACATAGCATTGAAACTCAGTCTAAGGTACACAGTAAGGCTCCAAAAAGTCAACTGGGGCCTTTTCCGCCCCCTCCCCCGCTCCGAGCACCGGTCAGCTGCCCGCCATTACTCCAAGCTCCTAGGCTAGCCACTAGCCACTGCCAAACGGACTCCAGACATATGCGCCACCTTGTACATCTGGCTTATGTGGGATCTGGTGAATCGAACCAAGGTCCTTTGGCTTTTCAGGCAGGTACCTTAACCACTAAGCCACCTCTCCATCCCTTGACCTTTTATTTTGGTTGACTTATTTGGAATGGAGACATTTTTTTAAAGAAAACAGAAATGTATCATGTAGGCAGTCTAAAAATAAAAGTGCATTTAAACTCAAAAGGAAAAGAAAAACCCAATTGTGAGGAATGTAGTCTGATGGCAGAGCACTTACTTAGCATGCATAAGGCCCTGAGTTGTAGCCACAGAACTGGGTGGTGCTGGGAGAGCCATCAGGTTGAATGATAGAATCATTTAAATAAAAACACGATAGTGTTTCAACTTCTATTTCTCTTCAAGTAGTTCAGCCTGTAGCAGCTAAAGCACCCATATAAGGTCCAGTTTTTTTTTTTTTTTTTTTTTACTATTATATTATGTCTGGAATGCAGGAGACCCTTTAGGCAGCTCTTAGTGTTACCATGCCCTGTTATTAAAGTCAATGGACAACTGCAATAACCCAATGGAGGTAGTGGATTAATGGCCCAGGTCCTTCAGGAATGAAGGAATGAGTCACCCCTTCAGGTAAAGAACCAAGACCTGCTGAGGTGCTTGCTGAAGGTGGAGAAAATACAAAATGGGTAGTAAAGGAAGGTAGTTACAAATACCAGCTAAGGCCATGGGACCAGTTACAAAAATGATAACTGTAATTGCCATGAGTGTTTCTGAGAAGGAGTGTTTGTACATATCTACACCAATATTAAGATTATATCTCTAGCTAACTGTTGTTGGGTTTATATTTGATCTGTTATATTAGAGACTAAGCATTCCTCAAGGAACCTTTCTTTGTGTTGGGGGGAAGATTGTGCATTTCCAGTTGTACATGGGATAGTTACAGTATGTTAGGAAGGAGTTATGACCTTGTTACTGTTTTAATTTGGAAATTAGGAATGATTTAAGGTGATATGACACAGGAAAAACTAAAACCTTTGGGTGAAACTGCTGCCCGGTCAGCTGCAATTGACAGATTACAACCATTAATATTGGGCCAGCTGACCTGCATTGGAAAGACAGGAAGAATGCAGAGACTTTTGAAGGGGGTTGTATGCTCAAGGAGTGTCCTATTCTTCAAAGTCTGCTTTATTCCCCCTGGATTAACAAATTGGTATACCACCTGGTATTATGGAGTATAAGAAATGCAGGAAAGAGAGGGTCATTGAATTTACAACACCGTCTTGTGTTTTGGAAATGGCATGGGCAGTGTGAAGCAGGTTTGCTGGATTGTCTGCATGGAGACCCAATGGAGCTGTGAGGATGGACTGTGGGTTGCAGAGGAGATGCAGGACTATAAGACGGCTGCTAAGGAGAGCTTCTGGCCCCACATGAAGTTTTCCAGGACTGTGAGTAGCCTAGCTGGAGGGATGGAATTAGAACTCCAGAGACTTGGTTAGAATTATTGGACTTGGAGATTTGTCACTGACTCCTGTTGTTGGACTTGGAGCTAAGAGTTTGATGTTTGCCCTGTGTAAATCTTGTATTGGTTGAATATTTTTTTACTATGTTTAATGCCATCTTTTGCAGTGTGAGTGTTTATTCTGTGCCATTATGTGTTTTTTTGAGGATTTTTTTCATATTATATCTCAGTTAAAAGACCTTGGACTATGAGGATGTTTGAACATCATTGGGATTAATAAAAACTATGGGGACTTTTGTAGTTGGGCTAAATGCATTGTATTTTATATCATGTATGGTTATCAGTTTATGGGGGCCAGTGGCAGGATGTGGTGGTTTGATTCAGTTGTCCCCCATAAACTTAGGTGTTCTGAATGCTAGGTCCCCAGCTGATGACGGCAATTTGGAAATTAAAGCCTCATGGAGGCGGTGTATTGTTGGGGGCAGGCTAATAGGTGTTGTAAGTGGCTTCCTCTTGTGAGTGTTTGGCACATTCTCCTGTTACTGTTGTCCACCTGATGTGAGTGAGAAGGTGATGTCCACCCTCTGCTCATGCCATTTTTTTTCCCTGGCCATCATATAACTTCCCCTCAAGTCAGTAAGCCAAGATAAACCTGTTTTCCCCACCAGCTGCTCTTGGCCAGGTGTTTTCTGCCAGCAATGCAAACCTGACTGCAACAATGTCAAATATTTCCTAATTTGGGACACTAATAGACAGGTTTTATATAGCTTTACAGTATTTAATAGGAGTACTGTCTTTTTAGCCAGACTCTCTTCTATGTCTACTAAGTAAAATAAACAAAATCAAAAGAGGAGAAATTTGTCTGGCTGTGTGATTCTTTTTATTAGCTGGAGCCTGTCTCCTTCTGTGTGACTGAGATGCAGTCCATTCCCCCACCTCTTATTTACTCCCAGTAAACAGTCTCAGTTGTCTAAAAAGTCAACACCTCCTGACAGGTACCATCTGGTCAACCACTCATTAGCTCCCACCACGATGACTTCAATTTGCCTCGCTACCCACAGACAGCGAAACTGTAGAAAGCAAGCTTGACTTCCTGGATGGATTCGCCCAGGCATCACCAAGCATGAATCCATAGGCATAATATCCCACTGGGTTATGGGCTTCTCATGGAGTTAGATTTGATCCAGTTTTGGAAATTTGGAGTTAAGAGTTGTAAACACTAAAAGAGTAAATAAATGCTAAATTTCATAGGTATGTTGTTTGGGCTGAGGGTGGAAAATAATTTAGTAAACTATTTGATGGGGATAACTTTTTTTTAAAGGGTCACTGATGATAGGGAGCAATGCGTTATAGTCATTTATTGTGCTATTTCTAACAATCGCTTCTTCCCTCTATCCTCCCTTCCTTTCCTCTTTTCCTTCTTCCCTCTCCTCCCCCTCCTTTTCCTCCTCTCCACTCTCCTCGTTCTCCCTTTTGTCTGAGATATTTTTCAGACTATAGTCTAGGAGAATATCTAGAATACACTATGTAGCCCAGGCTGCTTCAAATTCAGAGCAATCCCCCTGCTTCCACCTCTCAAGATCTGAGATTACAGGCATGAGTGAGTCACCACATTTGATCTTCAGCCTTTTTTCTACATGATTTACTTTCATTTTGCAGTCATTTTCTTTTTCTTTTCATTCTATACTGCAAGGTTGCATGGTACATTAGAAAGGCAGGCAGTGCAGGGAATTGAGTAAAACCTTGTGATGTTTCTCCCTAAGTCACCCTGGAGTATAACTTCTGAGTGGGCTTAGCTTCGGTTTTGTCATTTGACAATGCAGTTGTCTCTCAGACCTGCTCTACCACTCTGACATACTTTATAAAAGCACAGCCTATGATTAGCAAATAAGATAATACATGTGCAAAACCTATAAGCTATATAACCTATATAAACTATAGATACTATAGTTATTTGAATGCCAAAATGCACCTATAGCCTTATGTGTTTGCTGTGATTAAGCCTCATACTTAATCTCCAGTTGGCAGAACCTTTGGGAGGTGGAATCCTGCTTGAAGAGTGTGTCATGAGCAGTGGGTCTGGAAGTCTTTTAGTCCAGCCCCACTCAGTCATTCATATGTTATTCTCTCTCCTTCTCCCTTGTGCTATAGATATGTAATTTTGAGCTATCAGTTCCTGCCATAATGAAACTTTTCCTGCTATGATGAAACTTCCCTTTAAAACTATAAATCCTTTTCTTTCATAAGCTGTTCTGGTCAGGTGTTTTGTCCCAGCAATGCGAAGGCAACTGCTACATGCAGTGTTCCAGAAAGCTTCTTTTTGGCTTTAAAAAAAAAAAAAAAGTTTTTATTTTTATTTATTCACTTATTAGAGACAGAGAAAGTGGGGAAAGGGAGGGATAATGGGCATGCCAGGGACTCCAGCCACTACAAATGAACTCCAGATGCATGCACCACCATGTGCATCTGGCTTATGTGGGTCCTGGGGAATCGAGCCTCAAACTTGGGTCCTGAGGCTTCACAGGCAAACACTTAACTGCTAAGCCATCTTTCCAGCCCCAAGAAAGTTTCTTCTTCTTCCTCCTCCTCTTTCTTCTTTCTCTTTCTCCCTCTTCCTTCTTCTTGTTCTCTACCTCCTCCTCTTTTCCTTCTCTACTTCTTCTTCTCCTTGCCACCATCACAATGATTATTCTTCACAACTCTCCACACTATATTTTATTTTCAGACACAGCACAAAAGTGTGACTTAATGAGCAGTTTTGTTCCTGGGTGAAACCATTGGACTGGACTCTGGGAAATGGGAAAGTGATATATAATTTTAAAGAGAAGGTGATTTAGAAAATGTGTCTTCCAAGAAAGGGTGGAAGAGTGATGACAGGAGTCTGAGACTAGGTGAAGCAAAACTCAGTAAGGAATCATTGGGAATTACTGGCTGGGGGTGAGGAACCAGAAGAGCTAAAGGGAAGCTGGAGAGGAGATAAGGCATCAGAGAAATTGAGTATAGAATAGGAAAGTTTGTGGTCAGCACAATAAAACAACCCAGAAAAGTAAGTGGCAATAAATATTCTGTCCTCTCGCAGGTTCTCATCTTCTAGGTTCATTTCTTCTTCCTTTTAGTTTTCTTGATTTAATGGGCACATCAATGATGGGAATTCTGACAATGGAGGAATTTGAGTCCATGTTCTTTTCCTTTATTTTGATTGTTTTTCACTGCTGGATGGCTTTGCATTATTTCTTAGCACATTTTACAGGCTTAGAGGCATTGTGCTTCCCCTCTCTCCTCTTTTCTACAACCCTAAGAAATAGCATATAGCCATGGTGTTTATCTGAGTCAGCTTTTAATCACTGTGACAAACAATGAAGGATCAGCTTATAAGAAAGAAAGGTTCATTTTTGGCTCATGGTTTCAAAGGTTTCATGTTACGGTTGATTAGCTACATTGCTTTTGAGTCTATGGTGAGGTAGAACATCATGGTGGGCGCATGTGAAAAAATAAATTGCTTACCTTATAGAGGCCAGAATTGGGGAAGGGGAGGCCTAAATATCCCCATCAAGATCACTGCTCCCAACGTCCCAACTTCTTCCAATTATGCTGTATTTCATAAAGGTTCCACTAGATCTCACTAGCACCAAAATCCAGGAAACAAGACTTCAGCATATAAGCTTAAGGGGCACTTAAGCATATGGGATAAGTGGTAAGACATATGGTTCATCATCCCAGCAAAGTGATCATCAATACAAACCTTCCCACTCAACCCTTTCTCTTGAGTGGATTCTGAGTCTTCATATCCATCACCCAATCTACTTCTTTCCCTCCCCACCTTTAGTGCCCTATAGGTTGGTAACTAAAGGTGAGCATGTGAGTAAAATTTATGCATACAATCATTTAGTGGTATGTACTAGCCATAACAACAGAATAAAGGATGATCAGTAGCTCATTGGTGATAAGGACTGGGTATTTATCTCTGTCCTTTCCTGGGTCATCTAGTCCACAGCCTGGCACCTAGTTACCTGGAGACACTAGGTGTACACTTCCTGGTCCGATTATACATGTATACTGTATGCATGTGGGCCACTGGGCAAGAAACTCATTGTTTTCTAATTTCTGTACAGTAGGCTGAACTCTATCTTTTAAAAAAATATATGCTTAAGATAATATTAATCAATGTGGCAAGCACAGATCTATGAGCATTTTCCCCCTTTTCTTTTGCAGTTTATCTCCGTAAGATTTACTCATTATAAATAGGGCTCTATTGTGTAACAACAAAATCAAGCAAATGAAACTCCCCCACCTCCACTCAAACCAATTACCTATAGCTGTGTAGACATGAATGTTGTTTAGCTTTTTGGACTCAGATAAATAATTGTGTATATCATATAGCTTCTGTTGTCAGCTATCTTTTAAATAGTTTTTTTTTTTTTCATTTTTACAATTTTTTTTTAGAGAAAATGAGAGAGAGAGAGACTGAGAGAGATTTGGAATGCCAGGGCCTCAGCCACTGCAATCAAACTCCAGACACTTGTGCCACATAGTGCACATGTGTGACTTTGTGTTGCCTCACCTTTGTGTGTTCTGGCTTATGTGGGATCTAGAGTAGAACATGGGTCCTTCGGTTTCGCAGGCAAGCATTTCAACCACTAAGCCATCTCTCCAGCCCTTTCATAGGTTTTTAAATAATAATTTTCTTTATTATTAAAATCTAACATCAGGGTGGGAGAGGTGACTTAGCAGTTAAGGCACTTGCCTGCAAAGCCTAAAAGCCAGGGTTCAATTCCCCAATACTTATGTAAAGCCAGATGCACAAGATGGCACATGCATCTGGAGTTTGTTTGCAGTGGCTATTGGCCCTGGCACACCATTCTCTATGCCCCCTACCACTTTCTCAAAAAAATTAATTAATTAATTAATAAGACAATAATAAAAAAGTTAAAAAAGCTAACATCACACTATGCAGTAATTTGATTACAGATTTCATTAAATGTGTTCTATTTTTTAAACAAATCTTGTGGCTAGCCTTAATAAAAGACACACGTTGTGCTGTGTTTTGCTCTCTGAACTCAGCCATAACTTGTGGTTGTGGTATCAGTTCTCCTTGTGCCTCAGACTTTGTCTTTTTCCATTTCACCTCCAAAATTGCATTGAAACATCTGCTGAGGACTTTTTAAACAGCTAGTTAATGCCTTATAAAGCTCAGAAGTGTGCCCATCTGTTCCAAGAGCACTGTCTTTTCTCAAGAGCTATGTCATATTTTCTACCTGTCTGACAGCTGGTTTTGCCTCAAAACTCCTGATTTCCCTTCATGTTTATCAGTAAAACAGTGCCTCCCTTGAAAGCCAGCAGCTGACTTTTCCTCATGTTGCTGTGCTCTGAACAAATCTAAGAACAAATTGTCTCCTTCCTTTTTTCTAGTGTTCTCTAAACTTGCAGATTTTATTTTACTTTTTACAACCCATGCTCCTTATTTTGTTGTTTATTTTCTTTTAATCTTCATAACTAAAGAGAAGTCAAGGTGTTGTTCAGATGTCAATTTAATCTCCTGAATATTGTTTCCACACTCCAAGCTGTTGTACAGGATTCAATGCCACCCAAATTAACTCATTGATAAATAATTTCCATAGTGCTTAATGGGCTTCAGCTTTTAGAGTGACAAATCAGGAACAACTCCTGTGCATCTCTAGGCTAAGGGCAATTCATTTCTGACCTTAAAATTGTCCTGTCTTGGCTTGAGCTTAGCCTTTCTTGAGGATACCCTTTCTTCCCTCCCTCTCTTTTCTGGGTAGACAGACTTCAAGACACAGTTTTTAGTTCATTTGCAGGTGGTACAACCAAATATTGAAGACTGGGTAACTTATGAAGAATAGAAGTGGGTTTGGCTCTTGGTTCCAGAGGCTAGGAAGACCAAGAACCTGTCTCTGGCCTCTGTCCTGGGCTTCCTGCTACATTATAAAATGGGGGAGGGCAGCACATAATAATGAGACAGATCTTCACATTTGTCCAGGTCTCTCTTCCTTTTCTTATCAAGCCATTAATGCTATCATGGGACCCACCCCCATTTAACCCCAATTACTTCCAAAAGGCTCCACCACCAGATACCATCACCATATGCATGATGTTTAATGTGGGTATCAGTTTTCCAATATAGGAACGTAGGGCAGACGTAATCAAGCCATAGCAGAGTGGCATGTTTGTTACATTTCTTGCTATTTTGACAAATTACCTGACAAGAGAAGAAAGGACTATTTCAGCTTATATTTCAAGGGTGGGGGGATACTTTGTGTCCTAGTGAGGAAGGTATGGTGGGAAAGCATGAAACAGCTGGTCACATTGCATGTGCAGTCAGGAAACAGAGAGAGGTAAATGCTGGTGCTCAGCTCACTCTCTCCTTTTTCTGCAGTCCAGGACTCCCAGCCCACGGAATGCACACCTTTAGGGTTGGTCTTCCATGTCAATTAACCTCATCTCAAAACTCCTGCACAGACATCCCAAGAGGTTTGTTTCCATGGAGTTTATAAATTCCATCAGGTTGACAATCAAGATTAACCACCTTCTATCCAGAGCATGTTCACTATTTCTCTTTCTCTCCCCTCTGCCCAATTGTTAAAATAATTAACAGGCTCACGAGTTCTGGAATAACTTCTCAAAATGTTTCCCTCATAAACTCTACATGTGGGGATCTGCTTCATTTGCTTTAGGCTATCTGTTAGCTAATATATTGGCACCTTGGTTGAAAGAGGCACAATGAGTCCTGATTTAACACTCTGTTACAAGTCCCACCTTGTTCAATTTTGCTTTAGTGACAGCAATTTAGTTGTAGTAATTTGTGTTCTGCCCTGACTATAGGAAATCAGATGACATCTTGAAGCTGCTTACACTTTACATACCTGAAGATTAATTCACCCTAGGGGCTACTTTCCTTTTCTGATGCAGGAATTGTAATTCCCTGAACTTTCCCTATAGGTGTCACTTTCTGTTCTTCTGATCTTCTGGAGGCAGCCACACCCTTGTTGTATTTTTTCGCTGCCTCATAACATATAAGGACACTGGGAAGGGTGGTAGATCAGACATTTCACACTCATTTAATCTTTAGACAAGCTTATTTTAGGCTGAAATTGGGGATTTTATAAAAGGCTTATTGGACTCAGGTCTGCCTGAGAAAACACCATTCTGTCCCTTAGAGTCTAATTCTTTCTCAAAATAGAGCTTCTGTCCCAGAAACCAGCAATAATTTTCCATTTGGTAGCTAACCAAAGAAAATACTGTCAGTCCAAGTGGCTCAAATACAAAAAGAAGAAGGAGGAGGAGAAGGAGAAGAGGAGGAGGAAGAAGAAGAATCTACCTACCATTTTTCATTTTCCAAGGGCAGATCCAAATAGGTAATTGCGTGTGTATGTGCATGCATGCATGCGCGTGTGTGTGTACATGTATGCATGTTTGTGTTCACATAGACATTCATAGAGGCCAGAGGACAGCCTTGAGTGTCATTCTGCAGGAATGTCATCCACCCATTTTCAATGGCCTGGAGATCACCAAGTAGGCCAGGAAGATCTAGGGATCTTGCCGTCTTTCCCTTCCCTGCTATGGTATTACATGTGTGACATTATGTTCAGCATGACACCATGCCCAAGATTTTATGTATGTATAATTTTTATTTATGTATTTGAGAGAGAGTGTGAAATAGATAGGGAGAGAGAGAGAAAAAATAGGCATGCCAGGGCCTCCAGCGACTACAAATGAACTCCAGATGCATGTATCCCCTTGTGCATCTAGCTTACATGGGTCCTGGGGAATCAAACCAGGGTCCTTTGGCTTTGCAGGCAAGTACCTTAACCATTAAGCCATTTTCCAGCCTCCCAGAATTTTTTGTGTAGGTTTCTGGCACTTGAATTTAGTTCCTCACACTTGCAAAGCAAACACTTTACCATCTGAACTCTCTCCCCAGAAATTCAGTCAGTTACTGTTTATTGATATAGGCATGGTTATTTTTGTTTATCATGAAGTAATAAAGGGCCCTCCTTCTTCTGCTCCACATATATACAAGATGGGAGCCACGTTTCTTTGTCAGTCCAGTGTACCAAGAAAGCTAGTCAAAAAGCAAGATCTGGGAATAGAACTGGAAGGTTATTCTGACACACGTACACTGGGGAGAGTTGTGTTGGGTGGGCTAGGGATTCTGCAGGTGTTTCTGATGATGCTTGAAACTTGAGGCAGGGGTTTCCTTGAGGACCACTTCTTTCATTAGAGTGGTAACAACAGTATTGCTGGAAACTTTGTTGGGCACATGTCTTTTGCAGATACCTTCAAGGGAACTTAAATGCTAAAAGGGATGCAAGGCTTCCTCTTTCAAGAAGCCCAGGGATGGCTGTCTCTGGGGAGTAGAATGAAGAAGGGGGCCACATGTCATCTGAGGCAAAAGCATCTGGAAGGAGTTTCTCTCCCTTTCACAACTTCCTTTGAAGAAGCTCTGACAATTTCAAGGGCATTTGCTTTCCTGTTGAGCAGATGGAGATAGACAAAAGCACAATGAACTCTCATCTTTTCCAGTGAGTCCAGCAATTCCCTCCCACTTCTTGCACTTGAACTCATCATTTCTCATAGCAGATTTTTTTATAGTACCAAATGCAAGATACAAAGCAAATCTTCCTTCTGTGTCAAGACTATGTAGCACAAGATTATTCCTAACTGGGAAGCATTAGAGCTTCTATGAAATAATGTGGGAAGTGTCCTGGTAAGAACAAGATAATATATACAAATACAAGCTATGGAAAATAAATTGTGTAATTTTAGTGACTTTGTTTAAAACCTAAATGTCCTTCTCCTTGAATTTAAGACTGGCATAGTAGAATATGAACACAAGAAGGAAACTTTATGTTAATAGTCAACATTGAAATTTATTTTAAATTTACATACAAAGGCTTTGCTTTCTGATCTTCTTGAGACAAGATCTTGGTATGTATCCTGTGGTAGTTTGAATGTGTGTCTCCCATAGACTCAGGTGTTTTATTAAACATTGCAACTTGGGTCTTCAGCTGCCTACCTGGAGGAGGTGTCACTGGGGTGGATCCTGTGGTCCAGTCCTAAGGTATTTGGGGGAAGATCTGGTTTCTAGCCCAGAGGTGTGCAGAGCACTCTGAGCTCTGCCTGGGCCCTGCTTGCTGCTAGTTTGTTTTTGTTGCTGTTGGTGTCTGCTGGCTGGTGATGATTTTTTCTCTGCTTGGATGTATAGAAGCAGATTTTTCTGCCATAGATTTGTAAACTTGAAGGATTTGTAAACTTGAAATTTGTCCTTTTTTCCCCCAAACTGTGCCTTGTTTGGATGTTCATCCCAGCAACGTGTAGCTGACTGCAACATATCCTAGGAGGGCCGTGAATTCATTCATCTATCTGCCCCTGTTTCTTGAGTGCTAGAATTATAGACATAAGCCACCATGCTTGCCTTTACTTAGAACAACTTTAAATAGAAAAATTTAAAAAAATCTTTAAGTCAGAAAATGACTGAGAAAGAAAAATATGTTAGTGATATGTCAATGGTAATTTCTCTGCTTTTGGAATAAGGGGTCCAAATTATTGGTTTATTCTGGGCCCTGATACTTACCTCACTTCTCTGACCCAAGAAGACCAAGAAGCCAGGTGGTGTGTGTCCAGTGAAGGAGATGGATGCATTCTATTCTATTCTGGAGGCATTGAACAACACTAGAATGAAACTTGCATGGACATGGCTATTGACTAATCAACAGAAAGCTTTCCTCCCATGCACTCTATGTAGACACTCATGATGGTTTCCCTGGATTTCCTCCACTCACTCTATGGAAAAGCTCACCATAGCTATCCTGGGTTTCCACTGGTTCCAGACTTTAACTTTGTAAACACATAGCCCAGGACCTTGAATTTCTTCCAAGTGAAAAAGTCACTAGATAAACATGAATTCCCTAAGGAAAAGAGAGATGTGAGCAAGTTATTTGACATGATACAGCATTTGGAAAAAACAACTGAAATTATTGCACAATCAAGTATTTGGAAAAATACCAATAATTAGTATATAGATATGACCAGGAAAAATCACAACATGAAAACTAATAGAGCAAGAGAAAGAAGATTATTGGAATTTGCTATTACATGGCATTTGTAGAGCCCTGATGATGTGAACACTGCATATTTATTTTTCAGCACTAGAGAGCAAACCTAAGGCCTCATGCACTCTACCATAATTAATTTTAAAAAAATTGTTCTATAACTGTATTTGGAAGATATGGTGAGGGCAAGTAGAGATGGGTTGAGGAGCTAATTCTTCATTTATCATAAAAAGAAGTCTCCCCAGGCATGATGGCACACGCCTTAAATCCCAGCACTCAGGAGGCAGAGGTAGGAGGATCGCTTTGAGTTTGAGGCCACCCTGAGAATACATAGTGAATTCCAGGTCAGCCTGGGCTACAGAGAGACCCTACCTCAAAAAACCAAAAAAAAAAAAAAAAAAAAAGTCTCAATAGATTTTAAAAAATTTTTTTTATTATTTTTTTGAGTTTTGGAGAGAGACACAGAGAGAGACAGACAGAGAGGGAGAGGGAGACAGATAGAGATGGGCGCGCCAGCAGTATCTCAGCTACTGTGAATGAAATCCAGGTGTGTGCACCCCCTTGTGGGCAAGTGTGGCATAGCGCCCTTGCATCACTGCATCTGGCTAAACATGAGACCTGGAGATTGGAACCAGCGTTCTTAGGCTTAAGAGACAGGTGCCTTAACAGCTAAGCCATCTCTCCAGCCCTAGATTTTTTTTTTTTTTTACACTGATAAAGGTTATTCTAAGCTTATGGCTGAGAAACATACAGTTAAATTTCAAAAGAAATAGAGAACAAATTTTGAATTATTACCAAGTTAGGTATTGTGGTCTACACTGTCCTCATGTATAATACCAGCACTCAAGAGGCCAAGACAGGAAGGGTGCTATGAGTTTGAGCCTGGCCCTGACTACACTGTGGTGCACGCGCACACACACACACACACACACACACACACACACACACACACACACACTTTCTCTCTCTCTTTCTCTCTCTTTCAATAAAAGAAAGAAATTGATTATATCCAGGGTTGTGTGTTGAGTAGAGAAGCTGATAGAGTGAAAAGAGGAAAAGAATTCCTCTTCAAATTTCTTCTACTTCAATTTTATTTTTAACTTGATAAATCTTCATAGTAAAAGAAATAAAAATACCAGATAGTTCTCTCAGGGAATCTCCTAGAATTCTGGTGAAACATACTTGTAGTTAGAAAGGAACAACATCCTGGTGTTATCCCAGACAGATGGTGAAGCATCATCTAGTGCTGTCTTACCTCAGGGTGGTCAGTGAATATCACTAAGACAGCTCCCTTTCTCTACCATTCCTATGTATTTCCATCATGGCCACCAGTTCCAACATCGTGGGTGGGGGCATCTGATTTGAAGTTAGATCATGCATTCACGAAGCACTGGCAGTTTCATGGAGTTCACTGGAAGATGGATTTTAGGCTTCTGTACAGGGTGAATTTCTCTGGTTCATGTAAAAATACATTTATCAGATTACCTTGGTGTGAAGAGAATTTTGATGTTGGGCTGCAGAGCATAGATATTTTCCTCTCTGTCAGATATTTCTTAAAGGGAATTTTCAGCTTTTGAGAACACCAGTGTGCGTGTGTGTGTTTGTGTGTGTGTGTGTGTGTGTGTATGAGAGAGAGAGGGAGATAGAGAGAGAGAAGACATCTGTCTGTTTCTCATCTATCATTCAAGTATCCATCATCTATTTGTTGGTCTGTCTACCTATGTATCTATATATAAAAATTTCTCCATCTATCTGCCACATTTTAATGAATCTATTCATAACAAAATCAAAGACTGTGATTAGTAAACAGTGATATGACACATGATAGCCAGATACTCTGGAAAAATGTATGTGTGTCCATTAGAGTGATTAGATACATACCCTAGCAAAATAAAGAACTTTCTACCAAAAAAATGAAAAAAAAAAAAAAACAAACAAACAAAAACTTACAAAGTGAAAGAAGTAAATGGGGCTGGGTTGTTGCTCAGCTATAGAACATTTTCCTGACTTTCGAGGTGTGCTGGGCTCAGTCCCTAGTACTATAGCTATGGGAGCAAGGACCAGAGGACAGAAAGTGAAAGGAAGGAGACCACATAAAGGAGAAAAAGAGTAATCTTCCCAAGGGTAGGAAAATACCTTTTCTGGTTTCCTTTCCATTAACACTGAATGATTCCAGGACTAGCCATAACCATGTGACATGAACTTGCCTGTAATTTCTGGAAGGAATGCTTGTGATGGTCACTACAGAGACCCTCAAGTTGATAAGAGAATCCTGCACTGGGGTACATACATACTGTTAAAAGAAAAATCCACAGACCCAATTACATTTAGTAGAATTTACTTGAACAATACCAAACAAAATAAAAACAATTCGTGAGTTTAGGTATCTCCTAGAACCGGAGCAGGTTCTGAGAATGCCAACCAACAATGTGGTCAGCTGAACACAAGAGAAGCACAGAAGACAAAGGAACTGGCCACAGGTCAGACAGTCAGTTGGTTACAGCTTACCTAGTGGATTGTTAATAGTCACTTACTTAGCTATAAGGCTTCCTACCACCAACCAAAGCCGTGTCATCATGACTTAACTTTATTGATTTGGTCTCTTGAACCCAGCTCAGGTACCCAGTACTGAGCCATGGTCTTAAACAAATTCTATTTTATTCAGGATGTGAGAAAGTCAACTCAAGATATGTCATTTTTTAACCAGTACACAGGTGGGATTTTGGTGACACAGGCTGTGTTGGTCAGCTTTCCGTCATTATAACAAATATCTGAGAGAACCAACTTATGAAGAGAAGAGGTTCACTGTAGCTCACAGTCTGCTTCAATCCATAATTGGTTTAATTTGGCCTACTTATGGAAAGGCAGGATATCATACTGGAGCCATGTGGTAGAGCAAAGCTGCCCACCCCCACAATGAGGAAGCAAAAGATAGAAGGGAAGAGATTGGGGCTCTACAGTCTCCTTTTGAAAGCATGCCCTAAACACAGCAGGCCCTACCTACTAAAAGCTCCACCAGCTCTCAATGAGTGTGATTCTGGAGACACTGACCTTTGAATACATAGGTCTTTGGGGGACATTGAAGATCCAAACTAGTCTACAGCCATGCCACCCTGAATGTGCCTGATCTCATCTGAAGGTTCAAACTATAGCCCAGGAAAATTCCAACCTCTATGTCTTGTTTTGGTTTGGCTTATCAAACATGATTTCCTTTGATCCTAGTGACTTGGGGCTTTCATTAAGAAACTAAGAGGATTGGTGACTATCTGTCATATAGTTAATGTATTTCCCCAGTTTTTGGCATTGTGAGGAAAAAATATTTTGGATGGGAAGAAAAGGACACACCAGCAAGGTCTGTGAAAATTACTGAAGGAATGTGCTGCAGGAGACTGGCCATGATTGTTCCAGATAATGTGTAGATTATATTTTCACAAACACAATCTATAGGTGCATATGAAAATACAGTGATATCTTGCCTTTGAGTTGCTTAGAGTTTCCAGCATTCTAATTCTTACTAACTCTCTGAGCTGCCAAGTTTGTTGTGTTTTAAGATTTTCAATAAACACTTCTGAGAATACTCTTCCACTGGATTTACAGTAATTTGCATTTTCTCTAGTGTGAAACCAATTCACCACAGGTATAGGACTAAGTCATTACAAATATCAGATGGAATTTTAGTAATTGCATGTCATTCTGAAAGTGGCATTCACAGAAAATATAACTTTAGGTGAGTATATCCAGTGTGTCTGCATGAAGAATGATACCCTGAGGTATCCCCAGTCTGAGGCCGGGGAACTCTGATCAGCCTAAAATCTTACTCTGATCCCTACATTTAATGCAGTTGATGAAGAAGAAGTCATTAATTCAAAAAATCTCTGGAGAGATAGCTTCTTGCTGGGCATAGAGGAAGAGAGGATTTAAACAGGTGGCTATGGTATTTAGGAGGAAGCTGGATTGATTTTAAGCTGTGATTTGTGTAGAACAGAATGTTGATGCTAGCAGTGCCTGGCAGGCAGCTCAGTGGCATATTTAGCCTCACCAGCATCAGGCTTCGTACCAGCCTGATGAGGTTCACTTCCATAATTGGATATTTGATGGCAATGTGGGAAGTAGTTTGTGTGTGGTTAATAACCCTATGCTGGCCCAAAGCTGTTCTTGACCTCCACTGTGTTAGAATTTCACAATGTCTGCAGGTGGCTGGGGGTGAGGTTGGAGGCCATGCATGGGAAGAAAGGATTCACAATTAACTTGACAGAAGTTAAGAGAAACTTCTTACCTTTAAATGATGTAAGAATAAGATTTCTGGGAAAGAAAGTGTAAGTCGGAGAACATACCTAATTGGTTCTTCTGCCACTTGATCTTTTTTTGTTGTGGTTGTTTTGTTTTGTTTTGTTTTGTTTTTGAGGTAGGGTCACTCTAGCCCAGGCTGACCTGGAACTCACCATGTAGTCTCAGGGTGGCCTTGAACACATGGTGATCCTACTACCTCTGCCTCCCAAGTGCTGGGATTAAAAGTGTGTACCACCAGGCTCAGCTTCATCTGCCACTTGAATGTTAAGTTTACATTACATGCATTGATCAATATACAGTGCATGCATTGGGTGATAAAGAAAAATCTATTCCTTTCCCTGTCCCCCAAAACAGCCCTTCATGCATTTGAATACAACTATTCTATGTTATGTATTATCTGTTTTGAAGATCAGATATCCCTGTTTCTTTCAAAAATGACTCATTGTAAAAGTGTTAGCACCCTACTACTTTTCTCACCCCATTTTTTTCTCTTTTTCATTTATCAAATTCATTTATCAAATATTCATTGTGTTCTCACTATGTGCAGGCATGTCCCAAGCTAAGAAACAGAAGTACCCAAGAAATGGTCCTTTTGTGGAAGGGTGCTAGAATTAGTAGTTGAGACAAGTGGTCAGTACTATAGGAGAGATGCACTCGAAGCTAATGAGAAAAACATTTGTCCACTCATGAAAAAATTAACATGTTCAGAGAGAATTTGACATAGAGGATCTCAGGTTTCAGAATTTGGAAAAAATTTCACCTGTAATTATTTTATATACTCTTTCATATCTGATATTATTTATGACTTCATTTGTGACTTTTCTTTTTCATACGTGTCAAAAATTGCCCATTTTATTGGTTCTCATAGAAAATTTGAAATTAATATTTTGGGTGGGGTGGGCATATGTGTTTGTATGTGTGTGGATGGCCATGCACATGTGTGTGCATGTGGAGGCCAAAGGTTGATATCTGGTGTCGTTCTCAACCACTCTCCACTTTGTTTATTGAGGCAGGGTCTCTCACTTGAATCCCGAGGGAAATGATTCAGCTAGTCTTGCTAGCTTGCTTGCCCCACAGATCCTAATGGCCATGATGGTTATGATGTCCCTGTGTTCCTGACGAGGGACACTTGATGCAGTTGTCTCCCTGTGGTATCTCCTTGACTGACCTGCATAGCTGTTTGGAAAGGAGCAACAAGATGGCCTCTAATTAGGGCACAAGATGAGGGGAGCTGGCAAATGGGTATGTTTTCATTAGCCAGGTTGCCAACATGAGACATTTCATTCCTGAAGACCCTTGCCAGAACAACTAGTTAAAACAAGACTAGGATCACATTTAGATTTCATCAGAAGATGATGAGGTACATCATTAAGTGAGGTGGGAAGGGGGCAGACTTGTATAAATTCATTCTCCTGCTCATGCCAAGCAGTGAGCACAGGTGATCCTCATAAAGGTAGGATTCAGGTAGATGCCAGCTGGGAAGCATTTTCAAAAAATGTTGTAACTTTTCCCTTTCCTTTCTCCAATTCCTCTTGCCTCCCCTCCTTCTCTCGATGGTTTCACTTTATAGCTTATGCTGACCTCAAACTCATGATTCTCCTTTCTCTCCCACCCAAGTACTGAGTTTATAGATGTGTGCCACCATGCCCAGTTTCCTTTCTTAGATCATTTCTTTTTAAATCAACCTTCTTTCAGAACATGATTTACCCTGGAGAAAGGATCTAGAGCCAGGCTCAGTGGGGGACACCTGTAATCTTGGCATTTGGGGGATGTGGTAGAGACAAGAGGATCAAGATTTCAAGACTAGCTTTGGCTACATAGCCAGTTTAAACACAGCCTACATGACATCAGACCCTGTCTCAAACACAAATTAAAGGATATAGAAATTCTACAATATTAATGCCTATGTTTCATATTCTACCTCATAAAGGTGCTTATTTGAAAGGCCATGAACATGCAGAACAATGGTTCTGGAATAATTTGTTCTCTCCCTCTGTGGTAGTTTGAATATATGTCCCCCAATATATTCAGTGTTTTATTAGTTATAGTTTGCATCTGCAATCACCTTGCTAGAGGCAATGTCACTGGGGGCCCGTCTTAAGGTGTTAATGGTGGTGAGTTTGAGATTCCATTGTAAAGATATGCAAAGTGTGCCTAATAGGAGTTCCTTTAGCTTGCTGTGGTTTGGCTGTAGTTTTTCTCTGTGTGCTGTGTGGCTGGGGGCTTTGCTCTCTTGACTGGTCCTGTGGAGAGCAGGCCGCTTCTCCTGCCCTTATGGAACTTCCCCTGGATCTGTAAGCTTCAATAAATAATATCCCTTCCTCCATAACTGTGCCTGGTCTGGAAGTTCATCTCAGCGAACCTGAAGCTGTCTGCTACACCCTCCTTGAGTAGACATAGAGAAATGTCTGAAGGTATTTTCTGGGGTTTTTTGTTTGTTTGTTTGTTTTTGTTTTTCGAGGTAGTGTCTGACTCTAGCCCAGACTGATCTGGAATTCACTATGTAATTTCAGGGTGTCCTCAAACTCATGGCAACCCTCCTACCTCTACCTCCCGAGTGTTGGGATTAAAGGCGTGCACCACCATGCACGGCTTTGAAGATATTTTCTATCTCACAATATTTTGGGCTGGTGTGCTGCTCATACCGAGGCACTGTAATACCTAGGCATTGAAGGCACAAATGCCTAGATGTTCTGCACTGCCCATACATCACCCTCAACAACAAAGAATCAGTTGAACTAAAATGCTGTAACTCTGAAGGGAAATGCTTTGGTGGCCAGCGATAGCTGTTTGGCAAGCAGCACTCACCCTTCTCACCATGGGAGGTAGGATTTGAGGCAGTGGAAGCCTGCATTTTCTGAATAAAGGAGATCTCGCTCCTGAGAAACAGACTGTCCCATGGGGCACGGTGTCCATGGCCTTTGAATTACAGGGAGAATTTTTTAAATCTAGACTTTTATGTGACATCTTTAATTAAGGTTCTCACTGGACAGGACGGTGGCTGCACTTGGCTTGCTGGTGACAAGCAGAGCTATAAGTAGACATTTTAAAAACCTAGACTCCAGCATCCCTAACAGGCTAGACTAGGCTATCTGTCCCAATGTGCCAGTTACAGAAATGAGTAATGGAGGAAAACAGAGGAGCAGCTTTATTCATGTGGCTACATTGGGAAGAGGACTATCCAGGGGCCCAGTGACCCCAAGTCCATCTTTGGAGTACTGACATGAGCTTTAGGTTTGACTGGAAGAAGGATTGGGAGTGGCAAGACTTTTGTATAATGAAGCAATCCTGGTCAAGGTGGGGTCATTGTCTCAGTTCTGGTTCTGCAAGGTGAGCCAAAGAAGGCCTTTTAGCTGCTATTGCTTGAGAGGACCAGTCTAATTCCCACAAGATGATCTGTGTCAGGTGCAGCCTTGCAAGCATGGATAGTTACCATCATCTGGGGTGTCTGTCCTATGAGGTTCTCCTTTTCTGGGAACCCAAGGTGACTCAAGAGGACAGGTTAAAGACAATGGCATCTTTGCCTTTAGCCAAAGCTAAGTGGACAACACAACGGAGGCAGAGATACCAGGCTTTTGCTTTGCCTTAGTGCCTGTGGGTCCAAGCTGATCCTAATTTTTCAGCAAAAGCAGCTTCTCAGTGCCTGGTGTACCCACATGGCTGGAAGCACCTGGGTAACAAGGATCTGTGATTGGTCTGCCTGCCTGTAAAAGAAACAGAACAAAAATCCAGAAGAGTCACTTAGAACCTATGGATCTTGCTTTAAACTTACTCTCCCTCCACTGAACATAGTTCATGAAGGCAGTTGTACCTTTGCCTCTTGCGACAATCTCTCTTTTGGTCTTGCTATGCACCTTTTACATTCTGGAATTTTTTCTTATCAACCCAATGGAACTGGCTGTTTACAAGATTAAATAAGATCATGTGTTAAACTTGATGGTCTCAGCATGGAGCTGGCTCTGTCTACAAAGATGAAACTACCCTGTGTTCACAGGACCATTGGCATTTGTTTTTTAAAGCTGGATAAACTTTCTGACCAGATCCTGGAAAATGAGCTGAGTCCACTGGCTTGAGAGCAGAGGGTGAACACACGTTCTTTGTGTCTGGGAGGTATGCTTGATTTCCTTTGTCTCTTAAGGCTTTGGGGAGACTGTGAGTTTGGCATAGACTTTGAGTGTTTGCCTCCCCCACACTTTTTTTTTTTTAAGCATGGAAGCTTTGTAAGTTCGCCTTGTTAAAAACAAGCACTGTCTTCAGACCTGCCGAAACCTAACTCTCCTCCAGAGGCGATGTGAAGAACCAAGGGGGGCGGTGACACCCAGGGCGCAGACAGCTAACCCACGCAGGTACTCTGGCCTCTTGCGCACACAGAGAGGGAAGCCTTTTGTAAAGAGCCTTTCCCACTGTGCCTGGAACCTCCCCTAGCCCAGCCCCAGCCGTGAGAAGAGCGTCCTCAATGACACAGGCCAATTTCACCCTTTTCACACAATGATGCATTACAGACTTTCCAAGTGAGCTCCTTTCAGAGTGAATCACAAATTCAGGTTGAAAAGGCTTTGATTTGCAGAAGCGCGTGAACAGGTCTCTTTGGAACTGGAAAAGGCAGGGAAGGAAGAAAATTCAGTACTCCTTCTGGCCAGGTGTGCTGGCAAGCTGTGTGGGCCTCCTCCCCAGCAGGGGGAATGCACCCAGCAGCCTTGCTGTCTGCTGAGGCCTTTATCACTCTGTGGATGCCAGGAAAGGGCTCATGAATACCATAGATTAGGTGCGAAGGTGCTGGTGAAGGTGGAGTGTCCAAGCCAGGGAAACGGAGAATGCCATGAACAACTGGTTAACTCATGTTAAGAACTCATGTTCTGCGCTCAAATGGATTTGATCAATGGTGAAAATAATAGGAGGGCTGGAGAGATAGCTCAGTAGTTAAGGTGCTTGCCTGCAAAGCCTGACAACCCAAGTTCGATTCCCCAGTAGCATATAAAGTTAGATGCACCAAAAGGCACATGCATCTGGAGTTCATTTGCAGCAGCTGGATGCCCTGGCATGCCCATTCTCTCTCTCTCATTGCAAATAAATAAAATATTTTTAAGGAGTGGTTATGGGGCTGGAAGGGTGGCTTAGCAGTTAAGGTGCTTGCTTGCAAAGCCATAGGACCCAGGTTTGATTCCCCAGGACCCACATAAGCCAGATGCACAAGGTGGTGCATGAGTCTGGAGTTCGTTTGCAGTGGCTGGAGGTCCTGGTGTGCCCATTCTCACTTTCTCTCTTTCTCTCTGTCAAGTAAATAAAAAAAAAAAAAAAATATATATATATATATATATATATATATATATATATATATATATATATTTTTTTTTTTTTAAATAAGAGTAGTGAAAGAAAAGTAGGTGCAGGATTTGTTCATTCAGGATGATTTCTGGAAACATCTATTGATATGAGTTAAACCCTTCTTCCTCAATGTGGTCTGAGAAACATCATCAGCCCTTACCCTGAGAGCTTGTGAGAACTGCAGGACCCACAGTCCCAGTTGGGACTTCTTGATGGGAATATATATGTTAATAAAGCATCAGAAACATTGATCTTTAAAGTCCGTGTGCTAGTAAACATTGAGTGCTCCCTTTTATAGGTGAGTAAGAAGCTTAGCGAGGTTGGCTAACCTGCCTGTAGCAGCTCTCCCTGCTGGCCCTGAGAAGACCATAGAGCCATCTGATCCAGGTCTGATCACCACACTATTGCTTACTAATATTGAGTGCAGTGTTGTATATCCTGCTACTTGAAAGGGCGGTGTTAAGTTTTAGAACTTTCCAAGGATTAGTTTGTACCAGTAATGAACTTTTCTGCCTCAGTTCCATGTGATGTGAGAGTCAACAAATGATGTGATTAGGTTATCTTAAAAAAAAATCTCTCAAGAATCTCTAGGTAGTCCATGTCTTTTGTGAAGCAATTTGAGGTTTAGTATGGGGTTATTCACATGACTGAAAGTGTTGTGTTCTGCAGGGTGGGGGTAAGCAAAGGAGACTCAATGCTTTTTGCTCTTCAACATGCCCATTCCATCTCTAGCTCTTTCATCACACCCTGTCCTGCAGTGTACTGTGATTAACACCATCCCTTTCCACATCTGGATGAATAATCCTCCCCCTTCCCAACTCTTATTTAAAAAATCTATTTCCATACCTTTCCTCCTTTTTTTTTTTTTTTTTTTTTTTTTTTTTTTTTTTGAGGTTTTTTTTTTTTTTTTCTCTCTCTAGTCCAGGTCCAACTCCTGTTTTAAAAAAAGTTATGGTATTGTATATATGTAAATAGAAGAACAGATTACAGGGAGGGGAAAGGCCTAAGCAAGGCCAGGGGAAGAGACTGTGTAAAAGAAGAGCAGGGGGGAGGGTTAATCAAAATTCAAGATATTCTGAATAAGACATATGAAAACCTACTTTTTTGAATAATGGCACATCCAGAAGCCATAGATTATTACTAGAAAATTTTCAGTGCCAGGTATGGGATATCCTCCAGTGAGTTGTTGGCCAGGGAGGTCCCTGTTGCCTCCAAAACATTACAGGCTATTGCCAAGGCCCTTGGTGTCCCTTGAGAAACAGATGGTAAGACCTCTTGCTGAAGACTTCACTTTCCTGAGTGGCAAGGTCACTGAGAAATCAAGCTGGTGCTGAGCAGAAAACCTTCTCTCTGTAGACCAGCCACCTGAAAGCTGGAAAAAGCTGCACTGCATGCAGCCCTATGGGAGACAGAAGTCATCAGCGGTGAAACAGCGGACATTGGATGCCTCGAGTTTGGTCAGACAGGCCAAAAGCCCAAATGAGTGCAATAGTGACATGTCGCTCTGGGGGAAACCAACTGCTCTCTAATTGGACTAAAGGCCTTCTCTATGGGAAGGAATACATGCCTGGTACTGAAAAACCTAATCAAAAGCCTGTGGCAATCCGGGCGTGGTGGTGCACGCCTTTAATACCAGCACTTGGGAGGCAGAGGTAGGAGGATCGCCATGAGTTTGAGGCCAGCCTGAGACGACATAGTGAATTCCAGGTCAGCCTGGCTAGAGTGAGACCCTACCTCAGAAAAAAAAAAAAAAAAAAAAAAAAAAAAAATGCCTATGGCAGGGGAGGTCAAGAGCCTTAGGGGTATCAAGCCTGCTCTTGACTGGCTAAATGTATAAACTACCCTGAAAGCACTACATTTAATGTTCATATTCATGTATTAATGCTACTCTCACTTCTGGTCAGAGAAGCTTCTCTTTTCAGATGGCGATGGCCATTGGGATGACCCAAAAGGCAACATAGTGCTGAGAAGATGGGACAATGGAGTGTCCAGCACTGAAACACCTCTATCACACCCTCCAGGGCTCAGGGTCCATTATAGAAGAGGTGGCAGAAAGGATATAAGAGCTACCCAGACAGAAATTGGCCCCAATATCCATGACCTTGCAGTGCCTAGCAATATCTTCACAAGACCCTCATAATAGGAGAAAAAGACAATGATATAAAAATAAAAGAGAGACTAATGGAGAGAGGGAGGGGATATGATGGAGATCAGAGTTGTGAAGGGGAAAGGGGGTGAAGGGAGGGAAATGTCATGGTTTATTGTCTGTAAGTATAGAAGATGTCAATAAAAAATAAAAAATAAAAATTGAAAAAAAGTTAAATTTGATACATGTGGCAGCTTATGTCTGAATCTCAGTACTCAGGAGTCTGAGGCAGAGGAAGTGACTATGAATTTGAGGCCCACCTTGGCTATACAGAGAGACCATGTCTCTAAAATGGACATGGTGGTGCACACCTTTAATCCTAGCACTTGGGAGGTAGAGGGAGAAGTATCGATGTGAGTTCGAGGCCAGCCTGAAACTATATAGTGAACTCCAGATCAGCCTAGGCTAGAGAGAGACCCTACATTTAAAAAAAATGTACAAATAAAGAATACGTTAAATTTAATATTAAATATAAAAATAAACAATAAGAGCAGCCCCAGTGTTTTGGCTTCCCAAAAACACTTGATAATCCAAAAGTCAGTTTCTAGCCTGGGCATTTCATCAAAAGAAGTAGATACAAGGTTTTCCTGCAAAAAAGCGGTAGCTTAATTTCTGCAAAATTTTCAGTCAGTGTGAATGTTAATCTGTTTTGAGAAATGTACACAAAGTTAACACTTGCCCAGAGGAATATCTTCAAATGTGCCTTCCCAGTTTGGTTTCATTCTGAAGAGAAAGTGCTATTTCAGTGACTTGAATCTTCACTATATGAATTAGTGCTGCATTGGGAATGAAGGGCAAAGGGAGGGCTAGGGAAGGGCTGGAGGCCAAACACAAGCTTCTTGGACTAAACCTGGAACCTTCTCTTCATCACCCTCTGCACTTTTCTTCTCCTACTACTTTCCTTCCTTCTCTTGTCTGTTTTTTCACTTTGGAAACTAGTGGTTTCAAAACTGCATCTGTGGCTGTTTACTCTGCATGTGCCTGATTTTATGGGTTCATGGAGCTCCTGAAATTAAATTAATTTTAAATGGGCTTTAATTACTAATGCTTTGGGCCATTGCCTTTAGCAAAGTCAACATCACAATCAGGGTTACCTTAGTTTGTCTCTTTGAGGTATGTGCTCATTCGTTTGGGCTCATAATAAACAGAGCAGCTTTCTAAGTGGAAAAACAAATAAAATAAAAACCACTGCTATATTTGAGTGCCTGAATGCATTTCTCTTCAAAAACAAGATTTAAAAAACAAGATTTCAAGTTTGCATCAAAGGATAATTGTTTTTTCCATAGTGTCTTGTTATTTTTCAAAGGCAGCAAGGGCCCTGGTTGTAATATTATGCTGAGCAATATTTAAACAGAAGTTGATTCCTGACCCCAAGGTTTGACTCCAGTTCTTAGCTCAGTACTGAGTGCCCTGGATGTGACAGTAGAGAAATTGGCTTAGTTCTCAATACAGTGTCCCCTTGTAAATGAAGGGCAATCAACTCCTAGTTCAAAAATGAAGAGATAATGAGATAACATTGGAAATGGCTTTTAAGTTTCTACCTATAGAGGTTGAAGGTGAAAAGAGAACATTGCAATGTCTGTGGCTCCATGCCTCTGGGATGGAAGACCGCTTGCATCATTCCCAGTGGAATGTTCGATTCAATCAGGGCCATCACTTGAGTGGTTTGATAATAATAAGCTGAGATTGACTGCAGATAAAAATGGGAAAGGTTGATTAAGTCATTTAGTCCCTTGACAATTTTGCACACCGGGAAATTCTCATAAGCATCCATCTTGAACTGTGTGAGATGCAGACTAGACAAACAGGAAGATTCTAGATGCCATAGTTTCTAGGGTTTGACTATTTTTGCCCCAAAATTAATGCCAAATTTTCCTTATCTAAGTACATACTATAATTAATAATGATTCTCAAGTGTTCTCTATCACCTTTTCTTATATGGAAACTCCTATGATCACCAGCTGGTTAGCACATTGTTGAGTTAGATTTATGGCATAGTATGACAAATGCATGAATGCTGCTAAACAGAATATTTGTTCTATACTTTCATTTTCGTCTTAATGCCCAGACAAATTAGTAGGAGGAAATTAGATGGAGGTCATAGTGATTTAAAAAAGAAACAGGGATTTGAAATAAAAATTGTAAATATAAAGATCCTGTGATATTCAGAAAGAGAAAAAAAAGATATATTCCTCTCTGGATTCTCTTTAAAATTATCTTACACTCACATTTCCAAATCCAATCTCCCTCTCATGCTATAAGTGTACAAACCTGAGTAAATACCAGAAAATTATATATTCATAGGAAGAATTATCATGCCTAGTGTGGCTACAATGATCTTTATTTTCTCTAAGGATTTTATATGTAAGCTGTGTATATAATTGTTTCATCTCCATACTAGTTATGTCTCTCTTATGTATTCATGGGATTCATGTCTGTGAGGGTCTGAAAATTGCTGAAGAAAGACCCCCAGAGTCAAATAGCATGTGAAAGCATAGAGCGTTTATTCTGCAGAATCAGCCAGCATGCTGGAATCCACCACTCATACAAAATGGCGACCTCCCCAGAGGAGCACGCAGGCCCCTTTTAAATACAGCTAAAGGAATTTTGGCGGGCTTCTAGTATTTTAACATGATTGACTAATTTGAACAGTAACTACTACTTTTTTTTTTTTTTTTTTTTTTGGATTGGTCTTAAGGTTTTGGTGGCCAGGTCTAGGGGAATTTCCGGCAGGTTAGGTAACCTCCCAACGTGATTGGCTAAGCAAGCAGCAGTTACATTTGTACATCTTTGGTTGGTTGGGGTGAAAGGGACATGTCTGGGCATGTTTGGACATGTCTCTAGGCACCCAGAGCTGGCCCCTCCTGGAAATTGAAACTTTGGCCTAGTCAGGGCAGCACCTTACTAAAGCCTGTCATGGCGTCAGTTTTGTCCCTTCAATGTCTAGCTCAAAAGTTTTAAAGTGAGTGATGTTCTAAGAATGTACGCACAGCTGAGATTCCATGGGAATACATTAATAATGCCATCAGCATACATGCATGCACATGCAAACACACACAAATGCATTGGTGTGGCTGGTATTCCCAGTCAGAAATCACTCTTCTCTCAAATCTCCATTGAAATCACACTGTATGAAATTTATTTCAGTCATTGCACATTGTTGGAAAGTTTTCTTAAAAGGCAAGGAGTCTGTGAAGAAGAAAATTGAATCAGAAGAAGAAAAAAATACTTTGAAGAATATAGCATAAGTGGGTAAAAGAGAGAAAGATGAATAACATCTTTCTAAAACTTATGCTTCCCTCTGTGATATGCAACCTAATTCTGTAGATCTTTACTACTTTAGGTTAAAATATTTTTATCTTATTTATTTATTTGAGAGAGAGAGAGAGAGAGAGAGAGAGAGAGAAAGAAAGAGAGCATGCACTATGGCCTCTAGCCATTGCCAACGAATTCTAGACATATGTGCTGCCTTGGGCATCTGGCTTATGTGGGTCCTGGAGAATCAAAACTGGGTCCTTTGGCATTGCAGGCAAGAGCCTTAACTGCTAAGCCATCTCTCACACCCATAAAGTGATACTTCTTTTTATTTTGAACATTGTTATAGATGATTATTTTTGGAAAAAGGTAAACAAAAGGAATGACTGGTAAGTTGTTTCCTGAAGTAAACAGGAACTGTGGAATTGGCCAGAGGGAACCTCATAAAACAAGTGAGGAAGAATCACTGTGCAGTCCTGGGGAGCTGTTCCTGGGGAACTCAGTCAGGCGCAGAGGCTCCTGTCCAGCAGTGAGTTTGCAGCACTGGGGAGCTGTGCATCCGCTGAGTGGTGTTCATTAAGAGCTAGCCTTGAGACCTGGAGGATGATGAGCTCCTTGTCTTCTTCACCCAAGGCTGGGCACGTGAATGCACACAGAATTTTGTTACCATGCTATTTTACTATTGTTGTACTCATTCTCACTACACTGGTCTTTTTTTGATCACATCTCCAAATGTCCTAGGCTTTTTCCTGCCTCAGGGCTTTTGTTCATGTTAAGAAATTGAACAGCCACGGCCCTGACCTAGATCAAGCTTAGCCTGACACAACCCCAAGGGATGCAACAGGTTCTTTTGGCAAGACTTGACACACAGGAACCTCTTCTTGGGGCCACTCAAGTGGGACAGTGGAATGTGCTCTAGAGAGTGCATTAAAAGGAGATGACATGTGATCAAGGAGAGACTAGCAGTCCAGCAAGAAGAGGAAGAAGGGGAGGGATCGACAGAAAGCAAAGAGTAGTCATGGAAACAAGAGTCTCAGCACAGGCCAGCATCTTAAGAGACAAAGAAAAGAGTTTTGAGAAAACAGCTAATATTGGCTAGATCTGGTGCTAACCATGGTGCCCACAGCTAGATGAACTTCACAGGTTTTTCTTTTTGCATATATTCATTTATTTACTTATTCCCTCACCTGTCCTCTCATTGCTTCTACAAATGTGCATGTGTAATTACAAGTACTTCATGTGCTGTGAATGTCAAACTGAGAAAAAGGACACTATCCCTACTGGGTCACAAAGCTTACATTCAGTGCAAGGAAAAACCAATAAACAAACGAGTGCATAATATTGTTAGGGAAGCAAGCACATTAAGTGGAAAGAAAGATTATAGTGTGTCACTTCAACTAAGGGAAAGATGAAAGCATTTTCTGAAGGGGTGTATTTCAATGGAGAACAGAATGAAGCTTAAGATGCTGGCAGTGGTGATGATGATGGTGATTGTCACAAGGGTGATGATGGTGATCATGAAGGCCTGAAGTGAAAGTTGTAAAGGTGCCAAGGGTTGAGAAATTTACAAGGAGGAAATGATCAATTATTTAAATGCAACAGACATCAGAGTGAGGTGGGGCAGGAGAGTGCTCACTGAACTGTTAGATTTGACAGTTAAGGTGATTAGTGATGCTAAAGAGCACTTGTGGCATGATTTGAAAGAAAATCATGTACAGGGGATTGAAGTTTTATAATGAAGGAAAAGTACATACAGAGTCATTATACATAATGTGATAACAACGAGAGTTTGTATGGTTGGTTTTTCCTGCTATCCCAGAGCTCCTTGACCTTGGAACTACTCACACGTTGGGCTGGGTAATTCTGTGTTGTGAGGCTGGTGATGGAGGCTGCCCTGTGCATTGGAGGACATTCAGTAGCTGGCCTGGACCCCACCCCTGAAAGCTACTGTCACTACTTCATCCAGCATGACAACCACACATGACTGCAGACTTTGCTAGATGTCCTCTGTAGTCACGCTTGTCCCTACTTGGAAATGACTGCTCTGAGAAGTATGTATGTTTTCAACAATGGTGAAAGCTGGTGAAAGAGGCAGGAAAATGTTGGCATAGTACGGAATCTTGGTGTGAGGATCTGCTGTCAGGAAGCTCAACATGTTTCCCTGCCTACAGGAAAACACAACGATAGGAACTGTTAATAAATGCTTTGTCTTGTGAGTTGAGGAACAAATGTTGTCATTATAACTTAAAAAGGAGCAGTCAAGCTGAAAATAAAATGAATAAAATATATTTGTCATCACAATTTAGAAGCCAGCATGCAATCTTTTAAGGAAATGAAGTATTCTTAAAAAGAGAGACCCCCTAGTTATCATTTTATATGCTACTTGAATTAAGACAAATGAGCAAATAGTTTGAGTTGGCAAGTAGATCATATGATATGAAAATTGTCCCTTCATGTAGGAAGCTGTTGCTTTGCGACTAAAGACAGATGTTTCAATGTGACTCATGAGTTTTTTACCACTTTCCCATGGACTGAGATAATCCCTCCCCATCTCCTGGTGATGTCAGCATCTTGTTCACATCCATGAGCCTGCCCAAGTCAGAGTTGGCCTTAAGTCACATGGTACGTGGAAACGATATATAGACAGGCTTCACCTTAGACAGAATATATGTACAAACATCAGGAGGATGGACGTGGTTTCTGGGTTGAGTGGCTCAAGTTTAGAAATTGGGAAATGTTTCAGAATAAAAGCACTTTAGAGTTGAGAGGGGGATTGCCTTCATTCACAAACATTTAGTAGTTGTTCAAATTGCCATTTGAAGGATAATGCCATAAAAATAAACACAAAGTAGACAAGTGTGATGGCCCATATCAGAAATTGGGAGATGATGGCAGGAGATGGCTAAAAATTTAAGGCCAGACTGGGTTGCATAATTAGTTCTAGGTCATGTGGGGGAGTAGAAGAGTCTGCCTTGAAACAAATGTAAAAATATTCCTTAGTTATTTCTTTTTATTACTACATTAAAATCAAGTGTTAGGGCTGTAGAAGTGGCTTAGCAGTTAAGGTACTTGCTTGCAAAGCCAAAAGATCCAGGTTCTATTCCCCAGGACCCATGTAAGCCAGATGCACAAGGTGGCGCATGTGTCGAGTTCATTTGCAGTGACTGGATGCCCTGGTGTGCCCATTCTCTCTCTCTGCCTCTTTCTCACTCTTAAATAAATAAATTTAAAAAAAAATAAAATGTTAAAAAAAATAAAGCGTTAATTTATACCTGAAAGGCAACCAGCATTTCTTTTTAAAAAATATTTTATTTATTTATTTGAGAGAGAGAGAGAATGAAAATGGGTGCATCAGGGCCTGTAGCCACTGCAAACAAACTCCAGACATATGCACCCATGTATCACTTGTACATCTGGCTTACATGGGCACTAGGGAATTTAACCTGGGTCCTTAGGCTTTGCAGGCAAGCACCTTAACTGATAAGCCATCTCTCCAGCACAAAACCAGCATTTCTTATTAACAAATATGAACATATATAGTATACTATATATGAGGATTTATTGTGATTTTTAAAAGCTTCATGACAACCCAGTGGGCCAAATATTATTCTCACATAATACAAACAAGGAAAACTAGCATTATACAAAATTATACTGAAATACCCAATCACATAGAAACAACCATTTTATGTCCAAACTTTGTTTTTGGATATTCCCCTACCAAATGACTTTTGCCAGTCTTTGATGATGAGATTTTAATTTTTTGAAAGAGTAAACACACGGATTGCTGTACAGTGGGACTAGTGCTCAGATGATGTACAGGATGTAGCTAATCTTTGCTTGCCCAAGTTAACAGTAATGATTTTTGTTGCATTCTTTGTGCCTTCAGCCTTTCTGACATACTTCTCTAACAACACACCTTGGAAATGACTGGTTGGGGTCAAAAAAGATGTCACTAAAGGTGATTATCTTTGAGATTTGAAGTAAGGAACTGAGTTTGATCATTGAGAAGACAGTCATGTTTTTCTTTCTTTGTTTTAATTTTGTAAAGTTTTATAAGTTTCTGTAAAGAGAGAAAGAGATAGATAAATAGAGATAGATAGAGAGAGAGAGAGAGAATGAGTGCACCAGGGCTTTCAGCCACTACAAATTAACTCCAGATGCATGCACCATGTTGTGCATCTGACTTTATTTGGGTACTGGGGAATTGAACCAAGGTCCTTTGGCTTTGCAGACAAGTGCTTTAATAGCTAAGTCATCTCTCCAGCCCTTTGTAAAGTTGTAAAGCAAGATTCTTGTATCACAAATTTGTTGGAACTTATTACATCTAAAAGAGAAAAACACTTAACACATTTATTTCTGTTGGATTGTTGATTTTCATTCCAAGGACACATTCCTTTCATGAGTAGCTCTGGTCTAATCCATACATTTTTGTCACTTTCAGGTTAGCTATCACTCTGTGATACTGCTATATTTACATTTTATGTGTATCTGATATTTAAAATGTTTAATTTATTTACTTGCTTGCTTTCTATTTGGTTTCTTTCTCTTTTTTTCTTTCTTTTTTTGTTTTTGTTTTTGTTTTTGTCTTTGTTTTTCGAGGTAGGGTCTCACTCTGGCCCAGGCTGACCTGGAATTAACTATGTATTCTCAGGGTGGCCTTGAACTCATGGCAATCCTCCTACCTCTGCCTCCCGAGTGCTGGGATTAAAGGTGTGCGCCACCACGCCCGGCTTCTATTTGGTTTCTAAGTGCCCAAATCACCCACCATAATCTGCCTATTCTGTTTGGCTCCAAGGCAAACGATGTCTCTGACAAGCTTCCCTTCTCCCACATAGTAAATAAGGGATACATTTAAGTGGTTTTAAAAAAGAAATCTCTGTGTGGATGTAAGCTTTCAGGACATCCAATGCCAAAGCATCCTGTGAATCTCTGATGTAGGCTCTCAACTGAAGAAGGGATTTTTGAGGCACAGGTGGGTGGGCCAGAGAGAAAGATGGACCAGCCATCACAGTGGCTATGAGGTGGTCAGGCAGAGAGACAAGTCCCTTCCCCCACTCCCATGGCTGTCTGTACCACTCTCCTTCTATACAAAGACAATTTGCTTTTCATGTAGTAATGAAGAACAATGTTTAACAGACAAAGGAGCTTCTAGTTTATTATTGTGCTGTCTTTGACTAGCGCTAGATGCTGGGAAAATGGTAATTCACAGTGTGAATGCTTCTTTTCCCGCCGTATGGGTTATGGCTGAGCCTGTACATTGTATATTGCAGATGGATAACAGTGAACAGTGTGAGAATGAGCAAAGAATGAATTACAACCTGCTTTTTTTCCTTCTTCTTGCTTATCCAAGAAGCCAAGAATTTCTTCACAACAATGTTTGTGTGTGTTTGTGAGGTATGCCTTGGCAATCTGCACTGTTGGATTCTAATAGATGATTTTAGCTTTTTAAAATCCGTATAGAAAATCTACTATGATGTTCTTAGAACACCTGTGTTACTCTGCATTTTTTTCCCAGCACACAGACAGAAGACACAGGTGATGCCTCATTAACTTATTTCATGCAAATAAAAACATATTGCATGATTTCTTCTCCCTAACGATATAATCATGGAAACATGACCGCACCGATTCTTGCAACAAACTTTGGGAGGGAGCAGTAAGTATCCTTGTCCCCTTCACTGAAGGCATTTGTGAGCCATGCAAAGCTGATTTAAATGGAAAAGTGATGAGAAAGTGTCTTTCCTATGGAAAAAAAAAATGTCCTCCTTAGTCTTCTCTGTCACAAGACCCTCATGATCTAGCGTGAAACATATAGAACACTGGACCAAAGGAGATCACACTTCCTGTTTGGATGAGGTCCTGGATACCCAGACGAGGAACTGCCTTGAGTCAGTAGGCTTGTGTGTTTTGGTTTAGCATTCAGATATTCTCATCAATGATTTCCAGAAAGTGACATTGATTTGGTTGGAAACAATGATGGAAAAACAGCAAATGTGTATGGGAATGCTTTTAGAGTTCTAAAACCAGCCTGGAAAGTATCCGAGGACTCCAAGACAACTCTAAACAATCCCATGCTGTATTTGGGGATAGGGGAAGCAAGCCTGTTTTTAAAAGTCTTTTGCGATATTATTTCTATGTTTTTAATTCATTGAATTAAAGCCAGATTTACTCAATTAAGATAATATACTTCAAGGTTAACTGCCATTTGCTGTTCATTTAGGCAAGCTATTGTACAGTTATGTAAATTTCATGAATAGAGACACTACTTGAGTGTCTCAATTATAAGCAAAAGTGTCATTTAAATATGAATTAAGTGAATAGCTGCCTGTATTTCCTGTTTCTGTATTATATGTCTTCCTAAAATATAAGAACTACACAGAGACCTATACTGTGTTGTAAGATTTTTCTTTTTCCTATGAAAGACAAAAAAATATACTCCTACTGCCAAATTTTATTTTAAAAAGTAGCAGGGATACCTAACACTACCATTCTTGTCACATTAATCAGTGCCCAGACCATTATCTGAAATAGCAATTCTTACTTTCCTGTTAGCCACTGATAGTTACTGAAATTTCAAAATGATTCCAGTTTATATGAGAGTGAATAATTGGCATTATGTTTTATTTGCTCAAAATCTCTAAATATGCAAATTTATATTAAAAATTCCCTTATTTAAAACTACCCACAGATATTGTATCTAAAGAATTCATTTTCAAACTATCAATGGGCTGTGCATAGATGATATAGATATAGAAATGTATATAAAGATATGTGTGTGTAAACATTCCCATGCTGTGTGTGTGTATACATATATTTACCGTTCCTCTATATCTATTTACATATTCAGTTTAAATCTAAAATTGTCAGGACTGTAGATGTGTTTAGCAAAAATGACCCAAGACCTGACACTGGTGATTTTTGTGAAACCATTCCCCATGCATCTTGTACGTGCTGACAAATAATGTTTTTGTTTGTCTCTGTGTTTTTGGATGGTTCCTGTTTATTATAGAAATGACCTAGAGATAAATCTGGCATTCATCAGAGAGGAAGGGAAGGATTCACAACGAGTTAATGAAAACCACACTGTGTTTCCTTGGAGTTGGTTCCCAGATTCTGGTTGGAGCCTGGGACATAGCTATAGCCTGGGAAGATGTTCCCAGAACCCTCCAAGGTAGCTCCTGCCCCCTCCAGCAGTGAGAAGTTCACTATTCACTTAGTGCTTGCATCATCCTTTCCAACATGTTCCCACTGATACATTAAAGGAATTAATTGCTCATAATGAACTCACCATCTGTTAACAGAGGTTCATACCTACAGGCTGGTGGCATGCGGTGGTTCTATTCAGGGATCAATAGGCAATGCAGGGCGAAGGCTTTCCCACATTGCCTGTCTTTGCCTGCTGAAAGGGGGAGGAGAGCTCTGTGCCGGCCATCTGCTCCCTGTCTTTCTGTGGGAGACCTTGATGCGGACCAGCACAGCTCTGATCTGACTCCAGTCTGATTGGAATGTGGCTGATCTGAGAGCCTCTCAAAGCTGTGAAAGTGAGTCAAAAGGAGATGCCCATTGTCCAGCACGACTGAAAGAAAATGATCACTTTCAAATTCATAACTCCCAGGTGCCCGCCATCCATTCATGGGAAACCCTCTGAACTTCTCTTCATTAGAGAGGAGAGAAAAGGAAGTAGTTTGTGGGAATGTGGAGGGGATTTTCAGGCTAAACAAATGAGGAATTTGGAATTTTTCACTTGTATTAAAGAGACTGTGCAAGTAAAGGGAAACCCTAATTTTTAAAAAAGAGAAAGAATGAGAGGAGAGAGACAGAGGGAAGGCTTTTTTGGGGGCACTATAGCAATGAATAATGAACATTTTTATTTTTGTACAGAAGTATTTAAAGATCACCCTGCCTTTTAACTTTTAAAAAATATTTTATTTATTTAGGAGAGAGACAGGGAAAAAGAATGGTATTCCATGGCCTCCTGCTACTACAAATGAGTACCAAATGCATGTGCCACTTTGTGCTGCTTTACATGGGTACTAGGGAATTGAAACTTGGCAATCAGGTGTTGCAAGCAAATGCCTTTAATCACCGAGCTATCTCTCCAGCACTCCAGCCCTATCTTTGAAATTTTATTGCCAGGAATGGAGCAAACTTTCCCTATATATTTTGACCAACATTCTAATTTTTATTGCAATTCCTCAGAGTAATGGACATTTAGGGAAGAATGAACATCTGAGATAGTGTAAGACCTACGGACACAGCAGAACTCAAGCTCAGCAGGTTACCTATACCTGCCAAGGTATCTGTTGGTATCTCTCTCTGCCTTCGACAACATAGGAGCCATCAGGAAACCAAAAGAAAAACTCAGCGAAGATAACTGAAGATTCAGCAGGTCCCTGAGCTATGGCAATTACAGGCCTGGTAAATCTTGGCTATTGGTCATTGCATGTCAATGCTGCATCAAAAGTACTCAGGAATTCAATGAGGAATTATGAATTTGTGGACTAAAGCAGAACAAAAGCACATGTGGTGAGATCTGTACCATTTCCCATAAACCTCTCATCTTTCTGATGATGACGCTTCTAAAGGTCTAAAGAAGGGCATGGCATGCTCCGAGCCACATAGGCTTGTCACAGAATCTGGTCTGTACTGGCTGTACTCTGGGCTTACCAGAAATTTTGTTCCCAAGGCTTCGTGCTGCCTCAATTAATGACACAGGGCTCAAGATTATTTTTGCTCATCTTTACATAAATATAATATGAATTAATTTGGCTAGCCTGAAAGATTAGTGATTTTTAAAAATAATAAATTACAAGGTATAAGAAAGATTATAATCATCAGAATTCATCACAAACATACACAAAGTAGTAAATAGACCATGTTGGATACTGACATCTAACAGAAAATATTACAGTACAGGACGGAACCTTGATGACACTGGATGGTAGAGAGAGTTGAGCTTCTGAGACAACAATAACCAAGCGAAGTAGGGGGTAAGAGGGGTAAGACTGATCATAGTCAATGAAGAACCAGAAAATCACTCCCTCAAAAGGTGGAAAGGAAACAGATAATTCTAGAAACAACCTAAGCTTCTGCAAAGGGGGAAGGAATGTCAAGTAAAATCAACATTGCTGGTACTTCTTAGCAAGCAAGAGTGTTAACATTTAAACTATACCATGTTCTCTACTTTTGATTCAGTCTACTGATAGTCTCTATTTTAAGTGATTTCCTCTTTATGGGATTCTAGCTTTAATTTTCAGCACCGTGCACACAACATAAAATTATATGGATAAAATTGTGTTTATGTACACTTTTTAAAGACATTTATTTATTTATTTATTTATTGTTTTGCTTTTCGAGGTAGGGTCTCACTCTAGCTCAGGCTAACCTGGAATTCACTATGTCATCTCAGGGTGGCCTTGAACTCATGGCAATCCTCCTACTTCTGCCTCCCAAGTGCTGGTATTAAAGGTGTGTGCCACCACGCCCAGCTTTTAAGGCATTTAAAAATATATATATTTGCAAGCAGAGAGAGCAAGAGATACAGAGAAGAGAGACAGACAGAGAGAATGGGTATGCCAGAGCATCTAGCCACTGTAAATGAACTCCAGATGCAGGTGCCCCTTGTGCATCTGGCTTACATGGGTCCTGGGGAATTGAACCTGGGTCCTTTGGCTTCACAGGCAAATGCCTTAACTACTAAGCCATCCCTCCAGCCCAGTGTTTATGTAAACTTAAGGAGAAAAAAATCAAGGTCTATTGAAGATTTTTTCAGTAAACTACTTGATTCTTAAATTATCCTCCTGTTTTAACTTATGCACTGTCAAATCCTAGAGTTTATGGAGTTTGAATTGGTGAAATATGGGCTGGAGGGAGATCAGGGATGCTGAAAGTGGTGGATGAAGGAACATGAATACAAGTAGACTGAGATTGGGGCAGAGACTGACAGCAGCTAAAAGGGAAGGAATGGCATTTTCTCAAGTGTTTCAGTTTTATTCTGAAACTCTAAGAGAAACTGACAGATTCATTTCAGAAAAAGTAAAAAATACAAATAGGTAAGCCAAAAGAATCCACCTTCTAGGGTAATTCCTGCTAACTTTTCAGAGTATATGTTAACAATAAAATCAGATCATAATATTCATATTGTCAAACATAGTACTTAAGTTAAAATATGAAGTTATAAATCTATGACTTCTTTTGACTTACAAAATGGGCTAAATTTTATGTGAGTCAATTGAAATGTATTAAATTCAACAATACATTATGAACCTTTTTTTTTTTTGATCAAGAAATACTGATGTCCAGAAAGATTGCTCATTCAATAAAGTGTTTGCCCCACAAGTATGAAGAGCTGTCGTCATCCCCTGGCACCCATATAAAGATACCATGGTGGGGCACGCTTGAAAACCCAGTGCTGGGGAGGCAGAGACAGCAAAATCCCTGGGGTTCATTGACCATCCAGTTGGCAAGATCCAGGCCAATGAAAAACCCTGTCTCAAAGAAAGTGGGTGGCATTCCTGAGAATGACACACCCAATGCTATTCTGTAACACACACACACACACACACACACACACACACACACACACACACACACGTATGCACATCCATATCCATATGTGCATCCTCACATGAGTATACACATCCACACCATGCACACAAACCCAAATCTGTTTTGTTTTATCCACCAGTGTTTAAAATTTTTTTAGAGAGAGTGAGACACACACACACACACACACACACAGAGAGAGAAAGAGAGAGAGAGAGAGAGAGAGAGAGAGAGAGAGAGAGAATTGTCACACCAGGGCTTCAGCCACTGCAATCAAACTCCAGATGCTTGTGCCACCTGTGGGCATGTGCGACCTTGTGCTTATCTCGCCTTTTGGGTCTGGCTTATGTGGGATCTGGACAGAGCAAACATGGGTCCTTAGGCTTTGCAGGCAAGTAAGTGCCTTAACTGCTAAGCCCATCTCTTCAACCCCCATGCATGCATACATACCTTGCTTTACAAGGAACCCAAGCAATGTACCTCAAACTACAGAAATAAACCTCAAATCCAATAAGCAGCCAACAAAAACGTGTCAGTGAAGTTCAGTGTGGAATTCTGAGGAATTTGGAGGCAGGACTTTTCTCATGGGGACCGGGGGAAGAGGGCAGGCAGACCCCAGGGAAGCAGCTAACATGGGGCTGTGAGGATGTGTGGCTTCCATAGTTTCAACTTAAAGACAAACTCTTAGGTGTTTAAACTCACAGAGGAATGAATAACAGGGGATATGTTCATATCAACTTTGCAACTTGTTTCTCTCTTCCTGTCAAATGCTACTTGACAAATGATAGCTGGATGGCCTATTTGTGTCCTTGTTTTCCAAACTTTTTCCCCCATAGCTGTGACTAGAGCCAGGAATACTCAGCTTTTCCATAAGGAAACTTATTTTTTTTTTTTCCCTTTCAAGGATTCTATAGAACATTTATTCCACTTTGAACTATTCAGTTTTTGAAAAGAAAATTTCCTTTCAAACTTGCCAATGGTCCTTGCCATCACATCACATGCCCTCAATCACTGGACTTGATTTTGTTCCCCATTCTTGTGTTCAAGGTTAATAAGTAGGGAAGATTTTAAAAGCACACAGCAAAGACAAATATGCATTAATACGTTCCTACCCCCACCCTCACATTCTCACAAACACAGGGCTTGTAGGGTTAGCTGGTCTCTGGGCTTTATTATTTCCCTCTCTTCTTTCTTTCTTTCTTTCTTTCTTTCTTTCTTTTTCTTTCTTTCTTTCTTTCTTTTTCTTTCTTTCTTTCTTTCTTCCTTTCTTTTTTTTTAAAGAACTGTGCATGGAAAGTAAAAGTTTATTAGGGGCAAGGTTTCAATGACTATTTTTCCCTCGAACAAATTAATCTTGTATAACCTGCATTTTAAAGGGGAATGTTAAAAAGAGGAGGAAATAAGCATCGGGGCCCAGTTTGGAACTCTTTTGGGGTCTGCGTTCACATTTGAACCAGCCAGAGATTTTCAATTAGCAGTGCCTTAGAGAGCAGGGACCCCTGCCTTTGTCAGTGTCCTGTGCTAGGAGAAGAGCAAATAAATTGGAACTGGTCTTATGGCTCAAGCTCCTGGGAAAATGTAACAGGTGTTACAGCTCCGCTGGGTGTGAGATTTATGAAAAAAAACCCACTCAGACTTTGCCCATAGAATTCTGCTTTCTAGCCAGGCTCCAAGTAGGAAGGAACTAATGACTTCATTACCATCTCAATTCTGGGAAATGCCTGGTCCAGACCTGACTCATTAAAGGAAAGGTATAGCACTCTGGGTGACCTTAGTATATCAAAATGTTATTTAGAGCAATTCCATTAGTCAGGGCCATAAGTCCCAGAGAAAGAACACACCCTTTAGGAAGGACATTTTGGCCATAAAATAAGAAAAGGCAAAACAAAAACAAACAAAGCTAAACAACAACAACAAAGCCCCACAGAAATAAGCCCATACAGGAAATATTCTGAAATACCTCGCTGTACTTCTGCTCCCTGGGAAAGCCTACGCTCCCAGCACTTCTCTCTGTGTTGTGACATGTTCAACGGCTCTTATTGCAGTCCCATTTCTAGTGGATTGTAATTGGGGATGAGAAAGAAGGCAGGGAAGATGTCAAATTTCCAAGCACTGGAAGATGAAATAAATCTGTTCAGGACTATTAGGACTGAGTGGTACTAAGGGTAGTTACTAATTAATAGTAAATGTTTTTATTACATAATTGCCTCTCATTAATCTGAAATGGGGAAAACGTAGCACAGGAGAGTCTGTCTCCTGTCCTATTTATCCCTACAAACAATCCTCCTAGCCATTGTATTGTATTTTATTTCACATTGCTACTTCACTGAAAGAGAACCTGGCCAGGGAGCCGCAATTTCAGTAACTATCTCACAGTTTATTTGTCTCTAAATGTCAGTCCCCTGGTTGGTGGGGTGGCGGGGGTTCCTCCAACCCTTTGACTCATTTTTTTTTAAGCTCCTACATGCTCTATTCTCCAGAAGACATTTGAAAGGAAACATAAAAGTCAAAAGACAGACAGTTTGTAAGGTCAAAAATGAAGGGTTTTGAAACTGGACTGCCTTGGTCACCCCCATTCCTGTCTCAAATTCCCTAGTCTTAGTGAAAAATGTGATGACACTCTCTCAATGGGAATCTCTCTGTGTCCTGGGGGACACAGTGAGTCTTGAACAAGATCTAGTTAACAAGATAGAGGCTAGATTCCTCTGACCTTTAGCTATTAATACCAAAAGGGGTGACCGTCATTAATTAAAGACCATGAGTAAATGACAAGGAGCAAGGAGATTTGCAGAGTATTGTAACAGGGCTTCCTTTGCAGGGGTCTCTTGCTCTCCCTCCCTCCCTTTTTCCTTCCCCCTCTTGAATCCTTAGATGGAAGCTAGCTAGCTTTAGAGATCAGAAGCCACTGCAGTGTTCCAGCTTGAGAGGAGGAAGAGGACAGTGCTGTGCAGGAGGAAGACTGCTCCCAGTGTATGAACTCAGGGCTGCTTGTGGCCCTGAGTCCCCTGAAGCCCCCAAGAACTGAGATGAGATGGAGAGTCTCCTCTTTCTTTTTAAAATATACCTATTTCCTTCTACATCTTCTGTCTCAGGTAGCGTGATGAAAAGTACAAACCTTAGATATAGTAATTTGGGCAAAATTACCAATAATGAGTTTTGTAAACCTTAGTCAATTAAATCCAATTGAATTATATGCCAACTTCATGGCCAGTATTGAGGTTATAATACAGCTTATTGTAGGGCTCAGGAAATGACCTATGTACTAATAAAAATAAATTTATTACAGCTGGATTATCAGTGGTTAGATGTGCTTACTTACAAAACCTGGCTTAAGTTCAAAGCCCCAGTACCCACTTAAAGACAGATGCAAAAAGTGGCACATACATCTGGAGTTTGTTTGCAGGGGTAGGATGCCATGGTGCACCTATTCCTCCTTTCTTTCATTTTCTCACTCTCCCTGTCTCTCTCTGCTTGCAAATCAATACATAAATATATTTTAAAAAATAAATTAATACTGATGTTGAGAATAGTCTTTCAAGAAGAGCGTGTCAGGTAAGGGATTAGACCTGCCCTGAAGATGACCTTTCTGTGAGAGCAAAGCATGTTCCTACAGAACCACCTCCACAGCCATCTTGTAGAGAATTACCAGTATATAACATCTCTCTATCTTCCTCTTATTTCATTTTTGCCCATTTCTCTCCTTTTCACTGAATGGATGAGGAGATATTTTCATATTTATAAGAGCAAGAGTTACCATTTATATGAACTTTTTTTTTTTACATTCTCTCATTAAGTTTTTGCTGGAGATAGACAGGTGAGTCTCAGAGAGTTTGATCTTTAGGCTCCAAACTCAGATCTCCTTGAGAGTGATCTAAGTTCCTTGTCTTGTCTAGAGCTCTTTGAACATACTGACTGTGTGTAGTTTTGATAGTCTTAATGCTCTTTCTCAGCACAGTTCCACATAGCAGTATGATAAATTCTACTTGATACCCACAGAAAAACACTTTACAAAAAACATTTTATTTTCTGTCCCTTCCTTGTGCTCCAAAGTATAGCTTTGACCTGGAATATAAAGTTCTTTATAAGGACACCTGATCATTAATGATTCATAAAATACTTGAATGGCTGATGTAGTGTTATGAACAGAGGGATCTCCAACTTCAAAGGCAACTAAAGGATGGAGTTGACAGGTGGGGGAATATATTTTGGTTATGACAGGAAAACCCTGAAGATATCCTCCTGGGAGATGAACCCTGTAAATCACCATTATTGCTTTATGTTCCTTGCCTCTGGTTGTGAAAATAAAAGCATCATGGGTAGTCAGTGAGTAAGGAACAAGCCCCAGCTATAGGATCCTGAGTCTTTTCTGTGTCTGCCTGAAACAGTCGCAGGTCCAGTGCTCTTTTGCGAATTGCTCAATCCTGGAGGAAAACTGCACAAGGTTGAACAACTTTCCTTTTGTGTTTTTCTTTTTTTGGCTGAGTTGTAACTCACAGCAATCCTCCTATCTCTGCTTTTGGAGTACTGGGATTAAAGGCATGCACAACCATGCCCAGATTTGAGCAACTTTCAAACTGGGAAAGAGAATGATGGACTGTGGATATGCTAAGAATGAACAACCCTCTCTCATAAAAAAAAAATAAGCAAAGAAAAAAATTACTTTCTGAGCTTGAAAAGTTGTTTGCTATTCATGAAAGCATTAAGTAGTCTTCAAAAACTTTATTGACATTTTCATACATGCATGTAATGTATTTTGATCATAATCCCCTCCTCAAACCTTTTTTTGTCCTCTCTCTCCCACTCCCACTCTACTGAACCAACTCTTCTAACTAGACCTTCCTTTTTCCCCTCCATTAGCAATGACGGAATGTGGATGGGTATCATACTATGCAAGTCTTATCCAGTTAACCAGGTAATAACAGCACTGGGAGGTCATGAATGACACAGCCACTTCATATTCAGAAGCAGTGTTCTAAAGCACTCCTCCTCATCCTCTGACTCTTACATTCTTTTGCCCCTCTCTTCTGCAATATCCTCTGAGCCTTAGAGGGCATGGTAGAGACGTCTTATTTAGTGCTGAACTCTCAACAGTCACTTATTCTTAGCACTGTTACAAATTTTGAGCCTACACAGTGGTCACCACCATCTTCAAAAAGAAGCTTCTCTGACCAAGGGTGAGAGCAGCACTAACTGATGGGCATAAACGTAAATATTTAGAGGGCAATTTGAAGGGCACACCATATCCATTTAGTTAAACAACAGTAGTAGCTTCTGCTTTAGTGTCTATGACCTTCCCAGCCATAGGATTTTGATGAGGTTTTCAGTACCAGGTAGAAATTTCCTCCCATGGAGCAGGTCTCAGATCTAATCAGAGCAGTTGGTTTCTCCATAGTATCATGCCACTTTAGCATCAGCTGGTCTTTTGTATAACTCACGGAGGCCATTGTTGTTTAAGATTGTTGATAACTTTTCTCTTCAAGGACCCTGCTTAACACTTTCTAGCACTGTAACAGCTAGCCAGCAGGGAGGAGTCATCTACCTCAGTTCCAGCTTAATTTCTTAGTATCCTGTAATGGTAGCTTGTAATGTCCTCAGCAATAAACCTTACCATTCAGTTCTAAGGGTAGCTAAGAGAATTAAGCTTGGAATAATCTTATGCTGAGGAGGGCAGAGTAAGATGGTAGACTATAACTCTCCAGAATCATCATCCCTCCGTTTCTACCCTGGAAACATCCATTTTGATGAGTATACATGCACATAAATAGCTGCTTAAGAGCCAAGGAAACCAGGTGAAAAAGGACAGTACCCGAGTATAGCACAGTTTCCCATTACTTATATCACCCTCCCCACCCTACACAGGAGAATGCAAACAGACATATTGTCTATAGAAAAGAGTACTTTAAACATAAGGCTTAACCTTGAACCTCAATACTGAGCCTACCACAATAATAGCTCCTAACTCCTGGCTGGTATTCAAAAGGCCTATAGACCTTACCTCGAGCCAGATTAAAGCTACAGCCTATGAAACATGGAGTGCAAGAAGTCACTCTTCATCAAACACTAGATATTCATGTGCATAAATCATAAGTTAAATTAGCTTCTTATTTCTTATCATATACAAAAGTCAGGTCACTGAAATTTTTCTAATAATAATCTATGGCTTCTGGGTACAACATTTTCTACCTCCACAATATACTTATACTCAAACTCTCCTTTTAATCTATGGCTTCTGGGTACAGCATTATCTACCTCCACAATATCCTTATGCTTAAACTTTCTTTTTAAACATATATATTATTAGCTCATGAAGAAGTAGGTTTCCATATGTCTTATTCCTAAATCTTAAATTTTGTAACTAGAAAATTTTATGCCAACGGTGTGATACTTTCCAGTGAGTTCTTGGCTAGGGAAGGCCCTGATGCTCCCAAAACATTACAGGCTATTGCCAAGGATCTTGGTTGCCCACCACAAGTAGAAGGTAAGATCCTATTGCTGAAGATTTCACATGCCTGGGCTACTGGCCACTGAGAAATCAAGCTGGAACAGAGCTGGGATCCTCTTCCCTGTTGAGTAGCTGTCAGGATGCTAGAAATGCAGTCTATTGGGGGAGAAAATTGATCAATGGTGCTAATACCAGTGGACAATGCAAGCATTATGGCTGGCCAGCCAGGCCAAAGGTGTCAACGGGTGCAATGGTGACATGTCCATTATGGTGAAACCAACTGCTCTGTGATTGTCTTCGAGGCCTGCTCCATGACAGGGAGTTCTTGCCTGGTATTGAAAACCTAATGAAAATCCCATGGCTTGGGAGGTCATAAGCCCTGGGGCAAAATACTACTGCTGTCTGGCTAAATGGATATATTAAGATCCACAAACTGCCCTCTAAATACTTATGGTTAGGCCCATATATTAAGGCTACTCTCACTTTTGGTTAAAGAAGCTTCTCTTTTTAGACCATTGGGGTGACTCAACTCACCAAAGTGCTGCGAAGTGACAGTGGAATGTTTGGCAGTAAATGAGACATCTCTCTCACACTCTCCAAGCTCAGGGCCCATTGTAGATGAGGTGCCAGAAAGAATGTAAGAGCCAAAGGAAGGGGAGGACTACTTACAATGTTGTCATCTAGATACAAAGTGGCCTTGGTATTCATAACCTCACAGTGACTGATGCTACCTACACAAGACCTGTATAACAGGAGAGAAAAATGATGGATCAAAATAGAAAGAGTCTACATGGAAAAAAGAAGGGATTCAGTGGAGGGGGTAGGAAGGGGATAAGGGAGAGAATTATGATCATGATATATTTTGTATTTATGGAAGCTACCAATAAAAATTAAAATGATGAAGAAAGCAAAAAAAAAAAATCCCTCAGGTCAAAGTATATTAAAAACATCAATGTGAGCTGGAGAGAGAGATAGCTCAGTGGTTAAGTGTGCTTCCTGTGTAAGCATGAGGGCCTGAGGGGGACGGAGACGGCCAGAGTTCAAATCTCCACATTCCACATAGAAGACCTCGGTGTGGCCACATACGCCTGCAACCTCATTCCTCTAAGGGTGCAGAGACCCCAGAATCACTGCGCCCTGAAAGCTCTGGAATCAGTAAAAAGAGACTCTGGCTCAAGGCCAGGTTGAAGAGCAATGAACAGGGATGCTTGACTTTCCACTCTGGCCACTGCAGGCAAGCGACCTTTGGCTTTTGTAGCAGATGAGCATATGGGATGTCACAAGGGCACCTTTATGTGTGCATACCACGCCACAAACACACATAGCACATACACAACAGCATCTCACTATGCACGCACGAGACACACACACACACAAAGGGGGAAATTCCATGACATTGGTCTGGGTGGTTTTTCTTTTTTTTCTTTTTGTGGTATGTTTACAGAGTACAGTCAATAAAAACAATAATTAGACAAATGGTATTACATCAAAGGAAACCTACACAGCAGAGAAACAGTTCATAGAATAAAGACAGAAACTACAGAGTGGGAGAAAATATTTGAAATCATCCATATGACAAGGATTAATACCTTGGATACATAAGAAGCCAAAAACTAAATGCAAAAAAAAAAAAAAAAAAAAACCCAATAAGGAAAATGAAAGAATAGGCAATAGAAGAAATATAAATCACCAACAGGCATATGAAAAATTGCTCAACTTCACTAATTATCAGGGAATGCTCAAATACTTACCTGAGGCTAAGAGATTGAAATTTTGCTCAGAGCAAATATACAAGAAATGAAGCATTGACTGGAGGGTGTTGAGCTGTGGGCACCTTCTTCTGCCCAGTGTTTTGTTCCAGCCTTTCTCGCTCTCTGTAAAGATGGCATGTCAGAGTCAAGAGTGAGTTATCCTGGCATAAGAATCACTTGACCGTTACCCAGAAATAGAATCAATGTCAACATGAGCTCCTTGACATTTCTGCTTTTACTGATGACGTGCTTTTAAATAGCTAAAAGTGATGCTACCAGCCAATTATCAGAATTATATTATGACTTTTAGAAGTAGGTTAAAGCATTTTTTTTCAGACATATCACTTTATTTTCAGCTGACATGCTAATTCTGAGCTGGTTTTGTTTTAGTAATTGGCAAAACCAGGAAGCCTGCTATTATTTCATATTACTTCTAGGTTGGAATTTTGGTGACATAATTGAATCAGAAAGGTTTTTCCCATTTCTCCTTTATTTTTATTTTATCCTCATTTGCCAATATAAATAATAAAACAGCCAATTCAAACAACTGTTTTATTCCCATCCCTAACAATATTTAACTTCCTTCCTACCTTCCCTCCCTCCCTCCCTCCCTCCCTTCCTTGCTTCCTTCCTTCCTTCTTTCCTTCCTTCCTTCCTTCTTCTCTTCCTTCCTTCCTCTTTCCTCCCTTCTCCCTGTTTCTTTTTTGGTGTCTGCATGCGAGGGGCATGCCACAGTATACATGTGGACACCCCAATCAGGGGACAACCCAAATGTCAGTCCCACTGTCCACCTTGCTTGAGATTATGTCTCTTTCGCTGTTCACAGCTACGTTCACTCTGCTAGCTGCCCATGAACCTCCCAATAATTCTCCTTTCTCCAACCCCCTTCTTTTCCCTAGGCATGCTGTGATTACAGAAGCAGCACTATAGTATTGGCTTTAAGTTGGTCTGGGAATCTGAACTCAGGCACTCACACTTGCTCAACAAGCACTTATCCAGTGAGGCAACTTCTTAGTCTATGACATAAATTTTCTATAGTTAATAATAGCAAAAAAGAATTTCTTGATATTGATATGATGACTTCTTTCTTCCTCTGAAGATCATAAAAGGTTTAAAGGGCTTAATAAATTTATATTTCTCTGCCAAGTGGGATCCCATTTTATAGATGAGTCAACGGAAGTATTGAAGGTAAAAATCCATACCCAGTGTTTCCATTCTTCTTAATTTTTTATTTTTACTTATTTGTTTATTTATTGATTTATTTGTGTGTGTGTGTGTGTGTGTGTGTGTTTATATTGGGGGAAGGGGGTTGGCCAGGGCCTCTTAAAACAAACTCTGGATGCTTGTGCTACTTTCTGCTTCTGGTTTACAGGGGCAGTTTGGAAATTGAGCCCTAGGCCAGCAGGCTTTGCAATCAAGTGTCTTTAACCACTAAGCCAATTTCTCAGCTCCTTCATTATTAATTACTTTTGGTTTGTTGAAACAAAAAAAAAAATACTTAAAGTATTTTTCATGAAATAATTCAAAAAAATAAGTCATTTTTACATGTTTAGTTTTCAATTTCCCATTTATTTCATGATAACAAGATGGTTAGGAGAGTAACAAATCAAACTCAGGATAAATGACTCAGATCAGGAGTCATTAATAGCTGTGAAGTTGTGGGAGGGATTGAACTACCCAAACTATTCTTATTGTGCCTTACATTTCTCATAGCTAAATGTTTCATCATTTACTTCGTGGCTAATATTTTGTATAGTTTTTGGCATTTTAAGAAACACAAGATAATTACTCGTGTACAGTATTTAGGAAGAATTATATCTCTATTTTCTGTGAAACAACATTGCACCTCAGATATGCCCACTACACAAATTGAGTTTCATGTTATTTGCTCTGTTTGAGGCTATGTGTAAGTAAAGAGAGTTCCCAGTTGCTCACACAAGGTGCTTATGAACTTTATTACAGTTTAAAGTTCTCTTTATTCCAAAACTGCTAACACCCAGGATTAGATACCTGGGAACAGGGCTCTTACAGCCTTTACAAAAATGAATCCTGTAACTTAAGGGGAATTAAAGGAGCCAGTTATGAGTTGGTGTTTTGCCCAACTTTTGCTTTTTTTTTTTTTTTTTTTTCTAGTTTTGCACAAACCTGGCTATGTCAGGTTGCCCTTCTCAACTGTGTAGTTGAGAGAACTGGGTAGCTGATTACGCTTATGCAAACAAACACACATCATCAGTTTAAAAGAAGATACATATACTAGTACCTTGGGCACATAAATGTATTCCCAAAGCATTGAGGGACATGTGTGAGACTGCCGTGGAAGTGACCTTCCTTGAATTTCCATGTGTTTACATGAAAGCGTGTTTGTGCTTTTTAGAATTTTTTTTTTCTGCTACATAATGTTCATATTCATGATGTGTGGTAGGTATTTTTGTGGTATTGGAATGCTATGGATAAGAAAAGAAGTTTAAAACTTTTTTTTAAAAGTTTAAAAAGAAATATTTTCAAATTATGGTGTTTTCTGTATCTGGTCATCCTTATTTGCAGTTGCTAATACATACGTGTGTTATTTCTCTATCTGCTTCTCCTGTGAGTCATGGCAACACAGATATTTTAGATGTTTGTTTGGATAACTTACTGTTTAATTCATGTTTTACCCAAATGAACTAAACATAATTTATATGATTTTGGAGGATCAACATTCTAAGCCTACTACTGAAATAATTATAATGTCCCTATGTGGATTCAGTTCTATTACAGACTTATATAATGCAGACAGAGAGAAAAATATTAAACTTAGTCTGAGATACTAGAAAATAACAAGAGTTTATAACATTGGAATCTCAGTAATAGAGCTGGAGGTTTGTGTAGTGTACTGAGTTTTCATACTGAGGGAAGGAATGCTGGGATATTTGTAAGGTGATCTTTTTCTAAGAAGGGTGACAACAGTAATATCTTCTAAAAGAATAAATTTCACATGGGAGACTACATCATGTCCACATAGAATGTCCAAATTGCAATAAGACAATCTGGGCTAAAGGTCTAGCTTTGCCCATAGTAACTGTAATCCTAGAACGGGACTCACTTTTCTTTCACCTTGGAAACCATTATTCTCATCTCTCATATAAGGAAATGAACTTCTATGTATCTCAGGGGAATAAATGAATTATATTGTATTGTTTTGTACTATAAAATTATATTCACTATTATTTTGCACTCAGATCAAAATATTATGATATCAGCTAAAGATATTTGAGCATCAAAAATACAACATAATTAAAACTTGCTACTGATTGTGGAAAAGTGAGTTATTGTCAAACATTCTTATAACTTGAATATTTTTTCATAGAAGCATAATAGCTTCATTAGGGTGGGAAATGAATATCTAAATTTATAGATAGCCATTTTCTAGAAGGGGCTTTTGATACCTGAGAATTATCCAGTGGTAAAGAGGTTCCTTATTGACTGGGTCTCACTGAGCCTTGGCCAGTTTTCTGAAAGAACATTCTGGAAACTGCAATACCATTGTGTGACAATATCCATCCATAGAAATGTGATGTGATCTTCTCCCTAAACTTTTTTTTTTAAAGGTTATACTCTTTTTTGTTATTTATTTATTTGAGAGCAACAGGCAGAGAAAGAAGCAGAGAGAGAGAGAATGGGCACACCAAGGCCTCCAGCCACTACAAACGAACTCCAGATGCATGCACCCCCTTGTGCATCTGGCTTACGTGGGTCCTGAAGAATCGAGCCTCGAACCGGGGTCCTTAGGCTTCATAAGCAAGCGTTTAACCGCTAAGCCATCTCTCCAGCCCTCCCTAAACTTTTTTAAAAAAAATATTTATTTGTGATAAGGAAGAGAGAGAGACCGAGATGGGGGTGGGGGGAGAGAATAGACTTGCCAGGGCCTCTTACCACTGCATGTACCTCATTGTGCATCTGGCATTACATGGGCTAGCAGGCTTTGCAAGCAAGCATATTTAACCACCCAGCCATCTCCCCAGCCCTTTCTCCCTGAACTTTGAACCTAAGCAGGTGTAATACTATGTCCCAGTGTATTTCTAAGATGGTTTTACTCTATACTATCTAGCAGGTGAGAAGAGACTTCTATTTTTTGCAGGATCAAGTTCTTATCTCATTTTAAAAAATTCTGAGTTTTGCTGTACTATTTCCCTAACTTCTGCTTCCTGAGTATGGGTCTTTTCATACACATTGCAGTATGAATTCAGGCAATTCTCTCAACTCTAGCATATTGTTTGAGCAGGTTCCTTTAATTCTTTAAGCTTGAAATTTTTAACTTGTCAGATGTAAATACTAGTTCCAAACTCAAAATGCTGTTGAAAACATGAACTGGAAAAATATACCCAAAACACAGGAGATGCTAGTCATTCATAAACTAGAGACCATTTCTTCTAAAATCCAGCATGCTGAGCTATACTTCTTTCTCCTACATTGCCTCAGTGATTCCAGATGAGCAATGAATGTTGAGTAAAAGTATGACCGTGACCTTGGAGGAGTCCTGTTTTCACAGTGAGTTTTTTCCTTTTTCAGTTATGGGCAGAAGGTTGCTGTGGAGGTCTGACTGCATCATGGTTTCTGCCTTTTGTGTTTCGTGGACAAAAAAGGTTGGACATTTCAGTTTTCACTGGAAGCCTTGACACTCTTGGGACCAGTGAAGCAAGACATGGAGGAAAATTCCTGTCTCTCTAGGGATGGGAAATCTCAGTGGCAGCCATAAAAACTACTTTGAAAATGCAACCAACACTTAGAATGAGGAAAACTGAGTGCATGCCTTGTGACATTGATGACAGAACCATCTCAAAGCCCCAAGATGAGCTAGGATCAAGTTCACTTACAGGGGTCCATCTCTTGACTCACCATAAATCTTTAAATATGCTTCAGACTTTTCTAGAGTCATCTTCCTGCAGTATAATGTAAGAGAGGTGATAAAAATTAGAATACTTATACATTTATGAAGAGTTAGGACAGTTTTGTGGTATGTCTCATAAAACTAGGAATTTTACTTTAGGGCTTAAGGAGAATCCTTCTCCAAACTCATAGAAGCCATTGAAAGTAAACTTTCTGAAGGCCTTTCCAAAGTAATTAGCATATTCCCCCAAATTTTCACATGATATGCCAAGAGACAAGGATAAAGATGGAATTTACTTTGCAAATGGAAAACGTGACCACTGAGATGACTCAAAACTCATCAAAGTGCTGAGAAGAAGCGGCAGTGAAGTGTTCAGCACTGAATAAGACATCTCTATCACACCCTTCAGGGCTCAGGGACCATTGCAGAAGAGGTGGCAGAAAGAATATAAGAACCAAAGGAAGGGGAGGAGTGCTTACAATGCTGTCTTCCACACACAAAGTGGCCTGGATATTCATGACTTCACAACGGCTGACACTACTTACATAAGACCTGCATAATAGAAGAGGGAAAATGATGACATCAAAATAGAAGAGACACTAGTTATAAATATTGAGTGGAGGGGGGGGCTGGGAGGGGAAATGAAGCTAGTGGGAGGGGAAATGAAGCTAGTGGGAGGGGATTGTGATATAGTATTTTATTTATATTTATGGAAGTGGTAAGAAAAATGAAATTATGAAATTTGCAGGGAAATGGATGGATCTGGAAAGGATTATACTTAGTGAGGTAACCCAGGCTCAGAAAGCCCAACGTCATATATTCTCTCTCATATGTGGATTCTCGCTACAAATGTATAGACCTGTGTGTGAAATGGAATAAAAATATTTTTTCAAAAAGAAAAAGTAAGGCTGGAAATAAGATTGTGAACACTATGCAAGTGAAAGCTCTCCTTCGGTATGTCCTGCCACTCCACCAATTTCATGAAGCCTTTTTTCCCTGACTTTCAGCTTCTGTTTCCCCTTTCCTAGACTGAAGAACCATACAATGTCCAGTAAAGCCATCGCTGTCCTTCATACAACTCATAGAAGCTGTTACCTGACACTGTTGACATGAATTCTGCTTTAAAATATATCATGAAGGAAGTGAGAATGCTGGAGAGATGGAGAACTTTCCGTGGATGGTGCAAATGCCTATGGCATTCTTCCACAGGTAAGAAAAAGACTTCTGCTTGACATCAGTAGAACATTTGATGCCAAGCCGGCTGTCCCAGCATTATGACTCAGTCATCATTCTTACCATCTTTAAATAGAAACAAACGTATTAGTCATTGGTTATGAATTCTCTAAAAATTACTGAAGATGTATCAATAAAATTGTTGAATATGAAATTGCTTCCACATTCAGCAAGGGAAGAACAGAGCACCCTACAGACGAGTCACAGTCCTTATAGAGCCAAAGCATCTCAAATTTAGGGCCAACACCTGTTGCTACTCATTCATGTTTTAGAACTCTCTGGATGCTCAATAACTCCCGGTTGTTATCTACCTTTTCATCAGAGGCAGTTCACTCGAGATTATACTTCTCTGAAGTGTCTCATCCCTAATAAAATTGTTGCCCCCACAATTCCAAGTTCTGCATAATATTTCCTCAGTTTCTCTTCTTTTCTAGTACCATCTTCCAAGGACAGGTCCTCTGATTCCGGGATACTCCAGTGCCTGGCCCTGTATATTATATATTCTCATTCTCAGGCCAACTTCCTATTATACATGGGCCCATTTTTCTTTAGAAGTAGAGAAATATGCTTCTCAGCTTTCACAATGAAACAGCTAGTATTTCCTCTGTCTCAGAAGCCTGGGCCTTATATAAACCACAGTGATAGAAAATGCTGGGGGCAGTAGAACCCTGAGTCTAGACAGGACACAAATCAATGGAAAGATTTTTACAATGAAGCAGACATAGGAGAATTGATCGAGAGCTGTTATAGTAGTCTATGACTCTGTGTAGCTGCTGGATATCCATAGGTGTACGCCTAAAGGTCGCTGATCTTCTGGTTTCCTTAGAATGGATATACAAAATATATCCTGTGTGAGAGCTAACATTGGAAAAATTGCTATATATTTAGCAACAATACTAAATGTTAAGCAAACTGCAGACAGTAAGGGAATCTTAATATTATGTTACTAGCAATAGAAATGATAGCCTCTAGTGGTGTCATATACCAGTAAACATGCACTATTTACTACTATGTCCTGGTATTTCTCACTTAGTATTTATATAAAAGCCCATAGAGCTATTGTTACCACTATCCTTCTTAGGATGTATTAAGTTTAAATGAAATGCCAAGATTTTGTTCCATGACACAAAGATCAAATGGAGGCCTGAACCACAGGGTCTGTTCTTTGAGTCCATAGCCATTGGAAAAGAGGCTAAGCATTGTCTGAGGGTGATTTCTGCATTTAAGGACTTTACACTGTGTAAAACTCAGAATGAGCTAGACATGAAATTTGTGTCTTTGGGACTTAGATGTCTGGCTGTATGGAACAATGCAGGTCTGGCCCTAGCCAGACCGCATGTCAGAAGAAACCAGGAAATGGCTTCTGTGGACATGGCATACTGCGCAGGCCTGGTATGACAATAGCTACAGTCCCATGCTTGCAAGAAACCTGCTACAAGATGATCTGCTCAGAGACTGGCTGTCATTGGTCACAAAAAGGGGACCACCCCATACAATGATTGTCCAGCCAAGCCCCTTAAAACCCCCCTACACTTCTTTGAATAAATGAGTTTGCTGCAGCTCGCCCTCTGCCTGCTTTCACCCAACTCCCGGAGTCTGTGTCATGACTCTGCGCCTCTCACCTCCTACTCAGCAGAGACCCTGCTGTCCCTTCTGGGCTGGCCCTAGGGGGGACCCCAACATCTGGCTTTAAACTTAACTGATTTTGACTGACACAAAGTTGTATGGTTGAGTTATTTAAAAAGCCAAAATTATTAAAGGAGAAGTTGGATGATTTTCTATGAACCTCGGTTCATCCTCAAGTCAGAATATTAAAATCTAATGTAGCTTGTATAAGTTGGCACATGACTTAAGTGGTTTCCTCCAAGTAGGGTTCTCTGTCCATGTTCCCAAGTTCACAGAAGTGACAGTGGCAGCCGTAGCTAGTGGATGAGAACTGGAGCCATTAGGAAACTGTAGACATTTACGAAATCTTGATTACTTCCCACTTGCCAAAGAGGCTCAAGGGGTTGTTAGGGACCTGTCACCCTCTCTTGATTCTGCATAGACAAGGTACTTTCTGCCATGTTTGTATACCCTTTAGCTTTGTCCTCAAAGTGCAAGATCATTTTTCTAGATATGTAATGGTGAAGTAACACCACCTGTCTCCAACCCAAGTTGGCTCCTATTTTCCTTTCTCTCTCTAATCGCCATTGCCAGTCTCTATCCTGTCCGTAGAGCAGTATCAGAAACGCATTTGGAATAGCATGACTTTTAGAGTTAGAAGTCACTGTGTCTGGTTTGTTTTTACCAACCTGAAGCCCTGAGATGATGTAGGAGGAGGAGCCAAGCCATGTTGGTGCACGTGGCTGTTGTCTCAGGCACAAAGCAAACCCTGAGCCTAGAAAGGAATAAGCTGGTGCATAATAAAAGAGAACATGTTGATCAAAAAGACAGACTATGAAAAGCCTCCCAGTGGTCCACGTGCGTGTGTGTGCGTGCGTGCGTGCATGTGTGTATTATGGCTTACTTACTTGGTGTTAGCATAGATTGGCAATGCTTTCTTGTCAATGCTTTCTAGGAGAAAGCACCAATATTCATTATATCATATATATGCATACACATATATATTAAATAATGATCATATAAGACATATATGCTTACATCAGGATATTAATAAATATATCAATCAAAATTGGACAGGGATGCAGCTCAGTTGGTGGGGTGCTTCACCAAAGCCACATAAACTGGATTTGGTGACACATGCCTGTAATCCCAACACTTGGGCAATGGAGGCAGTTCATTTTTGTTTTTTCCTCAAGGCAAGGTTTAACTATATCCCCAGTTGACCTGGAATTCACTGTAGCTCCAGGCTGACCTTAAAATTCATAGTGATCCTCTTACCTCAGTTTACTGAGTGCTAGAACTAAAGAAGTGTGCCATCACATCTGGCTTCAAGATCACATTCAATTATTTATAGTGAGTTCAAGGTCAGCTTGGGCTACATGAGATCCTGTCTCCTAAAAAACTTAAAAATGACAAGCAATAATGTAATTAAAATAACGATATAATGCATAGAACTATATTATTTTTATAATGATTCTAATGTAATATTATATTCATTTATCTACTAATATAGATCTATGTATATAGGTAATATATAGGCCATAGGTTAATTTTCCACGCAAATATACAAGGGTGGCAGACAGAACATGTACACATCAGTTTGCTTGGCCCCTCTTTCTTTAGCTCTAGAGAGAGAATTTTTGGCAAAAGAAAATAAATATTTTATTTTTCCTATGAATTTCAGCAGTAATTTATTTGAGTTATTATGAGAAAAAATACATTTAACTTTTTCTTTGAATTTGTTATTAAGACAATCATGAAATAATTGTTTGGTAAAGGCAGAAATGACCATCATTGTTTTGGATGAACATTGAGCACTATATCCCAGGATAAATAAATTCCTGCTCATCCACTTATTTTCTTGAGGTGGGGTTGTACCCTCAACCCAGAGCTGCTATCTGTTGGTGAGTCCCAGGGATTCCCCTACCAATGTGGTTACAGACATGCATGGCCATGCCCAGCTTCTGATTTGGTTCTGTGGAGGTGGACTTGGTGGTCTCTAGCCTGAGAGGCTTATGCTTAAGTAGCAAGTGCTCTCCACTGCTGAGACATCTCCTTACCCCAAGTCCTTTTTTTTTTTTTTTTTGGCTTTTCAAGGTAGGGTCTCACTCTGGATCAGCCAAATCCATTTTTAAAACTGGAATGGTTCCTTCTTTTTCACGACCTCCTGACCAATGGTCACTTTTTATTTTCTTTTGATAGTCAAACAGGATTTTCACAGAAAACATCCAAGTGAAAAGCAACAAAATAAGAAATGATTGTGCAAGGAGAAATGAACATATGCTGAGCAATTTTACAAAAGTAATGAGTCCTCTATTAAGAGTTTCATGCCACAAAGGCAGATTCTGTGCATCTCTTCCCACTGAGATTCTAGCAGCTTGATAGTCCTGAATTATATTATGTTTAGCAACTTCCTATTGCATCGGTGAGTTTCCATTTGGTTATATAAATTTCTTGATAAAACACCATTATTTTGTTGGCAAAGAGGCAAAAGGTAATCTGATTATGCAGCTACTTGTATTATAACTGCAGCTAATGTGATAATATACAGCATATTATTATAGTGATGATTTTGTTTTTGGAAAAAGTGTAGGCAGATTTAGGGAAGAACAGTAGGAGAGGCCAGAAAGAATGAAGCAGATCAACAAATATACCCTTGAAAATGCACATTGACTTCACAGTTGTAGAATGCAAATATTTTCCTAGGAAGAACAAAGAAAATAGGTTATTCTTCTCTTTATAAATCAAGATTCTGAAATCAGAAATCTATGTCTAAGCTTGTCATAGGAAGAGTAAATGAAGATCTCCTAACTACACCAGCTTGCTACCTCGCTTAAACTGAGCATAAACTGGAGGCATTTCAGGTTCGGCACAGCTACTGACTTATCTACTGAGTACCTTGCTAGTTAGTGTGGACACATGATAAAAAAATATGCTCCCTACCTTTAAGTAGCTCATCACTTTAATAATTGCAGTACAGTATATATAATAACTAATGAATAAATAGAGTTATAATAAATGCTCTAAGAAGAAATATTGACAGGATGCTTTGACGAGAGGGCAGGAGCTCCAGGTAGAAGAGACAGCTGAGAGTATGTGGTAGGAGTTGGGAGAAGCATGTGCCAAGACATGGAGGATGCAGATAAATGCCAAATGAAGGACATTGTTACTCTGATAAATAGGAATGTCCTCGGGGTGGCTGTGGGGGAAGTGGTTCAAAGGACTTTGGGAAGAGCAGCAGTACTTCCATATTGTGTTTTGGGTTCAGAAGGATGACCATGGGCATAATATGCAGGGAACAGAAAGAGGAAAGCTAGGGGGTCAGGTGACTGTAAGGCTGAGGGCTAAATTTGATGAAGAGTATGTCTCTATAAATGCATATTAATACACAAGTACAAAATATACATATTCAGTTTTGTTGTGCATTTATAATCATCAAATGACAACTGAATGTAGAGGTTGAAGAGAAAACATTCAAGAAAATGATGAGGTTCCTGGCATGGGTGATTGGTAGCTGATTAGCCCTAATAACTAATAGAGAAGTATCTTGGTTGGTGATTATATTTTTAATGTATTGGTTTGAGAAAACATCCAGGATATCCAGGTGGGGGGGGGGGCAGCCAGAAGTGTCTATATATAGACTTTTGTTGCTAAGGAAATTTCTGAGTTAACAGTTTATTTATAAGAGTCAGAGTTTTGGAAAGGATGAAATAACCCAGAAGACTAGAGAAAGAAGAGATGGCTGAGGATGGAACCCTGGGAGCACTCATCTTCAGGGGTGTAAAGAAAAGAAGAGTAAGGGAGACGAGAAGAAGCAAGCATAGGGAAAAGATAGAAGTAAAGAGTAAGTAGTAGCTTAGAAATCAGAATTCCTAGAAAGAAGGATCCAGCTGTATCAGCAAATCCTGGAAAATGAATAAAAATGCAGTGTGTGTGTGTTTGGTGTGGGTGGGTGTTCTACACAGAAAATTACAAGGTATAAGAGACTGGGTATAAGCCACATTTTTCCTAGAGGTTCAGTAACAGAAGGTTTAAGAAGAAAGGAAAGGCTAAGGAAAGTTTATAACTGGTGTGATCTGATCTAGTAAGTACTCTGAGAAAACCAAATTGTGTAAAAGGAATAATAGTAAATGCAGCTGCAGGCTCAGGGAAGGATCAGAATTGGTGGACATAGAATAGGACAAGTTCACATATGATATTTATTTCTTTTCTATATGAGACGGTAATTTATCCCAGCCTTCTGTCTTTATGTGAAAGCTTGCCTCTTCATGGGCACAGACTGACCCAACCCAGGCTAGTGTTCTTCTGAATATTTATTATTGTCCATAATAATTTCTAGGTAAATCCAATATAGACACACCAGGAATATTAAAACAACACCACAAGCCCCAAACCCCTAACATAGTGTGTTTTTAATGAGTGAGTAATATTGTATCCTATTAGTATTTGAAGAAAACGTATTGGTAACACTTGAATTAGTAGCTAATCACCTTATCTGACATTTTGTTCTAACCGCTCATGAAAATATATAAATCAAATATATATGCTAGTTTTATAGGAATAAGGTTTATAAGGTTTCTGGGATTTATTTTCATTACTCTAACAGATAGTTGAGATAATCAACTGATAAAGAGAACAGGTTTATTTGAGCTCACATTGTTGGTGTCATTGTTTTCCCACATCATTATAGAAGCCCATGGAAGCACACTACTCACATCAAACCAGGGAGTTAGGATCCTTCTGGGGCAGAACCCCCAATGAGCTAAAGACCTTCCACTACCACCACAGTAGTGCCTCACTGAAGACATAACCATTAGCACATGTGCCTTTTGAATACAACCCACATTCATTCTCCTTCCCAGATTCACTCTCTGTATTGATCCCTGAGGTCTCTTCTAGATACTATGAAATATTTTTGAACATAATTATATGAGGAAGGAAAAGACTTTTGATTCATTAAAAAGATTATATTATACAGAATCCTACAAACTAAGGATGGAAAAGTGAGACAGTTAAGGAAGATTTTCAGTGGAGCTGGAGCAGTAAGTATTTTTCCGTTAACCACAGGTTAAGCAGGAAACAAAATTTATCAGAAATCCCCCTCCATTTTTTTAAACTATGGAGCATTCCAGTCATTTTAAATTTGTATATGGGAGCAATGATGATCCACCATTGGTTGTGATTCTACCAAGCGAAGTTGTAGCTGGTCGCAGGTTTGATTTGGTAGGTACAAAACAGAGACACTATCATACTTGAGAATGAATCTTTAATATATTTATTTATTTATTTACTTACAAGGAAAAGAGAGGGGGAGAGAATGAAAAAGAGGAAGTGGGCATGCCTGGGCCTCTTGTCATTGCAAATGAATTCCAGATGCAACCACCGTTTTGTGATCTGGCTTGATATGAGTATTTGGGAATTGAACTCAAGCCAGACTTTGCTAGCAAGCACCTTTCATCACTGAGTTATCTCCAGTCTGAAAATGAATCTTTCTACAGATATAACTCACAATTTTTGCAGCCAATATATGAAGACATGGTGTCATTCTACACTTGTGGCACATGGACAGTTTTCACTAGATAAAGTTTTTCTTTGGGAATCTAAGTTCTAGAAAATTCAAAGGCAAATCCCATTACAAATGTATTGCTGGGGTTACTGTCAAAATTGTAGTAAGACTTTTTTTTTTTTTTTTTTTTTTGAAGTAGGGTCTTGTTCTAGCCCAGGCTGACCTGGAATTTACTATGTAGTCTCAGGGTGGCCTCGAACACACAGTGATCCTCGTACCTCTGCCTCCCAAGTACAGGGATTAAAGGCGTGCACCACCATGCCTGGCAAGACACACTTGAAATTTTCAAGTTTTTAAAAAAACGTTACTTATATACATAGTGGCCAATGGATATTTTCAGCAAAACAAGACTTTCTGGTGGATATATGGATGTTAATTTTTATTTATAACTATTTACAAGTTGCTTATTTTATTGTATTGAGAGACAGTTTTCAGGCACAACAATTATGATGGCACAACAAATATGAAGTATATATGAATATAAATAGTGAAAACTCTAGCAATCTTAGTTTCCTAATTTAAAGCTCCATGATAAACATCTCTACACCCTAAACTGGGCAGGGTGGTTCACACACTAATCAGAGCACTTGAGAGGTGGAGGCAGAAACAAGCTTCAGTAAGTTCAGGAATTCAAGGTCATGCTTGGCCAAGACTGCTACATAGATTCGTGTTGATATATGTAAACACCAGGCACATAGCAATATTAAGTTTTCAATAAATGTTGGCCATTCTTTTTGGTTACATTATCCCAATGGACCACTAGCAGTCATGTCAGCAAAATGAGCTTCAGCAAGGGATTTTTCAGACCATTTCTGCCACTGGTTTCAGCTCTGCTGTGTGACATGAGAAATTCATTTATCTCTGAACCTCAAAAATCTTGTTTGTCATTCAAAGGAAGATGATCTTCAAGGATCTTTCAGATTTAAAGTGTTAATTTCCTGTATTATTTGCATTTAGCCCCAAATGTCCATATCTGGGTTACTTTTCTTGGATCAGTTCCTTCAAGGAGCCAACCTTCTTTAAAGTGCCTCCTATTAGAACAATGTTTTCTCTTTACCTCTAGCAAACTTATTGAGAGGCTTGTCCAAAATCGGTTGTCTAACTTTCCTCACTTTTTTAAAAAACATTTTTCTTTTCTGTCTTTTTAAAAAAATTATTACTATTTTGTTGTTGTTGTTACAACTACTATTAGTGATACTGAAGATTGAGCCTGGAACCTTACACAAGGTAGACAAGGGCTCTGCCACTGAGCCATACCGCAACCTTCTTTTCTCATTTTTTCCTTCTGTCAAACCTTTTCTACTCGCACTTCTGTCCACTGCAGCTCCTGACAAGGATGACAGAAATCCTCATTTGTCCAAACCTCTGTTCAGTTCTTTGTCTTCATTTTACTCTTAGGGCTTAGCTAACAGTTCTTCCTTCATCTCTTCACATGGCTCTCTATTTGCTTCTCTCTCCAGTCAAAATCCTCAGCTGCTTCTCTTCCATTCTATAAATTGGAATGTCCAATGGAAATAGAATGTCAGGCACACATGTGATTTTAAATCTCCTACTGTATAGTTTCTATATTAAGTCATTAAAAAGAAACACAAGGTTCTCTTGGCTGGCTCCTGAACTTCCAGGTACTGGTAAGCTTCCCTCATCTTGACCCCGCCAGGATGAGTTGAGGGGAGACCTTGTACATTATTTTCACATGGGCTGTCTACCCCCTCATGCCCTCCACATGACAGGAGGTCTCTGCAGTTTCTTCTTTCCTTCTATTAATCCAATAAAGTCCCTCTAAACCTTAAATCAAAACAACAACAACAAAAAAAACCAAGAGATTTTTTTACTGATGCACTTAAATTAACCAAATATATCCAAAATATTGCTTTTTGAGTAAGCAATCAACATAATTATTACAGTTTAAGGTACTTTATATTATTATTATTATTGCATGTGTGTGCAGTATTGTGTTATGGTATGTGTAATAGTGTATGCATGTGTATGTGCAAACGATGTGGCCTGTGAATTCATGTGACTGACCAGAGAAGCATGTCTGATGTCATTCTCTATCTCTCATTGGCATATTTCCTTAGGACAGAGTCTCTCTCAACTCACAGCTGCTGATTTTCCCCAGTGATCCTCTGGTCTCTGCTCCTTATAGAACTGGGACAACAGGCTTGTGTGGCTATGCCTTGCCATGTATGTGGGTGATGAGGTATTGAAGATGGTCTTGAGTCTACTCAGGCCCTAATGCTTGTACAGGAAGTGCTTTTACCTGCTTAGTCACCTTTCCAGCCCCACTTTAAAGACAAATAGTTATTTCTCAATATCCCATGAGGCTTACACTTCCGGAGCAGGTCAATTTGGATGAGCACATTTTAGGAGCTACATGACCACATGTGGTTGCCACATTGGTTACTACAACTAAGTGCTGGAATGTCCCAGGATTTAATCCTTAAATCCTACCTATAGTCTGTCTATACCTTTTTTCCTGGGTGGCCTAGAAGCATATAACATCTATACCGATTTAGTTATTGAATGGATATTTATAGAAACCCTACTTTTTATGTGCCAGACTACTATATTTTAAATAATAGGGGCATAATTGTCCCTACCCTAATAGAGTTGGTTTTCTACTAGGGAAGAAACAGACAAGAATCATGTAGTTGAGATAATCATGATACGTAGAAGGTAGTAAGTGCTGAAGGAGGGTCAGAGTGGATATGGCAGAAAAGAGGGAACTGAAATTCAGGCTACATGGAAATTACTACACATATCAAATTTGTCTAGTAGGGCAGTCTCTGGACTATAAGTATAGTTGAATTTTTTTTTTATTAAACTCAAGTTCTTTGCTTATACTATCTTCATCCTATTTCAAATGCTCGATATTCACAAGTGGTTAGTGGCTTCTGCATTGGACACCCTGAAACAAAGAATATTTGTCATTTTTGTGGAACTTTCTTCTGGGCCAAACTGACGCATTGGCTCCAGTTCTCTAACCAACAGCCTACTGGTGTCTCCACCTCCTCATTACATTCTTACCATCTTCATCTGTGTCTACTAGGCAGTTCCTATATAGGGGTCAGTATTCCTGACGTCAGTCTTCAGGTCTCTGGATCCCATCACCAGCTGCTTTCCCTTCTTTTCCCCCTTTTTGGTAAGTGGTGACCCTTTCGATATGGTTGTCCCCAACCAAGGATCCTTTCCAATTTCTATCTTTCTTTCCCCCTCACCCTCATCACTTCTTTTTTTTCCCAAAATATATGTCTCTAAGATAATTTTCGTTCATTAGATGAAAAGAAATTCTGGGGGACAATAAAAATGAAAAGAAGAAAGGCATTGTATTAGCCACCTTTTCTTTCTTTCTTCTTAAATTTTTTTTATTATATATAAATATATTGTAACATATATATATATATTATAACCAGTTATACTTTTTTATCTCCTTTCCCAACTCCTGTTGCCCTGGGGGGCCCTCCTCAGTGGTGTTATAGAATTCACTGTGGGATCATGAAGGCATCAATCAGTCCTAATGGGATAGTGGGGTGGGTGAGGAGACCATGCCTCACAGTATTCCTACCCACTCTATGGCTCTTACAATCCATCTGCCCCTTCTTCCGCAATGTTTCCTGAGCCACGGCAGGCTTATTGGCAGTCTGATTTAGTGTTGAATTCTTTGTAGCCTCGAGATTTCTGGTTTTATAGGTTTGGATTAATTGTTGTGTCTGTCACCATCACCCTGGAGCTGGTTGTCAGGCTAGCAGTAAGAGCAGTATTCATGACACCACTTCCACTGCAGTTTATCCTGGTTACCTGGCAGATGGGGTAGAAGTGGCGAGCAGTCATGGTGAGCAGTCAGCTATCTTGTTGTCTTATTAATGGAGGTAGGCTCTCCTTCATTTTCTTTGCCATCTGTAGAATAAAACAGATTCTCCAACCAAGCATGAGAGCAGTTTTAGTTAAAGGCAGTATGCAAAGTTGTTTGAGAGATTTTTGGTGTGCAAGCCCACTCTTCTCCTGAGAGCAGTGAGGGGCTTCTCTCTGAAGTATGAGTTTTCTTTCCATGGGATTTTGACTTGGTTTCCAGTACTAGATATGTGTTCTCCCCCACTGAGCAGGACTTGTGTCCAAGCAGAGAACAGCTGGTTACCTATAGAGGCTGCAGGCCACTATTGCACACGTGTGTGTACTTCTTGTCTGGCTGGTTGATTCTGTAGTCTTCAGGGATCTTCTGTTGCTCTGAGAAGACTTTGCAGCTCCTGACTTCAGAAGACCTGGTCTTGCTTGTTTCTGTACATTGTCCTTGTTAGGCTGGTCCAACATCATTGTCACTTCCTTAGAGAGGTATCCTGACCTCCCTATTGTGAAGGGCTCTTTTCTTCTTCTCCTGCACTTACTCCCACCACCATCCTTTCCCAATTCTTTGATTTATTCTCTTTATAGAATGTATTGCTCTCTACAAAGCATTGTTTGACATTTATCTGGTTCATTGCTTATCTTCTCTATCTTCTGACTAGAATAACTACATGTCTAGATAGATAGATAGATAGATAGATAGATAGATAGATAGATAGATAGATAGATGATAGATAGATACACACACACATATAGTCTTTTGGAGTCTTCAAAGAAAGTACAAAAACATCAGTAGCAATGTTTGTGGAATGCTTACTTACTACATGCAAGCAAGACACTACTATTCAATCATGTTGGAAGTGTTCTTAAATGGGCACTGTGTACCCATTTTACAGATGCTGACTCTGGGGTTTATAAAACCAAATGCTGGAACTTCTGCTGTTCTCCCATGATGCTCTAAGATATGACTAGCTACAACTGGGACCCAGGTCTGTTCCAGGCCAAGTTCTGACTGTTGACAAGAAAAACAAGTTCAGCTCTTAGCCATTTAATAAATGCTTATGAATTAAGTAGATTAAATGGCAACTGGTGCATTTAGAGATGTGCCACACGGGTGTTCATGACTAGGGAACAGAACAAAGTTCACCTTTCATGCTGGTACACATCAGGGACACTTGTGTCCCTCTTTGCCTCTGTGGAGGGCAGTGGGCTGTTGTGAGTTCCTCTTTTCCCCTTTTATTTTTTTTCAACGTTCAGTTTTAGTCTAAAGAATTCCATCTCCTAGCAGCTACCAGGGTTACTGGCGGCCTCACTGAGTCTCCTTTGAGGAGAGGGAAAACTTCCCGAGCTCTGTAATGCAGCCCAGTGAGGCATGAGAAGCCTTTGTCCAATCAAGGAGAAAGGAAGATAAAAATACTGTTCTCCCCTGGAATGTCGCTCAGGACTGGTGGGACACGTTAATGCTGACCACAGGGAAAAATGTTTCAAGCCAAAGGACCTTTGAATTCTATGAGAGACAAGATTAACTTAGGAAGTGGTGAAAATTATCATCCTTTTCTGGGATCTCAGAGCATCTAACTCCTTTCCCCCTGACTTGGGGTTTAGGGTACTCACCTACCTCCCAGCAGTTAGTTCCCCCAGCTTCAAGGGTGGAGCGATACTCAGGGTGTCTTGATTCTCCCCATGGGCCAAGGGGGATTGGGCCTTTTGGCTTTTTTAACTGAGTCCTCCACTCTGTTTTTGTTAATGACTCCAAGATTAATGTGCCTGTGTGCTTAAATTATTACCGTTGTCTAGATGGGAGTTCTATGGGGGACTCCGATGAAGTTAGAAGTGGAGGGGTTGAGTCCCCAAACCTTCCCTGAAGAGCTTCTGGTAGTCAATGGTTGCTGAACGAAAGGGGAACATTCTCTTAAAAGATGCATCCTCGATTGCCTCTCCCCCCAAATAACCAACCGCTGCTCCCACAACACATAACCCACAATCCCCACGGCGATAGCCTGTGACCACAATGAGGAGGACCCCCTTTGGAAAGGGGGACGGGAGGAGGGAAAGGATGGCACCAACATGTGATGTTTCCATACTATGTCCATAATTGATAAAAAATATTTCTTTTAAAAAAGATGCATTCACGAGTATGGGGCAGGGGAGGAGTTTGGAGGGGGTAGGAGGAGGTCAAGTGAGGGTAACGAAGGGTCTATAGCATCAAATTCTGATAAATCTATATTTATGAAATTATCAAAGAACAAATAAAAAAATTAAAAACAGTTTGATTAAAGTATATTCAAGAAAAGTGGGCCAGAGTGCTTATAAAAGATGGATTTTACCTTTGTAGTATGTGTGCAAACACACAAACACACGCATGCACTCACACATGAGCATGCACGCAAGCATGCACACAGGCCCTTCATCTTGCAGCATGCAAAGACCCTCTGCCTCGAGAATGGGGCTTGCAGAGCCCTCAGAGGAGCTGGCCTCTGGAATGTGCTCTGGCAAAAGGCCTAGGCCCGGGGGTGCGCTGTCTGTCACCAGGGCCGCCACCGGCGCGCGGCTCCCACGTCCCCCCTCCGCAGGCCAGCTCGGAAGTGGCATCTCCGCATTCCTGTCCTGCGGGGCTTGGGGCGCCGGGCGGGAGCGCAGGCAGCCCGGCCCAGATGGCAGAGCCGCTCGCCAGGGCCGACACTTTCTCAGGCTTTCAAATAGAGCACTCTCTTTGCGGCCTAATGTTTAGCTCCTTCAAATGCAAATGGAGAGGTTGCGCTCCAAGGTTAGCATAACAATTATGGGAAAGCTGTAAATCTGATGCGTTTGTTTACACGGTGAAAGGCGGCCAGGACCCGAAAGCTCGGAGGCCCCGGCTTTTTAGCAACTATTTTCTAACTAGTGAACTGCGAGTCAATTTTCGATCACAAAGAAAACCAATTTATATTACCGTGTAGGCTAATTTTGGAGGGAGTTCCACGTTATTTTCATTTTTTTTAAACGACCGCTGCTGGAATACTGATTGTTTTTTCCTCCCTTTTCGTTCTGAAGTCGAGTGTAAGCTAATTGGTGTTAGTGATGGGCAAGAAGGTCTTTATTACTGTAGACAATGGGAACGTGGGATGGGTTAAGCTGAGGTATAGAATGTTCTAGAAAGGTGGTAAGGTTTTAACACAAGTGCATAAAAATATCCAAGCATGCCTGTTAAAGAAACTGCTCTTATTTTCTGCTTGGCTTGGATTCTTTTTGCATTTCAAAAACCACTAATTTAAAGACATTGACAGTGAGCACTGTGTCAAGCCTCTGTGAGATGGGTCGGGTCTGCCTGACAAGGACCACCATCAGGACCTTCCAAGCCCGCAGAGGGAGGCCTTTCCCGGTGTTTGTCCTGCCTGGCCTCCCCCTCCTGCTCTTCAGTTAGATGGTCTACCAGAGACCAAGACCTTCCACCTGGGACTATCCTCCAACCTAGAAACAGGAGCTCTAGCTTGCATGAGATGCTATAGGATTCTGACAATGTCACTGAGACAAAATACACTAGAAAGCAGTTTAAAAAGAATAGTGTTTATTTTGGCTCATGATTTCAGAGGTTCATGTCTGAAGTCAGCTGGATCCATTGTTTTGGGCCTGAGGAGAGGCAGAGTGTCATGGTGACAGAAGCATGTGACAGAGAAGGCTGCTCACCTCATGGTGGTTGGTCAGGGACCTGAGAGATGGGATCTTTGTGGGGTATATCGCCTGTTTTCTTCCATTAGGTCCTATCACATATACTTTATGCCACCTCCCAATAATGCCATCATATTAATACTGATGAGGTCAACATCCTCCTGATCCAGATGCCTCTTAATCTAGTGTCACCCCCTGGGGATAAACCTCAACACAGGAGTCTGTAGAAGACATTTCCTATTGAAACTAGAGTATCTATCATAACTGGTGGCTTTTTTTTTTCCCCCAAGACCACACTTGGAGAATCACCAGCTTAAATGAATCAGAGAAATATATAATTTTTATAATTATGAGAGAGCCAGTACCATAGGAATTTTCTTTTTACAGGAATAACTTAAGAAATGAAGTAAAATTAAACAATAGTTGGCGATTGAACCACCCTTGCTCAGAGTTGAATAAGTTTGAGGCATTTAAATCATACTATTTCTGAATTAAACTCTTAAACATTGTCCGTACGATCTGTTTACAAAATTAAAACACTAGCAGTTTTCCAGAATGCTAGATAAATGTTAGAGAAACATTTGACCCCCATTGTGCACACGCATATGTTCTCTGAAAATGGTATACTAATGAAAAGTATTTATCAGATGTTCAGATACATACTTCCATGGATTTTTCCCTTAGTATTCTTATGTTGTTGCTGTTGTTGTTTTGAGATAGGGTCTCACTCTAGCTATCCCAGGCTGACCTGGAATTCAGTATCTAGTCTCAGGCTGGCCTTGAACTCACAGAGATCCTCCTACCTATGCCTTCGGAGTGCTAGGGTTAAAGGTATGTGACACCATGCCCGGGGAGGGGGGCAGAGAAAGATAGAGAGGGAGAGAGGGAGGGAGAGAGGATGGGTGTGCCAGGGCCTCTAGCCCCTGTAATATACTGGGAAGTCAAACTGGGGTTGTTACAGTTTCCAGGCAAGTGTCATAACCACTGAGCTATCTGTCCAGCCTACATTCTTATTTTGTAATTTTGACCACCTCCAAACACATACAGAATATATCATGATCATAATCTCCTCCCACACCTTCCTTTGTCCCCCCTCCTTTATCCTCTTCCCATTAAATCCTTTCTTCTTTCAAATTTGTTCCTGTTTTATTTTGATGTCTTCATTTTCCCCTCCTATTCTTCAGGTCTCGTGTATATATCAGCCACTGTGAGGCCATGAATGCCATGTCTATTCTATGACTTTATGTCCTGAAGACAGTATTGCAAAGCACTCTTCTTTTACTCTTATATTGTTTCAGCCTACCTCTTCCACAATGGTCCCTGAACCTTAGAGTGTGTGGCAGCGCTGTCTCATCTAGTGCTGAATTCTCCACTGTCTCTTCTCAGCACTTCGAAGAGTTTTGAGTCTCCCAGTGGTTACTACTGCCCCCCCCCAAAGAAGCTTCTTATGCCTTTAGATTGAATTTATTCTCCTTTATACTCTGAATTATTAAGGTTGACCTCTTCACAGTGCCCCACTCACAGCTTCTTCATTGTCTTTCTCTTTGTTAGAATGTTCTAAATCTTCCACTTTGTCTTCAAGCTCAGATATTCTATTCTCTCCTTGATCCATTCTACTGGTGAGACTTCCTAAAGAGGTTTTATTATTATTATTATTTGACTGTTTTATCATTTCCAGTATTTCAGATTAGCATTTTTTTTCAGTATTTCCATTTCCTTACTCATATTTTGTGTGTACCTCTTTATTTCATTATGTTGACTTCCCCTTGGTAGCTTACTAATTGTGTTTCTTTTGTCTGTTACCTTGTCTCTTCTGGAGTGTTCCTTTTCCTCTGCACTCTCCATAGTCATCTTCTGATTCATTATTAAAACACCTCTGCACACCCAGCTCTTCTACTAAGTCTTTAAGAAGTAAAGATACTTTGAGACCCTGGCTCTCCTCAAGTAAAATCTTGTACTAATTCATGTAGCCATTAGCTGGAATCAAGCCTTCTTAACTGCCTCTTTTTATGCTGGTGTTTGATCTTAGGGTATTGCCCCTGTTCTATTTTAAATAGATTATCTTCAAAGGGAGAGATATTTTCACTCTGACTTTCATAGCACTTATAATAGAGTCATGCAGAAATATAGATTCTCCTTGACTCATGGTGGGTTACTTCCTAATAAACCATCATGGATTAAAACCATCAGAAGCCAAAACTGCCCTTGATGCACCTACCCAACTGAATATTCTAGCTCAGCCACACAGACCATTGTGGAGAGACCATTTTTCATTCTCATGATCACAAAGTTCAAGGCTGGCTGTGAGCCATGGATGACTGCTGTGGTAGCCCAATCAAGATGAAGGATCATACTGCGGAGCACTGTCCTGGAAGAGGAAGATCAAAACCCCAAATAATATTTCTGTTAAGCACTTTTACATCATGGTAAAGTCGAAAAACCTTAAGTCAAACCACCATAAATTGGGGGACATCTGTAAACACATGCAACAAATGATTTGGGTCTGGTATGGTGAGGCATATCTCTAATCCCAGCACATGAGAAGCAGAGACAGGTGGGTCACTGCAAATTTGAGGGCAATGTAAGCTACACAGCAAGTTCTAAGACAGCCATAGCTACACAGAGAGACTGTGTCTCAACAAACAGACAAAGAAATGAACAACAACTCAAATGGTTTTGTTGGTTGCTGGTGTGTTCTCAGTAAGTAGCTTGGCATTGTTAGTTTCTGTCTAAAAACTATCTTGTGCCATTCACTTAACCACGGGCATATAGTGTCAGGGTTGGTTGAAATGTAACTAGGAACTTGATTTTAGGAGAATTTTTTCAAGTGTTTTTTTTTTTTTTTTTGCATGTGTATACTAAAGAAATATATAGCTGAAGAAATCATATGTAAATCATTTTGTAAAATAAATGAATACTCATAAATTACTTCCTGTTTAATCACAGTATGCTGGAACATGCTGATCCAGGAGCTGGTAGCTTTGTGATTTTGACATTGAGGGTGGAGGGCAATACGGTGGAAATACACACTGTTCCTTCTTAACCATCAGCAGTCCATGGCCCTTAGGGTGCTCTCTGGACTACATGTGTGGCATCTGCTTTGTTTACTTATGACCACATTGTACGTACACATGAAATTAGGTCAGCACTGGTTTAAACAGGTGCCTCTATTATGATAATATTGTCAACACCATTACAATTACTGTGATCTCTCTGTGTGTGTTACCGTCTCCTTGGATTTGTGGGAAACGCTCTGTTGACTGTGTTGCAGTGTAAGAGAGTCATGTTCTTTGAGCAAATGCTGTTTTCACCAGAACATTCAAGACATGGAGGAGACATTTAATTTCGGGCGAGAGCAGGTCCTCTTTACCCTTGCTGTTATCCTATGTTACAGCTGACTGCTTTAGTGCCAATAAAATGTTAAGGGCTTTGGTTTTACTGGGTAAAGCGCACAGTGTCAAAGTCATTCCTATTAAATATTAACATCATTTACTAAGAATATAATTAGAAATAAAATAAACTAGCATATAAAATTTGTGTCTTAATCATCCTTTTCTCTTGTTCAGGGTTTGAGAGATGGCTTTCTTGTGCTAAATAGAGTTAGGAGTTAGTTTTAATGTCAGTAGTTGCTGTTCATAGAGATCCTTGGGCCTTCCTGCATATTTTGAGAATCCTGAGTGGTTTTGGAGGTCAAATGAATAGTATATCAAGAAGCACATGTGTCGAAAATGGGAATACCAGGATGAATAGGGCTGAAGTATAGTTTCTAGTTCAGAAATAAAACCACATGTTGAATCCAATGGATCAGTTACATATTGATGTGTACCCTAGAGTAATGACATCCAGAAACATTAGATTTTATTCATCAAAGGGAAAGATAAAAATGACCAGAGCAAAAGACTGTTAACCACAATGCTCTCATTAGATAAGAAGGGTAAGGATTGAGTTAGTTTATTTTGTATACTTATTTTATTTATCAGTATGCCCTGATGGTGGACATTTTCAGCTAGTTTCCTTTATTTTTGCTTTTATAAATTTCCACTGTGATCATTATGTTGTTTCCTGTTACATAGTTGTTACATTGTCTCTAGGATGTCTTCTCCTTTGTGATATTTATTAATTTGCATTCTGTCTAGCTTAAAATTTGTACTAACAATATAGTAACCCCTAAGCTGATTTCATGTGGTTTTTTAGTAAATATGTGAAGTTGGCATAGACCTTTCAACTTTCAGATTAATAGCAAATTTCCTTTTTTAAGTATATGATGCTATCACAGTATACATGAGTTACACAATACACATTCTTCTCAATACACTATTCTGTCAAAATTACACACACACACACACACACACACATATACACACACATACACATATAATTTATATTTGGTGACAGGCCCCCAAGGCTACACTTGCTATGTAGCCCAGTATGACCTTGAACTTCTGACCTTCTACCTTCTCCTCCCAAGTGCTGGAATTGCCCAGTTTATGTGGTGCTGAGGATCAAACTCAAGGCTTTATGAATGCTAGCTTTTTAAACCACATCCCCAGCCCTTGGACCTAAGTAAAATTGCACCTTATTTTATTTTTTGTTTCCCTTTTTGTAGTTATTAATGATGTAGATCATTTTTAATGTTTATTGCTACTCATGGTTATTTTCTACATATAATTTGTTATTTTCTTTTGGTGGACTTCCTTTTATCAGTTATTATGTATTGTCTCTGGGCTTCTGATATCCTTGTATTGCAAATAATCTTTACTACTCTATGACTGGAATTTTCTTCTATTTTAGACTTTCTTTTTAAAAAAATTGTTAAATTGAGGCAGAATCTCACTATACAGGCTGACCTTGAACTTGAGATTATCTTGGCTCTGCCTCCCAAGTGCTGAGATGACAGGTGTGTGCCATCATACCTGGCTTGGCTTGGCTTGACAAACAGAAGTTCTTTACTTTCAATGGCACCAATGACATCAATAGTTTTATATTATATTTTTGTGGTTTTTCAAGGTAGGGTCTTGCTCTATTCCAGGCTGACCTGGAATTCACGATGTAGTCTCAGCATGGCCTTGAACTCACCAAAATTCTCCTGCCTCTGCCTCCCAGGTGCTGAGATTAAAGGCATGAGCGACCACACCCTGCATTTAAAAAAATTTCTTTTTTATTGACAATTTCTATACTTATAGACTATAAACCATGATATTTCCCTCCCGTCCCCTACTTTCCCCTTTACAACTCTGCTCTCTATCATATCCCCTCCCTCTCTCCATTAGTCTCTCTTTTAATTTGATGTCATCATCTTTTTTTCCTATTATGAGGGTCATGTGAAGGTATTGCTAGGCACTGCGAGGTCATGGGTATCGAGGCCAATTTCTGTCTGGACAGTTGCAGTGTAAGGAGTAGTATTCTTCCTTTGGGTCTTACATTCTTTCTGCCATCTCTTCTGCAATGGATCCTGAGCCTTGGAGGGTGTGATAGAGATGTTTCAGTGCTGGACACTCCTCTGTCCCTTCTTCTTGGCACTATGTTGCCTTTTGGGTCACCCAGTGGTCACAGACATCTGAAAAAAGAAGTTCTCTAACCAGAGGTGAGAGTAGTATTAATATATGCATATGAATATTAAGTGTAATGCTTTCAGGGTAGTTTGGTGAGAATAATATATACTTTTAGCCAGACAAGAGCATGCTTTATACCCCTAAGGCTCATGGCCTCCCCTGCCATAGTCTTTTGATTAGGTTTTTCAGGACCAGGCATATATTCCCTCCTGTAGAGCAGTTGGTTTCCCCCAGAGCAGACATGCCACTATTGCACTGGTTCAGACATTTGGCCTATCTGGCCAAATTTGAGGCTTCCAGTGTCCACTGTTTTCACCTCTAATGACTTCTGTCTCCAATAGGGCTGCATGCAGTGCAGCTTTTTCCAGCTTTCAGTTGGATGGTCTACAGGGAGAAGATTTTCTACTCAGTACCACTTTGATTTCTCAGTGGACTTGCTGCTCAGGCAAGTGAAGCCTTTAGCAATAGGGTCTTACCATCTGTTTCTCAAGGGAAACCAAGGGCCTCTGCAGTAGCCTGTAATGTTTTGGAGGCAACAGGGACCTCCCTGGCCAACAACTCCCTGGAAGGTTTCACATCCCTGGCACTGAAAATTTTCTAGTAACAATCAATCACTTCTGGATGTGCTATTATTCACAAAAGTAGGTTTTCATATGTCTTATTCGTAATATCTTGAATTTTGATTGACTCTCTTCCTTGCCTTTATTTTACACAGTCTATTCCCTTGGCCTTGCTTAGGCCTTTCCCCTCCCTGTTCTTCTACTTACATATATACAATACCATCCCCTTAATTCTTTTCCTCTCCTCCCTCCCTTATAGCCTTTTTCTAGCTTACTGGCCCCTGCTACTGATTTTTGGTTCCGGCTCACCCACAAGTCTATACATTTGTAGCTAGGATCCACATATGACAGACAACACGTGACATTTCACTTCCTGGGCCTGGGTTACCTCACTTACTATAATCCTTTCCAGATCTATCCATTTCCCAGAAAATTTCATAATTTCATTTTTCTTTACTGCTAAATAGAACTCCATTGTGTAAATGTACCACATCTTTATTATCCATTAATCTGTGGAGGGACATCTAGGCTGGCTCCATTTCCTAGCTATTGTGAATAGAGCAGCAATAAACATGGTTGTGCAACTATCTTTAAGGTAGTAGAAGAGTCATTCGGATATATGCCTAGGAGTGCTATAGCTTGATCATATGGTAAATCAATTTTTTTTGTCATTTAACAATCTTAATTAAAATGTAATAAAGGAAATAACAGAGTTAAATGATACTCTAGATTAAACAGAAATAATACATGTATGTAGGTCTTTTTTTTAATAAATATATATTTTTTATTTATATTATTCTGATTTTACATTCATAGTATTCCATTGTCCTCCTCCCCATCCTCCCACTTTCAAAGGGGCCCTCATCAATGGGGAATGTGGATTGTGCATTGTGGGTTTGCTCAAGAGTTCTGGTGGATAGGCCCCAGTCTCTGTGCATAATGCCCCAACTTGTGACTCTAACAATCTTTCCGCCCCCTCTTCCGCGAGTTTCCCTGAGCCACATTGGGGTCATTTTAGTTCTGCTTCCTTGATGAGGTTTTGGGAGCCTCTGTGTCTCTTGATATCTGGCTTAGTCAATTTTTAGCTGTCTCAAGAACCTCCACACTGATTTTCACAATGGCTGTATCAGATTACATTCCTACCAACAGTGTAGAAGATTTCCCCCTTTTCCATATCCTCGCCAACATTTATTGTCATTTGTTTTCTTGATGGTAGCCATTCTGACAGGAGTGAGAAGGAATCTCAAAGTAGTTTTAATTTGCCTTTCCCTGGTGGCTAAGGATGTAGAACACTTTTTTAGATGTTTATATGCCATCTGTATTTCTTCTTCTGAGAACTCTCTTTTTAGTTCCATAGCCCATTTTTTAATTGGGTTGTTTGATTTCTTATTGTTCTGTTTTTTGAATTCTTTGTATATTCTTGATAATTAATCCTCTGTCAGATGTGTAGCTGGCAAAGATTTTCTCCCATTCTGTAGCTTGTCTCTTTTTGCTCTATTCAAAATGTCCTTTGCTGTACAAAAGCTTTGTAATTTCCTGAGATCCCAGGCTGACTGGGAAGTCACTATGTAGTCTCAGGGTGGTCTAAAACTCACTGAAATTCTCCTACTTCTGCTTCCCAAGTGCTGGGATTAAAGGTGTATGCCTCCACACCCAGAAATATTTTAAACTACTATGATTACTATGAGTGTGTGAGTGTGGATGTGGATGGGGGCAGAGCATGCATGTGCCATAGCATGTGGAGTTCGGAGAACTACCTTTGAGTGTTGGCCCTCTTCTTCCACCTTGTTTGAGACAGAGTCTATCTTGTCACTTCTTGCCCATGAGAAGGCTAGACTAGTTGGCTCTGTGAACTTTGGGATTCTCCTTGACTCGGCCTCACATTGCCACAAGTGTGCTGGGATTAAAGATGAATGTGCCACTTTGCACTGGGTTCTATGTGAGGATGCAAACTCTGGTTGTCAGGCTTGTGGAGCAATCATCTTCAGTGACTGAACCGTCTTCTCTCTCAGCATACCCCCCTTGATTGTTTTCTTCATGCTTTCACTGTCCTGCCTTCCTTGGGAGATTCAGCGTCATATCAAAGTGGCTTATCCCATGATTTTTGCCAGAGGGTTAAGTTCTCAATCTATAGAAGTTGTTCATATGAAATGTGAGGCAAAGATACAATTCCACATCTTCTTTTTCTGATAAATTTATCTGCTGCTATTGAATGGGAATGCAATTGACCTTTATATATCAACCATATCTCGCAACTTTGCTGAGCTATCTTATTAAATCTTATAGTTGATTCATGGATTTATTTCAGTTATTTGGTAAAGATCATTAAATCATGTACAAAAAATACTGGCTTTTATTTTCCCATCCTTAAGCCTTTTACTTTTCCTCCCTCCCTTCTTTCCACCATTTCTCTTCATTTTCCTATAGTGACAATATGGGATGTTGTTAGCAGACACAGATGCTTTATCCATGATGTCATGTGTATCTGCATGTGCATGCTCATGTGTGTAAGTGTGGGTATGTGTATGCTACAGAGTGTGTCTAGAGGTCAGAAGACAATTTTCAGGATTGGTCTTCATCTACCTTGTTTGAAGCAGGGCCTCTCTTTCTCATTATTCACTGCTGCATTTCCCTGAGTTGGATAGTCTGCAAGCTCCTGGAAGCATTTCTGTCTCAGCATCCCACCTTGCTGTAATGGATGGGCTGGAATTACTAAAGCTTTTCAGAAGCTTGAGTATGATCCAGAGATCCAAACTCAAGTACCCATGTAAATGCTTTATCCACTAAGCCATCTCTTCAGTCTTATCCATGATTGTAAGAGGCATCCTTTCAGGGTTTCTCTATTAAGTATGCTTGTTGTCACTGTGTGTGTGTGTTTCTGTATGTGTCTGTAGATAACCTCTAATTTGATAAAGAGATTTGTGAGGGCTTTTTACAATCAAGTTTGGATATTGATTTTGATTAATGCATTTTCCTTTCTCTTTGGATAATCACATTATTTCCTTTAATATTTTAATATGGAAATTATATTAATGTCCTCTCTCTATATATCCCTCCTTCTTTTACCTTGATGGTTCCATTATGTAACCCAGGCTGGTCTCAAATTCATGATCCTACTGCTTCAGTTTTCCAAGGCCTGGTATTACATATGCATGCCACCATGTTTAATACTGGCTTGTTAATACATTTTCTAGGTTAATTTTAAATTGATATTTGAAAATTTTTTATTGTGATAGAAGTCACATGTTAGAAAACTCACCACCTTAACTATTTACTAGTTTATAGTTTACTAGTGTTGAACATATTCTCTTCATTGTGCAACAATCTCCAGAGCCTTTTCATTGTGCAAAAGGAAAACCCTAAACCTGTTAAGCAACTCTCCATTTTCTTCTGTCCTCACATCAGAAACTACTCTGCTATGTCCAGGGTCTAACTCTCACTGCCTAGAAGGGGAATAATACAGTACTTTTTTCTTGTGACTGGCTGCATCATTTAGTATACAAGGGGGTCCATCTATGTTGTACCAAGTCAGAATTTTCTTTATAAAGAGTGTGCTATTGTAAGTGTATCTGACATTTAATTTATTTTTACCCATCAATAGATATTTGCATTGTTACAACTTCTTAGCCATTGTGAATACTGTTTCTATGAGCATCAATATGCAAAAATCTCTTTGAAAATCCACCTCAAAACTTTTGGATATATACCCAGAAGTGGAGTTGCTAAAACATATGGGACTTCTGCCCCCAACTCTTGAGGATACTCGACTTCATGGTTCGCATCCAGAACATTCTCAGAGCACAGAGGTAAGGCCATTAGCCTTTGGCATTAATGGGAGGTGAGATCTTTAAAAAGATGGGCCAGACTACAAGAAGTTAGGTCAGTGAAGGCATGGTCTGAAAGGAGATATTAGGGTCCCAGGCCTTCCTCTTTCTTTCTTGTTACTTCTTGGCCACCATGAAGTGAATAAACCTCTGCCACCTGTTCCTACCATGATGTCCTATGTCATCACAAGTCCAAAACAAAAAGCAGACAATAGGCTTGGTTTCCTGCTTTACCTGAGGTTATGGACCAGAAAAACCAAAGCTAATCTCATATTCTGGTTTGGAAGATGGTCCAAGGCCATTGCCCATTTTAGCACTTAGTTAACTTTGGACTCGAGATTTCTAGATGTTTCCAGTCTTTGGGAATATTCACCAAATACAGACTGGAAAGTTAGTTATATTTAAATGTGAAAATATTTATAGTTCTGCATATGAAATGTTTTGAATGATGCTTGGTTCTACACTATTCACTCAAACAAAAGTTTTAACAACATAGTGATTAAGAAAGCAATATTAAAGCTTTTATTTGGTTATGTTATTTGGCTCAGAGAAAGTTAATAACCCTCAGCTACTGGTTTACACACTCACACTTGTAAGGACAAAAACATTTTATAATAATATAAAAACTATTTTATATACAGATGATTGCCATTTCCCCTTAGAAAAATAAATGTGATAACTTTGCAAATATTATAAAGAAAGCTCTTAAGATTCTCAAATGTAGCTGAAAAAATCCTAAACTTCCTTCAGTGTGCTAACCACAGAGACAACACTTAGCACAATCACTTGGCCAGAGAAAACCAAGCCATGTTCTCATTCAGAGAATCACACTTTTGTCTTGAGTACTTTTTGATCTCACTTTACTCATAATGGGTTAGGTTTGGTGTGTTTAATGTACAGACAGAGATAAGGGATAAAAATGACTTCACTTGATCAACCTGAATATCTTATTTCTTTAAAATGGGCATTAAGGACTATGAACTCTGGATATCATTACATTGTGTTTTCAAATGTTTGTGGGTATTTTTCCCCTTCACGATAGGAATAAGAAATTCTTATAAAAGAAAAATTGCTTCAGCAGTCAAGGAATATAAATAAGCTTTCATTTTAGGGAAATAATGTGTATATCTGATTTACTTTTAAGCAATTTCAAGTTTCTAAGTATATAATGGTGGTAATTTTTAATCATTCTTCATGTTTCTTATTTATTACTTGCCTCTAATAGTCCATTTAAGTAATGTTTTAACAATTAGTTTTGTTGTTTTTAGTGGGAAGAAAACATTTTGTTCTTATTCAAGAAAAGCATATTGTCTTTTAATTATCTCTTACCATTGTAATACTGTGTTTTCCTGTTCTGCATAAGGAAAGTCTTACATTTAACATACAGATGATAGGATTATTTTTATAGAACTGATTATAAAGCTCTAGCTTGGTTGCATAGCTATCATTTGATTCTTTGTTCTATATATACTTATATATATTATATGTGTATATAAATATATCTTTTTATAATGATGGTATATTTAGCTTTTGTTGGACTAATGGTAACTATGGTATTTGAGCTAAAGACAAATTGTTCATATTTATAATTTAAAAAGGAGTAGAGAATTATAATCAATTATTTTATAGTATACATATTATGGCTTATTTTTCTTCTTATTATGTTTTTAGCACAGGAAATGTCTCTGTCAATCTTTGAGTGAGTGAGTGAGTGAGTGAGTGAGTGAGTGGCCCCCTGTTGAGATAGACAGAGTAGAGAATCTCAGTTTTGGTTCTGATTTGGAACCTTGTTTAGTCATTGTGGATTTCTTGCTTTCAGTCAAGTATAAATTAGAATCCAGTTTTATTTCCTTCTGTAACAATACCTATCTATGTACAATTTTGATAACGTTCAGGCATAAGGGATGAAAATGGCTTGACTTGGTTAACCTAAATGTCTTATTTCTTTTAAAACTGGCATTGCTTACTATGAACATTGATATTACATAATTTTACACTGTTGTTAAATATACTTGTTTTTGTTCTTCTTTTGGTTTTATTGGACAGAGCCTAGCACAGGCTCACCTGGGACTCACTCTGTAGACCAGGCTGATCTTAGATTCATGGCTATCCTTTTACTTTGGCCTCCCATATACTGAGATTTCAGGCATGAAGCACCACTCCTTAGCAAATATACAAGATTTATACTAGGTAGCCCAGGCTGGCCTGAAACTCACTGTGTAGTCTAGATTGGCCTCCAACTCATGATCCTTCTCTTTTAGTCTCCCAAGTGTTAGGATTAAGTCATGGGTCACCATGTCTGGCACTAAACACATTTGTAACAGAGCTGGCAGTAATAGTTTTCTTTAAAGAAAGAAGTATATCAAAATTATTGTGTTGGAGTTTGGGGAGATTGCTTAGTGGGTCAAGTGCTTAACATGCAAACATGAGGACCTTTAGCACTCAAATGAAAGTCAGGAATGGCAGAGCACACCTATAATCCCGGCACTGGGGAGGCAGAGATAGGAGAATCCCTTGGGTTTGCTAGCTAGCTAATTGAACTGACTTGGTGAGCTCCAGGTTCAGTGAGTGGATGACCCTGTCACAGAGAATAAAGTGGAGAGTAAATTGAGGAAGACACATAGTGTTAACTTCTGGCCTCCATGCACACAAGTGCACCCCACACATAGGTGAGCCCACACATAATAGAAACACATACTCACACAGATATTGTGAATTTACAAAATCCTAACATTTGAGCAGTTTGATTTCTCAATTCTTTTGTATTTGCAAAAGGATAATTATTTGGATGTTGGGGATATATAGAACAAAGCTATAAAAATAGAAGAGTCAATTCGGTTAATAAGAAATGAAGTCCTATGTATTATGGAAAAAGGCAAAGAGCTTAGTTGAAACATGGCCTCTATGAACAGAAATAAAATTCAGACTAACACACGCAGCCTGGAAGGGGGGCAGGAGTGTGTGTCCTTGGTATGTCACAACAATGATTTGGTATTCTAACTCCAGTGTTAATAAACTTACAAAATGTCTCACACTAAAGAAACCAGTGCTTTTGGCATTTGATTTTTCCAGGTATTTTCTTTCTTTCTGACATTGGCTATGTTTCAGTCACCAGGGTGATAATTGGAAATATGTATGCTATTCCAATAATACAGAAACAGAATTTTTAGGACATATACATATTTTAAAACTTATTTATATAATTATGATAATTTTGAATGACTAGCCAATTACTTATTAATGCTATTTAAATACCTTTTTGTGTTTGTGAGTTATGTTAGACGGGTAATCAATTCAAGATATTTCATTTCCCAATTAACTATTGATTTTCCCTACACAGTGTAGTAGTGATAATGACATATGCAACAATAAAAAATCTCCAAAACAAGACAGATGTTGAATTTTTTATTTATTCTGATTAATCATAGAAAAAAATAAACCTGGGAGAAATGTGGAAAAATGGGAATGAAATAAAGAAAAAGCCTATTCTTAATTTCTGTCTCCTCCTCCTACAATGCTCATGCATTCACTCACTCACTCACCACCTTCCAGCAATAATTAGAGAGTGATTTCTTTTCCCTTGAAATGCATAGACATATGTAAGGAAAGACATAGTCACCATTTTGGAAACCTACTGTTCAAATACTTTATCAATTACAGAGATGTTCCCCAATCACAGTCAAGTATCTACTTTTACATGAAAATTTTTCTTGCCAGTTTTATAAATAGGAAACAAAATAGTTGTTTAGGAAATGTATTCAGAACCTTCCTGTACAGCCTGTTAGAGCAGAAACTGTGTCCTCTGCACACACGGAACTCTGTCATGAGAGAAATATACTGTTAGGAAAATGTTAACACAGATTCACATAATTTTTCAGTTTTCCTTTTTACTATAATCATCCAAAACTTGTCAGCATTTTAAGGGAAAAGAAATCATTCTCTAATTAGTGCTGGAGGTGGTGAGTGAGTGAGTGTGTGTATGTTGTAGGAGGGGGAGGAGACAAAAATTAAGAATAGGTTTTTCTCTTTACTTCATTCCCATGTTCTCACATTTCCCCAGATTTATTTTTCTCTGTGATTAATTTTCTCAAACATATTAATAAGATTTGATTTCCATAGCAGCCTCATGTTTATTTATTTGGTTTACAGGCAACACAGAACTGCTTTGTTCTCACATCATCTTTCCAGGTCTTTTGGACCTTTTAATACATTTACTCTCTTTTCTTCTCTTTTTTTTTTTTTTTTTTTTTTTTTTAAGAAAATTTGGAAATTGGAACTCAAGTAGTTTATGAGTGTAGTAATTATTTTTAAATTAAAATTTTAAATTATAAATTTTAAATTTGTACACTGACAAGATATAGGAAGTTTCAATGACCTATAGGGTGCGTCAATGGCCGTGAATTTCAAGAGGATCAAAAAGCCCAATACAGAGCTTCTCCTTAGCTAGGCATGGTGGTGCACACCTTTTAATCCCAGCACTTGTAGGCAGAGGTAGGAGTATTGCTGACAGTTTGAGGCCACCCTGAGACTACATAGTGAATTCCAGGTCAGCCTGAGCTGAGAGTGAGACTTTAGCTCACCGCCCCCTCCAAAAGACAAATCTTCTCCTTCAACTGCAATGCTTAAAAAGGAAGAAGTGCCAGCCAGACAAGCAAATACTCCATTCTGCCCCATCTTTACCAAACCAACACAAAACAAACAGAAAAGATCCCCTAAGTGATGTTGGGAAGGTACAACCACAAGGACTGTCAGTATCATTGATTGCTTATGGGATAGAGACTTAGTAAAAGATTTTTCTAGTAAGATAAGCATATATATATCATGATCCCTTAGCACCATTCTTCTGCATGTCTTCCATAAATTACTGCTGCATTATACTGGAATATATCTAAAACTTTTCAAATATCCTTGTAATGAACCAAAATGTGTGTCTGTGTACAGATGCACAGCACAGACAATTGAAATGAGTCTGATTGCTCACCAACAAGCAAAAGATTAAGTCAAAAGTGACTTACTCATGCACTGCCTATATATAGTTCATTTAGTATATTTTTCTCTATATCCATCTTTGATATTTACAGTCAAGTAATTTACTATTGAAAGATGAAATTAGGGACTGGGAAGATGCCTTGGCAAGAAAAAGTTCTTGCTGGGTAGATATGAGGATCTGAGTTTGAGCCCCAGCCTAGCATGTAGGCTCTATTCCTGGTGCTGAGAGGGGTAGAGACAGGGGAATGACTAGGATTCACTGATCAGCCAGTCACAACAGAAAAACAACAGCTTCAGATGCATTATGAGACTCCGTCTCTAGGAACTAAGGCAGAAGAGCAACAGATGGGGACACCTAATATTCTCCTCTGGCCTCCACATGTGTGCCATGAAGTACATGCATGTGCACACATACATGCATACACCACACACACACACACACAAACACACTATACATACATCAGAAATAACGAACTAAGACATAATTAGAGGTGTTGATGGAAGCAAAGCATTAGGATCTGATTTAAATTTGCAAGAACAAGAACAGGCTCTGCTAATTGCTTTGCTTTTTACTCACCCTGCTGTGCCCTGTGTTCTGGCACATGCAGTGAATTGGGTCAGGCTGGAGCCCTTTGCAGTGGTTTCTAGGGGAAAGATAAGGTTGGAGAGGAAGGACGTCTTTTGTCTGAATCTCATTACTTGGATGAGATTAGATCAAACTTCATGTTACTGTAGCAAAGTCCTGTGCATGTGAGAGCGTGCTTGTGTGTGTGTGCGTGCATATGAGAGTTGATATGTTAAGTTTAGCTTAATGATGACAGGAGTGCGGGGATTCAGCACCAGCCAATACCAACTGTGCGCTTCAACCCCAGCCATGATGAGTGTGGAACACTGGTAGTAATAAACGGAAGCCCCGTCATCTTGGCTTGTGAGAGGCTTGCAATACATTTGGATTCTCAGAGTGCAGCTTGATTGGAGACTAGTGTGTGGGTAGATCGACCTTTCTTATAAGAGCTGTTGTTTTTGCACAAAATGTGTGAAAAACAAATTTCAAATAGCTGCCCTGTTGCACTTGTCTTGTGATTCATATTATCACCCTTTTAGTTTTCTCAGCAATAATGGCACTTATTAAGCTTACTGGGGCTTTCCCACTCCTATCTGTCCTCCAAACATCTTTTTTGTCTTTCATGGAGGTGGAATTGTCTGCCGAGAAAAGGTCATTTTGTTCACATTTCTCATATTGTCAACATATAATTTCTTGATGGCCTTGTATTTGAGTCCCAAGAATATCTGTTTGAGAAAACAGAAGAATCTTATGTGTGCTTTGGATATAGGTCATTGATTAATTCTTAGAGGGAAAAAACACCATATTGTACTTTTTCTCAGCTTTACAATTTATTGGGTACATATTTTCTAAATATAGATGATTCTCCATTATTAGTTTTTTCATAATAAATGCTTCCTACCAGTTGCTTTGTACATACAAGAGTATGGCAGTTTTTCTTATTATAACTGTCAAATTGCAACAGAGTAGATTTGGGCTCTTACCAAATTCTAAAATGCCTAATTAAAAATAATGCAAGATATCAAGCTGACCTATACTTTTAGACTCTCTTGGAAAAATAATTGCCTGAAGCTCCTGTTCACTCACTAGTACCTGCCTGATGTGGTTCCCTTTATTTGAGCTGGTTTGAGATTCAGTGGGTAGAGGTGGTTCTGGGAAGTCAAATAACAATTTTCATATTGCACTTTGGGTTTGATGATCTGAATTTTGTATACACTTATGTTTTATTTTATTTTATTTTTTAATTTTTAAATTATTTTTTATTTATTTTTGGAGAGAGAGAGACAGAGAGAGATAGACAGAGAGAGATAGACAGAGAGGGAGACAGAGATGGGCACACCAGCAGTCTCTCAGCTGCTGTGAACAAAATCCAGATGCGTGCGCCCCCTTGTGGGCAAGTGCGCCATTGCGCCCTTGCCTCACTTTGCATCTGGCTAAACGTGGGACCTGGAGATTGGAACCGCTGGACATTGGAACCAGCGTTCTTAGGTTTAGCAGGCAGGCGCCTTAACCACTAAGCCATCTCTCCAGCCCTACACTTATGTTTTATAAGTGATTTTATTCTCCATTATGTATGTTGCTTAGTCTTATGTACCTCTGGAGTCTTATAAATGTGATTGGGGTGAGAAGTGCCAGGAACTTAGTAAAGGACACCCATGGATGTATTATGAGGGTATTTGTGGAGACCTCGAATGTGTATAGCATCACTCAATAGGCTAGGGGCCCAGATGGAATTTTAAAAAAGAAAGAAATCCTCAAGTCCAATCAGAAAGTAGTTGGTTACTCCCATACCAGTCAAGTTACTATTGCATTAGTGGGTTCGTTTTGCTTGGTAGGTCTGTTGTGGTCCACAGCTAGATAAGATTATCTCCATCACAGGCAGCGATTCAAGCCTGATACCATGAACCTGGTCACAAACCTGTGGCTAGGCAAGTCATCAGCCCTAAAGGCAAATCTAGTACCACTGATATGCTAAATTGGCAGGTTTTAAAACGACCTTCTAAATTTCTGTTTATAGTCCCAGATCTGTGCTACTTTCAGCCTTGATTATAAAGCTTCCCCTTTGGAGTCGACAGGAATTAAGGCAGAGATGCATAGCAGGCAAAAGTGTTGACATAAGTGACTCTTGTGTGCTAAGATCTAAATGAGAAATCTATGATATTCCTTCCAAGGCTCAGAGAACACTGTGGAAGAGGAGGCAGAATGAATATAAGAGCTGGAGGATGGGGAGGAGTGCTGTGGAATGCTATCTTCTAGATATGTAATGTTTGTTACTTTCATAAACTCACAACAGTTATGGACTTGACTGCGTCCATCAACATTCCATCATGAATGGGGGAGGGGTACATTGCTCCTAGTTCTGTAAATAACCCCTCCTATGTTCATTCAAACAACCCAAATTTAACTCAGTGGGTCATGCCCATACACACCCACACATACACACATGTGTAAAAGTAGTAAGGGGGTTAGATGTGAAGAAGAAGGATTTAGTGGGAGTGAGAAGGGGGTAAGAGAGTAATGGGGGGTGAATATACACAAAATATTTGCATGTATTTTGCATGCATGCATACCTAAAAGAAAATAAAATTAATAAACTATTGCTGGGCGTGGTGGTGCACACCTTTAATCCCAGCACTTGGGAGGCAGAGTTCAAGGCCATGCTGAGACTACATAGTTAATTCCAGGTCAGCCTTAGCTAAAGTAAGACCCTACCTCGAAAAAAAAAAAAAAACAAACAAAGAAAAAATTAATAAATTATTACTTCAAACAAAGAGGAAAGAAGAAATAAGCCTGACAGCATGGGCATTCTCTGAAGCAATGACCCAAAACAAATCTTTCTTCCTTAACCTGTTTCTTTCAGGTATTTGTTACAGGGGCAAAACACTGTTTCCAGAGAAGAGGTATTGTTGCCATGGTTTAGAACCCATGCAGGTTCTAAACCTTTGGTTCTGGTTTGTGGCAGGAATTTGAAAACACTGTGATCATGAGGCTCAAGTTAGAAATGAAGGTTTCACAAAGTATAAATGAAAACGTATGCTAGAGGCTGCTCATTTGACATTTTGACCATTCACTTATCTTTATTTAAGAGTAGGAGGAAGTTTCAAGATAGCATAACATTCAAAAAGTAGCATGATCATTGCTTGCTACTTTTAGTTGGGCTTCCAGCAAGAATAGGGAACAAAATGTAGAGCAAAATAATTTGACATAGTCTGGCCAGACTCACTTTGTTGAAAGTTGTGGGTTTTGTATTAGGAGAACAAAGATGCCTTGATAGAATCTCAGGAACTGGCTGGCTCAAGAGGATAAAGAGTGAAAAAGCTGCACTGGCAACTGAGTTTCTAGGCCTTCTGCCTGCATAGGGACAACTAGGAAAGGATTTTGCCAAGTTCATCTACATAGGCACTTCAATGGTTGCTGGAGCTTTGACCAAGGTGCCTGGTGGCATCTTTCGCATCGCTCACATAATGCTGGTTTTATAGGCATGCAGAATCCAAGGACCGCAGGGTCATGGCTTCCACCTAGATTTCCAAAGAAGGCTGCAACATCAGCTGAAGAAACCCCAGGCAGCAAGCAGAGCTGGCCTAGGGAGAACTCATGTGGGCTAAAACCAGCAATATCAGAAGCAGGGCAGCCCAAGACCTTTGCACTCAAACCACCCTGCATGCTGAGCATGGTTCTATAGGATTTAATGTTTATCATGCTGTGTTTCAGTCTTGCTTGGGACTTATCTGTTCTTTCTATTCTCTTTATTCCTCCTTTTCACTGTGGGAATGTATACTCTATGCTGTCATGTCTTAAACGTAATTAGGTTGTTCTGTGACTTTTTAAATAGGGACTAATTGTAAGAGTTTGCCTTGAGTCTCAGAGCAGACTTTGAACTTGATCTTTTGAACAATATTTAAACTGATAACACTATGGAGACCCAGAGATGGACTGAATGCATTTTGCATCATGAGATAGACATGAGTCTTTTGTGGGCTAGAGTAGAAACATTATATTGTGATTTAAAGCAATGTGGTTGATTATTAATTTGATGGAATTGACAAGCCTAAGATATTTGTAAAGTGCAAATTTTTAAAAACTTTTATTTATTTGTAAGGAGAGAGAGAGAGGATGAATGAGAATGGCAGTGCCTCTTGCCACTGAAGTTGAACTCCAGATGCATGTACCACTTTGTGTGTGTACCATTTTGTGCATGTACTACTTTGTGTATGTGGCTTTATGCGTGTACTGGTAAATGGCCCCAGGTCATCAAGCTTTGTGAGCAAATTCCTTTAACCACTTATCTATCTCTCCAGCCCAGTAAAGCACACTTTCGGTACATCTGTGAGTTTGTTTCCAGAGAGATGTAACTGTTAGATGTGTATTTCTCTGAATGTTGGTGGTAGCACTCAGCTAACTGGGAGCCCAGATGAGACTGGTCAGCACAGGTCTCTCTCTCTCTCTCTCTCTCTCTCTCTTTCTCTGTATCTCTTTCTCTCTATCTCTTGGCCAACAAAATGTGGGCCATTCTTCCATCCCCTCCCTGCCATAAATGATAGACATCTGAAGTTGTGTGACAAAATATATCTTACCTCTTCTATGCTGGTTCTCTTAGGTATTTGTCATGACGATGAAAAGGGGGACTAATACAACAACCCTTATACATATAGCTACTTTGAAATTAGTTTAAATATTTGGAGGATATTTAGTTCCTCCAGAATAATAATACAATATAACAAAATCAGGTATATATAAGAAAACTTTTGCCCCATCTGATCAACTAATAAGCAATGATATAGCCTGTACAAGAAGTTTAGACATTTTGATGTTAAAATGGTATTTCTCCTGTCTCATAGCAACATCAAGGCATTAAAATATTTAAAATTTATTTCTAGGGTCCAAAGTTCCTAAGCAACATCTGTGAAGGAAGGATTTCCAATTTCATGTTCATCTGTCACATTCCTGGAAAAGCACACCATAAGGAAGTTCGCTCCAGTAGCTCTACATGGTGAATTTGTTCAAGGAGGAATCTTCATCTCTGAAAACCAGTTGGGCATGCCTTGTTTTCCCTTAGGGTGATTTGGAAAGCCAATAGTCCCTCTGTACATTCTTTTATTTTCATAAGACACCTGGAAAAAGGTGTGCAAAGTCACTGTACATTTAAAAATTATCCCTTATTCCTGTCACATCCCATGGATTTGAACTCAGGCTGCCTTTAGATCATCTTATGAGCAGTTTGTGGTGCATTTGTACCATGGAAAACCATATCACTGGGGTTTGTAGTGTCTCATTCAGAAAATAGACAAAGTATGTATATATTTCCAGGTCACTGGGGAATCTAAATATAATGTCTTCCCTAAATGCAATGAATGCTTTTCCACCTGGGAGAACATTAGACAAATATGAATACACCAACTTCCTTTGGCCTTATTGCCTCTGTCAAAAAAGTGAACTTCTTAGATGGTGGCCTTTTTCATTTGTAAACATAACTTTCTGTGGAAAAGATCAAGTTCATTTACCATGACCATGTGGATGGAATTCATCTTCACTTCATCATTTTTCAAAGTCAAAAGCTAAATGCTCACTGAGCTACTTGGATAAAATATGGACAACCAAAAGAGATGACAAGATCTAGAAGGAGTCACATGCATCTCAATATCAATTGAACTATATTTGAAATGTATGGACAACCAAGTCCTGAACTGAATTAAAACAGACACTTGGAAATCCAGTTATACATAGAATAGAGAGAGTGGTAGCTATCTGAAAGTACATAGTAAGTGTTGCAGTCAAGTTTGCATTGCTGGTGGAAACCACCCAACCCAGAGCAGCTTTGGGAAGAAAGGGTTATTTTGGCTTACAGGCTCAAGGGGGAAGCTCCATGGTGGCAGGGAAAATGATGGCATGAGCAGAGGGTAGACATCACCCCCCGGCCAACTTCAGGTGGTCAACAGGAACAAGAGAGTGTGCCAAACACTGGCAAGGGGAAACTGGCTATAATACACATAAGCCCACCCCCAATAATACACTGCCTCTGGGAGGCTTTAATTCCCAAATATCCATCAGCTGGGAACCTAGCATTCAGAACACCTAAGTTTATTGGGGACACCTGAATCAAACCACCACTGAAAGTGGAGAAGAGAAATAGACTTGTGAGACTCTCTGCTAGTCCTGATAGCACTTATTTTGTTGATCATGAGCTTAAAGATGCTTGAAATGCTGCCTCCTGTACTTGTCTGGTTTCTGTCAGCTGTACCTGTCTGCCAGTTGGGGTAACAGGGAGTGTTACCCAGGAACCCAGGATCACTGTGCAGTGTTGGTGGGATGAAGAGGAATCATTGCTAATATACTAATTACTGCTTCTGGGAATTTTCCTGGCTCTCTGTCCTTGTGCTTATCTACACAGATATCAACACACACACACACACCACCACCACCACCACCACCTCTCTCTCTCTCTCTCTCTCTCTGTCTCTCATACACCACACATATACACATTCTAAAACCATTTGATGGTAACAGAGATTTGAAAAAATATCTGAAAAGATGACAGAGGAAAGTAAAAACATATCTCCTTTATTTCCAGTGCTTAGGGATCAAACCCAGGACATTGGTCAAACTAGGTAAATTCTACCACTGTGCTATATGCCAGTCCCAGAAAGAGCACATTCTATTTCTGATTCTTGGGATGCATATGGGTCTTGGTACGGCACCTGAAGTTCTGGGTGGTTTGTCTGAGGAGAAGCTCAGGTGGAAAGATGACCTATCCCAGGATATACAACTCATAAGAAGCAATGGTATTCTCACTAAATGTTGAACTCCACCCAGCTCTGTGGGAAGACAGTCTATTTCCCTTGTAGGCAGAATTCAAGGCTCTTTTTGCATTCTATGATGCATGGAGGGATAATAAGAAAATAGTCCTGGAAGCTTGCTGGAATTTTTATTTGGAAGGAAGTACAGTGGGTCTTTAGAAGGATGCTTTCCCTCTGCGAGCCTCAGTGAGGAGTAGGACAGTGAGCATGGGCCATGAAGGCACTTTGGCAACACTGACTGGATGGGCCATGCATCTCAGTCACTCTGCCACAGGCCTCCATTCCTTTAGTGTTTCTGGAATGGCTGTCTTATACTGTTACATGGCTGGAGATCTGGGATTGTGGAACTATGCAACCCTCAGTGTTGAATATTTGCAGTACAGAGTTGAGCAGGACTAATGGAGTTCACTACATGCAGATTTTTCATTACAGCTACAGAAAATGTTTGTTCTGAATCAGTATTTTAACAATATTTATTTATTTGACAGAAACACACAGAGAAAGATAGAGAGAAAGAGGCAGACAGAGAGGGAGACAGGGAGAGAGAGAGTGAGGATGAGCGTGCCAGGGCCTCTAACCACTGCAAACGAACTCCAGATGCATGCACCACCTTGTGCTTATGTGGGAACTGGAGAATTGAACCTGGTCCTTATGCTTTGCAGGCATGTGCCTTAACCACTAAGCCATCTCTCCAGCCCCCAGCTCTTAGACTGTTTTTTCTCTCTTTCATAATGTTCACTGAGCCTTATAGGAGAACATAAAGGTTACCCATTTAGATCTGAGAATTAAGTCCACTTTTGAACTTTCAGTTATATATATATATATATATATATAAAATATTCCAGCATGGGGTCTCTAGAATAATCCAGACTTAGTGTGCTTTAAGCAAAACCATAACATGAGCTAATTTATAAATTTTTACTCTGGTTGATGCCATCATTGTTTTTTAGATGACTAATAACTCAATGTACAGTAATACTTTCTCAGAGATGTCAAAACCACCAGATAACAAACCACAGCTATTTGGGGGGATGGGAAGATACCTGGATTTCTTGATAGAATTCATAAGTATTTTGTACTTTTTTACGGCATGGTTGCTGAGCTATTCAGAGGAATAAACCACTAATAACAAGTTGTTGGATATATTTATATCTGGACAAGAGAGATACTTTCTTTTCAGGGTTATTTTAAATGATTATTCATTAAAACCCAGGTAACAGTTAATGAGACTTGGGAGGTATTTGGGCCTCACTGAGGCAGACACTTGTAGTTAAGGTAACAGTTCTCAGTCAAATCAGTCATGCTCATCTTTATCACTGTCATTATAGTCATCACCAACACCATCTACAAGAATAGCTTGCATCTAAATGGTAGTTCCTTCCAGAGAGGTCAGCATCAGACAGATCACTTGCTTGTTCTCACAAGCTTGTTGATGACAGAGCATTGAGGCTTAAGAAATTATGGTGATTAGCCCTCTGGCAGTCTAGTCATGGTGATCCCTCACCACCTTCTCCTTGGCTTTCTGAACAGTAGAGCTGAGAAGCCATAGCTCAAAGAATGCCTGTACCTGTCCTTCCTCACTGCCATTCACAACTTTGTAGGCAATATCCCACTTGGTCTGTCTTCATTCTGCCTCTCTATTATCATCTCCTATTAATCAGTCTTTGTCTTTAAGAAAATATTTCATTCTCTTTCCTTTCCTAGCTTTCCACTGTCTTGGAACACTCTTATTTTTCTTGTTTCTGTGTTCAGATCTATCTCTATTAGTCCTTTGTCTTGTGCTATAAATTTATGCAAGATAAACAGGTAACCCAAAGACACATGCAAGGAAGCAATTATCTTACTTTCAAAAGTAGAGAAATGGGGCCTGTAGCTCAGTTGGTCGAATGCTTTCCCATGATGCATAAAACACTGACTTCAATTCCCAACACAGCATCAACCAAATGTGATGATGCATACCAATAATTCTAGTAACCAGGAGATAGTGGCAGAAAGATCATAAGTTCAAGATCAGCTTCAGATACATAGCAAGTTGAAGACCAGCCTGGGATTCATGTCTTGAAAAGAAAAATTGGGAAGTATTCTGTTTCTGGTGTGCATGTTTTTTAAAAAGCTAATCATTGCTTTCTTTGGGGACTCTGGACATGCTTATAGTCACTTGTGTAAGTTAAAGTGACTGATCTCAAGCCAGCACCCTTGTCCTCCCTCCATTAAATTTCATAGCAGTTGAAAGGTAAGGATATTTTGAGAGTTAGAAAGTAGATCTTTCAGAGTTCATGAAGCTAACAGAAAGGTGAGTATGATGGGGGTTCTATGTGGTAACTTGTGCATCAAAACCAGTGGAATAACATACAACAGCTTGTGTTCATGAGCACTTTACATATCCTCACTTATGTTGAGAGTGGCATGAACTCTGTTATTAAATACCTGGGCTCACGAACTGCACATGCTCTGCCCTTTTATGCTTGCTTTGTTTTTCACAGGAAGATAAGAAAAGGACTCATCCACTCTTTGAATGGTGTGGACAGTCATCCCTTTAGGGTTCTCTTTTAGGATGGTGCTTCTAGGGAGGGTATATTCAGTCACACCATCAAACAAATTAGCTAATGAAAATGAGCTTGTCTCTAAGATGATCATTCTACTTATACACCTTTAGTATTTCTGATGACATTATAAAATGTGGGGAGAGAGAGGTAAACCTTGACTTTATCTAGACTCTGCTCTAGAGCAATTAGGAAGAATCAGTAAAACACTCTTGCAGTGTGTTTTTTGGCTATGTGAGGATGCTGGTAGTGGGGAGAGGTTTCTAAGCAAACTGCTTCTTTTTAAGCACATCTTTTCATATCTGTTAACTTTTGAGAAAGAAAAACTTTTTTTTTTGCAATGGTCAGAAGATGCAACAGCATTATATTTTTGAGAAATAGTAATCTTAAAATACAAAGCCAAATAAACTGAAACTCAGAATACTTTTAACAATTTTTTTTTTTCACATGGTTCTCTTGTTCTCTCCTGGGGAGATGTTTTGATGTTCTCCCCTTAACTTCTTTTAAAAAATAACCTTTATATCCTAGTGCTTGTGAAAAATACCTTTGATTCTCACTTGGCCTTTTTCACTGAATTGGAAAATTTGGTTCCATTTTCTTAGCAGGTAAATAGCCTTAAAACCATTCATGGTTTTGTCAGAGCAGAGGAGAGCTGAAAAGCATTACATATGTTCCAAGTCAAGAGAGGCCAATCTTTTGCTGTTTTCAAGTGGTTCTTTCCCCTCCCTTCTTCTATTAAGGGCTGCACCACAATGGGGCTTTAATCAGCTTCATTGATTTAAAGCTGATTTGCACTTGGCTTCAAGGTTAAGGTCCACAGCACAAGCTGAAGACCTTTAAATCAGGAGTCAGAATGAAAAACCTTAGGTATATCAAATTGTCTACTGTGCCTAAGAATGACAGCTCTTGATGTCTGTGAATTAACTACTGGGGGGAAAAAGGCACAAAGCCAGTTTTTCTTCTGTGTTAATAAAACCTCTGCTTGCTGAGTTATGCAGCACTGCTATCAACATTTCTGCTTCATCATGTGAATTGATGGATTTGGCTGAAAATACCTTGGTATTTTGGTGTTGGTAGCTGTCAATTTCTGCTTGGTTTCAGTTGGATTTCAACCTAATTGCCAAACTGATTCCATCTGTAATAACTTTTAACATTTATTTTTCCCAAAGGGAAAAAATGTCTTGTCTGTATTCTGCAATTAAGAAGGTGATGAAATATTCAGTGTTTGTCTCCACTCTGACAAATTCTTTGTTAACTTTATCAGATAAACTATAAAATATTAACCAGGCTCACTGTGTGAGCATGTGTAGATGGTATAATATTTACCAGGCATATTCTTAACATACATTTAATTTTATAAATTGAATTAACTATTATGTGGCTAATTTTCTCTTATCCTTTTCAAACTGATGCAATGAGCATTGGGTGGTCAGCTGTATGTGCCACAAAAGAACATTTGTGGATAATTATATAAGCTTAGCTGAGTATATAATAAATAACATTTCCTCCACACTTAGTCACATTAAATCAAATCAAGCAGAAATAATGCTATTTTCTAAGCAAAATTATGCTGAGTAGTAATATAAAAGTTCTTTGATTTTTATTTATTTTTGGCAGCTCAGTTTTTCAAATTTCTGGAACATTTAAATAGGTAAGTTAATTTTTCTTACCTCCCTAATCCTTCACACAATTTATCTTAAATATCATTAGCTATATTCTCTTTGGCTTTCCAAAATGTGCTAATTTAACAGCCATGTCCTACATTATTTTAAGTGAATTTTTCTCAGAATGTGGTTTAGACTAAATCAAAGTCAAATTCTAAATTGTGGTATAAAACTAATTTTAATTAGGAGCCATAAAAATACCTTTTTCTTTTTCTTTAACCGAGGAACAAAAGCCCTGATTATTGGTGAACTGCTAAAGGATCCAAGCCGTTTGTTCTGCAGAGTGCTGATTCTTGCAAGGCTGAGCTTTGTCACTCTGTCACCCCAGAGCTCAAGATGTACCTAATGGTCAGGACAAAGTCACAAAGGAAACAATGGCAGTCTAGTGTGATGCATTGGCGGTTCACTGTAGGGCAGGTGCCAAGGCAGATGTAGAAATGAAGAACATGAATTGGGGAATGATGTGAGGAGAGACGGGATGGCTATTTGTATCCATCTGAGATCCCAGAGTTAGAAGTACTAGGATGGGTTGACCTCATAGTTCTATGGTCCATGTAGCCTGTGTGTGTGTGTGTGTGTGTGTGTGTGTGTGTGTGTGTACACGCTATGGTGCACATGTTGAGCATAGAGGACAACCACAGGTGTCTGTCCTTGTCTTTCACCTTTTTTGAGGTAGGGTCTCTTATTTTGCCTCAGAATGTGCCAGGCTAGCTGGCCAACAAGCTTCCAGGGCTTCTCTTGCCTCTGCCTCCCATCTCACTGGGGAGCACTAGTATTACAGATAGAAGCTACTGTATCTGGCTTTACTTGCTGTTTCATTACTACTCATTTTTCAGTTGGTATTGGGATGGGTGGCCTAGGAGCTAGAGTCAGGCCTTTGGTCCTAACACTCCAGTTAAAATAGAAGTGAGATGTAGTAAAAATGATGCATCAGCAGACAAAAAACAAGTGATTGAGAAGACAGAGGTGGAAGGATGATTGAATTCCTTGGGGTCCTCAGAAATTACTGAGGCCCGAATGTTGGAAAATAATGGAATTCAGCTATGAACAAGATTGGGGAAGTGTGGGTATTTCAAACAATTTGTTTTGAGTATGGTGCATTATTTTACAGCACAAATTGGTGAGCAAAAATGCAATAGTTCCATGTGATTTTATACATAATTACACAAAGTATCATAAAAGTTAAATTATCAACTACTGAAGAGAGAGCAATACTACTCATAAAAGAGTAGCATGTTCTGGAAACTTGAGGCTTTTGTTCTGAAGTGAAGAGACTAGTGTTGCACGCTGAGGGCTAGAGGGGAATAAACTCTAAGTCCTGGCATTGAAGTTGAGGATACAAAGCATGAACACACCACATCTTAAATAACAAAGGCATGAAATTACTCAAAAGAACTATAGTTATTAGGAGAGGGGATAGCTGCAGAAGTAAAGAGTGTTTGGAACTTGGAAACATATTATTGTATCTACTTACTTAGAATGGAGCCGGCCACAGTAATGTTGACAATGCACTTCAATTTGTGCTTATAAGTTAAACGTAAGATAACACAGATAAGCTGAGACAATAATGCTGGGTCATCTTAGTTGAAGGAAGGCAGATGACACTAAAGACATATTTGTGCAAGAGAAGTGCAAGGTAGTCGGAGTGGAGCTAATTTTTTCATATGAAGGAGCAATGGTATACACAACAACTGAATTTCTCTAAAAGTGAGCAAAGGCTTGGGTAAACAATGTTTTATCATCACAGTTATTTTCATCATGTTACCTAAAAACAGACTTTAATCCCTGGAGTAAGTAATATAATCTTCCTGGATCACATTTAATAATTCAAAGCATTATGAAACTGAACACCATTTTAAATCACAGCCTTCCATTCAGGTGCTTCTCTGTTAGTGGTGATGACTGCCACACACTTGGGCTCAGGGCTCATGCCACCTCCTCTGCAGTCTCCTGCAGACACCTGCCCCAGGGAAAATAAGAAAGCAAATGTATTCACACTTAGCTCTCATTGTGCTACGCTCACAGTGTCACTATGGATGGAGCCTCTAGCTGTAGGAAGGACAGTGGCTTCACCCTTGAGCTCGCAACATAGACATAGTCACCTTCTCTCCTGACATCCTTGTCACCTCTTATCTCTATCATGACAACTGCCTGGTTGGTTCTTCATTTTTCAAGACTTTCTCCAGAGCAGGAACAAGTCAATTACAAGGCTTATGTATGCTTATGTTCAGTTTGCGGAAACACTACTTCCAAATATTTTAAACTGACATAATTTGTGAAAAATCACCTAAAAGCAATAAGGTCTTTCTTTTACCTTCTCCTACTTGGGAAGGACCCTCGGACCTTACCTTGAAGCAGGTTGTATCACCCTCATGTGATAAATGCCCCCTTTCTACGTAGAGGAAGAGAATACTCTACATTCTAAAGACAAAGGGTCCAGAGAAGAATGAATGGGCAAGCCTTTCTAAATTTCTCTCTTCGTCCACATTAGGTTGTAAATTGTTCTTTCCTATTGTCCCATCAAATCTGGCAGAGCAATCAGACACTCCACCATGTTGAGACACTGTGGGAGTAGCAGAGCCTCTGAAAGAAAAAGGCATTTTGTTGAGGCTATAAGGAGGATCGGATTTTTCCTTATATTCCCTAAAACCTGCCTGAAGTGTGTGAATAAGATTACTAGATGTCTGAACATAAGGTTTTTACTTATCTCTTTCCTGGAAGATCACCCACTTGAGGAAGGATTATGTCCCTCCGTAGGAATGTCAGTGGGATTGCTCCATTTCCTGGAAACCTGGAGGCACCTGGACACCTGACATGGGGCTTGGAAATTCCCATGATACAGATACATCTTCAGTCAGATATAGCAGGTGGGTTTTCCCATTTCCCTTACAGCAGGAGCTCTGCCTTCTTTCCTTCTCTTCAGTTTTATAATAAAATCTTTCTAAACTTCATCCTCTTGGTCTATGTATTTCATTCATCAAATTTATAAAACAAGAACCTGGAGGCTACTGACTCATGGGTTTTGTGTGGTCATGGATATCAGGCATTATAACTCCCAAGTTACCATCCAACCAAGAACCTATAAAGGCTCTGTTGCCCTTAAAGAAACCCCAAACTCTGGCATCAATGTTTTCAGGTCTTCATTTACTTATGAAGACTGTATGATATAAAACTATACTTGAATGTACATGCTTTTTGTTGGTATGTCTTTTGTTATACAACTGTCAGCTATAGATCTAGAAAGAGTGAAGAAAATAAATTTATTTCATTTACATGTAGCAGAATCATAGTCAAATCACTCCTTTAGGGCTGGAGAGATGGCTCATTAGTTAAGTATGCTTCCTGTGTAAGCATCAGGGCCCAAGGCGGTCTGAAAGCAACTGCCTTAGAATCTCTAGATCACACATAAACAGCTGAACATGGCCAGAGACCAGGGAATCACTGGGGCTGGTAAACACTAGTGAGCTCCAGTATCAGTAAGAGACTTTGGCTCAAAATAAGAATGAGCAGAAGAGTGATGGAATGGAACTGGACAGTCTACGTTCTGTTCCAGTTCTGTAGGAGAGCACACCCTCTCCCTGCTACAGGTGAGTGCATGGGCACTGCAAGGGGATATGCACAAGCATACACCACATGTAAAACAACAACACACACACACACACATCACACACACACACACACACACACACACACACACACACACACACAATTACTAACTTATTCTTCGAATATTTTGAAGTCCCTTCTTTCCTAATTTATTTTTCTACACTGTCTCAGCTACTGTTCACCCACTGCTTTGGTTTGTATCTGGAATGTCCCCAAATGCCCATGTGTGAAAGGCTTGGTCCATAGCTTGGCACTAGTGGAAAGTCATGGAACCTTTAGTTGGTGAGGCTAAGTGGAAAATCAGATCACTGTAGCTGTACGTTAAAGGGACCTGGGAACTGTGAAATTGTGCTGTCTTCCTGTCTTCCATTTCCTGGTCATGAGATGAACAGTTTGATTTGCCCATGAAGTGCTGCCTCTCCATAGGCCTAATTGCAAAGAGTTCACTTGCACATGGACTGGAAGCCCAAAACTGTAAGCCCACACAAACCTTTTCCTTTTTGTTTGTTTGTTTGTTTTTGAGGTAGGGTCTCACTTTAGCCCAGACTAACCTGGAATTCATGATGTAGTCTCAGGCTGGCCTTGAACTCACTATGATCCATCCAATCCTCTTACCTCTGCCTCCCAAATACAGTGATTAAAGGCATGTGCCATCATGCCCAGTTCTTTTCTCTTTATAAGTGGTTTATCCCAGGCACTTGTTAATGTTATGGAAAGAAGACTAACACAAACCCATTAAACCCCACCTTTCCCCTCTGTCTTATGTTCATTCTCATCTGTCCTCCAATCCATGCTGGCAGCTTTAGAGCTGGGACTTCTTTCACACAGCCCCTGCCACTTCCTTTTTGAACACTTTAATCATTTCCTTCATGTTTCTGCATGGCTTGTTACTAAGTATTTTCTTATGTGCTGATCTGAAGGTAGAATTTTAAATATTATTGGTTTGTAGATTTTGTGAATTAAGAATAAGCAGTATAATCAAAATGACATTTGTTATTCTCCATACATAGTTTTGTACATTATTAATAATCCCACAAGACAATTATTATTCTCATTTTATAAATGAGGAAATGGAGGCAAAGAGAGGTAAGAAATTTGACCAAGTTTAGGAAGTAAATGGCCAAGCAGAGATTTTTGCTGTAGTCTCTCTGTTGCAACCCCGCCTTCCCACCACTTTGCCATTATTCATGCTTGTAGTGGACTGTGGAGGAGCAGGCTTGCTTTTTTGTATGAGTCCTGAAAGCCTCATGAACATGAATTTCTTTGGCCCTTTAACATTAAAACCAGAAGATTTAGATACCATTAATGTGACAGACATTTGCCAGCATCGCTTCATTCAGCTCACTATGGTCTCTGGTCACATGATAGTAATATAATTTCACCCCATCACAGCCACATAAGAAACTGACAACCTGATGCCTTGGGAACAGATTCCTACAGTTAAATTCCCAAGCCCTTTTCTGTAGCTTTATGCTATACTATTATGAAAAATTCTTCCACTGCATCAAAAATAAAGTATTTGAGATAGCTATTATACACTTCTACCTACTGATCATATATTGATGTACAGTCAGACTTGTCTGGGTTAACCCAAGGATAGACCAGGAGATAAAATTAAAAGGAATAAAACATCACACTTTGATTGAATTTGTGGCCAAGGGACCTACATTATACAGCAAGCAGAGTGTGACAGTGTACTTCATGTTTCATGATTTACCTGGCTGATAATTGCTCTGCACTCCTAATAAATTAACCCACAGAAAATCCATTCATCTGCATCTTCTTTTTATGCAGAGCTAGAGGAAAAAAGGACCAGTATAGCAATTTGAGTGGCAATCATGCACTGATTGTAGCAAGGAAAGTAGCATGGTGAGAGTCTTAAGCATTCTGAAAGCATTTCTTTGTAAGAAAGGAGGAAGGGAAAAAAAGAAGAGAGGGCTTTTGCTAATTAAGTTCTGTTTTTTGTCTTCTCTGCTATGGAGAATGTATTATGTTTTAGGGTTAAAGCTCTTGTTTAGTATGGTACATTTCTGGCTGGATATTTTATTTTACTATGATGAATTTATTTTCTTTAAATATTCATAGAAATTTCTCATTGTTATGCCTATAATTCTTGGAAGGAAAGAATGTATAAATATGCTGTTGCATTCCTACAGGGTTCTTTCCATAAATATTACTCCACACTACTTCTCACATTATAAACTATCTGATATTTTTGTAATATTCGTGGTCACAATCGTTTCTACCACTCTGTGTACTTGTATTCTAATGTCTCATGTATTTCAATCCTTTATGGTCTGCCCAGCGCCTTGATACTGCTGAGCTGATTTGATCCTCACAGTCAACATGGCAGAGTGTGAAGAATACAGAATGAGTGAGCAGGCAGAATTTCTGGTTTCCTCCCTGCTACTGAACTGGCTATAATGTTGGCCATACTCTGTTACCAAGCCAAGTCTGAGTTTTATCTATCTTAACAAAAGGGGATTACATGAGGTTTTCAGGTTCTTTCTAGATTTGATACGTATAGAAAAAAAAATATTGAGAGTGCTTGAGGTTTGCAGAGGCAGGTGGTAGGACATGGGAAAGACCGTTCTGTATGCAACAATACACTAACCTTGTAGAATGAGTGACCATTGTTCAGGGAAACAACTGATGACATGCTGGTTAGTAAAGTTCTTAAAAGCTAGTTAGATGCATCAATTATCTGGCAAGAAAATAAGCCTTTCCTCAGTGCAGCTTGCCAGAAGAAAAATTGCAGGAAATCCAGTCAAATTTGAATTTTAAATAAGCAATGAATAATTATTTTAGTATGACCATGCCTCAAATTTTGCACTGGGCACACTTATACTAAAAAAAAAAAAATCATGTTTATCTGAAATTCAAACATAATTGGGCATTTTGTATTTTTCTTGGCTAAATCTGACAACTTATTCAGACACTAAGAACTGAGGGAGATCAGGAATCTGAGACAAACCTGACTGAAGCTGTTTTCACCATGAAGGTATTTGCTGAATACAGATGACCCTGAGCTCTAGCTCTTTCATTCCTGCAGTGGCAGAGAGAGAAAAGGAAACTAATTGGAAGTCTTTTGAATAAAATTGAGACCACAAAAGGGTATGTCCTCACTGTATAGGTAAGCAGAATTAACCCTGCTCCTGTCCTGGATTGTATGTGTGTAAACCACAGCATCAACAGTCTGCACTCCAGCCGAGTGCTAGCTGAGGTGAGAAAAGATGTTAACCTCAAGAGTGCATATCTGAATTTTATACTGTATAGTTTCAATTACCTCAAGCCAATAATTTATGGTGAACCATGGTAAACAATATGACAAGGTATCAGGGAGAATCAGTAAACCCCTTGGTAAAATCTCACATCCAACCTATACCTCAAAGAATTACAATGGCTAAACACCTTTGGGAATCCAACTTTTCACTGCTTTGATGAAACACCTGACAGAACAACTTACAAAGAGGAAAGACTTGCTTTTGCTCACTTTGTCAGAGGTCTTGGCTCATAATTCTCAGTTCTATTGGTTCTGGTCCATGCTGAGGAAGATTATTAAAGGGGTGGGTGTGGGTGGCCAAGGCTGCTTTATTTCATGACAAACAGGAAGTGAGGGGCATGGATAAGATAAATACACCTATCAAGGACATGCTCCCAGTGAGCTACTTCCTCCAGCTAGCCCCACTTCTAAAGTTTCCAGAACCTCACAAAATAGAGTGCGTCTACCTGCAGACCACTGTGAGTCTTTTGAGAGGAATCTGCATCTCCCCACTATGGCAACACCAAAGGGGATAAGAGAAATTTTTCACTCGTCATAAGATTATTGGCTGAACCTCTGTAATGAACAGGTTATAAGGCAAAAATTATGGAATATGGGTGCTGGAAAAATAGTTCACTCAGGGAACTGTTTGCCTTGCATGCATGAATACCCGAGTTTGATCTCCAGACCCCTGTTACAAACACAAAACAGGTGTGGTAGTTTGAATGTATGTCCCCAGATAGCCTTGGGTATTTTTATTAAAAAGCTTTTCTCTAGCTGTCTGGAGGAGGTGTCACTGGGGGATATATCCTGAGGTCCAGCCCTGAGGTGTTCCTGGGGGCCTGATTTGATTTCTAGCCTAAGGAATACAGAGTGCTTGAGCTCTGCCTAGGTGGGTTTTTGTTGTTGTTTGTTTGTTTGTTCGTTTTCTCTTGCTTTGTGGTGCTGGTGTGTGGCTGTGTCTCTATAGATCTCTGTAAAGAGGGCCAGCTTCTTCCACCACTATGGAAACTCCCCTGCATCTGTAAGCCTGAAATAAATCCCATTCTTCCCATAAACTGTGTCTAGTTTGGAGGTTCATCCCATCAGCGTGGAACTCATGACAACAGCCAGCTAGTGTAGCCTAATTAGGCAAGTTACAGGACAGTGAGAGAGCTGTCTCAAAAATAGGTTGACAGCTCTTGAAGAATGGCACACAAGGGCAATGTGTGCACGCATATACATGCACCTGTACACACATGTGTTCCCATACATATGAATGAATGCATGCATGCACATGTGCACACACACACAAACACACACACAGAATGCAGTTATATGGAATATAAGTTACATGTGGCTTGGGAGCCCTCAGAAATGAAGAACTAAATAAATCTGTGCAGTGTGGCTAGTCATGCATCTAAGGAGGAAAAAGTGGTGTGTTTTAATGTAAAAAGCTGGGGCACTTAGCAAGAACTGCTTGCCAGATTTATCTGTTGGTGTCTCTGTGCCTTTAGATAGAGAAGAGACTGTCTGGAATGAGGACCTTCTAAGGCTTTCTCATGGCATGCTTCAGAGAAGGGTGGAGGAAGGTTATAAAGACATTTCCTATTTTGTCCACTTGATTCTATGCCACACAGTCAACATGGCAGACTGTGAAGAATACTGAAAGAATGAGCAGACAAGATTTCAGGTTTCCTCCCTGCTACTGAGCTGGGTATAATGTTGGCCATACTCTGTTACTTATATTTTTTGGAGTAACATACTATACTACCCAATCTAGGAATTAGAAAGAGTCTCATCGTGCTCAAAAACAGAGTTAAACATCTTATTAACAGTAAAATATTAATAAAATGAACCACAGAAAGATAATAAATTGGGCTAAATTTCCTCCCTCCCACCCTCTCTCTCATTCTCTCTTATTCCTTCTTTCTTTCCTTCTCCTTCCTTCCTCGTTTGCTTTCTTTGTTCTTTCTTCCTTTCTTTCTTTCTTTCTTCTTTCTTCCTTCCTTTCTTTCTTCTTTCTTTATTCCTTTCTTTCTTCTTTCTTTCTTTCCTTCTTTCTTCTCTCTCTCTCTTTCTTTCTTTCTTTCTTTCTTTCTTTCTTTCTTTCTTTCTTTCTTTCTTTCTTTCTTTCTTTCTTTCCCTTCCCTTCCCTTCCCTTCCCTTCCCTTCCCTTCCCTTCCTTCCTTCCTTCCTTCCTTCCTTCCTTCCTTCCTTCCTTCCTTCCTTCCTTCCTTCCTTCATAAATATATGAAATCATGCAAGTATATATGACACGGAAGTAGAAGTACAAGTATCTCAGGAAACAAAGGGGACTACTGGGCATGGTGAAGGGCCATTAAAGGGAAGGCAAGGGAGATGGGGCAAGGGAGCTTATTTTTCAATATACGATATCTACTCATACAAGATTTAAAATAATGAAAAAAATATTTGTCATATTAATAAATAAAAGAAGGGAAATATATGAACATCTCAACAGACTTAGTAAAAGTATTTGAAGGCTAAGGTCAGTGAAAAAGTGCCTTGCTGAACAAATTTATCTCCTCAGGGTTAACCTCAAGCACCAGAACAAACATTTTGAAAACATTTAGGATCAATACATAATAAAAACCTTTAGCAAGCTAAATACAGGTAACAGTTTTTTCAAAAACTATACAGCATTTTAGTTGAATAATTCAGCTAGGACAATATTAAATTATTCTCTTGAAGATCAGTAATATAACAAATTTCCATTCTATTAATATTACTTATCAAGATTATACTATAAATTGCAATCAGCATGGTATAATAAAAATAAATAAGGGCAGGAGAGATGGCTTATCAGTTAAGGCATTTGTCTGTGAAGCCAAAGGACCCAGGTTCGATTCCCCAGGACCCATATAAGCCAGATACACAAGGGGTACATGCATCTGGAGTTTGTTTGCAGTGGCTAGAGGCCCTGGCCCTCTTTGTCTGTCTCTCTTCTCTCTATCTCAATATCTGTCTTTCCTCTTACAAATAAATAAACTTAAAAAATTAAAAATAAACAAGTGAATTGTTAAGTATATGGATTATAAAGAAGAGATCACTATTATTTGCATATATTATTTGCATAAGTAATACAATAAAGAACATGGAAGACCATGTTATTCACAACTAGAAAATACAATGTCCTAAAGGCATCGATTGTATCAGAAATTTATAGATTAAATAGCGTTCCAGTAAAACTCATGCCATAGTTTTCTGTAATGCTCTATAGATTAGTCCAAAAGTTATTTATAGAGGTGAAGAATGAAATAGAAACTATATATTGGCTAAGAACAAAAGCATAAGAGGTAAAGTTTTCTTTCCAGGTAATATAGATTAATTAAGACCACATGATACTTATCAATGCTAAGTAAAAGAATAGTGAGACCGAATCTGAGACCCTCCAACTCCTCATAAGTCTGGAGGTTTCACTGAGGACCTTGATGACATATAGCAGGGACCTAAGTAGTGAAGGTTTTCAATCAGTGACAGTGACCTCATATCCATGCTTCATACAGAAACCAAATTTGTTCTAAGTTGACTGGAGACCTACATGTAAAAGGCAAACATGGGAAACTTATATAAGATAATTCAAGAGGTAACTGTATGACTTGGATGTAAGGACACATTTCTTTAAAAAGATCCAAAAGCACAGACCAAAAGAAATTGGATTTCAGAAAAAAATTTGAACTTTTGTTCATAAGAACACTTAACAGGGAATATGACTGAGAGAAGAAATTTGTAGAACACATAGCTAAAATTCCACTGAATATAGAATATATAAATATTGTGCTCTGATCAGAATGAGAAAGACAAACAACCCAGTTCAGAAAGTCAAAAGATTTGAGCAAATTCCTTTCAGAAATAGAAATCTCGGGACTCAGGAGGCAGAGGCTGGGGTATCACAAGTTGGACTCTAGCCTGCCTGGATCACATAGTTTTGCTTCCTTTCTGTTTCCCTTTTTGATCTGTGTTTGTGTGTTGTGGATGTGTATGAATGTGTGCCATGGCACACGTGTGGAGGTCAGAGGACAGCCCCAGAAGTTGGTCTTCACCTCCCACCTTGTTTGAGACTCTTTTTGCTGTTTGCTTTATACACTAGGCTAGATGAACCAGGTGCATCCGGGATTCTGTCTTTGCCTCCCATCTTGCCATTGGCATGCTGGAATTATAGACACTTGCACTACCATGTTCAGCTTTATGTGAGCTCTAGGGATCTGAACTCAGGTCATCAAGCTTGCACAAAAATCATTTAACTTAGTAAACAATTTATCAAGCCCTGGCCTGTGAGTTTAATCTCGGCCCTACTCTGCACTTAGTAATCTTGCCTTTAGAGTTATGTGCCTTGATGAATCCTTCATAATGTTTAAAATGGTATATAATCTACTTTTCTTATTACTGTGACAAAATATCTGACAAGAAGTGACTTAAGAGAGGAAGGGTTTCTTTGGCTTACATTTCATAGAAGTACATATACCTCATCATGGTGGAAAGATATGGTGACAGAAAGCATGCAGCAGCTGGTCACATTTAGGAAGAGTGATGAATGTTGGGGTTCAGCTTGCTTTCACCTTTAATTCAGTCCTAGATTCCAGCTCATGTATTGGTGCAGTCCACAGCTAAGGTGTATCTTCCCACCTCAATTGATCTAATCCAGACATGCCCAGAATTTGTCTCCAAGTAAGTCTGGACCCTACCAAGTTGACAATATTAACATCACACATGTTTTGACAGTTTATGGGCTGCTATAGGAACTATCAGCAGTTTTATTCAGAATTATTGAAGTATAAGAAAGATGGAAAATTAGCACGTAGTGCTACAGGAAGCAAAATGTATTTTTGAGTTAAAGTTTCTGTTAGTTTTCCACAACTATAATACCTGAGGTAATCACCTTTTAAAGAGAAAAGTCTATTTGGGATCAGGGTTTTGGAAGTTTTAGACTCATTGATGTGGGCCTGTGGGGAAGAGCATGGCAAAATGCAGTTGCTCATCACATTGCCAAGAAGTGAGGGAAAGAATCCAAGGTCCTCCAATACTACCATTTAAGGAAATGTTCCCAGTGACCTACAGACTCTCCAGTAAGCTCCACCTACTTGGGGTTTGACCACCTTCCAATGGGGGAGCAAACTTTAACACCTGAACTTTTGGGAATCATCTAGATCTACATGATAACAGTTTTTATTAAAAAAGAGCCAGGTGTGGTGCCTCAAACACCTTTAATCTCAACACCCAGGAGGCAGAGGTAGGAGGATCACTGTGCATTCAAGGCCAGCCTGAGACTCCTATTTTTAGTGTGTGTGATCATATTTTTATAACCTCTGGTCATTACTGTTGGATATGTATAAAGTATTCAGGTAAAATGTCACAGGCCAATATGTCCCACTCACCTAGCAGTAGGAAGAGGGCAGGTAACAAAATGTATCATGGCAGAGAACCTGTCAAATGACAATTCAGAAATTCTCAAACCCTTAACCTACCCAGCATTTAAAAAAAAAAAAAAAAAAAAGAAGAAGAAGAAGAAGAAGAAGAAGAAGAAGAAGAAGGAGAAGGAGAAGGAGAAGGAGATGGAGAAGGAGAAGGAGAAGGAGAAGGAGAAGGAGAAGGAGAAGGAGAATAAAAGAACCAAAACCAAGATGAATTTTCCCAAGGTCTCCAGCAGAACTGAACTCATTTTTCTTATGAGCCTCATGGTGGAATGTTTCATGTAAATGCCAAAGCTTTAAGGTGGCAGAGCAGTCTTGGTGATTTCCACCTGTACATGATCAAAGTAAAGTAAGCGGAGTAAAATACCCCACAGGAAGCAGGTCTCCTCTGTAGAAAATCACCTTCCTAGAATGTTGGGGTACAATTTAGTGCTCAGTAAGAGGCAATTTATTAAATGGTGTCTGGAAGAGTTAATTTACTTCATAGCAGCAAGCTGTTTTTACAAGAGAATTGCCGATTCACCTTAGATACTTCGGGGGTAAGTTCATTATAGGCTTACTCATCTTGGGGCTAAAGGATCATGTTTGCCTTAATGATGGATAATTACACAGTACAACTTCTGCATTATTCTGTTTACCAGCTGATGGACCCTGGTTTTTAGCACATTTTCTTCTGTTTTGATAGGGATTAAGAGGTTTTGAAAGCATTTAAAGGTATTCTTCAGTTAGTGCTTTATTTAACCGACTCTGAAGCACCATTCATTGTACAATGTACCATTGTGTTCCTTACGAAGTTTAAAAAATGCTGCTAATTAAAGCCTGACACAATGTATTCTTACCACCTAAGATTTTTTTATTTTAAACTTGTCTATACAACATGCTCTTAGCCTTATGCAGATATGCATGTTTCAATATTCTTCTATATTCAGCAAAAGAAAGATGGAAGTACCATTTACTAAGGCATCCCAAGATGGGTTTGAATGCAGTGAAACCTGTCTGGATGGCTTTTCAATTCAGATTCATTCACATCAATGTTTCTCAGGCCATGCTTGCATCTGCTGTGGAGGAAGGTGAATAAGTTGGGGTAGCTGTGAGAATCTTTCATTAATGCCACTGGTACTGAGTTGTAGGCAGTTGACAACATGCGCTTGATTTAATGTTAATACAGACCTTATAGGAAAGGCCAATGGAAGGACTTCCTTCATCTTCCTCCCCTCTTTCCAGGTTCCTGCCCAGGCCAATCATGAACTGGCAACTGAAGGATTTTAGGTAACACAGAGAGTTCATATTCATACTCTAATGCACTTTAACTTTTTTTTTTTTTTTTTTTGGTTTCACTCTGGTCCAGGCTGACCTGGAATTAACTACATAGTCTCAGGGTGGCCTCGAAGTCTCGGTGATCCTCCTACCTCTGCCTCCCGAATGCTGGGATTAAAGGCATGCGCCACCACGCCAGGCTCACTTTAACTGTTTTGTTTACTGAAATCCAGGGAGTCACAGTTCCCCAATTCAGCCACCAGGCAAAATACCCAACTTTGCTCAAGAACAAACAAAAGGTCAAAATCAAGTGTGCCTTGTTAAATTGATGGGGCTAACTGTAAGTTGTTCCATTTCAAAGACATTAAAAATGAAAATCAAAAAAATGTATTCGTGTGTGTGTGTGTGTGTGTGTGTGTGTGTGTGTGTGTACCAGAGTCTCTTGCCACTGCAAATGAACTCCACGTGTTTGGGACACTTTGTGTCCAGCTTTATGTGGATGTCAAGAAACTGAGCACAGGTAAGCGGGCTTTGGAAGCAAGTGCCTCTAACTGCTGAACCATCTTCCCAGCCCAAGAAAATAATATTTTTATTATTTTTTATTAAGTATATAGTTTGTATGGCCTCATCATGATTCCATCATTTTCCTCCTCCTTTCCCCCATTCCACTGAGGGTCCTGCCCATGGGGTGTGGGTTATGAGCTGTGAGAGCAGCAGTCAGTCATTGGGTGGCAGGGGCAGGGCAATGCCTCCAGATACTCCCTCCCAACCTGTGTCTCTTACAATCTTTCTTCCCCCTCTTCCACAAAATACCCTGGATAAAAATTGCATAGTTTTAATAACATTGCTTGAATCTGTTAACATGTAAGTCAAGTAGTCATTTCTTGTGATCTTTTAGGCTCTTTATAAATTGGTCAGAGAATCAATATTTTGAGAACATCTTTCTTTCCTATACTTGAGGAAATACATTACAAAGTACATTTTACTTTTTTCCCTTTTAATGAACCTATAAATAATATGTGAATAACAAACATATATATCTATATAAAGCTAAAAGCTTTTGTTGGTAAGTATTAAATAAAAATTTCTTGGATAGTAAAATACATTTTATCAGGCTTTAATTGGCACCATATTTAAAAATCTTGGTTCAGAACACAATGGTACAATGGTACAAGGGTACACTGTACAATTGATGGCACTTTAGTATTGATGAAATAAAGAGCCCTGACTGGTAAATACCTTTAAATATTTTCCAACTTCTTAATTGTCATTCAAAACAGACATGGTCCTATTTTTGGACAATAACCAATACCATTTACTGAGAATTGCCCAGTTGTGGAAGGAAATGGCCTGTGCAAGTTTACTTTGATTCTCTTTGACTGGTTTTTGTTTGTTTGTTTGCTTTGTCCTCTAAAGCATGAGCTGTATGTGCTACTCACAGGCATCTCTAAACCCTCTACATAAAGATTTATTTGGTCTCCCCACCTTCATCAGGTTGCACATGAATAATGCATCTCAAAGCAGTCACCATTCACCACTCTCCTCCCCCTCTGGCATTTGGGCCTCTCTTTTCTTTTTGAAAATTGTGCCCTGGTTATGATGTCAAGAAAAGCCTTGTCTGCATTGTTAAGAAACCCGTGACCACTAAAGTGACTACAGGTATGACCTTTAACTCCTTACACACCATTTCCTCACCTACTAAATGGGCAAGTGCATACTTACCAAGGAAACTGTAGCAAAAATAACATAGTTAGGACATCTCTCACACACTTGCCTCAGACACTCATGCAGCAAGTCAACAGTTCCTCTCACCATCACCACATAGGCAGCAGTGGGCCACTGAATTTATTTTCTAGTGAAAACAATGAAAAGACATATTTCTGGAAAAGGTTTGCAGAATACATCGTGTGCCAGCCAAATTCCAAACCAATGATATTGCACAGTGAGTTGAACTCATAGAAACACAAATAGACTCTGACATATTTTTCTTGGAGGCAGGCTTTTTGTGGGTGAAATAAACATCCATTTGTTTATTTGCCACGTGACCCCTGTGGCTGAGTGGAGTGTGACTCCCTGGGAAGTCAACAGGACTGACTGGTTTTAGGTATGCAGGGACACACGTGGTAGTAATCACTACTCTAGTAGTTTAGAAATAATCTCCCTCTAAATACAGAGAGGGAAGACTTGTACAGACAGCTCTGAGGAGGGTGCTGCATGTTCTCACTGGCGAAGAGACATACTGCACTCCATCTGTAGAAGGAGATGGAGCTGGGGTCTGCCTAAGATCTCTTGGCTTTGAGGCTGGCCATGTCTACACTGGTCCTTGTAATCTAACGTTCAGTTCAGGTCATCCTCTGTGGTCTTTGTGATACAGTTAGCATTTGTTTGAAGTTATTAAGTCATAACTAAAGCATTTGAACAATATTCTTGCCCATTTAACAGAAATGAAGTAAACATGGGTATACCATCAAACATTCTACTGGAGTCTGATATATTTTTTCAAGTAATAGGCACAGAGCTATTGATTTTACAACACAATTTTGTTTCAAAATCAGGTGATATCTGCAGCCATCAACTTGTTCTTATCTTGGAACCGTCAAAATCAATAGAAAAGTAGATACACTGTACGAGAGTAGAAACTACCATTTCACTTAGGAATTCAATCATAAATATTGTTAGATTACATAGGCTAATAGTGACTTTGGAACATGGTTTCATGGTTCATTTCCATTAACATTCTTAAGGCATTATTTTAATAATTATAAACACAGTTATTGAGTATTGTTATCTATTATAGATCATATACATATATATTTATATATATAATATTTCTTAGGCTAATTTTCTGAAGGTAAAATGGGGATCAAAAGCAGGTATATTCTTGATGCCCCTCAGTACATTATGACAAATGAATTTCAAGGGAAATTTCAAATTCTTTCACATAGAGATCTACCAATTCTCTTCTGAATGGTGAATTTGTTTGTTTTCATGAATTGCCAATTATATAAATAAAAACAACTTATTCACTTTGCATTTTAAGCATTTATGAAGGATAGATTATTTTACATATAAATTAAGTTTTTCTTCTGCATACTTATTCATAATTTTTGCTGATTTTTCAATTGGCATATTCAATATTACTGACTTGTAAAAGTATTTTGTAAATTAAATATTCATGATGTATACATTTAAATATTATTTTAGTTTATTTGCCTTACAATTTTATTTATGTTCTTTCATTTTTCCTCCCTTCTTTAAATTTCAATTTTGAGAATTAAGCAAGGATTTTAGATTCTTTTGTGGTGGGGATAACTGTTTTCAACATATCCCCTAGAGTTATATGTATTAAATGTGCTAGTATCCTCAAATCTTCAAAACCGGAATTGGGCTAAAAGCTTTGTAAACAAATGCCTTGCAGCCATACTATGTTTGTTTGTTGTGCATTCTCTGTACTATTACCAAAGTAGTATGACAACTGTGTTCTGAGGTGACTTTGTGATTTCAGTAACTATGAAGAGACATCTTCCTTGTTTCTAACTTGCCTGCTGAGGTTTCCTTGAGCATCTTCCTGTGCCCACTTCGTTCAATGTCAACTTAAAACACACCTCACTGGGCTGGAGAGATGGCTTAGTGGTTAAGTGCTTGCCTGTGAAGTCTACAGACCCTGGTTTGAAGCTCAATTCCCTAGGACCCTTAGATAAGTCAGATGCACAAGGTGGCACATGCATCTGGAGTTCGTTTGCAGTGGCTGGAGGCACTGGTGTGCCCATTCTCTCTCTCTCTGTCTCTCTCTCTCTCTACCTCTTTCTCTCTCTGTCTATCGCTCTCAAATAAATAAATAAATAAATAACAAAAAATTATTTAAGAAAACACACCTCATTCTGGCACTGAAAGAAAGCAGTAGCTTTTATTTCATCATATTCTATCTTAAACAGTATAGAGAATCTTTTTCTTTTCTTTTTTTTTTTTTTTGGAGGGAATCAAACCTATGACTTTGTACACAATAAACTCTCTGCTGTTGAGCTGTATCCCCAGCCTTTGAATAGCTTCTCACCATAATGAACTAGTTTGAAGGGTTAATTCAGATATAACTAGTTGGTGAAAAAAAAACAGAAACACCATCATAGTTGGGGACTTCAATACTCCACTATCAACAATGGATAGATCATCCAAACAGAAAATTAATAGGGAAGTAAGAGAGCTCAACAACACCATAGAGCAACTAGACAGAACATTCCACCTTTTGTTTTTCGTTTTGAATAAAGTCACTTCAAACTACAAAGACATAAACCTACAATATGTCTAGAATGCATTAAACGATTAGATCTTGGATGGATAAACTCATTGTGGAACAAAATACCTGACAAAAATAAGTTTAAGGAATGGTTTATATCAATTTACAGTTCCAGGTTCCAGACCATCAGAATCTATACATATATATTAGGCATGGTGGCAGTTGAAGCAGCTGGTCATATTCAGTCCACAGTGAGGAAGGAGAATGTGATGAATATTTCTGCCTGGCCAACTCTCACCTTTTTATATAGTTCAGCTCATAGAATAGTGCTACTCATAGTTAAGAGGGTCTTCTCAGCTTAAACTAATAAGGTAATCTTTCCCAGACCTGTACAGAGGCTAACCTAATCTGATCATCCTTCAGAGGTGGTTCTAGATGTTGTCAAGTTGATAATCAATATAAATTACCAATCACAGAGCTATAATAAGTTCCACATTGGAATTCTTATGCCAATTAAACATGACACAATTAAGGGTTTAGTTGAAAATTGCATACTATTCTTTCTGATTTCCTGAACAAGTGTAACCAGTAGTTTGGAGAGCAATGATATGTTATGGAGAGTGTTGGCCATGCACCATGTTTTGAGATCTCCTGCTACGGCAAGGAATCCGAGAAGGGCCCCAATTGCTGGGTTCTGTAATCCATTGGCAAGTTTGCTCACAGACCACACATCCTACCAGTTTGTCTAAGACTCAGCATGGGAGAAGCATCAAACAAGAATGCCCCTGTTGGCTGAAATTTCACTGAGGCAAGCTTTGGCACCCAAAAGCCCTTGTAGTCCAAGTCCTTTATGCCTTGCATTCTGGATTCCCTGTTCTTCTGCCGGTCTCATATATGAACTTAAAGCTCTTCCCGTATATCCTCTTGCCTAGCATTCCCCATACTTCTCTCCTTCATACCACTTCCTCTAATAAAACTCTACATGATTACTTCTGTTTTTGACATTTCTCATAGGAAATGGGAAAAAAGGGGGAAATTGTTCATTGATTAGATGTTTCAGATTTTTTCTGACTCAAAAAAATGTTAAGAAAGTTATTAAAGACTTCTAGGAAATAGCAACAAAGCACGAGCACATAAAAATTTGCAAACAATTTTAATAAATGCATGTAACTTCAGAGACTGTGAGAGGATCTTTGGAACATGTATCAGACATCAGGTCAAGTACTCACGTAACGCTCTTTTGAAGCTATTGGTGGTGCAGGTGAAGACATCATGCTTTATGGACTTACTTTCCCCTTGTGATGCAATCTACCCATACCCTGTGGGGGTATTCATGTTGCTTAACAGCCAGTCAGAATACTGCCAGCCAGCCTCAATAACACAAACAGTTCTCACCCTGTTCTTTCCCATTACCTCTGCTGCACGAGATCAATAGTTACTCCTAACTTGTATATTTTTCTCTTTTCTTAAATTATGAAATGTTCAACTTTTAAGTGTTAATAGGGTATGATGGCCTTGCATAGAGGAAAAGACAAAAAAAAAAAAAAAAACACAAAAAGTTAAAAAAAGTAAATAAAAGGAAAACTTACAGCAAAATGTTCTTCTTTTGCTTAAGAGCTAAATGCAAACAAGGCTTGTAGGGTTTAAATTTGAGCAAAGTTTGCCTACTGCTATTCTTTAAATAGCCTACAAAAGAGTTTCAAGGCGGCCATTTTTAATTGGTCCAATCCTTATTCATATCTTTTGAAAAACCTTAACGATTTGTGTTGAACTGCATGTCTACCTACTTGTGTTCCAACTCTTTGGTTCACTTTGTCTCTTGTCTTTCCCATATGGTTTTAAAAAAGCACTGTGCATAATGCTTTTCTCTGATGTGCCCTTTTGATTCCTAACATTCTTCTGAGGGCCCAAGCTCTACAACCATTACCTGATGGTGTTGCTTTCATGTAGGATTAGGTTTTGCACTTCTATTGATCTTCTTCTATGGGGTTGAATGTAGTAAATGAACCTCCTAGCTCCCAACAAATTTGCATGTAATTGCCTGTCCAGTCCTGAGCACTGAATACTGGGCTGGAAGAATACACTTTTCACTAACAGAGCCAAAAATGTTTTTCTTTCAAAGGCTCTGCTCCTTTGTAAAAATGGCCTAGATGGGAAAAATCAGAATATTTTCTCAAGGTTTGGGAAAATGGTGAGATGGGGGATGTCAGCAGGTTATTACTATATTCTCAAGGACATTGCAGTCACAAATGCACCTTGTGATTGAGTCTAGATTTAGCATTAGCCCCTTTTGACCACTGAAGGTACTGACCTACATTAATCTAGCCCCCAAGGAGAGTTAATGGACTTTAATCATTTCTTCTTTCTACTATAGTTTTTTAAACTGTGATTTTCTGCATAGTGATGAAAATTTTCATGTTGTACTATGACTTTGATGGATTGAATGATCAGTCCTATTTGAAGAGTTACTGCTGAATTCTTTTGAATCAAAAAGTGTTTTAATTGAAGTCAGACAACTTTTATATTTCACCTGTTATACACTCTCAGACTTCTGACATGTTACTGTGGACAAAAGATGGAATTATTAAAGGATATATAAGATTTACCACAGAGAAATGAGTTATCATGGTGCTTTCATTACAGTTAATTGCCAAAACTCAGCATTGTATTATTCCAAGGCTTGATTTTCATTTTTATTTGAAATGCTCACTTTATCAATATTTCTGTGGCATACTATTCATTCTGTTTTCCAATGCAACCATGTTGTGTAGCAGTATCCTACTTTGAAGTATCACATGATGGGTCTAAGAAAAATTAAATGAAATACCTTAATTTGCCCTAACATTCTTATTCCTTTTTGGAGGACACACAAGCTCAGGATGGAAATGTGATGGAATACTTAGTATGTGACTAAGAAAGGGGTCCACGTTCCATGTTGTTTGTTCTGTTCTCTCTTATGATCTGGTGAAGTCAGTGGGCTAGAGAGATGCCTCAGAATGACCAAAAAGAATTATTTAGGAGGAGATGTGGTTGTGAGGCAATGTTGAAGGGATTTTTATGTTGTGGTTAGCTGATGAGGTTCTGTATTATTCACACTGGCAGAGATCCCACCAAGTCTTTATTAACAGTCTAAATGCTTTACCTTCCCTATGAAGGTGGCAACATGAGCATCAATTTAACTTCCTAAACATCCTAATCCTGATTTGTGAAAAATGCAAAATGCACCCTTAAAGTCTGTGAAATATGAGAAATAGAAATATTTCCATTCATTTAGAAGGAAGACTAGAGAAAATAGATCATTATACAAAGAATTATTCTTGTTATTGCTACCTTGTTAGTGATGCTAAGGGAATATCATTAGACTAATACACCGTGTAAACCCTATATGTGATGAGGAAACTAAGCCTTAGCAAAGACAAGGGGACATACCCTAAGTTGTAATTTGTAAAGGATATTCTGTAGCTTTGAATTCCATTGCTGGATACACTCACTGTGAGTTAGGAAATGATCAATTGTATTAATTATGTATCCTCCCCCACTGAAAACCACAAGTTCAATTGAAGAGAGTTTCACATTAAGAATCAGATCTAAGGGCTGCCAAGATAGCTCAGCAGTTAGAGCTGCTTGCTTATAAAGCCTGCCACCGAGCCCAGGTTGAAGTCCCAAACCATCCATGTAAGCTAGACACAAAAAATGGTGGAAGCATCTGAGGTTTGCTTGCAGTGGCAAGAAGCACTGGCATGCCCTCAAATACATACACACATGCAAATAAATAATAAATAAATAAATTTTTAAAGAGAATCATATCTATGTTCTAATTCTATTTTTTCTTTTTCTTTTTCTCTTTTTGTTTTTTTTTTGAGGTAGTGTCACACTCTAGCCCAGGCTAACCTGGAATTCACTATATATTCTCAGGGTGGCCTCAAACTCATAGCAATCCTCCTACCTCAGCCTCCTGAGTGCTGGAACTAAAGGAATGTGTTACCACGCCTGGCTTCTGTGTTCCAATTTTTATATCAATATCACTGCCCATAAACCACCTTTTAAAAATGAAATTTATTTATTGCAAGTTTGATAGCAGCATAATGAGGAGCCCCTTCTCTCCTCATTGTGCTGCTATCAAACTTGCAATTTTTCAATAAATTAACATGAAAACATGTGTTTAAAAATAAAACAGTTGGGCTGGAGGGATGGCTTAGCGGTTAAACGCTTGCCTATGAAGCCTAAGGACCCTGGTTCAAGGCTCGATTCTCCAGGACCCACGTAAGCCAGATGCACAAGGGGGTGCATGCATCTGGAGTTCGTTTGCAGTGGCTGGAGGCCCTGGCATACCCATTCTCTCTCTCTCTCTCTTTCTCTCTCTCTACCTGCTGATCTCTCTCTCTCTCAAATAAATAAATAAATAATAAAATATTTAAAAAAATAAAAATAAATAAATAAAACAGTTTATATGAAAAGCCGTATTTTAAAATAATATGGGCTAAGGTCAACATAAAGTAATACTAAACTTTCATCGATTGGATAATAATAAAAATAACTAAGATGAAGAACTTGTCCAGCTCTTTGAAATGAGTTCCGTATACTTGACTTTTATGATTATAATTATTGTTATTATTTTTGTTTGAAGTAATTATTTATGTATTATGTATCTTTTTAAAATTGTCAATAAAGTTTGTTTTTTAAATTACATATGGACATATTTAGTATGTAAACAACACATGTTGGCACCATCCTTTTCCTCTCCTTGCCCCTTTTCTGATGAGGCCTTCCTGCTTTGGGATGCAGGCCAATCCCATGGGGATTGTGGGTCATGTATTATGGGGATGGTAAAGTCTCTGTGAAAAATGTCCCAACTAGTGGCTTTAACAATCTTTCTGCCCCCTCTTCTTCAAAATTTCATGAGCCATGCTGGGAACATTTCTTTTTTTATTGACAACTCCCTTAATTGTAGACAATATTCCATGGTAATTCCCTCCCCCCACTTTCCCCTTTGAAACTCCACTCTGCATCATATCCCCTCCCCCTCTCAATCAGTCTCTCATTTACTTTGATGTTATGATTTTTTCCTTCTATTATGATGGTCTTGTGTAGGTAGTGTCAGGCACTGTGAGGTTATGGATATCCATTTTGTGTCTAGAGGAGCACGTTGTAAGGAGTCCTACCCTTCCTTTGGCTCTTACGTTCTTTCTGCCACCTCTTCTGCAAGGGACCCTGAGCCTTGGAAGGTGTGATAGAGATGTTTCAGTGCTGAGCACTCCTCTGTCCCTTCTTCTCAGCACCATGGTGACTTGTGAGTCATTCCAAGGTCACCACCATCTGAAAAGAGAAGCTTTTCTAACCAAAAGTGAGAGTAGCATTAATATATGGGTATGGACGTTAAGAGAAGTGCTTACTGCAGTTTGGTGGGCATAGTATATACATTTAGCCAAATATCAGCAGGCATTACACCCCTAGGGCTCATGACTACCCCTGTTGCAGGTTTTTAGTATCCCTCCCATGGAGTGGGCCTCTAGTCCAATTAGAGAGTGGTTGGTTTCCCCATAACAGACATGCCACTATTGCACCCATTGGCTTATTTGGCCTGGCTGGCCAAATTTAAAGCTTGCAGTGTTCACTGTTGAGTATCTTCATGGTGTTTTCTCTCTCACCCATTGAACTGCATGCAGTGTAGCTTTTTCCAGCATTCTGTCAGCTGGTACACATGGAGGAGGCTTTCAGCTCAGCTCCAGCAGGATTTCTCAGTGTCTTTGCAGCCCAAGTATGTGGAGTCTTCAGCAATAGGGTCTTACCATCTATTCCTGGTGGGAAACCAAGGGCCATGGCAATGGTCTATAATATTTTGGGGGTATCTATGACCTCCCTGGCCAACAACTCACTGGAAGATATCCCATTCCCAGCACTGAAAATCTTCTACTAACAATCTATGGCTTCTGAGTGTTCCATTGACCAGAAAAGTAGGTTTCCATATGACTTATTTATATCCTCTTAGATTTTGATTAGCCTCCCTCCACCTTTTCTTTACTCAATCTCTTCCCTGGCCTCCCTTAGGCCTTTTCACCTCCATTAATCTGTTTTTCTACTTACATATATACAATACCATTCTATTAAATCCCCCCTCCCTACCTTTCTATTCCCTTGATATCCCCTTTCAGGCTTACTGGCTTCTGTTACTGACTTTTATTCCTACTCACATAGAAGTCCAATCATTTCTAGCTAGGGTCCACATATGAGAGGGAACATGTGACATTTGGCTTTCTGGGACTGGGTTACCTCATTTCCAGATCCATCCATTTTCCAGCAAATTTCATAACTTCATTTTTCTTTATTGCTGAGTAGAACTCCATTGTGGAAATGTTCCATATCTTTTTGAGGCCTGGTGTCACTCTGTGGATCAGGTTGGTCTGAAACTCATGATGTAGCAATTCTGGCTCCAAAGTTGCAGCCTCTTGCCTTCTAAGTGCTGGGATTCTAGCATCAGCCCTGACACCTGGCACTACACACTGGATTTAGATATACTACTGCCTAGAATACACAAGTCACTTGCAAAATTACTGCTAGAAATACTTTGAGGGAGTAAGGGAACAGTGTTGAATGGAAAATATTGTTTCAATCATGACGATAGAGACACAATATGTTTTCACATGCAAAGTCATAAACCTTCATTAGAAGGTTTGGAAAGGATACATACAGTATGAGGAAGGTGAGTGAGTGTTGGAGCTTGGAAGAACACTCAAGTCTAACACTGTTTTGTAAACACCTCATGTAGATTCTGCCCCATCATTCAGTCCCATGATTTTACATCTGAGTCTTTCTTTCTTGGTCATCTTCAAGCCCTTCCTGGTACTCCTCTCAATGCTTGGTTTCTGGACCCAAAATATATCTATATACTATCAAAGACATGACAAAAATATAAAAAAATAAGTTTATTAAAATGTCTAGATTTTTTTCTGCTTAACACTTTAAGTTTGTATCTTTGAATGTAATATAAGTTCATCACAGCCTTTGAATATGCTCTGTTAAGATTTCTATAAATGACAATTGTTCGTGTGGATGACAATTGTCCATGTGGATGGATTTTGTTGGGGTACTAATGAAAAACCACCAATAGTGAAAAAAGCAAGACCCAGGTTGCTTTTCTAAATTAAACTGGCATCCCCTCACTTGTCAAAAGTCAAATCCCTTTTCATGTATGGCTTAATTATCAAATTAATTTCACATAAAAATTCATTGTGTTTGTTTTCAATTATGGGTGGTTCAATTTTCTTTATGGCCAGTAATTTTTCTATAGTGTGTGTGTGTGTGTGTGTGTGTGTGTGTGTGTGTGTGTAAAAATGTGCCATGTGGAGGAGGTCAGAGGACAACCTTGAGGTGTTGATCTTCTCCTTCCAAATTGTTTAAGATGGTCTCTCTTGTTTGCCACTGGGAAGGCCACACTAGCAGGCCCACTAGTTTAGAGATTCTTCTCACTCCACCTCTCATTATAGATTATAGATGTGTGGACCACTTTGCTTTCAGCTTTATGTAGGTGCTAGGGAATCTGAACTCCAGTCAGTAGGCTTGTGCAAGTGAACAGCTCTAAACTCAGAGCCTTCTCCCAGCCATCATTTTTCAATATCTTATGTAGAATTACTAGTTCAAAAATACCATGGATAAGCTAATATGGAGACATTTATTTGTCTCAAAGTGAAATTTTATGGTCATCACATCTGTTACAAATTGAGCATCAATAATAACAGAGGTTTTTGTTATATCCCTATCCCACTGATCATTTGCACTGGGTTTGGAAAAGACCTATTATAATATATTTCATATGTGTAGTACACTCATATCACAGCTCACCATCAGGAATTTCAAAATAAGCTGACTACAAGGCAATCAGTTAATATCCTTTAAACAGTGTTTACAGAATTCCAAGTAACCTGATTTATTACAGCATGTGCATTACAATGGAATCTCATAGATAACTGTCAATTATGTGTTCCTTCATTTCATTAGCAAAGAGGCCAGATATTTTTTGTAGACCTAACTGAGAATTCATGGCATAAATATACAGTTATGTTATAAATTGCTTTATTTTAAAATGTGACTGTGCCAGGACAGGATTGGAATTTGCTAGAACTATGCAGAATTCAGGGAATACTGTTGACCACTTAAGTAATGCATCCACAGGAAAAGTTAAAAAAAATGGACCAATATTTCCTGTGTAGAAAATGGTTAACTGTTTTTTGGAACCATATGGCTTTATTGTTAGAGTGGGTGTCTCTGGATACAGCTGAACAGGCACTATTGTTTACTGGAACAAATATGCATATTCTGTACTAGAAACACGATACCCAGTGTGGTGGCTTAAATGGAACATGACCTCCATAGACTCATGTGTCTGTGATTAAGCCTCATACTTAATTCTCAGCTGGTGGAAGCTTTGGGAGATGAAGTCTGGCTAGAAGAAGTGTGTCCTGGAGGTGGGCCTTAAGGTCTATTAGTTTAGCCCCACAGGGTATTCATATCTCACTTTCTCCATCCTTCTTGCTGCTATAGAGATGTCAAGTCTAGCTTTTGTTCCTGCCATGCTTTCCCTTCCATGATGAAACCTCCCTTCAAAATTGTAAGCTGGAGATAAGTCCTTTCTTTTCATAAGCTTCTTCTGGTCAGGTGTTTGTTCTTAGTACGGAGAAGGTAACTGTTATACCCAGTGTTCCAGAAACTTTTTGTTTGTTGTTATTATGATTACCATCATCACCAATATTTTGCACAATGATTTCAACTCACCACATAATATTTTCTCTGAAAACCTTTTAAAATTTATTTATTTTTTTACATTTTTTATTTTATTTATTTTTATTGACAACTTCTATTTTTACAGACAATAAACCATGATATTTCCCTCCCCACCCCACTTTCACCTTCACAACTCTACTCTCCATCATATCCCCTCCCTCTCTCCATTATTCTTTCTTCTAATTTGATGTCATCATCTTTTTCTCCTATTATGATTGTGAAGGTATTGCTAGGCACTGCAAGGTCATGGATATTGAGGCCCATTTCTGTCTGGATAGTTGCATTGTAAGGAGTGGTACCCTAACTTGGCTCTTACATTCTTTCCTCGACCCCTTCCACAATGGACCCTGAGCCTTGGATGTATGCTCTGGGGGAAACCAACTGCTCTCTAATTGGACTCAAGGCCCACTCTATGGGAGGGAATACATGCTGGAACTGAAAAACACAATTGAAAACCTATGGCAGGGGAGGCCATGAGCCTTAGAGGTATAAAGCCTGCTCTTGTCTGGCTAAATGTATATATTATTCCCACCAAACTGCCCTGAAAGCATTACATTTAATGTTCATATTTGTGTATTAATGCTACTCTCACTTCTGGTTAGAGAAGCTTCTCTTTTCAGATGGTGATGACCACTGGGATGACCTAAAGTTTATTTTTTTAACTTAATAAGTTTTTACTATGTGTCTAGTATGACACAAAACACAGATTGCCAGTTTTATCTGATGATTTCATCTGATTAAAATATTTCCCCATTTTTAAAATAAGAATTAGCATATGTGAAATGAATTTAAGTATTGTTAAAGAGAAAGAAGTTGCCAATTATTCTTGTCTTCATGGTAACATCTGGCTGTCCCTAAGCAAACTGGTAATTTTGTCCAGGCACTTGTTTACTGTTGTAAGTGCCTGTCAATACCATCACTTAGGGCAATATTTTCAATCATGTTTTGGATGAATGACCTGTCTGCAGTCCTGTCCCCATCCAAACCACCTTACTAACACAGTGGCTCTGACCACAGGAAAAGGAACCGACATCTGCCATGTTGTGAGGAAAGGTAGCTTTTATAAATTACAAAGTGATTCTGGGTCACCTCTCTTCTGGCCTTGTTCCACACCAACATCCAATTCTTTCCCCACATTCACCTTAACCATAGTGATGGTCCATGGTGATAGAATGAATTCATGTGGCCTTTAATGTTATGAGAAATGAATTGGTAGGGTGAAATGAATAGGCAAGGGAGTTGATGGTATATCACTTGCCTATCACCCACAGGCCCTATGTTCTATCAGCACTACACTATGGGGAGGGAAAAGAGAAAAAAACAGTGAGGAGAAAAAGGAAGAGGAGGAAAAGAGGAGGAAGACTGTACAAATTATTTTCAATTTTACTAATATATAATTATGAATGACAAAAGTTACCCCATTTAAATTAAGTAATTCAATGGTTTTGAGTATAATTACAGATACATGCAACCATCCACACAGTCATCACAAAGAGAAAGGATACATATAACTCCTTGTCTCTTCTCCCCCAGGCCAACTTTATATTTATTCTATTTCTGTACATAGTTTCACCTACTTTAGACATTTCATATAAATAGAATCATAATATGTAAAGTTCTTTACTTCTTCACTTAGTATGATGTTTTCATGTTTCATCCATGTTAGAGCATGTGGCAGTAGTTTTATCCTTGTATAGGTGAAAATATTTCTTTGCATGGATACACATTTGTCTTTTTGTTGATGGGCATCTGGTTTGAATCTTCAATACACCTTTATCTGTCACGGCCTCTTGATTCTGCAATGTGTCAAAACATGTGATTAATTTTATTTTGAATGAAATCACTTTATGCACATACCAACTATCCCAAGAGAGTGGTATCACTTAGTAAATAATGGCTGCAGTGCAGATGTCACCACAGCCAACGAAATGTAGGGCTCATCACTTTCAAAAGCTACCAAATCAGCATGGAGCAAACAAACCCGGAAGGAATTCCCAGTGCTGAGGAACTGGTCCTGGCTTCTTGGAATGCTAGAGTCAGCTTGGTTCCTCTTGTCTTGCTGATAATGAAAAACGTCATTTCATTACCTATCAATCAAAGAACAGGGGAGGAGAAGATCATCAGGAATTTCATGAAATGGAGTCTTTATAACAGGCTTCTTCAACCTGAGCAAACATCCTTCTTAAAGAACACAGAGCTATTAAATCACTGCCGAAAGCTTAGGGAGCACAGGCTTCTTTTCTTTTTTTGTGTTGGCACAGTATATATAAACATGCAATGCCTCACTTAAATATTCATAGACTCCCAGCCCGCAGTACAGTAACTCAATAATAAAAATGTTGAAGAGGGACTGATGCTGGGGCACTGTGATCCCGCTAATGGATGTGAAGAGGGTGCCAATGTTCCTGTGTGTATGGAAGGATTATAAAATGTAATTATGGAAAAGCAATAGTGGCAGGTTTGAGGAGGTTCTGTTGATGTGTGGGCACTACAAGCGGCATGTTTTGTGCACGAGAAAGAAGGCTTAGATGGATATTGAGTGTGTTAACAATCTTCTCTACCCAGAAACATGGAATGCATTATAGAAATGGCCATTTTGTGAACTCCATAGTGAAAATTAAGTAGTGTAAGATAGAGGTCGACAAGACTCCTGCAGTGTTTCATTGCAGATAAAACAGTTGACTAAGAGAGCTAAGCTTTCCTATCAAGAATTTCATGAAGCCATAGAAAATAAAAGTGATATGGTTGCCAAAGTACAGGAAAGGCTTCTTCTATTCATGGTATCCTGCAGGGATGGAGGAAACACAGGGTCATTGTCAATATCATTTCTTGGGTGCAGCTTTGACAATCTGTATAAATTGTGGACTTTGGCTGGAGCAACAGGACAGAGGCACATGACTAAGAGTTCTCATCTTGGGCTGGGAAGATGGTTAAATGGTTAAAGTTACTTTTTCTGGTCGGGCATGGTGGTGCCTGTCTTTAATCCCAGCACTAAGGAGGCAGAGGTAGAAGGATCAGTATGAATTCAAGGCCAGCCTGAGACTACATAGTGAATTTCAGGTCAGCCTGGGCTAGAGTGAAACCCTACTTTGAACAACAAATCAAACAAAAAGAAAGATACTTTCTCTGTAGTTCTGGTGACTGGAATTTGGATCCCCAATACCCACATAAGCCTGATGCAAAGTGGTGTATGTGTAATTCTAATGAGTCTATAGCAATGGGAAGTAGAGTCAGGAGTATCTAAAATCTTGCTGGCCAGCTAAGCTGGGTTTCCCAATGGAAGACAAGAGAGAATTTGTCTCAAACAAGGTTGAAGGAGAGCATAAACACCTGGACGTTGTCCTCTGACCTCCACACTCACACCATGGAACATATGTTCCCACAAAGACCATACACACACAGTAACTTACTTTTTTTTAAGTTCTTATTCTGATGTCATTATTTACCTAAAGTCTGTGTACTCATGTAGAAAGAAAAGATTATCTTAGAATATTAACCTGATACTTTCTTTTTTAAAAATTTTTTTATTTTTGGAGAGAGACACAGAGAGAGACAGACAGAGAAAGAGATGGAGAGGGAGACAGATAGAGAATTGGCGCGCCAGCAATCTCTCAGCTTCTGTGAACGAAATGCAGATGTGTGCGCCCCCTTGTGGGCAAGTGTGGCATTGCGCCCTTGCGTCACTTTGCATCTGGCTAAATGTGGGACCTGGAGATTGGAACCAGGTTCTTAGGCTTAGCAGGCAGGAGCCTTAACCACTAAGCCATCTCTCCAGCCTGCGGTACTTTCTTTTTTAAAAAGCACATTGTTTAATATAAGAACATTGAAGAATGGGTGTGGAGAATAGGAGTGGTGGTGTGAATCAGGTGTCTCCCATAAACTCATGTGCTCTGAATGCTTGTTCGCCAGCTGGCAGTTTGGGAATTGAAGCCTTGTTGGTGGAGGTTTCTTGCTGGAGATGGGCTTATGGCTGCTATGGCCAGCTTCCATCAGTGTGTGTTCAGCATACTCTTCTGACCTGATGTTGCTTGGGAGGTGATGTCCAGCCTCTACTCGTGTCACATTTTCCCTTGCCCTCACAGAGCTTCTGCCCTCCTCTTACCTGGCTGCCTCTCCTAGATGCTGGTGAGGGGCTTCATGTGCATGGGCATCTATCCAGTTTGGCTATCCTTCATCAGCATTGGAACCAAGTTTCTTGGGCCTACTAATATGGACTAAAGACCAGCAGCTCTCAAGGAAGCCTGCAGGCCTTCAGTGCTGGGTTGGGACTGCTGAGGTCTTCAGGCATCCAGCCACGTGGACTGTGCAGCTACTGGGTTCCTAGACTCTCAAGCCTGCAGACAGCTATTGTTGGACTTAGACTGCCATGAGATAATCTAATAAATTACCTTTTTAATACAATTAATTCTATCAGTTTAGTTCCTCTAGAGAAACCTAATTAATACAGTGGGAAAGTAAATATATTATGTGTGTGTGCTTGTGCATGTGGGTGTGTGAGAAAGAGAGAGAGAAAATGTCATAATAAAACATTGTTTTGTATACTAACCAACTGAACATTGAATCAATTGTATCCTAATTTGCATGAGTATGGTCTTAACCCATAAGTACTTCCCTCCTTTCCAGGGAAATTCTTATTGGTAGTCTTAAAACTCAGTTTTTTACTATGCTAAGTTTGAAACAAGAGGTATGTGGTGATTTGATTTAGGTGTCCCCCATAAACTTAGGTGTTCTGAATGCTAGGTTCCCAGCTGATGGAGATTTGGGAATTAATGCCTCTTGGAGGCAGTGTATTGATGGTGTCAGGCTTATGGGTATTATAGGAAGTTTCCCCTTGCTAGTGTTTGACACAGTCTCCTGCTGCTATTGCCCACCTTATGTTGGACAGGGGATGATGTTCACCCTCTGCTCATGCCATTGTTTTCTTCTGCCATCATGGAGTTTCCCCTTGAGATAGACTATTCTGGTCAAAGTTGAAAGACCTGAATGCAATGAGAACTATGGACTGTGAGTTTTGGCTTTTGAGGGTGAGAAAGAGCTTTGCCTGGATTGAGTTAGAAGCAGTTTGTGAAAGAGGCTTGCTATTATGCCCATGTCCTGAGAATTTGTGCAGGGTTGCATTGCATAGAAATGGATTGATGTGAACAGAGGAATTTGGCACAGGAAAAAAGAAATCCTTGGTCCCAAACTGCTGCCTGTTCAGCTGTGATTATATGAGAGATTAAAACCATTGAAATTGGGCCAGCTGACCTGTTTTGCTACAACAGGAAGAATATAGACTCTTTGGAAGGGGTCTGAATGCCAGAGGAGTGTCCTGTTCTTCAAAGTCTACTTTATTCTCCCCTGGATTAACAAATTGACATCCCACCTGGTATTAAGGAGTATAAGATACACAGGAAAGAGAGGATCATTGAATTTGCAACACAGTCTTGTGTTTTGGAAATGGCCATGGGCAGTGTGAAGCAGGTTTGTTGGATGCCTGCTTGGAGACCCAATGGAGCCATGAGGATGGACTGTGGGTTGCAATGGAGATGTCAGGACCACGAGATGGCTGTGAAGGAGAGCTGCTGGCCCCAGATGAAGTTTTCCAGGACTGTGAATAGCCTAGCTGGAGGAGTAGAATTGGAACTCCAAAGACTTGTTACTGGATGGAATTATCAGACTTGGAGATTTGTCACTGACTGGAGTTGTTGGACTTGAAGCTCCAGAGTCTGATGTTTTCCCTGGTTGTATTATATTGGTTGAATATTTCTTTGTTATGCCCAAGCCATCTTTTGCAGTATGAATGTTTATTCTGTGCCATTATGGGTTTTGGGGGGGATTTTTTTGGTATTATGACCCAGTTAAAGAACTTGGACTATGGGAATGTTTGAATATCATTGGGATTGATAAAAAGTATGGTGATATTTAAAGTTGCACTAAATGCATTACATTTTACATCATGGATGTTTAACAGTTTATGGGGGCCAGGGACGGAATGTGGGTGGTTTGATACAGGTGTCCCCCATAAACTTAGGTGTTCTGAATGTTAGCTTCCAAGATGATAGAGATTTGGGAATTAACACCTCTTGGAGGTAGTGCATTGTTGGGGGTGAGATTATGGGTATTATAGGAAGTTTCCACTTGCTAGTGTTTAGCACATTGTCCTGTTACTATTGTCCACCTTATGTTGGCCAGGGAGTGAAGTCCACCCTTTGCTCATGCCATCATTCTCCCCTGCCAATATGGAGCTTCCCTTCATGTTTTTAAGGCAAAATAAACCTTTTTTTCCAACAAGCTGCTTAGGTGATTTCTGTCAGCAATGTGAACCTGACTACAACAAGGTATATATGAAATAGCAATAAATCTTATTTTCAGAAGCATGTAACTAAACAAGTGATGCCCTTTAATGGACCTACTTGGGAGTATAAATGAGTGTTTTAATAATTTTGACATTGTTTAAAACATTTACTAAATGCTATGTTTCTGTAAAGAAATGTTATAAGAATTCTGAAAAATTCAAACACACAAGAAAATATGTGCAACCCCAAGTTTAAATAGTTGTCAACAATGGCCATATTTGGTCCAGCTCTTCTCTCTCTTCATAGAGATACCACTCTACTGATGTCTCCACATTCTCAACATCATTCACTCTCTCCCTCCTCAAAAGAAGGCCCTTCAGAGAACTGCTGTGAACTTCCTCATCGATATTGAGACTACTGATACTGATGAATGTGTGCTTACATGCTATTTGTAATGTGATGTCAGATAATGCAGACACATGCTGTGGTAGTTTGAATGGATGTCCCCCAATAGATTCAGGAGTTTGTTAAAGCTTGTAAGCAACCTGGCTGGAGGAGGTGTCACTGTGGGCAAATCCTATGGTCTGGCCCTGAGGTGTTACTGGGGGCAGACCTGAATTCTAGCCTAAGGTATGCAGAGCACTTGAGCTCTGCCTGGGCTTCCTGAAGTGTGCTTGCTTGTGGTGCTGATGGTGTTCTTTCTCTCTGCTTGGATTTGCTAAAGGGAGCAAGCTTCTTTTACCATAATGGGCTTCTCCTCAATGTGTAACCCCCAAATGCATCCCATTGCTCCCATAAACTGTTTAGTTTGGAAGTTCATCCCAGCAATGTGAAGCTTACTACAACAGAAATTGGTACCAGAGAGTGGGGTGTTGCTGTGTAATGAATCTTTTTTTTTTTTTTGGTCTTTTGAAAGTTTTGTGCTGGAGAAACGGACATAGACTTGATATTTGTACCAGAAGATGCCTTCCAGAGTGGTAAGCCAAGTTTTACGGACTATTCTTATGAGAGCTTGAAAATGCTAAGTGAAGAAGGAATTGTATTTGGAGGCTTTGCTTATGAAATTTCTGAGGGAAAGGAAAGACTGCAGGGACTTTGTTGGAATTGGGCAACTGGCATAAGGGTTGGCTGTGTTTTGCTGCCCAGTACCAGAGAGTTTTGTCTAGATTAAATTTGTAATGGACTAATGTGCTTGGCTAAAGATATGGATCTGAGGCATATAATATTTAAAAATGAAGAAATTCAAATAAATTTAAAATTCATAGGCACAGAGAATGGTTTTAGGTTACTGAAGCTGCTATTGTCAAATATACTAGCAATTTTAAGGAAGCTGACCCATTCACTTTACATTGAATCAGTGGACAGAATGCCAAAGAAAGACTGAAAGGCAGGAGTACAGAAGATTTAGAAATGAAGGAATCTGCTCTTCAAGGTCATGATTTATTTCATCCCTGTATTAAGAACATGGTTATATCATTCACACCTGGTATTGGTTTCAGATGCATGAAAATTGCATGGAGTTGGTCATGAAGTGCACATAGTTCCAGGAGCCATTGATAATAAGTGGCATGAGGCAGGGCATAATGACCCTGATAGTCCAGCAAAGCTGTTGAATGATAGGCCATGATGTGCGGTGGAGACCCATGGATGTTTAGATATACTAGGTCTGCACAAAAGCTACCATGGAGCACTGTTGGCTCAGGATGGAAGTTTTCCCTGGCTACTCAGCTCAGCTGGAGGGGCAGAATTTCCAGAGACTCTCAGTCACTAATTATGATATCATACTTGAACTGCAGATGTTTGATGTTTGCTTGATGGTTAAGTTTGCATTGGTCCAATTTCTCCTTGTTATGACTTATAACAGTTGGAAATGTTTACTCTGTATCTTTATATGTTGAAAGTGTATATCTTGTTTTGATTTTACAGGACTCACAGCTAAAAGACAATCTTAAATCTCCTAAGAGACTTGGACTTTGGAACTATCTTTATGTGTGGGCAGATTCTAGAGTCCAGCCCTAAGGTGTTACAGTGGGTGGGGGTGGGGCAGACCTGAATTCCAGCCTAAGGAATGCAGAGCACATTGAGCTCTGGCTACAGTTTCTGAAGTGTCCTTGCTTGTGGTGCTGCTGGTGGTCTTTCTCTCTATGTGGTTTTAGTAAGGGGGCCAGCTTCTTTTACAATTATGCAACACCTCCTGGATCTGTAAGCTTCAAATAAATCCTGTTCCTCCCATAAACTGTGTCTGGTTTGGAGGTTCATCCCAGCAATGTGAAGCTAACTACAAGACATGTTCATTTATTGGAACTCCTATATATTATTCCACTATATTTACAGACCTAAATTGTGCCCATCAATTTTGTTCCAGAATATAGATAAATGTTTAATAAATTGATATCTATTAGTTTTTACAAAAATTATTTATATCCTGTATATGCATTTATGTGTGTTTTTGTACATATATGAAATTTTTTTGTTTGCTCATTTTCCAGGGAGGGTCTCACTCTAGCTCAGGCTGACCTGGAATGTTCTATGTAGTTCCAGGCTGGCCTTGAACTCATGGCAGTTCTCATACCTCTGCCTTCAAAGTGCTGGGATTAAAGGTATGCACCACAATGCCCAGCTCATATCATCATGCTTATGCAATGTAAGACAAGTCTCCAATTTTACATTGTTTTTCATTTTACTATTGTTATTATTAGAAATGTGGCTTCACTTTGAAGCCCAAGCTAGCCTTGAACTTCCTTGTCTTCAAATTTCAGCCTCCCAAGTGTTGAGATTGCAGTCATATTCCACTATAGCTGGCTTCTTGTTGGGTAATTACTACAGCAACATTTAGTCATTGTTTCACCAGTGTTTAGTAAGGACATCTCTAGACAGAAACTTGCCACAGAGCCACAGTCCTAACTCAGCTATCTTTATTATACACTAAGTTCATGGACATTCTATAGCCTATCACTTATGGGGGCAAATATCAGTAGAATTGCTCTGTGTTTGTTTAGCATTTCAAGAGATTGTCAAATTGCTTTCTGTAGACGTTTGAATTCACACCAGCCATGCATGGGCATTCAGGTGGTGTATATCTTCCTTCCTTCCTTCCTTCCTCCCATCCTTCTTTTTTCTGATGCTGGGATTCAAGCTAGTTCGTCACAAATGCTAGACAAGTGTCCACCACTGAGCTAGGCCTTCAGTTCTTGGTTAGTTACTTGTTAATTTCAGTCATTCTAATAGTTATATAGTGGCATGTCACTGTGCTTCAGGAGCTTGTCAACCATGTATCTACATTGGTGATGTGACTATTCACATTTTTGTTCACTTCTTCTAATTTTAGCTTATTTTGAGTTTTGAGAGTTCAGTGTGTATTCTAGATATGTCTTTTGTCAGTATGTGATTGGCAAATGTTTTAAAATATATTTTTATTTATTTGCAAGCAGAGAGAGAGAAAGAGAGAGGATGACAGTGCCAGGGCCTCTTGTTGTTACACACTAACTCCAGACACATGTACTACTTTGAGGCTTTACATGGGTATTGGGGAATCAAACCCAGGCTTTTAGGCTTTGCAAGCAAGTACCTTTATCCTCTGAGCCATCTCTCCAGCCCAAGTAGTTTTCTTTAGTTGGTAGTTTGCAGTTTAATCTCCTAATCATATGTTTCACAGAGCAAAATCTTTAATTATAATCAAGTGTTGTTGGTGATGCATGCCTTGGGAGGTAGAGACAGGAGGATCACTATACTTTCAAGGCCAATCAGGTCTATATGGCAAGGTCACTGTGTACTGAGATCCAGTTACACAAAATTTAATTATGAAAAGCCCAAATTATCTTTTGTTTCTATTATGCTTATGGTATATGTCTAAACATTCCCTATTTAAGCCAAGGTCTTACATTATACACTTAAGACTACAATTTATTCTGATTTGATTTTTGTAGGAGACATGGGGTATAAATTATTGGTCAGCTATGTAAAATCATATGTCAGGCTATAGCAGTCAAATTGCTTGGATGTCAGTTCTTTCCAGTAACAGTTTATGTATCTTTGTCAAAATTAGTTGGCCAGATGTCCATCAACTAATGAGTGTATAATGAAGATATTGTACATATACACAATAGAATTCTATTCAACAGCAAGGAAAAATAAAATAATGAAATTTGCAGGAAAATGAATGGAGTTGGAAATGAATGGAGCTAGATCCATTCATAAATCAAATAGATAGCCAACTGCCTACCAGAAGACATTCCATTTGCTTATGTATGTATATATAATTTTTAAATCATTTGGCCATATTTATAGGTCTTTATTCTGATACTACACTGACTTGATAACCTGGGACTTTATAGCAGGTCATAAAATACATAAAATCACATAGTGGGACTTCCAGCTTTGTTGTTTTTCTGAAATTGTTTTGAGTCTTTTAAGTCCTTTGCATTAACACACACACACACACACACACACACACACACACACACGCATGCACGCACCCACACACCCCATATGTGTATGTGTAGTTCTTGAAGTAAGATCTTGCTCTGTAGTAGAGGATGACCTTGAAATAGCCATCATCCTGCCTCAGGCTACCAAGTTCTGGAATTGCAGGGATGTACCACTGTGTCTGGCTTCATAGATATCTTCCATCCAGTTGTCTATTTCAAAGTTTTCTATTAGGATTTTGATTGTATTCAAAATTCAATGGAGAAAGTTTTCATATTCTTAAAACTGAGTCTTCAGACACATGAACATGATAAGCTTCTCCATTTATATGGCTTTGTTTAATTTCTTAATTCATTATATTATAGTTCGTTTTAAGCATACAGACCCTTTATATACTTTGTTACATTTATATATAAATTATACTGCTTTTTTGGTGTGTTGATGTGTATGTTATGCATGTATATGGGTATGTGTGTGTGTGTGTGTGTGTGTGTGTGTGTGCAGGTTCACATGTGTGTGCATGTGTGTGGAGTCCATAGGTTGATATTGGGGTCGACATGCCTTTATCACCCTCAACCTTATTGTTTTTGCAATTTTATTTATTTATTTATATTATTCTGATTTTATATTTTATATTTTATATTTATATTTTATATTCTGGCTCCATTGTCCTCCCTGCCCTCCCTCTTCCAAAGGGACCCTCATCAATGGGGAATGTGGGTCATGCATTGTGGGGGTAGTCAAGAGTTCTGGGGGTTGGGCCCCAGTCTGTGCATAATGCCTCAACTTGTGACTCTAACAATCTTTCTGCGAATTTCCTTGAGCCACATTGGGGTCATTTTAGTTCCGCTTCAGTGATGAGGTTTTGGGAGCCTCTGTGTCTCTGGATATCTGGCTTAGTTGAAGTTGGATGTTCTCTGTATTTATCTCCTTCAGCCTTTTTCTGGTGTCATGATCACCATGTACGCTGTATTCTTGCCCTTCCCCTGTGTTATTCTGTGGTTTCAGCTGGGGCCCTGGTGAGGTGTGATTGGCTGATCCTCCCTTCAGGTTCGTTGTCCATCTGAAAAAAGAAGGAAATTCTCCAATGGAGAGAGAAGTTAGTACTAGATATAAGGGATGACCATAGATGTTTTGGAGGGAATTTTATATGCGTTGGCTCTCTTCTAGCCCACATTTGGTGGTATCTTGATCTTGGAGACTGAGCTCATTTTTTGTACCTGGTTTTGACTAATATCCCAGTTCCAGCAATGAGTTCCATTCCACTGAGTGGATCTATTAGCCAAATCAAGAGCAGTTGGTTTCCCACCATGGCTGTGTGCCACTACTGCACTTGTATGAGCATTATGTCAAGTTGTTTCCTGCTGGGTATCTTAGACTGCAAGTTGTTTGGAGTGATGTCGGACATTTTCCCCCAGTTGCTCCTGTAGCACCCTCTGGCACTAGACTAGCTAACTGTCTGGGGACTGACCCTCTTCCAGATTCTGGCCAAGTCTCTCCATGTTTAGTCTGACACACGTATGCTGTCTTCGACAGTAGGGTCTTACCATTAACCTTTGGTAGGTCATCAAGAACTCTGACAGAAGTCTGTCTCTCGGATCAACACCTCATTGTGGAAGTTCACCCCATGCTGGGACTGGGAGTTATACATCTGCACCTAGGAAGGTGAGGGAGGAAAAAGATAATATAAAAGAAAAAATGAGTATAAAGAGGAGTAGGAGACAGAGAGAGAGAAGAGAAAGAGAAGCAGGAAAAGATTAAGGTTGGTCTTCATGATGCTCTCACCTGTTTCCTGTTCCACCTTCTTTTTTGATTCAAGGTTTCTCTCTGAACCTGGATCTCACTAATTCACCTAGACTAGCTGGCCAGTGAGCTCCAATGAGTTCCTGTCTCTGCTCTTCAGTGCAGGGGTGACAAGTGAGTACTGTTACACATTTCCGTTTTTTTTTTTTTTTTTTTTTTTTTTTCCGAGGTAGGGTCTCACTCTGGCTCAGGCTGACCTGGAATTCACTATGTAGTGTCAGGGTGGCGTCGAACTCTCGGTGATCCTCCTACCTCTGCCTCCCGAGTGCTGGGATTAAAGGCGTGCACCACCACGCCCGGCACACTTGGTGTTTTTACATGGATTCTGGGGATCTGAACTTCAGTCTTCATGCATGTGTGGCAAGCACTTTACTACCTGAACCATCTATTCTGCCTTCTTGTACTGCTTTTTAATTTTTACTTGAAAATATCCATGTATAATAAGTAAAAATATAATTTAATTACATTAAATTCATACTTTTTATTTGGAAAGAATCATAATCTTTAAGATGCTTAAATTTTTGATAAATCAATGTAGAATACTGCTCCATTTGCCTTTTGAAAATTAATATGCTGGTTGGGATAAAATAATAGGTTTCATTATATTTTTGTATATGCATATCATTGTATTTTGTTCATATTCCTCCTCCATTCCTCTTCTCTCCTGGCCACCTTCCTCCCTTCAAGACTCTTTTTTGCTTTCATATCATTATCATATTATCATATCATATCATATCATATCATATCATCATATAAATCATATCAATCATATCATATCAATCTTTGTACATGTATACACATATACATTTTTATATACTGTTAAATCTAGAGCTGCATATGACAGAAAACACATTTTGTCTTTCTTTTACCTCATTACCCATGCTTATTCTCATGCCCTTAAAATTGCTTCCTCCATCCACATAGTCTGATTTCTGCTTTTAAATATGTCAACATATAGACATATTTGGATCTACATGCTGGGCATGAAATAAAGCATGCAATGTTTTTCTGAGTATGGCCTATTTTGTTTTACATGATTGCCTTCATTTTCATACATTGTCCCATAAAAATCCAAAATTTAATTCTTCTAAACTGCTAATAAATCTGTATTTACCTCATGATTGGCATCCAGGTTGGTTCCATTTCTTGACTATTATGAGTAATGCTGAAATAATTGTGGATGTACAAGTATGTGGACTCTGATCCTTTCTGGCATATATCAAGGAGTGATGTAATACTATCTTTCACATAGTGCTTTATTTTCCATGATTCATTCATCAGTTGATGTGTACCTAGGCTGATTCCATTTCTAGCTATTATGAAGGGAGTAGCATTAAACATGGCTGAACAAGAATATCTGGATCATATGTTAGATCTACATTTAGGTTTTTGAGAAACCTCCACACTTATTTCCATAATGGTTGCATGAACTTGCATTCTCACCCCCAGTGTCCCTCTTGCCCCACATTCTTGCCAGCATTCAGCATTAGTTCTCACTCTCCTCCTCTCTTTTATGTTAGCCATTCTGACTAGAGTTATAATTTTAGGGTATTTATAATTTTCAATTTCCAGTTTGTGTTTTCTACCAGTGGGCATGAATGGAGTATATGGCACAAGTGGGCACTTCTTTCCTGGCTGGCTAATTGAGTAGCTTGCAGGGCCCACTGCTGGTTAAGACTGTTGATGACTTTTCTCCCCCAGAATTCTTAATGGAACTTTTCAGCACTAGTCACCAGAGAGAAGGCTTCCAGCTCAGCTCTAGGTATTTTTATTTCAGGATATTGTAAATGGGATTGTTTCCCTGAATTTTTCTCATATGTTTGTCCTTGGTATGGAAGAGTGTTACTGTTTTTGTTGTTGCATGGTAATTTTGTATCATGCCACTTTGATAAAAGTGTTTCTCAGTTGTAGGAGTTTTCTGTTGGGGTCTTTAGTGTCTCTTTTAAATATAATCATATCATCTGTAAATAGAATACTTTAACTTCATATTTGCTCTTTTTTGTATAGCTTTAATCTCCTCTTCTTTTCTTATTTCTCTAGCTAGGACTTCAAATACTATGTTGAATATAAACGGAGAGACTGGCATCCTTGTCTTGTTCCTGATCTTAGTGGTAATGCTTTGAGTTTTTCTCCATGCATCATGATCTTGGCTATAGGTCTGTCATATATAGCCTTTATTAAACTGAGTTGTGTTTCTTACATCCAAGCTTCTCTATAATTTTTATCATGAAGGAATACTGGGTTATGTGAAAGATCATTTTGGCATAAATTGAGATGATCATATAATTTCTGCACTTTTTTTTTTACATATTACATTTATTGATTTGCATGTGTTGAATTATTCCTGTATCTGTGGAATGTAGCCCACTTGATCATGGTGTATGATTTTCTTTACATGTTCTTGAATTTGGTTTGCAAGTATTTTATTGAGAATTTAAAAAAAAATCTATGTTCAGTAGGGAGATTGATCAATAATTTACTTTCTTGGTTGTGTCTTCATATTCGTTTTGGAATCAGGGTAAAACTGGCTTCATAGAAAGAGTCTAGTGGTATTCCTTCCCTTGCTATTTTATGGAACACTTGAAGAAGTATTGGTTTTAATTCTCTTAAGATATGATAGCATTCTGCTGTGAAACCAAAGGGAACTGGGTTTCTTTAGTTTGGGAAACTTTTTCCCAATTACTTCTTCAATTTCATTGATTACTGTATATTTGTTTAAATTACTGATTTCATCTTGGCTTAATTTTTGTAGATCTTGTACCTCTAGAAAGTAATCCATTTTTTTAGGTTGTCCAGTTGATGAACTATAGATTTTTAAAGTATAATCTTATAATATTTTAAATTTTGTTGGTATCTATTTAATATTTCCCATTTTCTCTTAAATTTTACTTTTTAAAAATTTTTATTTATTTGAGAGAAAGAGAGACAGAGAGAATGGGCACATCAGGGCTTCCAGCTTCTGCAAACAAACTCCAGATGCATGGGCTACCTTGTGCATCTGGCTTATGTGGGTCCTGGGGAATTGAACCTGGGTCCTTTGCCTTTGCAGGCAAGTGTCTTAAATGCTAAGCCATCCCTCCAGCCCTAATTTTATTGCTTTGGATCTTCTTGGTTAGTTTGTCCAAGAGCTTGTCATCTTGTTTATTGGTTCAGAGAACCAACTCTTCATTTCATTGATCCTTAGTGTTGCTATCATTTCTGTTTCCTTAACTTGTGCCCTAGTCTTAATTATATCATTGGTTTGTTCTTATTTTTCCAAAGCTGTCTGTTATATCATTAAGTTATTTACTTGAGATGTCTTTAATTTTTTAAAAATAATTTTTAACTACTTGCAAAGAGAAAGAGAGAGGGGGGAGGGAGAAGGAAAAGGATAGAGTGAGAGAAGAGGGGGCAAGACAGAGAGGATGGACTACCAGAACTCCAGCAGCTGCAAACAAACTTCAGATACATGAGCCACTTTGTGATTCTGGTACATGGGTCCTAGGGATAAAACCCTGGTTTGTTAGGCTGTACAGGCAAGGATCTTAACCACTCAGCAATGTCTCAAGTCCCATCTCTTTGATTTTTTTTTTTTTTTTAATGTTAGCACTTAGAAATAAAAGTTTCCCTCTTAGGACTGTCTTCATTGTATCACATAGTTTTGGTATGGTTGTTTTCATTTTCATTCAATTCTAAGAAATCTTTAATTTCCTTCTTTTTTTTTTTTTTTTTTTCAATGACCCATTATGTAGGTACTAAAAGCCTGCCCTTATATGGCCAAGATAGAGCCCTTCTTATTTCTCAAGCACCAAGACAGCAGCTTTTCTGATTCTCCTTTGCTTTATTTTTATTTTTGAGCTTTAAAGATTACCTTCTAATTCCCAAAAGCTCAGCTAAGCATCCAAAAGATGTCTACCTTGCATTCACTATTTTTAGAAATCTTTAGAGGTCTGTAGGGAGAGAATCTTCACACTGACCTGACATATTGCTGGAACCAGAAATCCTGCAGTTTTTTGGAAAAAGATTTCTGAACACACATACAAACTGTAGAGCAAATAATCTTATTAAAGTAGACATATATTTCATATCCCAGGTCACAGAGATTCAAATAATGGCTCAATGGCACAATGTTGTTAAATTTGTTTCCATTCTAAGATTTGAAGGAGGACTTAGTAAAGAGAATATGTATGTTTTTAATGTTCACTGAAAGTGCTGCTACATTATACAAAAGCTGTGAAATTAAGCAGATCAAACATATAAACCCGATGCCTGTGCATTTTCTTATTTGTTCAAGCATGCTGCTGAGTCATATGGAAAGTTAACAAGCAGAACAAGTTAATCACATTTGGGACTATATTTCATCTGACCTAGGGTTGAGGGAAGCTTGTCTTCCTTTTCTTTTGTCTACTTTATGAGCTAATATGATATATGGCTAACCATGATTTAAATGGGACTTAATGTGGTCAGAAGAAAAAATGTAGAAACTCCTCTTTAAATCCTGCATTTGTTCTTCATGATGCTAACCCCATGACTGTGCAATGAGTGGAATCTTGGGTATGCATTTAGTTGTCAGAAATTGCAGTAGAAGAGCTGGAGGGTTGGCTTAGTGATTAAGGCACTTGCTTGCAAAGGCAAAGGACCCAGGTTCAATTCCCGAGGACCCATGTAAACCAGATGCACAAAGTGGCACATGCATCTGAAGATTGTTTGCAGTGCCTGAAGGCCCTGGAGCACCCATTCTCTATCTTCTTCTTCCCCCCCATCAAGTAAATAAAATAAAATAAATTGCAAAAGAAGTAAAAAGTTGTTCATTGTACTATGCAAAATTGTCAATGTGCCATTTACTTTTTTGATGCTATAAGCAAATACCTGACAGGAGCAGCTCACAGTTTCAGTGGGTATCTTTCCATAATGATCTAGAAGGTGTGGCATGAGCAGTGGATCTGACTGTGGGGGCAGGAATTCCTGACATGGCCTTCCACATCCCGGTGGATCACCCCACTCCTGGTAATCACTTCTGCTAGTGGAGCTACAGTCCTCAACCTGCACAACTCTCTACTTCTGGGATCTAAGTGTTTAAACATTTAACCTACAGAAGGACATTTCAGATCTCAACCATATCAATCATATTATTATTTTCTAAACAATTTTTGAAATGAATTTTCCTTTTGATGTGCCAGAAGCAATTCAATTGCTAGTATATTAAATAAGATAGTCATGAACAATGTGATGCTAGTGACCTGCAAAGAGCATCCTCTCATGAATCAAAAATACTCTAGCTGTCTATGGAAAGAGAGTTGTGGGGCAGAAAAGTTTCCTTGTGGCTTTTTTCCTATAAGGTGTGATGAGAGAAGCCACTTATGTTAAACATGAATCAAATCCTGTAAAACCCTGAAAAAGTAGGAAAGACAGCTAGAAAAGTAGACAAGAGGTGGTTCAGTGGGTAAGGGACTATCCATACAAGCATGAGTAACTGGATTTAGATCCCCAGATCCCTCATAAACCTGGCTGCTGTACTGCAAGCATCTGTAGGAAGCATAGGGCAAGAAGGGCAGTGGAAGCAGAGGAATATCCCAGAAGCTCACAGACCAGCCAGCCTGGAAAATACAGCACTGAATAAGACACCCTGTCTTCACAAAGGTGGAATGGGGTTGTCTTCTGATCTCCACATGTGTACCATGGCATATATGTGTCTGCACTGACACACATCAACATGTGCATGCACACACAGACACACTTTTTTTTAGTGTTAAAAACTGGTATTTAATGAGCTTTTTATCACAATCCTTTTCTAATAAGTGTATGTACTATTTTCATTTTAACTTGTTATTTATTTATTTATTTATTTATTTATTTACTTGTTATGTACACACTCAGTAATGTAAACAGCACATGTTAGTACTGTCCTTTCCCTCATCTCTGCTCCCCCCAAAGGGACCCTCCTCATTGGGGATGCAAGTCATCCCCATGGGGATTGTGGGTCATTCATTGTGGGGGTAGCCATCAGTTATGGAGAACAGGCAATGTCTCTGTGCATAATGTCCTAACTTGTGGCTCTAACAATCTTTCTTCCCCCTCTTCTGTGAAATTCCCTGAGCCATGTTGGGTGCAATTTAATTCTACTTCAGTGATGGGCTCTTAGGAACCTATGGATCATTGGTTTGGTAGGTGCTGAGTGTCCTCAGTGTCTATCTCCTTCATCCTTGTGCTGATATCAGGTTCACTGAGATGTCAGCACTCTTGCTCATTTCCCTAATCCCTTTATAATTTCATCTGGGGCTCTAGTGAAGTGGGATGGGTCATTTCTCTCCTCAGGTACCACTTCCATCTAAAAAAGAGAAGCATATTCTCCAGTTGGAGAGTGAAGTCAGCACAGGTTAAATGGGATAACCATTATTAGCTTAGAGATAATTTAATGGGTTGTAGACCCCTTTGTAGCCCAAGATTAATGGGAGCTTGATATTGGAAAGCAAACTCATTATCTGGATATGATTCTGACTTGTTTCCCAGTTCCCAATATGGGTTATTTTCCACTGAGTGGATCTTTTAGCCAATCCAAGAGCATGGTGGGTTGGTTAGCCACCATGGCTGTGTGCCACTATTGCACTTGGGTGAGCCTCACATCAGGTTGTTTGCTTCTGAATAGCTTTGATTTTGAGTTGCTAAGACAGATGTTGGCCACTTTCCCCCAGTAGCTCATGTAGCACCTTCTAGCCCTAGATGGGCAAACTGTCTGGGGACTGGCTCTCTTTCAGATTTGAGCCATGTCTCTCCATGTTCCATACAGACATCATATAGTGTCTTGAGCAGTAGAGTCTTACCATTAACCTCTGGTGGGTAATCAAGTGCTTGGACAGAAGTCTATCTTGTTTTGGGAAACCTTGTAGGTCTTTTGAATCAGTAGCTCATTGTGATTGTTAACCACATCCTGGTACTGGGAGTTACAGGCCAGCACCAAGGGAAAAGAAAGAATAAAAAGAAAGAAAATAGAAAATAGAAAGAAAAAAAGAAACAGGAGAAATTTTAGGTTAGGTTTCATCTCACTTTCTCCAGGGGCCTTTGATTCAGGTGTTCCCTCTAAGGTCCTATTGAGGGTATAACTTTTTAGTCTGTCTTCCAGGAGATAGAATTCCATGATACCAGTTCCATTTGAGTTCAATTTTGTGTCCCACCCACCCTTACACCCCCCTGAAGTCCTACCCTCCCTATTATCCAGGCCTCGAAATGCCTATTACGTACATCAGGATCTCAGGCTGATCCAGGTTAGGAGCCACAAATGAGCGAAACCATGCAATGATTGTCTTTCTGTGATGGTATGAGTTTGCTGAGCATGATCTGTTCCAAGTTCAACCATTTTTCTACAAATTTCATTGTGTTATATTTTCTAATTGCTGAGTAGAATTCCATCGTGTAGATCTACTACATCCTGGATATCCATTTGTCCAGTGATGGGCACTTGGGTTGATTCCAGTTCTTAGCTATTATGAACTGAGCAGCTATAAACATGGATGAGCAAATATCTCTGAACTGAGGAGTGTAGCTTTTGGGGTAAATGTCCAGTAAGGGAATAACTGGATCTGTTGGTACCTCTATGGTCATCCTTTTAGGAGTCTCCATATTGCTTTCCATAGTGGTTGTACCAGCTTACATTCCCACCAACAGTGAATGAGGGTTCCTATTTCTCCACACCCTTGCCAGCATTTGTTGTCATTTGATTTTTATGTTAGCCATCTTTACTGGGGTAAGGTAGAATCCCATAGTTGTTTCACTTTGCATTTGCCTGATGGTTAGGGATGCTGAATATTTTCTTAAGTGTGTGTTTGCCAGTTGTATTTCTTCCTCTGAGAACTCCCTATTCAGTTCTCTGCTCCACTTTGTGAGTGGGTTGTTTGATTTTTTTTTTTTATTGTTTAGGTTTTTGAGTTCTTTGTAGACTCTAGAAATTAAGCCTCTGTCAGTTGTATAGCCAGCAAAAATTTTCTTCCATTCTGTGGGTAATCTATTGGCTCTGCCTGTGTTATGTTTGTCTGTGAAAAACTTTTCAGCTTCATGAGATCCCAATGGTTGAGTGATTGTTTAAATTCCTGAGCTACTGGGGTTTTGTTCAGGAAGTCTTTCCCCACTCCTTTATCATGGAGAGTTCCTCCTATTTTTTTTCTGCCAGTAGTAGAAGAGTTTCAGTTCTTATATTAAGGTCTTTGATCCCTTTGGACCTGATTTTTGTGCAACACACACATTTTTACACACACAGAAGCAGGAAGGAAAAGCAAATCAAACTGAGATGAAACATAAATAAGAGAGGATGCACAGCCAGGCAGATTCCAACAAGGCTTGTACTGCTCTGTGTTTATGCAGTGGGGAGATGGCTCAGTGGGAAGGAGCACTTAGCATGCAAGCATGGGTGCTAGAGATGGCTTTATGTTGATTCTCAGCACCCACGATAACAGCTGGGTATTGCCATGCATGTCTATAACCCCGTTCGTGTGGGGAGCAGACACTAGATAATCTCGAACTAACAAAAACAGAAACTTTGGATTCAGAGGAGTGACTTTTGACTTGAGGAAGCATGCAGATGGGTAATGGAGTGTGACATTAGGTGTTCTCCAGCCTGGGCTAGCATGTACGGGACACACACATCTGCACACACACACGTATACACTATACTGCATTTAGACCACACCATACATACTATACACCCACATGTAGAAAACAAAGTAGAACATATTTGTTCCCTGGATGATTAGGAAGGCTAAATAAGCTAAATACATTTCTTGAAGAGAGTGTATGTAATTTACTTTCACATTCCCTTTTGTATTCAGAAGACACTTGAAGACAACAACCTATTACATTTATTTAATGGAAAAAAAAAAAAAAAACTTCTGTGGAAATAGTACTCCATTGTACTTAAGAAGCATATTACAGTTTTAAAATATTGCTAATGAATATATCTCTATCAGTATATATTTTATAGAGTTGACCAGTAACATTACTATTTAACATTACCTGAGATATTATATTTTCATTTCTTTTCTTTCTTCTTCTTTTTTTTTTTTTCTTTTTTGAGGTAGGGTCTCACTCTGGCCCAGACTCTGACCTGGAATTAACTATGTAGTCTTAGGGTAACCTCGAACTCAGGACAACCCTCCTATCTCTGCCTCCTGAATGCCGGGATTAAAGGCGTGTGCCACACACCACACACCAGGGCCTCCAACCACTGCAAATGAACTCCAGATGCATGCACCACCTTGTGCATCTGGCTTACACGGATACTGGGGAATCGAGCCTTGAACCAGGGTCCTAAGGCTTCACAGACAAGCACTTAATCACTAAGCCATCTCTCCAGCCCTATATTTTCATTTTTATTAAGTATAATTGTCTGGATGCCCAGTTCAAATTTTTTTATTCTTCTCACAATTACCTTCAACTGGGGAGAATACTTATTAAACTGTTACTATCCTAAGTAAGTACTGACAGAAAAGCACATTTTCTAACTCAGTGACAAATGTATTACATTCATTTGAATCTTAGTTTTTAAAAATTTTTAAATTGTATTTAGAGCTGAAGAAATGGCTTAATGGTTAAGGCATTTGCCAGTGAAGCCTAAGAACTCATTTTCAAATCTCCAGGTCCCACATAGCCAGGCACACAGTGACACAAGCATGCAATGTTGCACATGTGCTTAAGGGGGTTCATGCATCTGGAGTTTGTTCACAGCAGGCTGAAGGTCCTGGTGCGCCCATTCTCTCTCTCCCTTTCTGCCTCTCTCCTTTCTCAAAAATAAAAAATAATAATAATAAATTGTATTAATGTGTGTTTATATGTGTGTGTGGGGGGGTTGTGACACATACATACATACATGCATTTGTGTGCATATGTGCCAGGTTCTCTGCCACTGCAAATGAACACTAGATGCTTACACCATATTTTGAATCTAGCTTATGTGGGTGGATTGGGAATTTAATAGGGATAGCAGGCTTTGAAATTAAGTACCTTTAGTCACTGAGTCATCTCCCCAGCCCAGCCCCCCTCCTGCTCTTATTTTTTAATCATTAAAGACATTTCCTTTGTTTCAAAATAATACGAGGGCATAAGGACTGGCAGGTACTGGATGAATATCTATGCCAAAACAATTTAAACATAGTCAAAGAGCTTCACATAGTTATTGATATAGGCTTATTGATAAACCTCTATTAATTGGGCATTCCTAGTGCTCTCAGTGGATAGGAAAGTTGTTGATTTTCTTTTTTACTGCATTACAATTTGAGTTCTTTGGGGGACTGACTGACACTATAAAGTTTAAGTTGGTTTTTCAATAAAGTGATGTATTGGCTAAAATGATCTCAACAATTTTGTGTTGCTTGAGGCAAATGGCTGGGCAATGTTTAAATAAGCAGCAGATAACATTGAACTAGACTTCATTTCCCCATAAAATCCATTGCTTTCTAATGAACTAATTCCTCATCTTTGACCTCATTTTCACTGTCTCACCCATGATTGTGTTTATTCATGTGAGTATGTTATGTAAATGTTACATTTCTCCATCCATCTTCCTAGTTATCTACTGACCTTTCTCATGTACTATAAGCAATGATGTAAAAAGTCAAAATATAAGTACAATTTGACAAGTGAAGATAAACATTTAAAGAAGAAAATAGATGTATTAAAGTTGATTTAGAGAATTTGAACAGGAATTTACAATAAGTTGCTGTAAGTTGAGACTAAATGTAGCTCCATGTTTCCCAAAGGAGAATGAACAACATAGTCTTGTCATAAAAACAAGATAGGAAACCCAGTGGGTTAGATGGTATTTATTGAATGGTAATTAGGGAGACTACAAATTGTTTTGGAAAGACACAATAAATTCTGGAAGGAATCTATTATTTGGATCTCTGTGTAAGGGAATTGGGCAACATGATAAGTAACATGTTCAGGTATTTTGTAAAAGATACATTGTCTTTCCACAAATGAAAGCTATTGTCTACTGACTATGAAAGCTAAGGTTAAAACATGGAATTGTAGCACAGACAAAGCATTTTTATATGATCTGCTTAAGAGATTCCAAAACCACACTGTTTTAAACAACCAAACTTATTCAGAGAGCATTTCCCCTTATTCCTTTGGTTTGACAGAGTTCCAATCAATTTTGGTATCAAAATTAAGTTGTGATTATATTATGTGACTACTAAAGAGTAAAGAAAGCATTTGCAGTATTTATTGTAGTCCACATAGTTAAGATGCCAAATATATTAATGCATAAGATTTTGGATAGGAGTTTTTCCTTACATTGGAGGTAGGCTATGAGAATGGTTATTTTTAATTTTTTAAATTAATCTTTTTCTGTGTTTGAATAAGTGATCAAAGAAGATCTTTACATTTTGGACTTATTGAAAAAGAAAGTTTTTATATGAAAAGAAAATGCAAGCACTGGTGTTATCAGTGAATCATTTAGACTATCAAGGAGTCCAAGAGAACACGTGACTTCAAAGAAAGCTGTGTCTTGAGCCGGGATTCACTCACCAGAAATTGTTTATCCCTTGGCCTCAATAGTGGCTGTGTGAGACACATATCATTCAAGTTCCAGCTCCACCACCTTCTAGCTGTGGCATCTTGGGCAAGTGAATATTTTTATCCTAAAGTTACTCATTTGTAGAGTAAAAACAATAGTGCTTCCTAGTTCAAGGTGTTGTTGGAAGAGTAACATAAGGCAAGACTCTTAGCTAAATGCCAAGTATGTATCATGAGCTCAATACTGATAATATAATAAGTAAAACAGTCTTCCAGATATCTGAATAAATCAACTTTAAAAAAATTCTATCCAATTGGAAAATTTTGGGGAAATACACCAGTTCTATTTTAACAGATGTTTCCAAACTGTTATTTCTGATAATTAGCCAGTAGGTTGAGCTACTTCTTAGCATCATTTTTCTCTGGTGCTCATAAGCTCACTGCATTAGCATTAGAATTGATGTTCTCCCTTGACTCTCAATCAATCAATAGTATACTTTTTAATTGTCACTTAAAACACAAGAGAACAGGAATAAGGCTGGAGTCCTAACTTAGGAACCTTTGGATGCTAACTGAGATATCAAGAGCATGGATCCCAGGCAGGATGCCCTCACTAAGGGCAGGCTTCATAATGATATATGAGGAACAACTATAAGTTGAGGAAGTTTGCTCTTATGGCTGAATTTATTGTTTGGTTGGAGGTGTGTGTGTGTGTGTGTGTGTGTGTATACACGTGAAGGGTAGAAGGAAACATAGGAATTGGTTGAATTCAAACAAAATTCAGAGACTTCTTTGAAATAGTCACCATTTGAAAAGGTAGTTCTTAGAAACAGAATATTATGCCAAGCCAGAACATGAGATATCTTTAGGGAAGGTGGCCTTAAAAGAATGGAAAAAAAGTCCCCATGCATAAACTAGCCTCCTTTCAAGGTTTTCTTGGTTTTATTCAAAATAACAATAAAAAGGAATCAGGAGTTCATTGTAAAACACAAATTATAGTATAGTAAAATTGAAGCAAAGAATGAAAGTAATAGTAAAATTTTAACTTTAAGATATTGACCAACTAGTTTAACCAATTAACCCCCAAACTCCAATAATGACACAAAATGCTTTTATTAATATTAAACCAGAAGAACAATCTTTTAAATATTCAACATGTTCTGAACAGCATGGTTTTACAGTCATCTCTCTCTGGTGAATTCTATAGCTGCCAGCATGCTATATATTTCATAAGCATTATTTGTGATCATCACAATCCTCAGAAGAGAACAAGAGAAACAAGTTTTAGCCTCATTTTATAGATAAAACACAATGGGACAAAGAACAAAGTCCCACTGGTAGAAAATACTGTTGGTAGGAAAAGCAATTGAACCTATGGCCTGCCTTGTACCAGTAAGCCTGGTAACTTCCATACTTCCAGGGGCTTCTTTTCTTTTCCCATCAGTGCTGGTGGGAAATGCAGGATGCAAAGGACACCTACTGACTCATAGGTCTGTCTAATGGGAGCAGGAATTGATAAACTAGAGCTCTTGGCCCACACCTTGGCTGCCTTCTGTTTCTGTGTGGCCTGTCAGCTAAGAATGTTCTCACGGCTTGAAACAGTTGTATAAAAGAACAGGAAATATATTATGTGATATGTGGCAACTGTGCAAAACTGGAATTCTAGTCTTCATGAAATTTTATCTGTGAGCAATCTGCTCACTCATTTACATATTGCATACATATCAGAATTTAGCCTTCTCACTCATTTGCATATTGTCCATGGCTGCCTTGGTGCTTCCATGGAGATGGATTAGTTGCAGCAGAAACCAGGAAGCTAAAATCTTACTATCTGGACTTTTATAGTGAAAATGTAGATGACACACTTACTGAGGGCAGACATGAGTTCCCTGGAATCTACTTTATCTACTAAGTAAACTCCAAAAAGAATTCATGGCACCAAGTGGATAGCAAATGTTATAGATACTCTTCAAGATTATTATTATTTTTTTATTTCCTGTGTAATTTGTTGTGTGAATCATCTCTGTGAATTTTCCCCAGGAGCATATTGGAGTTGGCAGTCTCTGGCTCTTGGGGTGAATGGCAAGTTACCTAGGGCAGGCCTGCATCTTCACTTTTACATAAATCAATCTTCCACTCTCCACTTCCTTTCCAACCATGGTCATACAATTTGAATCTATTTCCTGTTTCCAACAATGGTCATACCATTTGCATCTATTTGCTGTGTTTCATCTGAAGGTGCTTTGGTGTGTGTGTCCATGTGTGTACTGTGTGTGGTGTGGTGTATGCACACGCATGTGCACATGTGGCACCTGGGGGGAGAGGGCACCTGCAGTGGCTGGAGAGGAGCCTAGTGCTCCATCGCTCTTCCACTCATTCTTACTTGAGCCACAGTCTCTTACTGATCCCAGAGCTTGTTGATTTTTCACAAGCCTCAGCAATTATCCATCTCTGCTACCCACAGGATTGGGGCTACTGATGTACATGGCCATGCTCAGCTGTTTATGTAGGTCCTGGGAATCAACCTTGAGAGACCTCCCAGGCCTCCTCAGCACTCATGCTTACACAGGAAGTGCTCTTAACTTCTGAGCCATCTCTTCAGTCCCTGCAGATTTTTTTTTTTTCACAGATGGCATGACTATAATGAATTATCTACTCAGAGATGCTGGTGGATTTTGTTTATTTATTTTTGTTTTTTTTTTTTTTTAAATCACATTAGCTTGGCTCTGAGGAAGGGTGAGATAGACCAAGAGAAAGGAGATTCAAAGTTAGATCAGTCCTAAATCAAAAATTGAAGAAAGAATTCTGGATAAGATAGTGGCATAAGAGTCATGCCAAACCAGCCTAGGGAGGGATTTAAGCAAAACCACAGGAAAATACACTCTTTTTTTGAAAAGTAAAAGTGTGTAGGTTATTGTCAGCCATAGCAGAGAAGCCAAAGAGACCAGGAGCTACCAGAAAGGAAGAAACCTGCCAGAATCCTGCCCAGGCACTGTGGCCCAGATCCACATGCCCACCAACCACCAGCCAAGCTCGCCAGCCTGGCCCAGAATCAAGCTTCAGGAGCAGAGACCAAATGAAGGGATTTCCCAATCATGTCAGCCTTCTCACAAAGTCAAGAAACCTAAAGGGGAGACAACATAGACCAGCTGAAGAGCTGCTGAAAGGGATATAGGCAAGACCAGCTGAGCAGTTTCAGTACAACTCCAGGCTTCCTGTATTCTCCCATCCCCCAACCATCAGAACCACGAACCTCCAAAGAACTCATTCAGCCCCCAGCAGCAGGGCATCCAGCACAACTGATGACAACATCATATCCACAGGACAACATGGAGGGATGGAGGTGGGCACTCAGCATTGGTGAGATTGGAAGTCACCCCAAAAGATAATGAGGCTGACTGACAAAAAAGCAGTTACATAGGCCTGCACTGGAAGTGCTAATTTCTCTTTCCATGTCAGGGCAGGTTATGGGTTACATATTCGTGGTTGGCTTTACTATTATCAATTAAGCTGTATTTGGGGATTGGCTTTTGTTCCCTTTGATACTTTCAGATTTATAGGGCCTTTGTCTTTTTCTTCTGTCATTATTGGGGGCAGGGTCTGATTCAGACCCAGCCTTATCTAAAACCCATTCCAGAAAAGAAATCTCAACCTCCCAGCTGAGGGGATTAAGGGTGTAGAGAAACACACACCCTTAGGTATTTTGGCTTTATAAGGTTATCTATTTGTTTTAATCTCCACACTTGCATACACTGTTTTGGCTTTTAATGAATGTGTATTTTGCTCAGTTGAATTTTAGAATTTGTCAGTAAATTGTTCCATCCAACCCACTAGAATACTTGACTAGCAGGCACACGTAACACCTAGGATTACTTCTGTGGTTGGATTGGAATACAAGAGCTTGGCACCTTAAACTCCTTCAACTCCTACCCTGAAGGTATATATAGTTGGATTTCCACATCTAAAAACAATGCAGATAATTAGAAAACCCAGCCATCAAATCAACTCAGGATGCAAAAATCACTACATTATAATACAAGAAACACAAAGAAACAAGAAAATACAATCCCACCAAAAATTCTAAATCCATCAGAAGTGACCCCCAATGAGACTGTTTTAGATGGAATGCCTGACAAAGATTTAAAAAAATGATTTCATCTATATTCAAATAAATCAAAGAAGAAATCAAAGGAATCAAAAAAGAAAACAAAGGAATTAAAGAAGAAAGCAAACTCCTGAAAGAGAACACAGGAAACCAGCTTAATGAAATAAGGAGGTCATTATAAGACATGAATAAGGAAATAGAAGTACTAAAGAAAAAACCAGGCAGAAATATTAGCACTGAAAAACACAGTAAGTCAAATAAAAAACTCTGTGGAAAGTCTCACCAGTAGAATGGATGAAGAAAAAAATAGAATATCTAAACTAGAAGACCAGGTAGTAGACCTAATACAGCCCAACAAAGAGAAAGACAAGGTAATAGGAAGGTATGAATAGAAATTTCAAGATATTTGGGATACTATGAAAAGATCAAACATAAGAATTGAGGGTATAGTAGGAGAAGAAGAATTTCACTTCAAAGGCATAGTAGGCATTTTCAACAAAATTATAGAAGAAAAATTTCCCCAAATTGGGAAATGAATGCCAATGCAGAAACAAGAAGCTTTTAGAACACCAAATAGATAAAACCTGGAAAGAACCTTTCCTCACCATATTATAAGTAAACTACTAAACTCGCAAACCAAAGAAAATAAATTGAAAGCATTTAGAAAAAGCAAGTCACCTATAAAGGCAAGTCCATCAGAATAATAGCAGATTACTCAACACAAACTTTAAAAGCTCAAATGGCTTGGAATGATAAAAACTGTCAACCAAGATTACTTTCTCCTCAAAGCTATCTGTCCAAATTGATGGAGAAATAAGGACATTCCATAACAAAAACAGGCTCAAGGAATTTATGACATCTAACCCAGCTCTACAGAAAATTCTTGAAGGAATCCTTCATGCTGAAGAGAAAGCAAAACACACACAGGAGGAAATAGGAAAAAATAAACCATACTCAAATAACAGTTAAAGCAAGTGAGTAAAGGGAAAACAGGAAGCACTACAAAAGAAAAAGAATGACTAAAATAAATGCATACCTTTCAATAATAACTCTTAATATCAATGGCCTCAATTCCCCAACCAAAAGACACAGGCTTACAGACTGGATCCTGCTGTTTGTTACCTCCAGGAAACTCACCTCTCAATAAAAGATAGGCACTGCCTTAGGGTGAAAGGATGGAAAACAGTATTTCAAGCAAATGGGCTTAGGAAACAAGCACAGGTTGCTATCATAATATGTGACAGGATAGATTTCAAACCAATATTAGTGAGGAAAGATAAAGAAAGTCACTTTATACTGATTAAAGGAACACTCCAACAGGAGGATATTACCGTCCTAAACAGACATGCATCTAACATGGGGGCTCCCAATTTCATCAAAAAGATAATATTAGACTTAAGATCACAGATAACACCAAATACAATTGTAGCAGGTGAGTTTAATACCCCACTTTCATCAATTGAAAGGTCATCCTGGCAAAAAATAAACAGAGAGACATTTGGATTAAATGATGTCATGTAACAAGTGGACATAACAGATATACGCAGAACATTACATCCAAATGGTGCAGATACACATTTTTCTTAGCAGCACATAGAACATTCTCTAAAATAGACCATATGTTAGGACACAAAGCAAATCTTAACAAATACAGGAAAATTGCAATAATCCCTTGTACTCTATCTGACCACAATGGGGTTAAACTACCAATCAGCAACAAGAAAAACTACAAAGCAAACAGATATGCATGGAAACTAAACAGTACACTATTGAATAATGAATGGGCCATTAAAAAAATCAAAAAGGAAATCAATAAATTCATAAATCAAATGATAATGAGAATACAACATACAACATTGGGACACAATTAAGGAAGTCCTAAGAGGGAAATTTATAGCTCTAAGTGCATATATTAAGAAATTAGAGAGTTTATAAGTAAACAGCTTAGTGCTTCTCCTTAAGGCCTTGGAAAAAGAAGAACAAGGCAAACCAAAACTCAGTAGATGGGAAGAAATAATAAAGATTAGAGCAGAAATCAATCAAATAGAAACAAAAAAATTCCAAAGAATCAATGAAACAGAGTTGGTTCTTTGAAAGGATACACAAAATTGATAAAAACCTTAGCAAATCTGACCAGAAGAGAGAAGATTAAAAAATTAATAAAATTGGAGATGAAAAAGTCATAATTACAACAGACCCCAAGGAAGTTCAGAGAATCATACCACACCATATCACATCATACCTACCAAAATTAAATTAAGATGAGATAAACCATTTACATAGACCTATATAACAAGTACAGAGATCCAAGCAGTTACAAAAGTCTCGCAACTATAAATGTCCAGGCCCAGATGGATTTAACTGGTGATTTCTGACAGACCTTCATGGAAGAACTAACATCATTGCTTCTCAAACTTTTCCATAAAATAGAAAATGAAGGAATCCTACCAAACTCCTCTATGAAGCCAGCATCACCCTGATACCAAAATAAGACAATGACAGAACAAAAAAAGAAAATTACAGACCAATCTCCCTCATAAATGTAGATGGCAAAATTCTCAACAAAATATTGGCAAACAGAATGCAAGAATATATCATAACGATCATTCACCTCAACCAAGTAGGCTCCATTCCAGAGATGCAGGGATGGTTCAACATATGCAAATTGATAAGTGTAGTACACTACATAAATGGGCTGAAAGACAAAAATCACTTGATCATCTCAGTAGATGCATTTGACAAAATCCAACATCCCTTCATGGTAAAAGTATTACAGAAACTTGGAATAGAAGGAACATATTTCAACATAATAAAGGCTGCTTGTGATAAACCTACAGCCAACATAATTCTACATGGGAAAAACTTGAATCTTTCTATACCTTTGGTGGAAATGTAATCTGTTGAAACCATTGTGGAAATAAGTGTGGAGGTTCCTGAGACAGCTAAAAATAGATTTACCATATGACCCAGCTATAACACTCCTAGACGTATATCTCAAGGATTCTTCTCACTACCTCAGGGATACTTGCACGACCATTTTTACTGCTGCTTTACTCACAGTGGGTAGGAAATGTCACTCAGCTGATGAATGGGTTATGAAGATGTGGTACTTTTATACAATGGAATTCTATTCAGCGGGAAAGAAAAATGAAATTATGAAATTTATAGGGAAATAGACAGATATGGAAAGGATTATACTAAGTGAGATAACCCAGGCCCAGAAAGCCAAATGTCACATGTTTTCTCTCATATGTAGATCCTAGTTACAAGTGTTCAGACTTGTTTGTGAGTTGGAGTAAAAATCAGTAGTAGAGGCCAGTAAGCTAGAAAAGGGCTGAAATGGAGGGAGGGGAGGGGTGGACTTAAGGGGATGGTACTGTATATATGTAAGTAGATGGATAGATTACTGCAGGTGGAATGGCCTAAGTAAGGTCAGGGGATGAGATTGAGTATAAGGAGTGTGGGGGGAGGGTTAATCAAAATTCAGGATATTGTGAATAAGCCACATGATAACCTACTTTTTGGATAATGGCACACCTAGAAGCCATAGACTGTTATTAGAAAAATATCAGTGCCAGTATCAGGGCCAGGGAGGTCCCTGATTCCCCCTAAACATTACAGGCTATTGCCAATGCTCTTAGTTTCCCACCAGGAATAGATGATATGACCCTATTGCTGAAGACTCCACATGCCTGGGCTGCAAGATCACTGAGAAATCAAACTGAGGCTGAGCTAAAAACCTTCTCTTGGTAGACCAGCAATCAGAAAGCTGGAAAAGCTGCACTGAATGAAGCCTTATGTGAGACAGAAGCCATCAGTGGTGAAAACATTGGACACTGCAAGCCTCAAGTATGGCCAGACAGGCCAAATTAACCAATGGGTGCAATAATGGCATGTCTGTTATGGGGAAACCAACTGCTCTCTAATTGGACTGGAGACCTACTCTATGGGAGGGAATACAAGCCTGGTACTGAAAACCTAATCAAAAGCCTATGGTCACGGAGGTCATGAGCATTATGAGTGTAATGCCTGTTCTTGTCTGGCTAAATGCGTATATTATTCTCACCAAACTACTCTATAAGCACTTTACTTAATTTTTATACCCATATATTAGTGCTACTCTCACTTTTGGTTAGAGAAGCTTCTCTTTTCAGATGGCGGTGACCACTGGGATGACTCCAAAGGCACCATACTGCTGAGAAGACATGACAGAGGAATGTTCAGCACTAAAACACCTCTATCACATTTTCCAAGGCTCAGGGTCCATTATGGAAGAGGTGGCAGAAAGAATGTAAGAGCTGGTGGGAGGGTTGGACTGCTTACAGTGCAACTGACCAGACAGAAATTGCCCTTGATATCCATGAGCTCACAGTGCCTAGCAATACCTTCACAAGACCCTCATAATAGGCAGAAAAGATGATGACATCAACATAAAAGAGAGGCTAATGGAGAGAGGGAGGGGGCCATAATGGAGTGTGGATTCATGAAGGGGCAAGCGAGAGAGAGGAGGGAATTATCAGGGTTTATTGTCTGTAAGTATGGAAGCTGTCAATAAAAAGGGGAAAAAAAAAAAAGAAAATGAACACACACATAAAGAATTTTAGATAGATGTCAGAGAGGCAGGCACTCCAATGAGGTTAATGTTGAGCGGGGCATGTAGCATAATATGAAGGTCGTGAATCCTTGTGTTAAGAAAAAAGACAGCAGACCATCAAGGGGAAGCTTTGATCTGTGAGAATTTTGCCAGGCACAGTATATTCTGTGGTCATAATGGCAAAAGATAGCTACAAGCAGGTTGTGGGCCTATGCTTCACAGGAGACCAAGAGTAAGATCTAATCCTTATGGGAAAATACCTGTAGAGGCTCCCAGAAAATGCACTGTGACCTGCAGAGTTATTCATATTAGTGGACCACTCTAAATCTCACATAGGTTGCAGAGAAGCCTTGTTTGGGTCTCAGTTCTTACTCTCTCTGTAGACAAGCTTGTCCTGAGTTCCGTACTAGAAGCAAGACCAACACAAGGCCGGGTGGGAAGGCCTGTGAAGGGCATGTTAGTAAGATAAGTTTATAATGTTTACCATGCTGACATTTCTACCTGGGTTCCTTCTAATGTCTCTTATTTTAAGCCCTCATTTGCCTGCAGAGCTAAAATCAGCTGTCTGTGGTAAGGTGCTCTGACATAGTATTGTACTCTACACTGGGTTGCTCATTTAATCAGCTGTGGTGCTGCTCTGTACATAGAGCATGTCACATTTGACAGATTTATCACAAGACCATGGCTCCCTTTTCCACCGCAGTATGGAACCTTCCCATTAGTGATAGCAGGAGTGATGTTTATTCATGAAGAGCGGCTGTTCGATTGGGCAATTGTAGTCTTCCATTGCAGGCATGAGCCAGCTCCCACTTATCAAGTGGGGCTAATAGGGGATATTCATATGCATGGGGAATCAATTCTTGGTACATGGACCTCTACTACAAAAATAATTGCTCCTCACTGGTGGTAAAGATCTCAGCAATGTCAGAGCTTTAATGGTGAGATTAATGCTGTACTGCTTCTGGGCAGGGCCACTTTTCTGCAACTAGGAAAAAAGAAAATTCTGGGCTCAGAGCTCAGTGAGATATTTTTCAGGTAAAATTCAGAGCTGTTCTGATTTTCTGTTGTTGTATGAACCTTTTCTTCATAGATAATTTTCTTTCTGTAGACTTTATAGCATGGGGTCTAGTCCTAGGTCTGATATCTAAATGTACATCTTGGCTTCAGTATGTTTGGTTGTAAATTAGAGGTCCTGTGCTAGGTGATTTCTAAACACTTAACTCATGTATCTTATCTATACATAGTTATCATGTTATATTGAAAATACAATTGCTTTCTTTAAATGTCTTTATTATTTTTTATTTATTTATTTGAGAGAGAGATACAGAAATAGGCAGGTAGAGAGAGAGAGAGAGAGAGAGAGAATAGGTGCGCCAGGGCCTCCAGCCACTGCAAACGAACTCCAGATGCGTGCACTCACTTGTCCATCTTCCTTATGTGGTTCCTGGAGAATCGAGTCTTGAACCGGGGTCCTTAGGCTTCACAGGCAAGTGCTTAACCGCTAAGCCATCTCTCCAGCCCAAAATGTCTTTATTTTTAAAAAGGTTTGTGTGTGTGTGTGTGTGTGTGTGTGTGTGGTGTGTGTATCTGGAGGATAGAAGACAACCTTTGGTTGCGGGTTCTTACCTTCCATCTCATTTTGAGGAAGGGGCTCTCATTCTCCTTGCTCAAAGCTACATTCCACATGCTACCTGGTTTGCAACCTTCAAGGATGTTCTTCAGTCTCTTCCTCCCCTCTTGCTATCAGGGGATTGTAGAAACCCACCATGACTTTTGGATTTTATGTGGGGTCTGGAGGATCTAACAAACTCAGGTACTCAGGTTTGAACAGCAAGCACTTTATCTACTAAGCCAACTCTCCATTTCTTGTTTTTGCATTTGGTTTCTTCTGTCTCTACTAGATTGTGATCATACCTTTCATTTTATCTCAAGATTCTAGTCCAATTATTGATATATTATTATGCATATTATAGACATATCTCTGTACATACTATGTAAAATCATAGTAATTGTGTGTATAAAATTATAGTAATATACATGAACTTTAATGAGATCCCATAAATATTTTTAATTTAAAATTAAATTTTATGATCCTATAAATATAAATTATTTATATACTCATTCGATAACAATGCAATACATTGAATGAGATGTTTATGGCTTTTCTTCTTTATATCAGCAAAACTGTGAAGAAACTTAATGAAATTATATTGATTGAGACAGTGTTATTGGTATTAAGTCACATTATCCTTTGAAAATGCATTTAGTAAGGATCTACTGAGCACTTACTATTGGAAGAGTGGTCAAGGAGAACTTCATAGATGACTTGGTTCCATGGAGGACAGATACATTTGCTGAATAGCTATAAAATAAGAAGGGATGCCATTATAGTTAAAAAAAAAAAAAGGTACATACACAGTTTTAATACTCCAGACTTCAGCCTCATAAACTGTGAGTCACCTAACTGAATGTGATATTATAAAAATTTTTGGCCACAGTAAAATATTCCTGAACATGTAATGACCAAAAATCGATTTGAATCCAATGTATAAAGAGCCGGAGATATTTCTGCAGTGATTGCCCATGTTATATCCCACAGTTTCACCACAGATTTGGTGGACATACATGTACAGTTCACTGTGTGTGCCATCATGCCATGGGGTACCAAGCAACACCATGAGAGACAGTTTGTCTCAGATTTGAAACTGTTGCATGGTATGAATTACAGTGTTTTTATTGCACTACAGACCTTTCTACTTTTATAGAAACTTTAATCACAGAAAACAGACTAGGTATTTTCCTAACATCATTCCTCACATGTAAGTATCAAATCAGTATATTTTTGGATTGCACTGTGTTAGAATGTTTGATTTTTAAAAATTGTTGATTGATTTGCTATCTTGGGTTTCATTTAAAAAAATGTTAAGTGACTTTTGCTTAGAATTAGGACAGAATTTCCAGCAATTTCTCAAAAGGCCCTAGCCATTTTTCTGTCATTTTGTGTATCAAGCAGTATGTAAATGGAGTAATGGCTCTGTGGATAAAATGGCTTACCACAAGGTTGAGTATCTGAGTCTGAATCCCCAGAGCACATAAGCCAGATGCTATAGCACTCACATTTGTAATCGCAGTGTGTTGGGATGAAGAGAAGGTAGAGCAGGAGAGTCATCTAGCTCTTGGGTCAGCTGCCATGGTGAACGCAGTAGTGAACAATGTGACTCCTTGCCTCAAACCAGGTGGCAGACGAGGACCCACACCTGAAGTTGTCCTCTGACATTCACAAGTGTGCCATGGCATGTGCATGTTCACATCTATCAAAGAACTCTGAAATGCTGAGTATGTTTTGTGTCCTATAGTATCAAATATTCATCCTTTATAAACAATAAACCAGCACATCTACCTTGATAGTATGCAAATTTACTTTTGCCTATAATAAATGGTAAAACAAGAATTGTTTTTAAATAATTTAAATATATTAAGTAAATTTTATAATATTAATTATTAATAAATTAACTGTTAACTAAGTACATATTAACTTTTTTATTATTGGTTATCAGCCAGTTTTGTTGTGTATACTTATTTTATATCCTTAGACACCTGGGGTCATGTCATGTAAACATTTTTCAGATGTAAAGGGGTTGCAAATGGCACAGTTATCCTCAGGATGAATCAAGCACCATGTTGGACATGCCAAAACTATGGTTGAGAGCCTGGAGCACACAGGAGGCCCATGAAAAGGGTCTCAGCTGAACCCAAGTTAAAGTTCAGGTTTCACTACAGCAGCAAGATGACCATAGGAATCTTTAGGGTTCTCTGAACAAGAAGTCCTAGTGGAAGCTGGATGGAAGATGTACTTAAAAATGTTCACTGATTTCCAAAACACAACCAGACACCTTTCTTTTAAATCACAAAGTTCTCTATCCAAACTATTGCTCTGACTTCTGCCAGCGAGTAGCATGTTTAGAAAATCCATTTAGTAAACAGACTCCAGATGCATGTGCCCCTTTGTGCATCTGGCTTTAAATGGGTACTGCTGAGCCATGTCTCCAGCTTCTAGAATCCAAAAGAAATATAATTTTATGGTTCTTAGTATGCAATAGGTTAGAAATACCACTATCATGAAAGTGATTTCCTCCCCATCCATTCTGAGATAGGACCTCATGTTGCCCTTGAGGATGACCATGAACTCCTGATCCTCCTGACTGCTTCCCAGATACTGGGATTGCAGACATGCACTGCTACTTCTGGATTCTTTTTACCAGTCACTTGACCCAATCCCATTGCCTCTACTCTCTTAATGTCCAGACCTCACCCCAGACAGGGACATGAATGTAAAAAGTACACTGTTTAAAACAGTTGTTTTGCAATCTTTATTCTGCACAGATATGGACAGCTTAACTTGCCCAATAATAGTGATGATCATGCTCCTGGAATGTATAGATCAATCTCTTACCTCCTGAAAACCATAAAAACAGAGCAAACCCAATAAAGCAAGTGTTGTGTGCTCCTTGACAAGGCTTCTTCTTAACTTAGAAGAACTACTTTGGCTTTGATCTTCCTGCTCTGTTTTTGACACATAAACCCACTCTGGGGTTTGCTTGAAGCAACATGTCCAATTACAGATTAAAAGATACTTGAAGTTTTTTCTTTTAATTAGGCTCTATTTTTCTCTACAATTTTAAAAAATTGAATTTAATATGCATTCTCTATAAAAAAATTCCCAGAATGATAGTGTCAATAATTTACAGTGTATAAATAGCAACCAATAGAATGTGTATGTGTACATATTTGTGTGTGTAAGATACACACAGAAAGAGAGAGAGTGGTCAGCGGGAGAGAATGGGTCAAAATTGCTCTTCAGATAAGAGTAATCTCCTATTTCCTAACACTGGGTGTAAATCCATCTAATCTGATGAAATTCCTGCTCATTAATAATCAAGTCTAATCTTCGTTATCTTCAATGCCTCCGTCCTTTCCTAGACTTAAGCAGAACATCAGCATTTTTACAGTTAGAAGATGGGAAGGGATAACACCCTTCAGTTTATCTGGAACCCGTGTCTGTGTCTCTGAATCTGGGCCCTGTGCCACTTGAGGAGCTGCTGTAGCTTCAGGGAAATCCTACTGTGTGACCCTGTTTTAAGACCCTGTCACCTCCTGATGCTTCTTTCAGCACATTTAAACCCACCACCTCAGTGGAAATGTATGCAACCTTCTATCTTTCCTGACACTCCCGAGGAATCCCTCTGCTTTTCTAACTGCAGCATGACCCACCCTCATGTCAGGCTGTGTTCTTTCTCATACTCTGTAGTACTCAGCCTGCTTACTCATTACCTGAGATCACAGCCTGTAAAACCTCAAATGAACAAGTATTGAAGATGGGCAGATCCCAGGCCCCTGGACTACTTTCCAGGAACTAAGAAGGTTCAAGTCTCCACATGTCATAGCTGCTCACTTGCCCTAGAGGACTGCATAGGAAGCTTGTTCTAAAAGCCTCAGAAGATAAAACATTTGAATCAACATAGACTTTTACACTAGATGGCCAAGAAAAAAGTACAGCAAAGTTACTGAAAAGATCTGAGTTTTATTTGTACTTTTAGAAGTTGGAGCATTTTATTCTGCATACTCAAGTAGTGCTAGATGGGTGTGACTCTTAACAGTTGTCTGTTGTATTGTGTACCTGAGGAAACAGAACACTAGGAAAAAGATTTGGATAGCACTGGGTTACTTCAATTTGCTTTTATCAGGATTAAAGCAGAGGGTTCTTTTGTATTACACTGACTAAGACTGGCTGTGCACTTGGATACTGTGAATATATTATTTTAAGGAAAATATTAGTCTATTTTGAATCTACATGCTTCCTTAAAATTTGGGTTTAATCCAGTGGTATTTAGCATGAGTGACTCCATTTTGGTTTTGTTTGATCTTCTGGGAGATAGTATAGAAACTAAGCTTAAAACAGTGACCTCGCATGCACTTTTAAAATATTTATTTATTTGCAAGCACACACAGAGAAAAACAGGGAGAAGACAGACAGAGAGAATGGGCACACATACCAGGACCTCCAGCTACAACAAACAAACTCCAGATGCATGCACCACTTTGTGCATCTGTCTTTATCTGGGGAATTTAACCCAGGTCATTAGGCTTTTCAGGCAAGTACCTTAAATGCTAAGCCATCTCTGTGGCCCCAGGATGTGAGTTTTGATCCCCAGTACCATATAAAATTCTAGGCATGATGTATGGACATGTAATCCCAATACTGGGAAGGCAGAGACAGGGGATCCCTGGGCTCACTGGCTAGCTATTATAGCAAAATTGATAAACTCTAGGTTCAGCAAAACAGCCTGTCTCAAAAAGAATACAGGGGAGAGCAACTGAGGCAGACACTTGACGTCAGCCTCTGGCCTCTGGACTTATATGCACATATGTGCACACACATTCTCATAAATGACACCATACACATGCAAAAATAAATATTTTTAAGGTAGAAATAACTTTTCACAAATGTGAGTACTAGGGAATCAAACATAGGTTGTTAGATTTTACAGACAAGTGCTTAAACCACTTAGCAATCTCTCCATCCCCATACACTTTTTTGTAAGCAACATATTCTATATAAAGAAAAAATAACTGAGATGATATCAAGAGTACAAATTTTTAGCTCTCTTTTAAAATTAACATGATGTATTTTCTCATGAAACCTTTTTTTGTTAAGTTTTTTTTTAAAAAAATATTTATTTGAGAGAAAGAGGGAGAGACAAAGACAGAGAGAGGGAGGGAGAGAATGGGTCTCTAGCCACTGCAAATGAACCCCAATACATGTACCACTTTGTGCATCTGGCTTGTATGGGTACTTGAGAATTGAACCCTGGTCCTTAGGCTTCACAGGCAAGCACCTTAACTGCTAAGTCATCTTTATAGCCCAGAAACATTTTTTCTAATTTGTACTAAAAATTGGTTAAAATCAATGAGCAGATGTTCAGCGTATTAGAATCCCATGTATTGTCTTGCGTTCTTGAGCAGTCTCAAATACGTCATAAATAAACAAGATCCATCCATTCTGTAGAGCATCTCAACCCTCCAGAACAATTGAGGAAGGGTGGAGTTCAATGTTTCTAAACCCTGCAGATGTCATTTTAGAATACTTATCTATAAGGTATTCATGTCTGACTGGGATAATTAATTCACAGAGTCGTACCAAAGTGTTCTCCATTTCTTTTCTTTTTCATTCTTCCCATTCTTTGGTGGGTTAAAGGTGACAGTCCATTTAAAAAAATTATTATTTTATTTATTTATTTTTGGAGAGAGACAGAGAGACAGAGAAGGAGAGGGAGACAGAGCTGGGCCCGCCAGCAGTCTCTCAGCTGCTGTGAACGAAATCCAGATGTGTGCACCCCCTTGTGGTCAAGTGCAGCATTGAGCCCTTGAGTCACTTTGCATCTGGCTAAACGTGGGACCTGGAGATTGGAATCACTGGAGATTGGAACCAGCGTTCTTAGGCTTATCAGGCAGGCGCCTTAAGCGCTAAGCCATCTCTCCAGCCCGACAGTCCATTTTTGATTACTACCTGTTTTAGTTACTTTACCATTGCTATGAACAATTACCTTACCAAAAGTAACTTAAGGAAGGAAATGGGTTAGTTTGGCTCTTTTAAGGGGAACGTCCATGGTGGGGAAGGCACAGTGGCAGAGGCATGAAGCAGAGCTTGGCACATTGTATTCACAGGAAACAGAGAACAAGCAGGAAGTGAGATCAGGATATAAAACTTCGAGGCTTGCCCCCAGTGGCCCTCTTCCTCTAACAACGCTCTACTTCCTACAGGTTTCACAACCATCCCAAACAGCACCGCCAGATGTGAACCAAGTGTGCAAACACATGAGCCAGTGGGGGACAGTTCACGTTGGAGTCACACCACTGCCCTTTCAGAGGGGACCTTGTTTCCTCTCCCCTGGTATCTCTTGGACACTGTGGTGGCTTACATGGTAACGTGTGGACTGAGGTTATGGCAGTTCTAAGAGCGGCTTTCAGGAAGCCTGGCAGCTTTTATTTCGTCTCTCTTGGAATGCTTGCTCTGGGATCACCATCTTGGAACACAGTCTCCATTATGTGAGATGTTCCTGCATTTTAGGGAAAGACTCAATCATGTCTTCCGGTTGGCTGCCCATCTATGCTGCCATCTAACATCTGGTATCTACTGCCAGCCATGGGGTTTGAGACCAGTTGAGCTCTCAGATGACTTTGGCCCAGTCAATATCAGAACTGCTTGGCCAGTGTACAGTCTTGACTAATCTCATAGACTTTAGTATGTATGTTAATGGCAGTTATACTGGTTTGTTATGAAAAAATACAATACATGAAATATATATGTTTGCATGTGTGTGTACAAGTGGTGCATGTGTATGAGTGTTGAATGCATGTGGGTACAGATGTGTATGTATACACATGCATGTGTGTGCATGTGGGGCCAGAGCTTGACTTTAGTTCTCGTCCTTGACGGCCCTCCTTTATTTACTGAGGCAGAGTCTCTCACTGAACCTCAGGTTATCTGATTCCCCTCATCTCTTCAGTCTCCTTGCCTGGGGGATCCCCTGTTTCCACCTGCCGTGCATTGAGATTGCAGGTGGCCACCATGCCCTGCCTGGCATGTGGGTTCTGGGGATCTGAACTCCAGTCCTTATGCTTTTGTGGCAAGGGCTTTATCCACTTACTCTGAGAAATATATTCTTTTTTCTTTATTACTAGAGAACCAAGAATGCAGATAATTATCTCTAACTTCATACCAGGGCTATTATTGGTTTCCATATAGTGGGCAGTCTTCTTAAAATAGATGAGTGCGGTTAAGAATATATATGAGGAATTTACTTTGTGTCAGACATAGTGTAAAGTTTTGGAGCTAAGACAATGTTCAAGTCAGCAAGAAACAGAAAGTTGAACAGAGAAAAAGTATTTACATGAACTCCATGAGGTAAGTTCCATTTCAAAGATGACTTTTACAAAACACACAAAACATCTATTACACATCATGTATCATGCAAAGTACCGGGAACAAGGTGAAAGTTGATTCCTTGTTCTGAAGAAATTTACCAACTGGTGAAGGAAACAGACTAAAAACAGATATTTGTACAATGATATGGGCAAATCTAGGACTAAAGGATAAAGTTGTTGGTAACTCAGTAATACTGCATGTAAACTACTTAGTGTAGGGAGGCATATGAAAGATTTTAAATATATTTTATATTCTGTCCTGCCTTGATGGTATAGCAAGTGATATATTCCACCGATGGATCCAGCAATAGCTTCCAACCTAGTGCTGTTTGTCACCATAGCTTTGAAACTCCATCAAGAGGAAGGGACTCATTGCACACCCTTTGGAATGACCATGGCTTTCAGGATGCAATTGTAACCAAAGGGATTTGATTGATGGAAATGATGCCACATGCCTTCTGGGGCTGGATAAAGAAGGGCCAAGCATTGACAGTTGCCCAAATGTTGCATGTCAAGGCCTCTCTCCCGAAGCCTGTCACCTTGTTCTGATAAGCCCAAGGCACAGGGAGAGGCCATGCATGTGCATGTGCATGCTGCTGACCGGCTCAGCCTTTGAGTCCTCCTAGCTCAGGCACTGGACACAGACAAGGAGTCCACAGATGATCTCAGCCCTTGTCTGGCTGGGGGTCACCTTCAACCTTGGAGCCTTCCTAGCTGAGATTCCAGGTACCCAGAAGCAGAAACACTATGTTCTCTTGAGAACCATGGCCCATAGAATCTGTGAGCACCATAAAATGACCACTATTTGTGTTAATTAACATCTCATTGCTGGGACAAAATCCCTGACAAAAATCAGTGTAAGGGAGGAAGGGTTTATTTCAGCTGACCTTTCCAGGTTGCAGTCCATCATGGCAGGGAAGTGTGATAGCAGGAGCCGAAGGGAGCCGCTCCCATGGGAACCCATGATGAGTGCTGCCGCTCAGTGATCTCTTCCATGCAGTCCAGGACCCCAGGCCATGGAGTGGTGCTGTCCATGGTTCAGGTGGATCTTCCCACCTTAATTATCCTAATCTACATAATCCCTCAAAGTGATTCTAAGTCCTGTTAAGTGGATGACCAATATAAACCATCACACTGTTTTGGGCCACTGTTTGAAGTTGCTTGTGACAGATGGGGTTCTAAAGAAAACCATTTTCTGATAAATTACATCATTTTGGAATAGTGTCTATGCTGAGTCTTCGGTATTATTGGACATGAGTTTTTTACTTAACTCATGACCTGAGGAAAAAAATTAGGCACTAATTACTTTCTGAGTTTAGTCACATGATTTAAAGGGAGTCTATCCCTGTCTAAAATATTTTTCCATCCTGTGTTAAATTGTAGGTCTACTTGCTTGAGCAGTATTTCATTTTCTCTGATAAAGGACCACTTTTCTTCATCTTCAGATTTAGTGCAAATAGAAATGCTGGAAGAGCTGATTTATTTGCTATTCATGTCATAAATCTGTGAGACACAACATCTCATAATTGATCAGTGAGAGCCAATGTGTTGGTATATTAGGAGATACTGGCTACCCCAAATATAATGTGTCACTAGTATGTTATCATTAATTACCATTTAGAGGAAGCATTTGTTTCTATGAAATGACTAGAATAAAGACTATACTGAACATTTTCTCCTATTTGAGTCCTCAGACTTACCACCATGACATGTACATCTTCAAGATTGGCAACTTAAAATTTGTCTAAGGAACATATTCATTTTAATTATGTGAGTTAAGAGAGTCATTTTTTTCTATTTTCCTATCTTAAAGTAATTGAGAAATGATTAAAAATTGGAATACAGTCATACAGTTTCATTAATTTTGGAAGGAAAAAGATTATGTTAGTATCTAAAACATTTCTTTTCTTAGACTTTAGTCTTGACAGATGAGATAATTAAATCCCAGTCTCTGTGGTGGTAAAGTAGGAGACATAGAAGGAAAACAAGGAGGTGTAATAGATAGTTAATTAATGGATGCCAATTATAGCTCAGCTGGAATTAAATAAGTGTCCCAGGATTGGAAGGCGACTGGTTAAAAGAGGTCAAGGGTTGGAGCCTGAGGGATCATAACCATGTCAGCTTACTTCTGGACCTTTCAGATAGCTGGGTGCTGCTGGGCTAAGACACCACAAATCTCACCGGCCCCTACCTCTCAAGTGCAACTTAAAATGACGATGATGGAAGGTTGTCTGCGGAGAAAAGACTCTTTTCAAATGCTGATGCTCCAATTCTTCACAAACTTAGAATACAAGGACTAGGTGGACAGGAAGGGGCGGGAAGCACAAGTACAAGATCCAGGAAATCATTCTAGGCCTCTGATGGGACTTGACAGCATTATCTTTATTACTCCCTGTCCCTACCCTCTGATTTATTGTTTTCTTCCAGACCTACTACTGCTTGCCTAATGTGCATATTTGTAAGAACCCCTCCCATTTTACCTACACTGTCTAGTCACAAATTTAGGAAAAAACCAAAATGCAAAGTGAGCTTCAGAACAGCTTCCCCCACCCCTGTTCAGGTGGTTTACAGCTGAACTGTCTCAGCGCTTTCTGAGTGAAGCAATGCATGCAGCGTTTTGCCTGAGGCAAAAAAGGGTGAATGAATTTAAGATGTAGTCCATGCTGAAAGTGACTTGGAATATGTTTACACTCTCTATGTACACACACACACACACACACACACACTAACAATTATTCTCAGATTATTTTCTAACAAATCAAAATAGGTTTCCATTTTCTGCTGAATTTAGATTATTTTGGAGGTGTCAGTGTGAATGAGTGCCCATTCGCAGTGTTTTTGTTCCATTCAAATAATTTTTTTTAGCTTGCCTGTCAGTTCAAGTCTCCCAGTTTCACTAAGCTTTGCTAATTTTTTGAAATGAGGAGTAGTGTTTTGCCACTTTAGAGATAATCCTTGAAAGCTTCCTTCTTGCAGACGGCAATAAATCATTCCCTCCACTAAAAGCCTCAATGTCATTTGAAATTTATTACACAGAGTGAGCAGTGGACTTAAAAGCCATTTCATATGTCTTATTACTTCAATCATCTAATTTATGCATTTCAGCTGCAATTGTATTTGGGTAAAGTATTCTCCTTTCTCTGATCAATATGAATCTGGTTTTGTATTCATTCCCTGGTAACCTTCCCTGCCCAGTTTTACCTACCACCTCTCCTGGATTTTAAACTTTTCTCCAGTCACCCTTCAGTTGCCATCATTCAAGGAAATTAGGTCTGAAATGGAAAGAAAGTGCCAACAGGCTGATGGAGGTTGACTAAGCTTTAGCAGCTCTTAGCTGAACTTGTCAAAAGATATCTTAGTTATTATTAGTTCAGCAATCTTGCCGTAGGGAAGGGAAAGCTGTCAAAATCTCCATGTTTAATATGTACATCTCTGGCTCCATGGAGCGAGTATGAAGGGAACCGATTAAATACAGATGAGTTAAGGCTAAGCAAGGCTCACTTAGCACCAAGAAGGATCAGGAAGGGTATTCCTTATTGCCATGCTGAAGGCCAGAGTATTTCTCTTCCACAATGAAAATTAATCCATGCTCACATTTGTTGGTCATTCTTATCCTCACGATGAAAGATGGCATTAATGAGTTGATAAACTATGCAGGGTTGTAGGAGAACGGCGACTGAATAACTATGTTGTCCAGGGTTCAACCTGGTTGGTTTGACTGCCACATAGCTGGTGGGAAAAGCAGTTGATGTATTATTTTATTTCAGAATCACATATTGAAATCAATCATATTCCCATCCTGAGATCATAAGTACATCCTGCCTTTCTTGATCTCAGGTTTCAATCCTCATGGGCAAAAAAAATAAATAAATAAAAAATAAAAAAAAAATAAAAATAAAAAAAAAAACATGCAATGCAAGGTACCAAAAGACAAGTCTTTCCTAAGCTCCCTGTGACAATTCTTAGTCACAGTCGTGAAGGAGCAAGGCTTGTCCTTGGCACTCATATACTCCATCTTTGTTTTTGGCCTCGCAAATGGGTCTTACCTGTGGCCCTCCTCCTCTATTCTATGGAAAATCCCTATTCTCTGTAGGATGGCACCTTCTTGTTCTCTTCTTGCTCCCTGGGAGATGACACTGTTATCATAGATAGAGGGGAAACCCCTGTATTTCTGTTCCCCCACCCTGGATTCTATCATATGGGAGTGAAACCCTATCTGCTAAATGGGGCTGGAGAGGATGTCTACTAAGGGATTTGGGGGAACATTTTACTTTATGAAGTAGACACATGGAAATATATAGCTCCCATCTCTGAACATGTTCATGCTAGCTTTCTGTACCTGAAATATCGGGAGCACCTTGCTCACATGAGAAACATGGCTGATAGAAGGAAGGTAACCCTGCATCCTGGGCAATCCTCTACCTCTACCCACTGTTCTTACAGAGGAGGATGGGAGGAAGCAGCCCATGTGTCGGGAACAGTCCTTTACCTAGAACCTACTGTTTTTTTTTTTAATATTTGTTTAAAATATATATGTTATTTATTTATTTAAGAGAGAGAAGAAAGGGGGAGAAAGAGACAGAGGGAGGAAAGGAGGGGAAATGGATACACCAGAGCCTCTAGCCAAACTTCAGTAAACAAACTTCAGATACATTAGTCACCTTGTGTATCTGGCTTACATGAGTACTTGGGAATTGAACCTGGGTCCTGCAGCTTTGCAGGCAAGTGCCTTAATTATTAAGCCATCTCTCCAGCCTCTAGAACCCACTCTTCTGATAGAGGCAGATGCTACATGGCACTTTTGACAGGTAGCCTGGAAGTTCGAGAATTTTGAGATGGTTCTACTTATCCCTTAACTCTGGGAGATGCTGTTCCTTCATGGTCTTTGTCCCCTATGCTTTAGTGAGCTCCTCTGTTTAGGCTGAAAGTTAAGGTGGAGATTGCTGATTCAGATGTGTTTACAAGTCTGCTCACTGAAAGCTATACCATAAACTAAGATAAGATTCATACTTTGTAGATGTAGGAAACTCTATTAATAATTTTTGTTTTCTTAGGTAAATTCTCTGGCAAGACTTTAGCACTATAATTCCTCTTTGACATATGATGGGGTTATATTACAATAATCCCAGCATTAATTGAAAATATTCTAAACCAAAAATGCATTTAATATATCCAACATTCAGAAAATTGTTGCTTACTGACATAAACACTTTAAATGTCAGCTCTGTACCCTTAAAGTCTGTGGTGATGATTAGAAACTGTGGCTTATTGCAACCAGCATTTAGTATTGCAAGAAATAATGGACCACATAAAATAGTCCCAGTAAAGATCCTGCTGCTGTCTAGATCTAAAAGTTTTCCAAGCCCATGCATTGAAGGCACTGAGCAAGCCTGTAGAGCTACTGGGGTGGAGTCTAGTGGAAGAAAGTTTTCTTGGTCAATGGGAAATTGAGACTCCAGTCCCCTCATTTTCTCTTTGCTTCCTGGTAACCATGAGGTGATATATTTCTCCACTCACTCTCCCCCATGGTGCCCTACCTTGCCATAGGCCCCCAAAACTGAAGCCAAACAACTATGGACCTTTGAAGTTTTGAGCCAAAATATTTTTTTCTGTCATTAAGTTGACTTTTCTCACTTTGTCATACCTATGGAAAACTAATGAACAGAGAATATTTATTCCATAGTAAAGTCAAGAATTTGTAGCTCATATTGTCCTAAGTTAGGGACTGTAGTGCTTTTCCATAGGTCTATGCATTGTTATAATTTATGGGAAAAATAAATCCTATATTTTTAGAGAAATGTGAACACTGGAAACAAAACCTGACATAAATACTGCAATATCACTACAGACTGCTTCTAATTATGAATAACTGCAATCATTCTCAATAAACTGTTTATCTAGTTAAAGTAATCATTTGCCTAGGTAAACTAAACAATTTGAATCCAGCAACACTGAAAGAGTATACAAACCTTAACCATGTGGTGCTTATGCTAACAATTTCAGAGCATTTCAATACTATGAGATATTTTGAAATATTACATAAGTATTCTTACTAGTGAAAAGCAAAAATTCATTTAATGCATTTTTAATCCATTCCTCATGAAGCAGTCTGTTGACTACAGGGAAAATGGTCATAGCATTAAGAAGATTTATAGATAGATGGATGGAGATTCTAATGGTATATGTGTAGAAGAACAGCGCAGTCAGAAAGTATAGATCTGCACTTCATTTCCTCCATTTGCCGTCTGGGAGAGCTTAGGCATGTCACTTCACACTCTTCAATATCAAGCATTTTTCTGAAAAAAAAAAAAAAAAGTGTAACAATGGCCAGATCTGGAGAATTAATGTGAAGCAAATTCCACACAAAGTCTCTAACTTATACTGAATGTGGTGATTTGAATGTAAAATATTTCTCATGGACTCGTGTGTTTGTAATTAAGTGTCACTTAATTGCTAGATGGTGGATGGATCCTTTGGGAGGTAGAGCCATACTGGAGAGATGTCTTACTATGGGTGGACCTTGCAGTGTTCTAGCCCAAGGGTGTGTGGCAGCCCCAGTTTGCCATATCATGCTCATTTTCTCTACCTCCTCTATGCTGATGTGGAGATGTGGCTCCTGGCTGCCTACTTCTGAATGCTGCTTCTGCCATGAATTCTCTGCTATGACAGAAATTTCCCCTCAAAACTGTAAGCCAGAATTAAACCCTTTCCTTCTATAAACAACTTCTGGTTGGGTGTTTTGTTTCAACAATGAGAAAGTAATTGTTACATTGGACTTTGTTAAAATCTTTCATGTTGCCTTTGAGACAGGGTCTCATGATGCACTCACCTTGAGCTGATGTTCCTCTGTCCTCATCTTGAGTGTTGGTATTATAGGCATGTGCCACAACACGATGCCATAAGTTATTGTTATAAAAATATAGACTAGGATTTATCCTCCCCACACAGAGTGAGGGGTAAAACAGAACAACAACAACAACAACAACAACAACAACAACAACAACAAAACCAGATAGTAATATCTGCACATATACTTATGTAACAAAAGTTCAGAATTTACTCAAAATAACTTCAAACCATGAGTACTTTCTCCAACTGACTCTTCCAGATAAGATCATCAATAATGATAGTAGGTTCAAAATACTTCTATAATACCCCTTGCTATGGTAGATCAACTCTACATGGTCCATCATAGAGATCCAAAAGGCTACTCTTCTCACAGAATGTACCAAGATTCTGTGGCCCTAGGTCCATGGTACTCTCTAGACATCAGGGCACCATTTGTCTTCCTGGATCTGCCCATCTGTGAAGACTCCTTTTCCATTTTTTTTTTGTTTCCCTAACCTCCATCTTCCCCTCTGGAACACTCATAACTTGTGGAGAAGGAATTAACTTTGTTTTACTGTATCTCTTTGGAAAGTACACATTAGTTGCATGGTATAGCTCTGCAGTTTTGCTCAGTCTGTGATGCTAATTTAAGTATTGCAATAAGAAGAGGGAGGAAAGGGTGCCAGTTTAATCTGGGCATCCTTATTGAGTCTGGGCAAGTGCACATCCTTAATCATTTATTTTAATAATCCATAACAGCTTTAATTCTCCTTCCTTCCTCACTTCCTTCCTCCTCTCCTTTCTCTTCTTTACTTTCCCCCTCCTTCCTTTTTCCCTTTATTTCTTTTCTTCTTTTTAGATTGTCTCACTATGTAGTTCAAATTGACCTTAAATTCTCCCTTCTCTTGCTTTAGCCTCCCACATGTTAGGATTACAAGCATGCACCGCCACTTCCAATAACCGCTTTTATTCATCACATTCAGATGCCCTGCCACATCAGTAAGTGTAATATTTTCTACAGAAATTAAAGAAAAAGGTTTTCTTTGAACTGAAAAGTTAATATACCTTCATCTGAGGAAGTTTGTTAATTTCTACTACATTGTCGAACTTTGTGAAAATGAGTGACCACATTTTGCTTTGTTTTTTTCTAAGTATCTCATAAATAATCATCAGATAATTTCTAGTCGTTGTCTCTTTGTTTATCATATAAGCAATGAATGGATCTTGACAAGCTGATAGACTCTTGCTCTACTGTGCACAACAACCTTCACTTGTGACCTGAACATTTTTTTTTGTTCTAGGTACCCCATCTGGGGCATATGAATTTAGCTTTTCTATATTTAAATTAAACTTCTCATATTTCTTGCTCATAGGCACTTGGACCACAGATGTCTTCTAGGCTAAAATTATTTTAAATTATTTCTTGCTAAAAATTTCAAGCAGACCACATCCAGGGGACTATTAGTAGAAACAAATTAGTGGTATCAAAATAACTGGTTTTTGATTATAAATAGTTAGAAATTTTGGGAGTGCAGAAAAAAATACAGAGAACAAAAATAATAATTGTTAGTAGTTCCTCTCCTCAGGGAAGACTACTCTGCAGTGAGCATACATGAGGTGTGTGCACTTATACCTGTTTATTAATTGAGACAAGAGTGAGAAGGATCAGTCTTGGTTTTTCCTCAAACAATAAATTTTATATTGTTTAAATTCTCTAGTTTATAAAAATGTTATCACATATTTATTGCATTTTAGTGTATCTTTAATGATTATTTTGTCTTGCCCATTTTGATGATATTTTATTAGGGAGCACCAAAAGTCATGGGAATCTACCCAGTAATCTTCCGAGTCTTCTCCTGTATTAAGAACCCATTTATCCAATTCTTCTAAGAATACTGGGGGTTATATGCTTACAATTTTATAGTTTCTGCATAACGAAATAATATGTGTGTGAGTGTGAGTGCAGTACTGTGATGTGATGTGTGTGTGTATATGCATGCACCTGTGTATGCAGATGCATTCGCCTATGCCCATGCATGTGGAGGAGAGAGGATGATGTGGGTGATCTGTCTATCCTCTTGTTTCCTTGTGACAGATTCTGAACATGGAGCTATATTGAATGCTTCCTTGATTGGTTTGGTCATACTGGCTGTCCAGAAAGGCCCAACAATTTTTCTGTCTCTGTCTCACCCAGGACTGGGGTTATAGGCATGAGGGACCACAGCAGTGTTTACATGGCTAATGGGGGTTGAACTCAGGGCCCCTCAAGCTCTCATACTTCATGGCAAGTGTTCTTAGCCACTGAGTCATTTCTTCAGCCCCACACTTGACATTCAGGTGTCAACAATGTTTTTTTTTTCTAATTCTTGAACACCATGACCTTGCATATGTAAGCAGAACTGTCCCTAAAGAGGACCAAGTCCAGCTTTCCTATTTTAGTGATAACATTAATGCATGCAAAGTCAGTTTCTAATTTTTGTATGTTTAGTGATTCCATGATAGCTTTTCATTTAAAGCCAAATTCCATTCTGTGGTTGTGAGAGCCTCTGTTTCATTCAGTCAAAAGAAATATAGGAAGACTCATTGCTTAAGAGGTTAATCTGATCTCCATTGGGCTTTATCAAGTTATACATTCTTTTCCAGGAGCATTTAACCCTTTCTTCTACCAGGATGCTCCACTCTTGTTTTGGGGGACATTAAATCAGCAGTAGAACAGATAAGGAACACCATGGGCTATTGTCCACCCATCAGAGAAAGTCAAACAAGGAACCACAAATTGTGTGGTCTTTTATCTCTTGGCAACATGGTAGTGTATATGTGTATATAATACTGCACAAAATTTCTGAAAGATCCTAAAATAATAAAATTTTCTTAAAATAAAAGGAATTTTGAGAACTACTAGTCCTTTCTTGGAATAATGAAACAATAAAAATTGTCTTAAAAATTTTAGAAAATATAGACTTTGGAATGCTCTTCATTAGCAGTAAGACATTGTCTTTAATTTTAAAAAATATGTGTATTGCTTATGAGAAAAACTAATCATAATAGTAGCCTTTCTATCATATATAAAAGGCTTGAATATGTTGTAATATGTGTTTAGGGACTCAATATTGTCATACGTCCTAGTTACTGGAGGTATAGAATTTATGGGAAACAAATCAGGAAGATAAAGGGTCTTCATGATGATGGTATTGATGGGTTTAAATTGCACAATCTGAGAGAGGTTCTTGTTAAATCTTAGATGTGGAGAGGATTCCATATAAGGCCTGTATTATAATTGTTCTCACTGCTGTCACTACATAAAGGAAGGAAGAGAAATTTAGCTTATACTTTGAAGGTATAGTACGACATGGCAGGGAAGGCATGTTGGCAGCAAGAACATGAGATGGCTGATCATATTGCATCTGCAGTCCAGAATCAGAATGAACAGGAAATGGGGCTGGGCTATCAAACCTCAAAGCCTGCCCCAGTGACACACTTACTGCAGTGACGTCCACCTCCTAAAGGTTCCACAACCCCTCGTTGCCTCCATCCTCCTCCACTGACCCTACTTAAACCATCCCACCACCAGTTTTCCAACCCTCTACTCACATATTTAGTAAACCCTCCTTTGATGCCCACCCCTCTCCTGTATCCCTTATGGCCCCTTTCTAGCTTCCTGGCCTCTACTAATGACTTTACTCCAACATGCAACACTTAAATTTCTGAGTCTGGGTTACTTTAATTAGAATAATCTTTTCTAGGTCCATCCATTTTTTTTTGCAAGTTTTATAGCTTCAATTTTTTGAGCTGAATAAAATACTATCATGATAGTACATATATCACATCTGTATTATCCATTCATTAGTTAATGGGTATCTAGGTAATTCTGTTTTCTAGCTATTGTGAATAAACATTGATGAGCAAGTTCCTCTATAGTAAAGTGTAGAGTCTAGGGTATATGCTGGGAGTGGCATAATTGGCTCATATGGTAGGTCTATTTTTAGCTGTCTCAGAAACCTCCACATTGGTTTTCATAATAGCTGAACAAGTTTACATTCCCACCAATATTGAAGATGAGCTCCCCATACCCTTGCCAGCATTTATTGTCATGTGATTTCTTGATGATAGCCATTCTGATTGGTGTGAGATGGAATGTCAAATTAGTTTTAATTTGCATTTCCCTGATGTCTAAGAATGCTGAAAATTTAAAAAATATTAATTTTCCATTGTATTTTTTCTTTATATAACTTTCTTTTCAAAGCTATAGCCAATTTTTTATTGGGTTATTAAATTTATTAGTTTTTTTGAGTTATTTTACATCTAGATATTGATCCTTTATCAGACAGATAGCTGGCAAAGATTTTCTCCCACTCTATAGGCTGCCTCTTTGCTCAATTAACAGTATTTTTCTGTACAAAAGCTTTTTAATTTCATGGAGCCCCAGTGGTTTTATTTTTTTGAGCTACTAGAGTTCTAACCAGAAAGTCTTTGCCTATACCTATGTGTTAAAATGTTTCCCCCACTTTTTCTACTCCATTTGGAGTAGATTTTTGTGCCTGAGAGAGATAAGGATCTAGTTTCATTGTTTGACTTATAGAAAATGTTAGAGACAGATGTGGTAGTGTGTCTGTAATCCAAGCACTCCAAGGACAAGATAGGAGGTAAAGATAGTAGAACAGCTGGAAGCTTGTCGGGCAGCTAGTCTGGCACACACAGCAGTGATCAACCAGAGACCCCACCTCAAGCAAAACAGACAGTAAGGACCAGTATAAACCTCCACATGCATGCTGCAACACATGTGCAGCTACATTCATGCACACGAACACACACTCATCATACCCATGTGCGTGCACACACACACACACACACACACACACACACACGGGGGGGAGGAGAGAGAGACACACACACACCCAGAGATTGTAAAATACTTATATTTTTCCAGGAATGAAGTGTGGTTTGGTGGTAGAATATATGACTAGCATACTCAGTATCCTGTGCCCAATCCCTAGAACGGCAATAATAAATAAATAAATAATAAATAAATAAATAAACAAATAAGTTACTATGTAGATGTATTTCTGAAAATCAGAAGACACACAAAGGACTTCTTTTGGCCATATCATCCTGCAATAGTCTCTACAGGGATTTAAGAGATATGATGGCTATATTTCATTCTCTTGTCTGTCCATAGCATATATGCCCCCTGCAATAATGACTCCCTCATTGAAAACTGGTTCAGCCACTGAGAAATTCCAGACTTTGGTTGAGAGCTGTCTGGAAACCTTAGCGATTTGAATCTGGACTTCTGACAAAAGGAAGAAATAAGACTCTACTTTATCCTCTTTGTTGGTAAACAGAGATTCTTTAATAAATTATCATTTTTCAATAGTCTGTGAAATTGTTTTTTATTTCTTAGGATAACCAAGAGTTTGTAACTTGAAAACATAGTCTGCTTCTAATATAGATATTTTCAGGATGAAATTATTCAAAGATTTCATACCTAATGTAAGAATTTCTTCCTATCTATTGGTCAGATAAAAGTGACTCTCAAAGAATTTGAGTAGAAAAAAATTAAAGAAAAATATTTTTGGCATATTCAAATGTTTACATTATTAAAGTTATTTTTACTGATTTGTGACTTGGCACCAGAGTTATATTGTCAGCATTCTGGAAGTTTCTTTTCAATTACTTTAAGGCAATTTGCTTGCTTAATGACAAGAATATCTTTGATGGCTTAAATCAAAATAACAGGTATTTTTGTTGCTTAGAATTGATTAGTTTATCTGAGGATTTTTGTGCTTCCAAATGAGTTTTTGGATTTTTTTTTTTCTATTTCAGGGAAGAATGGCATTAGCATGTGGACAAGGATTGCATTAACACGATAAATTGCTTCTGGTAAGACATACATTTTCATAGTGTTGATTCTTCTTATCCATGAATGAGGGTTATCTTTCTGTTTCCTAGTATTTCTTCTATTTCTCCCTTGAGTTGTTTAGCAATTTCATTGTAGAGACATTTCACTTCCTTGGTTAGGTTTATTCCTAGATATTTTATTTCACATTTTTGAACTAATTATGAGCAGAAGTGTTTCCATGATTTCATCCTCAGCACAATTGTTATTGGTATATGGGAGTGCTACTGATTTCTGTGTGGTAATTTTGTATCTGCTATTGTGCTGAAAGCTTTCTGGTAAGTCTTTAAGATGTATAGAATCATACCATCTCCAAATAAAGATAACTTGACTTCTTTTTTTTCTATTTGTATCTTTTTTATTTGTGTCTTGTCTTATTGCTGTAACTAAGACTTCCAGTAATGTATTGAATAAGAGTAAAGAAATTGGACACACTTGTCTAGTTCCTGACTTCAGTGAAAATGTTTTGTGTTTTTATCCTGTACTATGCACTGTTTTTGTTGTTATTGCAAATAGGAGAGACTTACTAAAGTGAAGAAAAGAATAGTTTCTTAAGGGTATGTTCTCATTATTTATTTTAATATCTATAATACTTTTTACTAATAGAGAACTTTACTGTATGAACATATTGCATCTTGATCATATTCCCATCAGATTATATTTTATATTCCCTCTGTCCTACTCCCATTCCACTGAAAGTCCCCTCAATAGGGTTATCCCCATTTAGAATAATGTTGGCTATAGGTTTGTCATGGAGAGCTCTTATTATGTTTAGATATGTGCCTTCTATTCCAAGTTTCTTCAGGACTTTTATTAGGGATGTTGGGTTTTGTCAAATGAATTTTCTGCATTTATTGAGATAATTCTGTGATTTTTGTTCTTGAGTCCTTTAATATGGCACATTACATTTTTCGATTTATGTGTGTTAAACCATCCCTCCATTTCTGGAATAAAACCCCTTAATAAGTGTGAATGATCATTCTGATGTGTTTCTGTGGTCTGTTTTCAAGTATTTTTGAGAATTTTTGCATGTATGTTCATGAGTGAGATTAGTCTCTAATGTTTTTGTTGGTTTTTTATCTGGTTTGGGTACCAGGGTAATGCTGAGTTCATTAAAAGAATTTGGTATTGTTTCTTCATTTTATATTTTATATAATATTTGAGAAGCATTTGTGTTAGCTCCACTTTAAAAGTTTGGTAAAATTTGCCAATGAATCCATCTGGGCCTAATTATTATTTTAGTTGGGAGAGTTTCATATATTTTAAATCCCATTTTGAGTTATAGACCTGTTTAAATTATTTATTTCATCTTATTTTAATTTTGGTAGGCCATATATAACTAGAAATTCATCTATTTCTTTTAGTTTTTTTTTTTTTTAATTTTGGTAGACTATATATTTTTAAGATATGTCCTTATGTTTTTCTGAATTTTTTGTATGTGTTGTAATGGTACTCTTTTTATCTCTTATTTTATTAGTTTGTGCCTTCTCTTTCTTTTGGTTATTTGCAAGCAGAGACAGAGAGGTAGACAGAAATGGGGAGAGAAAGAATGAGCATGCCAGGGCCTCTTGCCACTGCAAACAAACTCCTGATGCATGCTCTACTTTGTGCATCTGTCTTTATGTAGGTACTGGGGAATTGAACTGGGCTGTTACGCTTTACAAGCAATCTCTTTAACATTTCCTGATTGCTTATATTGCTTTTTTGTTTCCCTTTTATTAAATTCTGCCTGATTTTTGTTATTTCTTTCCATCTGATTACTTTTGCATTGGCTTCTTCTTTATTCCAAGACCTTAAAGTATATAATTAACTTATTTATTTGTGATATCTCTAAATTCTTAATAGAGGCACTCAAAGGTATACATTTCCCTGTTAAGACTTCCTTCATTATATCCCATAGATTTCAGTGTGTTGTGTTTTCATTGTCATTCATTTCTAGAATTATTTTGATGTATATTTTTATTTCTTCCATTCATCTATAGTGTATTATTTAATTTCCATGAGTTTGTGTATGTTCTGTAGTCTTTCTTGCTGTTGATTAGTAGTTTTATTTCATTGTGATCAGATATAATACAAAGAATTATTGCAATTTTCCTGTATTTGTTAAGATTGGCGTTGTGTCCTAATTTTTGTTCTATTTTAGAGAAAGTTCTGTGTGCTACTGAAAGAATGTGAATTCTGCAGCATTTGGGGTGCAGTGTTTTATAGATGTTTTTCAGGTCCGTTTGTCCTACAATGCTATTTAATCCAGATGCTTCTCTAGTTTTTGCTAGGGCGATGTGTCAATAGGTGAGAGTAAAGGAAGGAAGTCAGCCACTGCTATTGTGTTTGGCATAATCTGTTACTTTATGTCTAGTATAGTTTTTTGAATTCATCTGCTTTTTCTTTTAGAGAGAGAGAGAGAGAGAGAGAGAGAGCAAAAGCAAGACACACACAGAGGAAGAGAGAGAGGAGAGATAGAGAATTGGTGTCCCAGGGCCTCAGCCACTGCAATTGAACTCCAGATGCTTTCGCCACTTAGTGGGGCGTGTGTGACCTTGTGTTTGCCTCACCTTTGTGCATCTGTCTTATATGGGATCTGGAGAGTCGAACATGGGTAATTAGGCTTTGCAGGCAAGCGCATTAACCACTAATCCATCTTCCAACCCTAGTTTGATTTTTTAATAAAATTCTATCTAACTGTATTTGATGCACATATATGTTTATAATTATAATATTTTCTTGTTAGATTGCTCCCTTAATCAGCATAAAGTTACCTTTTTAAAAATCTCTTCTGACAAAATTTTTAAATTTTTTATTTTTTAAAATTTAATGAGATACAGACATATTTTGTATGTAAACAACACATGTTGGTACCATTCCTTCTCTCCTCCCTGCCCTTTTCTGAAGAGGCCTTCCTCATTGGGGATTCAGGTCAACCCCATAGGGATTGTGGATCATGCATTATGGAGGAAGGGGAGGGAATGTCTCTGCGCAAAATGCCCCAACTTGTGGCTCTAACAATCTTTCTGCTCCCCCTCTTCCACAAAATTCTCTGAGCTATGCTGGGAGCATTTTAAGTCTACTTCAGTGATGGGCATTCAGGAGCCTCTGGATCTCTGGTTTGGGAGGTGTTGAGTGCCCTCAGTGTCTATGTCCTTCACCCTTGTGCTGATATCAGATTCACTGAGAAAGCAGCTCTCAGCTCATTTCCCCAAGTCCTCTCTGGTTTCAGCTGGGGCCATGGTGGAGTATACTGGGTTGTTTATCTCCTCAGGTCTAGCTCCCATCTGAAAAAGAGAAGCAGATTCTGCAAGAGCAGTTGGTTACCCACCATGGTTGTGTGCTGCTATTGTAGTTGTGTGAGCATCACATCAGGTTGTTTGTTTCTGAGTCACTTACACTTTGATTTGCTTGGGCAGATGTTGGCCAATTTCCCCCAGAAGCTCATGTAGCACCTTCCAGCACTCAATGGACTAATTCAGACAAGCTTTTGTTTGAATTCTATTCTATTTGATATTAGAATATTGATACCTACTTGTTTCCTGAGCTTATTTGCTTGAAATAACATTTTCCATAGTTTCACCCTAAAGTAGCAGCTATCTTTTATAGAAAACTGATTTTCTTAAAGTACCAAATAGAAGGATCCTGACTTTGAATCCAGTCTGCAAGCCTGTGTCTTTTGATTAGGGTATTAATCCATTCATATTCAGAGTTATTACTGAAAGTTTTACATTACTTTTTGTCATTCTTGTTGACTTTGTAGTTCTCTTTCTTTCTTGCATCAGAGCATGGTGTGTTCTTTCCTTTGCCTCATGTGTGTGCTTTTCCTTCTCTTCTGTCTAAAGCATTCCTTCACGTTTCTTCTGTAGAGCTGCTTTAGAGGTATGCATTTAGCTTATTTTTATCATGAAAAGTTCTGCTTTCCTTTTCAATTATGACAGATAGCTATTTGAGATATACTACTCTAGGTTGGCAGTTGTTTTCTTTTAGTACTTGAAATACATCATTCCAAGCTCTTCCGGCTTTTGAAATTCTGTTGAGAAATATGTTGTTATTCTGATGGTATTGCATTTGTAGGTGACTAAGTGCTTCCCTTTTACTACTTTTAATGTATTTTCTTTGGCCTGTGTATTTAGTAGATTAGTTATGTCTATGATGAGGAGAGTCTTTGCTGGTCTTTTTTATTTGATGTTCCAAATATCTCCTATAGATACACTGTATTTTTTCTTTACTCCTAATTTGGGAAAATTTGCTTTGATGACATTGTTGAAAATACTATGACTTTAGGTTGAAATTCTTTTTCTATGCCTAAAATTCTTAAATTTGATCTCTTCATAGTGTTAGGAATGTCTTGAAATTCCTGCTCATATCTTCTTACTAATTTATTTTTCTCCTTGTTGAAATTTGCAAATTCTCTGCCTTGTCTTAAAGCTAAGATATTTGCTTCTTTCCTTGATCCATTTTATGAGTAAACTTTCGAAAGAGTTTTTTTTTTTTTTTTCCTTACTGTGTTTTTTATTTCCAGTATTTCACATTGGATTTTCTTCAATATTTCTATTCTTTACTCAAATCTTGCATTGACTTCCTTATTTATTTATTTTTTTGTTTTCCTTTTGCTGCTTTATTTTATTCTATAGAAATTCCTTTAGGAGTTTGTCTTTAGTTTCTTTGAACATTCTTATCAATCTTTGAATTCTCTGTCTGACATTTCATCTTATTCAGTCTCACTGGAGGCCATTACAATGGGATTTATAATTTTTAGAGGGGTTATGTTGCCTTGATTTTTTTGTGTGATTCTTATATTATTGAATTGGAATTTTTGTATTTCTGGTTATTTCATTGCTTGGATTTTTCTATTTGCTTTATCAGCTGTATTCTTAGATATGTAGATCTGAATTTATATGTTCAGGTTAGGCCCTCAAAATGCCAGGTATGGCCTCTATATTACTGCTAAAGTAGAATACTAAACCCTAAGCTTAAGGATGCCTGTTATGCAAATGTCAAACTAGTAAATTAATAGCAGTGTCCTTTTGACTTCAATAATTGCTGGTGGGTGAACAAAAAACAAGTCTTTAGTGGTAAATTTCTATCTCACCATCTTGATTTGTGAAGCAGGCTCCTTCTTTGGTGCACCATGGGCTTGTCTCACTGGGTAGGTTAGTCACTGGGTCGGTTTGGATCAGCTGGTCTGGATGCTGCATGGGAGAGGTTCTCTTGGCTTCATGTAGACTGGAATGGTGTTCCCAATGCTAATGGTTCTTTGCATATGGGGGAAGGGAGTGCTGCCTGGAGGTACTCTGGAACTCCTAGGCTGGTCCCTAGTGTTGTCTTCCAGGTTCTTTAGATTTTGCAGAGCTGGTGTGAGTGGGGGGCATCCCACTCCAGTAGTTCCCAAGGGTCTTTCTGGTTCAGGCAAGGCAGAGCAAGGAGAAACACTTCTGGCTGCCCATGACTGGAGCCTGATCCTTGTTAATTGTCAGGAGCTCCTGTCTTCTGCTTTGCAGGGGTCTTATTTGTTATAGTAAGTTCCTCGCAGATAAGTTATGTAAAGGTGAAGTTTTGGGTTGTCCTTCAAAGTTGCTCTTGGAAATTTATTTTATAATTCCACCCTATTCCAGTTCAAAGAGGATTTTCTTGATCCAGACAGATATAAAATGGCACAAAGCAGGTTTGTAGTCCTCAGGGTGGGAATGAGTAAGAGAGTAAAGGTTTTCTTTTTTATTATTAGCTTACTTAATCCCTGTAAGGTTACAGAGCTCAAACCAAAGAATGGATTTCAAGTAGTCCAGAGACTATGGTATATATTATTACTATCTCAATGCTGTCTCACTTGACTTACTGGAATATTCACCACACCTTTATGGGCATGCTTATTAGTTGCTAGCTATATTGCTTGCTGGTTCTTCTTGCTGATAGAAAACTCTTGGCAACCCCACATGAACTCTTGACACATGAGTTGTCATTGTAAATCAACCCAGTCTTTCTGTCTGTGCTGAAGAGCATGAGCATGACCCTCACAGCTGTCACACACCAAACAGGGTGGTCATAGTCGATGGAATCGGATTGTACCAGTCACCACCCTCGTGTCAGGAAGTAAGCTAAACATTTCAATGCAAGATGTACTTCAGAATCTAGAGACAAATCTTAAGAATGATCTTCTGTCACCTTGAATGTTCTCTGCAGTACTTCCCTCAGGTAATAATGGTTATTAGATCTCTATGTTCTCATATGCCCTTTACAGTCTACAATTGCACACAAAGACTCAGACTTTGGTCAAAAGAATATTCTTTGTGATAAGTAACAACAGTGAGCATGCTTTTGGACAAACTTTTCTCTGATAAGAAGTTATACTGAATTGTCCCATATGGCAGCTGACAGTTATTGAGCAGTTGAAAAGAAACAATGCAGCTGCAGATCTGAATTTTTAATTTATATCCTCAGCCTGGAAAATTGTCTATAACTTTTAACTTTATTTAACTGTCATGAGTATAAATTGAAGCCATTGCATATCATTAATTGCTGTAGTATTGGACAGGGAAATTCCAGAGTGCTCCTGTGGAACATATCAAAACCATTTATGACTGAGAGTTAGCATTTTGATGAAAGTATATCCTTCCTTCTTGTTAGAAGCCGACTTAAAATGTATGTTATGAAAAATCAGTGACAACATGGAATGATAGCATGCTTTGGGGATATGTAGAAGGGATGATACTTGGTCCCTAACTAGTGGTGCTGTTCAGAAAGTTTGTGGAACCTATGGAAGGTGGAACTTCACTTCACTGGAGAAATGAATCACTGAGGGTAGAGCCTGAGGTTTGACAGTCCAATCACTCCCCACTTCTTGTTCACTCTCTGTTTCCTGACTGCTGTTGCATAGTGATCAGCTTTCTCATGCTGCTGCAGTCATGTCTTCCCCACCACTATGGACTGTATCGTTTCTTAGCCAGGATTTACCCTTCCTCCCCTAAGTTGCTTCTTGTCATTTGTTTGTCACAACAAAATTACTAATAAAGTAAAATATAAAAAAATATATAAATATAAAAATTTGAACTGATCCATAAGAAATTGCTCATATAAACTGGTTCATACCATAAAGACATGACTTTTAAAAGATATCCTAGTCTTTATATTTATATGCTGAGTCCATGAGCTGTGATATACTATAATTTTAAGTAGAAATGCTGTCATCTATAGTTTTTGTCTTACATCATCTAGCACAAAGAAAACATTCAAAGTATTTTTCTTATTTTAAAAGAGTCGAGTTTATGAGATTCTAGCATTTATATGAAGCACCACTCACAATCTGCTGAGGAATAGTAAGAAACATCAGAGTTATAAGCAGCCATTGTTATTTTGTGGCAGTATAGCTCTCCCCTAACCAACACACTGGAGAAACTTAGAAGTCAACATACAAACTTTGTCCCAACAGGATTTCCCCCCATCTATGCAACCCTTTTCAACAAAACACCATCCAAATGTGACCAGTTATATCAATTAATTTCTTGTTGCTGTAACAAAATACCCAACCAAAAACAGCTTAAAGAAGTTTTGAGGGTAGGTTTCATCACAGTGGAGAAAGCATGGAATCACATCATCATGGAGGAAAAAGCAAAAGCGAGATTGTCAAACAGGGCTGGACTACAACACTTCAGGGCCATCCTCAATGACAAACTCTCCAGCAAGACTCCATCCACTGAAGGGTCTACAACCTTCCTGAACAGTGTTACCAGCTGGGGATCAAGTATACAAACTCTGAGTCTATGAAGGGCATTTTACTTACAAAATACCACATCTGCATGTGTAAATACAGAATTTCAAGTGATTGTTTTTAATTAATGTGATCTAAGCATATGTCCTCCTTTACTTTGGGTTCTTAATCTTTTTAGCAGGTGTAGCAATGGGTTAAGATCTAATGCCCCTGAAACTGTCCAAGATAATTATGTAATGTGGCTAGACACTTTCAATAAAAAACGGCTTTAACTGGGGCTGGACTTTAACCACTGACTCACTGGCTAAAGGCACTTTCTTGCAAAGACTGACAACTTGGGTTCAATTCCCCAGTACCAAAGTAAAGCCAGATGCACAAAGTGGTGCATGTGTCTGGAGTTTATGTGCAGTGGCAAGAGGCCCTGGCATGCCAATTCTCTCTTTCTCTCTCTCTCTTCCCTTTCCTGTCTCTCCCTCCCTCTATGTTTGCAAATAACTAATAAATAAATAAAATACTTAAAAAATAAATTGTTTTTACTGACTGATAAAAGCATCACAGACAACAAAGATTTCAACACTGCTGCCATGACTTAATGTAGGGTATAGGCTCACAAAGCAGAAGAAGTCGCATAATAGGTCTATAGTCAGTTCAGACTAAAATCATGCATTTTAATATGGTCATGGAACTTTTTGTCCACAGTTTCTGCAGCAAGGATTTTCTAATCTTTGTTTGTCTCTGTTTTTGATGACATTGTATATGGCCATTGTCCCGGTGCCATCTGGCTATCATACAGTAGCAAACAGATTCATTCCATATGGTCAAATGCCAATGAAAGGAAGCAGAGGTTTTATTTCTTCATAGTGTGCTAACTGATGGACAAAGAAATCAGGTTCAAACTATGGAAGATATTTTCATGTTGATGAATTCAATATTGGGAAAGGTCAGTTAACATCATGGGAATAGTCCCAAGATCTGAAGTTACTATTTTTTAAATATTTAATTTATTTATTTGAGAGAGAGAGAGAAAGAGAAAGGTAAAGAGGCAAATAGAGAGAATGGGTGTGCCAGGGTCTCTAGCCATTGTAAACGAACTCCAGACACATACACCATCTTGTGCATTTGGCTTATGTGGGTCCTGGGGAATCAAACTTGGGTCCTTTGGCTTTGCAGGCAAGCACCTTAACCACTAAACCATGTCCACAGCCCTGAAGTTACTACTGAAAAAAAATTATTTATTAATTTGCAAGAAGAAATAGAGACTGAGATGAGAGAGGGCCAGAGGGAGAGGAAGGGAGGGAAGAGAGAGGTGGTAAGAAAAGGACAATCCAGGGTTTCCCCACCACTGCAACTGAACTCCAGACACATGCCTCACCATGTGCCTGCCATCTGGGAGCAACCCTAAGCTCCAAAGAGCTTCCTGCTGTCCACGTGACATAACATACCTTAGAATTAGCCACATGTGAGGTTTCATATCTGCACATGTAGAGTCTGGCCTGTCTTTATGCTCAACTCTCTAGCTAGTTCTCTGCCTTAAAGGGACTCTAGGACCACTGTGACAACTCAGAATAAGATCTTTTAAGATTTTTCAACCTTAAGTCCATTGGTGAAGTCCTTTTTGCCATACAAGGGAACAGTTAACAGGTTCCAGAAATTAGGGACATGTTCTGGGAAAGTATTGTTTTGCTTAGCATATATTTATTGTTAATAGTTTATTTGTAGTTTAACAAAGTTTCTTTCTCTCCCTCTTGTTTTCTGACTCTCACTCTCTTTCTTAATTTTGATTCATCAAATGTTGAAACAATGGAAGAACATTTGTGTTCCTCCCTGTAAAGTTATTCCCTTAAAATTTCCCAGTCAAGTACAACTTGGACATGTGTCATTATATCTAGAAATTGGAGAAAAAAATCTCTGAAATAGTGAACACTCCGAGGCAAAGGACACTGCACACTTCATACTATTAATTAAGAATGCCGCATGATGTAAAAGTGATTCTTTTATTGAACACTTCATGGTTGTACCCCTTAGTAGAATAAAAGCAGAGGAGTTAGTAAAGAGTAATTTTTCTTTTTTGCAAGAATATTTAGATGTTATTTACACAGAGGCCTGGCATGAAGCTACACAATTGTCTAATTTGGTTCATTTTCATTTTAACAGACTTATCTCAGGAATCAGTACACTATAGGTAACAAAACCCTGTTTGCTATGATCCCAGTAGCACTGAAACAGTGGAGAAGTGACAACAGAACACTAGTGCACTGACGCCAGAACAATGGAACACTGACTTTTTTTCTAATTTATTTTGTGCTAACCATTCTAATCTGACTTTTTAATTCTTAGAAACTCTTATTGTTTTTCTAGAATGTTGTCCATTTCATATATGTTTGCAAACTTACTAGAACCTTTAGAAAGTTCATTACAAAAAATTCAAACATGTTCATGTGCATTTTATGTATTTTCAATTCACTTTTAAATTCAAGTATTTTATTAGTGTTTTTGATCAATTCTGATATTTTTGTATGGCTAGTATAATTTTTGGATTTTATTTTCTACATTTGACTTATTTCAGATTGTTTTATTATCTCTTTTCTAGCATATTCTTTAGTAAATTTAACTTATTTAATTACTTCTCTTCTTAATAAATGTTTTTAATTATTTTAATACACAATTTACATAAACTTATAGATATGTAACAACATTATATACATAATATGCACCTAGGTTTGTGATTGATCTTGTCCTATCTCTGGTTCTGATTCGCTCTCTTTTATTAGGGTACTCACATTTATTATGGTGACTAAGATTAGATGATTAGATTTTTTGATGTGTTTTCTTTCTACTTTCTACTTTGTTTCCTACACCTTTTCTCCTTTCTTTTTCTTTTTCTTTTTTTTTTTTTTTTCAAGGTAGGGTCTCACTCTGGTTCAGGCTGACCTGGAATTAACTATGTAGTCTCAGGGTGGCCTCGAACTCTCAGCAATCCTCCTACCTCTGCCTCCCAAGTGCTGGGATTAAAGGCGTGCGCCACCACACCCGGCTATACCTTTTCTCCTTTCTATTGATGTTGGTAGCATTTCCTGGCTCCATCTTTTCCTCTACTGGTTTAAAAACTTTTCTTTCAGTGTCATTACATGGGGATATTCTGTTTACATTTTTAACACACATTATTATACTCAGAAGTTCCTAATAAAGTTGAGTACCTCGGAGTTACTTTCTTATTCCCTGGAAGAAGATAAGAATACTGGAGGTTACTGGGTTCTAGGTTTGACTCCACCTCAACCATCTCCCATCCAAATGTAACCTATGTTATAGTCATAAATTTAATTTCAAGTAATTTTAGAAATTTTTGTTGTTAACATTCATTCAAGTCCCACCAATAGGTTTCCACTGTTTCTGTATTGCTTGTTATTAAACTAAGTAAACTATATAACTGAATAAACTCCTAGCTAATCCATTGGGATGTATTTTCCTTTTTGCTAAATTATTTCATTTAGAAGTTCACTTCTGTGGAAGTTTGTGGTAAAAATCTCTGAACACATTACTATATTGAAAGTCCCCTTTCACTTTTACTCTTTAGTCATTCACTTCTCCTGAAGTTTTACTGTTCATTGAATTAAGACTTAAATTATTTTCTCTCTGGCCTTAGAAAAATTTTCCATTGCTTTTCTGCTCTGTGTGTTATTGAGAAGGAACCTGAAGTTACCATGTTTTTAAAGTTAATATTTCTTCTTCCTTTGGTAGATTTTATAACTTACTCTTTATCATTATGTTTATGCTTATGGTATTTTGAGCAAGATTTTATATTTTTCTTCTTGGCACTTAGTGAGCATTGTGAATTTAAAGACTCATGTTTTTTTTTTTTTTTTTTTTTTTCTCCCAGTTCTAGGAATTTCTTAGCCTTAATTTTTTTCCCAACATTGCCTCTTTTTCTTTCCTTGATGATTCTCCAGTTTGTTTATGGAGGCAGGGTCTCTTCCTTGAACCCTACCTATTTGACGCTTCTACACAGCCAGCTTGGCTTTGGGATTCCTGTCTCGTCTCCTAAGCACTGGCATTGCAGGTGGTCTCACACTCCATCTGATACTGAGGGGTTCTTGGGTCTGATAGTTGTCCTCACGCTTTCATGCCAAACACTTTATCCACTGAATCGTCTTTTCAGTCCTGGTTTCTTTCTTGACAAACAATTTAATACCGTATTTATTCTTTGTTTAAAACAGTTTTAGGATTTCTTTAACATTCATTGCTGACATAGGACTTCTGACATCCAGTAGCAGCAGATCTACTTGTGTCAGACTAATATTTATAATAACCATCTATTTTTATTGGATAAAAAACAAATTCCAAAAACTCTACAACTTGTCAGGCAGCCTTGGGAAAAACCAAAAACAGATAAATTATATCATATTCAACCCTTGAAAGTAATCAAGTGCACTGGATGAGGACCATATCATGGGGTTTTCCTCCAAACGCTCACTCTTTAGCCCAGGCTGGCTCCACAGCAATCTTGCTGCTTTAGCCTCCGAAGTGTTGAGATTAGAGGTGTAAGCCATAGTGCCAGGCTTGTTTTGAGTTTTGAGTCATAGAAAGCCTTTCTACATACATTACTTTATGTTTATAAATGCAGCCCTGGAATTTTTAACATTTATATCCTTGTTTAGATGTTATTATTTGTATTGAATGAGGTATAGGTCTAAGTTGTTGTAGTTGAAAGGGTTACCTAAAGAGCTATTTCTAAAATGTCTATTTTTACCTCTGGTGATTCAAGATGCAAACTTGATTATGTATTAAATTTCCATATTTACACATGGGTATTTCTAAACTGCACATTCTATTCACTGACACATTCGCCCATATATCCACTGGCACTGTAATGTTTTAGTTGTAGCATTCCTACAGTATGTATTAATATACTCTATGGCTAGTTCTTACTGGCAGGTTTTCGTTTCTATTGTTTTCTGGATATTCTTGCACATTTGTTTTTCTGTACAAACTTTGTTTCAATTTGACTTACTCCTTAATATTAATATTTTATGAATTTTTGGTAGATTTCATCACATTGATAGATTAGTCTTAAGGAAACTTAGCACTTTTAGAATGTTGAATCATCACACTGGCTTGTTTCTTCCAAAAATGATGGAAAGTTGTTATTATACAGATTTCACATGTTTCATGCTAAACATACTCCTAAGCAACCTTCTTGGATTCAGTGGTGAGATTCTCTCCACCATGTGTCCTCTTTTATAGATACCTGCAAACATTTGATAAAATTACTATTTTCACAATATTTATTCTATTTACTCAGGAGTGTGGAGGTCTTTCCATCTTCTCAAGTTCTCCTTAATTTCTTTCTTGAGCTTTTTGTTTAGTGTTTTCATTATATAGGCCTTTCACATCCTTGGTTAGTGTTATTTCAAGGTATTTGTTTATTTTTTGTTGCTATTGAAAATGGGACAGCCTCACTGATTTCTTTCTCTGTATATTTGCCCTTTGCATATATAAAGGCTACTGATTTTTGTGCATTGATTTTGTATCCTGCCACTTTGCTAAAGGAATTAATCACCTTTAGAAGTTTTGAGATGGAGACTTTCAGGTCACTTGTATAAAGAGTCATGTCTTCTGCAAATAGAGATAACTTGACTTCTTCCTTTCCAATTTGAATCCCTTTTATTTCTTTCTCCTGACTTGTTGCTTGGTCTAGAACTTCTAGTACATTGCAGAACAGTAGTGAGAGTAGACACCCCTGTCTTGTTCCTGATTTCAAAGGGAACTCCTTGAGTCTTTCCCCATTAACTATTATTTGGGGTTTGGGTGCTTTATATATAACCTTTATTGTGTTGACATATAAACCCTCCATGCCTATTCTTTCCAGCATTTTAATCATGAAGAGGTGTTGTGTCAAAGGCTGTCTTTCTATCAATTGAGATGATCATGTGGTTCTTATGGTTAAGTTTATTTATGTGGTGTATTATGTTGACCAATTTCCATATATTGAACCATTCCCGCATCCCTGACATGAAGACTACTTGATCAAGGTGGATAATGTTTTAATGTGTTGTTGAATTTGGCTTGTGAAGACTTTGTTCAGGATCATTGAATCTAAATTCATCAGGGATATAGGCCTATAGTTTTCTTTTCTTGTTGCTTCCCTATCTGTTTTTTTTAATATTTTATTTATTTAATTATCTGAGAGAGAGAGAGGGAGATAGAGAGAGAGGATGGGTACACCAGGGCCTTCAGCCACTGCAAATGAACTCCAGACATGTGCGCCACTTTGTGCATCTGGCTTATGTGGATACTGGGGAGTCGAACCTGGGTCCTTTAGCTTCACAGGCAAGTGCTTTAACTCTAAGCCATCTCTCCAGCCCCCCTATCTGGTTTTGATAATAGAGTGATGGTAGCTTCATAAAAGGAGTCAGGAAGAATTCCCTGATCTCAATTATGCAAAAAAGTTTGAGAAAAATTGGTTTCAGTTCTTAAATTAAGGTTTGGTAGAATTCAGCTAAGAAGCCATCCAGTCCTGGACTTTTCTTTTTGGGGAGGTTTTTGATTACCTTTTTAATCTCCATGGATGTCATAGATTTATATAGGAGATTAATATGCTCTGAGTTTAGTTTGGGTAGGTGGTATGTGTCTAGGAATTCATTCATTTCTTCCAGATTATCCAATTTTGTGGAGTAGAGATTTTGGAAGTATATCCTGATGATTATTCCAAATTCATTGCTGTCTGTAGTAACCTCTCTTTTTTCATTTCTGATTTTGTTAATTTGAGACTTCTCTCTTTTTTTTCCTTGATTAAATTGGGCAGGGGTTTATCAATCTTGTTTACTTTTTCAAAGAAATAGCTCTTCGTTTTATGGATTTAAAAAATTGTTTTCTGGGTTTCAATTCATCAATTTCTGCTCTGATCTTGATTATTTCTCTCCATGTGGAGCTCTTAGGGTTGGATTGTTCTGATTTTTCCAGTGCCTTACGTGGATGATTACGTTATTAATCTCTCTTTCTTTTTTATGAAGGCATTTAGTGCTATGAATTTTCCCCTTAGGACTGCCTTCATTGTGTCCCATAAGTTTTCATAGGTTGTGTTTTCCATTCAATTCTAGAAATTTTATAATTTCTTTTTTAATTTCTTCCATGACCCATTTATTGTTTAACAGTGTGTTGTTTAGTATCAAGTAGTTGGTGGAGTTCTTGATGAGTCTCTTGTTGTTGATTTCTACCTTTAAAGCATTGTGATCTGATACGATGCAGGAAGTTGCTTCAATTTTTCTGAATTTATGGAGGCATACTTTATGGCCTAATAGATGGTCTGTTTCAGAGAAGGTTACATGGGCTGCTGAGAAGAATGTGTATTCTGTGGAGTTGGGGTGGGATATTCTATAGATGTCCTATAGATCTAGTTCATTTATGGTGTTGTTCAGCTCAGTTATTTCTTTGTTGATTTTCTGCTTGGATGATCTGCCTATTGATGATGGTGGAGTATTGAAGTCTCTAACGATGATGGTGTTGGTGTTTATTTCTCTTTTCTTGTCAAGTCGGTTTTGCCTTATAAACAGTGATGCACCTGTGTTTGGCACATATAGATTCATGATTGTGAGGTTCTTATGTTGGATCATTTCCTTGATGAGTAAGAAGTGGCCTTCTTTGTCCTTTTTGAGTACTTTTGGGTTGAAGTCTTTTTTATCAGACATTAATATAGCAACACCTGCTTGTTTTTTATTTCCATTTGCTTGGAATATCATTTTCCATCCTTTAACATGAACAGGTGACTATCTTTAGTGGTGAGGTAGGTTTCTTGACAACAGCAGATAGAAGGGTCCATTTTTTTGATCCACACTGATAACTTGTCTTTTGATGAGTGAGTTAAAACCATTAATATTTAAGGTCATTACTGTGAGGTTTGAATTAATCCCTGCCATGATGAGGTGTTTCATGGGGTTTGGTGCTTCCTTGTGTTTTGTACTTTTTTGAGCCTAGTATATATTTGGTTATTGTGATCTTCTTCTTGTTGGATCTTGATATTGGTTGTTTGATTCTTCTGTGTGGAGTATTCCCTGAAGTATCCTCTGTAGGTTTGGCTTTGTGTTAATATAATCAGAGGTTGACTTTTTATGGAAAGTTTTCCTTTCACCATCTATTATGAGGGATACTTTTGCTGGGTATAGTACATTGGGTTGACTTTGAAGTGTTCCATTCCAGGCCCTTCTGGCTTTCAGGGTTTGCACTAAGAAATCTGAGGTAATTCTGATGGTATTGCCTTTCTTTGTAGTGTGTTGTTTCTCTCTTGCTGCTTTTAGCACTCTCTCTTTATGTTCATTGTTAAGAGTTTAACTATGATGTGGTATGGAAAGTTTCTTCTTTGGTCCTGTCTGGTGTTCTGTGGGCTTCTTGTATCTGGATGGGCTTCTCTTTTGAGAGACTGGGAAAACTTTCTTCAATAATTTTACTGAATATGTTCTCTATATCTCTGGCCTGGATTTCCTCTGCTTCTGGTATACCCATGATCAGGATGTTGGGTTGTTTTAAGGTGTCCCACAGTTCCCTTATGTTCTATTCACTTTTTTTTTTAACTTAGCAAAGTTTTTGGCCTCCCAATCAATTTATTCTGTCTTGTCTTCCAGGTCAGAGGTTCTGTCTTCCACATGAGTAACTCTGTTAGTGAGGGGTTCTAGAGAGGTATTTATAAGCTCTATTTGATTTTTGTTTTCGGTTATGTTATTTTGCATCATGACCATCTCTTTTTTTAGGTATGATTTCAGTTCAAGTTCTGATTTTCTTGATGCTTCCTGGAATTCATCCTTACATTTTATGAAATCTTCATTAAGCTTAATCAATCAGTTATTGAGATCTTCCATTTCTTGACTCACCTTCAATTCATTCATATATCTTTTGAGGGTTATAACATTTTCTTCAATCAAGTTAAGCCTACAGTCCAAAGCTCAATGCTCTAAGAGACAATTCTGTTCAATTTCATTGATACAATGGTTGGTTTTTGATGGTTTGCTTCCAGTTCAACAATTCTTTTGATCAGGATCACATTGGTTGCTGTGCTTTCATTTTGGGATTGAATTTCTGTTGATTTCTCTGTGATTTCATTGGTGGTTTGGGACTAGCCATCCTAGGTGGAGATCTCTCAGTTTTCTGACTCTTGTTGGCTTTTTTTGCATTGTGGTATACCCATCTTGGGGAGACCTTTATTCTATTGAGGAAGAAACAAGTTTTTGTCCTTGTAGGATCTTCAGAGGGTGTTTTCTTTTAACTATGAACCAGATTGGTGTACTGATATATAATGGGATTATAACCACAGTTGCACAGATTGTGCAGATTGCAGGTACCTAAAAGGTACGTGGGGAACTCAGAGCTCTGGCCTACTCATTCCACTTGTACATACTCTTCCACACATAGGAATCATGGGTTGGGGAACCAGGCACTAGGAAGCTGGAGAACCAGAAGCAAGTGCCTTGCTCCTACAGTGGCTCATGTACCTCTGACTCAGGGGAATAGGAATATTGGTATACAGAGGCCTGTCAGGATACTAGAATAAAAGGTCTGTTTCCACGGCCCCCACCCAGGGACTAGGCCTCTCCAAGCCAGGAACAGAAGGACCTAGGGCACTTTGATCAGGAAGTCAGAGCAAGGGGCATGGCTTCTGCCGCAAGCTCACAGGGTCCAAGCAGCCCCAAGCTAGGCACAGGGGCACCTTCTGGGACCAGTAAAGTGGGAGAATCCCCAGGGATCAGGGATCTGGTCTACTCACTCTGTGCCAGCCACATACACCCTCCAATGCAGGGTATCCCAGATAGGTATATTTTGTTATATATTTATCAATTATTATTTCTTGGGTATTTTTAATGAGTAAGTATTACACATGGTCACAGGTTTTGTCAGCATCATAGAGATAATCATTTTTTCTTCCTGATGTTTATTAGTATATAAATATGCTGGGCGTGGTGGCTCATGCCTTTAATCCCAGCACTTGGGAGGCAGAGCTAGGAGGATCGCTGTGAGTTTGAGGCCAACCTGAGACTACGTAGTAAATTCCAGGTCAGCCTGGGCTACAGCAAGACCCTACCTCAGAAAACCAATATATATATCAAAATATTGTCTACTACTTAACACACTTGTTTTCTTAGAATAAAACCTACTGCTCATTGCATCCTACTCTCTTAAAATAGTGTTTTCCTGGTAACATCTTGCTATAGTCCTGCATTTGCAGATGGTTATTCCAGATCTTGGACTCTGGTTTGCTTCTTTACATAGTCTTTCTGACTTAGTGATTTATGTCATAATTACTTCAAAAAGGTAATAAGAAGTTTTCCTTCCGCCTCAACACTCATGAATTATTTCTACAGCATTGAGGTACCTAGTGTTTGACAATGTCTGGAGTGCTATAGAGAGACCATTTGGTCCGGTGCTCTTAGTACTGTAGCCTCTTAGTTTTCTTGATTTCTCCCATGAGAATGATCTGGCTAAGGTTTGCTGTTGTTTCTTAACCTGCCTGTTGTCCACCAGAGAGCCTTGCTGCTGGGACCAGCAGGGGGTGGTCAAAGAAATTGAACACCATGACAGTTGTGAATTTTCCTATTTTAATCTCACAAGTTTTGCTTTGGGCTTATTTTCTGCCTTCACAGAATGGCCTGTCTGATGGCCCATTTTATTTACCAGTTTGATTGGGCTACAGAATGACTAGTGTATAGTAGCTCTGTGAGGACGGTTTCTGGATAAGTTTATCACAAAAATGACAGATGAGACTCTTCCTCTCCATCTTTGAACTTGATTGAAACATCAGTTTATCTCCAATCTCTAACTAGAACCAGTCCAGTCACTGTCATGGGCCTCCATCTTGTCATCTGCAGATTCTTGGGCTTGCTAGCCTCCAGAATCATGTGAGCTAGCTCCTGTGATATATGTACAATTTCATGCCATAGTTTCCATTTCTCTGACAATTCTAATTTTGGTACCAAAAAATAGAATGCTGCTATAAGTATTTGGAGCCAATAGCATTCTATGTTACCAACTGCATGCTGGAGACCCTGAGAAACTGGTACCATGGTTTAAAACAATAGGAAAGTCTCAGAACCAGGGAAGTCAGGGGTGCAATTATTAGTCTGAGGCCTAAGGTCTAAGAAGCTGAGGAAGAGCTGGTAAATCTTGGAGTCCATAGGCAGGAGAACCCAGGGTCCTTGTGTTCAAGAACTGAAGTGGTTTGTAGGCCAGCTCCAGGGGAGGAAAAGCAAATCTCTTTCTCTACTTTTTCTCACTTATCTGACCTTCCAGTCAAATGGGTGGTGCCTGCCCACACAGAGAGTAAATCTTCCTCTTCTATTCCTCCACTCACAAAGCAATCTGCTGGGGAAAAATCTACACAGGGACACTCAGAACTCATGTGTTCCCAGTTCTGTAGGTGTGTTTTTGTCACCACTACAGTAGAAACCTGGCATTAACCTTTATACTGGATATCAGGTAGAGGTGGTGAGAATTCTAAAGAGTATGCTAATCACACCTGACTACTATGAAGGGGACTGTTCATGGAAATAGAGATGTTAAAAATGACGGCTCAGAAATGAGCACTGGGGATAATGCCTCCATTTCCTAGAGAATGCTTAATCATTTGTGAACTGACGTTAAGCACTGAGCACTATTCTATCCAGGTTTCCACCAGAAATGTGACACAGGTTACAGAAAACTGAAGAAAAACTAGTGCTTACTATAAAGTGGCCAAGGACTTGGCTGGATTGTTTTATATTGTTTTGTGGAAAGAATTCATGAGTAATAAAATTGGAATTTAGCTGAGGAACTTTCTTAGAAAAATCATAGAGGCATGGAGTGAATTCTCAATACTTAAAATAAAATGAGAAAAGAGAGAACTAAATCATGAAAATAATATGAAGAACTTGAAAATTTGGAAAATTCTCAGCTTACCCGTGTTGCTAAAAATGCCAAAACTTGTTCTGAAGAGTAAGAGGCTGCTGAACAATCATTCAAAAACAGATGTGGGATATAAACCATGAATTTACTCAGCCACCTCAGCAGAATCCATGGACAGGGCTGGGGTTACACCACTACAAACATTACTATGACTAAGTTTGGCACAAAAAATGGCCAAAACGCAAGTTCACTGACACACGAGCAGCCACAAATTCTGAACTTCAATGCTGAAATGTGCAGGGTATAGACACCCTGTTAAAGGAGGAATAGGAAGCTTCAGAGTCCAGAGAGCCTAGCAGTAGAGCTATTGGCTCAATGTTCATCTTTTAAGGAAGAGAATGGCTGCAGGGATTACGACAATTGTAGTGCTGTCACTCCTCACAGGTCCAGGGAGGGGAGCTGGTTTCTTTTCAGTTTCAAAGGTTGGGCTTCTGTTTTTTGGTGGTCCAAATGCCATGGTGAGAATGAAGAGCACAGAAGAGTTCAGCATTGAGAGGATGCCTCCACCTACATGAGTCTGAAGGGCAGAACATTGACCTAAAAAGTGTGTGTGTGTGCGCGCGCGTGTTGGTGGGGGTGTATGCACTTGTCAGAGGAGTATGTTGGGTGTTCTTTCATTGCTTATCTGCATATTTCCTCAAGGCAGGCTATCCCTCATCCCAGAGCTACTGTTCATCACTGAGTCTCAGCCATTCTCTGGTTTCTCCTCTCCTCCCCACAGCCTGGTATTACAGATGTGCATGGTCATGCCCAACATTTTACGTGGGCTCTGGGGAGTCGAAATTGGTGGCCTCCAGCTAGAGAGGCACTCATGCTTGGGCAGGAAGTGACCGTGTAAATGTAGAGCCGTCTCCCCAGCCCTCAAAAGAACGACTCTTGAATCCTAGCACCTGTAACACACTGATCTTGTAGAGTCCCCCGTCCTTCTTTTTCCCATTCCATTCCCTCCTTTGCCAGCAGGAACAGACATCCCTGTGTATGTTGCACCATTCTCATTTGCAAGCACATAACTTATTAAGCCTCACAGGTTTGCCACTGTGGAGGAATTGTGCCTTAGCATGAATCATACCTAAAGAACCTCTCATGTCCGATTTAGATAATATTTAGGTGAGACTTTGGACTGAAATTTTAAAGTAGACACTGGAATGAATGAAGACATCTGAAACTGTTGGGATTGAATGAACATATTGTATATGTGAGGATGCACATTTTATAGGATCAGGAATAAAATGTTAAATACTGAACATCTCTCTCTCTCAATTCATATATGGTAGTCTTAATACTCAGCGTAGCTATACTTGGGGTAAAGAATTGATCATAATTAAATGAGGTCATGGGTCAAGCCCTGATATAATAGTATTAATATCAGTATAAAAGAGCTCTCTAGAGTGCCCACTTCATCTCTCTATTTTTTTTTCTTTTTTATCTGTCTCCCTCCAGCTATGCTGAGAAGAAAGGTCATGTGAGGACAAAACTGCCATCTGCAAGGCAGGAAGGTAATTCTCACCAGTAACCATGAGACCTTGACCTGGAACCTCCAGCAGCCAGAAACTATGAGACATTTCTGTCGCTTAAGCCTCAAGCCTGAGGTATTTTGGTATGGTGGTCTGAAAAGACTACTGCAAATAACAAGGACTTTTTGTTGTAAATTTTCTATTTATGAATTTTCAATTATATTTTGGGAAATGTAGGGAGATTGGAGATTTGTTAGTATATACTGCCATTATCTTTAGCTATGGAATAACTAATTAATTAAATTAAATGAATTTTAAATCAGTGTGTGTGTATATGTAGGATATGAGTGAGACTGTGCACATGTCACAGTGTGCATGTGGAGGTCAAAGGACAGCCTTTGCTGGTGGTCCTCACTTTCTACCTTGTTTGAAGCAGGGTCTCTTGCTGACTGCTGCTGCAGTCCGCAAGCTTCCAGGGCTTCCATCTCTGCTTTCATCTCACCACTGAAACACTGAATTTATAGACTCCCACTACAACATCCAGCTTCACCTGAATTCTGGAGGTCTAATTTTTGGTCCTCACACTTGTGGGGTAAATGCATTGATCCATCAAGCCATCTCCCAAGGCCCATATTCAGTAACAATAAATAAATAAAACATTTCTGAATATTTTATTTTGCATTATCTTGATTCTTGATAAGTTTAGACACTTCCAATCAATTTCTAGGTGGGTTATTTTCTTTTGTTTGGATTGAATATTTCTCTTTTTTTTCTTACACTGGCTTATCTTATTCAAGTTTTATGTTTTCCTTTTAGTCTCTATTGATTACCATTGAAATTTCTTTTATTACAAGGTGTGAAGTTGAACAGTAGTTTGTATGTTTTTTTCCTTCATCTAAAACAAGATATGATCTTGGTCTTTCTCTGCTGCATTCAAAACATTTTACTTGTAAGTAACTGTAGACATCACTTTCTCATTGCTGGGACAAACCACCTGCCTAGACTCTGGTTATAGAAGGCAAGGGTTTATCTCTAGCTTACAGTTTTGAGGAAAAGTTTCATCAGTGAAGACAGCATGGCAGGAGTAGACAGCTAGTAATCACAGCTCCATACAATCAGAGAGGAAGTAGAGAATGTGCACTGGCTAGCACAAGGAACTGAAGTATAAAAAGCAAGAAATACAAATATCAAACACACATTTAATAAAATGTTCAACATCCCTAATCATCAGGGAAATGCAAATTAAAACAACTATGAGATTCCACCTTACCCCAGTAAGCATGGTTAACATTAAAAAAAACAATGAAAACAAATGCTGGCAAGGCTGCGGAAAAATAGGAACAAGTCTTCACTGTTGGTGGGAATGTAAAATGGTTCAACCACTATGGACAGCTATATGGAGACTATTGAAAAGGATGACCATAGACTTACCGATGGATCCAGTTATTCCCTTATTGGGCATTTACCCTAAAGGCCCCAAGACTCAGATCAGAAACATTTGCTCAACCATGTTTATAGCTGCTCAATTCATAATAGCAAAGAGCTGGAATCAACCCAGGTGTCCATCACTAGATGAATGGATAACAAAGATGTGATATATCTATACTATGGAATTCTACGTAGCAGTAAGGAAAGATGAAATAAGGAAATTTGAAAAAAAATGGTCAAACATGGAACAGATCATCCTCAGTGAGCTCACCCAAGCACAAAAAGATAATCGTCGCATGGTCTCATTTATCTGTCACCCCTAACCGGATTCCACGTGACATGTGGCCAAACCTAATAAACACTCTGAGGACGAGATAAGAAGGAGGGTGGGATGGAGGGAGGGTAAAGGTGGGAGGGAATGAGAGGGTGGGAGGGAGGACAAGGGGGGATACAAATTGGGACCCAAAAGGGAAAAATACTACAAAACCCTTTACTCTGAACAACAGGCTAAAACAGTGATCCTTCAGCAGGCCTACAGAGGGAATACTCGAACCACAGGAACCTGGAGAGAACATGATGAAGGCCAACTTTAATCTTGTCCTGCTTCTCTTTCTCTTTTCTCTTTCTCCCTCCCTCCCTCCCTCCCTCCCTCCCTCCCTCCCTCTCTCTCCTTCTCTCTCTCTCTCCCTCTCCTCTCTATACTCACTTTCTCTTTTACATTATATATCTTTTTCCTCCCTCACCTTCCTAGGTGCAGACTTATAACTCCCAGTGCCAGCAGGGGGTTAACTTCCACAATGAGCTGTTGATCTGAAACACCTACAAGGTTCCCCCAAAAAGACAGACTTCGGTCAGAGTACTTGGTGACCCACCAAAGGTTAATGGTAAGACCCTACTGTCGAAGACAGCATACGTGTGTGAGACCAAACACAGAGAGAGACCTGGCCAGAATATGGAAGAAGGTCAGTCCCCAGACAGTTAGCTAGTCTAGTACCAGAGGGTGCTACACGAGCAACTGGGGGAAAATGTCTGACATTGGTCCAAACAACTTGCAGTCTAAGATACCCAGCAGGAAACAATCTGACATAATGCTCATACAAGTGCAGTAGTGGCAAACAGCCATGGTGGGTTACCAACTGCTCTTGATTTGGCTAATAAATCCATTCAGTGGAATGGAACTCATTGCTGGAACTGGGAAATAAGTCAAAGCCATGTACAAAAAATGAGCTCAGTCTCCAAGATCTAGAGGCCACCAAATGTGGGCTAGAAGAGAGCCTATGCATATAAAGTTCCCTCCAAAACATATATGGTTATCCCTTCTATCTAGTACTAACTTCTCTCTCCGTTGGAGAATTTGCTTATCTCTCTTCAGGTGGACAACGAACCTGAAGGGAGGATCAGCTAACCACACCTCACCAGCTGAAACCATAGAACAACGCAGGGGAAGGGCAAGAATACAGCGCTCAAGGCGATCACAACACCAGAAAAAGGCTGAAGGAGATAAACACAGAGAACATCCAACTCCAACTAAGCCAGATATCCAGAGACACAGAGGCTCCCAAAACCTCATCAAGGAAGCAGAACTAAAATGACCCCAATGTGGCTCAGGGAAACTCGCGGAAGAGGGGGCGGAAAGATTGTTAGAGTCACAAGTTGGGGCATTATGCACAGAGACTGGGGCCTATCCACCAGAACTCTTGAGCAAACTCACAATGCACAATCCACATTCCCCATTGATGAGGGCCCCTTTGAAAGTGGGAGGACGGGGAGGAGGACAATGGAACCAATACTATGAATGTAAAATCAGAATAATATAAATAAACAAATATATATTTATTAAAAAAAAAAAAGCAAAGTCCTTCTGGGTGTGGTGGCGCACGCCTTTAATCCCAGCTCTCAGGAGGCAGAGGTAGGAGGATCACCGTGAGTTTGAGGCCACCCTGCGACTACATAGTGAGTTGCAGGTCAGCCTGGACTAGAGTGAAACCGTACCTCGAAAAACCAAAACCAAACCAAAACAAAACAAACAAAATCCCCACAAAGTCCTGCCCCTGTGGCAGATCTACTCCAGTGAGGCTCTGCCTCCCAAAGGTTTCACAAGCTGGGGCTTAAGTGTATGAGGCTTAATCATAAACACATGTTGCTATGGGAGACATTTCACTTCCAAACCACAATAGGCACCATCTAATTCTACTAACATATGTATTAAGTTTTGTTTTTTTAATTATTGTGTTGGGACAACTTGTGCATAGTAGATCATAGATTCTTGATTTCTTATCCTTTCTGGAATATTAAACAATGCCTTTCCCTCATTCCTTTCTTCTATGTTCTCAAAGTCAAATCTTTGTAAACAGTGGGTTATGAACACATACAGGGTATATGTAACTGAATGTGATAGTTATGAAAAATTTGGCGACAGTAAAGCTATCTGAATTGTCAATTAAAATTGTCAATTAAAAATCTATAATCAAATGTTTAGTGGGTCTGAGGCATTTCTGGTGGCACATTATTGTGCTGCCTTGTATGACTTCACTGTAGGTTTGTTTCTGAGCATATAGCATACACATGTAGCACTTCACATGCGATCATGCTACTTGACACCAAGAAATGTTGAAATATCTCAGCTCAGATTTGAGATGATTATGTGTTGTGATTTGCAGTTTTTTCTGTACAAAGTTTTCTGTTCTTATGAAAACACAATGAATTAATAACAGAAGACAAAGATATTTAATATTTTCCTACCATTATTTCTCAGCTTGTAAGTATCAAACGAATATATCTTTGGGTTGTACTGTGTCAGATAAATAAGCACATTCATCTCATAATTATGAAAATTTTCTTTCATTTTAACATATGACACACTTTAGGTATAAACAAGAAATCATTTAAAATAAATTTGCTCTTGGCATTGGGGAGATAGCTCAGTCATCAAACAGCATGCCTTATGAACATAAAGACCTACGTTTGAGCCCCAGAACCCTTCAAAATATTCTGGGTGATAGTCTATGCCTGTAATCCCAGTGCCTGAGAGATGGAGAAAGGAGGATACATGAGGCTTCCTGGATAGCTAGTCTAGCCTAGTCAGTGAGCTTGTCTTTGAGATACCCTGTCTCAAAAAAGGTGGTATAGCATCCTGGAGGATGACACACAAAGTTGTCCTCTGATCTCCACACGCATATGCATATGTGTGCAAGTATACGTGCATGCATACATGCACCTATACACACAGGAACACATTTACACTCTGGCCAGCACACATAAACACACATTAAAATTAATTTCTTTCTGATATATAATAAATAACTGATTAAATTTCATATCTATTTTATAGACATATATACCAGGGGCATGTAAAAACTTCTTGGAAGACAAAAGGTGATGTGGTAGTTTGAATGTCCCCCAATAGACTAAGCTTTTTCTTTAAATTAAAAATCTTGGATTTATAGTTCCTGGCTGGGAGATGTGTCACTAGGGCTGGGCAGTACAGATCTGATTTCTAGACAAAAGGTATTTAGAATGCTTAAATTCTGCTGGGTTCCCTGCTGTTGTTTGTGGTGCTGGCTGTGTGGGTTTTTCATTCTTTGTTTGGATCTTTAAATGGGACTAGCTTCTTCTGCCATTAATGGAACTTCCTCTAGATCTGTAAGCTTCAATAAATCCCTTCTTCCCATGAACTATGTTTGGTTTGGAGGTACATCCCAGCAGCATGGAACTGACTACAACAGGTGATGAGTAGCAAACAGTGAAGAGGCCCTGCTCATGTCCATGTGCAAGGGGACATGCTGTCTGCCCTCCGTCTTCTTGTGTCTCATAGCGGCCAGTGTGTTCATCTCATGTCCATGTGCAAGGGGACATGCTGTCTGCCCTCCGTCTTCTTGTGTCTCATAGCGGCCAGTGTGTTCATCTCATGTCCATGTGCAAGGGGACATGCTGTCTGCCCTCCGTCTTCTTGTGTCTCTTAGCAGCCAGTGTGTTCATCTCATGTCCATGTGCAAGGGGACATGCTGTCTGCCCTCCGTCTTCTTGTGTCTCATAGCGGCCAGTGTGTTCATCTCTTTAGTCCTTATTACTCTGCTATGAGGAGCTTTTGGACACATGTCCACCAGTTCTCTCTATGGCATCAGACTGATGTCTATCCCATCCATAGAACTTTTGATTTTCACAAGTGTATTTTTATTTCTAAAAGCCCTTTGCTCTTAAAATTTTCCTTTTAGACTCAATAATTTCTTAATGAGTGCTTTTCTTTACATTGAATTTTTACTTATAAAAACATTTCATAGAGCTATGACATATATCCAACAAACTAAACATCTGCAGTTTTTGTGAGTCTAAATCTGCTATTTCTTATTTATGCATACTGATGCTAATGGCAGTAATTTTGCTAATTTTGTTTGCAAGTTGATTGCTTGATCTTAATCATGGCACACCCTTTAGGACTCATGGACTTACTAATCCTGTGTGACTCTTTTTTCCTCTGAGTTGTAGTCCATTTGCTTATCCTGATTATTGCTTAGTGAAAGTTTCTATAAAGTTCTATTGCCCCATGTTTCATTTTTCTTACAAATTTTTTGATTGAATGTTTTGTTTTACTTGAATTTTTTTCCCTCACTTAAACTTATATGCTTTCTTTTTAATATCTACTGGCTTTCACTGAATGTTCGCTATTTTAGATGCATAACAAAACAAATAATGCCTTTATCTATATCCAAAATGAACTTAAACCTTATAATACTTAGTCTGGATTTTTTTTTTCCTTTAGGATTCCTTGCACACCATTGATTGTCATTCCATTACTTCCCATCTGGCTGCCCAGTACTTTCTGTCTCTTCTGCTTTAGCTGGGCTCCTCGGCCCTGTAACCTTAGCTCCCAGCCTTCCTGACATAATTCTCTGTATTCTCTCATCTGACTGACTCCTTACTTCTCCCCTCACAGATGTTAGTTTGAGAAACCTCAGTTCCTGTAATGCAAGCAGGACTGGTGTGTGTTTCTCTCAGGGCATCACTGAAGAACTTTCCCACCTGTTGTAAAAACAACCATGTCTTCAAGATTAAGTTTTCCTCCCTTTTTTTTGAAACAGTTGAGACACCTCACAGTAGTGGCCATGTATAGATTACAAACCTGTAAATATTTTCTAGTATTTCTTTTCATGTTCAAGAAATCAATTTTTAAATAAGTACTTATTCTTTTTTCATAACTACCATTCTTGTTTCATGAGCTATTATCTTTTCATAAATGCTTTTGCCTAAAGTATTCTTTTAGTTAAAACTTTGTTGTTCAGTTTTTTCTTTGTGTAGGAACTCTAGATAATAGAGAACATAGCATAAAATAACATAAAATTCCTTGTTTTAATGTAGCCAATATTTTAATAAAGGAAAATAATGGCTAGCAATCAGACTTCTTAATTTGGATCAGACATTGTTCAAAGACAAAATTTCCATATTCTGTCAAAAGAAAAAAAACAAGCATGTATTTTCATCTTCACTTACTTCTATGGACAGTAAACTTGTATATCTAAAAATCTACATAAATTGGTCCATTATTTCTATTTTTCAAATGTCATCCCTTTATGTGTTGGACTCCCACGTTTGCTGTCTGTTAGTTGTCATTTCACTAACTAATAAATATCCCTTGCCCACTGTGGATGAAGATAATACCCTAAAAAAAATCACTCATAGTAACTTAACCCCAGATTTTTCAAGTTTAAATGAACCCAGTAGTGTAGACAAATGGATGTTTGATAAAATAGTCCCCTGAAAACACACACATGAAACATACAATGCATGCCTACATTAATTAATTAATCTTTTAAAATTATTAGCTTTTAACAGGATACTCTCCTTCCTGTTTCCTATTTTGAAGTCTTTCCAATTTATGAAAATACTCTTTCTTTAAAGTGTAAATGTGTATTTATTAATTTACCTTTTCTTTTCTCTATAATTGCTATGCATTTGCTAAGAAAGGAAGACATTTCATTTCATGCTGTCTGTCATCTTAAATGGATTGCCCAGGTTAGATTCCATATGTCATTTTAAAACTCCTGACATAAGGGGTAGCTTTGCATTATCAGTAGTTTTCTTTCCCACAAGGTGACACTGGCTAATTTGTTACAATACTTCCTCAGGTTGTTGCAAAGTGCAGTTGAGTGAGTGAAGCTATTGAGTCTCCATAATTAACTTTGCCTTCAAAGAGGAATTACAACAGAGAGAATTTCAAGATTACTTTGTGATATAAACACTATTGTTCTTGCTTAGTTGTAAGTTATATTTAAATCTTTAAACATGGATGGTGGTATCTAGGTAAAATAGATTTTACATAATCCTGTCAATTCCTCAAATGCTCTTAGTCTTGAATGAATGAAATGGGGTAAAATATTTTATTACAGCTCACATTTGAGCTCTATTAAATGCCAGAAATATAGAGTATGCTTGCTCAAGGCTGCTTATCCCAATTATTACATGACAGAATGAAATCCTCTCAGGGTGGGAATCCTCTGAAGTAGAATGAATACCATCGAATTCTTCACTAGGTACCTGAACACATGTTTTTATTTCCTTCACACAGATAATGAAAAGTGTATGGAACCCTGATGGAGCACTACTTGTTATTTTTTGTTCTTTCTCTACCCAAAGACACTTTCCTAAGAATTTCCATGCTGGCTAGGAAGTGCCAGTTCACAAAGTAGCCACCTCAGCGCTGCGCGTTACTCCAACTGTGCAAGCGACAGCTGTGAGTGAGAGAGGCAAATCATCACAGAGCTTATGGACCCAATATGTTGCTTCTGTTTATTCAAAAGACCACCTGTGTTTCTGGGGAAATTGGAGATGTTCCAAAGGAGAATGAAGACAGCAGACAGTCATGGAAGCTTTGGAGTTGTGAGTTGAAGTACCACTGCTTTGGGTGAGCTGCAACGTGACACTCCTGGGGGAACAACTTCCAATATCTGTAGCACTGCACTTTGGGTACAATATTAATCAGCAAACAGATAACCAAAATCTCCAGCTCACTTTTCTCACATATGCAAGGATATGACACGATGACTATCACTGTGAGGGGAAAATTACATTGGTACGTGATTTTTACGTTGGTAGAGTTTATTTATTTATTTTACTAACTACACAAAATGTTCTGTATCTTCTCAAGGTTATCAAGGGAGACAAGTCACCTTGGAGTTCCTCACCAAGAACCCTACACGTCATGGTTGTGTTAGATCTGAGGGATCCCTGAGAGCAAGGACGAGTCATAGTGAATGTAAGGCACAAGGAGATACCAGTTGCTCTTAAGTTACAGCTGCTGAAGGGTGCCTGGCAGACTACCTAAGTGAAATGTAAGTGCAGGGTGGGAAAAAGGCAAGCAGTTTCCTCCGTTCTGCTTCCAGGACAACAGTGAACCTGAGAATGCGTGGCCATGGGCCATACTGTCAGGTTGCTCTGTGATAGGAGTGGGGAGGGTGGTTTATCCACAACTTCCTGTGCTCCATTTAAGGCTCTGAGGCTGCATCAAACACATGCATCCTTTCAGGACTTTGGTGCACCCTCTACACCAGCACCGGGGTAACTTTTACTGAGGTGTTTGGTTACATTTCCTTTATGTGCATGCAAGGGTCCTATAAGCAGCTAAATATAACTTTACATTAGCAAAACCAGATAGCAACTTGGCAGCAAGTTAATTTGGAAGTTATTTTTTTTTCTCATTTGATTTGTTTAAGACAGGATCTCCTGATCTAGCCCAACTGGCTCAAACTCACAATCCCCTTTCTAACTTAGCCCCTGGAGTGCTGGGTTATAAGGACATACCCTCACATGGAGAGAGGAAGGTATTTTTCACTGCCTACCTTTCAGCTCACACTGCTCATTCTGGTCTCTGTTTTAGAAGCACAGATATTACAGGAAGCACAGTTTTCCAATACTGTGACATGTTCTCTGAGTTCTTTATTTTCTGTGTACTGTGGCCTATATCTGTAACACTTCTAACAAAATCCAAAGACATGTGTGTGTGTGTGTGTGTGTGTGTGTGTGTGTGTGATGTGCATGTTTATGTATGTGAATTTGGGTTCTTGCAGACCATGGTGCACATGTGGAGGTTAGAGTACACCTTTGGGTGTCAGCCATGACCTATTACCTTGTTTGAGGTAGAATTTCTTGTTCACACTTTGTCCACCAGGCTAGCTGATCTGCCTTTCTTTTTTTTTTTTTTTTTTATTTTTATTTTATTTTTTTTATTTTTGGAGAGAGACACAGACAGAGACAGAGAAAGAGGGAGAGGGAGACAGAGAATGGGCAAGCCAGCAGTCTCTCAGCTGCTGTGAACAAAATCCAGATGTGTGTGCCCCTTGTGGTCAAGTGCGGCATTGCATCCTTGTGTCACTGCATCTGGCTAAATGTGGGACCTGGAGATTGGAATTGGGTTCTTAGGCTTAGCAGGCAGGCGCCTTAACCACTAAGCCATCTCCCCATCCATGATCTGCCTTTCTTATCCTAGGTAATCTGGGATATGGACACTAATGCTACAGCATCTGGATTTGCATGGGATCTGGGGGTCTGAACTCAGGTACTCATGCTTGTGTAGCAAGCACTTTATTCATTGAGTGATCTCCTAGGTCCATAGGCTGTTTTTCTAAACATGAATTAGGTAAAGACATAGGCTAGGAAACATTAGATATAAATGTTTGTACTTAGGAGTCCAGAATATCTTTGTTTGTTCATTTGTATTTTGTTTTTCGAGGTAGGGTCTCACTCTAGCTCAGGCTGGCCTGGAATTCACTATATAGTCTCAGGGTGGCCTCAAACTCATGGTGATCCTCCTACCTCTGCCTCCTGAATGCTGGGATTAAAGGCGTGTGCCACAACACAGGGCCAGAATACCTTTTTGACACAAGCCAGAAAAACACCAAGGAAAAGAGAATGTAGGTTCAGCTCAATACTACCATAAAACACACATGGCAAAAACACAAATCCAGAGTGTAACATAGAAAAATGTGTGAAGAAAGCATGGTGGCAAGAGTCACCTCTCTCAGCTTTTGAAATGAGCTGCACATGTGCATGTTTTCTTGCTTCTCACACAACCTGTGTTTTTAGTAGAAAATTGTTGAGGTTACCTGCTGCACAATGCGTATTTGTGTGGATTGCATTTGGGGCCAGCGCAGATGAGTATTCTAGTTGTGGCTAGTTAATTGGTAGTGAAAAGGAAACGCCCAGACTTGCCTAGGAGAAATTTCCCAACTGCTCGTCTCCCAGCTGATGTATCTGCAAGTTTGTTTATGAGCCAAAGTCTGGTGAGAGGAGGCTACTGTGGTTAGAGGTCCTGCCAGGGAAACACTCTGTGCCCATGTTTCAGGAAATAATATCCCCTTTGTTATTTTCTCCTTCTATCTTTGCTAACAGTATGCAAGTTGTTTTTTTTTTTTTTAATAAAAAGTGGAATTGCATATTTCTGTTGCCTTATATTCTTTCCTAAAAAAGAATGAAAAGGTATATTTTTCTATGCTTTAAGCCCAAGTAATATGAACTGGGCTTTTCAAAGGCTGGTAGAGAAGCCAGCAGCCTCACAACCACCAAGGAACTTGTTAATCATGTCAGGTTCTTGGTTCCTAACTCAGGCCCACTGAAACAGAAGCAGGAAGCAGCAATCAGTATTATAATATATTCTCCAGCTTAATTTTAGGGACCCTAAGTTTGAACAGTTCGATATCATAATTAGGAGTTAATGTTTGAGCTCATTCATGAGTATGTTGCTAGATGGTCTCAGAGAGTAGAGCTCAGGAGACAAGCAGGGTCCAATGTAAGTAAGCTTAGATTTCCCAGGACCCAAAATATGGAAGGCAATGTGCTTTGTACTTGAAGGAGTCTGTGGTGATTTGAACCACCTGTGCACCCATAAACTCCTCTCTGTGTTCTGAATGATTAGTCCCCAGGTGGTGACAATTTGGGAGATGGAGCCTTGCTACAAGAGGTGTGTTGTTATGGGTGGGGCTAAGGGTATTATAGCCAGCTTCCCTTTGTGAGAGCACAGCTCACTCTGCTGCTGCCATTTTCCACCTGCTAAGCCAAACTAAATCCTTCCCTCCCATCAGCTGCTTTTGGTCTGATGTTTTGTTCCAGCAACACAAAGAGCCCATTGCATGTAATGCTTCTTTAGACAGTAGACCCTCTAAGGAATGCCCACGAGGATATCTGGACATAGATCATACAAGATGTAGTCTTCAGAGCAGTCACAGGGGTCTTGGTTGCTGACTTCGGCTTGGAAAATACAGATACTGTTTTTGGACCCACCCAACGAAGGGTGGAAAGCCAGAGGACCTTTCCTAGAGTCCTTGGACTTCTAGAGTCCTCACCAATCCAGGGTTTTCAGACAAACCCAGAAAATTGGGTCAGATTTCTATAACATGCCTCAATTAGAATTTTCTTCCAATTCCAGCTAGTGGGAAACAAGATTTAGTGTGACTTTTAGCAGGTCGTGGTAATGCTCGCTTTAATCCCAGCACTCAGGAGGCAGAGGTAGGAGGATCACCATGAGTTTGAGGACACTCTGAAACTATATAGTGAATTCCAGGTCAGCCTTGGCTAGAGTGCGACCCTACCCTGGGGGGACTATTTAGTATGATTTTTAAAAGCAAATAAAAGATGCATTTGAACATGTAGAAATCATTTATAGCCATTAGAGGAGGAATAAATACCATTCAAGAACAGATGCCAAATATTAGAATGTATGTATCTTTGATAAAAATAGAAAATTTTTACACTCAATACCCTTGGAAAAATTCTCCTTTGAAGGTGTGTGAGAAATTCATTCTTGTTAACTGGATGACGTAAAGAAAAACCCACATTTTCTTTGTGTACTTCTATGTGAGAAAAGTTAAAGCATTTTCAAAGAATAAAAGAAAAGCAACAGGATATGACAGATCGGTCTGGGGCTAACCCTGACACCTGTATTGCGATAGATAGTCAGGACTGGAGACAGAGCTTTAACTCCTCCTGCACTACCTGCCCAGCACCCATCAGCTATGGAAGTGCAGGCAAAGTGACTTCATTTTTCTGTGCTATGATTCTGTGCTATGATTATAACTTTCTCAGGCTTTGTAGAAACAGAGATTCCAACAGCTTGATTTTTCTCCTGATAGGCGTTCTGCTAAGATGTTATTTGGTGAGAATATTCTTCCTGACATTTCAGTCTAGAATATAACCCCAGTGTATCTTAAACCCTAGTTTCTTTATTGACATTACTTTTATACGGCTGCTTATAGTTCTTTTCTCCCCACAGAAGATGAGGTCTGTGAGGAGACGCACTTAGTCTACCTTGTGTCCCTCTGCCTAGAAGGATGGCTGCATCAAAATGAAGGGCATTACAATGAACTACCACTTTCTCTTTTGGTGGATGAAGTTTACTTTTGTTTCATGAGAGAAAACATTTTATGAAATTTATGCATACTTTTTGAAAAAAATATTTATTTTCTGTGTGTATATGGTATGGTGCATGTGAATGTGTGTGCACATATGTATATATAGGTGCAGAGGCCCGAGATTGACATTAGATATCTGCCTCAGTTGCTCTCCCTTGTATTATTTGTGAGATGGTCTGCCTTACTGAACCTAGAGTTTATCAATTTTGCTATAATAGCTAGACAGCGATTCCAGGGATCCCCCTGCCTCTGCCTTCCCAGTATTGGGATTACATGTCCATATATCATGCCTGGAATTTTATATGGTGCTGGCGATCAAAACTCACATCCTGGGCCTGGAGAGATGCCTCAGAAGTTAAGGCACTTTTCTGTAAAGCCTAATGAAAAGAAAAGATTCAAAACAGAAAAGTTTTAATTCTCCAGTACATATAGGCAGATGCACAAAGCGGTGCATACATCTGGAGTTCATTTGCAGTGGCTGGAAGCCCTGAAGCACCTATACTCCCCGTTTGTCTGTCTTCTCTCTCTCTCTCTTTCTGTGCTTGCAAATCAATAAATAAAAATACTTTAAAAAAAAACTTACATCTTGGGTTGGAGAAATGGCTTAGCGGTGAAGCGGCTTGCCTGCAAAGCCAAAGGACCTAGGTTCAATTCCCCAGGACCCACATAAGCCAGAAGCACAAGGTGGCACATGCATCTGGAGTTCATTTTCAGTGGCTGAATGCCCTGGTGTGCCTATTCTCTGTCTGCCTCTCTCTCTGCTTCTTTCTTGCTCTCTCTCTTAAATTAATATATATTAAAAACCTTACATCTTCTTGCTTGAGCAGTTAGTACTTTACCACTGAGCATTCTCCTCAGCCCCTCAAAGGTTATGTTTTCAAGGAGTTATAGGAGGTAGGAAATCAGAGCGGGAGATACAGCCTCAAAGGGCAGTTTGTTTCAGTTATATCATCTATACCAAAATGGGAGTGTGGACAGAATGGAAGGGGAAAGGGAGGAAGTGGGGGAGAAGGAGAGAGAAAGGGAGTAAGAGTATCAGTGAAGGGAAAGAAAAGGAAGGGAAAAAGAAGGGAAAGAAGAGAAAAAGGAAATGAAAGAAGAAAACATATGACAAGTCCTGTTTCAAATGCAAATCCCTCTGCTTAAAGAGCTTCCTGGATCACCATCTGATTTTCTAGCAGTGGCTGGGGAAATCCTACAGAAACATGTTTCAGTGATGACCCTGCTTGTATCTGGACCTCATAAGCCCCAAGTCTTAGCTCCTTGTGTGGCAGATGCCCTCTTCCCAGAGCAGACAATATGCTTTTGAATCCATAACCAAACCAAGAATCTCCATGGCTCTGTAGATAGAGATGTCATGTTCCCCTGCCTATATTTCTATGCTGGTGTTCTGAACCACATAAATGGATACTGGTATCAGAATGTAATGAGACAAAGCAATACTTGTTCCTTTTATTTTGTGTTGTCTCCCCACTCTTTTCCCATACCAGGATCTTATCATGAGAGGTTGTAGAGAAGGGAAACATTCACAAGCAGGTTGATGGAGTGACTAAACCTACAAAAAAGCAACAGAATGTTCCATACCGCATGGCTACCCAACATGAATATGTGCAGATGAGCATCAAGGTGACAGAGGTCTTTAAAAATGAGACAAGAGATTCAGTAGAGCATTTTAATGTGGCCTCCTCTCACTCATCTTCAATTATTAGGCCTATGTTCACTACTGTTTTTAAAAACATGAATGCAAATGGCATCATTAGTCTATAATTAGTGCTGCTTGTCCCTGGGAGCTCTGCTGTGGCCTCTGGGTGATGGGAAGGACACGGGCTGTGTTGGCTGCTCTGTGTCCCTGCTTCCCTTACTTACTGTGCACAGTGAGAATGGGCATTCTCTGGACTTGTGCTCCCTCCATGCTTGGGTGGGTGCTTTCTTCTGATGAGCCTGTATCCGGTGAAATTTAACTGAATCCTGCTCTTCCAGATAGGTCAAAACAAGGGATCAGAGATGATTTAATATTTTTCTTGTGCATATCAAATGTCTTGCTAAGTGCCTTCCTATGTAGAATTGAATCAGAATTGTAGTCCATTTGGGGAGAAAAGTGTCCAACCACAAACAAAGGCTCAAAGTTGTTAGCATATGATTTTGCATATAATTTGCATGTTAATGGTCAAATGTCAAAACACATACTCATCTACCTGTCCCTGTTCCTTCCCCTCTATTGTGAAGATGGGCTGATTGGGCTTATTAAAATTAACTCTCCAGCTTCTCCCAGCCTCAACGGTGATGAAATAAAAAGCTGTGAACAATGACAGCAGATGTAAATTGTTCCCATTCTACTGGAACATCCCTCATGTTGAAAAGCAAAAGTGGAAAAGTCAGTTGCATGCATGAAATTGCTAGTTTGTAAGATGAAGATTGATGGTTGTCAACTTTGCTCCCCCAAGCCCAAAGCAAGTATTTTCATCGTCTCATTCCTGGAAAGCTCCACAAATTGTCTGAATATTCTGCCAAGCATCCCTTGCAAATGGATTAATTTTTAAATAAAAATGCCTATGACCACATATGTAAGGGGTGCTTATGTTTCTGTACAATTAGATATTTAAGATACTTAGGAATAAAAAAAGATAAATGAAATACATATCAAATAGAAAAGATGGCTAGAATGAAGATATTAGTGGAAGATATTTGAAATGAATAAAGAGAAAGAAGAGATAGATGATAGACAGAAAGATGAGACTGTATCTGAAAATACTCGCTAACAAGAGTGAGATATTTGATTTCTGAGTCCAGTTAATTTGGAAGTAATTCTAGGTCTCTAGTTCAGTTAAATATATTGCATACACACACGTGTGTGCGTACACACACACAACACACACACTACACCCTTAATAATTTGAAGAACTGTATTAGGGATCACAATGTTTGACAATGTTTCTCATTACTGAGACTTAATGTTATTGCCCACATTAGACATTTTATTTTGTAGGAAAACAAAGAGACACAACAACATGTCTGTCCTCAATTCAACTATGACCTAGCTATGAAGACAAGCTACAGTCACTTAAAAGCATAGCCAAAATTTTACAATTGCAAATAATGAGAGACAGAGGAAGTAAGCTATGCTGTCAGAAAATGTTCTTCATGAATTCCAAGAAAGAGCAAAGGCAGTTATCATATCATTCATTTACCCATTTACTTGGCTAATATTTATTGGCTACAAAGCAGGAAGAGGAACACTGATCTTGTTTTGTGTTTCTACACTAGGAAATTCTTTACCATGTATAGTATAAGAGAGCTCATATCATAGACCGCTTCTTGCATTTGCTCTTTAATTTTATAATCATCACAACGTGGAGGTGAAAGCATTCATTAAACATATATTTTAGAGAAAAAATACTCTCACAGTGCAAAATGTATTTTCAAATTCTCACAGAACTTGGGAAGCTGAGGCTGGACCCAAACTCTGGTTTCCTCATGCCAGTTCCTGGAAGGCACCAAGACCAACCAGAGCATCGAGAGAAGTGAAGGTTAACATTGACAAAAGAGAAAAAGTTCATGAAAAATTTGGTAAGTTCAGACTATATCAGCTTCTTCAGTGTAGGCCAAAAAAACTGGGGAAAGTTAACCAATGAATTTTGAATGAGAGAATCACAGTAGAGGAAATGATATCTAGCTGATTGTAGCAGCATGGACTTGGTCCCTAGAAACAATAGGCACTTTAGGACCTTGGAAATTTCCATCTCATCTTCCCCTGCCTGGCCATGCAAGAGAACAAGAACTGAGCTCAATCCCCCAATAGCCACACTATATAGAGGAATTTCCTGGAAAACCCTTAAACAATGAAGCTTGGGCTGGTGAAGTTTTAGGCTAGTGAACCAATTGAGGTGCCAGGAGGGCATTTCTGGGAGGCAAAGAAGCTCTGTGCCCTTTCTTCTAGTACCTTGTCCTATTCATCTTTTCTATTTGGAAGCCCATCACTTGATCATTTATAATGAATTACCAGCAAGGCAAGCAGTCTCTGAGTTCTGTGAGCAGCTATAGTGGCTTGTTACACTTGGGGTGGGTGTCAAAGGAGCCTTTGGATTAGTAAAGCAGACAGAAGTGTTAGAATCCTGGGCGTCCCGTGGTACCTGAAATAGGACAGTGTTGTAGGACTGAACCCCTTGTCCCGTGGGATCGGATGTGAACTGTGGGGGTGCAAGTCAGAATTGAAGTGATGGCTGCTGGAGCTAAGAACATAACATATTTGGTGTGAGGAAGAAAAAAATAAAAACTTCTAGGTGGGCCTCTTGGGGCTGCATTAGTGGATAACAGTTAACAGTTTCATAGTTCAACATTCTCTGTTCTGTCCTGTTCATTTCCAAAAGTAGCCTTCTCAAATGTAGGTCAAAAAATGTCACTTTTGGGCTGGAGAGATGGCTTAGTGGTTAAAGCATTTGCCTACAAAGCCAAAGGACCCAGGTTTGATTCCCCAGGAGCCATATAAGCCAGATACAGAAAGTAGCATATGTGTCTGGAGCTCATTTGCAGTGGCTGGAAGCCCTGGTGCACCCATTCTCTCTCTCTCTCTCTCTCTCTCTCTCTCTCAAATAAATAAATAAATAATAAATAAATAAAAACTTTTTTTTTTTTTTTTTTTTTTTGCGAGGTAGGGTCTCACTCTGGTCCAGGCTGACCTGGAATTCACTATGTAATCTCAGGGTGGCCTTGAACTCTCGGCGATCCTCCTACCTCTGCCTCCCGAGTGCTGGAATTAAAGGCGTGTGCCACCACGCCTGGCTAATAAAAACTATTTTTAAAAATGTCACCTTTGATAACCATAGCCCAACAATATAAAATGCCACGTTCTCTTTCATATGCATATACTAGATGTTAACTTTTATGTATGCATATATGTTGAGTCATGGTGCTGCCATGCAGAGCGATAGTATACATGCTGTGGGGCACCAGTGAGCATAACTCCGTGTCCGCAGCACTGGCTCACCAGTCACACACAGACACTGAAGGGAACACAAGCCCTGCCCACTGAGATCTCTGAGACAACACCAAGGTAAACCAATGCCAACTGTATTGCAATGAGGGTAATAATTTATCTGTTCTTTATGTATGTGCTATGGGGTATAGGTATAAGCCATAAAACTAGAAAGGGGATTCTATAAGAGGAAATAGAGGTTTTTAAAGAAGTGGTGATGGATGAAAAAGAAGGTAATAGAATATACACACCATGAAATTAGGAAGAGAAGAACTTAGGCAGGGGCAGGAAGGGTGCAAATAAGGGTCTGGGGGATGAGGAGAGGAGTGGAGGAGGAAGACCAACAAAAATAGTGAAGATAGGGCTGGAGAGATGGATTCACAGTTAAGGTACTTGCCAGCAAAGCCAAAGGATCCAGGTTTAGTTCCTCAGGACCAGCATGAGCCAGATAAACAAGGTGGCTCATGCATCTGGACTTTGTAGTGGCTGGAGGCCTATTCTCCCTCCCCCCCCCTTGCCTCGTTTTCTCTCTCTCAAATAAATAAACAAAAATAAAATATTTTTAAAATAGGAAAACTGCCATAATGAACTCATTATCTTTTATGATAATTAGAAAACAGGCATATAAAAATAATATAAAATTCTTCAGAGAGTTCATATGGAGTAATGTCAGGTTGTCACCTATAACATCTAGAAATAAGGCTTCAGTAAAGTATGTGATGGCAGGAAACAATTCTGAACACAAGGATGGAAACTATAGTTTGGGGATATGGACACCAGATGCAATGTTTTACATATAGCATACGCTAAATGTGAAAGTAGTAAGAGGAAGAGTGCTCAGAGATGAGGATTTAGCCCGCATGAAGAAAGTTACTGGCCATATTATATATGAGCTAGCAGGAACTAACTGGGTCATTTTTCCATGCTATTCCTTGTGAGGACCCTGTGTTCCACTTCTTGGAAAGATACAATAATAAGATGGTGTCTTGGAAGCAGACCTGGCACCTACCAGTCTGTGAACCTGCTGGTGCCTTGATCTTGGATTTTCTAACCCTCCGAAATATGGAAAATAAATTTCCTTTGTGTCTAAATTACCCATGTGGATTTTGCTAAAGCTATAGCAGCATGAATGCACTAAGACACCACGCTTTTATATCCCTTGTTGGAGAAGCATTGGAAGAAAAGAAAGGGCCAATCTGCAGGTACTCTGATTCAGCTGGCTGCTAGTCAGACACTGTCCGTAGGGAACACTATGCTAGCATGTCAAATATGTGGTCTGGAACAGTTTTGTCTATTTGACTTACACAAAACAGATTTAGGTGTTGAGGAAATAGCTCACTCAGTACAATGCTTGTCTTGCGTTTTATCCAGAAGCCATGTATCAAGGTCAGCTGTTGTGGTCCTCTTGTAATCCCACTACCAGGAAGGCAGAGATAGGTGGATTCAGGCTCTCTGGCCAGCCAGTCTAGTCTACCTGATGAATTTAGGCCACACAGGTATGCACACACAAATACAAAACATGAATTAACCTAGATGGTAAATAAATTACAATTAGAAGTAGTAGTATTTTGGGGGAAAACTATCACTGTGTATCAAATATGAAATCGTATGAGGGTAAAACAACCAACTTTAGTGATAACTGTTTTTGTTGTTGTTGTTGTTGTTGTTGTTGTTGTTTTTACTTGGGAAGGACCAGAGGAATCATTAAACCTGCTCATTCTAATATCTGGAAAGGCAAAGTGATTCTTCTGAGTCCAGTGATTCATTGGCAGCAGGACATAGGCTTATCCCAAGGCTTCACTCCCCTCCTCCTTCCACTTTAGTGCCCTCTGACTTTGAATTTGGTCCCCATGCTCCTGGTGTCACAATCTTTCTATCCCTGTGCTTTTGGTTAGGGTTTCCTGTGCTCTATTCAATTCTCCTCCCACGCGCGTGCCATCCTTCTCTTCTTTGAATTTAACATGCTGTGCTCTCGTATTGCTTCAGCAGTACATATATTAAAGAGCCCTGACCTTCATGATGGCTTCTTATAGTAATTCCCTCTCCTAAAAATTCCTTAAAGCACTTTGATTTTTGCTTATATCATTTTCAAAAATTATTTTATTTTATTTTATTTTATTTTATTTTATTTTATTTTATTTTATTTTATTTTATTTTATTTTATTTTATTTTATTTTATTTTATTTATTTTTGGAGAGAGACACAGAGAGAGAGACAGACAGAGAGGGACAGGGAGACAGAGATGGGCGCGCCAGCAGTCTCTCAGCTGCTGTGAACGAAATCCAGATGTGTGCGCCCCCTTGTGGGCAAGTGCGGCATTGCACCCTTGCGTCACTTTGCATCTGGCTAAACGTGGGACCTGGAGATTGGAACCGCTGGAGATTGGAACCGCTGGAGATTGGAACCAGCGTTCTTAGGCTTAGCAGGCAGGCGCCTTAACCGCTAAGCCATCTCTCCAGCCCTGTTTATATCATTTTTAATGTATGGGCCCAAATGCCTGGCTCAGTTATGAATGGCATTATTCAGAAATATGCCTTAAATATATTTGTTCTCCCAAGAGCATCTATTGAATCTCTCTATTAGCCCTTATTTGTAGACATTTTCCTAGATCATAGTAAAGGGTGTTTTGGCCTAATTGAATTATTTTTGCACCAGGTGATTGGACTGGCCTTTTTCTTCTCCTGCAAAGTAGAGATTACAAAATACATACTGTTGTAGTTACCTTCTCATTGCTGGGACAAAGCTTCTTACCAAAAGCAGCTGGTGGGAAGCATGTTTTTATTTTGGCTTATGGTCTCGAGGAGGATGGTAGGGGAATGATGGCAGAGCAGAGGCTAGATGTCACCTCCTACCAAAATCAGGTGGAAAGTAGCAAGAGGAGAGTGAACCAAACTTGGGCAAGGAGGAGCTGGCTATAATACCCTTAAGACAGCCCCTGACACCACCTTCCTCCAGCAAGGTTCTAACTCCCAAACTGGCATCAGTGGAGGATCAAGGATCCAGGTCACATGAATTTATGGAGGACACATAATTCAAAGCACCACACATGCAGATGATACAGCAGAAGTAAAAAGTAAATCTATCTGCCATTTAAGTGAACTAAGGACTGAAGTCCATTTAAAGTCTGATTAGTAGGGACTTCCCTTAGACAGCAACCTAGATTTACCCACAAGCATCTCAGAATGGGCATTTAAGAAGATTGTATTTTTTTGAGCAGAACATTAAAATTTTTTTTTAAATTATTTATTTTATTTATGAGAGAGAGAGAGAAAGTGAGAGAGAGACAATTGGTGTGCCAGGTCCTCTAGTCACTACAAACTCCAGATGCATGTGTCATCTGGTGGGCATGTGCAACTTTGTCCAAAAGCATCACTTTGTGCTTCTGGCTTACATGGATTCTGGGGAGCTGAACCTGAGTCATTAGACTTTGCAGACAAGCACCTTAACCACTAATATATCTCTCCAATCCCAGAATATTTTTATTGACTATTTATTAGACCAAATAAGTATATATAATAGAAAATGGGATCAAAAGTGAAAATTTTCAGTGTGTTTAATGCACAGGTTGTCTCAGTATAGGACACAACCATTTGCAGAGGAAAATGTTACTATTAGATGAGGAAGTGGGGTGAATACAAACTCCTCTCCCCACCCATCCCCTTTTACTCCCCAAACACCTTTTCTTAGTTGACTATTAAAACTAGAGATAATGTTCAGAAACCATAGGTTTTTTTTTTAAGACTATAGCTTTACATCTAAAATTATGAATAAAGCTTACATTTAATGCCCCTAGGAGAAGCAATGTACTGATGTCAATGTAAGCCAATTTAAAGAGGAGCTCAGGAGAAGACAGAGGCCCAGATCAGGCTCATTATAAAGAAAGGACAGGCTGGGAGCTCCAAGGAGAACTTGCTCTTTTTATGGCACACACCAGGGGTGAGGTAATAATTTCAAGGCTCCAACTTTTGGTTCCAACAAGTTCATTACATAAAGTAAATAAATATGACTCACAGCAACAGTAAAACCTTGCCCAATTAATTTGCAACCACTGCTCCCAATTCTTTCCCAGTATAAGATCTTTAAGTATGATCAGATTTTATCCATAAATGAAAACATATTTTCTTTTTCTTTGAGTTAATTTTTGAATTTAGGAGTAATGCTAACCAGGTATGGTAGCACACATCTGTCATCCCAGAACTCAAATGGTAGAGGCAGAAGAATCAGTTGAAGACCAGTATTGCTACATACCAAGTTTAAGGCCAGTTTAGGCTATGCTAGACCCTGCCTCAAAAAATATAAAAAGAATGTGTTGTCACATTACACATTGCCTATATGAGCTATCATTCTGTACTCTGTGCACAGATAAAGTTACTATGTGTCAATTTAAAAACGTTCTTAGGGGGTGGAGAGATGGCTTAGCGGTTAAGGCACCTGCCTGCTAAGCCTAAGAACCCCGGTTCCAATCTTCAAGTCCCACATTTAGCCAGACACAAAAGTAATGCAAGGGTGCAATGCCACACTTTCCCACAAGGGGGCGCACGCATCTGGATGTCATTCACAGCAGCTGAGAGGCTGCTGGCGCTCCCATTCTCTGTCTTCCTCTCCTTCTGGCTCTCTCTGTCTTGCTCTGTGTCTCTCTCCAAAAAATAAAAAATAAATCAAAATAAATAAATAAAAATGTTCTTAGGGCCAGAGAGAGGGCTTAGTGGTTAAGGCACTTGCATGTGAAACCTAAGACCTCATGTTCAGATCTCCAGGTCCCATGTAGCTAGATGCAATGATGCAAACATGCAATGTTGCAATGCACCACCAAGGGGCACACATGACTAGAGTTTGTTCATAGTAGGCTGAAGGTCCTAGCATCCCCATTCTCCCTCTCTTTCTCTCTCTTTCTGCCTCTTTCTGTCTCTCTCAAAAATAATTTTAAAAGTATGTTCTTAAAGCTATGATCCTTGGCTAGGGAGATGGCTCACTGGATAAACACTCATCCCTCAAGCCTGAGTACCCAAATTCAATCCCCAGATTCTATGTAGGAAGCTGGAAGCCATGACAGTCTCCTACAGTCCCAGCACACTGATGGATAATGGTGAGATGGGAAGTGGAGCTGAGAGAAATTTCTGGAAGCTTGAAGCAAGCTCAGCCAAGACAAACAGCAGAAAGAGATTGAGAGAAAAACCCTACATCAGATAGGTGGAAAGGTGAAAAAAAATCTGAGGTTGGCCTCTGACCTCAAGTGTGTCATAGCACAAATATGCCTGTGCTCCCTCTCTCTCTTACACACACACACCCACACCCACACACACACACACGTGCAAATATGCACACACAACTAAAAAAGTGATCCTATAAATTTCTAAGTAAGGAAGATTATTTTATTTCTTTTTCCAGCGTAATAATGGGCTTAAAATGCTAATCTCAATTCACAGGTAAAGTAGATATCTTAGGACTCAAAAGGAAGAAAGACATGTTGGTCTCACTTCCCTTATTTCAATGCTATGTTGTCTATTTACAATACTTCAATGGTTCACTGTCACCCTTCAGTCACCTCCGCACACTTTAAGGTTCCTGGGCCAAACACTGTGACCCAAAACACAAGTCTGTGGTCAGACATTTCATGATATAGTGAATTTTCTCTACTGATGCTGCCTTAAAACATAAAAAGTCATGGGCTGGAGAGATGGCTTAGCAGTTAAGGCACTTGCCTGCAAAGCCTAAGGACCCAGGTTCAACTCCCCAGAACCCACATAAGCCAGGTGTACATGGTGGTGCATGTGTCTGGAGTTACTTTGCAGTGGCTGGAGGCCCTGGCGTGCCCATTCTCTCTTTCTCTTTCTCTCATGAATAAATAAATAAATAAATAAATAAATAAATAAATAAATAAATAAATAATAAAATATTTTTTAAAAAACCTGCAAAAGTGAGACTCCTCAAAAATAAAATCTTTTGGGCTGGAGAAATGGCTTAGTGGTTAAGGCGTTTGCCTGCCAAGCCACAGGATCCCGGTTCGATTCTCCAGGACCCACGTAAGCCAGATGCACAAGGGGCACATGCATCTGGAGTTCGTTTGCAGTGGCTAGAGGCCATGGTGTGCCCATTCTCTCTGTGTCTGCTTCTCTTCTATCTCTCTCTCTGCTTGCAAATAAATAAATAAAAATATTAAAAAAATATAATCTTTCAGATTTGACAAGCCAAAATATATTTTTTCCAGGAAGCTCCTTAAAGTAAATCCTCTAGCAACATTTGCATTATGTAATCAAAATGGAAAAAAAAAACACAAAATCAATAAAAGTAACCCAATTCTAAAAGGCAATCTTTGGCAATTTGATAAAATAGCTCTTTAGATTTCTGTTTCTTCAGCTTCAATCCAGAAAGTATTTACAAGTACATTTTAAATTGCTATTGTATAGTTGCTTTTATTTCTTCTCCTTAAATTGGAGCCTTTGGGGCTGGGGAAAATGGCTCACTGGTTAAAGGCACTTGCTTGCAAAGCCTGCCAGCCAGGGTTCAATTCCTCAGAACCCACATAAAGCCACATATAAAAAGTAGCAGTGTGTTGCTGGGTGTGGTGGCGCACACCTTTAATCCCAGTACTCAGGAGGCAGAGGTAGGAGGAGCGCCATGAGTTCGAGGCCACCCTGAGACTACATAGTGAATTCCAGGTCAGCCTGAGCTAGAGCTAGAGTGAGACCCTACCTCAAAAAACCAAAAAAAAAAAAAAAAAAAAAAAAAAAGTAGCAGTGTGCATGTGAAGTTTGTTTACAGTGTCAAGAGGCCCTGATGCACCACTCTATTAACTAACTAACTAAATAAATAAATTTTAAAAATAAAGAATTTGGAGCCTTTTATTTCTGTTCTTCCCACAGCCTTTGCCTATTTTGCTTGCAACCCTGTCAATGTACTGCTTTGAAGAACATAGTCTATGGGCTTAGTCCTCTTGCCTGCCCCCTGCCAGACACATTTGTGGGTGCCCCATGCTTTAAACCTTCCCACCAACTGAGCAATTCATGATAGGAATTTTTCCACCTCCAACTTCACATTCTTCTGCAGTGGTTGTCTGTGACTGGGAAAATCAGCGCACAAAGCATTTTGCATTCTCTGGATGTACCACACAGTAATTCTGCTGTCTGAAAACTCTGTAATGTCAATAATTGATGCACTTGAGAAGTGGTAATTAAATTAGTTAATTATGCTGGTAAAATTACATGCAATTATGTGACTGCAGGGTATGTTTAGTAAATTAGGCTTTCCCATACTCACTACATATTGTGGTGCCAATTTTGTTCCTTGATGATTAGGTAGCTTTTGATACTTCTTAATTGATTTAATACCTGGATCTTCATTAGCCCTTGATTGCTATGCTATGTATGTCTAACATTTTTTTTTCTCTCCAATATTTTACTGAGATCGTACATCAGGGAAAATGCACATACAAGTCTGCGGATGATGCATAGGTATCCGGGCATTGATAGGCATTTTGTGTTTCAGATATTTAGATGTTGAAGGATCATCCCCTTCCACACTGCCCTCCTCCCCTTCTGGGAAGTTATTAACCCTAAGTGTGGACTCAAAGAGAATCCCAAGATGTAAATCTTCTTTGGACACTCTAAAAGGGGAAAATGTCATGTTTATTTTACTATTGAAATATCAGTTCAAATAGTACCAGGTAGTAAGAGAAAGAAGAAAAAACTTAGGAATTTTAGAAGAATTGATCATTTCAGTCCTTTATATGAGGTCATTCTCTTATCACTGAAGGGTTTACTAAAAGGTTATAAATAGTAGACATGGAAAAGCTGCCATTTGATCCACTAAACCCTTCCCTTGTACATTAACAGTAGGCCTCCATGGGTAAGAGATTGGTAGAAGAATACATTGGGCTTATTGATGGAGATTATAGACAAAAATTATTGGTTCAAGATTTTGAGCTATTGGCAGCTGAAGGAAGCCTTGGAGTTTCTGGATCTGCTCCCTTCATGTAACAACTGAAGGGACGAAGACCCAGCAATGTCTTTTGGATGGCAAAGCCATGGGCAGGCTACTGATTAATTTTTTAACTACAGTAGCATTGTTCTTCCTTCTTTGTCCATTTTCCTTCAGGTGCTCACTCTAACCCTTTATGTGGCCTTTACACACAGGCACTATCACATTTTCCAAAGAACTCCTGTTTTTAAACTACAGGCTCAGGGTCAGGAGTCAACATGAATTGTGCAGAAGAATTGAATTGTTGTGATCATCTGCAGTCAAGAGCTTAGAGAGTGAGACTCCTTGAGAAATCAGCTGCATTTTTTCTATGTTCAGTATCTCACCCCTTAGTGTGACACATATGTATGCAAACACACACACACACACACACACACACACACACAGACACATACATACCAAGAAAAAGAAAGGAAGAAAGAAAAATGTTAGAGAGGGAGAGAGAGAGAAAGAAGGAGGGGAGGGAGGGAAGGAGGGATGGAAGGAGGGAAGGACAGAGGGAGGAAAGAAAAATACAGCTGAAATGGATGATCAAGGTATTGGTCTTACATTCCTAGCAGGTGAAACAAATGTTATTAATTTTCTTTTTTTTTTTTTTTTTTTGATTGCTGAGTAGATGGAATGCTGGCCCAGAAATAGGTGGCAATCCTCCCTTTCATTTATCCAGAGCAGCATTGCATCCTGAGTTTGTCCACCATGTTGATCTTTTCTTTATCTGTCCTGAGGTGACAAAGATGGAGAATTATCAAATAACCCCTTTGGTTCTTTTCATTTCACCCAAGAACTTCGCAATATTTGAGCAGTAAAAGGCTGAGCAGCAGCGTCCAGCCTAGTGAGGACTGAGGTTTATAATTCTTTTCACGTTCTATGAATTCACATCTGCAGCACAGCCTGCCTTTGTGGGGCCCTGGTTAGTTATTAGTGTATTCATGAACAGTACTGGCTATGGGGATCAGTTTCCTCAAAAGACTAAAAATAGTTCCAGCTCTACCTCTCCTGCGTATACAACTGAAGGAATCAGTCACCACACAAGAGAAATATCTGTAGCCCCATGTTTATTGGGGCACTATTCAATAGTCAAGCCATGGAGTTAGCTATCTGCCCATCAATAGATGAGTGGATACTGAAAAAGGTGATTTATGTCCACAATGGAGTATTTTGCATCCATAAAGAAAAATGAAGAAATTTCAATTGCAGGAAAATGAATGAAATTAAAGATTATCATGTTAAACAAAAGCAGTGAGATTCAGAAAGATAAACATCACATGCTTTCTCTCATATGTAGAATCCAGAAAAAAAGACATGAAAGTAGAAGGGTAGAAGTAAGTAATTTGGGGTGGGTGAGATGAACAAATATGTTAAATGTAGGTATGAATACACTAAATTAAATTTATTTTGTATGATTTATATACATTAATAAAAATTCAAAAATAAAACAAGCAAATAAACAAAGAAAAGGGTCTAACTTTGAAGGCTTCTAAGAAGCTTCTGCTAACTGGCTCTGAATGGGAGGAAGTTCTCCTATTACTCATGCCTATCCCAGCCACTGTTTTACATTTTTATGGTCACATGTCCACACATGAGGAAAGAGCTAATTTTTTTTTTTTGAGGTAGGGCTTCACTCTGGTCCAGACTGACCTGGAATTCACTATGTGGTCTCAGGGTGGCCTTGAATTCATGGTGATCCTCTTACCTCTGCCTCCCAAATACTGGGATTAAAGGTGTGCACCACCACTCCTGACAAGATTTTATTTTTATTTATTTATTAGAGACAGAGAGAGGGAAACAGAGAGAGGGAGAGTGAGAATGGGCATGGCAGGGCCTCTAGCCACTGCAAACAAACTCCAGACATGTGTGCCCCCTTGTGCATCTGGCTTATGTGGGACCTGGAGAATCGAACTGGGGTCCTTAATCTTCACAGGCATGTGCCTTAATCACTTTGCTATTTCTCCAGCCCAGAAAGAGCTAATTCTTGTTGGAAGAGGCTCTGGCTTTTTGTTGTTGTTGTTGTTGTTTTGTTTTGTTTTTATTTTGTTTTGGTTTGTTTGCCAGTTACTAACCTTTAAGCCAATACTTGACATCTGGTGGCTTTCTAGTCTGTGGTTGCTGAGTGACTGACTGAACAATGGATTGGGAAAGTAAAGATCTTATCACACTCAGGTACCATCTCAACTCTCACCTGGCCCAAAGAGAAGGTACATCTGTCAGCAAGGTTATCCAAAGTGTGTGTGGTACTTATTACCACCATATGTTTTAGGCACTGGAGCCCATACTTTAATTTTTTTAAGCTAATAACTAATAGAGTATAAACTGAAAGTGCTGGGTGAAGATTTTTATTTTAATTTAATCCAATGGCTTTTATGCATCTGAATTTATGTGCTCTAAAAATATGACTTTCAATGTCATCATTAAGCATATTCCAGCCTTACATCAAACACTTGCTTAAAACATTATTTTCTGTTGTACTTACCTTCATGTTGCTCGGACAAAACTCCTGACCAAAAGCAGTTGATGGGAGAAAAGGGTTTACTTCAGATCATAGTTTCCAGGGGGAAGCTTCATGAGGTCAGGGGAAAACACGGCATGAACAGAAGCTAGCCATCACCTCTGTCCACAGTAGGTGAAAAACAGCAGCAAGAGTGAGCTGAGCTCTGGGAAGGGGGTGCTGGCTTTACCACCCACAAGCCTGCCCTCAGCAAGCCTCCACCTTCAAATTGCCACCAGCTGTATTCAAAACACATGAGTTCATGGGGGGCATCTGATTCAAAAACCACAGCATTTAAATATGTTTCCTTGCATCTTATTAATTATGTGTATATATTTCAATATTTCCCATTTTAGTTTGTGTAGAGAGGGGTGGAAAACATGTGAAACCAGAGGCTCTTTGCTGAATCTCACAGGTAGTGTAAGAACTGGGAAGGGGGAGGAGACACACTGTGAAAAGAGGAATGCTAGGGAATTACAGGAGGCTCTAGTGGAGGCTTGATGGAAACCCTGCTGTTTCTCCTTACCCCTGCCAAGAAGCAGCCAATAACACCACCTGTCTGTTTGGCAGCCACAGGTATCTTTTACACATGGCTCATGATTTTTTTTTTTTTTTAATTTCCAGACTTCAAGATTTAGATTGAAGGCCCATCTAGTTAAATCAACAGGTGAAATAAAATGTCATAAGGAAAAAAAAAAAAGACTCTCCAAGTTTCTGTTACAGAAGGAAGGCAATCCAGAGCTCTCCTCAGGCATCCTTGTAAGTTTTGTAAGGGCTTCTTGTCTAAAACCTTGTCTTAGCCTCTGGGTTTCAGCACAGCCGATGTGCTCTCCCGCAAGCTGGCATGATGCCATTGGAACAGATGGCCAGGAGCGGAGGCAGCAAGGAAAACATGTAGGAGCTTCATAAGTGAGTGCTGAGGGTGAGCGCTCCAGACAGCCTGGAGTCTGTCTGTCCTTTAGTTACTGCTGTGTTCCCGACCAAGATGGGAACAGAAGAGACTTCAGCCTGCACCTTTGGCTACTAGAACTTCAGGCAGAATGCCAACATCCACTTATTTGTGCTTCATTATTAGCATTTTCTACTCTAACTCTGATAGGTATGGGATATTGCAAGAGGGGAGTGAAAAAGATAGACATATTCTGAAAGAAACCATTGGTGATTCTAGCTTGTGTGATCCAGTTTACTCTGTTCACATGAGCTAACTTCCTCTCCTAAGAGACAGCTTGGATCAACACTCTCTTCCCCAGGTTGGTGGGGATAATAAGGGTGTTGGTGATGGAAGTGGTAGTGGCTATCACCTGATAAGTATTTAATCTGTATATAATTTTCTTAGTTCATGAACAAGTGGGGCTGAAAAAATAACTTCCTTTAAAAAAGTAGTATAAAAAGTCGGGCATGGTGGTGCACGTCTTTAATCCCAGCACTTGGGAGGCAGAGGTAGGAGGACCACCGGGAGTTTGAGGCCACCCTGAGACTCCATAGTGAATTCCAGGTCAGCCTGAGTCAGAGCAAGACCCTACCTCAAAAAAACAAAACAAACAAAAAAAGTAGTACAGCTAAGGAACATCAGGACTGACCCTCGAGCTTGCGTCTGTCTGACTGTAGAAAGACCTTAACAAATACACTCTGCATTGGAAAGTATAAACAAATCCATTGGCCAGAGCGTCTCTGGAACTATCTTGATTGTCAATCTAGTTAAACAATATAGAAGTTCTGCGTTAATTCAAAGTTTAACTAAATGTTTTATATTTTTAGCTTTGAGACATTTCCTAGTCATTTAATTTTTGAAGAGAATGTTCACTATGAGAAATCAGGTTCAAGTTAATGAGGACTCAAATAAAACAATCTTTAACAAAAGTACTGGAGTGACACTTGTTATCACATAGAGTAGGTGACCATGAAGGAGACTTTTTAAATATATATTTCAAGAAACTGATGGTTTATTTTTAATCAAATGTTATTTTGATGCTCTATGGACTTACCTGAGATTTATTATGAAATTGGTAAGTATAAAGAAACAAAATGTTAGAAGATAGACACTGGACCAGGCCAGAGCACAAGACCTACTCCCTGTTGCCAAGGAAACTCAAGGTCACCGGAGTTTTGACCTTCGGTCCTACCTAGTGCCTCTGTGGCACTTAGCACATAAGCTGAGTCAAGTGGAGCAGAACTATCCCTTCCACCACAACTAATAAAAAGCAAGAAGCATCTTTTATTATTTGTATTTCCTGAGTTCCCCTCTCCCATCTCTTTCCTGGTTTTAGACCCTATTAGGCTACCTGTGTTATGATGCTATGACCCTAATAAAGTTTCACCTCTAAGATTCAAAGCCTGGATTCCATTCCCTGTCCCATTTCTGCCTCCTGATTTGCCCAAATGTGAGCCACTTCTGCCACCATGTCTTCCCTGACATGATGGACTCTACACTTTAAAACTGTTACAGAATAAATCTTCCCCCTTTAAGTTGCTTCTTGAGAGGTATTTGGTCATAGAAATAAGAAAAAGTATTCAATACATATGGCATTTTCTCTTTCAGGGTTTGTTAAAGGAGGAAATTTTTTAACACAGAAATTGTGCATTTTCTCAGTACATGACAAGGCTTTCCTGCTTTAGCTCCCCAGAATCCAAATGCTACATATCCTGACAGTCATTTATAAACCATGGTTTTTGGGCATGAAGTATAACTGCATGATAGGTCTGATCAGAAATCAGTCCCTCCAGACTTAAAACTCACCAAAGTGCAAAGAAGTGATAGTGGAGTGTTCAGCAGCAAATGAGACACCCTCCAAGGCTCAGAGACCATTGCAGAAGGGGTGGCAGAAAGAATGTAAGAGCCAGAGGATTGTGAGGATTGCTTTGGAATGCTATCTTATAGACACAAAGTGGTTGTTACCTTCCTGACCTCACACAGTGGCTGTTATTACCTCCAAACTACCTGCCTTAATATAGGGCTTGTCAGGTTGTCATGGATGATGAAGGAAGGTTAAAAAAAAAAAAGCCCCTATCAAGACAGAAGAGGAGGTCTACAGAGATGGCTTAGCATTTAAGGCACTTGCCACTGTGACCCCGGTTCAATTCCCCAGTACCCATGGAAGCCAGATGCACGAGGTGGTTCATTCATTTGGAGTTTGTTTGCAGTGACTAGAGGCCCTGGTGCACACCATACAGAGTACCTCTGTCTCACTCTCTCTCTCTGTCTGCCTTTTTCTCTCTCAAGTAAATAAAATATAAAAATAGTAGAGGTAATAGTTGAAAAGATGAGTGGTTTCAGTGGAATGGGCATGGGGGAGGGGGACAAAGAAGGGTAGAGGAAGGGAATATGAAAAATTTTTTGACAAAGTGCTTAAACTGTTTGAAAAATTAATCAAGAACCTTGAATATCTGGTTTCATAAAGACAAAGAGTAGAATGATGTTACCAAAAGCTGGCCTGATGAAGAGATGAGGAAACAGGAATGGCATCATTATTTCTGTATTACTTCCTGAGCCGGAGAGATATGGCTTTACCTTTCGGCATAAACATGAACAATCTCATAATTTCTAGGGAACAGTGGCATCATCTCTAGTTACATCCTCTGAAGATTAAGTCCTATATTCAGTTTCATATTCATTACCATTTGGGTGCAAATTCCTTTTTATTGGGAATCAGTATAGGAGAGAGTGAAAGATGGAGTAAGGGAGAGAGGGAAGGAGAGAGAAGGAATGCATATGTGCATTCCAGTGCATATGGCCTATGTGTGTGCATGCTAGTACAGAACACACTTCTTTCATAATTAAGTCTGATCTCAATTGTTTTTTTTTTTTTTTTTTTTTTTTTTTTTTGGTTTTTCGAGGTAGGGTCTCACTCTGGTCCAGGCTGTCCTGGAATTAACTATGTAGTCTCAGGGTGGCCTTGAACTCTCGGTGATCCTCCTACCTCTGCCTCCCAAGTGCTGGGATTAAAGGCGTGCGCCACCACGCCCGGCTTTGATCTCAATTTTTAAATAAACATGTTAAGTACATCAAGTTTCTATCAATAAGTATAAAATATCAATTGTGTTTCCATCATATTTGAGAATGAATACATATTTCCCTATGACCATAATTTGTTTGATCAAATGAATTTTTAAAACTTATGGACAGCAGACTGGTGAGAAAAGTTACCATCTAAGATTTTTGCTCCCATCCGATTTCCTGTTAACTGGGCAGAACCAGCAGATTCTGATCTCCAGGAGTCAAGGGGTTCAATCTGCTGTTACATTGTATATCATGTCATGTTCCAGACTTCTTAGGCGCAATCTGCATTTATTTTTGGAGCCCACAGCTTTCATTTGAATGACTTAGGAACATTTTCCAGCTTATTTTAGTGAACTTACCTATATTTTGCCCCCATAGGAAAAATACGCTGTTCTCCAAAGAGTGAGCATGAGTGCCATTCTAGTGACAGGCTATTCATTTACCTGATCACTTATGGGCAAAGACATCCATATGCTTGTCTAATGTGTGCATGCAAATGAAGGTGTGGCCACACTAGCACATTTCTACTAGTTAGATAAGCCAAGGCGAAGCTCTGTGAACTCTTCATTTTCCTACTCACAGCAAATGCGTTGTGTTCTTGGATAATCTTTCTTCCTTGAGCCTTTTCGTCATACCTGTAAATATGGCTTCACCTTCAAGAGCTACTTGGGTGAAGGCTATGCACCTTTGCCTCAAACCTTGCCCTCCCAGCAATGGGCAGCTTAGATGTCTGTACTATGTTCAGTTGCCAAGGCTGGGTGCTGTGTCACCAGAAGTATTTGTTAACTCACCGAACACAGGTCTTTTCTGATTATCCATTTGATTAACTATACCTAGCAAGCAAACAAAAGCAAAATACATAAGCCCTATTATAGTTCCTTTGCATTTCAACAAGCATTGCCCTAAAAGGTCCATGAACACTGTTAAGAAAGCTAAATGGGTGCTGGAGAGATAGCTTAGCAGTTAAGGTACTTGTTAGATGTGTGTGGGTGCATATGTCTGTTAAAACCCATTCTCTCCCTCTCTCTCTCTCTCTCTCTCTCTCTGCCTCTTTCTCTCAAGAAAACGAATAAAAATAAAAAAGAAAAGCCAGGCATGGTGGCACACGCCTTTAATCCCAGCACTCGGGAGGCAGAGGTAGGAGGATTGCCGAGAGTTCGAGGCCACCCTGAGACTACATAGTGAATTCCAGGTCAGCCCAGAGGACCAGAGTGAGACCCTACTTCAAAAAACCAAAATAAATAAATAAATAAATAAATAAATAAATAAAAATAAAATATAAAAATAAAAAAAATAAAAATAAAAAAGAAAGCTAAATTGTTGGTTACCATCTTGTTTGGACTTAGCAGAAGTCCATTTTGAATGGATAAATGAATATGTAGCTGAGCTGTATGCACACATGCATAAGGACTTTCATATAAATGGCTGCCACAAGTGCTAGGGATATGGGACAGACCATCGCACTTTTATTTCTATTTGTATTTTAAATTTCCCTTGCAGATACTCTTCTCAAGCATTCAGACATTGTGGGAAGCATCATGCATCAGAAAGGAATAGAGATAAGGAAAATAAAATGGACAAAATCTTTCAGCCCATTAATCAAACCCATAATTTCCATTAAGGCAGGTAAGACAATGGATAGTGCTGAAGGAAAAAAATTAGCCTGTATCAGGAGCACATTTAAAATCAGCAACTGTTGTTCCAGGGCACAGTTGAGGTGCTTCTGAGAGGCAAGGAAGTTTGAAGACCCTCATTAAGAGATGTCACTTGTGTGCATAGATAAAACAGGAAAGAAAAATGTATCTAAAGTTCCAGCAAAATGAAGCTCATATTCTTCCTCCCACTCTTTTTCTGCATAATTCTCTCTGTTGCAATATGAGTAAAATGGAGCTTGAAATAGGAAAAAATGGGATGAGAGGAGGATTTTTTTCCGTGTAATATCTTAATGGAATTGTTACTCCCTGCCTTCTGCAAAATGATTGCTTCCTCTTCACACATTTAGAAAGGAAAATTTAAAGTTTCTAGTTAATGTACTTATTTTCAATAATGCTACCCCTCTCTCATAGATACCCCATTCTCGGTGTATTAGGGTGCATATTTATGTGGCTATGCCATAGCACATTAGAGTAGAGTCATTTGTTCTTGCACATTTTAATGGGAGCAGCAGCTAAACTGTGAATGAATGCCTCTTATGTGGATAAAACTACACCCAGAAGCTAAGAGCTATAGCAGTGAAGTATGTACCGATTCTCATAAAAAGAGCAGCTACAGGCAATGCAGGCTGGACAGAATGCACAGAAGCAGAGAAACCCTTCACCAACCACCTTCTCTGAGATCTATACGCCTGTCTGGCCCTTTGCTAACATTGCCCTACACCCCATTAACAGATGCATGCACCCACACACATCCTACAGGCAAAGTGAGAGCAGAATTTCCTTTTCCTTTACTTTCATTAGCAAAATGTCAGCTCTCTCTTCCCTCCCTCTTTAAAGCACAGTTCTGAAAAATTATGCATCACTATTTGGAATTCTCTAAAGCACCATATTTCAGATTTCAGAGTAGAGTGATTTTCAGAATGGTTTGCACTTGAAGCATGAAGAGTGGCAGCCAAATGGCTCATGTACCCAGTTAGCCATGTTAACATTTCATTTTTAGAGCTCCTAAAACTGTAACTCATTCAAACCCCAAATGAAGACCAAATTAAAACAAATAAACAAGAATTAAGATTTCCTGTCACCCAATGCATGAATGATCTAGACCTGACCTTTGTCAAAAGAGGATGAGTAAGGAGGGGCCAGGTCCTTGTCCTGTATGGTTTTCACCTTATGCTTTATCTCTGAGGCCTACAAAGTCACTTTCAAGCAGACTCCACTTACCCATTTCCTTCATTCACTCAACAAACATATACCTTGTAAAGACACAACAGATTAATGCATTGTTCCTATCCTCAAGGAGCTCATGGTATAGTGCAAAACATATACCTGTGTAGCAGATAGCCCCACATTACTGAGATGACCTGCCAGATCAGGCACAGTTATTGGGGGAAGGGATTTACTGAAGCAGGGGAAGTTCCATAATAGCAGAAGAAGCTGGCCCACTTTCACAAGTCCAAGCAGAGTGAGAAAAGCCACCACCAAAAAGCAGGCAAATACACTTAGGAACTCCAGGCAAAAGCTCAGCACTTTGCATATCTTTAGACTGGAATTCTAAATCCACCCCCACACCTTCGGGCTGGTTGCTAGGATCCACCCACAGTGAAACCTCCCTCAGGTGGCTACAGATGTAAATTACAAACACACACACACACACACACACACACATATATATACAAAACATATACTTTATAAAGACTCCACTACATTATTGCTGTCTTCAAGAAGTTCAAGGTGTAGTGAGAATCATATACCTTATAAACATATACCCTGCAAAGACTACACAATGAATTAATACATCATTCCTGTTCTCAACAGGTTCACTGTGTAGTGAGAAAGACTAAATATATACAATTATAGAATTACATATTTGTGTACATAACTAAGTCATGAAAAGACAAAGTTAGGGTTCAGTAATCCAACCTGGAGTCATTGCAACAGACAGAGGAAGTAGCAGTTGAGTCCTGAAGGACACATTGTGAATTACCAACTGAAGGGAAGAGAAGCAGGAAGAGACACTGTGGCAAGAAGCTTGTTATGATGAGCACATAGGCAAGAAACTTGTCATACCATCCAATGAGGGAGCCATATGCAAGCACCACCCATAGCTACCTATATGCAAGTTTCTTTAAGGGAATGATGTGAAACTTTTAATTCTTCAAAAACATTAGCTATATTTCACGTGGCTCCTGAGGAATTGGTCAGCTGAGATACAGAATTTGTCCACTATAACAAAGTCCTGGTGGATCATGCCAAGATAGAAATTAGGTAAGACATCAGGGTTTGTGTTTTAGATAAGCCACAGTGAACAAAAAGATGTAGTGAAAAGTGCTAACAAATGGATGCCTTCACCAAAGAAAGAATTAAGAATAGAGAGAAGAGAGAAGGCCATCTGGTGTACACCACCTGACACAGGTTCCTGAGAAGATAGTTCCACAAACAGTCAGAAGGGAATGGAAAGCTGCAAGAACAGAACCTGAGAAGGTTAACAAGGTGAGCATTTGCAGAAAGCTGCCACTGCTAATGGTGGCCAATACCAAACAAACAAACAAACAAACAAACCTATGAAAACTGAAAATTGATCTTCAAACCTAAAACTTAGGAGGTTGTCAATGCTATTAGTAAATGTTGACAAACAGAGCTCCTCTCTCTCTCTCTCTCTCTCTCTCTCTCTGTGTGTGTGTGTGTGTTAGAATAGATGTGGGTATGAAGACAGAGACCACTCAGGAACAAACAGGGAGTAAAGAATAAAGACAGGGCCTGAGGAAATTGTGGTTAAAGAAGTAGTTAAAGAACTTGCCTGCAAAGCCTAACGACCAGGGTTTGATTTCCCAGTACCTACATAAAGCCAGATGTACAAAATGGTGCATGCATGTGGAGTCTGTTTACAGTGGCTGGAGGCCCTGGCACACCCATTCTCTTTGTTTCTCTTCTATCTCTCTCTGCTTGTAAATAAGTAAATAAATAAATAATTTTTTTCAAAAAAAGAATGAGTATATGGGTCTGGAGAGATGGCTTAGCAGTTAAGTGCTTGCCTTTTGAAGCTTAAGGACCCAGGTTTGAGGCTCGATTCCCCAGGACCCACGTAAGCCAGATGCACAAGGTGGTGCATGCACCTGCAGTTCAGTTTGCGGTGTCTGGATGCCCTGGTGCATCCATTTTCTCTCTATCTGCCTCTCTCTCTCTCTCTCTGTCTGTTGCTCTCAAATAAATAAACAAAAAAATTTTTTTAAGTAAAAAAAAAAATGAAGATAGAAAGTTTGCCCATAGTTAAAAAATCAAATATTTTCAGTTGTACAGGCAGATAAAGTAGATAGTTGGAAATAAAAGTGGGGAGGAAAACTGCTGTATCTGAGGTCACCTGGCGAGTCTACCAAGTCATCTCACAGACAGCATTTCCTTGCACCACTCCACCCACACACCACTGAGCCTGCTGTCCATAATTACTGTAATGGTGCCCTCTTCCTCTCTCTTTCCTCTCACATGAACATGCAGAGCTGGGGCTTTGTTTAGACACTTTTGCAATCCCTTTATATGACGTTAAAATCTCCCCGTTCCTTTGTCCATATCATGTGTGCTTCTTGTTAGTTCCTCAACCCAGTCAACTTCTACTTCTCTGCTTTTGGGAGCAATTCCAGGCATCTCACTGACTTTTCTGCTATACACTCAAGTTCTCTGACAACTTAGGTGTTTCCTACCACGCAGCTTCACTGTTACTCATCTCTAGCTCCTTCTAAATTCCTTATAGTGGCTGTCTTGAGATTTTACTTATGAGAGCATAAGCCATTCCTTTTTTTGGGGGCAGGCTTCTGAGGTGGGGTCTCACTCTCTAGCCCAGGCTGACCTGGAATTCACTATGTAGTCTCAGAGTGACCTCGAACTAACAGCGATCCACTTACCTCTGACCCCTGTGTGCTGGGATTAAAGGCATGTACCACCACACCCAGCTACAAACCATATTTTATTGTCTTTAATGAGAAGGTTGGGATTATTCAGTGCAGACTTCCCTCTTGTTCCTCCACCTCGTAATGGTCCTTATGTCTTTACTTCCACAGGTTGGCTTCACTTCTTTCAGTAATAGTGACTTTCCTCCATTTTAAGACTGATTTTTCCACTTTTTGAAATAGACTGATTTTTCTCTCTTTCTGATTATATGTATTTCTCTGTGGTAGTTACTTTCTCATTGCTGGATAAAGCACCTTACCCAAAGCAGTTGATGAGAGAAACATTTTCACTTTTGGCTTGAGGAAAAGCTTCATGATGGGGGGTGGGGGGCGGCAGCAAGGCATGAATAGAGGCTAGACATCAGCCCAGTCACAGCAGGTGGGCATGGCAGCAGGAAAGTGTGCCAAATGAACATTGGCAAGCTAGGGGCTAATAAGCCTCAAGGTCCACCCCCAGATGCACACCTCTGACAGCAAGGTTCCACCTTCCAAATTGCTACCAGCTGGGAACCAAACATTCAAACACTTGAAGTTATGGGGGGGACACCTAATTCACACCACCACATCCTCCTACCCTTTACATTTCCTGACAATTTTCTTGACCCTTTACCTCTATTTGCATGTTTTTCCTTGGTTGATAGTGGCTAACTTCCTCTACTAATGCCATTCTAATTTCCAACCTTATTCCTGGCCCTCCTAACTACTTACTTACCACTTCCAACAAAATAACTTAAGATGTTCAGACACATACCTTAAATCTACATGTGTCATCTTTCCTTTCCAATTCTACTGCAACAGTAAAATCCTCTTTCTGATTATGCAGGGGAAATCCTCACAGCTTTGAAACCAAATTACATTTTCATTCATTATTTTTCTTGCTACTGTTACCAAATACTCAAAAAGAAGTTACACAAGTATGGAAGGATTTACTGGGCTCAAAGTTTCATAGTGGAGAAGGTATGGCCGTGGGACCAGTTCTGGTCCCATGTAGTGGGAACATGTAGCGTAGTTTGTCCACATCATAGAGGACCAGGTGTCAGAGAATATGCTCAGAATTTGAGCTGATTATGACCCTATAGCTTTGCTCCTACAGACATACAAGTGGCCCCTAGGCCCATGTTCAAAAGGTACCAAACCCTCCCAAGATAGTGTCACCAACTGAGAACACGAGTCTGTGGGCAGTTCAATAGATACCGTAGCCCTTTAATCCTGTTTTTTGCATGATCCATCTCCATTAATGTCTAATTCTTAGATTGTAGTACTGTCTTTGTTGTAAGTATTTAAAGAACATGTTTATCTTCTATAAAAGGCACTAGAATAGATTGGGAAGACCACTAGATTTGGAAGCAGAAGAGTTGAGTTTGAGTCCAGAATTTATTGCTTCCTGCTAGCTTTGTGTCTTCTGTCACTGAGCTTGTGTTGCTTATGTTCCTGTCTGAAAAGGTGACAGCCATGATTCTCTCAAGAGATTATTGGGAAATTTCAGAGAAAAGAATATGAATAGCAGGTTTTTTTTTGAGAGAGAGAGACAGAGAGAGAGGGAGAGGAAGACAGAGATGGGTGCACCAGCAGCCTCTCAGCTGCTGTGAATGAAATCCAGATGAGTGCGCCCCCTTGTGGTCAAATGCAGCATTGTGCCCTTGTGTCACTTTGCATCTGGCTAAACTTGGGACCTGGAGATTGGAACCAGCGTTCTTAGGCTTAGGAGGCAGGCGCCTTAACCGCTAAGCCATCTCTCCAGCCCTGTAAATTCTTAAGTGATACACTTATATACAATCTTTTAAAAGTTATATTCCCTTAATAATTGTGTCAGAGAGAAAAGACTTATAAATCAAGGGGAGAATGTTAAGAACCATTTTTTTAAAAATTTATTTATTTATTTGCAAGCAGAGAGAGAGAGAGAGATAGAAGAGAGGCAGACAGAGAGAATGGGCATGCCAGGGCCTCTAGCCACTGCAAATGAACTCCAGATGCATGTGCCCCTTGTGCATCTGGCTTACGTGGGTCCTGGAGAATTGAACCGGGATCCTTTGGCTTCGCAGGCAAATGCCTTAACTGCTAAGCCATCTCTCCAGCCCCAAGAACCATTTTTTGTAGCAACCAAACTATTCTGTGCAAGCTTGCAAACTATTGGTTGGAACCCATAGGAAATAGATCATTGTAAAACCATTGCTGGAAACTGCCTATAGACCTAAATGATAGTGGTAATTCCTCTCGTTCATGAGCCTAGCTTTGAAAGGGCACAGGACTCCAGTTGATATCACACTATAACTTCTTTGCTAATGATATTGTGGTGGAGGCAAAAATTATGTCAATCTCTGTGGCTGTGTCTTCCTCCCCACCATCTCTGCCCATCAAAATACCCTGATCAATGAATGTGAGTGGCAAAGCACCTAGCTTATTTACTTTAGAAACTTGGACTCACAAAAGTAAAACTATGTACCATAAACATGAATATTATTAGTAGGCCCTTTATCAACCCATGAATTCTATTTTTTTTTTCTTCCAGGTAGGGTCTCACTCTAGTCCAGGCTGACCTGGGATTCACTATGTAGTCTCAGGGTGGCCTTGAACTCATGGGGATCCACCTACCTCTGCCTCCAGAGTGCTGGGATTAAAGGCATGTGCCACCACACCAGCTAACACCATGATTTCTAATGCTTGCCTGAGACTTGGAGGTCTGACGGGATAAATGAAGATGGCACCATGCATAATTTGTTAAGTATGTTCTTTAATTTGTTGCTACTCAGTCCAAATGCTTATCAGTGAGTGCATAGGTCTCTCAGGCTTTCATTTAGCTGACATTATATAACTCCACCTCTATTAATAATATAACTTTCTTTTTATAGCCTTTGAGATCATATATTACTTAGCTGAAAAAAATTTGATATCAATATTTGCCTGATAAAATTACCTTTTGGAGTACATCTATATACTTAGAATTCTGCTATACGTATATTTAAAGTGAAGCTATAAACGAACATATTTTCATATTGAATGTTATTATATCATATTTTTAGGCATGAGACATGTTTTATTTTACAAGACATCTCAAGTAACCTTGTCTCTTTAAAGCTGGCAACTTCCTAATTCTGAACTTAGGTACAGATACAAACTCCAGTTCTCATGTACTCTTTAATTGTATAGACTCTTTAAAAATCACTTAATATAAAGCAAACAAATTACTTTTTTATGGCCATACTAAATACTTTTTCCAGCAAATGTTTTTGGGGGTGCTTTTTATTTATGTATTTTTTCACAATGCTGGAGAGCTTTTGTCTTTTTTAGTGCTTTATATTTCAAGTTGTAGGATGATCATTTTCTGGTTGGTTTCACATTGAGCTGCTTTAGAAGTAGTTGGAGTAGTAATAGTTTTGTATGGTTTATTCTTTCTCCCCCTGAGTCCTATGGTAAATCTCCTCAACTCTATCAGGAACTCTGCAGTATATTATGCTATACATTCTTCGGCTATTAACTTTGGGCACTGCTAATGATTTCTTTTATATATACATACAGCACATAAAACATGTAAATGTTTCTTATTAAAACAAGAAAACTTAAAATATAATTAACTCTATTAGCAAAAGAGAAAAAAAAAAAACAAGCTAGAATTGTTTTGCCCGAATGAGAGTACAAGAAGCAGATTTATAAACTCTCATTGTTGAAAAACAAAGTAAATTATAACAGACCCCTTAAGGGAGAGATGTAGGGTTTTAAAAAACAGCTTGTTTGGTATTCCAGCCTTACATTTAAAATTTTAAAATAAAGCTACTCATTTTTAAAAAGTCAGCTATAGCTACATAGCAGATTTCTAAACTGGAAGGCAATGTCTGAGTTTCTAAGAAGAAGGATAGAAAAAGAGTTGGAGGAGTCTCACCATGTTGAATCTCAGCCGCTTTGCTCCAGCACCTGTGAAAAAGCTGTGGGAAGCAGTTGCCAGCCAGTGAAGATTTAACTCAGGTAATCACGGATACAGTAGCTTTAAGTCAAACCCTCTTGAGGGCAAAGTTTAGCAACAAAATTTAACAATTTTAAGGAACAGCTTGATTCAGCTTGATTTTAGAATAAATATCAGAAATGGAAGTAATTAAAATAGAAACAACTAGTACTTGTATCCTAAAAATGAAGGTTGTCTGGTCCTTAAAGCAAACCAAAGAAACCAGAAAACTACATGTGTGTGTGTGTGTGGGGGGTCCTGACTTACTCCACTTCCTTCTTTTTTCTCTTGCTTTAGAGCAAGTGGAATAATTCCAAGAGAACACCTTTCATGGACTAAAAAACACTTAACATGGCCATAAATCCCAGCATCATTCTTCACAGATATAGAAAAAAATGATCTAAAAATTCATATGGAATGGCAGTATGCCTCAGATATCCAAGCATATCCTCAGCAAAATAAACACCTCTGGAGGCATCACCATACCTGATCTATAGCTATATTACAAAGACATACTAACAAAAACAGCATGGTACTGGCATAAATACAGTAATATAGACCGATGGAACAGAATTGAGGATCTGGACTTTAGGTCAAGTATCTACAGCTACTTGATCTTCAGCAAAGGCCCTAATAATGTAGACTGGAAAAAAAGACAGCATCTTCAACAAATGGTGCTGAACAAACTGGATAACCATAGGCAGAAAAATAAAACTAGACCCACACATATCTCCATGCACAAAAGTCAAGTCCAGGTGGACCAAAGACCTCAATATAAGACCTGAAATTCTTTTACTACTGGAAGAAAAACTAGAAGGGACTTTCCACAATACAGGAGAGAGGAAAGACTTCCTTAACAACAACAAAAACAAAAACAAAAAAACCTAGTAGCTCAGGAACTTAAACAATCACTCAACCATTGGGAACTCATGAAGGTGTAAAGTTTTTTCACAGACGAACATACCATATGCAGAGCCAATAGATTTCCCACAGAATGGGAGAAATTTTTTGCTGGTTATGCAACTAACAGAGGCCTAATTTCTAGAATCTACAAAGAACTCAAAAGCCTAAACAATAAAAAAACAAACAACCCACTCAAAAAGTGGGGCAGAGAACTGAATAGGTAGTTCTCAGAAGAAGAAATACAAATGGCAAACACCCACTTAAGAAAATGTTCAACATCCCTAAATATCAGGGAAATGCAAATTAAAACAACTATGAGATTTCACCTTACCCAAGTAAGGATGGCTAACATTAAAAAATCAAATGAAAAAAAATGTTGGCAAGGATGTGGAGAAATAGGAACCCTCCTTCACTGTGTGTGTGTGTGTGTGTGTGTGTGTGTGTGTGTGTGTACAAACAATATGGAGACTCCTGAAAAGGTTGACTATAAAGTTACCAACAGACCCAGTTATTCCCTTACTGGTCTTACCTAAAAGCTCCACTCCTCAGTTCAGAGATATTTGCTCAACCATATTTATAGCTGCTCAAGTGATAATAGCTAAGAGCTGGAATCCACCCAGGTGCCCATCATTGAAGGAATGGATAACCAAGATGTGGTGTATCTACAAGATAGAATTCTACTCAGAAGTTAGAAAAAAATGACACAATGAAATTTGTAGAAAAATGGTTGAACTTGGAACAGATCATATTCAGTGAACTCACACTGTCACAGAAAGGCAATTGTTGCATGGTCTCAGTCATTTGTGGATCCTAACATGGATCAGCCTGAAATGCTGACATACCTAATAGGTATCTCGAGGCCTGGGCAATAGGGAGGGTAGGGTTTAAGGGAGGGTAAAGGTGAGGGGGGAGCAAAACTGAACTCAAATGGAACTGGTACCATAGAATTCTATCTCCTGGAAGACAGACTAAAAGGTTGTACCCTCAACAGGACCTTAGAGGGAGCACTTGAATCCAAGGCCCCTGGAGAGGGTAAAATGAAGCCCTTGGTGCTTGCCTGTAAAGTACTAGGATGCAGTTAACACTCACAATGAGCTGTTGATCAGTGAGACCTACATGGTTTCCCAAAACAAGACAGACTTATGTTAGAGCACTTGATTACCCACCAAAGATTAAAGGTAAGACCCTACTGCTGAAGACACCATATGCTGTCGGTATGGAGAGAACTGACTGTAAACTGGAAGAGAGCCAGTCCCCAGACAGTTTGCCTGTCTAATGCTAGAAGGTGCTACATGAGCTACCGGGGAAAGTGGCCAACATCTTGTCCAAGCAATTGAGATCTAATCTACTCAGCAGAAAACACCCTGACGTGATGCTCACACAAGTGCAATAGTGGCACACAGCCATGGTGGGTAACCAACTGCTCTTGGATTGGCTAACAAATCTGCTCAGTGGAAAGGAAGCCATATCTGGAAATGGGAAACAAGTCAGAATCATATCCAGATAATGAGTTTGCCTTCCAATATCAAGCTCCCACTAATCTTGGACTATAAGAAGGTCTACAGTGTTTAAATTCTCTCTAAACTAATAATCTTTATCCCTTTTAACCTGTGCTAACTTCACTCTTCAGGAGAATCTGTTTCTCTTTTTTCAGATGGAAGCTGGACCTGAGGAAATAAATAACATATTGCACTTCAGCCCTGCCCCAGCTGAAACCACAGAGGAATTGGGGAAATGAGCAACAGTGCTGCTTTCTTGGTGAACCTGATAACAGCACAAGGGTGAAAGAGATAGACACTGAGGACAATTAACACCTACCAAAGCAGAGATCCAGATGATCGTAAGAGCCCATCACTGAACTTGACTTAAAACAAATCCAACATGGCTCAGGGAATTTTGCAGAAGAGGGGTTGGAAAGATTAATAGAGCCACAAGTTGGGACATTATACACAGACATTTCCTCTTCCCCATACCTCATGGCTGCCCCTACAATGCATGGCTCACAATCCCCATGGGGATGACTTGCATCACCAACAAGGAGGGTCCCTTTAGAGGGGGGCAGGGATGAGGGAAAGGATTGTACCAATATGTGCTGTTTTTATACTATGTCCAAAATTTTAAAAAAGGAAGAAAAAAATGTGGCTAAACACTGAGATAAGAGGACAGGAATGGAGGAGAACAGAACAGAGGGTTGGGATAAAATAAGAAGTGATGTGGGACAAATGAGAGAGGAGAGAAACAACTGGGGGAGAGGGGAGGAAAAGTGGAGACAATCAAAATTGCAAGATAAATCAGATTTTTGTTTTGTTTTGTTTTTGCTATCCTCTATACTATGCCTGGAAATACATGTTAATGATATGGTGCAAACAAAAATGAGAATAGAGAAAAAATTATCATAATACACTAATGGAAATTGAAGAAACATTCACACAATATTTATTGGGGTTGCTCCATGTGTGCTTGGTTCTTATGTGCTCAGACTTCCAATCCTTGTGGCAGTTGAAGAAGGAAAAATTATTGCAGCCTCACTCTAGGTCCTTATAGATTGTATCTGTTACCAGAAAATGGTGTCCAAAAAGAGCAAGGTCCACAGACAGAAAGTGAAGTCAAGGTCAGGTTTGCATGTGAGGAACAGGACCTGTCCATACATTGAGGGTCCACAGCCCACTAAACCCATTTCTGGTCATTAGAATGGTTAGAGAAGCCACCATAATATATTAGCTACTTTTGCATTATGGGGACAAAATACCTGACAAAACTCAGTTTAGGGAAGGATGGGTTTATTTCAGCTTATAGTTCCATGTTTCAGGCCATTGTGGTAGGGAGGCATGGTGACAGGAGCTTGAGGTAGCTGCTAATATTGAGCACAGTGAGGAAGCAGAGAGCTACAAATGCTGCCACTCAGCCAGCTTCAGGACCCTGCCTATAATTAATGAGGGTTTTCCCCCCTCAATTAATCTAACCAAGATCATCCCTCACAAGTCTGCCCAGAGGCTAGCCTAGTTCATGTTATCCCTCACAGGTGATTCTAGGCCCTGTGAAGTTGACAATTTATATAAATCATCACTCCAAGTCATCCTCTTGACTCCCCTAGGAATTTTGACTCCACAAGATGGAGAGGAGCTGGGAAACCAAAAATTAAAGCAAAATAAATAGATACATAGATAAAACAAAAAATGTGCAATTGTTTCATATACTTTCCTCTATTCAGATGAATTTATTGTTATTCACTATAAAAAATCCAGTGCTCCTTTTTTTTAAAATTTCTAGGTTCAGGTTCAGAATCTGGCTTACTGGCAGATGTATTTTCTCAAAATATCATTGAGTACTTTAAGAGGTCCATGGACAGGTGAACGCTCTGGTGTGTGTCTTGGCCCTTTTGGACATGTAGCGGAGAGCTAATCAGTGGATCTGTTGTCTCTAGGAAACAGAGAAAGAAAACAATCAGCTCTGTTCTCTCTGGGCCAGGAGAGTGAGCAGTAATGAGCAAGCCTGAGAAGGCACTGGGAACCTTAAGCCCCAACACACAGGTAGCACCACCTGGCTGACCTAACTCACAGGTGTGCGTTGCCAGGTAACACTTGGGCCTCTGGGTGCTTTTAGAAGCCCTGCAGCAGGGCTTGGAGAGGTGTGGGCACAGCCTGAGGTGACGGTGGGGCAAGGAAAAGGGAGTCAGTTTCAGGGCACCTGGCAATACAGCCGCTCATCACCCCTGTGGCAAGTGGAAACAAGCTGGGTTTGGCCTGGGTGGCAGGCTTCCTCAGCTGCCTGTGCTGTGGGAAGCTTCCCTGATTAGTGGTGATCTTATAGATGCAGAGGGGAGACAATGAGATCTGGGCTGCATGTTACATAAAGCTCATGGGTTTCTGTCCATGGTCAAGTTCATATTCAAATTGATTATATTTTGACACATTTAAGTTTATTTATACTTATAATTAGATTGTGCTGATATCCTGCTCCTTTTAAAGTTCTCCTCTTGGTCAAGTGTATGGAGCACAATTTCATATTTGTGAAAGATGCTATAACACACACAGAGAGAGAGAGAGAGAGAGAGAGAGAGAGAGCACATCTATAGGTGGAAAACACCTGGATTCCAGTCTCAATTTACACTTTGTGTGTGTGTGTTTATGTTTGCATGTGCAAATTCGTATGCACATGTGGTGGACATTAGACAATCTCATATGTTCCGGAGGTGCCCTCCTTCTTTTTCCAGATGGTTTCCCATTGGCTTGAAACTTTCCCAAACTTGTCCACTGGCTGGCCAGTGAGACCCAGAGATTTGCCTGCCTCTTCCTCCCCAATGTTAGGGTTACAAGCACACGCCATCACATCGGGCTTTCTTATATAGGTCCTGGGGATCAGTGGAAGTCTTCATATTTGCAGGCAAGCAATTAACCAGTTGAGCTGTCTTCCAACCCATTGTCAGCTTTCTTTATTCTCAGTGTTAACCTGGGGTTACGCCCAGAGGCGCACATGGCATCTTCCCACATTTCTGTGTGTTGGAAGATGTGCAGCATTTCCTTCTGCTCTTCACTGATTCTGGAGAGTTTGGTTTTATTTACTCCTGGGGCCTAGGCTTCTATTTTAATGGGTGTAATTCAGACTGAGAGTCACTCATGGTTCCTTGCATTGACCTTCTAGAATCTACCATCTCCTAAACCATTTATAAGGCAGATGCATAAATCTGAGCCATCTTGTTCCCAAATAATGCCAGATGTGGAAGGAACTATTTTGTCTGAAGCTAATGTTGATTTGTCTGTTGGTGGGTCATAATGCATGTCAGCACATGTGGTCAAGCGAGCTGTGAAGGAATGGGTGAAGACATAACAGTGCTGCCATGTGTCACAGAGTAGGATATGCCCTGTGGTCCTGGACCTAAGTCACACAGCTGGGACCAATGCTTAAGAGCCAGCATCTTTCAGAGACTGTTACCAAGATAGTTGTAGAAGAGGGCGACTGTTGAAGAGCATCGGGTCTGTCCTCACCCAGGTCTTTACACCATAGTCTTTCGTATGCATAACCTTCACTTTTCACCCGGGGATTTCCATTTGTTTTGGAATCAGGACATCTGACAGCTGGAGGCTGAAGCAGAGGCAGCCAGGTGGCTTTGTCTCCACCTGGAACTGGGCAGGCATCGGTGAGAACATGCCAGCCAGCCTTCCTAGCCCAAGGGCTATCATTCTGCTCATGTGTTGAATCATTGTGGGAAGAGAAAGACTTTTAGGCATCCTTTCAACACTTATTTAACAAATATTTATGGAACACCTACTCTTGTCTGAGTTCTGCCGTGTATTCAGAAACCAGAGATGCAACCAAGTCATCCTTCCTCACTGGTCTGGGATGGCGCTCTTTTTAACTGCCTCTGGATCACTTCCTAAGCATCCATCCATGTGGCAATTGGGATGTGTACACATGTAAGGACTCTTACAGAGCTGACATTGTCAGTATTTATAAGACTGGAGACTGGAGACTTGGCAGCTTCTATTCTGTCCTTGTGTACTAAGCAAAACCCAGTTTGAGTTCAAATTACAAATCTTTTTCTGTGTGGAATGTGTGAATGTGGGATCTAATATATGGGTAGAGGTGCTCAGGTTGTTAAGGGGATTCCCTATGTATCAAGGAAGGTAAAGATGTGTGTAACAGACAGCTTCAGGTTCGCTGAGATGAACTTCCAGACCAGGCACAGTTATGGAGGAAGGGATATTATTTATTGAAGCTCTACAGATCCAGGGGAAGTTCCATAATGGCAGAAGAAGCTGGCCTGCCTTCACAGGGCCAAGCAGAGAGAGAAAAAGCCAACCAGGCACACAGCACACTGAGCAAAACTACAGCCAAAAAGTCACACAGCACACTTCAGGAACTCCTGCTAGGCACACTTTGCATATCTTTACAATGGAATCTCAAACCCACCACCAACACCTTAAGACCAGCCCCAGTGACATTGCCTCTAGCAAGGTGATTGCAGATGCAAACTATAACTAATAAATACTGAATATATTGGGGGACATATATTCAAACTACCACAATGTGGTCCTTGGTAATAGCCATCACCAGTGATGTTATATTGAAATGTGTAAATGAGGAAAATCCAGCCTTTGAAAATCCTTTGGCACTCACCCCTAGGTCCATTCAGTGGTGAAGATGAGGAGTTGGGGGGAGATCATCTCTTTTCAAATATATCAGCTCTTCAAGAAATGGAATGGGGACACAGGGCTTCAGTATGACACACACATCTCAGTGGGGCCATGCTGTGTCAAACTGCTCACACCCCTTACAATAACTTGGAAAATTCCACTACAGTTCCCATCATAGAAGGGGGGCCGTCATTTGGTTTTCTTTGTATAGTCTTAGTTTCTGCCTGATGTCCAGAACAAATATTATTAATAAGTCTTAAATATGAATGACAGAAAATATAGTCATCTTGTCTTTTTAAAATGTTATTAATTCATTTATTTGTACTTGTGTGTGGGGGGGTATGGGCATACCAGGGTTCCTTGCCACTGCAAACAAATGCCTGTCTGGCTTTACATGAGTGACTAGGGAATAGAATCTGCAGTAAAAGACTCTCTAAGCAACCACCTTTAACCATTGAGCCACCTCTCCAGGTTCTCACCTTGTCGTTTTTTTTTGAGAGAGAGACACAGAGAGAGACAGAGAGAAAGGAAGAGGAAGACAGATAGAGATGGGCACGCCAGCAGCCTCTCAGCTGCTGTGAACGAAATCCAGATGTGTGTGCTCCCCTTGCGGTCAAGTGCGGCATTGCACCCTTGTGTCACTGCATCTGTCTAAACGTGGGACCTGGAGATTGGAACCTCTGGAGATTGGAACCAGTGTTCTTAGGCTTAGGAGGTAGGAGCCTTAACTGCTAAGCCATCTCTCCAGTCCATCACCTTGTCTTTTAAATGAAAATTTTAATCTTCTGTAATTGAAGATAATTCTGTTGTACTCACCTAAACTTTACCTCTCTAATCTGCATGATTTTGTAAGTCATTGACTCTTCCCATGAGTTCTGAGTATTAGGGTTGCATGGAAAAAAATATTACTTACCTCCTCACCAGTACTAACACATAAAGTATTAGCCACATCAATCAAAAGTTTTTGAGCCAGGTGTGGTGGTACACGCCTTTAATCCCAGCACACGGGAGGCAGAGGTAAGAGGATTGCCGTGAGTTCAAGGCCACCCTGAGACTACAGAATGAATTCCAGGTCAGTCTGAGCTAGAGTGAGACCCTGTCTCAAAAAACCAAAAAAAAAAAAAAAAAATTAATTAATTAATTTAAAAGTTTTAAAAATTTTATTTTATTTTATTTATTTTTGGAGAGAGACACAGAGAGAGAGAGAGACAGAGAGGGAGAGGGAGACAGAGATGGGCGCCCCAGCATTTTCTCAGCTGCTGTGAACGAAATCCAGATGTGTGCGCCCCCTTGTGGGCAAGTGCGGCATTGCACCCTTGCGTCACTTTGCATCTGGCTAAACATGGGACTGGAAATTGGAACCACTGGAGATTGGAACCAGCGTTCTTAGGCCTTAACCGCTAAGCCATCTCTCCAGCCCAATTAAAAAGTTTTTGATCACCATTTTTGGAGCTTATTTTTTCTGTCAGAGTTAGATGGTATAGATGAATATTGGGGTGTCTCTCACAATAAATAACTAAGTAAGCATTCTGCATGCCATGCTATGAAGTTTGGGCCCATGTGTCTGTAATCCCAATGAGCCTATGGCAATGGGAGGAAGAGCCAAGAGAATCCAGAAACAGTCAGGCCTGAGAGACTTGTCTATCTAGTGGCAAAACAACAGGGGAGACCCTGTCTCAAAAAGGATAGGACTGACAACCTGAGGCTGTCCTTTGACTTCCACACGCATGCATCCATCCATGCATACACATACGCACACATACACGCACGCAAGCATACACGCACGCACACACACATGCATGCATATACACACAGGCAGAGATAGAGAGCAAGAGATTTTTTTTCAAAGAATAATGCAATGCATGGTGATACGTCTGTAATTTCAGCACTCAGGAGGATTACAAGTTCGAGAACAGCCTCAAAAAAAAAAAAAAAAAAAAAAAAAAGGACAGTATTGTAATAACCTCAGAGAGAAGAAAAAATCGGAACACTAGCAGTGAACTTTGAAGCCTTATGCCTTTTTATGTTATGTGGGAAATCTGGAAAGTAACCTCCTTTTGAACTCAAAGGAGGAAGAGTGCCTATTCTGAGTGAATTTCAATTAGATTCCTAGCACCTCTGATCTAATCCGCCAAATGTAGGCCACTGGTGTAATATTTCTGTCCTTCTCATCTTTCAGTAAGGGCTGTGTGTGCTATTAGACTACCGCAGCATCCCAGGGCAGAATGCCTCTGAGTGATGAATCAAGTGATTCCCCATGTGCTAGTATATGAATTGTTAACTGCTTGGGGAGTAATAGGGATGAAAGATGCTTTATTTATTGTCCTCTGAGATGAAAGATGCATAATTTATAACACTAGGATTACTATTTTATTTACTCTTCTGATGCTGAAATCACATTCTTTACCAGTGATGGAACTGCAGAATCCCTTCTAATTTGTAGGCAAGTGGTTTATTAGAAGCTTCAGAGTTGGAGGGTCTGGCTACAGGAACGTGGGTGTTGAGTGGAGGAAACAGTATGATCCTTTTGTTGCGAGCACAAAGGCTTTATTCTGGTGCTATGGGTGTTAGTGAGATGTTAAGCATGTGTGCTGCGTGAGGGAAAGATGTTGGCTGTGCTGTGTGCTCATGGAGGCTTATGCCCTGTGATGACATTATTAGGGACATTCATGGAAAGGGTCCTAAAGCATCACAATTATAGCCTTATCTACTATGAGCCCAGAGTCTGTGTAGCTCCCTTCTGTGTTCTCAGCCAATCACATGTTTCTAGCATCTAAACATGTCAACAGCCCTGTGTTTAGGAAAATACCCTTGCTCATTGTTCTTTTCTAACACCATGAGGATTTCTTAGCCTGGAATCTACATGTAACTCTGATAGAAAGTCTACTTTGCTTGGTTTGTCTTATTTCTTTTAGCAGAAAGTGATGCTCACTTCTGGGCAGGAAGGTTTGGGATAATTTTCTTATTTTCTTAATGTTTACTTATTTCATGTCTGTATCCGATGGGCTGTGGGAGGCCCTGGATATGTGTCTAGATTGGGGTGTTTATCACACTCCGATTTGGCACTCTGTATTTTGTATATCCAATGTCAACCCCTGAATTTAAGGGGGAACATAGCAACAGTGGGATGTTTGGAAATAGGGTTTGGGCCTCTCAGAGTTGTTTTTTCCTTCTATTCATTCCAGGCATGCCTTTGCGTACACTGACAATCAAATAGCCCTGGTGGGGATAAAAACAAAATAAAACAGAATCTATCTAAAGAGAGAGGATCTTAGGGGATGTGACATGGACAGCCATCCACCACGAATCAAGCCTGCACTCCACAGGATTCCCAGGGAAACATCATCGATATACAGTGGTGTTTGGTTGTGTGATTCTGCTTCCTTAACTAGAGTCAAACTGAAATTTCTAAGAATGTTCTTTTGGACATTTGAAGAAGACATTTCTAGAAACTATAATTCACCCATCCTGCATCTCTTAGGTGAGGAAAGTGAGAATCATGAACCAAAACAAACAACAAACCAACCAAATGACCTAAGAAGCAAGTGCTGGGCTTTGGGAGATGGCTCCGCGGGTGAAGGCACTTGCTCTGCATGTCTGCCAACTGGAGCTGGACACCCATGAAACCTAGCAGCACACCCATGAAACCAGACTCAGAGTGGTGCAAGAATTTGTTAATCCAGGAAGCCTACGGGGATGGGAAGCAGTCATGAGAATCCCCAAACCAGCAGGGCCAACTGGTCTGGCTTTCATAGTAACAAGATAGCAAAAAGACACTGTCTCAAAACAAGGAGAGGACCAGTACCCTATGGACGCATGACCACTATATCTATATCTCACTTTATATATTGGGTTTGCTTAATACATGGCAAAGTCACCTTAGGTAATTAGAGCAAGAATCATTTTGAGGCAACATATGAAGTGGAAGGAGTTTGCCTTTGGGTGTCTGTTGCATCATCTACACACTTATCTCCACTGTTTTCTCCTGGGGACATACTTTTCCATGCTGTGTGTCTCAGTCTCTCTGCTATGCTCACTTATTCTCTCTCAGCTGGTTATTCCTTGATTACTGTTTAATGTTGGTGCAATGAATCCACAAATCTGTACAGAATTACCAACCTTATTGTGCTATAAAACTCAATGCATTCATAGCTGCCACTTAGAAGACATAAAACTTCTGCCATTATGCCAATATTAAAATTAGCTGTTGTCATGGGCTCCAGTATGGAGTGTTTGTACATGTGTGAGACCCAGGTTCAACCCTCAACAAAACAAGGAAAAAAGATTATCTCTTGTGCTTGGGACTCTATGTGATTTCTTCATGGTGCTGCACAGAACTTTATATGTGATATTCCCTGTAGGATTTGTCACACTGTATGATAATTATATATACATGTAAGTCTTTACAAAAAATGTATACCAACAATTTCTTTCAATTGTTATTAAAGTACAAAACAGCTAATTTATCACAGATATTCTTTTTTTTGATTATTTATTTATTAGCTGAGAGATAGAGAACAAGAGACAATATGGGTAATCTAAGGTGTCTATCAACTACAAACGAACTCCATATGCATGAGCCATTATGTGGATCTGGCTTATGTGGGTACTGGGGAATCGAACCTATGTCCTTAGGTTTTGCAGGCAAGCACCTTAACCGCTAAGCAGTCTCTCCAGCCCACAATTCTTTTTTTTTTTTTTTTTTTTTTTTTTGGTTTTTGAGGTAGGGTCTCACTCTGGTCCAGGCTGACCTGGAATTAACTATGTAGTCTCAGGGTGGCCTCGAACTCTCGGCAATCCTCCTACCTCTGCCTCCCGAGTGCTGGGATTAAAGGCGTGTGCCACCACGCCCGGCCCACAAATATTCTTAAGAATAGAGTTCAGTGTTTAAGCAGACACTTGATTGTATTTCTGTCTTTTTCACATTATGAAATTCCCCAGCAAGGATAGGGTTTTGTTAATACACTCTCAGTCCAGAAGTGTTTCTGGAATAAAGGGATTGGTCAACGGAGATGACTAATGGAGAAACACATGTTTTCTGTTGCTTTTCTTCCTCAATTCCTCAGAAGCATCTTGGTTGTTGACTGTGATGTCGATCTTGATTGTCCACTTGATGAGACTGAGATTCATGCAACTAACACACTTCTGGGCATAAAATTGTGTTTCCAGAGAGGCATAACAGAGGGACAAGATTACTGCAGATGTGGATGGCACCATCTCTTGGGCTGGAACCAAGACTGAATAAAAAGGAAAAAAGAGAAAGTGAGCTGAGTATAGCTCACTTTCATCTCTCTCTGCTTCCTGACTGTGCATGCAATGTGACCAGCTCTCTCACATTCCCACCACCACACCTTCCCTGCCATGGGGACTGTACCATCAAACCATGAGCCAAAATAAACCCCTCCTTCCAAAAGCTGCCATTGTCAGGTATTTTGTCACAATGATGAGAAAAACAGCTAGTTGACTCTTTTCCAGGACATTTGGTCATTTACTCTGTTTTTCTACCCCAACTTTTGAAAGTCCCTGGTTTCCTACTATATTTCCTGGAGTTTATATTATACCTATTTTCTTTCTTCCTAGCTTTGAATCCATTCCACACAGTGACTTTTTGGACATTCCCACTGCATTAATGGCCACACTACTGAAGATATGTACTGCCCACCTATGTGGTCCCCTTCCTCTATCTGCTCTAGCTCTGATTATCTTTGTGCTCTTTGTAGGCTCTGATCTAAAAAAAAATGGGTTTGAACCCAAACTGTGTATTCATTTAGTCTCTTGATTGGCAACTTAGCCTCTTGGAGCTCACTTTCCATAGCTGTAAGAGAAGAAACACTGATATCCTCTCAGGAGTAGACAAGATGGCGAGTATGGAAGAACATTGCAAACCTACGTGGTGGTGCCTCTCCCACACCTGATGTTGCTGGGGTTGCTGTGCTTATAACAGTTGAAAGGAGGTTCTTATACATAGAGAGTCCTTCTCAAGCCATAGTAAGATTTCTCTAAAACAAGGAGTAAAGCATTAGGGTCTGCAGAGCACCTTGGAAAGGTGCCAGTTCTGGACTAGATCATCCTTGGGGTTAGAACTCTAGTTCACTAAACTTAGGTCTATGAGGCATGTAAGGCTGAATGTTCTATAAACAGATCAGGATTTGGAAGCTATTTTTAAATCAGTTTCTTTGAATTTTTAAGCAATTCTGGAAGTTTGTGCCTCAAAGTTTGATACACAAGAACCTACACACACACACACTCACACACACTCATACACATGCATGTGGTACAAAAAGTACAAATGGAAAGATGTATCATTCCTTATTGTTGATTTGAAATTACCATTAGAGATATCAAAAAGAGGAGAAATTAAGAAAAACACAGTAGTACCTACTCTGAGGGGAAAAAAGATGAAGCATTAAAATTTCAGAACAGCCAGCCTAAAACCTGAGAGAATTCTGTCAATTGACACATGAAAATATTCTCCAAAATTATTTAATTCGTGTGAAAAATATTCTGTGTTTATGTTTTGTAAGATAACAAACAATTGATATTGTGTGAATAAAAGTAATGCTAATTTAGATAATTTTGTATTTTTATTGCCTTCAGGGAAGATTTAAGAGGTTTTTGTCAAGGCAATTGCTAAATATCAAACAAATATGAAAGTCAGGCACTGTTAAGTATAATTTGAGATATAAGTATGCTATATTATGCAGACTTAAAGAGCCTTTGGATTTTCTCTAATTTGGCAAAGTTTTAAAATTTATTTTGGAAGGTAACCTCCACTAGTTAAGTATGTGCTACTGGACGCTGCTTTGGTAATGGATGAAGACATTTGAAGAGTATGTGTCATGCTTGGCGCATACCCCACCAGGGGCCTGCAGTGTCTGGAAGTGCTGTGCTCCATACAAAATGTTTAAAAGTAGTTAAGAGAATCACCAAGATGTCTAGGGTACATGTACATTTGAGGATACATTTATTTATTTATTTATTTCCATTTTTACGTGTGTTTTGAGTGTGCACACATGTATTTTGTGGGCACACTTGTGTGCATTTGTGTATGCATATGGGCACACTGTGTGTCAGGTATGCATGCATATGTGTGCATTTTTGTATGTGGAGACCAGAGGTTTTTCTTTGATATCTTCTTGATAGCTTTCCACCTTATTTACTGAGGAAGAGTCACATGAACCTAGAACCCACTGATTTGGCAAGTCTAGTGAGCCACTTTTCCCCAGGGTCCCATGTCTCTGCCTCCTGGGCTGGGATTATAGATGGGATGCCATGCTCACTTGGCATTTATGTGGGTACTAGGGGTCTTAACTCTGATCTTCATGTTTGCACAAGCACTTTATACACTGAGCCATTTTCCCAGTCCCCAAATGTTTATTTTTAATCCAGGCTTATGCAAATCCCATTACTACCCATATATATATATATGTATGTACAGTGTTTTTGAAGTAGGGTTTCATTCTAATCCAGGCTGACCTGGAATTCACTATGCAGTCTCAGAGTGGCCTTGAACTCATGGTGATCCTCCTACCCCTGCCTCCCAAGGGCTGGGGTTAAAGGCGTGTGCCACCATGACTGGTTCTGCTATTCATATTCTTTCAGCAACAAACCATGTATACTTGATTAACAGACAAGAAATAGAAAGAAGCCTGGACTGTCAGGTACAATACTATAGTCAGAAGTGGGCAGCACTTCCATGTAAGGAGAAGATAATAAATATTTTTGCCTGTGTTGTAACTACTTATTTTTCCTGTTGTTGAGCAGAGCAACCACAACAACAAGCAAACAGGCAAGGCTGGGTCCCACTGAAACGTTATTAATGGGCAACAGGGTAAGTCTGGCATGCGGGCTCTCATTTCTTTACACCAATCTAAGTAGCACTTGAGTGAATGCTTTAAAATACTTTGTCTACTTCTCTCCATAGAGAAGATTCTGCCCAACATAGATCATAGTGATGCTAATTACCTCCAAGCCTCACAATGAACAAACATTCCACCTTAATGCTATAGGTGACAAAGGTGCTTTGGAATGGAGTAAATGATTCCCTTTTGAATTCTACAGATTTTTTTTGGAGCAAATAAATAGCTGAGAGTTAAGAAACTAAGAAGACAATGTGACCCTTTCTTTCTTGGATGAATCTCAGTGCCCATCCTCTAGATGTAATTACCAAAGAGCTGGTGATATATGGGTAGATGGTCCATGAACTAAACAGAGACTACAGACATGATCCAGGAAAATTAGAGTCAGAATCTGGGCTCTGAGACATCTCTGCCAAATAGCTGATGAGTAACTCTGTGAGTTTCACCTCCTCTTCCTGTGGCTTAACTGCATGCTACATGTCTCAGCTTATTGGCATAGGTAGAGGAAGAAAAGAAAAGGAAGGGAGAGAAAAGTAATATATAAAGATCACTTAGGAGAATAGAGAGTGAAGGCACACAAAGAATTAGGAAAAAGAATGTTGAGCTAGGTAAGTTGAATTTTATTATAATTATTGATTATTATTATTATTATTTATGTGGGTTTGGCTTCAGGCACTATTTCTAAATGCATGTAGTTATTTTCCATACACGTGCCCTACCTGTTGTCAGTCTGCCTCAGCACTCCAGCACCCAGGGCACTGGTGCTCTTCCAGAGATCCAGAAAGCGTCTTATTTTCCAACAACTTTGTATCACTTGGATTTTGTCTATTTTCCTTTCTCTTTTTTCCTTCTCATCAAAACTTTCAGAGAATTGCAGTTACTGTAGTAGTTGCCATTTTGCTGGGGACAAAGCATCTGACCAGAAGCAGCTTGTGAAAAGAAAGGGTTTATTTCAGCTTCCAGTTTTGAGGGTAACTTTCATCATGTCAGGGAAAGCATGGCAGAGCAGACAGCCAGCTCACATCTTCATATACCAGAAGAGGGAGAAAGCAACAAGAGTTAGCTAGAAGCTGGGAGTGGTGGCGCAGGCCTTTAATTCCAGCGCTCAGGAGGCAGAGGTAGGAGGATCACTATGAGCATGAGTTTGAGGCCACCCTGAGACTACGTAGTGAATTCCAGTACAGCCTGGGCTAGTGTGAAACTCTACCTCAAAAAACCAAAACCAAAAAAAAAAAAAAAAAAAAATAGGGCTGAACTATAAAATCCCAAGGCCCAACCCTAGTAAACATACTTCCTCCACCAAGGCTTTACCTACCAAAGGCAAGTGGTCACCAGCTGGGCACCAAGTATTCAGGACACATTAGCCTATGGGGGACATTTCATTCAAACCACCACAATTAGCTTCTAAAACAATACACAGATTGTTTAAACCAATCGTACATAATGTGTGAAAGATTGATATGCCCCTACCTAATCCAAATTCATCAGCAATTTATAAGAATCTGGGGAGGTCATTTGAAGCAAAGAGGAATGTTGCAATATCTCTTAAATGATACCAAATGAGTTCTTACCTATTGAGAATAGTCACCCACTATCAACATTATTGAAAACAAAATCAAATAGCACAAAACTATTTAATCCATCAATCAATTAAATGGGTATTTAAAAATATTCTGGACTCTGAGGAAACCTATATATTTTATTTTATATTTTGTGCCTGTGAGATAACCCAAGGCCTTGCACATTCTAGGTAAGTGCTTTACCACTGAGCTACACCCCCATCCCCACTTTTTTTTCCTTCTAAAAAACATTTTATTTATTTATTAATTATTTATTTATGAAAGAGACAGAGAGAAAGGGAGAGAGAGAATGAAAGAAAGAGAGAGAGAGAATGAACATGGGCACACCAGGGCCTCTAGCAACTGCAAACAAACTCCAGATGTGTGCATCACTTTTGCAACTGACTTAAATGGGTACTGAGGAATCGAACCTGGGTTCTTAGGCTTTGCAAGCAAGTGCCTTAACCACTAACCCATTCTCCAATGCCCACCTTTTCATTTAACACTCAAACATAGTGACATAAGCCTCTGTTCCTTATTTGGTTATGCTATTATCATGAGTGTTATTAACAAGCATGTAGCTCATGCCACTCTGGAGGTTGCATTCCAAGTTCTGGTTTCCATTATGGCTCTGTGTCTGCTGAAGGGTCTTTCTCTGGCTGCCTGCTCCTTGGGTTCTCTCAGGACATAAGATCAACTTTCTCACGTCTCTTTGGGACACTGGTCTCATTACTTGCTGCAAAGCCCATACCAGATGCCATCACATAGGGGATCAGAATTTCAGCAGATTAATTGGCTGGGGAGGGAGCAAACATTCATTCAAATGCAACTCTATACCAAGTTTTGAAATTATACAATATACCTATGGATTTCAGGGCATTGTTATCTCTTACTTGCTCAGTGATTTTCATCTTGACCATGAGACTTGGTAGTTAGAGAGTTTTGCTCTCTTGCTGACTCTTGTTCCTGACAGTTTTCATTTCCTTTCTTGTGTTATCTTCTTTTCTTTCCCGTTTTATTTCTTCTTTTCCTTTTCTTCCCCTCCCTCCTTCAATCCCTTCTCTCTCTTCATTTTCTTCCCTTTCCTTTCCTGTCCTTTTTCTCTCTATTTCTTTGTCAGGGTCTTACTTTGTAGCCTGAGCTAGATTGGGGTCTTAAAATCACACAGCCTCTGAAATCCTGGTATTATAGGCATGCTGCTGCCATGCTCTACTCTCCTGACTTCTTAGTTTACTCACGACAACTACAATAACAGTGTTGTAAATAGCAAAGTGTTCCCAGTGCTGGAAGTAATGGTAGATAAATACAAATGCAATACCATGGAGAAATCAATTTTAATTTAATATCAAACATTATAACCTCAACCACTCCGCTGCCATTTTTGAAAATAGGATGCTTATTTTTTTTGTCTCATTCAGGTACTACCCTTGGCAGAAGGCTCTTTCTTACAACTAGCTTATTCACAGATGGCTCATTATTTATTTTTTATTTTATTATCAATCCCCTTACCTGTTTTTTCTGTAATAATGGCTCACTTGGTTATGCAAAATAATTAAATCATTTGTTTTTTATTAAACCCACTTTTGAAAATGGGGCAGGAACCTTCTGCTCACTCATGCACACAGAAATATTGCTGAACTAGTTACTTCATCATAAAACCTCCTCCTGTGGATTATGCCATCTTCTGAAATGAAAACACAGAACCTCCCTGTGAATTATACCATCCCCTAGAATGAGATCAGACCACCTTCCCCTGTGGATTATACCGTCCCCTAGAATGAGATCAGACCACCTTCCCCTGTGGATTATACCATCCCCTAGAATGAGATCAGACCACCTTCCCCTGTGGATTATACCATCCCCTAGAATGAGATCAGACCACCTTCCCCTGTGGATTATACCATCCCCTAGAATGAGAACAGAGAACCTCCTCCTAGAATATGGATTATACCATCCCTATAAGAATGAGAACAGATCAGAACCTTCCCCTGTGGATTATACCTCCCCTAGAATGGATTATAACATCCCCTATAATGAGATCAGACCACCTTCCCCTGTGAATTATACCATCCCCTATAATGAGATCAGACCACCTTCCCCTGTGGATTATACCATCCCCTAGAATGAGAACAGAGAACCTCCTCCTATGGATTATAACATCCCCTAGAATGAGAACAGAGAACCTCCTCCTGTGGATTATTCCATCTTCTAGAATGAAAACATAGAACCTTATCCTGTGCATTATGCCATCTCCTAGAATGAAAACAGAACCTCCTCTTGTGCATTATACCATCACCTAGAATGAAAACAAAGCAGATTTTCCTGTGGATTATACCATCCCCTAAAACATAGATACAGTCAGGTCTTCTGTCAAAGGGAGTGTTTCCTCTTTCCCATTATAATTATTGTTTACCTAGAAATCTTTTCTCCTAAATTTTGTTTTTAACTATATTTCCAAAATATAGTTATAACACCTAGTAACATTAAAATTGCAAACACATTTGACTGTTCCCAGGACTACATCATGAATGCTATAGCACATTAAATTTTTCCTACCCTCCAAACAATTCCTTCTTCTTCTAGTTTCCATGACAATGGGCTTTCTTGGTGTTTGTCACTAATATGTCATTCAACATAATTCTTTCACTGTGGTTTCATATGCTATTCTTTGTAGCAAGTTCCAAGGAATTAAGGGTGAAATATGAATTACAGTCTGGGAGAGTCAAATAAGCAAACATGGTAGGTGGCAGAGAGGTTCCAGATACCAAGAGTCAAAGTTACTAAGTTTGCCCATTTATCCCCAACATAAGAAATTGCATGCAATCATGTATACAGATATATAACTAAGTGTATATTTGGTTCGTGGTTTTTACTTTGTAATTAATTGTCACAATTAGCAACACTTTCTACTCTGTCTCCAATTTGTTTACTCGTTTACCAGTGACAAAAACATTCAGTCATTCAAGTTGAAAATGTCACCATTGTAGAACATCCTCCTCTCTTGGTTTCACTACACAAACAACAGCCAGCATCTTGCATTCCAACATCTCTTGCTTATCAGTTTCTTTCAATTTACATACAGAATCCTAGTCTAGTCCTTTATTACTTTCAAATTTCCTAGTTTCTCCTGGAGGCAAAAATAAAAATTTCTTTTCTCCCACTCTGCTCTCCTCTTGGTAGTCCAATGCTGCTTCTCCATAGAATTTCAGTGTTCCCCAAACATTTTAGTGTAGATGATGCAATTAGATCTGATGATGACTTTTAATGGGATACAAAATACATTATATATAATCTCTTCTCTCAAGTTCTTGAGAGGCCTGGAGTTGAGGTCAGATTGGAGTTAAGAAAGCTGGGTAACATCAATGGACAAATGGATAACCCAAATGTGGCATATCTACACAATGGAATTTTACTCAGCAGTAATAAAAAATGACACAATGAAATTTGTAGAAAAATCGTCAAACTTGGGACAGATCATACTAAATGAACTCACACCATCACAGAAAGATAATCGCTGAATGGTCACACTCATCCTAACCTGGATCAGCCCAAGTTGCTGACATACCTAAACAGCATCTCGAGGCTTAGACAGTACAGAGGGTAGGGGAGGAAGGGGAAGTGTGTGTGTGGGGGATACAAAACTGAACCCAAGTTGAACTGGTACCATAGAAACCTATATCCTGGAAGTTAGATTAAAAGGGTGACCCCTCAATAGGACCTTAGGGGGAGCACCTGAATTGAAGGCCCCTGGAGATGGTGAAATGAAGCCTAAACTTACATTTCTCCTGCTTCTCTCTTTTTTCCCCTGTTTTTCTTTCTTCTTTTCCCTTGCACGCTGGCCTGTAATTCCCTATACCAGGATGTGGTTAACATCCACAACAAGCTGTTGATCAGAAAGAACTATAAGGTCACCTAAAACAAACAAGACAGACTTCTGTCAAAACACTTGACTACCCACCAAAGGTTAATGGTAAGACTCTACTGCTGAAGACACCAAATACTGTCATCACAGACAATGGAGAAACCTGGTTGGAATCAGGAAGAGAGCCAGTCCCCAGACAGTTAGTCCATCTAGTACTGGAAGGTGCTACATGAGCTACCAGGGGAAAAAGGCCAGCATCTGTCTGAGCAACTCAAAGTCTAAACTACTCAGAAGCAAACAACCTGATGTGATGCTCACACAAGTGCAATAGTGGCACACAGCCATGGTGGGTAACCAACTGCTCTCTGTATTGGCTAACAGATCCACTCAGTGGAAAGGAAACCATACCTAGAACAAGTCCGAATCATTTTCAGATAACGATTTTGCTTTGCAACATCAAGCTCTCACTAATTTTGGGCTATTAGGGTCTACACCCTTTAAATTCTCTCTAAATTAATAATAGTTATCCCATTTAACCTGGGATACTTTCCATTGGAGAAACTGCTTCTCTTCTTCAGATGGAAGTGGAACCTGAAGAGATAAACGACCCAGTGCACTTCACCCTGGCCCCAGCTGAAACCACAGAGGAATTGGGGAAATGAGAAAGAGCCCTGCTTTCTCAGTGAACCTGAAATCAGCACAAGGGTGAAGAAGATGGACACTGAGAACACTCACCTCCTACCAAACAAGAGATCCACAGGCTCCTAAAAGCCCATCACTGAAGTCGACTTAAATTGCACCCAACATGGCTTAGGGAATTTTGTGGAAGAGGGCTCAGAAAGATTGTTAGAGCTTCAAGTTGAGACATTATGCAGAGACATTGCCTCTCCCCCATAATTGACTGCTACCCCTGAAATGCATGGCCTATAATCCCCATGGGGTTGACCTGCATCCCCAATGAGGAAGAGAAAGAGGAGGGAAAGGATGGTACCAACATGTGTGGTTTACATATTAAATGTGTCCATATCTAATAAAAATAAATTAAAAAAAGAAAGCTGGGCAAAGTATGACCATTGACAGGAATGATGCTTCACAGCCTGTTATGGGAAAATCTAAAGATAAAACAAGGGTGTGGGTGAGATTGAGTGATGGGACTAGTTTAGACTTAAAGGAAAGAGCAGAGGTGCAGAACAAGCAAGCACAAGAACCTGCCCAGTTGTAGTGGTAGCTGACAGTAGGCAGTTTCTGAAGCTGGGTTGGAAATCAATAGTTCATGAGAGGGAGGAGGATCCTCTAGGAATAGGTGGCTCACCTCCATGCAGGATGTGGCAGGAGAGTGAAGGATTGAGAGCAGGGCTAGAATGAGATGGAGTGATTTGGGATCACAGTTTTGAAGCCCAAACTAGATGTGGATGGAAGCATGAACATAGAAATTAAGAACATCACCATCTACTTGCATGTAAAGCCTAATAACTCAGGTTCGATTCCCCAGTACCTACATAAAGCCAGATGCACAAAGTGTCATATGCATCTGAAGTTCATTTACAGTACCTAAAAATCCTAGAGTAATAGCCTCTTTCTCTGTCTCCCTCTTTGTCTCTCTCTACTTGCAAATAAATTATATATATATACCTTTTTATTAAGTAGAAAATTTGTATGGAGCATCATATCTTGGTACCATCATTTTCCCCCTCCCTGCCCCCACTCCAGTGAAGGCCTTGCTTGGTGACAGTGTTGGTATTCACCATGTCCATTGGAGGTTATAAGTTGTGAACTCAGGAGTCAGTTATTGTGGGGAGGGCTATGTCTCTGGATATTCCTTCCTACCCTGTGGCTCCTACATTCATTCCACCCTCTCTTCCTCAAACTTCCCTGAGACTTGATGGGTGTGCTTAATTCTACATTAGGGTTGAGTTCTTAGCAGCTTCTGGATTTCTGCTTTGCTGTGTTTTGAGTATCCTTAGCATCTGTCTTCATCACCCTGGCCCAGGTTATAAGGCTTGCTGTGGAAACAGACCACATGCTCATCTCACCAGTTCATCTTTGATTTCACCTGGGCCCTGGCTGCTGTGTGAGGGATGGTTCATCTCCTTCCAGGAAGTCAGCTATCTATTCTTGTCTTATTGGTACATTATTGGTACATTATTGGTACAGCATCTCACTGCTTTCTGAAAATCAAAAATGGATTGTCCAATGGAGAGTGAGATCAGGATAGGTAAAAGAAGATAAGCATTGTTAATTTAGAGAGATATTGATGAGTGTAGCCTCACTTTTGGATGAAAGCTAGGAGTTTCTCATTGGGGTCCATTATCTTGCTCTCCAAAGGATTCCTTTCCACTGAGCAGACCTCTTAGCCAATCAAAGAGCCACTGATTACCCAGCTAGGGTATGTGCCACTATTGCACAGGTATGTGCACCTTGATAGGTTATTTGTTTTCATATAGCACTGTCCCCTGCTTGCTCATGGCATTGTTGGCCATTTTCCTCCAGCAGCTAATGTAGCATTTTTTTCCCGCACTATATGGGCGAACCATCTGGGAATTAGCTTCATTTAAGATTCATTAGAATCTCTTGATGTTCTGCATTGGCAGCTTGTGTTGTGTTCAGAAGTATGGTCATGCCTTTTAGCTCAGGTGCTTTGACAGAAGCCTGTCATGTTTTGAGGACCTTGTAGGTCTCTCCAATCAAGAACTCAGTGTGGGTTGCAACTGATTTCTGGCACTAGGAGTTGCAAGCCAGAGGCAAATGTTTTTGGGTTAGGCTTCTTCCCACCCTATCCAGGTCCCTTACTGCCAGATGATCCCTCCATGCTGTACTGAGGGTTATAGATTTTAGTCCACTATCCAGGAGGTAGGTTTCTATCCTACCAATTCATTTTGGATTTGGTTTTGTGCATATCACCCCACTCCCTCCTGTTCCCCACCTTTCCATCCCTCTTTTCTGTCCCTGGAGTTGTGCCTGCAACTCACGATGTTCCAGTTTAGGAACTGCAGATGAGGGAGTACATGCAGTGGTTGTCTTTCTTTCTGTGTTTGTGTAGGTTCACTTACTATGATCTGTTCCAAGTCTCTCCATTTTACTACAAATTTCATTATATCATTTTTTGTTAGGTGCTGGGTAGAATTCCATTGTGTATATGTACCACATCTTCATTATCCATTCGTCAAATGATGGATATCTGGGTTAATTCCAGTTTTTGAATGTTGTGAATTGTGCAGCTATAAAAATGATTGAGCAAATGCCTCTGCAGTGAAGAGTGGAGCTACTAGGGTAGATGCCCAGTAGAGGAATAGATGAGTCAGTTGATAGCTCAATTTTCATCTTTTTCAGGAGTCTCCATATTGATTTCCATAGTAGTTGTACAAGTTTTCACTCTCACCAGCAGTAAATGAGGGTTCCCCTTTCACTACATCCTCTACAGCATTTATTGTTGTTTGATTTTTTAATGATTGCCATCCTTTCTGGAGTAAGGTGGAATCTTGTTGTTTTAATTTACATTTCCCTGAGGATGGTTAAGAATGTTGAACATTTTCTTAGGTGACTATTATCCATTTGTATTTCTTCCTTTGAGAATTCCCTATTAAGTTCTCTGCCCCATTTTTTTGAGTGGATTGTTTGATTTTTTTGTAAGTTTTTTTAATGTATAATTTTTATTTATCTAAATGCTATTTTAGCTATACCTCATCAATTTTAAGCTACCTAAATTTACTTTTAAAATTTTTTTATTGACAACTTCTATACTTATAGACAATAAACCATGATAATTCCCTCCCTTCCTCCACTTTCCCTTTCACAGCTACACTCCTCTCCATCATATCCTCTCTCTCTCTCCCTCCCTCCCTCTTTCCATTAGTCTCTCTTTTAATTTGATGTCATCATCTTTTTCTCCTATTATGAGGGTCTTGTAAAAGTATTGCTAGGCACTGCGAGGTCATGGATATTGAGGCCAATTTTTGCCTGGACAGTTGCATTGTAAGGAATGGTACCCTTCCATTGGCTCTTACATTCTTTCTGCCACCTCTTCCACAATGGACCCTGAGCCTTAGACGGTGTGATTGAGATGTTTCAGTGCTGGGCACTCCTCCATCCCTTCTTCTCAGCACTATGTTGCCTTTTGGGTCATCCCAGTGGTAATTGCCATATGAAAAGAGAAGCTTCTCTAACCAAAAGTGAGAGTAGCATTAATATATGAATATGAACATTAAGTGTAGTGCTTACAGGGCCCTTTGGTGAGCATAATATATGCATTTAACAAGACAAGAGCAGGCTTTACAGCCCTAAGGATCATGACCTCCCCTGCCATAGGATTTTGATTAGGTTTTCAGTACCAGGCATGTATTCCCTCCCATAGAGTGGGCTTCCGTCCAATCTGAGAGCAATTGGTTTCCCCCAGAACAGACATGCCACTATTGCACTCGTTCAGTCATTTGGCCTGTCTGGCCAAACGTGAGACTTCCAGTGTCCACTGTTTTCACCACTGATGACTTCTGTTTCCCATAAGGCTGCATGTAGTACAGCTTTTTCCTGCTTATAGTCTTTTAGATAGAGAGAGAGAGAGAAGTAGAGAGATATTTGGCATGCCAGGGTCTCAGCCACTGCAGTCGAACTCCATATGCTTGTGCCACCTACTGGGCATGTGCAACCTTGTGCTTGTCTAGCCTTTGTATGTCTGGCTTATGTGGGACCTGGAGAGTTGGACATGAGTTCTTAGGCTTCACAGGCAAGTGTCTTAACCACTAAGCAATCCCTCCAGCCTGGATTTTTTGATTCCTTAGTTTTTTGAGTTCTTTGTATATTCTAGATATTAGACCTCTGTCAGGGATCTAGCTGGTGAAGATTTTCTCCTGATCTCTGGGTAGTCTGTTGGCTCTGTTTATGATATGTTTGTCTGTACAAAAGATTTTGTCTTCACGAGATCCCACTGACTTAGTGATTGCTTAAATTCCTAGGCTGCTGGTCCAGGAAGTATTTACCCACTCCTCTATCTTAGAGAGTTCCCCCTATTTTTCATCTAGTACTTTGAGAGGTTCAGGTCTTATATTGAGGTCTTTAATCCATTGGATTTTATTTTTGTGCATGGTAGAGGAGTGGGTCTAGTTTCATTTTTCTACATGTGGTTATTCAATTTGTCCAGCACCATTTATTGAAGATGCTGTCTTTTCTCCAGTATATGTTGTCAAAGATCAAGCTGCAGTTATTTGAACAAAGGGCTGGGTCTTCCATTCTGTTCCATTGGTCTGGTGATAACTCCATAGGTGTTTCTTTTGTTGAGGATATTTTTGGATATACAGGGCCTTCTCTCATGCTGTATTAAATTTGAGATTATTTTTACCATATCTGTGAATGATAATAGGAGTTTTATTGGTATTGCATTGAATCTATATGTTGTTTTTGGTAGAATTGCCATCATTATAATATTAATTCTACCTATCCAGGAGCCTGGGAGGTCTTTCCATCTTTTCATGTCCTCCTCAATTTTTTTTCTTTGAGTGCTTGTTTACTGTTTTGGGTTTGAACTGGCTTGGAGTGGGATGATGTTATCCTCAAATGTGCAGGTTGTGGAGGTTGCAAGTGTACCAGCAGCTCTGGGTAGTGGCTGATACAAGAATCTCTTCAGCCTACTACCCCAGCAGGGCCTTGCCTGTGGGGTTCAGGAACAGTAGTATTTGCCCCTGTTATCCCACTGTGCCTCAGCTGAGCAGGTTGTAGAGCAAACACTATACTCTCTGGAGCGTAGTTACCAGATATTCCTGTGCTCCTTGTCTGGGGGTGTTGGAAGGTAGATGCTGCTGGTTGGAAAGTGGAGGGGTGTAGGTGGGTCTCAAGGATACAGGGACTAGGCCTGGAGCTGGTCCAAGGAGGTGGCTGATGAGGAGTATGTGGATGTGGTCGCTGGCAAGGCTCGGAGTTATCAGAGGAGGAGTTAAAGGCCTAGAAAGATCCACTGAGGCTGGTGGCTTGGGGTCCCTCTGGGGTGAGAGACCAATATCCTGGGGAGGAATGGAAGCAGCATGGGGGTTGCAGTGGCTCTAGCTCTGGCACTGTGGGGACCCAGGAACCAGTGGTGCAGGTGCTAGGGAAGTGGAGGCAGCTCAGCCCAGACTCACCATGGGATGGCTCTACCTCTGGGGCACAACCCCCAGCTCAGCCCAAACTTACAATGGCTGCAATGCATCCCTTCTCCCAGCCACCTTTGATCTGACCTTGCCCTCCTAGGCAGCCACACAGGGATCAATTTAAAAATAAAAAAAGAACATAGCCATCATAACTGGGACCTTATTGTATGTCTTTACTGGAATCTGTGTTGTTCAAGGAATATGGTTGACATTAAAGCCCATCATTTGTACTGTGATTTTCTTTAATTTATTAATCTATACAGTTACTTAGAAAAGTTACTTTCTCTGCCATATTTAAATTCTCTTCTGACATACCAAAAGTTTATAAAGTCAAAACAAAGACTTCCCAATAGAATTGTAGATGTGGTAGAATATAAAGTCATAAAGTAAAAACAACAGGAATGTCAAAGTATGAACTCAGCCAACTGTAAACATAAAATGTGATTATAAAACATATATCTTCTGCTCTCTCCAAAACCTATATGAATTCAGACAGTTAAAATTAATTGGGAATTTTATATGACCAGTTATCAAAGCATGCAGAGAATGTAAGGGCTGTTGTGGTATTCCACAGGAGGAGGGAGAAGGCTCTATCAGGAGAGGGTGGTGGCAGATTCCCTGCTACTCAGGGTCATATAGAGGCCTGTGTGAATGCTGTTGTGAGGGTGCAAAGAACAGAACTGGAAGTCCCTTTACAGAAAATGCAGACTATTGTAACAGCACATACAGCCTGCTAGCAAAATCAGAAAACCACCAGCTACATGGCAGTTTTAGCACCTCATTGGCTCCTTCTCTGCACTTATTTGTTCATTGCCCTTACTTTATTGTTACAACTTGATTAATAGGGCAATCAAGGTTCCTTATTCTCTCATGGAGTTTATCCTAGTGGAAGAAGATAGAGACTATTGGGGAAGTAATCTAATTTAGGAGAAGAGAAATACAGAGAAGGAATGAAATAGACCAGTGAGGTACAGAATGAATAGGAGTTCTAATACAAGAATATACCATTTAAGCCATGCACTACATAATCAGAAAGAGCCAGGCATGTAAGAAAGTATTGGAAGAGAAATAGGAAGCATGAAAACCAAAACAATTTTTAAGAGAAAACAGAGACAACTATAGTGATCAGATATGGTAGATCCTTTTTTCAGAAGAAAAATGCTTTTCTAAATGCAACGGGAAAAGCTTTGGAGGAGGGGGGATGGAAAGAGAGAAGGGGGAGTGGCAATGATCCTCTGATCCTTCCTTCGTTCTGGGATCTTAGGGGCCTCCTGAGAGGCATTCTGTTTCTCACTGCTCACTCTCCCTGTTTCTGTCTTCACCGACAGTAGCCACACGCATCACTCAAAATCTTACATCAGCCCAAGCAACTGGCTAGCTAATTAATTATCCTTTATTAGGCTACTCCATCAGTTGTCCAATGAACCAAGGATGGAATATTTGGGTCAGCCATTAAATTTTGTTATTAAACCAGTGTTGTTTTATTTTGGGGGGAACGGGGTACAGAGAAAGCTTAGCTGCTCCCATGAGCAATGAGCTCAGAACAACCATAAACCAATCAGGGAGGGTGAAGGCATGACCAGAGACTGCTATATCTACTCAAGCTTAAGTTTTATGAAGGTTAATTTTGATTTCAATTTGGTTGTATTAAGAAACTATTGAAGCATTAGTGTGGCATACTTTGTGTGTATAAGGTTATTTCCAAAAAGGACTAATTAAGGTGGGAGGACCTGCACAAAATGTGTATGGCATCATTCTGTTTAGGGTTCCAGACTCAGTAAAATAAGAAAAGGAGGGGGCAGCTGAGCACTGGCATTGTCTTGTCTCTGCTCCTGATTCACCAATGCCAGAAAGGAGCCTCCTACTCTGCTCCTGCTACCACAGCTAAAAGTCACTCTTGATATCATGCCTTCTATTCCATGATGGTCTGTACTCTCAAACTGGGATCCCAAATAGACTCTTCCTCCCTTAAATTTATTCTTATCAGATATTTGGTCACAGCAGTGAAAAAAAAAAGTACCTAGTGTAAAGTTAAATGTCAAACTAACTGAAAGTAATGGATGTACAATGAACATGATATCATGAGACTATGATACTTTAGAATAACAATATACATTATGACTTATAATTAGAATATAGTTTATAAATATATAAAATAAATTACAATTTAATGAATAAAATGGCAATTTTATTTTATATAATCTGCTATGTAATTATATAATATTATTCACTTTTAAAGTCTGCAAAGTATATTTCTTAGAAAATGGGAAGATGAGTTATGTTAAAATCAGAGCCACTTTTATTGACCCTAGAGTCATGTCTGGCAATATGTCTGGGAGATTAGCACATGGGTTGTAGTTCTTGATGGAGATGTCTTTGTGTACATTCTTGGCAGCTCAGCAGATAATCTGCCCATATACATCTGGTGTATTGCTGTGAGGGGTTGCAGTTAGAGCATCTAAGACACCTGTTACTTGTAACTTTCCTTGCTGAGAAACAAACAGTTTAAATTTGTCTTACTCACACATTTTCAGTGCATGGTTACAGATGAATGTGACACTCATGGAATAAAGATTTTCCCTGAGTTTGCAGGCTGGGCAGTGGCAGCAGTCGGAATAAAGTCTGTGTGTCTTTTTAAATAGAATGGCTCTTCTGTCTTCCAATGCAGTGGATTTTTACACCATGTGTGGGCATGGGAAAGCAAACTGAGAACAAAAGAAAATATAGTGGCGGGGGGGGGGCGGACACTGAAGAGTAGGACTTGACTACAATTGGAGAAATTCAATAATGATAAAGGAAGAATTAAAAGAAGACAGAAGGTGGGCTGGAGAGATGGCTTAGCAGTTAAGGCACTTGCCTACAAAGTCAAAGGATGCAGGTTTGACTCCCCAGTACCCATGCAAAGCCAGATTGCACAAGGTAGAACATGCATCTAGTGTTTGTTTGAAGTGGCTAGAGGCCCTGGCATACCCATTCTCTCTCCCTTTCTATCTCTCTCCCTCCCTCTCTGTCTCTTTCTCTCTCAAATAAATAAATAAAATAAACTTAATTAGAAAAAACACAGAAGGACATATGATGTAGGAAAGTGGGTATCCTAAAAGGTGTCCACTATACTAAAATGGGTGAGGCAACCCATCTACTAAAAGCCCTTCAGTTTGCAGGGGAATTATTCTTATGTGAGCATCTTAATCAGATTAATTTCTTTGAAGCACTTCTGTCCTGAAAGTAGAGAGTAATTTTACAGAAACAGTATGAATACACAAGCACATATGTGCTACAGTTTGGATCTGAAATCTCTAAATGCCTGTGTGCTGAAGGCTTGTTCCCTGATATGCTGTTATAGTGAGGTTGTAGAACCTTTAAGAGGTGAGAGGTGTTCAAGACACTGGGGACCAAACCTCAAAGGGGATGGTGGCCCCCCAGCCCCATGCTTCCTCTTTCATTGCCTGGGTAGGAGGGGAGTGACTGTCCTTCATTGTGTGCTTCCTTCCATGATGTGCTGCCACAGGCTGAGTGACCAAGGACTGAATCCTCCAAGGCTGAGAGCAAGATGCATAGTTTCTCTTTATAAGTCGTTTATTTCAGGTGTTTATTATAGGGATGAAATGTAACTATATTTATAATCTAATAATATATACATATTTTTGGTTATGGTGCTATATCTGCAACCACAGATTATACTATAGTCTCATGTATAAATCATCTACAATTATTTAATGGCATCTCAAAGATAGTGAGTTCTGAGAAAAACAAGCTTGTTCACCAGGAGAATTAAAATTTGAGTTGGCCTCTGTCCAGAACTCTGTGGGATAATCAGAGTTTAGCACATGCCTACAAGTTCCTGTTCTCCCCCCCACACTGTGCTTTGTACATTTCTTCCAATAATAATTAAATTTGGAAGTTAAAAAAATAATAATCCTTAGGATGTTTACTTGCTGTAAAATTAACCTGTTGTTTTGTAAACAGAAGACAGTCGTCTAGGAAGAGCTCACCAAAGTTCTTCTGAAAAGGGCGGGTGGATGAATAAAGATTTGTTTTAGGATTTAGGGGCATGGCTTGCAACACAAAAGGTACAAAAATTTACAGTACATAACTGAGTAGGTATAGATGTGTTCTAATCTATTTTCAAAGCAACCCATGCCAATTTGAAAATATCTACATAGAGAAGCAGAAATGAGAAGCAAAAGTAAAGCCCAGAAGTGAAGCGAAGATAGCCAGAAGGGCTCTTGCTCATCAGGCAGAGCACTGCGTGGACTGTGGCATCCCAGGGAAGCACATGAGGGAAGGGGTGAGGATGAGTGATGGGTCAGAAACTCATCAAATTCCAGGAAGGGAAATGGATATATAAATTCAAGGAACTCAACGAATTAAACCTAAGAAAATTGAACAGATACACACCAAGACACAGAGTCAAATGAAGATATTGAAAATGAGAGAGAGTGACTGGTTGTGCACAAGAATGGTCCTACAAAATCACGAAAAAGCTTATCAGCAGGAACCTTACAGACTGAAGAGGATGAGGTGACCCAGAACTGAAGATGGTGGACTGATATATTTAAGGTGCTGAATGAAAAACAAAGCAAGCTGTCAATGCAAAATACATGATCATGCACAATGGTTCCTCCAGAATGAAGGATAAATTAGACTTCTAGATAGATAAAGTCAAGGGATTTGGCCATTCAAATTGAAACCAAAGGTTTCCACACAACATAAAGCCAGAGAAAAATACAAAGTACCTGGCTGCTGCAAACCAGTGATCACAGCACCTGAGAAGCTGAGGCAAGAGGATTGTGAGTTCAAATACAACCCAGGCTACATGTTAAGAATGACTCCTCTCCCTCTCTCTCTCTCTCTATTGTGTGTGTGTGTGCATGCACACGCACACATATATATGATTATTCTAGTTATCTTCTCATTGTTGGGAAAAAGCACTTTGCCAAAAGCAGCTAATGGGAAGAAATGATTTATTTTTGGTTACAGGTATATGTTATCTACAAAAGATGACTCATTTTAAAGGCATTTTTAGGCTGAAAGTGAAACATTGGTAAAAGAGTTTTCATAAAAATTGTAGCCAAAAGTGATGCCCACATCAGCACCCCACAAAAGACCTTAAGTAAAAAATTGCAGAAATATTATATAATATAATAAATATGTTGAATTTTATATGTCATGTGATAAAATTTTCAATTCACAAGGAATACATAATATACAGATATGCCTATCTTACATAAGTGTTCATCAATATATGAAGCAAACATTGAAAGAACTGAAGAGAAATGCCTAGGTCTGTAATTGTAAAAGACTTTATTTTCTCCTTCTTTAATGATGACTAGAACAGCCAGAAAGAATACCAATAAGGAAACACAGGAATCAAAACATGCTAGAGGCTAGTAGTGCCTAATAAACACCAGTTGTACCCAGGACCCAACATTAGGATACAGTTTTCTCAGTATGGACTGTGTTAGCTCCTGAAGCAAGTATTAATAAAGTTATGACAACTGAAGCCACACAAAATTATTTTTCTACCACAATTGAATAAACTACAAATCCAGAAATTATCACCACTGGAAAAAATGGGGAAAAAAATCTACCAATATGTGAAAATTAAACATAATTTTAAAAACCAATGGGTTAAAGAAGAAAGAACAAAGCAAATCTGAAGTTAGCTTGAGATCAATGAAAATGAATACATTCTACCAAAAGTTATAACAGAGAGCAAAATAAGTACTAGAGGGGAGAAGATTATAGTTATAAAGATTCACATTTAAAAAGAATGAAATCAAACAAAAAGCTTGATATCTCAAGGAAGTAGAAAAAGAAGAAACCCAATGCAGTGTAATGAGGGAGATAATAAAAATTCTGAGTATACATGAATGCAACAAGGTATATAAAACTATATGACTATGAACACAATGCAGTAGATTTCATAATATCAATAAAATTGACATTCCCTTAGTAAATTAGCTAAGAAAAAAAAAGGGGAGAATCAAAAAAGTCAGCATTAAAAGAATGTGCCTTCTAATAGATGCCTCCAAATTAAAAGATTTATAAGAGAATATTATGAATATTCTATATTATGTATATCAGAACACATTTTATAACCTAGAAGAGATGGAAACAATTCCTATAAACATATAGCTAACTAAAATTGAGTTAGGAAGAAATAAGAAATCTTACACATGTAACTGATAAGAATATAAAATTAGTAGTCAAAGATCTCCCACTAAAGAAAAAACCATGACCAAATACCTTCACTGAATAATTCTACCAAACATTTAAAAGGAGCTCAAAACACAATTTTTGGGATACTTCCAAGAAATTGAAGACTTGGGGTATGCCTGATTGACAAAGATGCGAGTATGCTGAGCAGAACACTGGCAGAACATTGTGCACTGAAGGATTGTAAACAGTGATACAGTGAAAAGGTATGTCAACACCAAGCATGGAATCAGGTGGAGACTCCACAGTGAGAGGATGATGGACAGACACCTCACAATCACCTCAATTAATAAAGAAAAGGCATTTGGTAAAATGCAATATGTTTTCACGATAAATGAACTCAACAAAATAAGGGTAGAAGAAAACTATCTCCGTATTATCAAGGCCATGCTTGAAATGTCCACTGCCACCAAAAGCTGAGAAAGTAAAAGCTTTTCCTCCAAGGCCAGAAGCAAAGCAGAGGATGATTGTACTTGAAGTACTGACTGGAGAAGAGAGGGCAAAGGTCAACCACATGAAAGGAAAGAAGTCTCATCACACATGACATGGTTTTGATGTTGAAAATCTTGAGAGACTCAATACACCAAAAATAAACAAACAAAAAAGTCAAAACACAAAAGTGGGGCTGGAAAGATGGCTCAGCAGTAACAGCACTTGCCTGCAAAGCCTGATGACCTGGGTTCAATTCCCCAGTGCCCATGTAGAGCCAGATGTACAAAGTGGCACATGCATTAGTGGTTTGTTTGCAGTGGTTAGAGGTCCTGGTATACCCATTCTCTCTCTTTTTCTTGGTCTGTTGGTTTCTGCTTGCAAACAAATAAAAATATTTTTAAAAATGCAAAACAAAAGTTGTTAGAACAGATAAATTCAGCAAAGTATGAAATCAATATATGTGTATATGCATGTATTGTTATTAACTAAACAATTCATTATATAAAAAAGAAATTAAGCAAATCCATTCATATCAAAGAGAATAAATAAGCATGAATTAAAGAGATGAAAGACGTGGCTGAAAGGAATAGGAAGACATCAACAAATTGAGAAACCCTATGCCCATCCTCCATCAAGAAAACACAATACTGCTCAATTGTTCCCACTGTTCAAAGGGAGATATACACTCAATACAATTCCTATAAAATACCAATGCCATATTTTGTATAAATAGAAAAAAATCTAAAATTCATATGAAATCATGAGACCACAAATAGCAAAAACAATGTTGAAAATAAAGTATAAAGTAGAAGAAATCAAACTCTTGGATTTCAAAACATATTATAAAGATAAAGCTATTAAATGAGAATGGTATCAGCATAGATACAGACAAATAGAACAATGGGTCAGGGTAGGCCAGGAATAAAGCCTTCCACATGGAATCAGATGATTTATAGGTATGCCAAGACCACTCCATGGGGAAAGCAGGATGTTTAAAAAACAGTACGGCAAAACAGGATATTCCCATGAAAATGATGAAGTTGGACATTACTTTATGCCACATACAACAAAATAACTAAATAGCCTGAAGAATAAATATTGGAACTAAAACTATAAAATTCCTAGAGGACAAGATTAAGGAAAATTTTCTTGACATTGGGTTGGGAATTTTGGAATAAAATGAGAACATATACAATGAGAGAAAGCATTTCTAAATCATATATTTGAGAAAGGATTAATATCCAGAATATATTTTAAAATTTTTACAAGTCAACAGTAATCAAAAATAAGCATCTCAACTAAAAATGATAGGAGAAAAGAAGTTATGCAAACAGTTGCAAGCATATGAAATGGCACTCAACACCAGTAGTCATAATGAAATGCAAATCAAACCTAGGGCATATCATTGCATGCTGACTAGAGTGTTCATGATAAAAATTAAAACAGAGACACAGAACAAAATGGAAGATGATGTGTAGAAACTGCAAATCTCACCCACCATTGATGGATGATGATGCAAAATGGCGCAGCTGCCATGGAAAATATTATGGGAATTTCTCACACAATTAAACATGGAGTTGGTGTGACTCAGCAGTCCTGCTTCTGGGTATATGTAGAAAATAATCAAAGAAGATCTAAAAAAATATGCATGTGTCTATGTTCACCACAGCATGATTCATAGTAGCCAGGAAATGGAAGAACCATTTTTTCTGTGGATGGGTGAAAAGAATGCCGTATTTACAATCAGTACATTGCTGAATCCTAAGAAGTCCTGTCATGCTCAGCATAAACTAACCTTGAGCACAAGCCAGTCTGATTCCTATCTGAAAGGTTGTGGAAGCTTCATATTCATAGAAATAGAAATAAAAAGGGTGGTTTTCAAGAATTGGGGCAAAAATTTGGGGGAGAGTTATAACAATAAGTACAGGATGTCAGTTTTGCAAGAGAGAAAATTCCAGAGGAAAAATAATATGAAGACACTTTGCAGCACTCAACTATCCACTTGCTTTGTTTGTTTGTTTTTTTTCCCCCACAATTTTCTAAAAAGCTAGAAATGCACCATATTTGTACTGGAGTACCCTGATCCCTGTGGAGGGCCAACCATTTTGGAAGGAGAGGGGAAAATGAAAAATGGAAGACAAATTTTTCTATGATTACAAAGAACTATGAAATGAAACATGGTTTCTAAGTCCTCTTGTTTTGTTGAAGGGAAGATGAAGCAGTAATGGGATATTTTGCATCCACTGTTGAGAAAAAAAATATTTTAGGGAGAAAATGCTCTTAACATGGGGATAGTATAGTAGAAAAAGGAAGCATAGGGAGGAAAATTATTATCTGACTTATTATTGGAATCCTCATGGTATGAAGTGACCACATGCCTTCTGAGAATAGATAAAATCCTATTGATAATGTAGCTACTCTGACTGCTGCATGTGGTGGAGGCTCATGACAAGAGTTTGTTTAAGAAAAGTCTTTGTTGCTATAAGAGATAAGTTGATATCTGTGATTTTTCTTTCTGGAAGGAGTATGGTGTAAGCTTTTGTTTTACATGTTTTGAGTAAAGTAGATTGTAAAACTTTTTTCTTTCTTTCTTTTTTTTTTTTTTTTTTTTTTTTTTTTTGAGGTAGGGTTTCACTGTAGCCCAGACAGACCTGGAATTCACTATGTAGTCTCAGGGTGACCTTGAACTCACAGTGATCCTCCTACCTCTGCCTCCCTAGTGCTGGGATTAAAGGTGTGCGCCACCATGCCCAGCTAGATTGTAAAATCTTTGACATGAATACTAGATTTTTTTATGTTTGATTTTTGACAACTCTAATACATGTGTATAATGCATTTTGATCATAATCCCCTCGCATTCCCTTTGTCTCCCTTCATCATCCTTCTTCCACTGAACCACTTCTTCTTCCAAACTAACCTTCTTCTACTTCCATGTCTTTTTTTCGTGTGTGTGTGTGTGTGTGTGTGTGTGTGTGTGTGTGTGTGTGTGTTTTCTTTTACTATTTTCTGGTGGTGCTGTAATTGGACCCAGGACCTTGTGCATGCTAGACAAGCATTCTACCAGAGCTTCATCCCCAGCCTGAGGCAAGGGCTTTCTATAGTGCTGAGAACCAAGAAGACTATGCATTACAATCATACTTACCACAAGCAGAACATTGACCCCACAGCAATCCTAGGGGCTGACAGTCATAGTACAAACAACACAGAGAAGACCAGGAAAGGAGATGATGCCAATTTTTAAGATAGATTTTGGTTCTTGGGACTGTTCAAGATGTTATGCTCCATCCACATAGGACCTTAAATATAGTGGAAGTCCTTTCTTTTTTAAAAAATTGTTTTTGTTGTTTATTTATTTTTTTGAGAGCAACAGACAGAGAGAGAAAGAGGCAGATAGATAGCGAAGGGGCACGCCAGGGCCTCCAGCCACTGCAAATGAACTCCAGTTGCATGCATATGGCTTAAGTGGGCCCTGGGGAATTGAGCCTTGAACTGGGGTCCTTAGGCTTCACAGACAAGCACTTAACTGCTAAGCCATCTCTCCAGGCCCCAGTGGAAGTCCTTTCTTAGTTTAATTTTCTTATTATTACTTTCAATTACCTACAGAAGTGTTATCAGTGACAACAGAAAAAAACACATGCACACACACACACACACAAACACACAAACACACAAACACACAAATGCATATTTGCCCAGTGACAACAGATAAATATCCCATTAATATGTAACTGGCTTTTGTAACTGAGAGCTGAACCTAGGACCTCACACATGCTAGGCAAATACTCTGCCACTGAGCTGAATCTTCAACCTTCTTTTGACTCTACATTTTGCAATAGTGTCTCACTATATTACTCAGACTGGCCTTGAACTTGCTCTATAGCCCAAGCAGGTGATTCTCCTGCCTCAGAATCCTGAGTAGCTGGAATTACAGGAATGTGCCCACTAGGCCCATCTTTACATGTGAGTTCTTACTGTATTTTTTCCCCCAGCTGTTAGGCAAAATGGTTGTGTAAAAGGACAAGGCTGTTGCTCTGGGAATTAAAGGTCAATGAACCACTGTTCCTTTATTTTCCCCACAGGCTGTCCTTGATGCATCCTGGCTGGTAGCCAGGCTTCTGTCATTCTGCAACTTCCCTTTGCAGGCCCTGGATTGCAGATGGCCAAGCTCTGCCACACTGAAGTTTCATCACCAGAAAAGCTCAGAATACCCAGGTAGTGAAACAGTCTCTGTTGTCTGGACAGGTTGTACATCTCCTTAATGTTACCAGCAAATTGGTGAAGGTAGGAAGATCAGTCCTCCAATGTCAAACTCAACTACATAGCAAGTTCAAGACCAGCTTGGGCTTCATGAGACCCTGTGTCAAAAGCTTCTGTATTTTCATAAAATCAGCCATATGAAAATCATCTAAAAGAGCTGATACTTCCTCCAATATTCCCAGAGTTACATTTCTAAAGCAGAATTGTTACTTACAAATCACCTTGCCCACATTACCAGCTTGCCCAGGAAGACTGCCTGTAGATGTTCTTAGCATCAGTGCTTGTTAGACAGTTTCCAACACAGGCTTCCTGCTTCTCACAGAACTAATCCAGACTTGTTGAGTAGGAGACAATAGCACAGTCCTTGATGAAGATCATGCCTGGCACTTTATGATGCCTGAAAAAGGAAGCACACAAGCATCCACAGTGGCAGCAGAGGGAAAGAATAAGGCACTTATGTGTGACTTAGCAGCTTCCATGTCATGGGGAGTAACTAGGATAATAGCTAAGGCGGAGGGGTTCCTGAATCGGACAGAACCCTCACCAGGGGCCAGACGCTCTTTCCTCTTCACATATCTGGAGGATCTCTGCACTTGTGAGCACAGAAGTAAAGGGAAGCATCATTTGTTTCAGGCTCTTTGTCGATTCTCACACACCACCATGGATTAGGGAGACTGGGAATAGCCCTTCAGCATTTCTTTCACTTAAGGGCACAGGACACAGATACTTGTCTTGTTTTATTTGACCTATGGCATCAATTATATTAATGGGCAAAAGTAACGTCAGATGAAGTCAGAATATTTTCCTTTGTATACAAAAAAAAAAAAAAAAAAAAAAAAAAAAAAAAAACCTGTGGCTAACCAGGAAATGTTGAACTGAAACTGGGAAGAAGCCCTGTCCACAGCAGTCAGTCAGCATGCGCTTTATGCAGCATAAGGAGGACACAATTGGACCCTTTTCTTGACTTGCTGTTATGCATCAGCACTGTTGGTAAGGCAAGCAGAGCTGCCGGCTTTGTTTGCCTCACTGGCTCATGCTGACTAGGATGCAGATTACCCTTCCGTTCTATGATCACAGCAATGCTTTCGGGAAATCAGGACATGTTTTAGTAATGACATTGCGGGTATTACCCTTGGGTTTATATCTAAATTGTGGCCTCTATTTGTATTTTTCTTTGGTACAGATCCACAAAAATCTCACCAAGAGCAGAATCATAAAATCTAATAATGGCAGAGTGAAGAGAATTTTGTCTTTAGCCAAAAGTTCATTTGCCACTTGCTATGTGTATCTTCCTTTTGAAAATCAGTGCTGTACGTTTGGGGGCTTTAATGCACAATTACTGATTTTGGATTGTCAATAAAAACTCAACTTCATGAAAAGGAAGCACTCTCTCCAACCACAGACCCATTTAAACTATATGGCCTTGAACAGAATCTTTGTGTAGCTGTCAGTGTTCCAGGGGGTTCTTTCCTTGGATTTCTTTTACCAAGCATTTCTTGTATGCTCACCATTCTAATCAAATGTTTATAATATGACGCTTATATGTTAAAACAGAACTCAAAGTTACAACAATGCCATGTGTGGTAGTTTGAATATATGTCCCCCAATATAGTCAGTATTTTATTAGTTATAGTTTGCATCTGCAATCACCTTGCTAGAGGCAATGTCACTGGGGGCTGGTCTTAAGGTGTTGGTGGTGGGTTTGAGATTCCATTGTAAAGATATGCAAAATGTGCCTAGCAGGAGCTCCTGAAGTGTGCTGTGTGAGTTTTTGGCAGTAGTTTTGCTCTGTGTGCTGTGTGGCTGTTTGGTTTCTCTCTCTGCTTGGCCCTGTGAAGGCAGGCCAGCTTCTTCTGCCATTATGGAACTTCCCCTGGATCTGTAGAGCTTCAATAAATAATATCCTTTCCTCCATAACTGTGCCTGGTCTGGAAGTTCATCTCAGCCAACCTGAAGCTGTCTGCTACACCATGACTATGTTAAAATGTGTGATCATATGAAGGAAGCCCTCAAGAGAATGCCATAGTGTCAACATTACATATTTGGCTTGCTGGAAGAGGTTGATATGGTTGATTCTTCATCATTTAAATTTCAGTTTTGCTCTCAGGACTGCAACTCTCATCTTGAAAAAGTCATAGTAATAATGTTATAATAAATACTCCTTAAGAGAGGATCAAAGACATAAGCCTTTGACATGAGACTAGAATCCAGTTCTCTTTTTGAAATGTCACTGACCAGGGAAGGCATGAAGGGAAATGTGCAAGGCTGACAGTGGGAGATGTGAGTTTTTACTCGGTAGATGTGAACAGTTCCTCACTCCAGATAGGGCACCAAAGAAACAATTCCATCCCAGTCTACCTTAGTGAGCTGGTGAGTTCATTGGGGTTACTTCCAGGAGTGTGAGTGAGGGATTACTTACTGGTACATGTGTGACTCTATGACAGCTGTATCACCAAAAGTACTCCCCCCCAACTCCCGACCCTGCACCGTGCTTGAGTGGCAGTTCATGAAAGCTGCAGGATTGGAGTCTTCTGCCCAGCTTATACGCAGCTCCACCAAAGAGACTCTCCTCTCCCCAGCAACTACTTACTGCTTTCATAATCTTAGCGAAAGGTCCTTGTGACTCTTGGAACTTTCATGAGCTTCCTAAGACTTGTCATTAACTTGAATTTTATGCTCTTCCCTCCTTCCATTGGGAGACAGTGTTTCAAACCAAAGAAAATAGCTACCCCAACACCTTTGTAATAATTTTGCAGATTGTATGGAAGTCAGTACGTTTTTCAAGCAGACACAATTTCCTATCATCAAAAACCAAGAGCACAGGAATCACAGGAATATTTAGTTAAAATGCTGATTCTGACTTAGCAGGCCTCGGTGGGGCCTGAGATCGCACATTCCTAGCAAGCTCGCAGTGACAACAATGCTCCTGCATCACTGATCAGACCAGGAGCAACACGACCCTAGAAGGTTTTCAGTTAAAAATGTTAGTGTCATTCAGTCATTTCTGTTATTTTAGCCTCCTCAGCTATTATTTGGCATTCTGCTTTCTTCTAACTCATAAAATATCTTTAGTTATGTTTCTAGTAAAACATTTCCCAGGGCTTTTCAAATAGACAGATGTTGGATGCCATACTAGAAGATACATTGGATATATTGTTAAATGAAATAAATGTTCCTGTTTGTTTGGGAAATAAAAGAGTGTTGACTTCTTAACAGAATAAATTTGAAAGATTGCCATTGTGATTTTTTTTTTTTTTTTTTTTTGTAGACAATAGTGTGTGGTATGAAACTGCTGGGCTGGTAGCTGCCTTCAGTCCAGGCTGTGTCTGGGAATGAAGCTCATCAAATCACTTCCCCTTGCTGAGTGAGAGTCTCTTTCTCATCTTTAAAACTATGCAAGTCATATCACTTTCCAATTCCTTTTTAGAACCAAAGCTCTACATATACAATGAACACATTTGGCTTTAAGGCCATTCAAGGTCATGACAAAACCAGCAATGTACTCTCTGCAGGCTGTGGGGCTAGCATTCAGGTCCTCCAGCTTCACAAGCTCCAGTGAAAACCAATGTGATATGTGTAAGTCCCATCTGCCTTCCCATGGACATGAGGCTGCTTATCTCAGCAGGACCTGTGGCTTCTAAGCATGAGTTTGCTTCCTAGACTCTGGGAAGTTTTCTAAAACAAAGATTGCTGGACGTCATTCCCAAAATGTCTGTGCAATAAGTGGAAGTGTGGCCTTTGCATCTGCACAATTAGGTCCTCAAGTGGGTCCCCTGCACCTCCCTGGTTGACCAAAAGGGGAAACTTGAGCTTCTTCCTCCCTGATGGAATGTTCCTGCCCTTCTACAAACATGTGAAGTAGAAAGGGGTTAGGGTCTTAGAAAAACACAACTTGTGTGCATCCAGGGCCAATCTTGACTCAAGATTACTCTATCTTGAGTGGAAAATCCTGGGTCACGGAAGCCCTGACCTATAGCCCATTACCTCTGAACCCCTCCTTCCCCTCACAGACTACTGGATACGTCATGGAAGAGAATGACACCCTCCATAACCACCATTGCCTTCTCAAGGGGGTGGTGAGGACTGAAAAGCCATTCCCTTTGGATCCATGACAGAATGGTGACGTCCTGTGAAGATAGCTATGGGTTAATGAGTGTAATGGCCATGTTGTGTCCAAGTAAGAGAGCTCCACAACCTTCTTCTCTACTCTCCAGTTCTTATATTTTTCTGAACTCACTCATAATGTAAATTATGAAATTTATGTTAAAACAGAAAAAAACATAAAGGCATGAATACAAATTCTTGCATTTTACCCATAACATGAAAAATAACATATTTATTTTTTTTTTCTTGCAGGCTTGCTGTTGTAAGCTGTTTATAAAATATGAGAACATGGTTTCTTTCCTCCACTTCACACTTTAGCATGCTAGTTTTTAAATTTGAACTATAGAGCTAAATATCTTCACAACAGATCTACAGTTATGGATGTGGTTCAACTATTTTCCCCATGATTGAATACTTCAGGTATTTCCAATTTCCCCTAATTTAAATGGTCAAATGTCACACATTTTAGCCACAATAATGATGACTTTCTTTGGCTGAATTCTTAGAAGCAAATTTACTGGCCTACATTGTGAGCAATTTTAAGATTCTTAACTATTACTGATTTCCATTTTAAGATTCCATTGCAGAAAGGTTGAACACACCTTTCCTGGAGCAGTGCAGGAGCCAGCTTAGTAGAGGACATTTTCATGCCCTTTTTGTGTATTTTATACTATCAAGGTTTTACTGTGATTTTTTTAAAAGTATTTCATATATCTTTTCAAGTGGCATATGCTTTCTTAGGAAAACTTAGAATAATCATTTAACAAAAAAATCATAATTGGATAATAGTAAATTAACCATTGTTAACATTCTGTCAGATATTTTATTTGCATATGTACATAGCTTTTTTGTGTTTATTTTATGGCTTGCAATTTTATTATAAATTTTAAAAAATAACATTTATAGGAGTCAGCCATAAAGATGTGGTGACAGTGTAGTAGAGTTTCTAACTTATCTAAGTTTAAAAATAGAAACATTTAAATTTCAGAAATCAACCTTGAAACATCATTTCAAATTGTTGAATAGAATTTTATTGCGTGCAGCCATCCAGTGTTTAACCTATTGCCCATTTAAATAACTCTTGTTTAATGGGAGCATATTAGTAGAACAAATTTATGGAAATGGAATTTTCCGCCAAAATCTACAATACTCATTCTTAAATTTATCTCCTAACTTAAAACTATATCAATTTATATAAACTTAAGTATTTCAGAAAGAAATGCTATTATGCATTGTTATGATTTTTTTCTTTTATAAAAAAGATTTATTTATTTATTTATTTATTTATTTATTAGAGACAGGAAGGGGGAGAGAAAAAGATAGAGAGAGTTAGAATGGGCATGCCAGGGCCTCCAGCCACCACAAACGAACCCCAGACACATGTGCCACTATGTGCATCTGTCCTACTTGGGACCGGGAGAATTGAACCTGGGCCCTCAGGCCTTGTAGGCATGCACTCTTACTGCTAAGCCATCTCTCCAGCCCTGTTATGAATTTTTTAAAGTTAGACTATTTTTTATACAGTTATGAAAATTGATTCTTTTTATATTTTTAATATGTTTAGCATTTTAATCAATGGAGTCAGTCAGATATATCTAATTTTTATAATTCCTGTCTACTATTATTCTTCATGAGTGAGCTATTAACATGGATAAATATTGGAATCATCTGATTTTCTATTCCCTATATTCTTACACATTTGTGAGATTATTTCTTTGAGAAAAACTGCTATTTTATTTTCCAAGGACTGTAGATTGCTTTTATATGCAAATTTTATTACTAACAAAACTTATATTTAGATGTGGCATCAATATATAACAGAAAAATAATATGGAAACAGTTTCTTTTTTACTCCTGAGGAACCAATCCATTAATGCCCTCTGTTTCTTTTCCTACTGAGACACTAGTATCCTGTATAGAGATTTGGAGGTGCTTTCTGAAGCCCAGCCTTTATGTATCAACAGGACAACCTTGATAGGCTTCTAGCAAGTAAAAAAATGATTTATTATACACACATTAGAGTGGTGATGCATTCCTGAACTGATTCAGATTAACTTTTAATCCAGCCTTTTGCTATATCTGCAAGCAATGTGTACACAGTAAAGAGAAGTTTTGGAGGTTTTCTAAAGCTTTGAAAAAAAGCATCATTGGGTATAGATGCAGTTACCAAACAGTATGGTGCCAATATTTTATAAGCAAAGACATGGAGATGCCTCTGTATAAAGCAGGGTGTTAGGCATGTTTATTTACTGGGGTTGCTTCCTGCCTCTGATCTATTTTCAAGCCATATTGATTACCCATGAGTTGATAGAGCTATGCTAATTACTTATACAACATGGCTGTGGGAAGACATTAAACTATTGGCTCCTGAGTTGTACTGGATTCAGTGATGATGCCTCTTTGAGTCCAGATTAGCTACAATAGTACATGTCTCTTAGAAGCCAATATCCTTTGGTGAATTGCTTTCTATATATTCCCAGAAAGAGAAAGATGCATTATACATTGGAAACCTCCAAGGTTCATAAGTGTCATAGTACTGTCATATTATTAAGTTTAAATCCTGCTTTAAAGACACTAAAATAATAGCTGGATAGTAGACATGCCTGGGTTCAGCCTTCCAGTGTTTATAAATAATATCTGATGTCTGTGGTAGGAGATACACTCATGATTCAAGTTTCAACTTCAGATGGAAGTTGTCCTACATGATTCTCTGTTCCCATTGTGTTAGTGTTTATGGAGATGAGAATTTGGCCTCTTTTCATTTGGAAAAAAGAACACAAAAAATATAGAGGAGTTATTAAATAAGCTTAAACCATATGAGTTGTGAACCTCTAATTATTTTTGCTTTGATTTTCATTTGCATTTGGATTTTTATTTTATTTTATTTTTTATTGCATATGGACATATTTATACACATGTTGATACCATCCATTCCTCCCTCCCTGCCCCTGGTCTGAAGAGGTCTTCCTCTTTAGGAATGCAGGTCAACCCCATGGGGATTGTGGTTCATGCATTATGGTAGGGGTAGTGGCAATGTCTCTGTGTAAAATGTCCCAACTTGTGGCTCTAACAATCTTTCCACCCCCTCTTCTGCAAAATTCCCTGAGCCATGCTGGGAGCATTTAAAGTCTACTTCAGTGATGGGCACTTAGGATCTCTGGTTTGATAGGTGTTGAGTGTATTTAGTGTCTATCTCCATCACCCTTGTGCTGATATCAGATTCACTCATATTCAGCAGCACTCTTGTTCATTTCCCCAATTCCTCTGTGGTTTCAGCTGGGGCTGGGGTACAGTGCACTGGGTTGTTTATCTCCTCAGGTCCAGCTCCCATCTGAAAAAGAGAAGCAGATTCTCCAGTGGAGAATGAAGTCAGCACTGGTTAAATGGGATAACCATTATTAATTTAGAGAGAATTTAAAGGGTATAGACCCTCCTGTAGCCCAAGGTTAATGGGGAGCTTGACAATGGAAAGCTGAATCATTATCAGGATATGATTCTGACTTGTTTCCCAGTTCCAGATATGGTTTCCTTTCCACTGAGCAGATCTGTTAGCCAATCCAAGAGCAGTTGATTACCTACCAAGGCTGTGTGCCACTCCTGCACTTGTGTGAACATCACTACAGGTTCTTTGCTTCTGAGTCTGTTAGACTTTGAGTTGCTTGGACAGATGTTGGCCACTTTTCCCCAGTAGCTCATGTAGTGTCTTCCAGCACTAGATGGGCTAATTGTCTGACGACTGGCTCTCCTCCAGATTCCAACCAAGTCTCTCCTTGCAGACAGCATATGATGTCTTCAGCAGTAGGGTCTTACCATTAACCTCTGGTGGGTAATCACGTTCTCTGATAGAAGTCTCTCATGTTTGTTTTGGGAGATCTAGTAGGTCTCTCTGATCAACATCTAATTGTGGATATAGACCACATCCTGGTATGGGAATTATAGACCAGTACCAAGGGAAAAGAAAAAGACAAAGAAGAAAGAGAAACAGGAGAAATTTGAGGTTAGGTTATGTCTCACCCTCTCCAGGGCCCTTCAATTCAGGTGTTCCCCCTAATATCCTCTTGAGGGTTGCACCTTTAACACTGACTTCCAGGATATAGGATTCTATGCTACCAGTTCAATTTGGGTTCAGTTTGTATACCCCCACCATTCCCCTCCCCCCAAGACCTACCCTTCCTATTGTCCAAGCCTCCAGATGCTATTCAGGTATATCAGCAACTCTGGATGATCCAGGTTAGGAACTGCAGATGAGTGAGACCATGCGATGATTATCTTTCTGTGATTGTGTGAGTTCACTTAGAATGATCTGTTCCAAGTTTGACCACTTTTCTACAAATTTAATGTGTCCTGTTTTCTTACAGTTGAGTAGAATTCCATCGTGTAGATAGATATACCACATCTTGGTTATCCATTCATCCAATGATGCACACCTGCATTGATTCCAGTATTTAGCTATTATGAATTGAGCAGCTATAAACATGGTTGAGCAAATATCTCTGAACTGAGATATGGACCTTTTAGAGTAAATGTCCTAAGGGAATAATAGGGTCTTTTGGTAACTATATTCATCCTTTTCAGGAGTCTCCATATTGATTTCCATAGTGAAAAAGATTACATTCCCGCCAACAGTGAATGAGTGTTCCTATTTCTCCACATCCTCAACAACATTTGTTTTCATTTGATTTTTTTAATGTTTGGTATCCTTACTGGGGCAAGGTAGAATCTCATGGTTGTTTTAATTTGCATTTCCCTAATGGTTAGGGATGTTGAATTTTTTCTTAAGTGTGTGTTTTCCATTTGTAATTCGTCCTCTGAGAACTCCCTCTTTAGTTCTATGCCCCACTTTTGGAGTGGTTGTTCAATTTCTTTTATTGTTTTGTTTTTTGAGTTCTTTTTAATTTCTATATATTAGGCTTCTGACAGTGGTATAGCTGACAAAGATTTTCTCCCACTCAGTGGGTAATCTATTGGCTCTGGTTATGGTATGTTTGTGCAAAAGCTTTTTGGCTTCATGAGATCCCATTGGTTGAGTGCTTATTTAATTTCCTGGACTACTGGAAGTCTTGTCCAGGAAGTCTTTTCTCAGTCCTATATCATGGATAGTGCCTCCTATTTTTCTTCCAGTAGTTGAAGAGTTTCAGGTCTTACATTGAGGTCTTTAATCCATTTGGACTTGATTTTTAACTATGGTGAAATGAGTGGGTTTACTTTTATTTTGCTACATATGGTCAATTTGTCCAACACCATTTGTTGAAGATGCTGTTTTTTCTCCAGTCTGCATTATTGGCACCTTTTTCAAAGATCAAATAGCTGCAGTTACTTGTCTGGGTCTTCAATTCTGTTCCTTTGGTATATGTTTCTTTTTCTTTTTTACTCCAGAACCATGCTGTTTTTTGTCACTATGGCTGTGTAATATAGCTTTAGATAAGGTATAGTGATACCACCAGAAGGTGGGTTTTTTTTTGTTTGTTTGTTTGTTTTGTTGTTGTTGTTTTTTGCTGCTGATATGTGGGCTTCTGCCATTGAATATTGAGATCTTTTTTTTTCAATCTCTGTGAAGAATGATGCTTATATTTTTATTGGTGTTGTGTTAAATCTGTATATTGCTTTTGGTGGAATTACCATTTTCACAATATTAATTCTACCTATCCAAGAGTATAGGAAGTCTTTCCATCTTTTCCCGTCCTGCTCAATGTCTCTCTTGAGTGTTTTTATGTTTTCATTATATAGGTCTTTAACGTCCTTGGTTAGTGTTATTCCATGGTATTTAATTATTTGTTGCTATTGAAAATGGGACAGCCTCACTGATTTCTTTTTCTGTATATTTGTCCTTTGCATATAGAAAAACTACTGACTTTTGTGCATTGATTTTGTATCCTGTCGCTTTCCTGAAGGAATTTATCATCTTTAGAAGTTTTGAGATGGAGACTTTCAGGTCACTTATATATAAGATCACGACATGTGCAAATAGGGCTAACTTGACTTCTTCCTTGCCAATTTGAATCACTTTTGTTTCTTTTTCCTGTCTTATTGTTTGGGCTTGTACTTCTAGTAAAATGTTGAAGAACAGTGGTGAGAGTGAGCACCCCATCTTGTTCTTGATCTCAGTGGGAATTCCTTGAGCTTTTCCCCATTAAGTACTATTTGGGCTTTAGGAGTTTTATATATATCCTTTATTGTGTTGAGATATAAACCCTTCATTCCCATTTTTTCCAGTGTTTTGATAATGAAGTGGTGTTGTATTTTGTCAAAGGCCTTCTCTGCAATAATTGAGATGATCATGAGGTTCTTATGATTCAGTTTCTTTATTTGGTGTATTACATTGACCAATTTCCGTATGGCAAACCATCCCTGCATCCCTGGGATGAAGCCTACTTGATCAAGGTGGATAATGCTTTTGATGTAGTGTTGAATTTGGTTTGCAAGAATTTTTTTCAGGGGCTGGAGAGATTGCTTAGTGGTTAAGGCATTTGCCTGCAAAGCCAAAGGATCCCAGTTCGATTCTCCAGGACCCATGTACACCAGATGCACAAGGGGTGCATATATATATATGAAGAATTTTGTTCAGGATCTTTGCATCTAAGATCATTAGGGATATAGGCCTATAGTTTTCTTTCCTTATTGTGTCTCTGTCTGGTTTTGGTATTAGGGTGATGCTCACTTCATAAAATGAGTCAGAGAGGATTCCCCGATCACTGATTATGTGGAATAGTTTGAGAGAAAAATTGGTGTCAGTGTCAGTTCTTCAATGAAGCTTTGATTGAATTTACTTGAGAAGCTATCCAGTCCTGGACTTTTCTTTTGGGGGAGGTTTTGATTACTTTTAATCTCCATGAATGTGATTGGTTTGTTTAGAAGAAAAATCTGCTCTGAGTTTTGTTTTGGTAGGTGGTATATGTCTAGGAATTCATCCATTTCTTCCAGATTATTTAATTTTGTGGAGTACAGGTTTTGGAAGAATGCCTTGATGATTCTTCCAATTTCATTGATGTGTGTTGTGACCTCTCTTTTTTCATTTCTGATTTTGCTAATTTGAGACTTCTCTCTCTCTCTCTCTCTTTTGCTAGATCAAGTTGGGCAGGGCTTTGTCAATCTGGTTTGTTTATTCAAAGAACCACATCTTAATTTCATCAATTTTTAATTTTTTTTTCTTAATTTCCAATTTACTAATTTATGTTCTAATCCTAATTATTTTTTTCTGCATGGAGCTCTTTTGGTTGGATTCGTCTTGTTTTTTCCAGTGCCTTCAGGTCAGGTTATTGATTTGGGATCTCTCTGACTTTGTAATGAAGGCATTTAAGGCTATCAATTTTCCTTTAGGACTGCCTTAATTGTGTCCTATACATTTTGGTAGTTTGTGTTTTCATTATCATTTAATTCTAGGAATTTTGCAGATTTTTTTTTTATTTCTTCCATGACCTCATTCATTATTTAAAGTGTGTTGTTTAGTTTCCAGGAGCTGGTGGAGTTCTTGATGTGTCTCTTGTTAATTTCTAGCTTTAAAGCGTTATGATGTGACATGATGCTGGAAGTTACTTCAATTTTCCTGACTTTATGAAGGCATGCTTTATGTGCTAATATATGGCCAATTTTGGAGATGGTTCCATGGGCTGCTGAGAAGAATGTGTATTCTGTAGAGTTGTGGTGGAAAGTTCTGTAGATATCTGTTAGGTCTGGTTGATCTATGATCTTGTTGAGCTCTATTATTTCCCTGTTGATTTTCTGCTTGGATGATCTATTAATGATAGTGGAATAGTGAAGTCTCTGAGTATGATGGTATTGGTGTTTATTTCTGTTTTATTGTCGAGTAGATTTTGTTTTATAAAATGTGGTGCACCTGTGTTTGGTGCATATATATTTATGATTGTGATTTATGATTTATATTTATGATTTTGATGTGTTCATGTTGGATGAGTTGATGAATAAGAAGTGGCCTTCTTTGTACTTTTTGATTACTTTTAGTTTGAAGTCTATTTTATAAGATATTAATATATCAAACCCACTGCTTTTTGTTTCCATTTGCTTGGAATATCATTTTCCAGCCTTTCACCCTGAGGTGTCTATCTTTAGTGGTGAGGAGGATTTCCTGAAGACAGCAGATAGAAGGGTCCAGATTTTTGATCATCCAGATAATCTGTGTCTTTTGATGGGTGAGTTAAGGCCATTGACATTTATGGTTATTATTGTGAGATTTGAGTTAATCCCTGCCATGATAAAGTGTTTTATGGGGTTTGGTGCTTTCTTGTGTTTTGTACTATTTTGTCTATTTTGGTTATTGTGATCTTGTTGGCTCTTGAGATTGGTTGTTTGAGTGTTCTGTGTGGAGTATTCCCTCAAGTGTTCTCTGTAGGTTTGGCTTTGTGTTCATATAATCATAGAATTGAGTTTTGTTTTTTTTTAATGGAAACTTTTTTCTTTCACCATCTATTATGAGGGATACTTTTGCGGGGTAGAATAGCTTGAGTTGGAAGCCACAGTTTTTCAGAATTTGAAGTGTTCCATTCTAGACCCTCCTGGCTTTCAGGGTTTCTATTGAGGTAGGCAGAAGTAGGATGATTGCCGAGAGTTCAAAGCCAGCCTGAGACTGAATTTCCAGGCCAGCCTGAGCTAGAATGAAACCCTACCTCAAAAACCAAAAAAAAAAAAAAAAAAAAAAAAAAAAAAGTTTTAATTATGATGTGTCTGTCTTGGAGAGGTTTTTCCCTTGGTCCTGTCTGTTAGTTGTTGCTGTGGGCTTCTTGTATCTGCATAGGCCTCTCTTTTGAGAGATTTGGAAAGTTTTCTTCAATTATTTTGTTGAATATGGTCTCTATGCCTCTGGTGTGGCTTTCCTCTCCATCTGGTTTACCCATGTTCTGGATGTTTGGTCATTTTAGGGTGTCCAACAGTTCCCTCATATTCTGTTCACTTGATTTTTTTTTTTTTAACTTAGGAAAGTTTTTGGCCTCCCAATTGATTTCTTCTGTCTTATCTTCCAGTTCAGAGATTCTGTCTTCCACATGAGTAACTGCTGGTGAGGGGGTCTATAGAGGGTTTTTTTTTTTTTAATTTCTATTTGAGTTTTCTTTTCTGTTGTGTTATTTTGCATTGTGCCCATCTCTTTTTTGAGGTATGATTTCAATTTGAGTTCTGACTTTCTTGATGCTTCCTGGAGTTCATTCTTGCATTTGATCAAGTTTTCTTTAAGCTTAATCAACCAGTTGTTGAGATCTTCCATTTCTTGACTTAACGTCAATTTATCTCTTTGGAGGGTTCTAAAGTTTTCTTCAATGAAGTTAAGCTTAATGTCAAAAGCTGAATGCTTGGCTGGAGAGATGGCTTAGCAGTTAAGGTGTTTGCCTGCAAGACCAAAGGACCAGGTTTGATTCCCCAGGACCCACATTAGCCAGATGCTCAAGGGGGTGTGTAGCTGACAGCTTCAGGTTTGCTGAGATGAACTACCAGACCAGGCACAGTTATGGAGGAAGGGATATTATTTATTGAATCTTATAGATCCAAGGGAAGTTCCATAATGGCAGGAGAAGTGGCCTGCTCTTACAGGACCAGGCAAGAGAGAAAAAAGCCACCAGCCACATAAGCACAGCACACTTCAGGAACTCCTATTAGGCACACTTTGCATATCTTTACAATGGAATCTCAAACCCACTACCACACCTTAAGATCTGCCCAGTGGCATTGCCTCCAGCCAGGTGGCTGCAGATGCAAACAACAAACTAATAAAACACTGAATATATTGGGGGACATCTATTCAAACTACCACAGGGTACATGCATCTGGAGTTCGTTTGCAGTGGCTGAAGCCATTGGCATGCCCATTCTCTCTCTCTCTCCCTCTCTCAATCTGTCAAATAAATAAATAAATAAATAAATAAATAAATAAATAAATAAATAAAAATAATTTTTTAAAAGCTGAATGCTCTAGGAGACAATTCTGTTCAATTTCATTGATATGACTGTTGGTTCTTTGATAGTTTGCTTCTAGTTCAGCAATTTTTTTGATCAGCGTCTCCTTGGTTGTTGTGTTTTCATTTTGGGAATGAATTTCTGTTGATTTCTCTATGATTTCATTGGAGCTTCTATTGTAGGACTAGGCTTCCTTGGTGGAGATCTCTCAGTTTCTGACTTTTGTTGGCTTTTTTTTACATTGTTGTCTACCCATTTTAGGAAGACTCTTTATTTTACTGAGGCGAAAGCAAGTTTTTGTCTTTTGACTCAGGTGAACAGGTATGTTGGTACTCAGTAGCCAGTCAAGATACCAGAGCATAATGCCTGATTCCACAGCTCACATAGGGACCAGACTTCCCCAAGCAAAGCACAATCAGACCCACCAGGGCCAGGGGACGGGGAGGAGCAAGGGAGCAGGGATCTGGCCTACTGGGAACCCAGACCGGGGAGGTGGGAGGAGCCAAGAAACAGGGGTCTGGCCTACTCACCCTAGACTGCTGAGCCTGCCTGCACACTGTTTGCACAAGGAACACAAACTGAGGAGGTGGGAGGAACCATGAACCAGAAGTCTGGCCTACTCACTCCAGACCACAGCACCTGCCTACTGGACAACCCAGAGTGGGGGAGGTTGGAGGAGCCAGGAACCAGGGGGCTGGCCTTCTAACTCCAGACTGCCACACCGCCCGCTTGCACACTGTCCTCACAGGCAACCCAGCTGAATTTGGATTTTATTCAAGCTGATTGCTTATTTTGGAAAATAGATATAATGTTTTCTATTCTTTGAAATTTCAAAAGGCTAATAATAAACTATAATTTGTCAAATGAAATAACAAAAAAATCAGTGGATCGGATGACCTTTGATGAAGCCTGCAAATCTAAGATAATATAGAAAAAACTACTATCTCTGGGAATACACTCAGTAGACTAGAATTCAGAAATACAGTTCACAGTTTAAACCAATATACTTTTTTTTTTTAAGATTGGTGTCAACAATATAGAAAATGTACTGCTTTCAAAAGTAGATTCTTTTCAGGGTAAAATGATGAATTAAAGCTTTCAGAAATTTATCGTCATTCATTTTGTGTGGAAGTAACAAACAGAAATAATGTATTTTTCATTAAAATTGATTTGATTTTAATTTTGACAGTTATTGGAAATTATCTATCATCTCTATTTTTGACAGAGAAGCAAGAAAAGAGCTCCTGTGAAAAAGACTTTTCTGTAACTGGGGTAGTTGTCATTATGAGAGGGTTCTGTGTGAATAATAGATACCAAACTTGGCTTGACTCTTCATTTCCAATCTTTTAAACTTCTTTTGTATCGAATTGCTAATAACTAGCTTCATCTTTTGTTACAGAAAAAGAATAGCTTTTTGTTTGCCCACAGCAGTGTATTAGTCAGTGCTCAGCCATGAGTTATCACGGCTGATAATCCAGTCTCTGGAAACAGGTCGGAATCCGCAGGCACTTCCACAAATAATGGGTGCAGGCTTCAGAGCAGACACTTTTATACCCTTTTTGAAAGCTGTTTATTAAATCTGGAGAAAAACTGGTTGATGGAAAAAGACAGATACACCAAATAGAAATATTTTCCAGTGTGTAGACACACTTTCTTCTTTCTCTGGAGAACAGTCCCCAAGACACTTGAATAATTTTAATACATTTTAGACAATATCACCAATATGCACTCCCACCCTAGTTGCCTTCAGTATTTAGAAAAGTAACTAAAGGGTAGAATGTTTTTAAAACTAGAATTGATCAATAATGGATACACTTTGTCTTCTACTTCAATGTCTTCATAAGAAAATCACTAACAAGAAAAATCATGTTTCTGGAGAACCATTTGTTTCCTGTATCATTTGGGATGTTTGGAGTTAAAACCACCCATTAGACAGAAGACCACTCTGAGTTACAGGACAGAAGTTCAAGATCAAAATAGACCTTCCACAGCACAGGAGGAGCAGATGGAGATGTACAGGCACAGGCAGGGTGGGGTGAGTCGGAAGTCAAGCAGGGGCCACAGCAGAGGTGGAAGTGGAGGGGACACTGGATTGCTGTGCCTCTGTGTAGCAGCTGCTTCTGTGGGATGGTGCCAAGTGTTTGGTGATGGGGATCCTGCTGGTCATGATGCTGCTGGTCAGCGAGGATGGCTGAGATGGGGGAAGCTCGGGACAGAATGGAGCACAGTGACAGCAAGCTGGGACCCTTGCACATCTCTGTGTCTCCTGCCACCTCTGCCGACAACCATGACCTCATTCGTAGAGCCAAGGCTGCTGCTTCCATTCTGCATGGAAGGCTCATGAGCATGCCTCTTTGGAGTCAAGTTGAAACTGGGATTGTCAAGAAAGGAGACCCAGGCAAGCGAGTTCCAGTCCTTTGATGTTGCCTCATCAAAAACTTCCATGAACTTCACTAAGAGACATTCATGACAGTATTTATATCTGCTCTTGGCATACTGGAGAACTAAAACCTTGAAGTGATGCTTGTATAGCAACAAGGAATGATAAGGGAGCTGGAGAGATGGCTTAACAGTTAAGGTACTTGCCTACAAAGCCCAAGGACCCAGGTTCAATTGCCCAGAACCCATGTAAACCAGATGTGTTTGGTGGCACATGTGTCTGGAGTTATTTTTATAGTGGCTGGAGGCCCTGGCACACCCATTCTGTCTGTCTCTCTCTCTGTGTCATCTCTCTCTCTCTCTCTAATTAATAAAAAATTAAAAAATATTAAAGAATGGTAAGGCTATACAATATTTATAGCAGTCTTGGACATGATCCTGACAGATATTCTAAAGCGTCCATCCCTTCCTCACTGACATGTAGTACTGAAAGCTTCAAGGATTACAGCAAAATCAGAACTGTAGGATTAAGCTTCCATGAGGGTGACTCTGAGAGCTATATCATAACTACATGTCCCAGGAGAGATTTTAACTAAGGATGACTTTCCTACCATCACCACTACATGAAAAAGTATGGTTTCCCTGGATGTGTCTCATTCACACTCTCCTTCTGGAAGGTCCACCAAGTTTTGAATGAAGCAAGAAGAAGCTATTGAAGCAATCGGTGAGCTCTGAATACCTACAGATTCTGCCTTATGGAATAAGAAAAGGGGAAGGACTGGGTGAATGTGTTGCCCATTTACATTAAATCAGATTATTTTTGCTTTTTTTCTGTATGTATATATGTTGCAGTCAAGTTTGCATTGCTGGCAAAATCACCTGATCAAGAGCAGCTTGTGGGTAAAAAGGGTTTATTTGGGCTTACAGACTTGAGGGGAAGCTCCATCATGGCAGGGGAAAACGATAGCATGAGCAGAGGTTGGACATCACCTCCTGGCTAACTTCAGGTGGACAACAGGAACAGGAGGCTGTGCCAAACACTGGCAAGGGAACACTGGCTATAATACCCATAAGTCTGCCTCCCAAAATACACTGCCTCCAGGAGGCATTAATTCCCAAATCTCCATCAGCTGGGAACCTAGCACTGTGAGTAGGTTACATGCAGAAGGGCACAAAGGGCACCTCTGCTGCCTTTGGAGGATCTTTCTAGCAGGACATTATCAAGTGCCTTTTTGAAGGAAACAAGGTGAGAGTTCAGAGACATGAGGATTTGGGTATACATTTTCTGGTAGATTGAAGACTGAGCTCCTTGGATATATACCACTTCTTCACCTCTTGTCCCAGGAGTCACTGACTATGGCCCTCCTCTGAGCAGTGTTGTCCCCACCCCTGGCTTCCCTGGGGCACAGTGGTTCTCTACAACCAGTGATTAGAAGAGTCTAGAGGCATGGATAGGCTGGCTGGCAGGGTGGCCACTGGACTCATGGTGTCTTTTGGTCAGGTTTAAAACTTTTTCCATTACACATTTAACTTACTCAACACAAGAATACAATTCTTCAGTCGAGCAGAAGGTTTAGTACACATTTATCCTTGCCAAAATTTCCTGGTCATCTCTGATCAAATGATTAACCCTGGAATCATTGGAAGCTATGGATGACTTCCTGTGAATAAGAATTTTGGCTGACAACAGAAATGTTTGAGAATCCACCTTCATTTAATTGTGCATTTTCCCCACAGTAATGAACTACATAGCCAAATTTCCTTGAAGTCTCATTTTCTCCATAAAATCTTTATGAAAAATGTTCAACCCCAGGGACTCTAATCATTTAATGAACCCCTTATCTTTCTGCTGTTCCACCTTCTGAATTACTTATGGAGCGAGCCATAGTAAAAGTGCCCATTGACAGACCTTTTGAATGGAAACAGATTCAGGCTCAATTTTGCATTCCAATACAGGAGAGTAAGTGCCACAGTACTTAGGATTCACTTTGAAAAATTTGGGGTAATTAATTTTTACCTAAATAACTCTGTTTTGGAAAGTCTATTAATGGTTTTATTACAGCAATGCACATGTTATTTTTTATGAAAATTCCTTGAATCTCTTTTCTTTCAAGTGTTTTAATTCTTATCGTAAGCTTATATATCATTACATTAGATTAGAAGCAGAAGAACAATTTAACAGTTTAGAGCCAAAGTACTTATCTGGAATAGACATTTGCAAATTTCTCTCTCTCTCTCTCTCTTTCTTCGTGTGTGTGTGTGTGTGTGTGTGTGTGTGTGTGTGTGTGTGTGTGTTGCAATTCCCATCTGAGTTAAACTTTTTTCCGTAGTTTTGGTATAAATTGGCAAAGGTATCAAGTGGGTAGAGAGATAGATGAGTGGATAAAGTGCTTGCTGTGAAACCTGAGGACCTCAGTTTGGGACCCCAGTACCCACATACCTCTGGGTGAATATGGTAGCCATCTGTAATCCCAGCACTCACTAGGCAGAGACAAGGCATCTCTGGAGCAAGCTATTAGTTAGGCTAACTAATAGGTGAGCTCTGTGCTCTAGTGAGACAACCTGTCTCAATAAATAAGGTGGAGAGTGCTTAAAGAAGATACCTGATGTTAACCTATGGCCTCTGCCCACAAGTACACCCACACATGTGTAAACATGGATGCACACAACACACACACACACACACACACACAAGCAAAAAGTTTAAATTAAATTTTATTTTAAATGACTTAAATCTATTCCCAGTTTAGAGGACACTTGCAATAGATTCTTTGAAAACACTTTAGTTAAAAGATTAATTAAGAGTTATAATTACAGAAACATAATTACCCTGACCATCAAAGTTACTGGGGCTTCCACTTGGGCTTCTGATTTCAGACTTTACACTCTTAAGTGACACATTTTTCTTGTCTGGAGTAATATTTGTATGTCTGCTACTGGTATGGTTTGGGTCTGGAGTGTCCCTTTAAAGGCCCATGTGTTGAAGGCTTGACTATCAGCCTGAGCTGCTATTAGGATGTGGTGAAACCTTTACGAAAGGAAGCCAATCTCCAGGTCCCACGTTTAGCCAGATGCAAAGTGACACAAGGGCGCAATGCCGCACTTGACCACAAGGGGGCGCACGCATCTGGATTTTGTTCACAGCAGCTGAGAGGCTGCTGGCGCACCCATCTCTATCTGTCTTCCTCTCCCTTTCTCACTGTCTCTCTCTCTCTCTGTCTCTCTCCAAAAAAAGAAAAAAAAGCTGGAACCCATATTTACAGAATATTCAATGGTGGATCAAGGAATGGGAGGAGAGCAGCTCAATGTTCAGTGGCTTCTATTGATAGACTCATTTTCTCAGAATCACAAAGAATGTGGGATCATTTTAGAATCATGGACACTATTGCTTGCTTTGTACTGCTGCATGGAAATTACATTCTAGGTGGAGAAACAACAGAGCTTCCATGTGTGCAGAAGTCATCAGGGCTTTGCTAAATAGGCACCCATGGTGGAGCCCTGTCAATCACTGCTCTCAGACTGAGTGCCTTGATGTTCTGTGTCCAGGAAATCCAGTGTCATCGTTTGTCTTGGACTCTGCATGCACTCCTGGTACAAACACAGTGTATTAGTTAGTTTTCTTATTGCAGTGACAAAATACCTGACAGGAGTAATTTAAGGGAAGAAGGATTTATTCTGGTTCATGATTTAAGACTGCCCATTATGTCCGGGAAGGCTTGGTGGGGCTAACTGCAGCAGGATGATGTGTCTGGGAATCCTCACAAATCTTGAGCCATCAGGAAGTAGAGAGCAGGCAATGGAGCACTCAGCTGGCTTTCTCTCCTTGTATATTCACTCCAGGACCCAGCCTCTGGGATCTGCTACCCACATCCAGGCTGGATCTTCCCACATCATTTAATCCTCCATGGAAACTTCCCTCTCAGACACACCTAAACTCAAAACTGATCATCACACTTACCAAAGCTGTGACCTGGTTGACAGTTATTATTTTCTCATGGAATGGAGAAGGTATCCATTCAGCTTTTCTCCTTGCATACATGAAATCAAGCTTCTAAAGTGGCAGGATCAAAAAGCTTCTTGAGCATAATCAGAGAAAGATGGAAAGTCCACAGGGATAGTCGGCTCCTGCTGCTTTCATTCGGGAAGAAGCTTCATTATCCTTCTTTGAATTTTCTCTCACCCTGGGAAGTCATTATTATTCTGGCATTCCTCCTGACATTTTTATGACTTTATTTGTTTTAATGCATCGCTCATTATTTGTTTTGGAACAGGCTTCCAAAATATTTCTCCAAATGCCACTTTAGCTCAGCCAATGAGATGCTTCACCAGTCCCTCCATTGCCGCCTCTTGCAATTTGGCTAAACTTTTCATGTAGGTGAGGGGCATAAAGCTCTATGAGAATGCTTCTGGATGGGTACAGTAATTTGCTTCTCCTCTGGATGTTGGGGAAATTAATTATTGATTAGCTCTAGGATGGAGAGATTTTTATTGAGTTTCACTTTTGTGGGGCAAAGCATATAGCCCAATGTATTTCTTCCTTTGTGAGTGTTTTTCTTTTCCAGCAATGAAGGGGACTCTGTGCAGCTAGAGTCTATGTTTGATTGACTGGGCTCCAGAGCTGATGTTTACACTGCTGTATTCATCTTGCTCCAATGACTGTGACATGCCACCCGGATGTGGTGAGGCTGACAGGGACTGTGAGGGAGACTAGACAGATGACAACGTCTCTGTTCTTCAGAGCCATGCACGGTGATCTGTCACCTGATGATAGGCCACAGCCTGTCATTTATTTACTTAAAGCTTTAATGTAAGTAAAATGAGCAGGAGAAGGGGCAGTGACAAGGGATGAGGGTAAAGTAAGTGGCTACAGGAAATAAAAATCTGACAGACCCTTTTTGGCATCACAAACTCAACAACAGCAATTGCCTACATCTCAGTGGACATGCCAGCCTAGGGGCCAATTATTAGCAGCCTTGTGGGCATAGAATCAGATTGGCAAAGCAAGAACATTAGCTATTTAGCCTGTTAGTGGAAGGCAAACCCCATTGCTATGTGATTATATTAAGTGTCTTGTGTTTTGTCTTGCACATTTAATTTCTACAATATCCTATAGCCATTTGGCAAGCACATATTTCCTTTTTGTTTTGAAATTAGTATACATTTTATGATATAACTTTCATGAGCAATTGAAAGTGTGACTAGAAATTATCAGGAGTCTTGAAGATCAGACTTTTGAAAACCTTTGACTTGCTTGTTTTATATGATGACAACTTGGCTGAAGGGGAGCCTAAAACCCAGCGGAAATGAAAAAAAAAAAATAGCTATTGAATTTAAAATGATGGGTATAAAATTTTGACTATATGTTAAGGAGATTTTATAAATAGCACAATAAGAAATCATCTTTTTTCTATATCTAATATTTAAAGTTAATATCTCCAAGTAAACAAGTTTAATGACAAAATGACAAATATTTTTATAAGAATATGGATTTGAGCCACTAAAAATGTTTGAATGGTGTTTGGCATTTACAACTTGGATGCTCTTTAGTCATTACACCAAGTCTTGTTTTGTGACACAGCATTTGGAGAGAAACCTCAGAATCGTCCCCACTTGCACTGCGCAAGGGTGTGATATGGACAGAGGCAACAGGCCTGTGGGGAGGGTGCCGGGCCCTAGCACCAGAAAGCATCCACAAGTCACCTTTGGCAATTTGGCAATGTGGTTGAGAGGCCCAGGTTTGGAACAAGCATTATGTCCACGAAATCATCATCCACAAATAAAAATGCATGATCTATTTCATAAAGAAAATCATCCCAGTGCCATAACTGCAACCTCATTAGTTTGAACCCAGTAATCTCAAGACTATGGGAATCTGGTTCTGCAAGTGTTGGATTTTTGTTGTGTATATGATCTCACATCGTAGCTCTGGCTGACCTGGAACTCACTATATATCCCAGGCTGACTTTACACTCAAAGCAATCTTCTTAATTCAGCCTACCACGTACTGGGATTAACAGCCACTTCCTACATATTAAATAACTACAGTTACCTCTCTTTGGGCTGTTCAGGTTTGTAGCATCCTGGCAACTCCACAGACCTGCAGCTAGGATATACTGGCTCTTTATTCTGGCCTATGGACGCAAAACCTCTAGGCTGTCAGACATGGATGGGTGATTCTCAGAAACATGGGGTACATTGCAGCTGTGTGTGTGTGCATGCACACACACTCATGTGGGCATATATGTGAGTGTGAGTGTGGGTTATGTTTGCCATATCACATGAACAGAGATCAGAAGACAGCCTCAGGTCGTCATTGTCCATGTTATTTGAGGCAGGGTCTTTTGTCATTTTGCTACTGTACACACTGGGTTAGCTGGCCAGTGAGCTTCCACAGTCTCCTGTCTTTGCCTCCCATATCACCATAGGAGTCCTGGAGTTACAGATTCACATTACTGTGTCCATCTTTACATAGGTTTTGGTTATCCAAATTCATGTCCTCACACTTTCCTAGCAAGTGCTTTACCGACTGAACCATCTCTCCAGCTAGGGAATGCTGAATCTTCATGGTGTGTGCCTGAATTGGGAGAATAAATTGTACTTCAGGATGATGCTGAGAAGAGTGTTGGCACAAATTCAGCACAGTTCACCCTGTGGCTCTTATAGTCCCATCATCTATCCCTGTCCCCTCCACTCCTAGATGTGCACTGGCCTTGCTGCTTCCTGCTGTATTCAGAAGAGGGCACTTGTCATGTCTGCAGGTGGGGGTCTCCTTGTTGATTCTGCTGAGACTAGCTGTACTCAACCTGCCATTTCTCCTGTGGTTCGTTGCTAGGGAGAGATGTATAGTACGTGAAGCCTGGTGACAAAGTTCCTGTGAATATAAGACTCCTAACCAGCCACTGCTGAGCCAGCATCTGGAGCTGGCAGTGTCCTCACTTCCTGTGAAATGTGGCATAGTCCTGTGTATGGGCCATGTGGTTACATACAAGCTGAGTTAACTCTGAGAACCATTTGATTTCCACCATGCACTTCTAGAAGTTTCATTTTGTGTTGGCCAAAGGCTCTACTTTCTTCCAGAAGAATTTTAGGAGGAAAGAGATATTTGGCAGTGTATCTCTATTGCCAGCTCTGGCAATGGAATTCCTTATGACTTGTAGCCTTACTTGCAACTGAGCTGGAGTCGCTGTTGGACTTGTGTGGGTGCAGATCATGCCCTCATATTCCAAGCCTTCCTGGGGACATCTTTTTCCTTCTATTCCTGCATTATTGCTGGGCAAGACATATGTGGAATATGGCCTTAGGTTAGAGTCTCAAGTGCAAGGAGGAGAAGAATGTTAACCCCTAGCCTCATGGTTCCCAACAGTCTTCATGACTACTGAGCCATTTTATATCCCTGGTTAAAGTGTTGTTAATACTGATGACATGGGAGAGATTGAGAAGCAAAAGGAAGAAGGACAGGGCATTCCTGGAGTGATTGTATTGGAGAAACATCTATTTCCAATTCTCTACATTAATGAATGCTTTGTAATTTACCAAAGATTTCAGCCTCTATGGCCATACTCTCCAGTATAACTTCTAAGTTATTTTAGTAAGTTAAGGGATATGAAAAATTATTTATTGAAAGAATTGTTCTGCCCTCATTCATCTATTGAGGGGCTCTCATACAGAGTCCTTATATCCTTGCAACTATGACAATGACCTTATGCTCTTATCATGTAAGCATGGTTTATAAGAACCACACCCTCTCTCCTTTTTATAAACTGAGGAAATTCTTTTCCATGTCCAGTCTCATTTGTTTTTCAGGAAGTTAAGAAATAAAAACAATTACCCACTGAAGACCATGAATTATGCCTCAATCTGCAACAACATTTATTTTATTTTATTTTTTTTTTTGGAGACAGACACAGTGAAAGAGAGAGAGAGGAAGACAGATAGAGATGGGCGTACCAGCAGCCTCTCAGCTGCTTCTAACGAAATCCAGATGTGTGTGCCCTCTTGTGGTCAAGTGCGGCATTGCGCCCTTGTGTCACTTTGCATCTGGCTAAATGTGGGACCTGGAGATTGAAAACTGCTGGAGATTGGAACCAGCGTTTTTAAGCTTAGGAGGCAGGCGCCTTAACCGCTAAGCCATCTCTCCATCCCGCAACATTTAATTTTCATCACTGATATGTATATTGTAGACTATGACAGCCTTCTGGCTCCATCCAACATCAGTGTGTTCGTGGAAATCTCTGAACACAGAGATCAAAATAGATATCAAAATAGATAAGCAACAAGGTTGAATCATCTATTTGTAACTGAACAATGATTTCTTGTGGCATCTGGGTGCATGGGAATAGTCAAGGTATTTGCCCCATTTCGTAGCTGGGAACCAGTCAATGGGAGTAGGAGGGTCCTATAACTGGCAAGTACAGTGGTGACTGGTGCTACCTGAGAAAGCTGAAAGCTACTGAAAAGGGAACAAATGAGTATGCCGGTAGAGGAGAAGCCATAAGGACATCCTGAAAGCTGTGTCACTCTCTGCCTTGGTTTCTCAGGGCTGTTGTGATCAGTAACCACAAATGAGATGGATTCAAAGAACCAGAAGGGCCGGGCGTGGTGGCACATGCCTTTAATCCCAGCACTCAGGAGGCAGAGGTAGGAGGATTGCTGTGAGTTCGAGGCCATCCTGAGACTACACAGTTAATTCCAGGTCAGTCTGGACCAGAGTGAAACCCTACCTCAAAACAAAACAAAACAAAACAAAACAAAACAAAACAAAACAAAACAAAAGAACCAGAAGGTTTTTCTCTATGTCTGAAGAAAAGTGTAAACTTAGGTGTTGACAGGCCATGTGCCCATAAGGGCTCTAGAAGATCCTTCCTTGCTTTTCCCAGCTCCTGGTGACCCAAACATTCCCTTATTTGTGGAAACATCCCTCCAATTACTGTCTCTACCATCTCATGATATCCATTTGTGTCCCTGTGCTCATCCTGTGTATAAAGACATTTACTCTAAATCAAGGTTGATGCCTCTTTAACATGTTTAAGTATATCCTTTTTAAAATATTTTTATTTATTTATTTATTTGAGACAGAGAGAGAGAGAATGGGTACGTCAGGGCCTCCAGTCACTGCAAACGAACTCCAGATGTGTGCGCCCCCTTGAGCATCTGGCTAATGTGGGAATGTGTCCTGGGGAATCGAACCTGGGTCCTTTGTCTTTGCAGGCAAACGCTTTAACTGCTAAGCCAACTTCAGCCCTGTTTAAGTGTATTCTATATGTATAATTTTTTAAGATTTTATTTTTTAATTTGGAGACAGAGAGAGGGAGGGTGAAAAAGAACACACCAGGGCCTCTAGCAACTGCAAACAAACTCCAGATGTGTGTGCCCCCTTGTGCATCTGGCTTATGTGGGGCCCGGAGAATCAAACCAGGGTCCTTAGGCTTCATAGGCATGTGCCTTAACCGCTCAGCCATCTCTCCAGCCCCTGTTTAAGTATATCATTAATATATTTTATTTATTTATTTATTTGAGAGAGAAAGAGGTAGAGAGTGAGAGATAGAATGGGTGTGCCAGGTCTTCCAGCCACTGCAAATGAACTCCAGATACATGCGCCTCTTGTGCATCTGGCTTATGTGGGTCCTGGGCAATCGAACCAGGGTCCTTTGGCTTTGCAGGCTAATGCCTTAACCACTAAGCCATCTTCTCCAGCCCTGTTTAAGTGTATCTTAAAGGCACTGTTTCAAGTAAGATCATGTTTTGAAGTTCTAAGTGAATATGGTTTGGGTGGGATATTATTCAGCTTAGTACATCCTCACTCACTGTCAGTGGTTCACAGAATGATGTCAATAATGGGATAATAAACAATAACAGCATTGTTTTCAACAACTTTCCCCCTAAGTGACAAGGAGCAGAAGTATCCATTTTTTGATTTTGCACTCATCACTTTATGTTTCTTCCTGTAGCAGACATTGAAACCAGAGCAGAAGCAGCCTACAGCAAGGAAGGGTTGATTTCCAGGTACCATTTGGAAGGGAAGTTCCATCATGGTGGGAAAGCATGGCAGGAGCAGACAGCTGGATGTCACGTCAGTCACATCTCTACTATCTCTACTCAGCAGATGTGAGGAAGCAGGAAGGAGAAGGAGCAAGCTGAGTGCTATAACAAACAGGGCTAGGCCTACTACCAGCACCAAACCTTCTCCAAAGGCTCCACAAATTTCCCAAAGAGTGCCACCACCTAGGGATTAAGTATGGGGCTTAATCAACACATAAGTCTATGGAGGACATTTTACATTCAAACCAGCACACCTCCAATTAGTAAAAGAAATGCAGAGTTTTCAGACATTCCTTGTGGGGGCTTATAGTAGGTAGTATAAATTTCTGTTGTGGTTTTATATGGACCCTTCTCATCCGGTCCTCTCAGCAATCTGGTGAAAGAGATGCAGTAGTTAGCATTAATTTGACCCTTCACGAGCAAAGATACAAGGCTCAGTGTATATTATAATTTGCCAATTTCCCTTATTAGTGATCAATAGAATCAGCCTGGGGTGTCATTATCTTTTAATTCTAGGAAGAAGTGTTTGTCTTACAAGTATGATGACTGTTTTATCCCTCAAGCCCCATAAAAATCTGGGTGTGGGGCTGGAGAGATGGCTTAGTGGTTAAGGCTCTTGCCTGTAAAGCCTAATGACACATGTTTGATCTCTCTCCAGATCCCATGTAAGCCAGATGCACAAAGGTGACACAAGCATCTGGAGTTTGATTTCAGTGGCTGAGGCCCTGGCATACCAATTCTCTCTGTGTTTCTCTCTCTCTCTCTCTCTCTCTTACTCTTGTTCTCCCTCTAAAAATAATCTAGGTGTGCAGTGTGAACTTGTAACTCCCATCATCAGGGGAGTAGAGACAGGGTGATCCTTGTGGCTTGCTGGTTAGTGTAGTCTAGAATACTTGGCAAGCTCAAGGCAGATTTTTTCTCAATGAAGGTGGATGACACCTGAGAAATGATACCTGAGTTTGTCTTCTGACTTCCATACACACTTGCCATGTGTGTACACACACCCATGCACACAAAGAAATAGCCTGATCCTTCACAATTCTTTTCCTGTCACAATATTGAGGGAGACATCTGCCTGCACTTCTATTTCTATATTCCAGTTTTCATTTGATTTAGAAGATGTCATGTCATGTCAGCTTAGCCATTATGCTTTTGGGGTCTATCTTATCTGTGTTCTCCTCCAGTTCTCATCACTGATGGTCTCTGTAACATTAGGTGAGTTGCATAATCTTTCTAGGTTTTAGCTTTATCTTCTAAGAAAGAAAAACAACTCTCTTGTGAGAAAATAATAAGGAAAATAATTTAACATATTTAAAAATCCTAACATATGCCTCAAAAATCAAGTCTCCTTTGAGTACACAGTGGAGACAGAAATGTCTAAAGAAAGGAAATAAAAATATGAGATCAATGCTCAATTTTTCCATTCTTTTCTAGTAGTGAAAAAAATGGATCAAGTCTACACATGTGGGGAAGTTTCTCTTTATATGCATTGACCTCAGAGTTCAATTGAGATCTTGCCTCTACATTGACACCTTCCATGAAGGGGTGGACAGTAGATGAAATGTTGGTCTAGAAAGTCAACCCCCAACCTGGCACATATGCTATTTTCTAAGCTTTTTTTTTTTAAATTTTTGTTTTTATTATTTTTTTGGAGAGAGACACAGAGAGAGAGACAGACAGAGAGAGAGAGAGAGAGAGAGAGAGGGAAAGGAAGACAGAGATGGGCGCGCCAGCAGTGTCTCAGCTGCTGTGAAAGAAATCCAGATGTGTGCGCCCCGTTGTGGTCAAGTGCGGCATTGCGCCCTTGCGTCACTTTGCATCTGGCTAAACGTGGGACCTGAAGATTGGAACCACTGGAGATTGGAACCAGTGTTCTTAGGCTTAGGAGGCAGGTGCCTTAATCCCAAAGCCATCTCTCCAGCCCTATTTTCTAAGCTTTTCACAAATTAATTCATACATTAACCAATAAAAATGCTGTATTCTTCTTCCAATATTATTCCTGCTCATTGGCATGCTACATGTGAAATTAATTATGCTACCTTAGATCATATTTCACCTTTGATGGTCTACAGGGAAACAGTAGTTCTGTGAATGAATGGTGACTCTAGGTGCTAAGTGACTTGTGAAGAGCAGCTACTTGAAATGACAACAAATCTGATCTTTGACTCCATATAGTGATGCCTCTTCTTTTTTTTTTTTTTCAGCATGAGCCCCTTTATTTTTCTTTCTTTCTTTTTTTTACATATAGTCTTTGTAGCAGACAGCTTCAGGTTTGCTGAGATGAACTTCCAGACCAGGCACAGTTATGGAGGAAGGGATATTATTTATTGAAACTTACAGATCCAGGGAAAGTTCCATAAAGGCAGGGAAAGCAGCTTGCTCTTCACAGGGCCAAACAGAGAGAGAGAAAGCCAACCAGCCACCACAGCACACAGAGCAAAACTACAGCCAAAAGGTCACACAGCACACTTCAGGAACTCCTGCTAGGCACATTTGCATATCTTTACAATGGAATCTCAAACCATTACCACATCTTAAGACCGGCCCCCAGTGACATTGCCTCTAGCAAGGTGATTGCAGATGCAAAGTATAACTAGTAAAACACGGAATATATTGGGGGACATATATTCAAACTACCACAGTCTTATATCCCCTCTCTCTTGTTCCCATTTCTTTGAGAGCCCCCCCCCCCGCCACAGTAGGGATATTGTTGTTCAATAGAGTAGAGTAATTAGGGCCTTAGTCAGTCTGTTGGATGGCAGGGGATGGGGGAGGGGTGCTGTATCTCAGTGTTTCCTCTTCTAAAACCTCAACTCATTCCAATTGGGAATGGTCTGTTAGTAGGTGGTGAGCATTCATCACTAGAAGGGCTTAAAAGACTACATGGCAAACTGCCAGGATCATTGGGCAATGTACCTGCTGGGCAGGACATGATAATTGCTAATGCCTTTTCTCTCTGCTCAGCTCTGTAGCAGTTTTGTCTCAGTTTTGTGAGTTATAAGGATGTCAGTTATAGGTGATCACTATTCACTTTCAACGTCCCTTCTTATAGTATGCTTCCTTTCTTGGCACATATTAAAAATATGCATTTACCTAAATAACAGCATTCTTGCTGGTGTTTTCCTCTTTTCTGTTATAGCTATAGCCACTGAGAAATATGTGGCAGATAAACCCTGAGAAGCAGATGTTTAGTCCTGTTCATTGTAATAGCCACAACTTCCCAGCCCTGCCACTTGCTGGATCCACAGCATGGCAATGTTCATAAGTCCAAATCTTCTTGTTGTTTCTCTGCCAAATGCAAAGCACAATGATTATGTACCTACCTATTAGAGCTGTCAGACGGCTAAATAAAATAGCTAGGAAGTATTTGGCAGGAGGTATGACACTTCCAACTAGCGTGATGATAAGCATCCAGTGTGTGTTAGACATGGTGGATTTTATTCATCCGGGTGTCTCTTCTTGATTAATCAGCAAACTGTCACTCTTCTGCTGCAAACAAATGATGCATTAGATTTCAAGAGCTTTAGTAACTATTGGCAATTTTTAAAGGGTTAATAAATTATAAAGAGAACTACTGCTATTTGTATCTTTTAACCTTTCTATTATTGAAGTTGTTTTACAGAATGGATTTAAATGATATATGGTAACTCCTTACAGAGAATACAGCTTCAAAGTCTTTAAATAAGCCACAATTCATGTTGTACCTTAAATTCTGCTCCCAGTTTCAAAGGCCTGTGATACTTACAGGCCCTACCATCACTTACACTCTCATCATAGAAATTTTATACAATAAGTGTGACAGAGAATATTTGGGCTTAAAATTTTTCAGATTTTTGTTTTGTTTACAGAGCACTGATCCATACAAAGTAGGAGCTGCGGTCTTAGGTTTGAGAGCTGCTGGCATGTGCAGCTTTCCTTTCCTATTGAAACAGAGATGATCCCGGCGACTGAAAAGCAAAGATAAGCTGAGAATAGAGTTGCAATCTTTGTGCAGGTGCTGTTTTGTTAACATCCTGGTGTATGTGATTATATTTTTTTGCACACACAGTAATAGTCAATTTATTTTTTAGAACACACATTACAATGTGCAGTTCATTGCAAGTCATGACAAAGCCCTGTTGGAACCAAAGAGAAAACTCGTTCTTTATGTCCTGAGAAGCTGTTTTCATTGTGATTCGAAGAATTTTAGCCCAACTCATGATTTGCTTTGTGGGTTGTGTGCAGACCAGCTACCTCTTGCCTTGCATTTTGTACATTTATTCTTATACTTTGAGGCTAGTCTTCCAAATATGCTATGGTTTTTAAGTTTCGTTTTACTCAAAAAATTTTAGGCAGTCTCATGTTACCTAAGCTGGCCATGAACTTGTTGACCTTGAACTTCAGATCCTCTTGCCTTCGTCTCCTAAGTGTTGGGATTATAGGCACATGTCATCATGCCTAGTTTTATGAAGTGCTGGGGATTGAACCTTAGGGTTCCTGTATACTAAACCCACTGAGCTACATCTCCAGCCCTTCAAATATGCTTAAGGTTGGTAAAAATCTGGTCAAGTCCAGCTGAATCTATTTGAGACGAAAATTGTGTCCTCATTGTCTCTTCTTTTTCTTCATTTGGAGCCAAAACTTCTCAAGAGCTTCATGAAGTTCTCCTATGTGCACTTCAGTGACAAGGGCCTCTTGTGCTGCCTTGGCTCTGTGAGGACACTGCTTCACAGTCACTTGCTCAGAGATCAACACAGTCACTTGCTCAGAGATCAAAGTGGAGCATCCCTGGCTCACAGGCCACCTGGCATGTCCCTGTCATGCAGCTACAGATCTTTGCAGTGCATTCTCAAAGAGCTGTGGGGAAGGGCATTCTATCACAAGAGTTTATGGAGTCAGAAATAATTGTCCTTTCAACAAGTGAAGGGACACAGCAGCCCTCTCCAGACTTGGTCCATGTGAGACACTGACGGACTTTCCCCTTCTTCATCCATGTGGTGTGAAATCCCCTCCTTTGTTCCAATCAGAAGAGTTTGGGCCTTATGTATAAGGTTTTAATGTTACTTATGTATAAACTTTGATACAGCTTCTTGATCCTTTAAAATATAACTATGAGAAGGTTCTGATCTGCTCTAGAAGTAAGTAGTACAGTACAAGCATTTTAAGAAACATGAAAATTTTCAATTTTGTCTAGACTTTTGTCTTTAATTAAATTATTAATTAATTATAGCCTTGTTTTCCACTAACTTGTTTCTACCTCATTAACTTGGAACAATAATTTCTTTCTGTACTGGATCATTCCTCAGTGATTCCTTTAAATATATATTGTGGCTGAAAATGCAATATAAAGTGTAACAGGTGTTGGATGTGGAAGAAAATTTAAGAAACTATTTTAATTTTAATTAATAGCCTTTGCATTTTATAAAGTTGGTTTTAAAAATTGGTTCAGGGCTGGAGAGATGGCTTAGTGATTAAGGCAGTCCTAGTATTACAGCCAAAATATTTATGCCAGCATATAAGACAAATTTTCCATTTTTCTGTTTATGGCTTCTTGATACTCTGCATATTTCAGATATCACCTGAAGGGTAGTGAGTTCCAAAGCTCCCAAGGTTCCTGAGATTATTTCAGGACAGTGCTGCCTGGTTCTGCTGGCTGCTCCCAGCCTCATTCCATCAAACACCTGGGCCAGGGTATGTCTACAGGCTGCATTTCCTGTATGAACATGAATTCATTCCACATCATGTTTGGAAGTGTGATGGTAGCTTCTCTATAAGAGAAGAAGGATGGCCCAGGAACAAGAAACAGTAGTCACAGAGGAAGGTTAGTTAGAGTGCTGTAGTTTACAAATGTCTACAATATGTGTCGAAGTATGCTAATGTGAAGACATTATAGAAATTTGGATTCTTGGGACTCAAGAGATGCTCAGCAACTAAAGGTGCTTGCTTGCAAAGTCCTGGGTTCAATTCCCCAGTACCCATATCAAGTTAAATGCACTAAGTGGTGCATGCGTTTGGAGTTCCATTTGTGACGTTAGGAGTTCTTGGTGTATCCTTTAGCTATTTCCATTTCTTTCTCTGCTTGGTAATAAATGTTTTTTTTTTAAATTTTGATTCTTTTAAAATATTTATTGATGCATTTACATATGCAGCATGTGTGTGTGTGTGGGGAGTGCACCAGGAACTTGTGCCACTGCAAACACCAGACACTTGCACCACTTTTGCATGCAGCTGATGAGTGTAGCTTAGAAATGGATTCTGGGTTGGCAGACTACAAGAAAGGACCTTTAACCATTGAGCCATCTCCCCACCCCCAGGATTCTATCCTTCCTTCCTAGAAAGTGCGTTGTCTGATGTGGGTTTGGGAGGATTAGGTATTTATCATTCTGGCTCTACTTGATTGTTAACTTGTTTATATAAATTATCCTTTCTCCAAAAATGATTGTAGTCTCCAATAAAAAGGGAAGACTTGGCATGTGTACCAACAAATTCTCAGAAATCACCCAGGAATAGTTAGTGTATTGCTTTTGTTACTCAGTATGTTTTGTTCTATTCAAAATACCATAAAATCAAGATAATAGCTTCATAACACTGATTTTGAGATATTAAGCACTTCTTTGCTTGTTTTCAGATTTATTATGATTCATTATGCTTTCCCGGTGTGGTTACAATTGTCACAGTTTGGAGCTGGTATACTATGCCCTTAGTAATATTTATAAGGTTCCACTTATATGATTTCATCATTTTGATTTTTTTCTTTACTTCCTGGAAGACATTAAATTGACTGACATTTTTTTTAAAAAGCCATCTTCTGGTAACAGTGAATTTTCATGAGCCAATATCATCCAATCTTCAAATGCTGTTTGGTCCGTGTTGGTCATTGAATTTCCTCTGTTGCATTGTCTTTCTTAGTGTAATGAAATATATATTATGTGTATTCATTGCATAGTATTGATTGTAATGCACTACGCATGTTACTGCTTATTTTCATAATTTTTTCAATCAAAATGTTAGCAAAGCAGAAACAGCATTTTAAAGCTAAATGTATGAATCACATATGAAATTTAGGAAATTGATAGTTTTCCTGGTATACTGCCTGGCAGACTTTCACCATATAATTTCTATCAAAAATTCTTTGCACAGGGAGTGGTGTGCACACCTTTAATCCCAGTACTCGGGTAGGAGGGTAGGAGAATCACTGTGAGTTAGAGGCCACCTTGAAAATACAGAGTGAATTCCAGGTCAGCTTGGGCTACACTGAGACTCTACCTTGAAAAACCAAATTATATATATATATATATATATATAAAATATATATATATTATATATATTATTATATAGTATATTATATACATATAATATTATATATAATATATATTATATATAATATATTATATACATATAATATTATATATATAATATTATATGTATATAATATATTTATTTATATTTATTCTTTCTACCAATGAAATTTAATCTAGGAAGAAGATTGCAATGTTGTCAGCTTCTTACCTTTGTGTTGGGTAGCCTATAATGCTGTTTACTTGCTGGTTGGCTACTGGCTCCATTTCCATGATCTATATTCTCTTGTTTGCAGCATGGGGATTGCAAATCCTTATCTTTATCAAGACTCTTTAATCAAGCAGCTCCCTTATGTCATCTATTGAGAGAGAGGACTTAGCAGGATACTGGAAGGTAGGGATCTCTCTCTCTCTCCCCTTCCCCCCCCCACTATAAACCATACCTTTGACAGAAGCATAGAAGAGGGTTTCTTCTACAGTCTTGAAAAGTGGTGGCAGTAGGGCTCTGCTCCAACAGCAGCACATCTGATGGCCTTCCCTGCAGGTCTAGGAACAGAGCTCACAAGCTCTGCCACAGACTTTCCTCTTTACTTTCCCATCCATGTGAGGGGAACATAAGGAGAATCACTTGACACTTCCTGACCAAATTCTCCCATTTTGCTTCTTCAACCCTTCCAACATGGAGTAAGCAACAACTTATATTGTTACCTCTATTTGAAATATCTAAAATTGTTTCTGTTGCCTTGTTTGAACTTCAGCTATATATGAGGATAAATCTCAGGTTGTCAATTTGACAAGATTTAGAATCACCATGGAAACAAATCCTTGGGAGTATATTTGAGTTTCCAGATTAGATTAATTGAAGTGGGAGGACCCACCCTATCTGTGGGCAACAGCAGTCCATGGGATGAAGTCCCTGCCTGAATAAAAGGGAGAAAGGGATTTGAACAGCAGCATTCTTGCTCTGTTTCCTGACTGCAGACGCTATGTGACCAGCTCCCTCAGAATTCAGCTGCTGTGCCTTTTTCCGCCATGGTGAACTATAACCTGGAACTGTAAGCCAAAATAATTTCCTTCCTTAAGTTGCTTTTCAACAGGTATTTGGTTATAGCAATGAATAACTAATACACAGTACAAATAGTCAAATCATACAAAAGGTCACACACAGAGAAGCAAAGCTCAAAATGGGCAACCAAGTGTCCCTCACCCTAGTTGTTCACACATGGCTCTATTGATGAACAAATTTAAATATCCACAGGAAACACATTGCGCAAAGTTCTGAACAAATGACACCAAAGTTGCATGCTTTACTTATAGAATTTTTCTCTTCACAATTCAAGGAGAATTTTCTTTAGACTCTGATCATTATCTTTACCTACTTTGAACCACATATTTTAATTTGTTGATTTGTTTTTCCGTGTAGCCCAGACTGTCGTTTAGCTTGCAGAAATTCTCATGCCTCAGCTTCCTGAGTGCTGGAATTACAGGCATGCACCAACAGTCTATGTCAGGTTCACTGCAAGAAGCAAATGCCATCATGCTCTGACGTTTCTACTCCATTGTCTCCATTAACATGGAGTTCTCGGCAGCTGTCTGTTCTTACTCCACCATCCCATCAAGCATACTAAAGTCAGGAAAAGCAGAACTGTGGTGATGTTGGGAAGTTTCTTCTACCCCTCCTACTTTCCAACATCTATTTCTGGAGGATTATTTTTCTGTGAATCTCAGAGACAAGGTAGCCTTTTCCCTGATCTACTATAGAAATTTTAGTAAGATCCTTAATTCAATTTTAGGAACCTTATTTCAACTGCATGTCTCTGGGGTGGAGGGTGGGGGTATGCTTCTTATTCAGAACCCTCCCACTTGACACCACCACTAATCCAAATATGTCAATGTTCTCTGGTGATTTCAATTAGGGCTCAAACTGGAGTCCTAACTATGTTCTTTATATCTATAACTCATGATTTTCAGACATTACATTACATTTTGGTCAACAACAAAGCAGATATGCAACAGTCTCTTGACTATTGTGGTCTCTCGAGATTATAACAGAGCTGAAACATTCCTGTGACCCAGTGACTTGTAGCCATGGCAACACTGCATTATTCATTCAGGTGTTTGTGGTGATGTGGGTGTCACAAAACCTGTGGCTCTTCCTGTCATACAGAAGCATAGCATATGCAGCTGTGTACAGTACTGAATACTAGATAATGACAACAAATATATATATTACTTGTTTATATACTTACAGTAATATATAGCCATTACTCTAGTATCCACCTTTATAATAAAAACGTTTATTATGAATCCATTTGTTTTCTCATGTCAACAGAAGCCTCACACATGTCCTGTTTATCATGTGTCTTGAGTGCATCAAGAAATTACCTGGCCCAGGCTTGGTAACATTTGTCTGTATTCCCAGCATTGGAGAGGTAGAGACAGACTTTCAGCATCATTCTCATCTCAGTTACATAGCAAATTTGAGGCCAACCTGTGCTACATAAGACCCTTTCCCCTTTCAATCCTTCCCCCCAAAAAGTGAGTAGAAGTGAATGATCTAGATCAGCTTTGATTGCACAAGCAAACACATAATGTTTGCACAATGATGGAATAAACTAACAATGCAGTTCTCAGAACTCAAAATGTGTCCCATTTGAAAAGTGACAATTAAGTCCATTTCCAGTGTTCCATTTATTGCTTGTGCCTTACCATTTGAGATTTGGACAAGTCAATTCTCTTCCAGAATCTCCCTATACATTTTAGATGATCAATCATGCCAGAGGTGAGATGGGACAGGGGGTGGTCATTTATTTGACTTAATGCTGGTCCACTCCTGATAGCAGTTGGTCTGTAGTCCTTTCTGTAAATACCTGTCATGGAAACGCTCACTAAGTGATAATAAAATCCATCTTACTGATTCACTTCAGCAATGCCTATTTTCCAAGCCCTGTGGGCCCATTCTCTAGTTTCTCTGAAGTCACCTAATACCATAGCTGCATGGGATTCAAGCCCCTTAGTGTTAATTGAGGGAAATGATTACCTCTGGGAGCTTGCAAGCTTCTAGATCTTTTAATTTTCCAACCAAGGTTAAACAGACTCTTATTGAAAGTCACCTCCAGTAAGTTTAGAAATAAAACACTGTAAGATTTTTTTTTTTTTTTAGGTACTGAGTACTAAATAAAGTTTAACTCCTGAAGGACTAATTATTAAGGTATGAATGTATTTTCTCTGCCCATGGGCTTCCTATTCTCTTCTGTGCTCATTGAAAATTATTCTTGTTTTTAATGAAAGTGTATGTGCACATGCACACACACACACACACACACACACACCATACACCAATGAGTTCTGTGTTGAAGCACCATTTCTTGTGTCATTCTCTTTGTGCACGTGCCAGTAGTGACTTTTGAAGGATCATATTCCAGGGAGCTGAGAAAATGAAGGAGATATAATTTTTCAACCTTTTATTTTTACCCTTGTGCGTGTAACTTCACGCTATATAAGAGCACAGGGCTTTAGGGCAATGCTCCCTGAAACACCTCTCTCTCTTATTATAAGTCCATCTCAGAGTTAATCATTTCCTTCGAGAAGAGGATGCTGTAATAAAGATAATTAAATTGAAATTTAATATAGTAGAGCATTGTACTATAGCTGTATATCAGATGATGGTTCTGAGAGAAACCATTTATAGTGAGGGTAGAGTGTATGGTATGTAATTAACAATTATGTTTGTCAGGTTTATGTAACAGAAAATTAATAATAGAGAGACTGCAGAGCAGCCAGCACACCAAAGTCTGAATTACAATGACTAGGCTATCATTTACCCTGCAGTAATGGATAGAAATTAGATCATATGCATTTGTTGACTTTAAAAAATTCCTCTCATTTTTATCCTGATTTTTTTTTTCAGAGCAAGGACTTTCAATCTTGGCCACATATTAGACTTCCTTAGAAAGCTTTTGTAAATCCCAATGGCCAGGCCCAAAGCAAACCAAGCAAAGCAAAGCCTTTGAGGTTGGGAATAGGCAGCCAGGGTTGAGGACCATGCTAACAAATGTTCAATGTGATTCGTTTTCCTAGAGAAAGTGTTAGGTTAAACCTAAAAGCAAAGATTGCCTATAGACCTAGTCAAAACTGTGTTCATCTTCTTGAATGAAAATTGTAGGATTTGTTCACAAATAGGAGGCTTTATTAAGACAGAATGTCTATTTCTAATGTTTAGACACTTTTGCTGCCTGAGAAAAGGGCTCAGAAATCTTCACCTTTCAGTCACCCATTCTCTAGCCTCTTAGAAACCATGAATGTTTTGGGGTTTCTCAATGAGCTTAACCACAAAATTCTCCGAATGATTGTGGGTAAGTGCTGTCTCTTTCCTGGCCATTCAGGATGAGAGAACAGCCTGGACAGAGCTATGGTCCCACACTGGGGAGATGGAAGCTTGACATGCTGAAATGTGCTTGGTACACCTCTGCAGAACTTGAGTGTTTCTCATCACAAACCAGGATCCATGGAAAATCTGAGTGTGAGAAAGGGGGTTCATATATGCACCAATATTAGTTATTACATAGGCATGTGTATATACTCATACACATGATTCATAAGTGAAATTTTAGAATATTTCTGGATAAGTAATACTTCTTTGCTGGTATCTGAATTTTAGATTCAGAGTAGATTTTCATTGTGATTATTATGCATTGATTTGCATAATTTCCCTTCAGTGATATATTTTGAAGGAACTCTCCTGGTAATGCTCATAGGCCTTTATTGTAAACCTTTGAATTTGACAGTGGTAAGCCATTGGAATATGCCTTCAGAAATGATGTATGAAGTGATTGAGTTTTGCCTTTCCTCTGGAATTTGAGTATACCCTACGATTAAGATGATCAGGGCAAACACCAAGTTGTGTGGCTGTTAGCTCCCACACTGGGAATCGCACACTGAAAACACAGTAACTAGATAAACATTTTCTTGCCCTATCATACTTGGACAAAAACTATGTGTTTGCTTCTGACCACAAGCGCTGATACTGTAAAGATTTCTTTGGCACTAAGGGCAGATACAACGCGGCCACAGGATTTGGGTAACATTTTTCTCACATCAGTTTTTCCCACTGTATATTTTTCTACAAAGATTATTCAGATTTTTCTGACATGAAATGAAAAGAATGAGGAAAAGCAATTATGCTTGTGACTAAGAACAAAAGACCAGGACTATTAAATTGTTGAAGCTTTGAAATTTAAATTGGGTTAATCACATTTATCAATACAACTCATTTTTAATTTGCTGTCTCTTTTATTAACTACTGCTAAAATTGGTAGACCATGGCTTTATTTATGTAACCAAATAATAAAACCAAATAACTAGAATGCTGCTTTGTAGTCTTGGCTCTGTCAACTGTTTCTGGAGGTACCTGTGATATGTGCCTGACATGACAAGTAGGTGGCTACAGATGTCAGCTTTACCATGCTTGATTTCATGCCTGAAAATTCTCCTAGTGTCAAAGAATTATACTTAAAATTTCACGTTTTCCTGGTCACCATAAACTTCTTGCCACCAGAAGACTTGGGCTTTAAGAGAATTTGAGGAAGGGGATTATTTTTAGGAAATGATTTGTATCTGTTAGTGATTATTTTGAACACACTGAAAATGCATTTTAAGAACTGAAAATCCAAACCATTTATTTTTTTGTGTGTCATGCAAAACATACATTTTTATGTTTTTATGCCAAACTTAATATGTCAACCAAGGTCTAAGTACATTTTGTGAAAAATCTTGGGATAGAGTAAAAATTAGGAAATGGATTTGAGAAATATATTTTTGTTTATTGGTTAGCTCATTTTTAAAATTAAGAACATACTTGGTATGGATACATCATGGGTTGGCACCATCTTTTCCCTCCTCCCTGCCCAATTCTACTGGGGGCCTTCCTCAGTGGGGTTTCTGGTATTCCCTATGGGGTTGCAGGTTATGCATTATGGGAGCAGCAGTCAATTATTGGAAGCAATGCCTCTGGGCATGACATCCCAATCTGTGGCTCTTACAATATTTCTTCCCCCTCTTCTGTAAATTTCCATGAGGCTTGGTGGCTGTGTCTTAGGTTTGAGACAAGGTCTCGTGTAACCCGGGCTTGCCTGGACTCATTAGATAGCTCAACCTCATCATTCTCCTGCCTCCACCTCTCAAGTGTTGGGAATTACAAAACAATGCCGTTACACCTAGCATAATTTTAAAGCATTTCGTTATTCAGTGAATCATCAGGATTTTTTTGCAGAGAGACAAGAGAGAGAAATAGAAAGGAGGAAGAGAGAGGGAGGGAGGGAGAAAAGGAAGGCATGGACATCCTTGAGCCTCTTGACACTGCAAATCAATGTCAGATGCATTTGCCACTTTGTCCTTCTGCTGCTGGGGAATTGAACCTGGCGTGACTGGCTGGCAGGCTTTGCAAGCAAGTGCCTTTAACTGTTGAGCTATCTCCCAAGACCCCACAATTTTTATTATGCAAGCCAATTATTTAAATCCCTTAATACATAAAAGATCACCATCATTAATTTACCTATAAAACAACAATAAAAAAATAATCTTTGGTCCTTCAAATCCATGCCTTACAGTGAGGGATCTCCTTTAGCTTTTCTGTCACATGCTCAGGAAGGCAGGCTGGAGCTCAGGACTACATAACATCACTTCTTTGGTTGACAATGTGGCCACTTGGGGGTCTGTTGAGATGTAGTCTCTGGTTAGAGGGAAGGGGGTTTGGTCTAAAGGATCTTTGACAGAAATCCTTTCAGGTTGTGACTAGATCCTCACAGTCCCCAGCTTAGCCAAAGGATGGAAGGACGTCACTGCAAGAACAGAGATTGGCTCTTTAGAGTGGAAGGTTGGGAAATTATGGGGATGTACATGGTTCCCTGCCCCTGGCTGAGCAAACGCAAGACGTCTCTTCCTGGTTGCCTACAACCCTCTGGGAGAGCTGTTGGGCACCCAAAGGACCACTCATAGACCAGGAGCAGCATCCATCCCTCGTGTCCACCATGACAGCTGAACATAGCCAAGAAGCCAAAGCACCAAGAGATGCAAATCTTGTACCAGTGGCAGACTGTGTCTTTCCATTGCTGCTCATAGGTCAATGACATCCTAGTTATGGTACAAGTACCCAAGGTATGTAGCATTAAGGCTAAAGTGTCTCCCGCAGTGCAGAGCAGGGAACTGGGGAGGATGGGGGAAGTATTCTTGGAGGTTGCTGGATCTTTATCTTCACAAAGAACTGTGAACAGTTAGGACCTGGGCTGAGATGTGCCCTTCAGGTATACGAGAAACTGTCAGCTCACTACCTCAAAAATGAACATATGTTTTGTAAAACGGAGCTTCACCTTTATTTGTTAATACTTAAAATGACAAATGCTCACCCCAGGGTTTAAACACCAGGTATATGGGGCTGGGGAGATGACTCAGCAGCTAGGAGTTCCAAGTTCCACTCCCAGCACCCAGATGTAAAGTGGGCATAGTTGTGTATGCCTGTAACCCCAGTGCTGAGAGTGGCAGAGAAAGGAGGACTGCTGGGACTCCCTCCTCAGCCAGTCTGTGAGAAATGGAGAGCTCTATGTTCAGTGTGAGAACCTGTCTCAAATAAGACAGAAGACATTCAACACCCTCCTATGGCCTCAAAATGTTTGTGCATGGTGACTTGTGCATCTGAACACACATGCGTGCACACCCATATCACATATACTACTCACATTAAAAAAATGCCAGACAAGAAATTTCAATCATTTGGTGGATAATTTTATTTTAAATGAAGAGTTGTTGGATTCCTTCAGGAAACAATTAGTATAAATGATTGAAAAAATTTTTAAGTAAGCTTACAACCACGTATGAAAAAAAAGCAAGTTCAAATTTCTCTTTAAATATTTTAAATACTTGGAAGTTCAATAGAATATAAAAATTTATATCTTTGCTAATTTTTATTTTATTTTTATTAGTACAATTTTGTAATATAAATCTCTTTTGAAACAAAACCCTAAATACATGTTCTCATTGTATTTAAAAACTATAATTTTCTCTGTGTTATGAAAAAAGGTAAAAATACAAAGTATTTGTTTATATACATTAAAACCATTTAATCATGCCAATATGTATGTATATATGTATGCATGTATGTATATGTGTGTGCATGTTTGTATGCACATATGTACCTATTATCTGTCATCTATGTCTATCACCTGTCTGCCACCTATATAAATGGCAGGATTAAATTCATCTCTTCTACAGGCCATCCTTTGTTTTTATCCTTTATCCATTCACAATAGTGCATGAATATGCAGTTTCCTTGAAAGGATCATGCAGAGAAGAATATTCATTATGAACCAAAAGATATTAATGCTGTTCTGATGAATGGCATCCCACAAGCTCATATGTGCATCTACAAATCTCATAGCTGACAAGATTCTTTATAGCTTTTTAGATAACAGCAAGTGAAAAGGAAGCCCAGCATTTTGGATTTATTTCTATATTTCAAGTTAGTTTCATATAATGGAATTAATAAGAATAAATAGAAAAGATGAGTATAAAAGGTAATTAACCTTTGCCTCCAAAATCATAACAATCCAAAGTACTCAGAGAAGTTCATGTGTTATACACATTCATTTCCTCCCTTTACTCACCAACTTTCTTTTTTAATTTTTTGAATATTTATTTATTTATGAGAGAGAGAGAGAGACAGAGAAGGAGAGAGAGAGAGAATTGGTGCACCAGGGCCTCTAGCTGCTGGAAATATACTCTAGACACATGTGCCACCTCTTGTGTCTGGCTTATGTGGATCTTGGGGAATGAAACTGGGTTCTTTGGCTTTGCAGGCAAAAGCCTTAACCTCTAAGCCATCTCTTCAGCCCTCACCAACTCTCTTAAACAAGTACCTTTCTCTGACATTATCAAGTCATCTATTAGTTAATCTATTAGTAATTAGCTTCTGTTGCTTTTGATTTGAGACTCTTGGATAACTGCTTGCTCCCCTCACATTCTGTTATGGGTTTGGTATTGTAACTATAATGCAAAGCCTTTTTTATTAGTATTTTGAACTCTTTTTGTCACTCCTTTTGTTTTCATAGAAGACAAAATGACAAGGTTTTTCAAATGCATTTTCTTATTTTCTGCAATATGTATTTTTAAATCACATGCTGACAGTTTTATTTCATAGCACACCAGCAATTGCTAAGCTCTCATGAACAACTACCCCAGCAAAATCACTCAGAGTAGAGAGGCTCAAGGAGACAGATTTCAGCTTCATGTTTCAGAGGAAATGTAATAAATCATAGTGTGGGAGGAGGAAAACAAATATAAAAATGATGAAATGTACCTTGATAGGAGCATGCACTTAATCACTATTCTTAGAGACAGAGGCAATTCTCAAAACTTTTCCTCTTTGAAGCTGCATTTCAAGAAATCTGCATGCCTGCTTTGCTGAAGGATCCACATCTTATCTTTCATGTTCATGAGCATATCTTTTACTGTTCATGGGGCTGAATTCCAAGTCTGGGCTGTTTTGAGGGATGCCCAAGATTTCCTTAGTGAGCCTTCTCCCATTCTTCCTGAATTTGTGTGCACATGCCTGTCAGCCTTGAAGCAATGAGGTAGCTTCTTGAATTGCTTAGCGCTAGCTAGCTACCACTTACCAGCCTCTGAAGTGGCATTACAACCATGTTCTTTTTTTAATGAGTATTAAATTTACTTTTAGGCAAACCCTCTAGCTGACAATAAAGTGTTCTTTGTGCTTGCTACTGGCTCTCTCCCTAGTAATTACTCTGCTGCTGGCGATTATGCTGTTTTTTTCCTTTGGACGTGGAAGCTTAATATGTTTATTTCTAATGCTTAATTTCAAAACTAAAGCAGCATCAAATCCTCCAGATTTTGAGTCTTTCTCTGAGTGCAGTTTTATTCTGAGATGAATTCACATGGTACAGTAGTAATGTCAGACTCTCTGGATTTGAGTCCCAGCCCCACCCCTTTCATCAGGGGTGGATGAACTACAACCTATGGACCAAATCCAGCTCAACACCTCTTTCAGTTCCATCTTCAAGCCAAGAAGGGATTTTTAGTTTTCTTCCATTTTTTTTTTTTTTTTTTTAGTAATGGAGATTAAGAATTGCATCCTCGAGATGCTAGGCAAGCATTCTCCCATTGTCTCAACCTTTATTCTCCCTTTTATTTTAATGCCATGTCTCATAGGTGGCCCAAGCTGGCCTTGAACACACTCTCTAGCTCATGCAGACTGTCAGCTTATGATCTTCCTACCTCAGCCTCCTGAGTTGTTGAGACTATAGGGCTGGGTCACCAGACTTGTATAATTTTCCACTTTTAAATGATTGAAATAAAATCAAAAGGAGAGTAATAGTATTTCATGGAGTGAAAATTATATGAAATTCAAATTTCAAGTGTTCATAATTGAAGTTTTCTTGGAATACAGCCACATTAATTCATTTACGTGTGGGCTTTGGTTGTTTTCATGCTACAATGGCAATGTGGAATAGTTACAAGTGTGACTTAGTTGTAACAGTCATAATATGGTCCAGAGTGTCTAAAATAGATATATGAGGTCCTTTCCAGATGAAAATTTTCAGTGCCTGATTCCAATATATGATTGATTATAGGCACATTCATTTATTCTTGGATTGTCAATGACTTCATCAGGAGAAAGGGACTGATTACATACCAAATCACAGAGCTTTTGTGAAGAACAAATGAGTCAGTTCTCACCTCTCAGCACTTAGAAATCTCATTGTTAAGAGTAAAGCAGAATTTTCTGGTTATTGGTTGTGTCACACTGAGAATCATATTAGTCTATCATTTTGACTGAATCTATTTTAAATAGTTGATGTCTTTTCATAAACTTATTTGTAGTAGATACGATTTCAAAATAGTCATTTAAAATATTTTTTCACATGTTCATTGATTATTATGAATCAGTTATTCATTTCTGAGTAAATATTATATAAGAATCAAAGTCCCTCATTCTCTCAAAATGCCTTTGAAACAAGTTCTCAGAGCCATATTTACATGTATAATTTTTGTTTGATCCAAGTTTTTAGCATGACTATGCATTTATGTTATCTCTTCCCAAATCACCAAGTAGAGATGAGGTTGATTTACATTCTCCAAGCCACTTGAAAGAAATGAAAGAAAAAAATGAAGTATTTATTTCACTCCTCAAACATAACTTATGTTTATATTTATCACAGTGATAATGGTTTAGGAGAGTTGTTTAAATTTCGCACCTTTAGTTTTACCTTGCAAACTGGTTTTTAGATAAAAATCCAATGAAGATTTTTCTTCTGATAGGATGAAGGCATTTGCCATGCATCTAAATGAAGAAGAAATAGAGGAAATCCATTTGGTTACTTTCTGCTTCTTGTCCCAAAGCAATTGCCTCCCACTGTGGCTTGTTCTTCACACTCACACAGTGCTGGTCCAATTCCAAACACTCCGTCTATTTTGATCTAAGAGAGCTAACTTCTTTGATGTGTATCAGTGGCTCCTAAAGGGCTGTGCCAGGTTTAATCAAAGGTACATAGCTTCAGCAAAAATAAATGACAAGAAATGATCATAGTGCCACACGCAGGGTTTTCAGCAGCCTGCAGACTTTGCTGGGCTGGGCCTCCTCTTCAGATGACAAATGTGGGAACCCCAGAGGGTGTCTTAGATGAAATAATTGCAGTAAAACAGAACAAAGGAGCCAAACAATATTTTCAAGCCTTTGGGTTTAAGTGTGCATCCAGCTTTCTCTGGTTGTGGGGCTGAGGCCAGAGATGCTGTAGGGCATTCACAGTGAAGGTGTGAACCAGGAGGGGACACTGTGCCTGGCACTGGGGTCTTTGAAACCTTCTGGGAAACATGCTTGGGAAAAACATGAATAATGGCATTACAGAGCCCAACCCAGCTGCAACAAAACAGACAGTCAGATAGTGACTTTTTGTGCCCAAGTGTGGGGCAGATGCATGCTTTCAGAGGACCTATGACAGTGAAAGGGTCTAGTTCCCTTCAGCTTTCCTTCAATTTTATCAGGAAAGTGATTCTCAAGAGCTTTAGGGGGGTAGAGACATGACTTAGTCCTTAAGGCACTTGCCTGTGAAGCCTATGGATCCAGGTTCGATTCTCTAGTACCCACGTAAGCCTAATGCAGAAGGTTACACATGCATCTGGCGTTCATTTGCAGTGGCTGGGAACCCTGGTGTGCCCATTCTCTCTCTGTCTCTGCCTCTTTCTCAAATTAAAGTTTTAAAAATGTTTAGATATATATACATAAATACATATGAGTTCATGTCAAGCCACATATAGTACGATATTATATTGTTTCATCATCATTATCAATATTTTCAGTGTGAGGAACAGATCTGTAGGTCTGATACATGCTAGGCAAACACTGTATCACTGAGCTATATCCTAACCCTAAATTTTACTAAGATTTATGCATCTGTTTACTTTTTATTTCCCAATGTATTATTTTATGTATGTCTAATATCATATTTGAAAATCACTGCTATGTTAGCTACTCAAGGAAGAATTATTTTCTGAAAACTACACCTAATTTTAAAATTCAAAAGTCACAGGATTCTTTTCTTCATTCTGTTAGGATATACTGTGATCCAATAAAATCTTCCCAGGCATTGTGGCCCACACCTTCAACCCCAGCATTTAGGAGACAGAGGTAGGAGGATAACTGTGAGTTTGAGGCCACCCTGAGACTACATAGTAAATTCCAGGTCAGCCTGAGCTACAGTGATACCCTACCTCAAACAATCAAATGAACAAACAAGCAAAAATCCTAGTTGAATGCTCTGTCAGATTGTATGTGATTAATGACTCTTGCAAAATTCTCTTAGTTCTGTCTCAAAGCCAATGTCACCCCATCTCACCTATGATATCATCCTATTCCTTGGCTACAGATACCTTAAATGTTCTTCCAAGGGCTTAGCTCCAGACTAGACTCTTCTCTCTCCTCAATGGCAGATTCATATGCCCTTTTAAAAAAAACTTAATGTGTCAAAATCAAGCACATCTTTTCCCCAATTAAATTCCTTGTCTTTCAGTCTTCGTCAAATCAGAAAGTTCAAGTGTGCTGGGAGTGGTGGCTCATGCCTCTAATCCCTGCACTCGGGAAGCAGAGGTAGGATTGCTGTGAGTTTGAGGCCACCCTGAGACTACATAGTGAATTACAGTTCAGCCTGGGCTAGAGTGAGACCCTGCCTTAAAAACCAAGAAAACTGAAAAACAATAATAAAAACAACAAAAAAAAAGTGCAGGTGCATACCACCTCATGTAGTAGTTACTCACTTGTTGCTATGAACAACGGAAGCAATTTAGAGAAGGAATGAGGTTTTATTTATTTATTTATTTATTTATTTATTTATTTATTTATTTATCTTTGGCTTACAGTTTCAAGGGGGAAGTTACAGGGCAGGAAAGGCATGGAGGCAGGAGCATGAAGCAGAGCTAGTCACTCCTCAGTCAGGAAATGGGGCCAAGCTAGAAACCCTTAAGCCCTGTACCCAGTGACCCACTTCCTGCAACAAGGTTCCAGTTCCTAAAGGTTCCACAACTTCCCAAGCAGAGCTGGCAGCCGTGGACCAAGCGGCCAAACATATGAGCCTACGGGGGATGTTGCACATTCAAAACACAACCCCCTACTAAGGTGAACTCACCTTGACTGCCCCACTTCCTCTCACACCTTCTCAGTGTCAGTGTCACTGTCAACCTGTCACCCAAACCTTGAAACAGTTTCTCTTTGATCCTGGATAAACTTCTCTTGAGTAAAGTTCTTTCATCCGAATCTAAACCTTGCCTCCACCAGGGAGGGAGGGCAGGAGAGAGGAGAAAGTGTAGTAAGACTGGGGAAACTCATGCAATTTACAAGGTTCAGGAAACTCAGACAGTTACAATGTGCTCAAGCCCCTTACCCAAGTTTAGTAAAGCAGTAAATGGCTGCTGGGGGAGAAGACTGATGGAGCTGCCTGCAGCTGGCACAGCGAGCTCAGGAGATGCAACTTCGTGAGAGTCCTCACCAGCCATGCTGGCGTGAGCTTCTCATCTATGGATCTGCCTTAGAGTCATGCATGCTCCTGGGAGTAAAGCCTCACCCTTGCTCATGTAAGTAGCTCTGATAAAATCATTTTTCCCCACAAAGCTAGATTTGGTGGCTTTGTTTGTTTATGTCATGAATCTCCTTATTTGTTCATGTCACCCCAGGAAAAGTCACATAACACCTTCTATAGCTTTTCTCAGCACAAAATTCCAGAATGGACTGTCTATAATATAAGCTTTGCTCAACAATTTCCAATGGCTTTCCATCTCACTGAGAGAAAAGAAATAGACTTCACTCCCTTTGACATTAAGATTGCACATTATACCCTCTGGTTTCTCTGTGTTTCAGCACCTTGTTACTAGAACTCACTTCCATCCTCCTGCCTCAGGGCCTTTGCACTGGCTCTCCAGACAGTCAATCCCCTCACTTCTTTTTCTGTATTGTCTTGAGTATCTTCTCTCAGTGAGTCCTTCTTTGACACTTTTTAAAATCACAGATTCCTCTCCCTGTATTCTTTCCTTTTTTTTTGTTCCTCCATAACATTTCTGTCCATCTGACAGTCTGTGTACTTTTCTTCTTTGTTTTCTTTTTCCCTCAACTAGAGTGGAAGTCCTTCAAGGACAAAGGGATTTTTTTTTTTCATTCACTGCTGTTTTCCTTGGATTAAATAGCAAAGTCCTTCCTTCACATAATAGCACCTCCAATTCATATGAATGGACATGTGTGATCAAGAAATGGAAAGAATATACATTAAAGTTATATTATCCTGCTGGGCATGGTGGCACCTGCTAGAAACCCATCTACTTAGGAAGCTGAGATTGAGGCCAGCTTGAGCAACATAGTCAGACCCTAGCTCAAACAAAATATGGCTATCTTTATCATCACTAACTTAATGATGATTTCAGTTTTTATATGCCTGTGTGATCGTCAGTCTTGGTTTTCATCATGCTAAGTAGCTTGAGAGATGGCTAGAAAATGATGATGCATCCTTTTGAGTGTGTCTAAGGGAGTTTCCACGGATAACTGTGGGTCTGTGAACTGAGGGAGAAAGAAGCATCCTGAATGATGGTGGCACCCTCAAATAAAGTGGGTCCTGGAGAGAGAAAGGCGCTGCCAAGGGTGAAGCATTGTTTCCTTCCTCCACTTTCAGTGGACATCAGATGCCAACTTCTTTAGCTCAAATGAAGGCTTGCACCAGCAACTCTCTAAGGGGCTCTCCAGTCCCATACTGGAGCTGCATCCTGGGCCACTCTGGTTCTAAGCCTTCCAGTTTCTTAGACTGAGCAGCTACTGGGTTCCCCAGTCTCCAGACTGAAGGTAGCCATTGTGGGACTATCTAGGCACCAAATGTGTGAGACCACTCAATAACTTGTGTGTGTGTGTGTGTGTGTGTGTGTGTGTGTGTACACTCATTCTAGTAGTTCTATTTATCTAAAGAACTCTAATACACTTTTTTTAAAAATAAAGAGAATCTAGGGCAGGGGCATAGATAGCTCAGTTGGTTAAAGTAGTTGGTTAATTGGTGCACAAGGCTCGTGATCTGAGTTCAGATCCCTAGAACTTACATGCAGCTGGACTGGGGAAATGGCTCAGTGGGCAAGGGTGCTTGCCACAAGCACAAGGGCCTGAGACAGCCTGAGTTCACCTTCCCAGGGAAACAGACTTTGTCTCAAAGAAATTTACATGAATGATTGGTAGAGGAGGGATATTAGAAGATCTCCACATGCCTGCAAATGCATCTTCACATGCACATGCATTCAACACACAAAAACACACCACACCATGACACACATATTACACATGCAAAATGAGAAAAGGTGTGAAAGCCACAAAAACAGACAACAAAATTTTGTGTATGTGCACACGAATATATCATAAATGTGTACATGCAAATACAACCACAAGAGAATAGACTAACATTCCAACAATGATTGCCTTTAAGTGCCAGCCAAAAGAGTGAGTTGTGTTTCTTCTTATTCTATTTATTTCTTTTTATTAATGATCTAGCAGTCCTTTACAACAAAAACAAATCAAGCTTAAAAATATGTGTTAGATGGCTTGCATGAAATCATATAGCAAATAAATGAAATAATAAATCAGTAATCTTAAATATCAGTCACTCACAAACAGTTCCAATTAAATTGTAAGAATTATTTGATATTTTAAAATGTTACTAATTTGTTGAGTTTACTAGGTATTTTAGTGAGAAATAAAATTTGCTACAAAGATGTCATTTCATCTTTTTGGCTCTAAACTTGTTTCAAAACACTGGGTTTTGCTGTCACAATATAAATAATTCTTAGCTTCACATACCCAGTGCCCCTGTCCTAAGTAGGAGGGATGAATCCAGAACCAGCTCATGCTAGTCCAGCACTCTACCAGCAGCTACAACACTAGCCTTGTACTAGGTTTTCATACTCAGCTTTCCTGTAAAGAATGTTTCAGAAATGTGTACTTAGAGGAGGTTCACATTTCAATGACATGTGATGGGATCCTCTATGTTTTCAAATATCAGGTTGAGATGCAATGTGATCTGATAGATTTGGAGTGAGATGACAATTAACAGTGTATTTATAAACTATGATATGACATTTTAATTCACTAAAATAGTAGCTGTTAGGTTATGCACTACAATGGAAAGATCTTCTTTCACCCTTGACACTGAGAGCAATCAGTCTATGCCAGAGTGGAAGCTTTTTCTTTGGCCTCATGGGTTTGTAAAATTTGCTGTTGGATATTGCTCATTAGGAAGTAATCTTGGATGTTTACTTCCCAGAATCCATTTTTCTATCACATGGGTCAGTGGTGTTTCCCTCAAATATGTGAAACCAAGTAAAAGATATAGATATCCTTCTGGTTCTCTGGCTTACCAGATGGACCTCCATTCTATGGCATTAAGTGACTCTCTTCCATGGATAAGTCCAAGATGGACCTAGCTGGGAATTGGTCCCAGCTCCCAAAAGAAGCACTGTGACCCCTGCACTATAGAGGCCCCAACTTTGGCAGGAGGAAAAGCCCACCTTTTGCTGCCTCATTCTCAGAGACACATCTACATGTCTCCTATTGCTTCATTCTGATAGTTATACCAAAACCAATTAGTAGGTGATGTTTAGTGTGACTTTGTTTGAATAATACTTCCTAAGGGAAAAATTGTCCAAACTCCCTTAAATAGTGGGCAGACAGGAAATAATAAAAAAGTATTTTCAGGCTGGAGATATGGCTTAGCTGTTAAGGCACCTGCCTGGGAAGCCTAAGAACGCCCGTTCAATTTTCCAGGTCCCACGTTTAGCCAGAAGCTAAAGTGAGGCAAGCACACAATATTGCACATGTCCACAGGGGGCACAAGCATCTGGAGTTGTTCACAGTGGCTGAGGGCCACTGGCACACCCATTCTCTGCTGCTTCCCCATCCCCTCTCAAATTAAAAAAATAAATAAATAAAAATAAAAAATATTGTCCATTTCTTTCTTAATAAAATTAAATGAAATTTAAATAAATTTAGTGGTATTGTACACTTCGATTAAAGGAAATAATATGAATTTGATGGCCGGTATGGATTTCCTCTGTGCTTGTCAGCACCTGTTCCAACAATGTAGTTCATCTTTGAATTATCCACATTAGCATTATAAAGTTTATATAACCAACCACATAGCACAGGGTTTGAGACTGGCTTTTTCCTAGGAGGGAAAGGTACACATAAATGATATTATGAGAGAGTGATATATATTGGTATAAGACACTGTCTTCTCTCCCACTTTCAAAAATATTTAAAAGCTGGTTTGTTTTGTTAATAATATTTTCATATCATAAAATGTGACATAAGAGTTGCATGTGGTGAGTCAAAGCAGAGAGGAAGCAGTAAGGAAGGAGTATAGTAAGTTAGCTCTAATTTAAAAGAAGAAAAAGCCCTCAACTGCAGCTCTTTGTACTGTACTCAACAGAGGAGAGCTGTCACATGTGGCACCCAGCCAATATCTAACTAGAATCAATTACTTTGCCAACAAGTAACACAAAAGATGTTCATTGTTTGCAAACCAACTTTCCTGCAAGGGTACCTTGTCTCCAGGCTAGATAAATGGAAGATTCAAACAATGCCTTCTGCTGCACTGCCTTTTCTCATCCTCTGTGCTAGGAAGCCATTCTAGGGGAAGGAAGATCTGCCTCCAATCCTGAGCACAGGATGACTCCACTTTCCTGCATGATCTCTTCATTACTGCGGGGGACCACAGCACTCAACTGTTCAGAAAGGCAGTGGCCAATATGATGACTATCACATAGCACAAGCGTTTGCTTTTTTGTTTTCTTAAGTTACTAAAAACTTTTGTCTTTATCTCCTCGTGATGTAGACAGATTCGGAAGATGAGGACAGGGAGGAAGCTGAGTGTAACTGAAAGGAGCCATGACGAGGAACAGAAGGGGGTGGAGCGTTGGAAGAGAAGAGAAAAGAAGAGAGTTGTATTCCACCTTCTTCACCTTCTCTCCTGCTCTTCCTCCCTTACTAGACACCAGAGGTCAGAAGAAAAGGAGATTGATGAAAAGATGCTAATGAAGCCATCTCTCTCTCTCTCTCTCTCTCTCTCTCTCTCTCTCTTCCTCTCTCTTTTTCCTTAACATTCTAATTCCTTAAGTAGAAATTTCCCCTTGGTTTCAGTCTTAGATCTCATCCAAGTTCTTGGCACCATTAATTCTCTAGGTTCTCACTCTCCACCTTTTCTCTGGGGACTTTAGTCTCCCCTGCCCTCCAGCTCCCCTGACCTACTAACACAGTGGCTTTATGTATGGTTCTGCTTGGCCACAGGTCCATGCAGGCCCATGGGAACCCTCTCTGAGGTTTACAGTATTAATCTGAAAAGCATTCATTTGCATTGCAATACCTACCCAGACAAATATTTTGGGGTATAGCAAGTTTGTAATTTTGAAATGTATACTTTTTAAAAATCCCATAGAAGGAGTAGATACCATTGTATTGCACATATGTATACAGATAATTGGAGAAGTAATAACAAGGTCCCAAAGAGGCATTTTTGAGCCCATGATCATTTCATAATTTCATGATTTTATTATGTGATCATTTATTAATTTTTATTTTCCCAGGAAGGATTTTTGTGCAGAATTCACTCCTTAGGACAATGAGTAAATGTGCTGAGCTGAAATGATACTTTTTACTTTGTTGTTTTTTTTTTTTTTTGCATACTTTGAACTGAGCTATAATTACTATCTATAGACATGTGGAATAGGTTTAAATTAGTTTCTAGAATGGTTTTTGAAGTAATAAAGCTCTTTTTATGGAGAGGAAGAAATTATAAAAATAAACATTTATTCATTGACAAATAAAAGGACATCATACTATACTAAAATCAAGAACATATTCATCACTGGGACATACCTTTAGAAGGACACCAGAACTTACTAATCTCCATTTGATTAAAAATCTTACCAGCTCAAAAGTTAAATAATTTTGAGTCTTTCAAAATAAGTACAGAGTGATAATGATATTGAAGTAAAAATTTCAAGTGATTTAAGATGCTAATTGAAGGCTGGGAAGATGCTCGTAAGTATCTGAGTCAGAACCCCAGCAAGACAGTGCGACATGCATTAGTAATTCCAGCCAGCCCTAACTAAAGGTGAGAAGGGAGTTAATGCAACAGATCCACTGGAAGCCAAGAGGGCGAGCTGGCAAGGGGGAAACAATGATAAAACAACATGAGACCCTGTTTTACAGGAGGTAGAAGGTGAGGACTGATAACTTGAAAGTTGTTCTCTGACCTCCACCAGTGTCATGACACACAGGCACCCACACTCCACACACCCATGTGTTGTGCTATATCTATTTTACTAATCTTGGTTTCTTTAAGTTTGTAAGATGTTGGCAAATTGTTATAAAATATCTGGTCTTATTTTTATCAATTTGCTAATACATCCATCTGACAGCCTGTAACATTTTCCCTTCACTGTCCTATAGTTAAGTCAACCTCAACACAGCTAAAACAAAGCAAGTCTTCACATCCTTCTTCAGTGTGTCTTATAACTACACATCTATGCCAGATACTAGTAAGTAGCTTTATATACTATGTCTTAAACTCATATCTGATCTTATTCCTCTCCTCTTTTACATAGCTATGTCTTCGTCTTACATAATATCCCCATCCCCTCCCTCCATAGGTATTACTCTAGCACTATCTGTGGTCCTCCCACAAGCCCTGTGCCTTTCTTTATACCTATCCTCAACCCAGCTGTCAAAGTGGTGTTCTGAAATAATCTGGCTATATCATCTCACTTGATATGTGTCCTTTGCCACTAACACTGCTTTACCTTCAGGCTAACATCCAAATTACATTATATGGCTTATGGAACACATAATCCTTGTTTTGTGCCTCATGTTCCTTTACATCATGGTTTGGAATCATGTTGCTTGGGACAACAATCACTGGTCAGGGGTGGCTAAATGAATATAAGAAATCCACTCCTCATTCATACTAAATTTCAAATGGTTAGTCACACATAGCTAGTGGCTACTCCATTAAAGCATTCTTTTTTTTTTTTTTTTATTGACATCTTCTATACTTACAATAAACCATGATAATTCCTTCCCTCCCCTACTTTCTCCTTCATAATTCCACTCTCCATCATATCTCCTCCCTCTTTCCATTAGTCTCTTTTATTTTGATGTCATCATCTTTTTCTCCTTGTGAAGATATTGCTAGGCACTGCAAGGTTGTGGATATCAAGGCTATTTCTGTCTGAACAGTTGCATTATAAGGAGTCATACCCTTCCTTTGGCTCTTAGATTCTTTACGACCCCTCTTCTGCAATGGACCCTGAGCCTTAGAGGGTGTGGTAGAGATGTTTTAGTGATGGACACTGCTCTGTCACTTCTTATCACTATGTTGCCTTTTGTGTCATCCCAATGGTCACCACCATCTGAAAAGAAGCTTCTCAAACCAAAAGTGAGAGTAGCATTAATATATGAATATGAACATTAATTGTACTGCTTACAAGGCAGTTTGGTGGGAATAATATATACTTTTAGCCAGACAAGAGCAGGCTTTATACCCCTAAGGCTCATGACCTCACCTGCCATAGGCTTTTGATTAGGTTTTTAGTACCAGGCATGTCTACCCTCCCATAGAGCCGGCCTCTAGTCCAATTAGATAGCAGTTGGTTTCCCCAAGAGCAGACATGCCACTATTGCACCCATTCATTCATTTGGCCATCTGACCAAACTTGAGGCTTCCAGTGTCCACTTTTTCACCACTGATGTGTTCTGTTTCCCATATGGGTGCATGCAGTGCAGCTTTTTCCAGCTTTCAGTTGGCTGGTCTACAGGGAGATTGTCAGCTCAGCCCCAGTTTGATTTCTCAGTGACCTTGCTGCCCAGGCACATGATGTCTTCAGCAATAGGGTCTTACCATCTTTTATTCATGGGAAAACAAAGGCCTTGGAAATAGCCTGTAATGTTTTGGAGGCAACAGGGACCTCCCTGACCAACAGCTCTCTGAAAGGTAGCCCATCGCTGGCACTGAAAATTTTCTACTAATAATGTATGGCTTCTTGATATGCCATTATTGAAATAGTAGGCTTTAATATGTCTTATTTAGAATATCTTGATTTTTTTATTGACCCTTCCCCCACCCTTCTTTTACTCAATATCTTCCCCTTGCTTCCCTTAGGCCATTCTAGTCTCTATAATATGTTTTTCTGCTCACATATATACAATATCATCCTCTTAAGTCCTTCACTCCCCTCCCTCCCTTATAGACTTTTTCTAGCTTACTGGCCTCTGATACCAATTTTTGGTCCATTAGAACATTCTTACCAATGTAGAACATTCTACTAGAAAAAAGAATCACATAATTTGGCTAAGAGTCCCCTAAGGAAGTACATGATTCTTTCATGTGTATTGATGCTCATATCCTTTCCTCTCTCTGTAGTGACTATGGTGGTCTGAATGTTAAATATCCCCCACAGGCTCTTGGGTTTGTGTGAGTCCTCACTATTCCCCGGGGTCATTGGCCATCCACATTCAGGACACAGGAGGTGTTGGGGGGGGGAGCAGGGTCCATCCTGGAGCAGCAGGTGAGTGCAATGACAGGCAATGAACCACCCAAGAGACCATCTGATGGACAGCACTCATTTATTCAAAAGGGGAATGGGTTTATAAACACTTGAGAAAGGTTGAGACAGCACATACAGACTATATGGTGATTGGATACATAGTTTATGGGTTGCCATCTAATTGGTTGAAAGGCAGAAGTGTTCGGGAGATAGTGACTTCAGAGCCATGAGGGAGGAGCTGTGAGAGAGATAACAGGAATGGTGGGGTAAGCTACATGACTTCAGCCACATAAGGGTCTCTTGGGCAGCTAGCCACAAGGTCAGGAGTGTGGGGAGAGGGGGCAAAGCCTGACTTATGGCATGGTCAGAGCTTTTGGGATCAAGAAGGGGGAGGGCCTCGCCAGTTCAGCCCACTCTGGGTGATGACAGGGTACACCACAACCTTGCCAGAGGGTAGGGAAGGCCAGTCACCATCGCCACGGAGGGTTCCCAATGATAAGGCCCCCACAGCCCAAGGTCCCCAGCCATGTCCAACAGTTCAGGCCAGCCTCTTCACAGTCCCAGCCCATTTTAAAAAATGCCCAACATTATTTTTTTTGAATAACTGGAGGGAGAGGGAGACAGAGATGGGCACGCCAGCAGTCTCTCAGCTGCTGTGAATGAAATCCAGATGTTGTGGGCAAGTGCGGCATTGCACCCTTGCCTCACTTTGCATCTGGCTAAACTGGGACCTGGAGATTGGAACCACTGGACATTGGAACCAGCATTCTTAAGCTTAGCAGGCAGGCGCCTTAGCCGCTAAGCCATCTCTCCAGCCCTCCCCAGCCCATTTTTAGCAATGCCCAACAGGTTTGAATAACTGGTCCCTTTTAGAGTTTTGAAGAGGAGAAATCTTTAACAATGAAACCTTGCTGGATATCTCAGTCTTATATCTCAGTCTTATTTTCTGTTTGTTCTCTGCTTTCTGCCTGAGAATGTGACCACTGGCATCCCGACCTTACCAAATTTTCCCTACCATGACAGACATTACCATAACTTCCCCACCATGATGGACTCTACTATGAGGAACTGTAAGCCAAAATAAACTCTTTCCTTCTCTAAATTGCTTCTGGTTAGGCAATTTTTTCACAGAAACATGAAAATAGCTGATAAAGCATACTAATTTTAATTTGTTTGCTAAATCTTACTCACTGTAGTAGCCAACCTCATGTTATTGAGATGAACTTCTAGACCAGAAAAACAGGAGGAAGGGATTTATTGAAGATAGATGGTAAGTTCCATAATGGCAGGAAAAGTTAGTCCTTTTTCACAGGAACAAGGAGAGAGATTGAGGCCACAAGCCACCACCAAAAAGCAAGCAAGCAAGCATACTACAAGAACTCCAGACTGAACTCCAGTTTTTTGCATATGTTTATATTGGAATTCCAAATCCTCCACTAACCTTAGAGCTGGAGTCTAAGATCCACCCAGTGACACCTCTTCCAGCCAGGTAGTGCAGATTTAAATTACAAACTTTAATAAAATCCTAACTATATTGGGGACCATCCAATTAAACTACCACATTCTGCTCCTGGTCCCCAATAGATTCATAACCATCTCACCTTGTAAACTGTATTCAGTCCACTTTCAAAGATCCCCCCATCTTAACTTAAGATAGTTTTAAAGCTCTAGTCTCATCTGAGATTTAAGATAGTCTCTTAGCTGCGAGTCCTGTAAAAGCAAACATATTACATACTTTTAACATATAAAGACACAGAGTAAACATTTTTATCTATTATAAGTTATACCAGGGAGAGACTAGAACAATGCAAACTCAATAATTATCAAGCAAACACCAAACTTCTGCATTTCAAGTCTAATATCATCAGTGACTGACAGTCTCTGGATTTTTAAATTCTGCCCCTCCAGCTGTGGTAAGCAGTCAGGGGAAACTTTTATCCTTAGCCAACAGTTTCCATGGCAGTCCTTGAATAGTCTTGCTATGTCCAAAACATCTATGGGTGTAATGGCTTTGCCAGTCTCAGGGTCATCAAGACCTGCCTCTATGCCATATCTCAGCAGTAGTTCATGGGACCATGTATACTTCATGACTGCTCCACTCATTTTTCATGCTTTCAAAATCAACACCAGGTGTGCAGGACACAGCCATATTCTTAATTCAGGGAAGAAATAAATCTTAACCTTTGAAGAGCAGGTTTCTTTTCCAGTCAACACTCTAATAGAATTTGTATTTCTATCATAGTCTTTCCTCAGGTATGCTCTCCATTGTTTTAATGTAAGGCAGTTGGGCCATTTTCCTTAAAATTGCTAATGTATTTGACAATAGCAGCATCAGTAACCTAAAACCAGTCTTAATGTCTATAATTTTAACTTGTTTGAGTTTTTCTGAAATAAATAAATAAATAAAATCTTAAATCTCTCAGTCTAGTATCTTTAGCCAGGCACATAAATCCACTACAAATTTAACCATGAACAAACTCTCTGGGCTTGGCTAGCAGAACGTAACCAGCCCTTATGCTAGTAGCCCAGTTCCAATAAGGTTTCCTGCACTTCCTTCCTCTTAGAAAGCTAATAAACCAAACCTCCAAGTTCAATTCTCTCTGCACTTAGCATTTTCAAACTCTCATCATATTGGTCCACAATACTTGGCTTAACACTCCAGAAGGCATCTTCAGTTGCAAGTACCAAGTTCATGCCCATTCCTCCAAAACAAAAGTTGCAAAAAGACCAAAATCCACATGGTCAGATTCATTTCATCCCAGTCCTAGTACCAATCCTATAGTAGACAGCTTCAGGTTGCTGAGATAAACTTCCAGACCAGGCACAGTTATGGAGAAAAGGCTTTCTTGAAGACAGAGGGGAAGTTTTCTTCACAGGACCAAGCCGATAGAGGGAAGGAGAGAAAAGCCACAAGTCACCACCTAAATGAAAGCAAGCACACTACAAGAACTCCAAGCTGAACTCTACCCCTTTACATATCTTTACACTGGAATTCTAAATCTACCACTACACCTTAGGAACTTAAGATCTGCCCAGTGACATCTCTTCCAGCCAGATGGGTGCAGATCTAAATTACAAACTTTAATAACATCCTGAATAAATTGGGGCAATCCATTTAAACTACCACACTCACCTTTTCTTAATCACTCCAACCCAGCCTGTGTTAGCCTTGATGGACCACTCTCTGTAGTTATCTATTTTCTTGACTGTCTCTTCACTAGGTTATGAGGTCTTTGCTATTGGAATTAATTACTTTAAACCCAGTGCTATGCCTGACTCATAAACACACATGGATATATTTATGAGTAAATCAAATAGTAAATATCAGCTGAAAATATATCCCTGTGACCAAGATTGATGTTGAAAATAAGCATTTCATTTTTATGAGAGACAGTTTAATTATGAATTTTACCTTTCTTTCATTTTTTTGTAGCCAATTCATCCATTTTTAAATAATTACCTAACCAGATAGTTTTAAAATCCAATTATCAAATTAGAAGATTAAACTATTGAGAAATAAATAATTATCAAATTCTAACTTACAGTTTAAAAAGCATTAAGTGTATTTTGAAAGATTTTTCATGTATAACAGTACAGTTTTTTTAATACTACCAATTATTTTGAATTCAACATACTTTGTGGTAAATGCTTTACTTAAAGCTAGAGAGTCAAATATATTTTTTCCCCTCTTAGCATCTGGATTGGGAATATCTTTAACCCATTATGTAGACTACCTATTCACTTTGTCTTTAAGTCAATGGAGTATGCAAGTACAAAAGACATAACTGAAAATGAACTTGTTTTTTATTCACTATGTTTAATTCATAAATTATGGAGACAATACAAAGGATAGCTTCACTGTTATATTTACAACTTCTTAACTTACTGAAAGAAGTAACTTGTGGGGCACTTAAGAAGTCACTCTACTAAAGTTCAGCTTTTAAATTTTACTTATTGATGAAAGTTTGATGCAATATTCAGAGCTTTTGAGCTAAATTTGTACATATATAATTTCTTCATGAGTCTGCTCTTCTACTCTACTCTTCCCTCTGTTCCAATGTCAATACAGACAACAATTTTGAAGAATACATGCTAGATTATGAAATGTCAAAATCCATTTATTGCCAAGCATGGTGGTGCATTAAATCCCAGCACTAGGGAGGCAAAGGTAGGAGGATAACCATGAGTTTGAGGCCACCCTGGGACTACATAGTGAGTTCCAGGTCAGCCAGGGCAAGAGTGAGACCCTACCTTGAAAAAGCAAAAAAAAAGTTCCATTTATTTTCTTAATAACTGAATACTCATAATAAATTCATTAACTTTATTCCTAAATTAATAAGTATGTGGTTATGCAAGTCATATGAGAGCAAAGGAGAATGGGTGTACACTGGAGGAGAGCACTGGGATGTGCAATGCTTGCCTGGCAGGGCCAAGGTCTTGGCTTTGATTACTAGCACTGAAATAAAAAGAGGAGGAGGAGGAAATGGGATAGAGAAACTCCAAACTGAAGGCTTTCTATGCAAAAAAAAAAATCTTAAAGAAAATTATTTTAGACTATAATTTATTATGATGATTGAGGCAATTGTAAGTTACCTCTTTTGTACATGAAAAAAGTGTATTTTTTCTAAAACAATTATGTATAGAAACTACAACATGGGCTAAGAAAATGGTTCAGTTGGTAAAGTGCTTACCACCATAGCATGGTTTGAATTTTCAGCACCCAAATAAAAGCTGGGTGCACAGCATGTTCCTATAATCCCAGCAACAGGGAAACAGAGATAGGAGGATCTCCATGGTTTCTTGACTAGTCAGTCTAACCTAACTGGATAGCTCCAGATTCAATGAATCTGTCTGAAACTATGAGGTAGACCGCAATCAAGGAAAACACTGATGTCAACCTCTGGCCATTACACACATGTGTGCACATGTTCATATGCACATTCACATGCACACACAAGAACATATGTACTCATATGAGCACTTATACACATGAACACACATGCACACACAGGAACACTACATACATGCACAAATGCAAAAATTTCTAAAGAAGAAAATATAACATTCAAATGCAAAGTGCTACAGTGCTCTGTACAATCTAAAAATAAGTATTTCAAGCAGTTTATTACCAAGTGTGAGTCTGTCTGAAAACCTGTGAAATAGATAGACACATAGTAACCTCCTTCCTATTGCAGAAACACAGGAAAGCAAGAGACATAACTGTCTCAGGATTATAATACCATCTAAGATTGGTTAAAATACATTAGGGTAATGAATTCCACACTCTGTGACTTAATCAAACAAGTACTTTTCTGGCTTTAATGTACAATCAGGAGATGTAAGGCTCTTAGTGAATGTTGAGGATACAGCTTAAGGATTTCTCACTGTGTGGGAAACAGTACATGAGATATACAATTCTTTGTTCTAGCTTCAGTTTAAAAGTAATGCAGGCTATCTCTGCTCACCATTCATTGTCTAGAGTTCTTCTCATAGCCCTACCATATTCAAAGAAAGCTGAGAAATGAAGGGGTATCTAATGTTAGATAGATACCACAGTTCTCTCATAATCAACTAGAAAAATAAAATAAAAGTCAACCCTGTGGTAGACAGCTTCAGGTTCATTGAGATAAAGTACCAGACCAGACAAGTTATGGAGGAAGGGATTTATTGGAGCTTACAGATCCGGGGGAAGTTCCATAATGGCAGAAGAAGCTGGCCCTACTTTCATAGGTCCAAGCAGAGAGAGAGAAGCCAAAGGCCAAAAGCCACACAGCACACTTCAGGAACTACAGGAGGATCTCAGGCACTTTGCCTATCTTTAGGTTAGAATTTCAAATCCACCACCATACTTGAGGGCTGAACCCTAAAATCTACCTCCTCCAGCCAGGTGGCTGAAGATCCAAACTACAAACTAATAAAACACCGTGTATATTGGAGGCTATCTATTCAAACTACTGCACCACAATTCTCTCGCAATCAACTAGAAAAAAAAAAAGTCAACCCATTGGTGCCTCAATTTCCATTCCTGTCTGTTAAAACATTTTAGAGATGAATATTCTGAGATAATTCTATTCTCAAATTGACTGGTAAGTTGATTTTACTCAGGCTGCTTTGCTTCTTTTTAAATACTATTGTTCTTTTGATTATCAATTTTAATCCAGGAGATATGGCATGTCTGGTGGAGAGCAGTATTCCCATGTAGACAAAAATTGATCATTGGAAAACACAGGTAATCCAAATATTCTGAGGAAATGGAGTCATAACATCAATTATCTTAATCCACACACCAGAACCCACCTAACCTAATCTAAATAAATAAATATAAATGCCAAGAGTGGCGATGCACACTGTAATCACAGCATACGGATATACATAAACTCCCCCAAATAGACATAACCTATGGTATACTAGTACCTGAGATAATTAAGCTTTTAGTGAGAAATATGTGGAAATGTGGCCATGAGCTGGGTCATTTTTTGATGTCTGCTGCAGCTGTAGGTGGTAGAAAATTTAATTTCCTCTAGTGTCCATGTGTTTGAACCCCTTGGCCTTCCCTAAGAGCTCTCCTTCACATGGAGTCTGTGTTAAGGACTGAAGGACTGTGTTTTCACAAAATATGTATGTTGAAATTTAAGTGTCAAACATGACAATGTTAGTTGGTGGAGCCCCTTGAGGAGCTCTGCTTTCAATGACTCTAAAAAGGCACTGGCCAGGGAAGGTCCTTTATATCTCTTCCCCATGGAGAAAAAGTGGGCCTACTTCCAACATACAGTGATGTGATTTTTCTCACTCCAAGGGCAGTCCCCAGTCAGCCTGCAACAAGTCTCCAGAACCACCACTGGATTTTTCTCTACGTCCATGGTTCCTGAAGCTCACACAGCATAATCTGGGAGGTTGTAGCACCATGGTTCCCTGGAACCTCAGCCTCTCACCTGTTCCAGACAAGTCAAGGCTCTTCCAAGGTTATTCAGTCTCATCTTGATGAAAGGATGACAGCAACAAATTCCAAGTGCTTTATATCAGGTCAGAGCTAATGCTGGAAGTAATGTGACACTGCAGTGTTTCAATATCTTAATATCTTTTGAGTAATTTGCAAGAATAATTAGTGGAGGTCAGAATAGAAGGAAAATTTAATAGAAAACATTGCATAATTAATGAATGAACTTGGAAATGATTGTCACAGTTTAAGCAGTTTGATTAAAAAGGGATTTCCACTTGTATTTACATTATAATAACATTGAGTGACATTTTTGGTTTTTATCTGTCCATAAAATCAAGTATACATATGAGCTGAACTTGAAGAAAATTTCAAATTGGCAAATTACCTACATGAAATTTAAAAATTTCCCAAACTAAATGATATAATAAAATATCATTCTAATACTTTTTTATAAGTAGAAATTTTATTTTATTGCTAAAAATACGACATTTAAATGACGTGTGGTATTTTCACCTCACCTCATTTTCAAAAATCCCCACTTCATAAATTTTGTAACATATCCAACATATTAATATAGGTATCAAACATACAAAATTTGTAATTAACTAAATATATGTGTATGGAAATAATATTCAGAATTTTTCCACTGCTATATGAGTAAAATAATCAGTTCACTAATTACTGCTTCACCAACTCTGGTCAGATTATGTAACTTCATTACATTACAGCTTTTTAAAAATTCTAATTTATTTATTTATTTGAGAGAGAGAGAGAGAGAGAGAGAGAGAATGAATGGGTGCTCTAGGGCCTCTAGCCACTGAAACAAGCTCCAGATGTATGCACCACCTTGTGCATGTAGCTTATGTGGGTAATGGGGAATCGAACCTGGGTCCTTAGGCTAAGCAGGCAAGTTCCTCAAGTACTAAGTCATCTCTCAAGCCCCTCATTACAGCTTTTGATGTATAAAATGGAGACAATGCAGTTTCTGTATTGATAGTTGTTGTTCTTGTGATAAAATAAGATAATGGATGTGAAAAGGACTTTATAAACTGTAAAGTGCTAAGCCATTGCAGCTACCTATGCCTTAGTGTTTTTGAGTTCTTTTTTCTGTGACTTCATATAGCTGCAAAATGGATTTTTTTTTTTTTTTTTTTTTTTTTTTTTTTTTTTTTTTTGGTTTTTGCAAGGTAGGGTCTCACTCTGGTCCAGGCTGACCTGGAATTAACTATGTAGTCTCAGGGTGGCCTCGAACTCTCGGCGAACCTCCTACCTCTGCCTCCTGAGTGCTGGGATTAAAGGCGTGTGCCACCACACCCAGCTATGATTTTTAAAAATTTTATTAAGAACATACTTAGTATGGAAACATCATGTTTTGGTAGCATATTTTCCCTCATTCCTGCACCCATTCCACTGGCAGCCCTCCTCAGTAGGGTTGTTGGTATTCCCCATGGGGTTGTGGGTTGTGAGTTGTGAGAGCAGCGCTCAATTATGGGGGTGGCAATGCCTCTGGGTATGACGTCCCAACCTATGGCTCTTACAATATTTCCACCCCCTTCTGCAAACTTCCCTGAGTCCTGGTGGGGATGTTTTAAGTCTACTCTGGATCTCTGCTTTGGTAGGTGTTGAGTACCCTCAGCATCTGTCTCTTTCACACTGTTGTTGATTGTCAGGCTCACCATGGAAGCAGCACTCTTGCTCATCTCCCACTTCCTCTGTGGTTTCCACCTTGGCCTTGGTTGAAAGGTAAGAGGTGGTTTATCTCCTCGCGTCTCGCTTCCTGCTGAAAAAGAAAAATAACAGATTCTCCAATGGAGAGTGAAGTTAGTATAGGTTAAATTGCATAAGTGTTATTGATTTAGGGAGAATTTTATGGATATAGCCCCTCTTTTAGCCAAAGACTAGAGGGAGATTATCATAGGAGAGCATAATCTTTGTCTCCATAGGATTCTGACCTGGTTCTCAGTTCCAGATATGGGTTCATTTCTACTAAGTAGATCTCGTAGTGAATCAGAAAGCTACTGGTTATCCACCAAGGCTGTGTGCGACCATTGCACTGGTGTGTGCATCTTGTCAGGGTGGTTGCTTCTGAGTAGTTTAGACCCCTGCTTGCTCATGCCTTGTTGGCCAATTTTCCCCAGTAGCTCATGTAGTGCTTTCCAGCTCTAGACTAGCTAACTGTCTGGGAACTGGCTACTTGATAAAGGTGGGTAGTGCTTTGGATATGTTTAGAATGACCTTTCATTCATCTTAAATCTTCACCTGCTGGGACTGGACTGAGAGCTACCATAAACTTATCTATAAAGAAGCAATCTGAGGACTAAGGATGGCATTCTCATTGCCTATTGTGCACGGAGTTCTGGGCTTGATGATGAGAGAGAGAGAGAGAAAGAGAGAGGGGGAGGGAGAGAGAAGGAGGAGGAATAATGGAAAAGGAAGGGGAAGGGAAGAAGGTATAGGAAGGAGGAAGTGATGGGAAGGGAAGAATGGAAGGTAAGGTAAGCAAAGGAAGATTGATAAGAGATTCATGCTGGAATTACTCTGAATATGTGGAAAAATGTACTTTTCACTGCAGAGCACATGAGTACCATTGAATATCTGTCTCCGTGTTGCTTTCACCATACATAAAAAATTACAAAGCAGAACTTTAGGTGGCTTAATATTGCTAACATAGGCCCCAGATACATGCATGATCCTTAACTCTCTGTTTTTTAGGTTTTCAGATAACAACTGTCTGTTATCCCAGAAACCATCTGGTAATTACTTTTTATTGTACATATTCTTTGTGCTTGACACTGTATTACATGAGGGCATTTTCATACAATTACAGGTTATATGTTGGGTATTTTCCCCTCTATACCTGGATTCTCCTCATCTTATAGATACATAAATGAATTATGAATGAATGAAATGAAAGAAAATATGATATTTGTTCTTCTGATAGTGGTTTATCTATATCCTCATCAACATTTCTTGGGTGTGATGGAATTTCAATGCAGTTTTAATTTACATTTGTCTGATGTCTAGTGAAGCTGAAGATTTTTTTCATATGATTATTGGCCATTTCCATTTCTTCTTTTGAAAACTATTTGTTCATTATCCCAATTATCAACCAAGTTGCTTGATTTCTTGTCATTTAGTTTTTTGGGGTTTTGTATAGTTTAGATATGAATACTCTGTCAAATGTACCACTGGCAAAGATTTTCTTCCATTCTATAGACTGGTTCCACCCAAAGCAATATTCAGATTTAACACAATAGAAATAAAAATCCTAACATCATTCTTCACAAAGATAGAAAAAATCATCTCAAAATTCATATGCAATGTCAGAAGGCCTCAGATACCCCAAAAATATCCTCAGCCAAAGAAAAAAACCTCTGAAGGTATCACCACACCTGATCTAATGCTATACTACAAAGTCATAGTAACAAAATAGCATAGTCCTGGAATAAAAACAAACCTATAGACCAAAGGTACAGGATTGAAGACCTGGTCCTTTATTCAAGTAACTACAACTACTTTCTCTTTGACAAAGGAGCCAACCATGTACACTGGAGAAAAGACAGCATCTTCAACAAATGGAGCTGGACAAATTGGATAACCACATGTAGAAAAATGAAACTAGACCCATTCCTCTCACCATGCACAAAAATCAAATTCAAATGGATTAGAGACCTCAATATAATACCTGGAACTTGGGGTGGTAGAGATGGCTTAGCAGTTAAGGTGCTTGCCTGTGAAGCCTAAGGTCCCAGGTTTAATTCCCCTGTACCCATGTAAGTCAGATGTACAAGGTGGCACATACATCTGGAGTTTGTTTGCACTGAGTAGAGGCCCTGGTGTACCCATTTTTCTCTCTGTGTCTATCTGTCCCTTTCTTTCTTCCCCCCTCCCCACACTCAAATAAATGAAAAATATTAAGACCTGAAACTCTCAAACTAGTGATGAAAAAATAAGGGGAACACTCCATGATATAGGAGTGAGGAAAGACTTCCTGAATACTGCCCCAATAGCCCAGGAAATTAAAAATTACTCAACCAGTAGGATCCCATGAAGGTAAAAAGCTTCTGTAGATAAATATATCTTAAACAGAGCCAACAGACTACCCACATATTGGGGAAAAAAATCTTCACCAGCAATACCACTGACAGAGGCCTAATATCTAGAATCTACAAAGACCTCAAAAAACTATGCAATAAAAAAAAAATCAAACAATCTATGAAAAAAATGGGGCAAAGAACTGAATAGGGAATTCTCAAAGTAAGAAATACAATTGAGTAATACTTAAGAAAATTTTCAACAACCTTACCCATCAGGGAAATGGAAATTGAGACAACTATGAGATTTCACCTTACTATAGTCAGTATGGTAATCAATAAAAAGTCAAATGACAATAAATGTTGGCAAGGATGTGGAAAAGAGCAACACTCATTCACTACTGGTGAGAGTGCAAACTTGCACAACCACTATGGAAATCAATATGGAGAATCCTGAAAAAGATGAAAATAGAGCTACTAAATGACCCAGCTATTCCTTTACTTAGCATCTACCCTAAAGGCTCTACCCTTCACTGCAGAGATATTTGCTCAACTATGTTTACTGCTGCTCAATTCACAGTAGCCAAGAACTGGAATCAACCCAGATGCCCATTGTTTGATGAATGGGTAATGGACACGTGATATATATATACACAAAGGAATTCTACTCATCACTAAGGAAAAATGATAGAATGAAAGTTGTAGTAAAATGGATGGACTTATAACAGATCAGAATAAGCAAACTCACACAAGCACAGAAAGAAACACTGCATATTCTCCCTCATCCATGATTCCTAACTGGGAACAGTTTGAGTCACAGACATACCTGACAGGCAACTCAAGGGGCAGATAATAGGGATAGAATAGTTTAGTAAGGAGGGTAATGGGAGGGTGGGGGGAGCTACAGCCAAAATTAAGTCTGAAATGAATTGGTGCCATAGAAATCTGCCTCTTGGATAGTAAACTAAAAGATATAGGAATATGGGGACATTGTCTGGTAAGAAGGCACCTGGAGAGTGTGGGATGAAGCCTAACCCTAAAACATTTGGCTCTGGTTTATAACTCCTAGTACTAGAAATCGGTCACAACCCACATTGAACTGTGGATTGGAGAGACTTACAGGGTCCCCAAAACAAGACAGGGATCTGTCAAAGCACTTGATTACCCACCTGAGGTAATAGGTAAGACCCTATTGATGAAGACACCACATGCTGACAACAAAGAACATTGAGAGATCTGGTTGGAATCTGGAAGGAAGTCAGTTCCCAGAAGGTCAGCCCATATAGGGCTGGAAAGCTGCTGGTGTGAAATGGCCAACTATGTTGTGAGCAACAAGGGGACATTGCTATACAAAAGAAACCTGCCTGACATGATGTACATACCTGTGCAGTGGTGGCAAAGAAAAAAAAATGTAAAAGGGTTTTTTCCCCTTTTGTTATAAGTGATAATTTTGATTGACTTTATGAATGGCTAAAAGATGTGATCAGTGGAACTGAGTCAGAATCCTGTGCATAGCAATATTATGGAATCCAATGAGAAGCTCCCACTAGTCTATCCAAAAGTGAGACTACACTCATCAAAATCTCCCTAAATTAACAATGTTTATCCTCTTTAACCTATGTTGATCTCACTCACCATTGGAGAACCTGTTTTTCTTTTCCAGGAAGAAGAATGAACTGAAGAGTACCAAAATCTATCAACAAGTCAAGAAAAGATAGCTGACTCCCTGACAGGGCATGATCCACCCCTCATACATCAGCTAGGGCCTAGGTGAAATCTTGGAGAATTTGGTGAGATGAGCAAGAGTGCTGCTTCCATGGCAAAGCCTGACAACCTGCACCAGTGAGATGGAAAAAAAAAAAAAAAACACAATGAGGATACTCAATCCCACTGGGGAAGACCTTCAATGGAATGGAGGCAGGGAGAGGGGAATGATGGCACCAACACATGATGTGTCCATACAAAGTTTCTGCTTAAGCCGGGCATGGTTAACATGCTAGATCAGAAAGCTGGACTCAGTAATTTTCTGTCTATAAGAAACCTACCTTAAAATTAAAGAGAAATATCACCTAAGGGTGAAAGGATAGAAAAAGATATTCCAAGCAAATGGAAACAGGAAACAAACAGGAGTGGTTGTACTGGTTTTGGACAAATTGACTTTAAATCAAAACAATCAGAAGAGATAAAGGAACAATATAAGAAGAGGATATTATAATCATAAACTTATTTGCACCAAACACTGGGATAATTTTAAAAAGAAAACTTACTAGACAATTAAACAGATATAAATCCCAATACAATAATACTAAGAAGATTTAATACCCACTATCTCCAAGCAGAAAATAATCATAGAAACAAAGGAGCTAAACAACACCATAGACAAAATGGACTTAACTTCCACCCTAATTCTACTGAATACACAGTCTTCTCAGCTGCTCATGGAACTTCCTCCAAAATAGAACATATATTAAGGCATAAAGCATGTAACAATAGAAAACACACAAACTCCTGGAGTCTGAACAACTCATTATTAAACAATGACTGGGTTGTGGAAGAAATCAGAAAGGAAATCCATAAATTTATCAAATTCAATGGCAATGAAACCAAAGCATACCAAAGCTTATGGGACACAATGAAAGCAGTTCTAAGAGGCAAGTTTATAGCACTAAATGCCTACATTACAAAAACAGAGAGATCTCAAATAAATAACATAAACATCCATTTGAAAGTGCTAGAAAGAACAGAGAGATCTCAAATAAATAACCTAAACATCTATTTGAAAGTGCTAGAAAGACAAGAAGAGTCCAAGCCCCCAAAAGTACCAGACAGAAAGAAATTATCAAGATCAAAGCAGAAATCAAAGAATTTAAAATAAAGAAAACAATTTTAAAAATTGACAAAACCAAAAGCTGGTTCTTAAAAAGAAAACAAAAACAAGATTGTTAAACCTCTGGCCAAAATGATCAAAAGAAAAAAAAAAAAAAGAGGAGACTCAAATCAATAATATTATCAATGAAAATGGATACTTCACAACTGACACCAATGAAATTGGAAGAACCATCAGGGCATATTTCAAAAACCTGCACTCCACAAAATTGGAAAACCTGGAAGAAATGGATAAATTCCTTGACTCATGTCACCTTCCCAAACTAAATACAATACATACAGACTTCCTAAACAAATCTATTACTTCTAACAAAATTGAAAAAGTAATTAAATAACTGCCAACAAAAAAAGTCCAGGCCCAGATGGATTCACCACTGCTTTCTATCAAACCTTCATTCAAGAACTCAAATCACTTCTCAAATTATTTCACACAATTGGCAAAGAGGGAATACTCCTAAACTCTTTCTATAAAGACATAATTATTCTAATAACTAACCCAGAGACCCAACAAAAAATAGAGTATCCAATATCCCTAATAAACTTAAATGCAAAAATTTTTAGTAAAATCCTCACAAACTGAATTCAAGAACACATCAACCACTGGCCAAACTTATCATAATTAAAAAGAGAAGACTCCTACCAACCTTAAACACTTCAAATAAGTAGCTTTTATCCCATGGATGCAGGGATGGTTCAACATATAGAAATTGATAAATGTCATTTACTGCATAAATAAAATTAAACAAAAGCATCTTATGATTATTTCAATAGACAAAGAAAATACATTTCACAAAATACAACACCCTTTCATGATTAAAACACTGGAGAGACTAGGGATGGAGGGGACATATCTCAACACAATGAAGGCTATTCATAATCCAAATCACACTAAATGGGAAATAACTTGAAGCGTTTCCATTATGGACTAGAACAAGACAGGGGAGCCCATTCTCAACATTTATTTTCAACAGAAAGAAATAAAGAGGTACAAATTGGCAAGGAGAACTGAAACTATCCTTATTTTTCTTTTTCTTTCTTTCTTTCTCTTTCTTTTTCTTTTTTTTTTTTTCTTTTCTTTTTTTTTTTTTTTTTTTTTTTTTTGAGGTAGGATCACACAGAAGGCTGACCTGGAATTAACTCAGGGTAGCCTCGAACTCATGGCATCCTCGTACCTCTGCCTCCTGAGTGCTGGAGTTAAAGGTGTGCACTACCACACCCAGCATAAGATGATATGATTCTATATATTCTATATATGTGACCCAAAAGATTCCACCAAAACCTTCCAAAGATGATAAGTTCTTTCAGTAAAGTAGCAGGATACAAAATTAATACCAAAATTCAGCAGCTTTCCTATAAGCCAAAGATAAACACATGGAGAAAGAGATAAGTGATGTTTCCCATTTTCAATAGCCACAAAAAATTAATACTTTGGAATATCACTAACCCAGGAAGTGAAAGATCTATTTAAAAAAAAAAAAACATAAAAACACTGAAAGAAGAAATTTAGGAGGATACCAGAAGATAGAAAAACCTTCCATTCTTATGGGTGGGTAGAATTAATTTTATGACAATGGCCATTCAACCAAAAGAATTATACAGATTCAATGCAATTCCAATAAAACAATTCAGTAGTAATATTCTTTACAGAGATAGAAAAAGTATTCTCAAAATTCATATGGAAGGGCTGAAGAGATCACTTACCTCTTAAGGTACTTGCCTGCAAAGTCAAAGGATGCAGGTTTGATTCACCAGTACCATGTAAAGCCAGTTGCACAAGGTGGCAATTGTGTCTGGGGTTTGTTTGCAGCAGTTAGAGGTCCTGGCATGCCAATTCCCTCTCTCTCTATCTGCCTTTCTCTCTCTCAAATAAATAAATAAATAAATAAATAAATAAATAAATAAATAAATAAAATTATAAAAATATGGAAGTCATTGGATATACACAAATATCCTCAGCAAAAAAAATATATCTGGAGGTATCAGCTTATCTGATTTAAAGATATATTACAATCCATAGTACCTAAAACAGCATGGTACTGGAACAAAAACAGACACACAGATAGAATATAATGGAATAGAATAGAAGACACTTCTATAAAATCAAGCAACTAAAACTACCTCATCTTTGACAAATGGGCCAAACATAATCATTTTCAACAAATGGTGTTGGAGAAATTGGATAACCATATGCAGAAGAATGAAATTAGGTCCACATCTCTGACCCTGTATAAATAAGTCAACTCCAAATGGATTAATGACCTCAATGACTAAAAACTCTAAAAATCAAAAAAAAAAAAAAAAAAAAAAAACAGGGAGAACACTCCATGATATAGATGTAGGGAAAGACTTCCTGAATAAGATCCCAATAGCCCAGTACTCAATCACTATGATGTCATGAAACTAAAAAGCAACTGTACAGACAACCAAACTATCAATAGAGTCAGACAACCCACAGATTGGGAGAAAATATTCACCAGTTATACCTCTGACAAAAGTCTGACATCTAGAATCTACAAAGAACTAAAAAAACTAAAGAATAAATAATCAAATAATCCATCACAAATGGGGTAGAGAGCTGGAGAGATGGCTTAGTGTTTAAAAGCACTTGCCTATGAAGCCTGAGAACTCATGTTTGAACCTCCAGGTCCCATGTAAGACAGATGGTGATGCAAGTGCACAACATCACAAGTGCTCACAAGGGGGTGCATGAATCTGGAGTTCATTTGCAGCACCTGAAGGCCCTGGAGCCCCCATTCTCTCTCTTTCTGTCTCTCTCTCCCTCTTTCTTTCTTTCTCAATAAAATGGGGTAGAGAATTGAACAGAGACTTCTCAAAGGCAGAAATACAAATGGCCATTATATACATAAGGAGGTGGTCAACATCTTTGGTCATCAGATAAATGCAAATAACAATGACTCTGACATTTCATCTCACTCACCAGGATGGCATTCATCAAAACAACAAATAACAACAAATGCTGGTAAGGCTATGATGAAAGAGGAACATTTACCCACTGCTGGTAGGAGTCAAAACTGGTATAACCACTATGGAAATCACTATGGAGACTCCTGAAAAAGAAGAAAATGTATCGACTATTTGACCCAGCTATCCTACTCCTGGGCATATACCCTAAGGACTCCACTCTTTACTAACTCATCTATGTTTGTAGCAGCTCTATTCACAATAGCTAGAAACTGGACTCAGCTGATGAATGGATAATGAAGGTGTAGTACTTATACACAGTGGAAATCTACAAAGTAGTAGGGAAAACTTAAATAATAAAATCAGCATGAAAACGGATGGAGTTGGAAAAAAATCATTCTAAGCTAGGTCACCCAGGCACACAAAGACAAATGCTGCTTGTACTCTCTCATATGATGTTCCTAACTGGGATGAATTGGAGATGAGTGTAAATGGAAGTTAACACCAAGAATATGGGCATAAAACTTGAGTGAGACCAGGAAAGATAAGAAATGGGGTGGAAAAGAGGAAGGGTTTGCTGACAGGTAAGGGGAGAGACAGAATGTCATAGACAGGAAGGAATTATAAAGGTATTGGGTGGGAGGGTTGGCAGGGAATTACACAAAAATTAAGGTAGCATTAGGAGTCAGTTCCCTGGAAACCCTTATTCTGACTAGCATTCTACAAGATATAATCACAAATAAAGGGGGAAGATAGAAAAAGCTTAACTTACAAACATGGACTCGGGCTGATAAATACAAGGCTCAGAGTTGTGTTACCCAAACCCCACCCCAGTGAGCTATTGGCCAGAGAGGTCCCCAAAACAATGTAGGCCATTACCAAAACACTTGATTACCTTCCAGAGCCAAAAAAGGTAAGAACCTATTGAGGAAGAAACCATAAGCTGTAGTCACAGGACATTGAAATCCATGCTGGGAAAAAAAGGGAAATTAGCTCCCTCCAGGCTAGTCATAGTGCTGGAAAGCCCTACTGGAGCTGCTGGAGGACAATGGTCACCAACAGTATGCATAAGCAGAGAGCCCTGCAGACTACAAAATCAAAAAATCAACCAGCCAGACAAGAAATACACACTTGTGCAATTGTAGCATGCAGCCTCTATAGGTTATCAAATTTTCTTTGATTGTACACAAGGCCTGCTCAGTGGAGGGTACTCATATCTGGTATTAGAAACCAAGTCAGAATCCTATGATCAGAAAAGAGTGGACTGGTATACCAAAAATCTCCTAAACAACTTTGCATAGCCCCTTTAACCCAAACTGCACTCACTCTTGGTTAAAAATCTGTGTTATTTTACAGAAGGCAGCAAAAATGGAGGAGAACCTAGATCCATCAAAAAGACAAGAAGATAGCTGGCTGACAACCTCGAGACTTGCTACTGCTGCCAGGACCCAGGAGAAATTGCACAGGAATTGACATCATGAATACTATTCTTACTGCCAGCCTGACAACCAGCCCCAGGGTGAAGGTGATAGACAGGAAGATTAATCAAATCCTATAAAAGCAGAAATCCATAGGCTATAAGGAACTCAGCACTAATTAGACTGCCAACAGGCCTGCTATGGCTTAGGGAACATTGTGGAAGAGGGAGAGGAAAGATCTTAAGAGCCACAGAGTGGGTAGGAATACCCTGACACAAGTCCCACACTTCCCCACAAGGACTAATTGAGGCCTTCATGACCCTACACTGATTACTATAACCCCACTGAGAAGGGCCCCCAGTATAATGGGAGTTGGAGTGAGGGGTTAAAATTGTATAACCTATGTATGTATGTATGTATGTATGTATGTATGTATGTATGTATGTAATAAATGTATGTATTTAAATTAAAATGATATATCAAATATCTGAATATAACAAAAATGTAAACAATACTCACTACATTAGGAAGTTAAAATTAACAAAGATAAAAGTGTTAGTCATGAAGTAATACAAAGGGGAGATGGACAAAGAGTAAAAGAGAGAATGGGAAAGAAAGGACAAATATAATGGCTGATGACATTAGAAATAAGGGTTAGGGAAAACAAAATAAAAGAAATGTAAAACAAAGAAATACAAAAGACACAAATACCACCCAATAAATAGCTCTTCCTTGCAGAGATAGTAGATGGAGACCTTTCACTCCTCACTCTCAGGCCTTTTAGCTACAGACTAGCAAGTTGTGTGCACTTAGGGTTGGGGCAGTGATTCACTTTTCTTCCCAGAATTACAGAATGGGTTTATGCTCATAGACCTAAGGGAATGTTCTGGGCTGAATCCATGCTGGTGATTTGTGTTTGGGGACAAAGAAAATGGGGATTTGTAAGCACTGCCTTTAAGTGGGATTCAGGATCACCTCCCCGTTGTCTGCTGACACTGGAGGTGCTGTACTGGTGGTGCTTGTTTGTAAGTGTAGGAAATGCATTCACATGAGCTGAATCTCTACCAAAGGTCTCTGAGGCTCTGAGAGGGAAGGAAACTATCAAACCACAACAATCTGTGCAGAAGGGAAGGGCAGAGACTGATGGGCACTCAGTGACCCTGCCTGCCCAGGCCATGCTGAGCTCTGACCCAACCTCTGCTTGAATCCACAGGATGGCTGTAGCTGCTTTCCTCTTACCAGAAATCAGACCACTATTCTTTTTTAAAAAAATTAATTTATTTATTTGAGAGTGACAGACAGAGAAAGAGGCAGGTAGATAGAGAATAGACATGCCAGGGCCTCCAGCCACTGCAAACGAACTCCAGATGCATGTACCACCTTGTGCATCTGGCTTACATGGGCCGAGGGAATCAAGCCTTGAACCAGGGTCCTTAGGCTTCATAGACAAGCACCTAACCACTAAGCCATCTCTCCAGGCCCAGATCACTATTCTTAAACAGAAGTGCCATCCATCCAGTGCAGTCATACTTCCCACACATAAACCTTTGCTGTCCCTGTCTAACCAGTATCCTGGGCCCACAATGACTCTTTCAGTCTTAATTTGATGAAGAAGAGGCAATTGGGACTTGGATATATAAAAATGCTGGAACTTCTCACCTAGTTATATAGTTTTATGGCAATATCCCTCTTAAGATGGTTTGCCACCATGGGACCAGTGAGCAGATAGGAAGAACAGGAAGTCATTCTAATTCCTGCTTGTTTTGAGTAAAAGAGAAATAAGGGCACTCATGGGGACAAGAGACTATAGGACCTCATACTCCAAACCCATAAGGTCTATTACCTACCAAGGTTTCTTTCCTGGTTTGTAATAATGCAGACACAACTATGCCTGTCCCTTAGCTCCTTATACTATCATCAGGTACAAGATAGTGACAGGATGTCTCCAAGGATTAACTAGTAAGGGACCTGTATTTTACAGGAGAATGTCCCTTAATCAATGAGCAAGGGATTTCTACCAAAAGGGGGGGGAGGTTGGAGGGAGTGAGGGAAAGAAAAAGCAAAAAATACTTAAATCTGACAAACTCCACAGCACTCTAACAATTTGTTCTTTCCTATGTTGGTGGACATCCCAAATTTCCTTCTGTCTGTAGCCCCTCCCTCAATCCCTTTTCCTTCCAATTAAAAGTTTTTCATGAAAAAATGTAATAGAAAATGTTAATTTGACAGGCTTGATTATGTTGCTGCCAATTATTAACTGGGAATACATGGGGATGTTGAAGTGATGAGTGTTAAATAACTGCAACACAGTAGGAAATAATTTATCTTTAAAAAATTCATTAGTACCTACTATGTTCAAGGTGTTATACTATATCTATAAAGGACATAATGAATAAGAAAAGCCTTACAATCAAGTAACTTTTAATAAAAGAATTATGTGTACATGAACCCTAAATTATACTGTCACACAAATTTAGGATGGTGAAAAAAGTAATACACTCAATAGAAATTTGGAATTTTGAATATACTCTAGTTTTTTTGAGGCAAACCCAATAGACTGCCTTTTTTTTTTCTTTTGATGCAAGAATGAGAAAGTGAGTTGTTTATGCGTGTGTGTGAGAGAGAGAGAGAAAGAGAATTGATATGCCAGGGCCAGTTGAACTCCAGATGCCCTTGTATGCATGTATGACCTTCTGTGCTTGCATCACTCTGCATCTGGCATATATGGGACCTAGCGAGTTGAACATGAGTCCATAGGCTTTGCAGGCAAGCACCAAAACCATTAAGCCATATCTCCAGCCCTAGTTTTTTTTTAAGGATTTTCTGATCAAGCTTCTTGGATCTTTTGTATAAGAATCATATAATCTTCAGACAGACATGCCCAGAAATGTGTTTCCATGATGATTCTAAATCCTGAAAAGTTGACAACTGAGATTGGACATCACACCTTGGAAGAATGAGGTCCTGAGTTCAGATCCCCAGTATCGTATAAGATGCTGGTCATGGTGGTATGTTCCTGCTATCTAAGCACTAGGGTGGTAGAGACAGGTCTTGCTGGCTAGCTAAGTCTATCTTAGTGATGCAAAATTTTGGGGTTCAGTAGGGGTTCCCTAGAATTTATGAATGACAAATTTTGGGTTCTGTCCAACATTTGATAGAGAATAACAATGATGGTCTCAAAAAGGATAAATTGTGAATTATTAAGCTTATTTAAGGGGAAATTACAAATTCTGGGGTTTATTTAAGGGAAATTGGGATTTAAGAGAAACTGAGGCCTTTAAAGAGAGATTAGAGTAGAGGTGGAGGGTATGGAAAGCTCGCTTGAGAGAAACTGAGGTTTCTAAAGAGATTGGAGCACAGCTGCAAGCATGTGGAGGACTGAATTTAGGAGCTGGTGTAGGGGGACTTAGAAGGAACCCTCAAGGCATCTTCCATGTACATTTCCTTGAAGGGAAGTTAAGAGGGCAAATGGTGAGGCTCAAGGAAAAATGATAAGGCAGATGTCAGAGCAGAAACCAGGAAATTTAGAAGAGAAATGAGTAATGAAGAGGGTTACACTCATGGTCACCCTGAGTTTAAAGAAATTATATAGGCAGCAAGGCTAGAGTTGGTGAGAGCACCCACATGGTAGATCTGGAATGTAAGGGAAGTACATATTTGGTAGATTCAGAGACCAGAGGAAAATCATTCAAGTAATCAAAGTGACAAATTATTCCAAACTATAAAACAGAGTCAAGCAGAAAAGTTCAGATCAAGAAGCAATGCTATGCTGTCCCACCTGGGACAGCTGGGTGGAGGTAGAGGCCAGCATCATATATGTTTGAGCAGGGATGAGAGGGAATCCAGAGAGAATAGCACAGGGGGCGGGGGAGGCTAAATGCAGCTTTTATAGCATCAGGTTCAGATATGCAAATGGAAGACATGATTGGTTTGTAGATTTGGAGGGCAGACCATAGGTCCAGCCCATCCAGGTAGAGCACTAGACTGTGGGCAGCAGGGGGCACAGTAGATCAGTCTTGATCAGACATGACTTCCATTTCTGCCAAGAGTTCTTATCTTGTGCCAGGGCAAGGTGGCATGTGGGGTGGCATTTCCTTGTTCTCTCTTGGCCTCAATCTCTAACTGAAACTGCCTGAAAGAAATTTCTCCTATCCTCCTTGACTAGTTGGTGAGCTCAGGCCAATGCAGGACCCTGGCTCAAAAAGATATGGATAGCATGTCTGATGTATGAGATCCCAAAGTGTCCTCTAACCTTTACATGCAAATATATATGCAATATGTAATATATAAATGTGCATATCCACATACCTACACATATGGATACTCACATACACCACACATTTGTGTGTGTCAATAAAGAGTCCTGGGCATTCTTAGTTTTAAAGGCCACAGTCCATATTCTTTTAGATATGTTAAAATAAATACTTTTCTTGAAAGATAATTTGTAAACTGCCATATCCATTGATTTACAGTTAAAACATTACAGTAACTTTGTCATTAGGGCAAAAAATGTGTTTTTTTTTTTTTTTTTGATGGTTGCAATTTATTTTAAATGTACTAACAGTGTTTTTGCTTTTTTCCCCATAGAAAGTGTTTTCTTGGGCTCTTGGAAAGTACTTGCCTTTTTATATTGATTTTATAAGACTTACCAGACACAAAAGCCAAAGAATGACTTGGAGATTCTGTTCCTTCCTCTCTGGAGCCTGATTACACCTTTATAGTCAATCAAATTCAATGCTGTGTTTGCATTAGGATGGAAATGGTCAGGCTGAATAAACCAATGCAATTTCCTTTGACAGTGAGCAATGTGTTCAAGCATGTGGCTCTCTTTCTTAGACAGCACTTGGTAGACGGTGTTCAAACCAAAGACAATCGTTCATTCACATAACAGATGTCTCTTATCAGCTATTCCCTCTAGAAGAGAGCTATTTGAGATGCTAGTCATTTCTAATTTGTTTGTGTAGTCCAGCATTTATCATTTTTGTTAGTGATTATAATAAACATTTTCAGACATACTGAGTGAACCCAAGAAAGAATGGATGGATAGGACAGGACTAAGTGACTAGGACCTAAAGTTCCAGTGTGAGCTATGACAATCTCATTTAGAACTTGGTTTCACATCTGCTTCAGTTTATTTTTGTACCTGATCATTTTGCTTTAATCATGTCTATAAATTACAGTTCTCTTTGCTGAAAGTCTGTAAATACTATTTAGAATATTAAATACTGACAATAGTAGGAAAATATTAGTATTCACAGCTGCCAACATACAGAAGTTAAATACACTTAGGTCATTTTTCTTTTATTCATAAATTCTCATTGCTTTTATTTCTAAAGAACATTATTTTTAATTTAATTTGTGTGTGTGCACATGCACATGTCTCTTATTGCATCAAACAAAATCCTGTTAGGCTTTATGTAGGTAGCTGGGGAATTGAACCTGAGCTGGCAGCCCCCATGATTGTTCCCTTTTTAAAATATTTTCTTTTCAGGCTGGAGAGATGGCTTAGTGGTTAAGGCACCTGCCTGCTAAGCCTAAGAATGCCTGTTCCAATATCCAGATCCCATGTTTAGCCAGACACAAAGAGACACAAGGGAACAATGCTGTACTTGCCCACAAGGGGGTCCATGCATCTGGAGTTCATTCAGAGCACCTGAGAGTTCCCATTCTCTAGCTCTCTCTCTCTCCCTCTCTCTCTGTCATCTCTCTGTGTCTCTCTAATATATATATTTCTACTCTTATTTGTGTGTGAGGTGTATGTATGTGTTGGGTGCATGATGAACATGTCAAGATCAGAGGGTAATTTCAGTTTGCTTCTCCTCTCTTTTCACCTTTTTTTTGTTTCTCCTTTAATTACTGATCAAACCATCTACCCAACCTCATTTTCTTTAAACTAAGTTACTTCTTCCTCCAGAGTCAATGGTTAATCAAACATGAACCAAGCTAGTCTTGAATAGAAGTGCAATCATTTTGAACATGCAGGCTTAGAGCATTACTTTCTGAATGAGAGCTGTTTATATGTGTATATATATTAATATGTATAATATGTATATATATATTAATCAGCACTAACAAAGCTTACACACCCATGATAAGTGAGCCATACTGGCGGCTTGTTTAGCTAAATATGAGGTATTTTTTATTCATATGCTCTTTAAGACACAAGGCAGCATCAAAAAGTTACTTCTTAGGATACAAAAGAAATAATAATACTTTGCAGGTTCAAGTGGGGTTTGTGGTAGCATGTTATGCCAGGAACTCCTTCTAGCACTTTCTAGAAGCATATGGCAAATGTATCCTATTTGCTGTCCTGAAAATGATGAGATGGAACATTGTATGACCAGACATTGAACCGATCTAAGGTCACCTGAACTGTCACTTTCTGTGGAAATTCACAGATAAGTATCCCACTGCCTATAAGAATGAGAAAACAGAGACTTCCGGGTAAGATGGCAGCATAGGAGCCATGCCAAACTGGATCAGGGAGGAATTTAAGCAAAAATACACTCTTCTTCAGAAAAGAGCAGAATATATTTTTTACAGGAAACAGCAGAAAAGCAGGAGATGGCCAGAAACCCACTGTGGAGATTGTGGCCCAACCCACATCAACCGGCTCCACAGGGGCTCCAAGCCGCCGCTCCAACCCGCAGCTCCAAGCCGCCACCCCAAGCAGATGAGCCTCCGCTGCAGCCACTGCCACCAGGAAAAAAAAAAAGCGGGGGGGGGGAACTTTCCAACCTCATCAGTCTCCTCACAGAGCCCAGAAATCGAAGAAAAGTCTGCTGAGCTACTGAAAGAGAAACAGTGGAACAATGTGAGCTACTACAGGCTTCCTGAACTCACCCATCCCTCAACCATCAGATCCCCAGCAAATTGGCAGAATTGAGCAACTAGCAGCAGCTCTGTACCACATCACCAACACCAGACCCAGCACAGCTGAGCCAAGCTCCACAGCTCATGGAATGAGGAGGGCACTCAGCATTGGTGAGTTTGGAAGCCACGCCAAAAGGTAACAAAGGCCTGCATTGGAAGTGCTAATCTCTATTTCCATGTCAGGGCAGGTTATGGGTTACATATATGTGGTTGGCCTTACCATTTTCAAATAAGCTGAATATGAGGTGTTGAATATTGCTGCCTGTAATACTTTTAGATTTAAAGGGCCTTTATCTTTTGCTTCTGTCATTATTGGGGACAGGGTCTGATTCCTAGCTGTATGGAGCAACACACACCCTTAGAGATTTTGACCCTATAAGACTGTTTGTTTCAATTCCCACACTTGTATACTCTGTGCTCATGTTAATTGAATGTGTATTATGATCAGTTGAAGTTTAGAACTTGCTACTAAATTGTTCCACCAGTCCACTACAATACTTGCTTAACAAGCAAATTCAACAACTAGGATTACTTCTGAGGTTGGACTTGAGTACAAGTGCTACACTTGGCACCTTAAACTCATATCCTGAAAGTATATAAAGGTGGATTACCACACCTAAGAACACTGCAGATAAATAGAAAACCTAAGCATCAAATCAATCCAGGATGCAAAAGTCCCTACATTATAATACAAGAAACACAAAGAATCAAGACAATGCAATCCCACCAAAAATTACAAATCCATCAGAATTGTTCACCAATGAGAATGTTTTAGATGAAATATCTGACAAAGATTTCAAAAGAATGATGATATCTATACTCAAAGAAATGAAAGAAGAAATAAAAGAAGAAATGAAAGGAATCCAAGAAGAAAACAAAGGAATTAAAGAAGAAAACAAACTCTTGAAAGAGAATACAGAAAAACAGCTTAGTGAAATAAAAAGGTCATTACAGAACATGAATAAGGACATAGAAATACTGACGAAAAACCAGGCTGAAATCCCAGCTCTGAAGAACACAGTCAGTGAAATAAAAAAACTCTGTGGAAAGTCTCACCAGTAGAATGGATGAAGGAAATGACAGAATATCTAAACTAGAAGACCAGATGGCAGACCTATCACAGTCCAACAAAGAGAAAGACAAGCTAATAGAAAGGTATGAATGGGAACTCCAAGACATCCAGGACACTATGAAAAGATCAAACATAAGAATTCAAGGTATAGCAGAGGGGGAAGAATTTCAATCCAGAGGCTTAGTAGGTGTTTTCCACAAAATCATAGACAAAAATTTTCCCCAAATTAGGAAAGAAATGCCAATGCAGATACAAGAAGCTTTCAGAACACCAAACAGACAAAACCTAGAAAGATCCTCTTCTTGCAATGTTATAATTAAACTACTAAACACACAAACCAAAGAAAATATATTGAAAGCAGTTGCAGAGAAAAAGCAAATGACCTTCAAAGGGAAACCCATCAGGATCACAGCAGATTACTCAACACAAACTTTAAAAGCCAGAAGGGCCTGGAGTGATGTATTCCAAGTTCTGAAAGATAAAAACTGTCAACCAAGATTAGTTTATCCTGCAAAGCTATCTATCCAAATTGATGGAGAAATAAGGACATTCCACAACAAAGACAGACTAAAGGAATTTATGGCAACTAAACCAGCTCTACAGAAAATACTTGCAGGAATCATTCATGCTGAAGAGAAAGCAAAACACACACAGCAGGAAATAGGAAGAAATAAACCATACTCAAATAACAGTTAAAATAAGTGAGTAAAGTGAAAACCAGGAAGAACTACAAAACAAGTAAAATGGAGAGATCAAATACATATCTTTCAATAACAATTCTTAATATTAATGGCCTCAATGCCCCAAACAAAAGATATAGACTTGCAGACTGGATTAAAAAGCAGGATCCTACCATCTGTTGCCTCCAGGAAACTCACCACTCATTAAAAGATAGAAACCTTCTTAGGGTGAAAGGTTGGAAAAAGGTATTTCAAGAAAATGGGCCTAGGAAACAAGAAGGGGTTGCTATCCTAATTTCTGACAAGATAGACTTCAAACCAACATTAGTGAGGAAAGATAAAGAAAGTAACTTTATACTGATTAAAGGAACACTCCAAGAGGAGGACACCACAATCCTAAACATATATGCTCCAACATGGGGGCTCCCAATTTCATCAAACAAACACTATTGCACTAAAGGTCAGAGATAACTTCTAACACAATAGTAGTGGGTGACTTCAATACCCCGCTCTCATCACTTAACAGGTCTACCCAACAAAAAATAAACAGAGAAACATCTGCATTAAATGATATCATGGAACAAATGGACCTAACAGATATATACAGAACATTCCATCCAAATGCTGCAGAATATACATTCTTCTCAGCAGCACATGGGACATTCTCTAAAATAGACCATATAATAGAACACAAATCAAATCTTAACAAATACAGGAAAATTGAAATAATCCCTTGTATGCTATCTGATCACAATGGGATTAAACTGCAAATCAGCAACAAAAAAAACTACAGAGCATACAGAAATTCATGGAGACTAAACAGTACATTATTGAACAATGTATGGGTCATTGAAGAAATTAAAAAGGAAATCAAGAAATTCATAGGATCAAATGATGATGAGAATACAACATACCAAAACCTTTGGGACACAATGAAGGCAGTCCTACAAGGGAAATTTATAGCTCTAAGTGCCTATACTAAGAAATTAGAGAGTTCACAACTAAACAATTTAATGTGTCACCTTAAGGCCTTGAAAAGAGAAGAACAAGGCAAACCAAAAATCAGTAGACAGGAAGAAATAATAAAGGTTAGGTCAGAAATCAATGAAATGGAAACAAAAAAAAGATAAACAAGATTGACAAACCTGTAACAAATCTGATCAAAAGAAAGAGAGAAGAGACAAAAATTGATAAATTTCTAGATGAAAAAGGGAACATCACAACAGATACCAATGAAATTCAGAAAATCATATGGACATACTTTAAGAATATATATGCCTCTAAGTTTGAAAGAAATGGATGATTTCCTTGATTCATATGACCTATCAAGATGAGATAAACCATTAAAATAGACCTATAACAACCACAGAGATCCAAGCAGTTATAAAAAGTCTCCCAACTAAAAAAGCCCAGGCCCAGATGGTTTCACTGCTGAATTTTACCAGACATTCCTGGAAGATCTAATACCAATGCTTCTCAAACTTTTCCATAACATAGAAAAGGAAGAAATTCTACCAAAATCGTTCTATGAAGCCAGCATCAGCCTGGTACCCAAACCAGACAAAGACAGATCAAAAAAAAGAAAATTACAGACCAATCTCCCTCATGAACATAGATGCAAAAATTCTCAACAAAATACTGGCAAACAGAATACAAGAATATATCAGAAAGATTATTCACCCTGACCAAGTAAGCTTTATCCCAGAGATGCAGGGATGGTTCAACATATGCAAATCCATAAATGTAATACACCATATAAATGGTCTGAAGGACAAAAATCACATGGTCATCTCAATAGATGCAGAAAACGCATTTGACAAAATCCAACACCCCTTCATGGTGAAAATATTACAGAAACTGGGAATAGAAGGAACATATCTCAACATAATAAAAGCTATTTATGACAAACCTACAGCCAACATAATACTAAATGGGGAAAAGCTTAAAGCTTTTCCTCTAAATTCAGGAACAAGACAAAGGTGTCCACTTTCTCCACTACTATTTAATATAGTACTGGAAGTCTTAGCTATAGCAATAAGGCAAGAGAGATTCATAAAAGGGATACAAATCAGAAGGGAAGAGATCAAATTATTATTATTTGCAGACAATATGATTCTATACATAACAGACCCTAAAGACTCTTCCAGCAAACTGTTAGAGCTGATAAACACTTTTAGCAATGTAGCAAGATACAAAATAAACACACAGAAATCAGTAGCTTTTCTATACACTAACAAAAACATGCAGATGATGAAATCAGGGAATCTCTTCCATTCACAATTGCCAAAAAAAAAAAAAAAAAAAAAAAAAAACCTTGGAATAAACTTAACCAAGGAAGTGAAGGATCTCTACAATGAGAACTTTAAAAAACCCGAGCGACAAATTACAGAAGACACAAGGAAATGGAAAGACATCCCATGCTCCTGGATTGGAAGAATCAATATTGTGAAAATGTCAATCTTACTGTGGTAGTTTGAATATATGTCCCTCAATATATCCAATGTTTTATTACTTTATAGTTTGCATCTACAATCACCTTCCTAGAGGCAATGTCACTGGGGGCCCAGTCTTAAGGTGTGGGTTTGAGATTCCATTGTAAAGATATGCAAATGTGCCTAGCAGGAGTTCCTGAAGTGTGCTGGGCTTTTGGCTGTAGTTTTTGCTCTGTGTGCTATGGTGGCTGGTTGGTTTTTCTCTCTCTCTGCTTGGCCCTGTGGAGAGCAGGCCACTTCTCCTGCTTTTATGGAACTTCCCCTGGATCTGTAAGCTTCAATAAATATCCCTTCCTCCATAACTGTGCCTGGTCTGGAAGTTCATCTCAGCGAACCTGAAGCTGTCTGCTAAAGAAAGCAATCTACACATTTAATGCGATCCCCATTAAATCCCAATAGCATTCTTCACAGAAATAGAAAAACAATCCTAAAATTCATCTGGAAACACAAAAAACCTCGAATAGCCAAAACAATTTTGCGCAACAAAAATCAGGCTGGTGGTATAACCATACCCGTTTTTAAGTTATATTACAAAGCCATAGTAAAAAAAACAGCATGGTACTGGCACAAGGACAGACAGGTAGATCAATGGAACAGAACAGAAGACCCAAATATTAATCCAGGCAGCTACAGCCAAGTGATTTTTGACAAAAATGCCAAAAACATTCATTGGAGAAAAGATAGCCTCTTTAACAAGTGGTGCTGGGAAAACTGGAAATCTGTATATAAAAGGATAAACATAGATCCTTGTCTCTTTCCACACACAAGAGTCAAGTCCAAATGGATCAGGGCCTTTAATATCAGACCTGAAACTCTGAAACTGCTAGAGAAAAAGGTAGGGGAAACCCTTCAACATATTGGCATAGGCAAGGATTTTCTGAATATAACTCCAATTGCTCAGCGAATAAAACCACTAATCAACCACTGGGACCTTATGAAATTACAAAGCTTTTGTACAGCAAAGTACACTGAATAGAGCAAAAAGACAACCTACAGAATGGGAGGAAATCTTTGCCAGCTATACATCTGACAGAAGATTAGTATCCAGAATATACAAAGAACTCAAAAAAAACAGAATAATAAGAATTCAAACAACCCAGTTAAAAAATGGGCTATGGAACTAAATAGAGAATTCTCAGAAGATGAAATACAGATGGCATTAAACATCTAAAAAAGTGTTCCATATCCTTAGCCATCAGGGAAATGGAAATTAAAACTACTTTAAAATTCCATTTCACTCCTGTCAGAATGGCCACCATCAAGAAAACAAATGACAATAAGTTTTGGTGTGGATGTAGAAAAAGAGGAACACTTCTACACTGTTGGTGGGAATGTAATCTGGTCCAGCCATTGTGGAAATCAGTGTGGATGTTCTTGAGACAGCTAAAAATAGATTTACCATATGATCCAGCTATAGTACTCCTAGGCATATATCCAGAGGACTCTTCACACTACCTTAGAGAAACCTGCACAACCATGTTTATTGCTGCTCTATTCACAATAGCTAGGAAATGCAAGCAGCCTAGATGTCCCTCCACATATTAATGGATAATAAAGATGTGGTACCTTTACACAATGGAGTTCTATTCACCAGTAAAGAAAAATGAAATTATGAAATTTGCAGGGAAATGGATGGATCTGGAAAGGATTATACTAAGTGAGGTAACCCAGGCTCAGAAAGCCAAATGTCACATGTTTTCTCTCATATGTGGATCCTAGCTACAAATAGACAGACTTGTGTGTGAATTGGAACCAAAAATAGGTACCAGAAACCAGTAAGCTGGTAAAAGGCTATAAGGGAGGGAGGAAAGGGAAGGACTTAAGTGTATGGTATTGCACATATGTAAGTAGAAGAATAGATTACAGGGAGGGGAATGGCCTAAGCAAGGCCATGGGAAGACAATGCGTAAAAGAAGAGCGGGGGGGGGAGGGTCAATCTAAATTCAAGATATTGTGAATAAGACTTATGTAAACCTACTTTTTTGAATAATGGCACATCTAGAAGCTGTAGACTGTTATTAGAAAATTTTCAGTGCCTGGGATGGGATACCTTCCAGTGAGTTGTTGGCCAAGGAGGTCCCAGTAGCCTCCAAAACATTAAAGGCTTTTGCAAAAGCCCTTGGTTTCCCTTGAGAAACAGATAGTAAGACCCTATTGCTGAAGACATCTCTTGCCTGAAAGGCAAGGTCACTGAGAAAGCAAGCTGGTGCTGAGCAGAAAACCTTCTCCCTATAGACCAGCCAACTGAAAACTGGTAAAAGCTGCACTGCATGCAGCTGTATGGGAGACAGAAGTCATCAGCAGTGAAAACAGTGGACACTGAATATTCAAGTTTGGCCATACAGGCCCAATGACTGAACGGGTGCAATAGTGGCATGTCTACTCATGGGGTAACCAACTGCTCCATAATTGGACTGAAGGCCTTCTCTATGGGAGGGAATACATACCTGGTACTGAAAAACCTAAGCAAAAGTCTATGGCAGGTGAGGTGATGAGCCTTAGGGGTATAAAGCCTACTCTTGTCTGACTAAATGTATATATTATTCCCACCAAGCTGCCCTAGGGGCACTACATTTAATGTTCATGTTCACATATTAACACCACTTTCACTTCTGGTTAGAGAAGCTTCTCTTTTCTGATGGCGATGACCACTGGGATCACCCAAAAGGCAACATAGTGCTGAGAAGAAGGGATGGAGGAGTGCACAGCACTGAAACATCTCTGTCACACCCTCCAAGGCTCAGGGACCACTGCGGAAGAGGGGGCAGATAGAATGGAAGAGCCAAAGGAAGGGTATGACTTCTTACAATGCAACTGCCCACACAGAAAACGGCCTCGATATCCATGACCTTGCAGTGCCTAGCAATACCTTCACAAGACCCTCAAAATAGAAGAAAAAGATGAGATCAAATTAAAAGAGAGACTAATGGAGAGAGGGAGGGGATATGATGGAGATTGGAGTTCTAAAGTGGAATGGGGGGAGGGGAGGGAAATATCATATGTTTTTTTTGTATGTAAGTATAAAAGGTGTCAATAAAAATAATAATAATTTTTAAAAAAGAATGAGAAAACAGGTTCCGGTCAAGATGGCATCAGCCTAACAATGCCAAACCTCACCGAGAAGGAAAGGCCTGACATTTAGCATTAAGTGGGGATTTTAACACTCTGCAGATTCTAGTAGACATCCAGTGGGAGGGTTCTGAGTAGCAAAGTAGGGAATCCACTGATTCCCATGCTCTTGGGTAGCCCACCACTCCTCTCAAGTAGCCATTCTAGTTGCAATCCCAGCCACAGGTTCCTCCTGCACTAACTGCAGGCTAAGTGGATCCAGGCCAGCAGCCTAGCATTTTCCCCTCACCTCCCCTACCTAGGCTTTCTGGTCCCCACAGAGCTTCACAAATGAATCCCATCCCACACAATACTGACCCTTATGCACAGACCCAGGTCAACAGGCTAGCATTCACCTCATCCGACCCTGACCTAGGCTTGTCCACTCCCATGTAGCTCCACACATGAATGCCCTCCATTCTACTTTCCACCACCATCCCATGGCTCCCTCTGTGCAGACCCAGATCAACAGGCTAGCATATGACCCACCCAGCCCTGACCTAGGCTTTCCCACCCCTGCAGATCTCCACATGCTAATGCCTTCAGTCCCACTTGGTGCCATCCCCATACACAGACCCAGGTAAAGGGGAAACTACAGCTTCCTCCTAAATTTAGTAAGATTCTTTCACTGTGATGGGCAGACCACAGAGCAAAAGGAATAAAATTAAAAATCAAATGCAAGGAAATCCAACAAGATTGCCCAGTCCCACAATGGATAACTCTAATCAAAACATAGAATGAAGACACAAGCAATGCAACCCTTGCCAAGAAAATAGCAGAACTTGCAGAAAATCAACAAAGGGCCAATGACTGTATGAATGTTGTTCTCACTACAGTAGACCTAATAGGAGAGAACCAAGAAAGGCTCCAAAGACAGTTAAATGATCTAAAGGTGAGCAAAAAAAGAGAGGACCACAATACCCAGCTAGCTAAGCTCAATGAAGACATAAATAAATGCAAGGATGAATTCCAAGAAGCATTAAAAAAATCAGAAAATGACATGAAAATGGAACTCAACAGAGGGATAGAAACTATACATAAAAAGCAGTAGAAAATACAAACCAAATTGGATAAGCTCAAAACTCCACAGAAGCTCTGAAGAATAGAATCAGCCATGTGGAGGATAGAAACTCAGAACTAGAAGACAAAACAGAAGAAACAGTTTGTGAGTCCAAAAGATTCAATACGTTCAAAAATTTTTGTGAACAGAACATGAGGGACCTGTGGGATGCCCTAAAATGTTCCACTATTCAGATTATGGGGATATCAAAAGGGGAAGAAATTCAGACAAAGGCATGGAGAACTTATTCAACAAAATTGCTGAAGGAAAGTTTCCCACTCTCTCAAAAGAAAGTCCCATCAAGTTACAAGAAACTAACAGAACTGCAAACAGACTGGACCAAAAGAGAAATTCTCCAAGACATATTATCATTAAGACTCTAAACATTGATAACAAAGAGAAACTCCTAAAAAAGCAACTAGGGAGAAAAAACACATTACAGATAAATGGAATCCCCTCAGAATTACTTCAGACTTCTCAATGGAAACCCTGAAAGCCAGAGTGCCAGGAATGGAACACTGCAAAGTCTAAGAACTTATGGCTTCCAACCCAAACTACTCTACCCAGCAAAAGTATCCCTCATAATAGATGGTGAAAGAAAAACTTTCCATCATAAAACTCAGCTTTATAACTACATGAACACAAAGCCAAAGCTATAGAGAGTACTTCAGGGAAATCTCCACACAGAAGAATCAAACAACCAACCTCAACTGCCTCCAAGAGGCATATCACAATAAACATACTCAGAGAAGGCATAAAAAACTACAAAGTCCAAGAAAACACCAAACCATATAAACCACCACAACATGGCAGGAATTAAATCAAACCTCACAGTTACTACCCTGAACATTAATGGCCTTAATTCACCCATCAAGAGACATAAGCTAACAGGGAGGATCAGAAAATTATACCCCTTAATGTGCTGTTTTTAAGAAACTCACCTCACCACTAAAGACAGACATCTCCTCAGGGTGAAAAGGTGGAAAATAATATGCCAAGCAAACAGAAATAAGAAACAAGCAGGTGTTGCTATACTAATATTGCATAAAATAGACTTCAAACCAAAAGTATTCAAAAAAGACAAAGAAGGCCACTTATTACTTATTGAGGGAACAATCCAACAAGAGGATGTCACAACCATAAATCTTTATGCACCAAACACAGGAGAACCACAATTCATAAAACAAAACCTACTTGACAATAAAACAGAAATAATCACCAACACCATCATAGTTGGACACTTCAATACTCCACAATCAGCAATAGATAGATCATCCAAACAGAATATTAACAGGGAAGTAAGAGAGCTCAACAAAACCATAGATCAACTAGATCTAACAGACATCTACAGAACATTATACACCAAATCCACAGATTACACATTCTTTTCAGTAGCCCATGGAACCTTCTGTAAAATATATCATATACTGTGTCATAAAGCCTGCCCCCATATATTTAGGAAGATTGACATAATCTCCTGCATAAAATCAGATCATGATGCTCTATCACTAGAAATTAACAAAAGATGCATCAGGAATCCCACCAGCTCCTGGAAACTCAACTACACACTTTTTTTTTTTTTTTAAAAAAAAAAAAAGATTTATTTTTATTTATTTATTTATTTAAGACAAAAAAAGGGACAGAGAGATAGAGAGTAAATGAGAATGGGCATGCCAAAGCAAACAAACTTCAGACACATGTGCCACCATATGCATCTGGCTTACATGGGACCTGGAGAATCTAACCTGGGTCTTTAGGCTTCACAGGCATGCACCTGAACTGCTAAGCCATCTCTCCAGCCCATTTTTTAAAGGTATTTATTTATTTATTTATTTATTTATTTATTTATTTACAGAGAGAGGGAGAATCATAGAGAATGAATGAGAATGGGGAACAGCACACTTTTAAACAATAAATCTGCAGTGGATTAAATAAAAAATGAAACTGTAAAATTTCTAGAAGTGAATGACAATGAGAACACATAATACCAAAACTTATGGGACACAATGAAGGTGGTCTTCAGGAAAATCTCAGAGCATTAAATGCCTTCATAACAAAGACAGAGAGATCCCAAATCAATAACCTAGCCATCCACGTAAAGGCATTGGAAAAAGCAGAATAATCCACCCAAGAAGCTCCAGAAGGTAAGAAATAATTAAGATCAGAGCAGAAATTAATGAAATGGAAACTAAGAAAACAATTAAGAAAATTGATGAAACAAAGAGCTGGTTGTTTGAAAAAATAAACAGGATTGATAAACCCCTGGCCAATTTGATCAAGTAAAAAAAAAAAAAAAAAAGAGAGACACTCCAAATTAACAAAATTAGAAATGAAAAAGGAGAGCTCACAACGTACACAAGTGAAATTGGAAGAATCATCAGGACTTATTTCAAAAACCTCTATTGCAGGCGGGAGAGATGGCTTAGTGGTTAAGGCACCTGCTTCCTAAGCCTAAGAATACTGGTTCCAATCTCCAGCGGTTCCAATCTCCAGGTCCCACATTTAGCCAGATGCAAAGAGACACAAGGGCACAATGCCGCTTTTGACCACAAGGTGGTGCACGCATCTGGATTTTGTTCACAGCAGCTTGAAAGGCTGCTGGTGTGCCCATCTCTATCTGTCTTCCTCTCTCTCTCTCTCTCTCTCTCTCCAAAAAAAACCAAAAAACAAAAAACCTCTATTCAACGAAACTGGATAATTTGGAGAAAATGAACAAATTCCTGGACACATGCCACCTACCAAAACTAAACACAGAGCAGATTAATATCCTAAACAAATCCATCACACCCACTGAGAAGGTACTTAAAAGCCTCCACAAAAAGTAGAGTCCAGGATCAGATATCTTCTCAGCTGAATTCAATCAAACCTTCATGGAAGAACTGAAACCAATTTTTCACAAACTGTGCCACACAATCAGAGAACAGAGAAAGCTCCCCAACTCCTTCTATGAGTTTAGTATCACTCTAATACCAAAACCAGGCAGAGATGCCACAAGGAAAGAAAACTATAGGCCTATTACCCTGATGAACATAGACACAAAGACCTTGAACAAAATCCTCACAAACTGAATTCAACAACATATCGAAAGCATTAACCAACATGATCAAGTATGCTTCATCCCAGGAATGCAGGGGTCGTTCAATATACAGAAATATTCCAATGTGATTCACCACATAAATAAGTTTAAACACAAAAATCACATGATCATTTCCATAGATGCAAAAAAGGCTTTTGACAAAATAAAACATCACTTCATGATCAAAACCCTGGAGAGAATAGGCATGGACAGTTTATATCTCAACATAATAAAGGCCATATATAATGCCAATAAAGCCCAAATAATACTTAATGGAGAGAGGCTGAATGAATTTCCATTTTCAATAGCATCAAAACAATAAAATACCTTGGAATAACATTGACTAATTATAGGAAAGACCTTTACTGTGAAAACATAAAAACACTCAAGAAAGAAATTGAGGAGGAAGACTTGAGAAAATGGAAAAACCTTCCATGCTCCTTGATAGGGACAATTAACATTATGAACTTGGAAATCTTACCAAAAGCAATACACAGATTTAATGCAATCCCAATAAAAATCCAAACATTTTTCTTCACAGAGATAGAAAAAATGATCTCAAAATTCATATAGAATGGCAGAAGGCCTCAGCATATCCAAGCATATCCTCAACAAAAAAAAACAAAAAAAAACAAACGAAACAAACAAAATTCACCTCTGGAGGCATCACTATACCTGTTCTAAAGCTATATTACAAAGCCATAGTAATAAAAACAGCATGGTACTGGCATAAAAACACTATTATATACCAATGGAACAGAACTGAAGGCCCAGAGTTTGGGTCAAGTAACTACAGCTACTTGCTATTTGACAATGGCCCTAACAACAAATGGTGCTGAACAAACTGGATAACCATATGCAAGAAAATGAAACTTGATCCACACATCTCTCCTTGCACAAAAATCAAATCCAAATGGATTAAAGACCTCAATATAAGACCGGTAACTCTGCTACAACTGGAAGAAAAAAATAGGAGGAACTTTCCATGATATAGGAGTGGGAAAAGACTTCCTGAACAAAACCCCAGTAGCTCAGGATATAAAACAAGCACTTAACCATTGGGATCTCGTGAAGCTGAAAAGCTTTTCACCAACAAACATACAACAAGCAAAACCAATAGATTACCCATGGAATGGGAGAAAATTTTTGCCAGATACACATTAGACAGAGGCCTAACTTTTAAAATCTACAAAGTACTCAAAAACCTAAACAATAAAAAATCAAATAACCCACTCACAAACTGGGACAGAGAACTTGCACAGGGAGTTCTGAGAGGAAGAAATACAAAGGGCAAACACACACTTAAGAAAATGTTCAACATCCCTAATCATCAGGGAAATGAAAATTCAAACAACTAGGATGGCAAACATTAAAAAATCCAATGAAAACAATTGCTGTCAAGGTAATGGAGAAATAGGCACCCACTGTTGGTGGGAATGTAAGCTGGTACAACCACTATGGAAAGCAATATGGAGACTCCTAAAAAGGATGACTATAGAGTTACCAACAGACCCAGTTATTCCCTTACTGGGCATTTACCTTAAAAGCTTCATGCCTCAGTTCAGAGATATTTGCTCAACCATGTTTACAGCTGCTCAATTCATAATAGCTAAGAGCTGGAATCAACCCAGATGTCCATCATTAGACAAATGGATAACCACGATGTGATATATCTACATGATGGAATTCTACACAGCAGTAAGGAATAATGACACAATGATATTTGAAGAAAAATGGTCAAACATGGAACAGATCATTCTCAGTGAACTCACAGAAAGATAATAGTCACATGGCCTCTCTCATCTGTGGCTCCTAACCTGAATCTGCCTGAGATGCTGACATACCTAATAAGCATCTTGAGGACTGGACAATACGGAGGGTGGGGTGGGAAGGGAGGGCAAGGGGGGACACAAAACTGGACCCAAATGGAAATGGTACCATAAGATCCTATATCCTGAAAGACAGACTAAATGGTTGAGCCTTCATCATGCCCTGAGAGGGAACACCTGATCCACAGGGCCCTGTAGGAGGTATGATGAAGACTAACCTTCTCCTGCTTCTCTCTCTGTCTCTCTCCCTCTTCCCTTCCTTCTCTCATTATCCTCTATATTACCTATCTTTTTCTTCCTTTTGTTCCCTTGGAGCTGACCTGTAACTACCAGTACCAGCATGCAGTTAACATACACAATGAGTTGTTGATCAGAGACCTACAAGGTTTCCCAAGCGAAGACCAAAGGTTAAGGGTAAGACCCTACTGCCGAAAACACCATGTGCTATTGGTACATAATATGGAGTGACCTGGTTGGAATCTGGAAGAGAGACAGTCCCTAAACAGTTAGCTTGTCTAGTGCCATAAGGTGCTACATGAGCGATTGAGGGAAAGTGACCAACAACTGTCCAAGCAATGAGTGATGTAAGATTCTAAGCAGAAATCAACCTGACATGATGCTTACACAAGGACAATAGTGGCACACAGCCATGGTGCGTAACCAACTGCTCTTGATTTTGCTAACAGATCCATTTAGTGGAATGGAACCCATAGCTGGAACTGAGAAACAAGTCAAAACCATATAAAAAACTAAGCCCGCTCTCCAATATCAAGCTCCTATCAATCATGGGCTATAAGAGGGCCTACACCTATGAAATTTTCTCTAAAATAATAATGGTGATCCCATTTGTCTGGTGCTGACTTCTCTCTCTGTTGGAGAATTTGCTTCTCTTTTTCAGATGGATGCAGAACCTGAGGAGAGAATCAGCCAATCACACTTCACCAGGCCCAGCTGAAACCATAGAGTAATGAGCAAGAGTGCTGCTTTCTTGATGCACCTGGTACCAACACAAGGGTGAAGGAGATAGACACAAAGAACACTCAGCTCCTACTAAACCAGATATCCAGAGACGCAGAGGCTCCCTTGACCTCATAACTGAAGTAGACCTAAAACAATCCAAACATGGCTCAGGGAAATTCATGGAAGAGGGGGCACAAAGATTGTTAGAGCCACAAGTTGGGACATTATACACAGAGACATTGCCTATTCCCCATAACTGATGGCTACCCCCACAATGCACCACCCACATTCCCCAATGAAGAGTGTCCATTTGGAGGGGGGAGGACAGGGAGGAGGTTAATGATGGTACCACCATGACTGTATACAAAGTATCTACATAACTAATAAAAGAAAAAAGAATGAGAAAACAACATAGTATGTTACATAAGGAGAAGGGGGTAGGGAGAGGTACCAGGGCATGTACTGAGCACATGCTAAGAGAGCATCAGGTCAAATTTCCACAGAAATTGAGGTTTCTTCAGCACATAAACTAGTGAGGTTTTTGGGGCTATGTTCCAGATTGTTTTTAAAAAATATACTTTTCATACTAAGTATATCCATATCTAATTATATATATACTTTTATTTGTTTATGAGAGAAAGATAGACCAACAGATGAGTGTGTTTGGGTGTACCAGGCCCCTTTGCCACTACAAATAAACTCCAGACACATAAGCCACTTTGTGCATCTAGCTTTATGTGGATGCTGGGGAATAGGACCCATGCCAGAAAGTACCTTTAACTACTGAATCATAGCCCCAGCCCAAGATTATTTTTTATAAAAAGCTGCCTTCTTTGTTTTCAGAGACCACTGTAAGATATTTTAATAAACCATTTTACATGAATTTCTTTCTGGCCAATTCAAGGTAGGTCTAAGTTTGTAGGCATTCCTGTCATTGAAAAGTGGAATTCTTGACTCCTCCTTTGGACTGTTTAACAGAGTGAGACAGGAATGGTGCTCTGGAAGTTTCTAAGCCCAGTCCTTGAGACATTATTAACTTTTCTTGGCAGGCAGATTTCTAAAAGTTTTCTAATGTCTCATCTCTTAGAGAACAAATCCTGTTCTGATGCCTCCCCAGGTGAGTGTGACTTATATTTTGACAGATATCAATCCAGGGTTTTATTACCTCATGTGGTAAAAGTGAAAGGATTTGTAAATATGATTAAAGTGTATAATAAATTGGCTTTGACTTATCCAAAGGGATATTATTCTGACTGTGCTACACTTAATCAGGTGATCCTTTAAAAAGTATTTCCAAGAAATGGTGGTGGGACAACTGGATCTCCAAAGAATGAAGTTGGATCCCTCTCTCACACCATATAGAAAATTTATTTAAAATGGAACAGTTAATGCTATTATCCAGAAAACAAAAGGGTAAAGTTTCATGAAATTGGACACACACTGATTTCTTAGCTAAAATATCTAAAAACAAGCGATTAAAAAAAGATACAAACTGTCCTCCATGAAAATTATGAACTTTTGTGATTTAAAGAAATGATAATGGAAGTGAAAAGTCAGCCCACAGGAGGGAGAAATGTTTTCAACCATAAACCTAGTGAAGGACATGGCACTGATGCACTAGGGGCACTACCACCCAATGTCTAAAAAGGCAAGAATGCACTTGAAAGCGATAGGTAAAGGATTCCCTAATGAAGATACACACTCAGCCAATAAGAACACGAAAAATTCTCTATTGATTGTAATTGGGGAAATGATCAAAATCACAAGAAGATCCTGTACACCCACAATGATGGGGATAACTGAAAACCAAAGGTGCCAACAAGGGTAGAAAAGGATGACAAACTAGTCTTCTTACATTGTTGGTGGAAAGGCACCTCAAACTGTTTGTAATGGATCTAGAACAGGACCCAGAAATTCCACTTCTAATTATAAAACCAAGTGAGATGTAAGAACATAGCTACACGAACTACATGTAAGCACTTGCTCAACAGGTAAAGTACTTAGTAGAGAAGCATGAAGACCTGAGTTTGGGTCCCCAGAACCCATGTAAATGTTGGGCATGATAGCACATACCTGTAGTCCCAGCACTCAGGAAGCAGAAACTGAAGGATCCCTAGGGCTTACTGGCTAACTACTTCAGCTAAGTTGATGAGCTCCAGGTTCAGTGAGAGTGCTGTTTCAAAAAATAAAGAGGAGCCAGGCATGGTGGCGCATGCCTTTAATCCCAGCACTATGGAGGCAGAGGTAGGAGGATCACCATGAGTTCAAGGACACCCTGAGACTACATAGTGAATTCCAGGTCAGCCTGGGCTAGAGTGAGACCCTACTTTGAAAAACAAAACAAAAAAAAAATATGATAACATTAAATAAAGAGGAGAATGACTGAGAAGAACACCAAGTGTTGACTTCTGGCCTCACATGCCCATGCATGCACATGTACATGCACAAGCAGTGATACACACTATGAGCATGCATGCACATGTGCAAACACTTCTTATAAAACCTTCTACATGGAGATATCCAGTGGCCTTGTTCACAATTACCCCAAGTAGAAAAAAACTTGAATGGCTGTCAACTGATGAATAGATGGATAAAACATGGTATATCCATCCACAAAATAAATATTAGTTCTCAATAAAAGTACTTATAAATAATAAAAATATAGATGAGTCTTGAAAATATGCTAATTCACAGAAGAATACATATTAAACGCTTGCATTCATAAGATTAGAGCAATAACAAGAAAAATCCAAGGACAAAAAATAGATTTGCAGCCAGGCATGGTGGTGCACACCTTCAATCCCAGCACTTGGGAGGCAGAGGTAGGAGGATCACCATGAGTTTGAGGCCACCATGAGAATACATAGTGAGTTCCAGATCAGCCTGGGCTACAGTGAAACCCTACCTCAAAAAACAAAAAAAAAATAAATAAATAAAATAAAAGATTGGTGGTACCTAGGGTGGGAGGCAGGGGTAGTACTGACAGTAACAACTAATGGACATTTGGTTCTTTTGGTGAATGACCAACATGTTCTAAATGATGCAGTAATGGTTATACCATTCTGTGAATATATATCCTTTGAATTGTACCCTAAATGACTTAACAATATGACATATATGTGTTTGTGCGAAAATGTGAGATCATAAGTGGCTATGGTTTGTGGTAACGAATCATGTAGCAACAAGAAATAATCCATGTCTTCTTTCGTCTCATGGAAGACCTGCACTTGGAGCTTAGTTCACGATGATGTGAGAAATCCAAGTCCCATGGAGATGTCCTAGCTAAGTTTCTGGCCAACAGCATCATCTTCCAACCATGGGCTCAAGCCATGTGATTATCCACGCCCAACTAACATTGACTCTGCTGAGAGTCCCAAGCTCCCAACAAGAATGCTTAGCTGTGCTCAGGCAACATGCAGAGATGTGATTGGTAAAAACCAAGGTAAGTTTTGGGGTCATTTATTTTATAGCTATAGAAAATAAGAATCTCACAATTTCAATTTCATTCATTCAAAGGGAGTCTTTTGCCTATTTTCTTGGTTTTATAGGAGAATTCCTGCTTCCTGTTTTCTCCATTTTGTCCCCAGAATTCTTCTGACTAAATATATTGAAAGGTTTGAAATTGAAATATAACTTCACTTAGAAAAATGTCTTCAATTCATAATTAAACACATTTCAATGGAGTAGAGATATTTTGACTCTTGCTACATGAAAGGAAATAGAAAAAAAAAAAGGTGAGGCCATATAGGGACTGTTGCAGTTAACGGAAATGTACATGATAACTGTTAGGTGAGTATAGATAGATGCTTGTACATGTAAAGAAAAAAAATACAATGTAGACACATTTAATTCAAATTAAAGGTACAGTAACTTATGTAACAGATTCTTCTGAATTGAAATATTCTATCTTAAAGAGAAAAAGCAGGCTCTGATCCAGGAAGTCAAGTTTGGAACACCCTTTGTTAATTAGAAAGTAAAACATTCCTTTTTCTGAGGGTGGGGATTGAGGGTGGGGGTTGGGCAGAAAGATATAGAGACTTTGGAAGTCAACAAGTCTGGGAAAGGGTTGCAAGACCCTTTCCTATGGCTTCATGAAGTGGAAAAACCTGTTTAGAGATGAAACCCTCCAGTAGAGCTGCCTGCACACGGGGCAGGGTGCTTGAGACTCTCCACCCAGCTGAGCTGTCTGCAGGTTGTGCTCCAAAGAAGTGGTATCTGTGAGTCACCTATGCTGGGGTGGGCTTTCTGATGATGCAGCAGCTGCCATTAAATCAAAGCAGCTATGAGGAGGTCCTGATCCAGGATGGGATGAGACTCCCCCTGGTGTGGCTGCCTTTGAGTCATCCATTGCTTCTGTAAGCACCCCTTACTCTGTCTGTAAACTCAATGATTTGCCAAAACTGGTTTTGGTGTAATCGTCCTTTGATCTGTTATCTGTGCCACATTTGGGGTGAAAAGGTGTGTTTGCATCTCCCCAGGGGGAAAGATAACTATAGAGTTGTCAACATGGAGAAGTGGCAATCATGAATGAAATTATTATGTCTTTGTATTTCCAGCTGATTTGCCTTATAATACTAAATAAGGAGTAGTATATAATAAATAAATGCTGGCTCTTATGTCTATGTGTATTACTCACTGTGGATTTAGACAATGTGTTTACAAGATAGCTATCTAATTCTGGACGGGAAAAGCTCTGCTCCTCACTGGAATATAAAGTTTCTTATTCCAGTAAAAAATTTTTTTACATATTCTTGCACAAAAATTACATGAGCTTTAAATCTGCTTTGTCATGCTAAAATTAGAATCAACATTTTGAGAGCTCCAGCCTCCTCAGGAAGCAATCACACTAGTCACCCTCTTGGCACTACATGGGTATTAATCTCTCCTTTCACCAGCCTCTGATTCTTGCACAAATTTGTAAAGTCCTCCACAAAGCCCAATTAATAGTGGTTCTTTCTTCAAACCTCATGGATGCACAATTAATAACCAATGATCTTGGGAGAATAAAGGAAACAGATGTAGAATTTCTATGTCATTTTGACAGGCAGCTGTTTTCCATGGGATAATTTGAGGAGTCACTTCTACCTGTTATGTTTGTCACAGGCAAATGAGATTGAACATTTATTTCCAGAATAAGTTGTTGTACGATAATTAAGCCTTATTAACACACTTGGGATTTTATAAAATCATTTCTAATGTTAGATTATTTCATCACTGAACTCATACCACAAGTCAATTTCAAAGTTTGGTGGTACAAAATATCCAGCTGCCCACACCCTTGCACATCACCCTAGTTCAATTATCAGATGTTTTCACACTTTCTAATGAGTTTTTTTTTTCCTTTTAGACCAAAAGCTTTGCCAATGCAATGACCTTGTTTATTATGGTTACGGTGGAATCTTCACATCAATCACAAAGCCTAGCCAGAGTAACTTGGTAACTTTTAGGAGTGAATAAAAATGTAGCTTTCTTTTTATTAATGATAACAATACATGATGGTAATAATAATCATCAATGTCCCATTTGTCTTAGGTAGTGGCAATCTAATCTGATTGGTACACTAAAAGTAAAATCTAACTGGAAAGTTAGTTTTGTTGAGAGACTGGGCTTGGCCATCCCTTCAAGTTATATTGACAGTTAAGATCAGTGGTGTTATTTGCTGAAGACACCAGGTCAGCGGGGAGGGATATTCCAGGCATACAATCCTAGGATTGCTAAGAGCACATTCATACTGTGTTCAGTTGAATCTTGCTACAACTGTCTTATAGAAACTGGAGTGAGAGAGACCAACCCCCCTTTAAGAACTTCCTATGCGGAAATTGCTCCATAGGATACATATTGTGCTGTTAAGAGCCTGAAATTTGGAGATTGACTAGTGTTCTGAAGTTGATTGATTGATTGATTGATTGAGGTTTTTTACAGTAGAAGGGAATGAATCCAGGGCCTCAGACAAGCACTCTACTATGAACTAAATGCCCAACCCTGGCCTGAGTTGTAATTCCAATCAACCTCAGTTGCACCCCTTTTTGAATCCTTAGACACATTAATTAGCATCCAAAGTCTTAACTTATTTGTAAAACGAGAGTAATATTATTACCTAGCAGTATTCTTTTAGAAGATTATGCCAGATAACTCTATTAAATCAGACTATATTATATAACTTTATAAAAAGTGACATAAACAGCAACTATGCTGAATGGGCATTTGTTTTCAAGTGTTTTGTCTGGTTTCCCTCACCAAGCTGATAATTTTCCTTTTCCCTTCTTTTCTAGATTGATTGATTGATTGATTGATTGATTGCAATGCAAGCAACTGAACATAAGGCCTCAGGTATACTGGATATGCATTCTACCACCTGAAATAACCCTGCAGTCCTGACCTGAGTATTAATTTTAGTCAGTCCCAGTTGCACTACTTTGTTCAGCCAAATAATTTTTTGGTATTTTTTTTCTTTTTTTATCAAGGTAGGGTCTCACTCTAGCCCAGGCTGACCTGGACTTCACTATATAGTCTCAGGGTGGCCTCAACTTATGATGATCCTCCCACCTCTGCCTCCCAAATGCTGGGATTAAAGGCATGCACCACCGTGCCTGGCTTATCCAAATAAAAATTATTTAAGGAAAGTTCTGACTCTGCCTACTAATCCCCACATCATATATTGTTAAGTGACAATGCTGTAAATATTTTTCTCTCAACTTGTTTTTATACTTTTCTCTAATTGTGAGAGAATTTCTGTCTCAAATTAACTTAAATTTATTTTGGTTACCACACAAAGAAATGGATTTAATTATGATATTTTCACACATACATATCATTATACTGTGTCTTGTTAGCCCCCCCTGCCACACATTGACATCCCTTCCTCATCCTTTTGCTAGTCCTCTTCCTCCCTACATGTACTCCCCACTTCTGCTCTCATGACATATATAGTCCATTGCCCTCTAACTCTCTTTGCCCTGTATTTAGACCTTGTTTTTCTCCTTATAGTCCCCTTTCTGCTTTCATACACTACATAAGTACTTACAAATACACACATACATATACAGAAAAATATTTTTGCACATGTATGTTATCTTTAAATTTCAATTCTGTATATGAGAGAAAATATGCAATATTTACTTGAGTCTGGCTTATTTTGTTTAATCTAATTATCTCAAGTTCCATCTATTTTCCCATGGATGTTATAAGTTTACTTCTATTTACAGCTGAATAAAATTCCATTGTGTATATCACTACTTTTTTTTTAATCCATTTATCAGTTGATGGACATGTAGGCTGGTTTCATATCTAGCCAATTGCAAATAGTGTGGCAGTATACATAGATGTGCAAGCATCTCTGCTATATTAACTTGGGTTTCTTTGGGTACATACAAAGGAGTGGTATAGCTAAATCATACAATACTTCTTCTTTAATATCATCTATCCAGTTGTTGGGGGACATTATCTCCTTTAGCAGAGACTGATGCTTGCAGAAGCTGAAGCTTCAACTATGCTTGATTCTGAGAATTCAATCCTAAAGGGATTGAGAGACTGCTTCTCCTTCCAAACCAAGTATCACAAGAAATCATGGCTTAGTAGTGAGTCACAGGACTGCCATAAGCCTGTTGGATGGTAGCCTCCTATATTAATTCCTTTTCTTATTGCTGTGACAAAATACCTGATTGAAAAACAGCTTAAGGAAAGAAAGGTTTATTTTGGTTTGGGTTTAAAAATGGATAAAACCCATTATGACCGGAAACGTGGCTACATGAAGAAAAGGTAGGTGTAGTTGGGAAAGAAATGGGACCTGGTTTAAGATCCCAAGGCCCACTTCCTCCAGTGAGGCTTTATCTTCTGAAGGTTCCACCACATACTGAAATATCACCACCAGCTGGGGAACAAGTATTCAAAAATGTGAGCCCATGGGAGACATTTCACATTCAAACTACAATTTTCTTTATATTAGTCACTCTGTCAAATAATAATAATAATAAAACTTTACTCTGGATTTACTAAGTACTATGTTTTTTTCCAGATCATGTAACATGTCTTTATCAGACCCTGCTGAATTAAACAATCACCAATATTGATGTAAATGCAAAGTATTAGTCATGTTAGAGAACTCCATGTAGTTTTAAACATAAGAAAATATGAGTTAATTTTATTTTTCTGTGTGTGTTTCTGTGTGCATAATATATGGTGTGTGTATGTGTGTGTGTGGTAGATGTACATGTGTGCAACTGCACACATAGAGGTCAGTGAATATCAGCTGTCCTCTATATCGCCCATCCACATGTTTACTTGAGACAGAATCTTTCTCGGAACCTGGAGGTGCAAGAAGTTTTTCCATCAGGCTGGCTGACCACAGGAGAACGCCAGCAAGTTTCTGGTCTCCTCTTCCCACAGAATGATGGTTATAAACATCCACAGCCACACCCAACTCTTTACATGGGTGCTTTGAATCAAACAAAGACCATTGTAGGTCCTCCTGGGCCCTCACGCTTGGGTGGAAAGCACTCTTACCCACTGAGCCATCTCTCCAGCCCTGTGAGTTAGAATTCAAAAGTACAACTATGACCTTTTGTTATTTGTACATACAAGCTAAACTCTAAGATCTTCAAACAACAGAGTTTTTTTTTTTTTAACTTTAGTTGTTAAATGTATAGCCATCTTTCATTTGTTTGGCTGAATGAATAAATAAAATATAGCCAATATATACGTGTACATGTTCTTTTATATACAAATTACTATGTAGTCAGAAGATTGTAACATTTCATAAATAGAGAGCAGATAAATAATATTCAGAGAGAAAAACTAGAATGAAAGTTGCTCCCACTCTCACCTCAGTGCTCAACTCTGTTAACATAGTTTGAAGTCTGTGCCAAGCTATTTTTCATTTCACTGTAGGTTGAAACTGTACCAGTTGTTACTTGCACCTGCTTAGATAAACAACTATAGCAAGTGCTGGAGTGTGGCTTCTGCGTCTGACCTCATCAGGAAACCATGTGTAGGTGGAATTCTTAGAAGCCAAGAAGTTAAGGTCAGAAAAGAAAAATGTCCTGGTGCTCTCCACCCTTTGCTCTGCTCTACAGCAGACCTGAGCTTTAATAGTGATAATTCTTTGATGTCTAGTTTTTATGGTGCCTGAAGGTCTTTGCAAACAGGCTCCCATTTCATATTCAATGCAGATTTAGGATTTCTCAATATTCTACACAAGGACTTAACTGGAAATATGTATGGAGTAACCACACGTTGCTGAACAATGGGAAGTGTAAAAATGATTTCAGCCAGAGTCATCATTTTAGGACTTCACAATGCAGTTTAAAGTGGATACAAAATAAAAATAACTTGAGATTTCCTTGAGAGAAGGCTGACCAAATGGCAACAGGCATGGAAAGGGAAGAGATTACAGGGTCAGCAAACAATTCACAGAAGAAAGATGCTTGATTTACCTCATCATGTACAGGAAACTTGAAGAGTTCTCCTGGGAAGGAGAACAGCACAAACAAGCTGATGGGCAATAGAAGAATGAGGATGACATTTCTGAGTGGAGGGAGTTTCACTGTGTAGAGCATAAGGTTCACACTGCAGGAATGACAGGTGGGAAGAAGTTAAATGCCTAGGCTGAAGGCCATTCAAGGAATTGGGAAAACCAGTAGAAATTTTCCCTTCAGAAACTTGTTCAGCTTTCTCTCTTGGGATTAACCTTCATGGGACTGTGGATGATAGACTACCACAAGAAGACATAGAGCCAGAGAACTGTGAAGTCTGTGGCATGACAGTAAAAATGGAGCAAAAAGAATGAGTTTCAACATTGTTTCTGAAATAGTCTTATAGAACTTATTAACCAGGTGAACAATAAAAGCATTTATCAAATCTACTAAGTCCATATTTATTAATCATTTGCAGTGAGCCTCATACTTGGCTAGGCATTGGATATATAGGAACTAGTTCTTATAAACGTGATACTAAAAGTTTAGTAGATAAAAGAAAATGTTAAAGGATGGAGAGATGACTATTTAAAGGTGATTGCTTGCAAAACCTAACAGCCTTGGTTCAATTTCCCAGTACCTATGTAAAGCCAGATGCACAAGGTGGCACACACATCTTGAGTTCATTTACAGTGGCAAGAGGACCTGGCTTCTTTCTCTCCCTGCCCCTCTCTCTTTCTCTCTCTCCGTCTCTGCTTGCAAGTAAATATATTTTAAAAATAGAATGTTAAACTTCTAGTTCAGTTTGTGAACTAGATACAAATATTGCAAATCTTGTTTGAAAGCACAAGTGTTGGGCAAGGAGATAACTAAGCTAGTAAAGCATGGTCTGAATAAGTATTATAGAAACCTCCTTCATTAGCTAATTTGAAAGACATTTTTAGGGCTGGAGAGGTAGCTTTGTGGTTAAGATGCTTACCTGTGAAGCCTAAGGATGAAGGTTTGATTCCCCAGTACCCACATAAGCCAGATGCACAAAGTGGCATATGCACATATGCATCTGAAGTTCATTTGCAGTGGCTAGAGGCCCAGGCATGCTCATTCTATGTGTATCTCTTCTTCTCTTGTCTCTCTCCCTATCTCAAATAAATAAATAAAATACACTTTTTAAAAACGAGAGAGGTGAAAGAGATAGCTTGGGCAGAAATATCCTGTTGGGGTGGAGCAATATTTATTCTGAAGCCATGAGTTGTTGCAGATGAATCCTGGTGCAATAGATGGGTCACCTCCCCCACCACAACAGTGAGCTGTTAGTCAAGGAGGCTCATGAGGCCTGCAACGCAATACAGACCATTGGTTAATGAGATGATAAGACCCTCTTGCTGAAGACATCCAAAAGCTACAGTCTCAGGACACTGAGAAATCAATCTGGAATTTAGATGGAAGCCATCTTCCTACAGGATATATGCCATGATGCTGGAAAGCACTTATGTGAGCTGTTATGGGAGTAAAGTCATCTATATGTGCATAAGTAATGGAACCTGCAAACTACAAAATCAACCAGGAAGGTAAGTTGTACCCACGGGTGCAATAGTGGCATATAAGTTATATGAGTAATCAACTGCTCTCTGATTGAACATGAGGCCTCCTCAATGGCAGGGAATTCACCTACCACTGAGAAACCAGTTAAAGCCCTAGGAAGGTCATATGCTTTAGGGAGAAACTTCTACTCTTCTTTGGCTAAATGTGTATGGCACAATGCAGGCCTGGTCCTAGCCAGACCACATGGCAAAAGAAACCAGGAAGTGGCTTCTGTAAACATGGCGTTCTGCGCAGACTTGGCATGACAACAGCTACAGTCCCATGCTCACGAGAAACCTGCTATGAGATGATCTGTCTGGAGACAGGCTATCATTGGTCACAAAAAGGGGACCACCCCATACAATGATTGGCCAGTCAAGCCCCTTAAAACTCTTTGTACTTCCTCAATAAATGAGTTTGCGGCAGCTCACCCTCTGCTGCTTCCACCCAACTCCTGGAGTCTGTGTCTTGACTCCGTGCCTCTCACCCCCAACTCGGCAGAGACCCTTCCGTCCCTCCTGGGCTGGCCCTAGGGGGGACCCCAACATCTGGCATCTGAACAGGGACCCTCTGCCCCCTCAGCATTGGCGAGATGCCCAGTCCTTGATTGTCAGCGAGTAACCCCCTCGGCGTTTGGCAAGACGCCCCTTCTTGATTGTCCGGTGAGTAGGCCCCTTGCTATTACATGTGCTGATGGCTGCCCGAGGGTGAGCAGGCAGCCCCCTCCTCCCCCCTTTTCCATTGTTTGTCCTTTCCCTCCACTAGGAAGGCACACACCTCCACATGGTCCCAAAGCCCATGTTGGCCCCTCCAATCCCAGTTCATCCCAGCAAAATCACATAAGGGTTTGACCCACCCAATTTTGGAACCAATGCAAGGCCTTTGGCTGAGCCTCCCTGGAGACACCGTGTGGGCATATGGCCATGGAATAATGACCCTCGGAAGTCCCCTACTAAGCACAAGACACGTGGGTCCTAAACATTCTATCCGTTTGTCTCAGCTGGCCCTGGCATTAGGAGTTGTAGTTTGCATGATCATCCTTTGGGCTATCATTTTTGATCTGGATTATTATTTTCTCAGTCTCCTTGATTCAGGAGTGTCCCAGCCTAGCCCTCCCCCCAAACAACACCACGCTGTAATGGGCAACCTTCCTTCCCACAAGAGGACACAGCAATTGCAGGCTCTTAAGGCCCTCCTCCTGCAATGTGGCTTAAAAGTGAAACAAAAGGACCTCCATGGCTTTTGGGACGAAACTTTTGTTTTATCTCCATGGATTAGCCCAATCCTCCTTGCCATAATTGCCAGCCTTAAAGGCTTCTCCATGGAGGAAGTCATTTTTGCCCATAACAAAAGCTGTAAGGAAAAACTGAAACTAGCTCTTAAAATCTCATCCCTCCCAAAACCACCCAAACCACCACCGGCCTGCTGCCTTTTCAGCCCATAACTGCTGCCTGTGGCAGTCATGCTCACAACCATCCCTTCCCCTCTTTATCCTTGGAAGGACCTCTGTCTGATGGACCTGGACACACCCAGGCAGCTGCCAGTTTGCTAACACACACCATTGCCCCACCCTTCGCCACCTTCCCGGTAAAGTAGAGCCGGAGGCAATAGCCAGGCCCTGGTACCCCACCCCCTCCCTGATCTGGCTCTTATCCACAAGGCAGCCCAGGAATCTGGCATTGACTCTTACTTTGAACAAGTCCTTTTACATACAATGGACCATCCACCCTTCAGACTTACTGAGCACATTTGCTCACACACTGGTCTTCCTGACTTTATTGCTGATGGGAATTCGCAGGTAGACAAATTTAATGCTGTCTCCTCTTTGCCACCCTTAGAACGAGCTAGATGGTTACACCAAAGGTTCCATCTATCCCCCACTAACCTAAGAGCCCTACATCCTGAGCTCTCGCTTGGCCAATGCAAGCATTTAGCCCGTACCTGTAAGGCATGTGCCCCCCATCCCCCTTAGGCCCCCTAAAGCCTCAAGGAGTCAATCCTAGAGGCTTTACCCCAAATTCTATCTGGCAGATGGATGTTACCCACATACCTTCCTTTGGTAACCTCAAATATGTCCATGTCATTGTGGACACCTACGCTAAGCTTACTTTTGCTATTGCTCTCTCAGTGGAAAAGACTTCCCATGTTATTAGGGCGACAAAAACCACTATGTTGGACATGGCCGTGCCCTGGTCAATTAAAACTGATAGTGGCCCTGCATACACATCTGCCCAATTCACATCCTTCATAAAATCTTGGGGAATAAAACACTCCCTTGGGATCCCCTACAACCTACAAAGACAAGCCATCATGGAGAGAACTAACGGGACCCTAAAGAAACTAATTATAAAACAAAAGTTTTAACAAGGGCCAAGGATATGCTTGTGTCTTTCCAGAAACTTCACAGATCCCTTCCAGAAACATCCAGCCAGCCACTGACTCAGGGATCGACCTTGATGAAGAGGATGATGCCAAACCCCTCAAGCAGGATACAGGACTTTAAACTTATTTCCCCCCTTTCTCCTTTTATCTCCTTTTCTCCTACTCCCACTTCCCAGAAACCATTTTGGACAATTCTTAGGCCATACTTATTTGGTACAGTGGGCCTCGATTCCCACGCTTTTCCTAGGTTTTATTTTAGCCACTCTATTTTGCTGTATTCCCCCCTTCAAGCATGTATTTCTCCTTAGCCATTCTTTTGCTTTTGTGCTTATTAATGCCTCTTATGGTAATACTACCCTCCAACCAGCCATAAATTCCTTTGCAACTTCTTTGATTACATTGATCTGCTACCATTAAGGACACTCAATGCTACTAATTATGATGCTAGGGTGAGTTCACAACAGTCACCCAGCAACCTGTCCTACCCCAGTCTTTTTCAGGTTCTGTAGTTGATTCTAGCTTGCTGGGACCATTCGCACGCCACAGAGCCACCACCACTTGCCCTCCCATGCCTCCTAGGTGACAGCCACACCCCTCAGGTTTTCTCACCAGATTGGCGGGTTAGTCAATGACGGGTAAGACCCCAGGAGATGGGGCAACCTAAGACAGGCACCATCATATGTGATGATCCCTTGGGGCCTGGGGTCAACAATGGCTTGGCAAAGAACCATGCCTCCCAGGGTTGCCAATAATAAAAACAAATGGAGGATATGTATGGCACAATGCAGGCCTGGTCCTAGCCAGACCACATGGCAAAAGAAACCAGGAAGTGGCTTCTGTGAACATGTGTTCTGCACAGGCTTGGCATGACAACATCTACAGTCCCATGCTTGCAAGAAACCTGCTACAAGATGATCTGTTTGTCTGAAGACAGGCTGCCATTGGTCACAAAAAGCGGACCACCCCCTCAATAAATGAGTTTGCAGCAGCATGCCCTCTGCTGCTTCCACCCAACTCTTGGAGTCTGTGTCATGACTACGCGCCTCTCACCCCCAACTCGGCAGAGACCCTGCTGTCCCTCCTGGGCTGGCCCTACGGGGGACCCCAACATAAATGGAAAGAGTAGACTGAACAAAAAAAGTGTGTATGCTTAATCCCCTTGATTAATGCTGTTTTCATTTTAGGTTGGAGATCCTACATTTTACAGATAGCAACAACTATTGGAGAGACCTAAGACTCATCCAATGACAAGAAGAAGAGAAAGCTCAGGGCTGAGTACTAACTGAATCATCTCCATCACAGCTGCCAGGGCTCAGGCACTATTGCAGAAGGAGTCACAGAAGGATCAGGAGTGCTGCTCTCACTGTTAGCCAGAGAACCATCTTTATGGAGATGGTGGCAGACATTGAGGAGAATCAAAGCTCATCAAAAGAGCTGGAGAAATGGCCTAGCAGTTAAGGCACTTGCTTGCAATGCCAAAGGGCCTAGGTTCAATTCCCCAGGACTCATGTAAGCCAGATGTATAAGGTGGCTCATGTGTCTGAAGTTCATTTTGTAGTGGCTAGAGGTCCTGGCAAGCCCATTCTCTCTCTCTCTCTCTCTCAAATAAATTTAAAATAATTCATCAAAAGAGAAAATAAGAACTCATTGCTAAAGGATATTTCTACCATGCCCTCTAAGGCACAGGGAACATTGCAGAATAGTGGGTTAAAAGAATATAAGAGACACAGAGTCCACAGGTATACTTTGAGGTACTGTCCTTCCAACATTACCTAACTAGTACATTCTGACCCCACAATGATTACGGATACCCCCACAGGACCAGCACTGTTCTGAACCCATCAACTTTTTTTTTTTTTTTTTTTTTTTTTTTTGGTTTTTCGAGGTAGGGTCTCGCTCTAGCCCAGGCTGACCTGGAATTCACTTCATTCAGGGTGGCCTTGAACTCACAGCAATCCTCCTATCTCTGCCTCATTAGTGCTGGTATTAAAGGTGTGCACCACCAAGCCCAGCTAACATTTTGACATGGAAGAGAGAGGAAGATAAAGGAACTAGACAACAAAACAAAGATAGGACTGTCTTGAAAGAGGAGGGTCCTCTGGGAATAAGGGATAACAAAAAGGGTAAAAGGATGGGAACATGAGCAAATTACTGTATTCAAGTTTTCAATTTAATAAAAGAGAAGTATGTGTTGGTTCATGCCTGTTATTCATTGCTGAGGAAGTAGACACAGGTGACTCTTTGGGACTTGCTGGCCAGCCAGCCTATTATAATTAAGCAAGTTCCAAACCAGTAACAGACCCTCTCTCAAAACAGATAGACCTTGAAGAACCAACAACCCAGTCTGTCCTATGGCCTCTGCATGTGTGCATGGATGCACACACGTGCCACAATATAAAACAAAGCTGGCCATAGACTAGAACTGATTACAGTCTAGAAAAAAAATTAAGATTGATGCTGGATATGTGATTAAGTTAGAAACTAATCATGAATATCTATTAAATTAATTGAAGAGAGTGAATAGAGATTTAGAAGATAGAATCTCAAGAATGACATTATATCTGGTTAGAGGGAAGGGATATAACTATAGTTCAAATGTTGTCAGAGAATAAAGAAGACAGACATAGAAAGGCAAATAAAGGTTTTAAAAATATACAGTGAGTTATAGGTGTGACAGGCATCCCTGAAGCTTTTGCCAGCCTGTTTTCCTATAAGAAAACTCGTGGAAATGAATCACAGCAAAACTCAGGGATATGTCTTTTCTGTGGAGGATTCAGATGAATTACACTTCACATATTATCTTTTACAGGCAGACCCTTTACTAGAAAGAAAGTACACATATCCAAATAGTTCAAAACATAAGCAAATCTGTCTAGGAATTTCCCATACATCTTACTAGTGTGAGTGGTTAATTCTTGTTTCATGTACTGTAGAAAAACTTAACAGGACAGATTTAGGCATGAGAAACAACTTGGGCTAAGCAGGTGTGGTGGCACACACACCTTGAGAGGCAAAGACAGGAGGATAACTGTGAATTTGAGGCCACCCTGGGACTACATAGTGAATTCCAGGTCAGCTGGACTAGAGTGAAACCCTACCTCAAAAAACCAAGAAGAAAAAATAAAAAGAAAAAAAGAAAAGAAAGAAATAACTTGGGTTAACTGATGCCCTTAGTTTGGAAATAGCTAGAAATAGTCTTAGAAATCTTGAAACTAGCTTCTCTTATTCCAGAATTACTAGTAATTTTGAGTCCAGTCTGTATTCATGAGAACACACCGTATACTGAGTATCTGCTTGTTTCTTCTTATGGTTATCAGCTATCATTCCCTGACCTGATCTTGGGTTTAATTTTTTTCTTTCAATTATTTATTTATTTATTTATTTATTTATTTATTTATTTATTTATTTATATTTTGAGAGAGAGAGAGATAGAGAGAGAGGGGGTGGAGAATGGGCATGCCACAACCTTCAGCCTGCTGTGAAAAAACTCCAGACACGTGTGCCCCCTTGTGCACATATGAAACATTGCATCCTTGTGTCATTATGCATCTGGCTACATGTGACCTGGAGATTCACATGAGTTCTTAGGCTTTGTTTCAAGTACATCAAAGCAAAAAGGTAAAGGGAAAAAATTTTCCAGGGCCCTTGTAAAATTCAAGGTCTCATAGAAACTTTTTAAAAGACAAGGTATTTCTTTGTCCAGTAGCTTATATACCATGTCCATTTTCTGAGTGTCAAATCAGATTGTGGTTTGAAAGAAGACAGTCAGGCTTTTTTTTTTTTTTTATTAGAAGAGTCAGTAAGAAACATACTTTAGGACATCTTCAAGGTTTAAGGAGACAAGGATGGGACATTACAATCACAGAGTGTAGGATATTGGTATGAAAGTAGAAACTTAGTTTTGGCTGCATGGTCTTCAACGTAGAGTAAACTTTTCTGCAGTATCATTTCACAACAGGATGGGAGCAATAACCTGACTCCAGAAATTCTACCTATGGCTTTGACAAAAAGAAAGAAAGAAGGAAAGAAGGAAAGAAAGAAAGAAAGAAAGAAAGAAAGAAAGAAAGAAAGAAAGAAAGAAAGAAAAGAAGCGGTAGAAGAATTATTTCAGCTTATGAAGCTCTTTGTGTCCACTGGGACAAATTTGTAGACTTATAGTGTTGAAAGTGAATCATCACCAAAGCTTCCTTTCAACTATCACTTCTTTCTTATACTGGGAAAACACCAGAAAAATAAACCTGCTTCTCCTGAAAGCCCGAGATCATGTGGATGGTTTGGATGTGGCTTTGGCTTGAGCTAACTGGGGCTACTTCCCTGGAGTACATACAAAGAGTGTCTTACTACTTGCTTTCCAATTCTTGGAAAGCTTCAAGAAGGCTGGGATCATTCTGAGTAATCTTTCTTTCCTTTCTTTCTTTCTTTCTTTCTTTCTTTCTTTCTTTCTTTCTTTCTTTCTTTCTTTCTTTCTTTCTAAAAAAACGTTTATTTATTTATTTATTTATTTGAGAGAAAGAGGGGGGGAGAGAGAGAGAGGGAATGGGCATGCCAGGGCCTCCAGCCACTGCAAATGAACTCCAGACACATAAGCCCCCTTGTGCATCTGGCTAATGTGGCCCTGGGGAATCGAGCCTTGAACTGGGGTCTTTAGGCTTCACAGGCAAGTGCTCTAACCCTAGTTAAGAAACTTTTTAAAGTACAGTGATTTGGGGCTGGGGAGATAACTCAGTTAGTAAAGTATTTGCCTCACAAGCATGAAGACCTGATTTCAATCCCTGAGATACTACATTAAAAAAAACAAAAACCATGTGTGCTGGCGTGAGTTTGTAATACCAGTGCTGGAGATGTGAAGACAGGAAGATTTCCTTGAGGCTCCCTAGCCTTAAGTCTAGTTTACTTGGTGAGCTCCAGGCCAAGGAGAGAGCCTGGCTCCAAAAACAAACAAACAAAACCAATGGAGTGCAAGAACACCCAACATTATCCTTTGGCCTCCACACACATGAGCACAGTTGTCTGTGCTCTTCCCACACATGTACATCAGGCATGCACACACACCAAAAAAGCAGGGACCAGATTTTTCAATTTATTATCAGAGACTTGTTGAAGGCCTAGTCTTCCAGGGTGATACATCTTTTCCCATTATAATTGATTGAAAGATGTATTGAAAGGAAAACAGGATTTGGCCCCATACTGATTTTACTCTCCCCCATGAAAATGTTCCAGTTTTTATTCTGTGCAGGGTACACAGGACTTGGAGACAATGCAGAGGAGTCCTTTTGAACCTGTTCTGTTTATCAAGAATAAAGTAAATGTCAGAGACAGTGTTCTAGATCAGCAATTCTTGGGATTGATACATCTTAATCAAGTAATTAGGTAACTTGTTCTGTGGTGTTTTCCACACTGGAGAGAGGAACAGATTTGCCGCTTTGCTCTGATGGCTGCTAGCAGCAGTGCTGGCTGTTAACAGAGACATTCACACGCAGCCACCAGTTGGCAGGGACTAACACTTTATTACTTGCTATTCCCACATGCTGAGGATTGTGGGAAGGCTGCCAAGCTTTCTGTCTCATGTAGCTCTTTGATATAATGACAATAGCAACAGAATGCCTTAAAAAAAAGAAAAGTGAATGAAGAAACAATGGAACTAAGTTTCTGGAATTGTGTTAAAGATGGAATTAAAGATTTTGAGTAGAATTTATTCCCTTTTTCCTTTTCTTCCTTTTTCCTCTCTTACTCTGATGCTTTTGTATGGTTGGTTGAGTTTTTTTGTTTGTTTGTTTTGTTTTGAAATAAAGACTTACCCTGGAGCCCAGATTGGCCTGCAACTCACTATGGAACCAGGCTACCCCTGAACTCATGACAATCTTCTTGCCTCAGCCTCCAAGTGTTAGGATTACAGGTGTGAACCATCATGCTTGGCCTGGGTACTCACCATGTTCTGTTGAAAAGCAATTTAAAGTGAAGTTGCTGCTTCTTAGACTTTGCTGTCCAGTAAGCCTGGGCTCTTTCACAATGCAGACTCAGACTTTGCAGGTGGGACACAAGACATAAGGTTCTTTCTCTGCTATACATTCCAGAATGTACTGATGCTAAGTCCTGGACCTCAAGCAAGGGTGAAGGGGTGACAGAAGGAGTATATATGGCCAGATTTGGTAGTGATGGTCATGGATGTCAGGGAAGAAAGTGCTTTAAAATGACAAATATGACTTGTGATCCACTTTCTGGATACCTAGGATTTAATGTACATTTTACATAATGACTGAAATCACTAATGGTATGTGCACTAAAATATATTCAAAGTTGGAATATCTTAACTCTAATCCCAGCTTGCATACTTACTAGCTACATGAGAACAAGCAAAGCAGGTATCTTGCCGAGGTATCACTTTATTTATCTGCAGCTGTGAGGATCACACACTTCTACTTGAAAGACTTTAACTCAGTGACATGATATTTGGTTAACTTTTCCTGTCGAGATGTGAACAACTGTCTACTCACCCAGAAAGGGCACCAACAACAGACCAGAGTCCACCCATGTCCAAGTTGGTGAACTGATGAGTTTGTAGGGTTTACAGAGCATGATGGAGGGATTACTTACAAGCACATGGGCCACCCCAAAGTAGTTGCATCACCACAAAGCCCCACCCATTGTGGAAGCTGTATCATGGAGGACCACGTTTAGTTAAGTTTCCACAACCAGCATATTCTACTATCTCCCAAGATTACTTGTAGCTGGGGCAGTGGGTGGGGAGGGTGCAGATGGAAGTAACGCCTGGTATTCCATTCCAGATAAGGGTGCTGTGATCTTCCATTACCCTTTCTGTTATGCCATAACCATTACTGTATACCCAGATGTGAGTGTTTTGTTTTGCTCATTTAGTTGCCCTGGCTCCCAGGCCAAAGTTAACTCTATTCCAGGATGGTGATGGGATGATCGTGCTATGCAGCAGGAAAAGACCATTCTACCACAGCTGATAGCACCTATCTGTTGAAAGGTTGAGGAAACTGGTGTTGTTCTTAGAAACAGTAACATCCGAATTTATCTTTGATTGTTTATCTTTCATAAATTACTAAATAAGTGGGCTGGAGAGATGGCTTAGTGGTTAAGGCACCTGCCTGTGAAGCCTAAGAATGCTTGTTCAAATCTCCAGGTCCTACATATCGCCAGATGCAGAACTGACACAAGTATGCAATGTCGCACATGCACACAAGGGGGCACACGTGTCTGGAGTTCATTCACAGCAGCTGAGAGGCCCTGGAGCTCCCAATCTCTGCCTTTTTCCCTCTATGTGTGTGTCTCTTTCTCTCCATCTCTCTCAAATTAAAAAAAAATTACAAAATAAGTAAATTCAGCCTTCCAAAAAAAGCAGAGCTCCTAGATCAACTGATTAAAGGTGAGGACTATGATGGAGGGATGGGCAGGGCAGGACTCAAATGTTACAAGTGAAGTGCAAACAAAAATGCAGAGACCCTGTTTAATAAACTGGAATGGATGTGATTAAATGACCTACATTGAAAGCTGGTTTCTTTCTTTTATGGGGTGTCATGATACTTTTTAATTCAATATCACTCTGAGTAAAAAAAGTAAAGTTTTAAATTATCAGCATGAATTTTGTTGCCTTTAAAATTGTTCAACATTGGTTCTAAATGTTGATATAAGGGTAATTAATTTGTATGCAGAATCACCAAAATCACACATTTCATATCTGTTTAATTCTTTCCATAAGAGTGAAAAATATTCCTTAGCTTTTAATATACATATTTTCTACTCAAAGTTTCTATTCTTTCATTTACTGATAAGTAAGTAAATTTTTTTTTTTTTTTTTTTTTTTTTTTTTTTTTTTTTGGTTTTTCGAGGTAGGGTCTCACTCTAGCTCAGGCTGACCTGGAATTCACATAAGTAAATATTTTAAAGCCAGTACTGATGGCTCAGCACTTGAGAGGCTAAGGCAGGAAGATTTCCATGAGTTTGAAGCCAGTCTGGGAAGGAAGGAAAGAAGTGAGAAGGGCGATGAGCTGTCTTGTCTCTCCTTTCCTTCTGCCTGTCCATATTTCAGAAGTGTTTGGGTGGAGCAAGAAGGGAACATGTAAGGAAGGACATGGGGATATTTCATTTTGAGATGGTATAGGAGTGATCAGGACTTTGGAAGCAAAAGTGAGGAATGTCCTCGGGCCTGGAAGGTTTCTCTAATCCTTTCTTAGAGGGTAAAGGAATATAGAGATTACTTCCTTACTGAGGACCTGGCACCAGTTGTTGTCACCTGGTGTCAGTACTGAACTGACCAGTTCAGTCCCCTATTCAGTAGACTCCCTTAAAAGACCCCAATCTGTGTCTCTAGATGGGCTTTCTCATTTTCTGGGAACCATGCTCCTGCCACATTGAGCTATGTATTCCTTCCTTTTCTTAAGCTTTCTCTTAAGCTCTCTAAGCTCTATCTCTATATAATAAAATCTCTCTTAACTTCTGGTGGTTTGTGCATTTCATTCATTGAAATCATAAGACAAGAACCTCAAAAGCCACTGACTCAGTGGAAGCTCCATGTAACTGTGACCTTCTGGTTCTTTAGCTCCTGAGTTATTGCCCATTCAAGAACTGAAAGGACTCTGGCACTTTCAGAGACACCCCACAATTCCCTTTATCATTATTTACTCATGTAATCCATAGTCCCCATCTACTCACCTTGCCTTAACATGCCTTTCTTTTGCTTTTTCTAGGGCTTGATGCACTCCCCTGTGTTCTGAATCCAGCAGACTCCTGTGCCCATGGCACCATCCAGGATCTTGTCTATGAATGAGGAGGCAGAGGTGGTAGACATACACCTCTGTTTATAGAGGAAAGGGACTAAATGCTTGCTCCTTCCCCTTCCCATTTATGTTGACACACAAGTCTCTATGTATGGCATTTGGATCTAGCATCTTTGGGAGATGATTAGGTCCAAAACATGGAAGCTTCATGTTGGTTGATCTCAGTTGTTAGCTTGACTAGATGCAGAATCAACCATAAGGTCTGAGGAGATGGCTAAGTGGTTAAAGGCCAACATGGGTTCAGTTCTCCAGTACCCATGTAAAACAGAAGCATAACATTGCACGTGGGTCAGGAACTTGTTTGTAGCGGCAAGAGGCCTTGGTACACTCATTTTCTCTCTTTATCTCTTTCAAATTAATTAATTAAATGAAAATATCAAACTTGTACACACATTTCTGAGTATATCTGTGAGATCATATGTAAAGAGAATTCCTGTGGAGAAACTAATGGTGTGGGATATGGGGTTCTAGTGCCATCTAGCTATCTAGGGGGTTGGGTTCCTTAGGTGGGCAAAGAAAGAATTAGATACCCCAGGACAGACAAAACTCAGAAACATGGAGAAAGGAAGTTAATTGATTTATTATGAACAAAAACTCCCATCAGGAAGGGAAGGTTCCTGAGCTTGAAATCCTGTCTTAGCATCTCTGGGAAATGGTTTTATAGGGTTGCTCACTTGCCTCTTTCCTGCCCATATGCTAATGATTGATCCAGTTCCTCATCTTCTCATTGGTCCCTCTTGTCAAGGAGCTTCTTCCACAGTGTGTGTTTCTGTCCAGCTGGTCTGCCTGATGCCTGGTAGCTTACTTGATGCCCTCCTTCATTTCCTCTGGTACATCCTGGCAGAAGAGGAGCTGGTTCTCTCTTCAGGTCAGTCCCAAAGAAGGATGCTCATTTCCTTCCCCAACTTCCAGATGCCCCAGTCCAGATGCAGTCATCAAGGGTGGCTGGTTCCACTTGTGAGCCAACTGAGCCTGCACAGATTGAGCTGGGCCATTGGCCTGTGGCTGTGGACACTGGGGGCTGTAGACCAAAGACACTTTGGCGACCATGGCCAGGGTCAGGCTTTCACATGGTGGTTGCATCTTTGAGCCCATGCTCTGATGGCAGCTGCTGTGCCCATGGTTCCTTCCAGCAGGGTGCTGCGTTCCAGATGCAGGTGATGCTGCACTCCCCTGTCACAACCATGAACTACTAATGGCTGCCTGTCTTACATTACACTATATTCTGTGGGACATAGACCATATCAGCATGATTAGTGGCTGATCGGCTCAGGAAGAGTCACCCTGAATGTTCATGGCACCTTTCCATAGGCTGAAGTCTTAGACTAAATGTAAAGGATAGGGTGAACTGAGCACTGGTATTAATCTCTCTGTATCCTGACTCTAGATGCAATATGATATGACCAGCTGCTTTGCACTGCTGTCACCATGATGTCCTTGCCTTGATGGACTGCATCCTTAAACTGTGAGCTAAAATAAGCCCTTCCTCCCTTAAACTGATTTTGCCAGGTATTTTGTCACAGCAATAAGAAAAGTGACTAATAAAAAAAGTGATTAGTATTCTTATTTGAACAAGCCCGAGTGCTGGCTCCCTCTCTACAGTGTGAAGACACACAGACCTTGGTTATCTCCAACCTGGAAAGATGGTCCTATCCAGAATTCAACCCCACTGGTGCCTTGATCTTGAAATTCAGCTATTAGAATTGAAAGAAATCAAAGTTTTAAGCTTTCTATTCTATTGTAATTTGTTATCATAACCCAATCTGACTAAGGCAACACCCATGTTCTATTGTCCCAAAGGTCTTCTCAGAATACAAGTTTAAATATAAAATTGTTAAGAATTAAGGATAATAACAGCACGGCATTAAACCAAATGTGGAACACTAGGTAATGCATAAGACACATGAAATTAGGAAACAGAGTATTTTGCCCAAAAAGTTAATGTAGCAGACAGCTTCAGGTTTGCTGAGATGAATTTCCAGACCAGGCACAGTTATGGAGGAAGGGATATTTATTGAAGCTTACAGATCCAGGGGAAGTTCCATAATAGCAGAAGAAGCTGGCCTGCTTTCACAGGACCAAACACAGAAAGCAAAGCCACAAGCCAAAAACCTCACAGCACAGCACACCTCAGGAACTCCAACTAGGCAGACTTTGCATATCTTTAGATTGAAATCCTAAACCCACCACCACACCTTAAGATCCGCCCAGTGACATTGCCTCCAGCCTGGTGGCTGCAGAAGCAAACTATAAACCAATAAAACACTGAATATATTGGGGGCCATCTATTCAAACTACCACAGTTAATAAAAGAAAATAGTTACCAGAAATTCATGGTGTGGTCATAATAGCAAGAAAGATTAGGTTAATTAAGAAAAGGGCAATTTTAATGTTGGATGTTACATAAGCTATAAGATTTGAAAATATGTGACACAGTAGGTAATCAGATGGACCTTGTGAGTGGATTTTATTTGAGGAACTTTTGTATAATCTCCTCATTGCTGAATGAGAAAGTTGAAAGAGACACTGAATTTATAGGTGAAGAAATTGAGCTCCCAGGGTATGAGGTGATTTGACTGATGTCACACACCTTATTATTAGGAAGATGGCTAGGATTATTAAAGTACCAAAAGTCTTAAGTGTCCCCATTCTGGTTGCTTCCCATCTCATAGAGAGAAAACATGCTCTACTGGTCATACTGAACTATGTTCTGTGGCCATGGAAACACTGAGAAGAAAGTAACGAGAAGACAGTTTCCTCCCACTCATCCTACAAAAAGTCTTCTCTCTTGCTCTGACCTTGGTGAAATGGTATTAGAGGGAGTGATTTCTCAATAAGGCCTCTGCAATGGTCCACTGAGTAGTAAAGCATCAGATTTACTTACCGAGAAAGAGTGATTAATTGGGTTTTGTCCTGAAGTTATGAGTCATGCAGGGTCATACAGTCAAATGCTACATAGCTGGTTGCTGACAGATTAATGTAAAAAGAATGAATGAAGGCTTTCCCTAGTGATGAAGAAGGAGATTTCAGATGGTCTTCACATTTAAAACACTGTCAGATAAGCTGCTTTGAACATAGCTTCCATGATTTTTTCTAGAATCCCTCTGTTGTAGTTATCTTTTTGTTGCTGTTAGAGTATTCAAACAAAAGCAGCCGATGGAAAGAAAATTATTTGGCTTACAGACTGTAGGGGAAACTCCATGATGGTAGGGGAAAGGATGGCATGACAACACTGCCTGGCCAACATCAGGTGGACAATAGCAGCAGGAGAGTGTGCTGAACACTGTCAAGGGGAAGCTGGGTATAACACCCATAAACTTGTCCCCAGGATCACACCTCCCAACAAGGTTCCAATTCCCAAACCCCCCAGGAGCTCAGGATCTAGCATTCAGAACACATGTGTTTATGGGGGACATCTAACTGAAACCACAACGCCCTATTAGGGCACAAAAAGCAAAACAAAAAGAACAAAAACATTAGCTAAAATGTGCATGTCTGCTTTAGTTAAATCTGAGAACAGAGTCCATTAGATGAGATATATCAAGAAGAACCCAGAAGGCAATATACTCCTCCTTTCTCAGGAAACCAAGACAACCAACACAAGAGCTAACCCATTGTTCTGAGACTCTACGTTTGTCCTTCTGAAAGTAACTGGCTTTCTTTATGATGCTTCACTGAAGGCCAGCAGAGTACCCATGCCTGTCACTGATACCACTTATGACTCCATTCTGAAACCGAAACTCCAGAGAACAACTTGTGAGGTGAGGGAGTGACTGGGAAGGGTTAGTTAGAGTACATTGTGTCCTGAGGTCTGGTTCCAAGACACTGACCATAGCTGATTACAGTATCAACAAAAAGAACACTGAAAGCTGAAAATTTGCCACTTTTCATAAGGTACAGAATGTGGGAGAATAATCAGAGATATAATTAACTCTACATAATTTAGCAGAATTACATGAATTCCATGCTTACTAAACCAAAGAACTTTTACTAAGAAGAGTGTTCATCATGGATATATCATGACTATATCTTCTAGGGTCAACCTAAAGTGGGGATTCTACCAGTACTCAAGGAGACATTGAAGGGGGTCAAGTGACACAAGCCGTTTCTGTTGAAAAATATTTCAGGCTAGAAATCTCATCTAAGATGGATGAGCTGAGGATACCAAGTCCTATCTGGTATTATGAACCAGATGCTTGTGCCCATACCCTCCAATTCGTATGCTGACATTCATGCCTCCAATGTGATATTGTGAGGAGGTGGAGCTTTGGGAGGTGATTATAAGTCTCATGAAAGGGAATAGAGGCCTTTTGATAAGAGAACACTGAACACACGCCAGCAACTTCTACCATGTGAGGAGGAGGGAGAAGACAACTGTGAAGCAGCCCCTCACCAGACTGCAACTGCTGCTGCTTGATGTGACTTTTCACCTCAGAACTGAGAAATCAGTGTTAACTATTTCAACCACCCTGTTTGTAAAGTTTTTCTTATAGCAGTCTGATTAACTAAGACAACTGGTAAATTAAAATCAGTGCAAATAAACCAGGAGTATCATTACAAGGATCCTAAACAATGAGCTGTTTCCTTAGAGTGGTGTCTTGAATGTAAAATGCCCTTGCAGGCTCATGCATTTGAACCCGTGATACCCAGCTGGTGGCACTATTGGGAAACCTTCAGGAAGTGGAGCCTTAATGGAAGAAGTTTGTCACTAGGGTGGGCCTTGAAGTATTGTAGCTCAACCCTGCTTGATGTGCTTTCTCTGCTTCCCATTCTGCAATGTGATGCTGGCTTCCCACTCCCTGCCACGATAAAGCTTCCCTCAAAACTGGAAGCCAAATGGAACTCTTTCCTTCCTTAGATTGATCCTCATCAGGTGTTTTGTTCTGCAATGAGTAAGTAAAATTCATACCTAAAGAAGGCAGAGTGGAGTTTCAGAAAGACCCTTGGTGGTATCCCCAGACTATGTCATGATACATGTGAGAACCATACCACAGGAATTCTGAGGAACTGAGCACAGAAGGTTGGGATGGACAGGGAGAGAGGTACAGTTTACAAGGCTTCCAAGAACACAATAAGCAAATGATGGCAATAAAAGCTTTGTCAAAAGGAACAAGGTGTCATCGGAATACCTATGAAGATTGCATTGTTTAATGCTGAGGGCAAACTAGAGAAGCTCTCCAGGAATATAGAGACAGAAGACTAAAACAAGATGGCTGATACTGAGGAAAAAGTACTTACCATACTTACGGAATATTGTTATTCCTAGAAAGAGACAAGAATGATGTGAGTGGATATAGCAATCAATGACATCACCAAAGAGATATTTTGTGAGAAAAGGCTTCTTCAAGTCAGAGTCTTCTTGCATTCCAAGCAATATCAATTAAAAAGGAACCAAACTAAAGCTCATTCTGGCAAAATTTTAAGGTAGAAAATCAGGAGGAAAAACATACATGTATTCTGATAAAAACATAAATTGCTAAATGAAGTTAGTAATATAGCTGATTTCAGAGATCTCTTCTCAAACATTAGTTGGAAGGCAACAAAAGACTTCTCTAGAGACTCCACAGTCTTGAGTAGAACAGTTTCGGTTAAATAATTTAAAAGCTGAGTGTTTATCTCATGAAGACAATAAGTATAAACATATATATTCATCTATATTTTGCTGTATGAAAAATATTTTCAAAATAAGAACATACCCTTAAACTGCATTGCCTTGGTCTGATTGCTTGATATAATATTAAAGAGCAAACATCACATGAGCAAATTGTTACTGAAGAATTGATTACTTAAAGCAATTAAGTATGATGGTAAGCCTAGCTGATTTTTGTTTCCAGCAAATATATAAAAGTCAAAGATTAATTATTGAAAGTACGTTTTCAAACTTCACATAAGTAACACAATACCTTAGGTGAGGCAGGCAAACACTAGAAAATGGAATCGTAGACTATACAGCAGTGTTTAACTAGTAAGCTTCATTTTACTTTTATGATGCAGAACTTCCTTAAAGAAAGCCATTAAGGCTGGAAAGAAGCTCAGTGGTAGAACGCCTTCATCATGCATGAATCCCTGGCTCCATTCCCCAGCACCAGAGAAAAAGAAAAGCAACATTCAACAAAGCCTGTTGTGTTGGTACGTTCTTATAATTCTAGCATTCAGGAAGCTGAGGCATGTGCACCGCAACTCCAAGGCCAGCCTGGGTTGTATAGCAAGACCCTGTCAAGAACAAAGCAGAAAAAAAAAAAAAAAAAAAAAAAAAAACACCAATTAGAATAAAAAAACAAAATCTAATTAAAACAAACAAAAATTCAAAATAAAAAACCATAGAATTGTGAAATCATTACAATAAGTCTTTACAAATACTTAAAATCAAACTATAATCCACATGGAATATTAGTACCACAAAAGCACAAGCACTGAAAGCATTAGTTCAAGATAACATAAGTCTAATGAAATATTATAATTATTAAAAGTAAATTTAGGAACTGGAGAGATTGCTTAGCAGTTAAGGAACTTGCCTGCAAAGCCTAAGAACTCATGTTCAAATCTCCAGGTCCCACATAGCCCAATCCACAAGGGGGCACATGCATCTGGAGTTCACAGCAGGCTGAAGGCTCTGGTGCACCCATATTTTTTTTTCTATCTCTCTCTCAAAATAAAATTTTAAAGTAAATTTAGGTATATTAAAATTGATGAGATATAGCTAAAACAGCATTTAGAGGGAACTGTACAATACCAAATGACTATTATTCAAAGGAAGTTGGAATGCTATGAAAGAGGGGGTAGAAAGAATGTAAGAGCCAGAAGATGGGTGAAGTGCTTTGGAACATTGTATTCTGGACACGTGGTGTCATTACATTCATGATCTCAGAGCGGCTGTCATTAATACCACAGTACTGGTTGCATCAACATAGATAGGGAAGGAAGGAAAATGAAGAAAATGAAGGAAGACATCAAAATAATAGGTAAACTAGTTGGAGGGAAGAAGAGGTTCAATGAAAAGGATATGAGGGAGGGGGGACAATAGAGAGGGATGGAAGGAAACTAAGATCATAATACATTTTGTACATATATAAAAATTGTTGGGCTGAAGAGATGACTTAGCAGTTAAGGGCTTGCCTGGATTGATACTACAGGTCCCATGTAAGCCAGATGCACAAGGACACAATGTCACACATGCTCACAAGGGGGCACACACGTGCCTGGAATTCAACTGAAATGGCTGGAGGCCATGGCTTACCAATTCTTTCTTTCTCTTTTCTCTCTCTCATAAAAAAGGCCAGCCTGTTGGTCTTGCCTCAAAAATAAAATAAAATAAAATATTGTCAATAAAAAGTGAAAATGGAAGAAATATCACATTTTTTAAAAGAATGACAAACTAATCCCAAAGAAAAACAAAAGAAAATGACAGCATTCTATATAAATCTTCCAGCCAATTGGAAAAAAGGGAATAATTTCCTACCCATTTTTATGAAGCCAGCAACAGTCTGCTACCAAAGTCAAAGATGGTATACACACACACAGACACACACACACACACACACACACAAAACCTACGGACAATATCCGTCAGGAATATGTGCAATATATGCACAAGAATTCTAACCAGCATTTATGAAGTTGAATGGAGTAATATATAAGTAAATAGAACTTGTCCCAAGAATACAACATTACTTTAACATTTGGAAATCGATCACTGAATGTAGCAGACCATATTAACTGCATGAAAAATAATTACATACTCATTTGAATATATATAGAAAAGTCTTTAAACCAACACTTATTTGTCACATAATTCCCTATGCAAGCTAGGAATAGACAAAACTTCCTCAATTCATTAAACTCATTACAGATGGCCTGAGAAAAATGTACAACTGATGTGACACGTTGCAGTTTAAGATGGAACGCATTCCCTCTAAGAACAAGAAAAGACAAACATGTCCATGCTTATCATTTCTATTCAACATTGTGAGGAGAGATTTTGTCCAGTGAAATTAGATTAAAATAATAAAATAATAGTAATAATAAATAATAATAAAGTAATGAAAATAATCTTTATCCATGGATGACATGATTGTCTTTAAAGGCAATCTAGTAGAATCTATATAAAGTCAAAATCAGCAATGAGTTTAGCAACCTTACAAAGAAAAAATAAAATCAATGTATAGCAATCAAGTATATTTTATATACTACTTAATAAGAACCAGAAATTAAATGAGAACTTATTATTTATAATAGTGTTATAATGATACATTCCCATAAAATTTTATATTTCTGTGACATACTGAAGAAAACCTAGATATGGTGAAAAATGTATTTGTTCATGGAACAAAAGACTTAAGATGTTAAGCCACCATTTTTCTCTAGATTAATATATAGTGTAAGTATAACCCTATTGAAATCTCAGTTTTGTGTTTTGGAGAAATTGACATGCACAGATGAATTATAAATCTTTTATGAAAAGCCTATGTCTAGAGTTGCCAAAAATCTGATCTGGGGAGATGATTCAGCTGTAAGTGTGCCTCCCATACAAGCATGAGGGCCTGAATTATCCTGAGTTTGATTCCCCAGCACAAGTGTAAACAGCTGGGTGTGGCCGCACAGGCCTTCAACCCGGGTCCTGTGAGGTACAAAGACAGAAGAATCACTGGGACTCACTGGTCATGCAGTCTGACTGAAAATGGTATCATTGAGTTCAAGGAGACTCCACATTAAAAGCAAACACTCAGAGAGGTGATAGAAGAAGACCTGACATTCTACTGTACCTTCCACACATGCACATAGGGTGTATGCATCTGCACACATGCATGCATATGCCATACACACACCACACCTCCCACCACACACATAGTACACACACACACACACACACACACACACACACACACAGGAGTAGCCAAAATTTTTATGGAAAATAACAAAGTAGTGGGTTAGCACTACATGATTTTCAAGCTTACACTAAGTAATGAAAGCAACGCAGCAACAGAAAAATGAGCCACTGTAACAACACACAAAAACGAGTTCAATAAGGCGTGTATACATTTATGAACAACTAAAATTTAATTATCTGACCTTTACTAGAAAACAATGAAAATGACTTTGAGATAGGCAAGATTTTTTAAAATTAAAAAAAGGGTAAGATATAGAGTGAAAAGCATGCTCCTTGTCTTGTAATTTCAAACCAAAGCCCCATATTCAAACCAGAAGCCTATGAATCATTGGCAGTTTAAGCAAGAACCACGGGATTGTATTTTGTTTTTTTGTGGCACGGTGTGTGTGTGTGTGGGGGTGTTCAAGGTAGGGTCTCACTCTAGCTCAGGCTGACCTGGAATTCACTATGTAGTCTCAGGGTGACTTCAAACACATCCTCCTACCTCTGTCTCCTGAGTGCTGGGATTAAAGGTGTACACCACCTCACCCATCTTGTACTTGCATTTTGTTCATCTTTGTTTTTCACATCAATTCCACCATCCATTAATTTTATTTCTTTTCCAAAATGTATCTTTAATCTGGCAAATGTTTTCCATTCATTCAGTCGTCTTGTTATCCTGCTGCCAAAGTCATGCTGCCCACTTTAAAATGTTCAAAATTCAAAACCATGCCAACATGTGGCCAAAGTGATTTCATGGGTGCAGTTAAAATGCAAGTGTGTTGAAAAGCATTGTATACATTCACCATTGTGCTATATGTATAAAGTATATATGAAACCAATGTTAAGCATAAATAAATTTGCCATTTAGACTTGGAGAAAAAAGGGTAAGATGTATTTTTTATATCCTTGATCTTCTCTGAATACTATTTGGGATAACTATATTTTGTAAGCATGGCTGTCAAAGCATCAAATTGACATTTCATACCTGCAATACTCTAATTTTACCAACTGCATTTGCTAGAACTTCTCCACACACATTTAATTATATGTAGATGTCAATACATGTCTGTCTATATGTGTGTATGTTTGTATGCAAGCTTATATAAGTATGCATACATGCATGTGCAATGGTCACTTTCTATTTGGTGTATTTATTTATATCAAATGATACTTAAGCATGATTGTATACAAAATTTACATTTCCTTTTAGAAGACAGAATCATTCTTGGAAGAAGAATACTGTCTATTAATTATTTAAGTGTGTTGGTTGACAAAGTCCTAATGACAATTACCTAAGCTAATAAAAAAGCAAAATAACAAACAAAAACACCATGGCATCAACAACAAAAGACTTCCTCGTAAGCATTTGCAGTGGAAATTTCTGGAGTATATTTTTCCAGCAAAGGGCTCTAATAAAGTTCATTCCATGTTTAACCATCCAGTGGATACAGAATATTGTCCCCCACACAGGAATAACAGTAGTTTTCACTGTGATGTGATTTGAGCCCACTCCTTTACACAATCAAGTCATTCTACAGATCCACACATAGAGCTACTTCTTGCTTTGCTCCCAAGAGAAGATGCTTGTAGTGTGACAGTGTTCACATGTGTGAAGAAGGTTTATATTTGAATAGCATGTGAGTGCTTCTTAGTAGAGGCAAAACTTTCAGATTTCATTTAAAAATGTATGTAGAGCATATAATAATCATCACTTATGTATCACAAAAACAAACAGTATTGGTCAACTCAAAGATTTTTAAACCCAGTGTGGTGGTACGTGGTTGTAATTCCAGCACTCAGGTGGCAGAGACAGGAGAGCCCCCTTGCACTGGCTTCAGTGCCTGCATCTGTGAAATATTCTTACTTCCAGATTATGAAGCTACCATAAATCAGTAGAAAGTAAATAATGTTGCTGAGGCAGGATAAAAACAAACAGCCCAGATACCTCCCTACTTCCATGGTAGTTTGAGTGTGAATATATGTCTCCTGTAGTCTGAGATTTTTTTTTTCAAGGTAGGGTCTCACTCTAGCCCAGGCTGATCTGGAACTCACATTGTAGCTCCAGACCGGTATGAGGAGCAATAGTTAGAAGAAAAAATGGGGACTGTTAGAATAGAAGTAATGGGGAATGTTAGTAGCAACAGTTAGAAGTAAAATGGGACACTCACCCAGCAGTGGCAAGGTCACCATGGCAAGCAGGGGACAAGACCAGAGACTAACCAGAGGCCCCCTGCAAGTTGATATGCAAATGAGCCAAGCCTAAAGTGACTATCGGCAGCCAGGACGACTGAGGGAAAAATGGGTATAAGAACCCCAGAAAAAGCCCAGTAAAGTGTCACTCAACTCAGAGAGGCAGCCTCCATGTCTCCCTCTGTGTTGATTCAAGGAGAAGCAGCCCTTGGGACCCCAGCACGGACAGGAGCAAGGCCTGGACCCCACCCAAATACCAAGTGGAGTCACATGTGAGTGCCCCCAGGGGTAGGGTCAGGGGATCAAGGTAGTTGAGAGGACAAAGGAAACAAGGGACTTGGCTTAATTAACACGTGTGAAGAGTGAATAAAGTTTGCCACCTGGATTAACATAATCTGCCTCTTGACTATAGTTTAGCTCTGAGGACAACTGGCCTCCAGCTCACAGAAATTTTGTTCATCTTTGTTTTTCACATCAATTCCACCATCCATTAATTTTATTTCTTTTCCAAAATGTATCTTTAATCTGGCAAATGTTTTCCATTCATTCAGTCGTCTTGTTATCCTGCTGCCAAAGTCATGCTGCCCACTTTTAAAATGTTCAAAATTCAAAACCATGCCAACATGTGGCCAAAGTGATTTCATGGGTGCAGTTAAAATGCAAGTGTGTTGAAAAGCATTGTATACATTCACCATTGTGCTATATGTATAAAGTATATATGAAACCAATGTTAAGCATAAATAAATTTGCCATTTAGACTTGGAGAAAAAAGGGTAAGATGTATTTTTTATATCCTTGATCTTCTCTGAATACTATTTGGGATAACTATATTTTGTAAGCATGGCTGTCAAAGCATCAAATTGACATTTCATACCTGCAATACTCTAATTTTACCAACTGCATTTGCTAGAACTTCTCCACACACATTTAATTATATGTAGATGTCAATACATGTCTGTCTATATGTGTGTATGTTTGTATGCAAGCTTATATAAGTATGCATACATGCATGTGCAATGGTCACTTTCTATTTGGTGTATTTATTTATATCAAATGATACTTAAGCATGATTGTATACAAAATTCTACATTTCCTTTTAGAAGACAGAATCATTCTTGGAAGAAGAATACTGTCTATTAATTATTTAAGTGTGTTGGTTGACAAAGTCCTAATGACAATTACCCTAAGCTAATAAAAAAGCAAAATAACAAACAAAAACACCATGGCATCAACAACAAAAGACTTCCTCTTAAGCATTTGCAGTGGAAATTTCTGGAGTATATTTTTCCAGCAAAGGGCTCTAATAAAGTTCATTCCATGTTTAACCATCCAGTGGATACAGAATATTGTCCCCCACACAGGAATAACAGTAGTTTTCACTGTGATGTGATTTGAGCCCACTCCTTTACACAATCAAGTCATTCTACAGATCCACACATAGAGCTACTTCTTGCTTTGCTCCCAAGAGAAGATGCTTGTAGTGTGACAGTGTTCACATGTGTGAAGAAGGTTTATATTTGAATAGCATGTGAGTGCTTCTTAGTAGAGGCAAAACTTTCAGATTTCATTTAAAAATGTATGTAGAGCATATAATAATCATCACTTATGTATCACAAAAACAAACAGTATTGGTCAACTCAAAGATTTTTAAACCCAGTGTGGTGGTACGTGGTTGTAATTCCAGCACTCAGGTGGCAGAGACAGGAGAGCCCCTTGCACTGGCTTCAGTGCCTGCATCTGTGAAATATTCTTACTTCCAGATTATGAAGCTACCATAAATCAGTAGAAAGTAAATAATGTTGCTGAGGCAGGATAAAAACAAACAGCCCAGATACCTCCCTACTTCCATGGTAGTTTGAGTGTGAATATATGTCTCCTGTAGTCTGAGATTTTTTTTTTTTTCAAGGTAGGGTCTCACTCTAGCCCAGGCTGATCTGGAACTCACATTGTAGCTCCAGACCGGTATGAGGAGCAATAGTTAGAAGAAAAAATGGGGACTGTTAGAATAGAAGTAATGGGGAATGTTAGTAGCAAAAGTTAGAAGTAAAATGGGACACTCACCCAGCAATGGCAAGGTCACCATGGCAAGCAGGGGACAAGACCAGAGACTAACCAGAGGCCCCCTGCAAGTTGATATGCAAATGAGCCAAGCCTAAAGTGACTATCGGCAGCCAGGACGACTGAGGGAAAAATGGGTATAAGAACCCCAGAAAAAGCCCAGTAAAGTGTCACTCAACTCAGAGAGGCAGCCTCCATGTCTCCCTCTGTGTTGATTCAAGGAGAAGCAGCCCTTGGGACCCCAGCACGGACAGGAGCAAGGCCTGGACCCCACCCAAATACCAAGTGGAGTCACATGTGAGTGCCCCCAGGGGTAGGGTCAGGGGATCAAGGTAGTTGAGAGGACAAAGGAAACAAGGGACTTGGCTTAATTAACACGTGTGAAGAGTGAATAAAGTTTGCCACCTGGATTAACATAATCTGCCTCTTGACTATAGTTTAGCTCTGAGGACAACTGGCCTCCAGCTCACAGAAATCTTCCTACCTCAGCCTCCTGAGTGCTGGGATTAAAGGTGTGTGCCACCATGCCTACCTTTCTGAGGTATTTTTGCAAGTGAACTTGCATCTTGAGGCTCCAGCAGGCAAAACCTTGCTGGAAGAGGTATCACTGGGCATGGATCTTAAATACAGCCTTAAGGTGTGTTCATAGCAGTTTGAGCTCTGGCTGTTCGTGAGGACTGGCTGTTTTCTCTCTGCTGTGGATGTATCTATGGAAGTAAACTAGCTTTTTCTGCCAGTAATAGTGTTTCCCCTGGATTCTGAACCCTTTACATCCATTAGCTGCTCCTGGTCGGATGTTTGTCCCAGAAACACAGGTAACAGCAACAATAAATTGTCCTGCGTGGGTTGTAGCTGTGATGAATCTGCCCGTGTGGGTTTGGTCTTTTGGAACTTGTGAGCAGGAATAATGTGGAAAGGTTGACTTTGGATTGGAGAAGCCTTATGGTATTGTATGCAGAGCTTGATGAACTATTCTGGTGTTGAAAATGTTAAATGCAGAGAGAACTGGTCTGTGAAGACTTGACTTATGAAATTACAAAGGGGAAAAATTTGTTGGAACTGGGCTGCTGGGGTAAATCCTGGCTGCATCCTTCTGCCCATGCCCAGAGAGCTTGATCATGGATGAATTTAAAACTAGTAGACTGGTGTTCTTGGAAGAAGGTATAGAACAGGGAGATAGGAAAAATGCACAGTATATTACAGGAAAAAATTAAGGAAGTTTAAAGTTACAGACACAGAGACTGGTTTCAGGTTACCAAAGATGTAATTGTAAGCAGATTACTACCATCAAGGTTGGGCCAACTGTTTTGCACTGAAACAATGGAAATGATGCACTGAGAGTGGGCCATTGAAAGGGGTGGCTGAAAGGAAAAATTCTAAAGGAGTATGCTATTCTTCAATGTCAAGATTTATTCTCCCCTGAATCAACAAATTTGGTAGCCTATCTGATACTATGGATTATAGTAAATGCTAGGAAGAAAAACATCATTGGATGTGCAACATTTTTTTTTTTCAGAAATGCATTTTGGACAAAGTTAAGGAGGGTTAAAATCCCTCTGTGGAGGATGAACCAGTTTTAGGGGCTGCTACTGAGATGTGGCAGTTAAAAAAGTGTTGGAATTTCCATGTAGAGACCAAGTAAGGCCATTGTATGGAGCTGTGAAGATGAACTGTGGTTTGCAGTGTAGACCCAAAGATGTTTTGCATGTACCAAGGCTGTGGAACATCTGTCATGGAGACCTGCTGGTTCAAAGCTGTGAGCTGTCTAGCTGGAGGGGCAGAATGGAATCCAGAGACTTTCCTCACTGGTAATAGATGTTGGACTTGAATTACAGTTATTTGAAGTCTGCCTATTGGTTATTGATTTTTGATTGGTCTAGTCTCTCCATGTTATGCCTTTTTGTAATGGGAATGTTTACTGTCTGCCATTATGTGTTAAAAGTATATAACTGGTGTTTTGATATTACAGAGCTCACAGTTAAAAGGCAGTCTTGAATCTCAGATGAGACTTGGGACTTTTGAACAATGTTAAAGTTGATAAAGACTTATGGGGGCCTTTGAAGTTCATCTGAGTGCAATTGGCACTGTGAGATGGTCATAAGATGGTCATAAGTCTATGGGGCCCAGGGGCAGAATGAGATAGTTTGAATGTGAATGTATGCTAACATAGCCTGAGGAAATTTTATTTATGAGAGAGAGAGAGAGAGAGAGAGAGAGAGAGAGAGAGAGAGAGACGAATGGTACTCCAGGGCCTCCAGCCCCTGCAAATGAACTCCAAATGCATGCACCACCTTGTGCATCTGGCTTATGTGAGTACTGGGGAATTGAACTTGGGTCCTTAGGCTTCACAGGCCTTCACCTTAACTTTTGAACCATCTCTCCAGTCTGCTTGTAACTTGAGTTGTCAGCAGGCAAAGCCCTGCTGGAGGAGGTATCACTGGGGTTCTATCTTAAATTCAGTCCTAAGTTGTGTTCAGGGAAGTTTGAGTCTGGCTCAGTGTTGGTGCTGGTGGTTTTCTCTCTGCTGTGGATGCATCTGGAGTGAGCCAGCTTCTTCCACCACTATTGGTGTTTCCCCTGGATTCTGTAAGCCTGAAGGAAACCCTTTTGTCTATTAAGCTACTTCTGGTCAGATATTTGTGCCATCTACAAAGGTAACTGAAACAACTTCTCTGATATTTTATGGGTAGTTACCTGGTCCACTGTGTAAATATTTCTTCTGAACTAAAACTTATTTTGATGTTTGGGAAATAAAATATACAAGTTTCAGAAAGTTCCTGAATTTACAAGGTTCACAAGGATACTCTAACAGCAGTTAACAATCTATAACTAATAACAAATCACCAGGGAGAGGAAACCCTCCAACGGGAAGAGCCACAGCTGCCTTTAAGACATGTGTGGAGCTCTCATGACTCACCTCCATGCTGGGGTGAGCTTTGCAATGATGCAGCTACCTTTGAGTCACCTGTGCTCCTAAGTAACCCCCATCCCTGCTCTGTAAGTAACACCAATATAATCATTGGTTTGCTAAGTTGGACTTCAATAGGATTTTGACCCTGGTCTGTTATCAGTATCTGACTGGAGTGAAGAAACAGGCATTTGTTCACATCTCCCTTGGAAAAGTCATACAGCATATTCTGTCTTAGTGTGTACCTGGTGTTTTATCAGCTCCCAAAAGCGACCAAGTTGGACAAGATCTGAATCATGGAAAAATGGAAGCTGCAGAGAAGCAATTTTGAGTGTTAAACTGGAAAATACTGGGAGACTTTGTTTTTGCTTTTTTGAAGTTACTGATTGATGATTTCATACATCAAACATTTTGACATATATATATATATATATATATATATCCAAATTGCTCTCTTTTATCCCTTCCCCACTCCCTCTGAACCCCTTCCCCTCAACTGTAGTTTTATTCCTACTTTCATGTCTTTTCTTTTGATGATCCACTGAATATAGTTAGAATTGTTTGCAGGAGTCCATGTGTGTATATGTGTGTGTGTGTGGGGGGTATTTTCCAGATCATGGGAAACTCACCAGTGGTTAAAGCCCTAAAGAAAATTATTTCCTTCCCTGAGCAACCCACATAACCCCCTCTTCCGTCCAGGATGGAATGTTGATGGGTCCTATCTTGGGCATGTCTTGTGCAAGTACCAAGAACTAATGAGTGCAACTCTCAAGTCTGGAAGATCACATGACACAGCATTCTTTCCCATCCTCTGTCTCTTGCATTCTCCCCAATACTGTGAGTCTTTTAGACAAACTGTCATTGTTTATTAAAGTAGGAGTACAGTAGAAACATAGGCGTGTCTCTCATTCCTATCTCTTAGTGATTGGATCTCATTCTGCAGGGTTTGCTTCATTGTTTTTACAGTTTCTGTGTAAGGGAGAGCTCCTCTATTTTTCACAAGCTTATTTTCTAAGGACATCTTATATATAATTGTTCCCTTTAAAAAGATTTTATTTACTTATTTATTATTTATGTATTGGTGGGAGAGAGAAAGAGGCAGATAGAGAGAATGGGTGTGCCAGGGCCTCCAGCCACTGCAAACAAACTCCACCTGCATATGCCCACTTGTGCATCTGGTTTATGTGGGTCTTGGGGAATCAAACCTGGGTCCTTAGGCTTCACAGGCAAGCCCCTTAACTGCTAATCCATCTCTCCAGCCCTGTTTTTTAACTAATATATTTAAAGGCCATTGACCAAATCAAAGGAAATATTTACAGTCCAAATAAGTTTTTGAAAGCTGGATATGGTTGTTCACATCTGTAATCTCAGCAATTAGGAAGGTAAGGAAGGAGGATCATGAATGTACGAGGCCAGCATAGGCTACATAGTGATTTCAATCCCATCCTGGGCTGCATATAGGAAAATTGTCTCAAAATAAATAAATAGATATATAAAACCAAAACAAAACAAAAAGGTGACGTTTTGAGTAGGATGCTCAAAATTCTCATTCTCTGATCACCCAAACATTAAAAGAGAGTAGAGGCAAGTACCCCTGGGCCTCCATTCATGGTTTCTGCATCCATGGATTTAATGAAGTATAATTTGAAAACTATTTGAAAAAAAAATGCATCTGGCTGGACATGTACTTTGTCCTTGCCCTTCTCTAAACAAGGCAGTGTAATGTGATTGGCATGGCATTTACAATGTGTTAGGTAAGACATATCATTTAGAGGTGATTTAAAGTATGCATGAGGATATGTGTAGGTTATATGCAAATGCTACTCAGTCTTACCTAAGGGTCCTGAGCACCTGTGTATTTGGTACCTACGGGGAGCCAATGCCTCATGGCTACTAAGGTTAAGTATATTTTCTGTCAAGGGGATTCTTATAGAACCAAACAACCTCCCGAGTTGTGCAAAATAACTAAGCAGAATTGATAGGTAATGTCCCCAGTAAGAATTAATAGGTTGGTTGTTTTTCTAACCATTTTTGTGAAGATTTTTGGAGTACCATTCCTTTTGGCTTTATAGAACTGGAGAGAAAATAAAATACAGTGATGACAAAATGAGAAGGGCTGGAGAGATTTGCTGGGCTCTGAATTGCTGAGGAGAGAAAATAATGCAACTGTCTTGGTACATGCTTGTTAACACTAATCACTTAGAACGCAGTTTCACAAAGATTAGTTTGGATTTGTTGTAAGCCTATCTCAGCAGCGAAGCTGTTTGTACTTCTTGCCTATGGGAACAGATGCTATTTCGTTACCAGAGTGGATAGAGAATCACACTGTTTTGTCCTTTCCCCTGGGCTCTGAAGCCAGCTCACAAGGGCATTGGAATCACAGCCAGATTCTTCAAATTTGATTCCAACCTAAATAAGATCTTTCACATGCAGACATGGTGCTGACTGTACCTTTCATTTTATGTCCAGAAATGTGACTGACCAGCATGTTGCTGCCTCCACAATTCTTTTTAATTAAAAAAAAATATTTATTAATTATATTTTCTCTTTAAAATTTTTTTAAAATTATTTTTTATTTATTTTTGGAGAGAAAGACAGATAGAGAGGGTGAGGGAGACAGAAATGGGCGCGCCAGCAGTCTCTCAGCTGCTGTGAACGAAATCCAGATGTGTGCGCCCCTTTGTGGGCAATTACGGCATTGCGCCTGTATTAGTCAGGGTTCTCTAGAGGAACAGAACGGATAGAATGAATCGTATTAAAAGGGGATTTATTGGATTAGCTTACACAGTCCAGCAATAGCAGGTTGCAGGTCCGAGAGTCAAGAAACCCGGTAGCTGCTCAGTGCACGAGGCTGGAGGCCTCAGCTGTCCCAATCCGGCACTGAAGGCCTGGAGGCTTCCTGGAGAGACGCTGCTCTTCAGTCCACCCTGGTATTCAGTCCACACTGGAGAGCAGCAACACCAAGCAGCAGGTACCAAGCAGAAAACACCAAGCAGCTAGTAGCACCAGCAGCCAGGTGGGAGAGAGAGAGCCTTTCTTCCCAGAGCTCCTTTTTATCAACCAGCCCCTCCTCCAAGAGGGGCTGCCCACTCTGGGCCGCCCACTCTGGGGAAGGCTTACCCCCTGGGGAAGGATTCTTCCTTTAGTTAATCCTTCCTAGAGGCAGCCTCAGAAACATACTTATGAGGAATGTCTGTGGATTCCTAAACAAATCAAGTTGACACAAACTTAACCATCACAGCGCCCTTGCCTCACTTTGCATCTGGCTAACTGTAGGACCTGGAGATTGGAACCACTGGACATTGGAACCAGCATTCTTAGGCTTAGCAGGCAGGGGCCTTAGCTGCTAAGCCATCTCTCCAGCCCTATTTATTATATTTTCTATTAAGAATATGCTTTGTATAGATACTTCATGTGTTGTTGCCATCATTTCCCTCCTCCCTGCCCCTAATCCACTGAGGGCCCACCTCAGTGAGGTTGCTGGTATTCCCCATGGGGTTGTAGGTCATGTGTTGTGAGAGCAGAAGACAGTCATTGGGAGGGGGGAGGGCTCTGTGTATGCCCTCCGGCCCTGGGGCTCTTATAGTCTTTCTGTACCCTTTTCCACAAAGGTCCCTGAGCCATGGTGGGTGTGTTTTAAGTCTTCTTCAGCATTAAGCTTCCAGGAGCTTCTGTATTTCTGCTTTGGTATGTGTTGAGTATCTTGGGGGGGGGGTCTGTCTCCATCACCAGGTGCAGCACTCTTGCTCATCTCACCACGTCCTCTGTGGTTTCATCTGAGACTTGGCTAGAGTGTGAGGGGTGGTTTATCTCCTCAGGTCTCGCTACCTCCTGGAAAAGAACAGATTCTCCAATAGAGAATGAAGTCAGCATGGTTGAATGGGATAAGCATTCTTAAGTTAGAGAGGTTTTGATGGGTGTAGCCCCTCTTTTGGCCAAAGACTAGAGGGAGGTTGTTGTTGGAGACCACAGTCTTGGTTTCCATGGGATTCTGACCTGGTTTGCAGTTCCACTTATGGGTTCCTTTCCACTGAGCAGAATGCTTAGCCAATCAGAAATCCATTGGTTACCCACCAAGGCTGTGTGCCACCATTGCACTGGCGCATATATCTTGTCAGGCAGTTGCTTTTGAGTAGCTCTGACCCCTGCTTGCTCACAACATTGTTGGCCACTTTCCCCTAGTAGCTCATGTAGACTTTCCAGCACTAAATGGACTAACCGTCTGGGGACTGGACCCCTTCTGGATTCCAGTCATCTCACTCAGTGTTCTGTGTTGGCAGCATGTGGTGTCTTAAGCAATAGGGTAGTACCTTTTACCTCAGGTGGGTAATCGAGTGCTTTGACAGAGGCCTGTCTTGTTTTGGGAACCTTATAGGCCTGTTTGATCAACAACTCAATGTGGGTAGCAACCACTTTTTGGTACTAGGGGTTATAGGTCAGAGCCAAATATTTTAAGGTTAGGCTTCATCCCACAGGACCCTTCTTACCAGATGATCATCCCCTCTCATAGTCCTGTTGAGGGTTATATCTTTTAGTCTTCTATTGGGGAGAAAGGTTTCTGTGGTAATAGTTCATTTTGGTTTTAGTTTTATGTATATTTCCCAACCTCCCACTCGTCCCCACCCCCTGACCCTTCCATCCCTATTGTCTGATCTTTGAGTTGCCTGTCAGGCATTACAGAAACTCATGCTGTTCCAGATTAGGAACCACAGATAAGTGAGAATATGCAGCATTTGTCTTTCTGTGTATCTGTGAGTTCACTGAGTATGATCTGTTCCAAGTCCATCCACTTTCCTACAAATTTCATTGTAGCATTTTTTCTTACTACTGAATAGAATGCCATTGTGTAAATGTATCACATCTTCACTATCCATTTGTCCAATGATGGGTACCTGGGTTGATTCTAGTTCTCAGCTACTGTGAATTTTGCAGCTATAAACATGGCTGAGTAAATACCTCTGCAGTAAAGTATACCTCTACAAGTCTTGACATAGAGTTTCTATTACCATGAATGAAGAGAGGTCACTGTTCCTATTCAGCAGAAATCACCAGATGTTCCTGGTTGGCTGGCATATCTCTCCTGTCTTCTAGAGTTTTCTTAGAGGTTCAAACAGAAATTTGAATCAACCAGAAAAAAAACAGTGTTTGGAAAGCTGTCTCCTGTGAACCATTGCTCTCTTCAGGCTGGTGGAGAGCCAGAGGCTCCAGTGAGAGTGCCAAGAAGTGTCACCATAACAAAGAATGTTGGCTGCATCCGGTGGCATGGCCAAGGCAGGCATGTTAGTGCTCAAAGTCCTGGGAAGGATTGACTCTGCCGTGCCATGAACATGCTCTCTGTATTTCCAAATTGAATGCTCCTTTCCCTCAAAGGGTAACATTTACAAAGATAACATCAAAGTAACACTGACTTCATTTCATCTTTCCTACTCAAAATTTAAAAATTAAACACTTAATATGTTAGTCATACAGAAGCACTCCAGGTACACATGACTTTATCATTGTTGAATTCATCATTTCTCCCTTACTTCCCTTTACTTTTCATAGAGTAGTATTAAAAGAAATTAACTGGTATTGGAGGCCCGTTGTAGTCAGGTTTACATGGCTGGCAGAAATCACCTTATAAATAGCAACTTGTGGGGAAAGGGGGGTTTATTTTGGCTTACAAACTTGAGGGGAAGTTCCATGATGGCAGCAAAAATGATGGCATGAGCATAGTGGATAACACCTCCTCGTCAACATCAGTAGACAACAGGAACAGGAGAGTGTGCCAAACCTGGCATGGGGACACTGGCTATAATACTCATAAGCCCGCCCCCAACAATACACTGCCTCCAGGAGGAGTTAATTCCCAAATCTCCATCAGCTGGGAATCTGACATTAGAAACACCTAAGTTTATGGGGCACACCTGAATCAAACCACCACATTTCACCCCTGGCCCCCATAAACTGATAACATGCATGGTTGTCATGTTAGTTGTCTAGTTATCTAGTCAGTGACAAATCTCCAAGTCCAAAAACTCTAACCAGCAACAAGTCTCTGGAGGTCTAATTCTGCCCCTCCAGCTAGGCTACTCACAATCCTGGAAAACTTCATCTGGATTAGCAGATCTCTTTAGCAGCCATGTTGTGGTCCCAGCATCTCCACTAGGTCTCCACTGCAAACCATGGTCCATCCTCAGGGCTCCATCAGGTCTCCATGCAGTCAATCCTTAGAAGGTCTGCTTCACACTGCTAATAGCCATTTCTAAAACACAATACTGTATTATAAATTCAATGACCCTCTCTCTTCTGCATTTCTTATACTCCATAATACCAGAGAGGGTGCCAATTTGTTAATCCGAGGGGGCCCTCGGATTAACAGGGTACAATAAATAAATAAATAAATAAATAAATAAATAAGAATTATAGAAAGTATAAGGTACTCCTTGAGCACTCAGATCCCTTCAAAAGAGTTTACATTCTTCCTGTTGCCCCAGTGCAGGACAGCTGACCCAGATTCAAAGGTTGTAATCTCTCATATAATTGCAGCTTAATGGGCAGAAGTTTCAGCCCAAAGATTTCATTTTTTCTGTGCCATATCCCTCTGCTCACATCAGTCTGTTTCTATGTGAAGCAACCCTGTACAAGTTCTCAGGACATGGCCATAACAGCAAGCCTTCCCCACAAACTGCTTCTATCCCAGTCCAGGAAAAGCTCTTTCTCACCCTCAGAACCCAAACCTCAAAGTCCATAGTTTATACTACATTCAGGTCTTTCAACTCTGACTAGAACAGTCCATCAAGATGTACTTACAGCATTGCAAGGCATCTCTTAGGCCAGGGTTTCAAATCCTTCCACAATCCTCTTGAAAATCAGCTCCAAAAGGCCAGAGCTACACAGTCAGCCATCTAGCAGCAATCCCACTCCTCTGGTACCAACTTTAGTGTTGCAGTCAGGTTCACATTGCTGGCAGAAATCATCCGACCAAGAGCAGCTTGAAGGGGTAAAGGGGAGTTTATTTTGGCTTACAAGCTTGAGGGGAAGTTCCATGATGGCAGGAGAAAATGATGGCAGGTGCAGAAGGTGGACATCACCTCCTTGCCTACATCAGATGGACAAAAGCAAGAGGAGAGTGTGCCAAACACTGGTAAGGGGAAACTGGCTATAATACCCATAAGCCTGCCCCTGATAATACACTGCCTCCAGGAGGCATTAATTCCCAAATCTCCATCAGCTAGGAATCTGGTATTCAGAACACCTAAGTTTCTTGGGGACACCTGAATTGAACTGCCACAAGGCCTTATCTACATAGAATCCCTCTCTATTCTTGGTCAATATTCCTCTACTGCTCGTTTTTATTGTTTAAAGATAAACTTTTATTTCAAACTATGATATTTGGTTCAGACCACCAAAATGAAGATTTGAATGGCATTTTCCAAATGTACTTGGCAATACTTATGCCTCTCAAATGGAGATAAGGGGGATGCATGTCTGAAGACATAGCATTAGAGTAAAAACACTAAATTAGACAGGCCTGGTGCACAACTAGCTTGGTTCAAATCTTTAACCTTGATTGAGTATATCATTTATTTATTTGCCCAAGTGTCTTTTTCTGTTGTTGTTGTTGGGTTTTTGTTTTGTTTTGTTTTGTTTTTGCTTTGTTTTTGTTTTTGTTTTTCTAGATAGTATCTCACTTTAGCCTAGGCTGACCTGAATTCACTATGTAGTCTCAAGGCAGCCTTGAACTCACGGTGATCCTACTACCTCTGCCTCCCAAGTGCTGGGATTAAAGGCATGTGCCACCACACCTGGCTCCAAGCCTCTTTTTTATTCAAGTAGTAAGAGTAAGGAGAGACATAATAATTGACCAAGAGGTTGTAAATGTGAAATAAACGAACATGCATGTCATATAATCCATAAATACATAATGCTGGCCACAAGGTGGGCTTCAGTGGCTTATCAACACAGCTCAGCATCCCTTCCTGCTTCCATGGGAGATCACTGGCTCTCAGTCATTGCACCTATCCCTGCATGACAGGTTTTAAGCTATTTTGTTTTTGTTTCTGGTATATGCATTGTTTTTCAGTGCATGTGTTGTCTAATAGACAAGCCAGTATATAACACAGGTGATGCAACAGTGTGCAAGATTTGGTGCATTATACCTCTACTACATAAGAAGCCCTTCTGATACCACTTAACACCCATTCTAAGCAATGAACAGGAAACTCCAGAGCTATAAAAAGTTATTGTGGATGATGCTTAAGCACAAAATGATTTTCTCAATGACAGGGTCACATTGTCTTAGATCTGGAAGAAACATGATAAATCATCTAAATTGATGGTTCTTAAACCAATAAACCAATAAACAAATAAAGGGCTTATTAAGTACATGTGGGTCCCACTATTTGGCAACTCTATCAGTTACTTTACTGTTGCTGGAATAAAATACCCATCCAGAAGCAATTTAGGGAAGGAAGAAATGAAAGAATTTATTTTGGCTTCCTGTTCCACAGGCTGATTCCATCATGGTGGGAAAAGCATGGCAGGAGAAGGAAAATGGCATCACATCTTCAGAGCAGCAGGAAGGGAGTGGAGAGCGATGAATGCTGAAAACTTAGCTAGGTTTCTCCCAGGAACCCAACCCATGGAATGGTGCAGGCCCATAGTTAGGGTGAGTCCTCCCATATCAACTAATGTAATCTAAGAAGTTCCTCACAAACATGACCAGTGATTTATTTCTCTGGTGATTATAAATCCTAGAAATTTTACAAGTATAGATTAATGATCATAGCAACAGTGGAAGGTTTCTGAATATACAGGACCAAAATGAATTCAAAATGAAGTGTAATTAAATCAAGTTGTTTCTGGTAGCAGCTTACCTGTGTGGTGTTATGTCTCCTCACTGCAGCCTGGATGTGAACACACATAGGCACTTGGCATCAGACATGCAAGACAGTACCTGAAGCCAATGACCACTGCCTCCCATGCCTCAGGTTAGATTCCAGGATACTATTTATTATATGTTGTAAAATTATATGCATGGCAAAGAATTATTTTCAAATAAATTTTATTTTGATTTATTTATAGCAAGTATTTTATTTTTAAATTCATTTTATATTCCAGAAAACCTAGAGCTACATTAATATCTCTTGAGTAAAAAGTGATCATGAGTGGAAGATGAAGAAGCCCTGATCCAGGTCACTGGCAGTTGAATTTCCTTGTCACGTACATAACAGATAGGATGCATTGTGATCTAGTACAAAGACTTATATGTGCCAGTGTGCATACAGCTGATGGAAAACCTTAACAAAAGATACTCATTTTTGCTATGGACAATATATACTGCAATTTTCTATTCTATTTTATTTTGAAATATGTCTTCCAGCACCACTAATTGATTTTGTGACTAGAAAATGGAAAACAGTGGTTTTCACCTACAGACCACACTGATGGTAAAATCAAAATACAGAACTCCTTTTCTGTCTCATGGTTTTCCCAAATAAAATGCCGGTTGCTCATTTGTACTGCTCATGCACCATTATATATATATTTTTATTTTTATTTATTTGGTTTTTTTTTTTTTTTTTTTTTTTTTTTTTTTTTGTGAGGTAGGGTCTCACTCTGGCCCAGGCTGACCTGGAATTAACTATGTATTCTCAGAGTGGCCTCGAACTCTGGGCGATCCTCCTACCTCTGCCTCCCGAGTGCTGGGATTAAAGGCATGTGCCACCACGCCCAGCATTTATTTGATTTTTTGAGTGGGGTCTTGCTCTAGCCAAGGCTGACCCAGAATTCATTATGTAGTCTCAAGGGGCCTCAAACTCATGGTGATCCTCCTACCTCTGCCTCCCGAGTGCTGGGATTAAAGGTGTGTGCTCTTATGAATCATTATAATCACTGAGGGTTTATATGGCTAAATTAGCATGCTCTTTATTAGGAGCTAATTCCTAACAAAGTCCATGGTGCCAATCATAAGAGAACTCACTCTAAAATGCTAGCTAATGTAAAAGTTGTTCATGAAGTCAGGTGGGCTCTGAAGTTGTGGTTTAGTGATTGGATTGGTGTGTGACCTATCATTAAAACTCTGGGCATGCTCTGACCTAGTGAGCAACCCAGTGACATAGTAGATCTAAATCATATTTGCTTGAGAGAATATCTTCAATATTGCAATATCTTCAACATATCTTCACACTCTCTTTTTTCTCTGACCACCAGGTCTGATGGCTGAATAGAGTGAATTAAATGCTAACAACATGGCTATATACACACTATGTATATAACTAATAAAAAAAGAAATAAGAAATAAAGCAAATGCTGCTGCTGCAGCTGTTTGTAGCATCACCACGCCTGCTTCTAGTTATTCCTGAGTTTCTGCCTCTGCCCAGTCACTTGTCTGTTTCTGTCCCAGCTTGGGACTCTTCTTAACTTTCCTTTGGAAGTAGCGCTGTGGAAGTAAAATATAAAATGAAAGCAATTATTCCTCGGATATTAGGGAACACAATTGTAAATATCTATAGCAGGCAAGAAACATCATTGAAATATTGATGTAGAGCTAGGATGATCTCTTAAGTGTATAAAGTGTTTGCTGTGTAAACTTAGGACTTGAGTTTAGATCCCTAGAACCCATGAAAAATGCCAGGTGTATTGGCACATACCTATAACCCCAGTGTTGGGGAGATGGAGTCAGAGAATCCCTTGGGTTCACTGGCTAGCCTGTTAAGCTGAATCAGTTAGATCTAGGTTCAGCAAGAGAACCTGTTTCAAAGAATAAATGAAAGACTGACTGAGAAAGAACCCTGATGTCAACCACTGGCCTCCATACACACATACACACATGCATATGCACATGCTTCCACAAAATCATACAAACATGGACCCACACATACATACATACCAATATACATACATACAGAAAAGAAATACTGGTTCTTTTTTTTTTTTTTTAAATATTTTGCACTTTAGAATTCCACTTCATATATAGCTTGAGGTTATAGCCATCTGACTTACTTTTTTTTTTTCTTATTGAATTAAAACATCAATGTGTGAGTCTCTTGAACATTGACCTGTTCAGACTTAGACTGGCCTGGGTTCAAATAGTACCTTTATCCTTAACTAGCTCTGTGAACCAGCCAAGGGATTTACCTCTCATCTCTGGCTTCTTCCTAACCATAGATGGGTAATGAACTCAATGGAATGAGAAAGGTGAGCTGCTTAGCATTTTATATGTGTCCAATTAATGTGGACCCTTCTTCTCTTCCCAGGGAAGTTGCTATAGTGAGCACTGTGAAATACTATGCAATTGATTCTATTTGTTTTTATAAATCAATCAGCTAGTTAGATATTCTGTACACAGTAGTAAATTATTTTGATAATTTATAGTCCACAGGACCTGGAAGTGTATGTGATTACAAACTGATTCACAGTGACTTTATTAATATTAACATTAGACTGTAATAAGAACTGACTGATAGGTGAAATTGACAGGCTCATCACTCATGATAAAATGTGGATTTCAAACACACACTTAAATTTCCTGGGTAATAATTATTGGGTCAAATAATCCCTAAGAATAGATAAGTTTAATTATTCAGACTTAATAATTATTACCCATCAAAATTCCAACTGTGAATCTGGCACTTAAGTCTCTTCAAGGTGATAGCCTGTCAATTCCATCTTGTTTGAGAAGAGTCATAACCTTGTTTCCTTTCTCAGTGCTCTGTCACAGAGACATTGCATGGTCTGCCTGGTCAGAAACAAAGATGTAAGAGCAAAGTGAAGTTGTATCTGTGTCCCAGCTGGGTTATCCCATCCATAGCAACTTCCTCAAAAGTATTTTTCCATGAAAGAAAAGTCTTTTGGCTCTTGTCAAGTCAATCATGTTGGTCTCTTTTGTGCTTCAAAGAATCATAAATAATTAAAGGTCAAAGATAAACTATAAAGACTTATTTTTGGCTTCACATTTTCACCCAGTGTCACCAAATCCAGAAAAGATCATATAGGTGGTAAGGTACTTGGAGAAATCTTCCCTTCTTCATTCTTTCCACCTGTTTTCTGGAAACAAGATCTACTATTTGAACAGAGAAACAAGTATTATTTAAATAATTCCAGACATCTCTTTCTACAGTATTTTAGTCTTCTCTAGATTCTCTAGATTTTATTGTACATTTTGGAGAGCTAACCATGTACTGATTGCTATGATGGGATCAATTAATGTGAATGTAGCTAAGACTGGTGAAACATTCCTGTAATTCCAGCTCTAGGAAGGCTGAGACAGGAGGATTGGAAGTTTGAGGTCAGTCTTGGGCAACATACCTAGACCCTAGTAGACTCTATCCCAATAATATAATTAATAATAATTATAATAAAGTGTGACCACCATTATTAGGTCAACACTGAAAATTCCTCATAGAGATAGTGAACAAAAGACAACTCCTCTTGACACCCTTGTGCACAAACAACCTTTTGTGACTGCAAAGTGAAAAATGCTAATACATATTTTTCCTCTGGAAAGCCTGTGGTGGGCACAGCCTCCAGGAATAAATGAGTAGGGACATATTCCAAGAGGAGTCAGCATGTGGCCAGTGAGATGAGGGAGTGTGCCAGGCGTGAAGCACTTCTTCACGGGACTCAGAATATCCTCAAAGTTTGGTTTTTGGACTGTGATTGTTTTGTATTTCAATTAATGAATTAATTTGGAAGGAGAGAGAGAAAATGGATGGGTCAGGGCCTCCAGCCCCTGCAAACAGACTCCAGCTGCATGGGCCACTTTATGCATCTGGCTCCACATGGCTACTAGGGCATTTAACTTGGGTCCTTAGGCTCTGAAGGCAAGCGCCTTAACCATGAAGCCATCTCTCTAGCCCTGGACTGTGATTTAATACAGTCTTTTAAGTAGAGTAAACTATGGAAAATAAAACAGAATGCCAAGGAAATAAAATGGGGAAACAGAGCTGGGGTTATAACCTAGGTTCCATCCTCAATATCACCAAGGGGGTAAATGAAAAAAAAAATAAACAAAGGAAGAGAAAGAAAAATAATCTCTCTATCAGATCTTTATTAAGATACCAGAAGCTCAAGCAGCTCACAAAAATTGAAAAGAAAGAACATTTTTCCTCTTTTCAACAAAAGACTTCTAAACCTATAAGAGAAACTGAAATTGTAAGTTATCACATGAGAAAAACCACAGAGAGAGAGAAAGAGAGAGAGAGAGAGAGAGAGAGAGAGAGAGAGAGAGAGAGAAAGAAAGAAAGAAAGAAAGAAAGAAAGAAAGAAAGAAAGAAAGAAAGAAAGAAACACAACAGGCTGGGCTGGGTCCCCACCACTGCTAGGACCAGAGAGTCTCTGACTGCCAGGAGCAACACGAAAAGCATGGGAAGCAGAGCACACTGGCCCTTCCCCTCAGAGCTCAGGAGAACCACGGGCGTCAGGAGGGATTTAAGAATACTTGAGATACTGTGCGATGGGCATGTGACTCTTCCTCCCTATGGAAAGCTATTCTATAAATACTTGCTTTAAAAGTACATACATCTATTGACCTAGCTATCCCTTCCTCACCTTTGCTGCTTTATAGACATAAAAAATCACTGTCTATAAGGATATGAGGAGTTGAGGAAGAGGTTAGAAGGAAGTTTAGGACAACAATAGAAGAATGTTCATTAAAGGATTATTTGTAGTAACTAACAGTTGTAAAATTCTGTATCATTGTTGGGAGTGGTGGCGCACGCCTTTAATCCCAGCACTTGGGAGGCAGAGGTAGGAGGATCGCCAAGAGTTCGAGGCCACCCTGAGACTACATAGTTAATTCCAGGTCAGCCTGGACTAGAGTGAGACCCTACCTCGCAAAACCAAAAAAAAAAAAAAAATCTGTATCATTGTTATAAAGGTAATGGTTGAATGAATTGTGGAATACCAATGCCATGAAATGTATAGAGGCAGAACTATTGGTTGACTTGGATGAATTTTCACCAGTATGCCATTGAATATGTAAGGCAAGATGGAGAAAAACATATACAATAAAAACCCTTGGGCAAAGCCTTAGTAAAAAGCCAAATGAAAGTGTGCCCACATGTATGTGATTTTAATAACACAGAGGGAGATGAAAACATGCTTCTGAAGTTCCTCATTTGGTTGTTTTGTTTTCTCTTGTCAGAGGCAGAGTCTCACCACGTGCGCCAGCTAGCCTTCAACTCGTGGTAGTCCTACTTCCTCCCCATGAGTGCTGGGCATTCATTGCTGTTAGTGAGCATAATAAAAAGCGGAAATATTACAAAAGGAATTTTGAGCCGGGCGTGGTGGTGCACGCCTTTAATCCCAGCACTTGGTAGGCAGAGGTAGGAGGATCGCCGTGAGTTCGAGGCCACCCTGAGACTACATAGTTAATTCCAGGTCAGCCTGGACCAGAGTGAAACCCTACCTCAAAAACAAAAAAAAAAAAAAAAAAAAAGGAATTTTGAAAAGTAAAAAAATATTAATAATTCCATGACACAATGTTAGCCAAAAAGTTAGTTGAATAAGAATTTGCTGATTTTGCTCTATATGTTTGTTAGCAATTGATAGCCCACAGACATGTGTAAACGTAATGGCTTGAAACAGTAAACACTTCTCACAAGTCTCTCAGGTAGTTGGTTCTTTTCTGAACAGAGCCTAGTTAATTTTCAGTGGGCTCAAATTTAGAAACAAAAATAAGAGTATAGGCTTGGGGGTGTTATTCAGTTGGCTAAGTGCTTAACTAATTTCATGAAGCCCTGGTTTGATTTATAGAATAAACTGGGTGTGGTGGCATTGAGCAAAGTGCCTCCTAGCACTTGGGAAATAGAGGGAGGAAGATCAGAAGTTCTTCATCCTTGGCTAAACAGAGTTCAAGTTTAGCCTGGATTAAAAACCTTGTTTCAATAAAAATATAAGTAAATAAAGGTGATTAATCATTTGAGAAAATTATTGAGTGTGTGAATGTTCTTGTGTGAGTGTGGGTATAAACATGGCATGTCACGTGTGGAGGTCAGAGGGCAACACTGGGTGTTGGTCTTCACCTCCCACTTTGTTAGACTGAGTCTCGTGTTTTCCACCATGGTGTGTATGCCACACTAGCTGGCCTGTGAGCTTCTAGGGATCTCTTGTCCCTGCCTTGTATCTCCTCATGGTTGTGTACTCCTCATCAGGCCTTATTTGGGTTCTGGCATCCTGAACTTAGGTCCTCATGGTTTCATGGCAAACATTTTAGCCACTAAGCCCTCTAGCTGGCCCAGAAACTTTTTTTGATGATCAAATTTATATGTGTGTGTATATATATTTAAGTTGGAACTTTGTATGGACACATCAAGTGTTGGTACCATCATCCCCCTCCTCTCTGTCCCTATTCCACTGAGCCCCCCTCCACCTTAGTGGTTTCACCATGGAGTTGGGTATTACGAATTATGAGAACAGCAGTCAGTCAGAAATGATTTCTTTAAATGACCAAATTTTATATATTTCTCAAGTTTCTTATAGCATTTCAATTTCTGTTCCCAGGGCATCACCTACTACTGCAATGAAAACGACTTCAATGCTATCGTTTCTACTACTAGTGGTTAGGTACCGAGCACCCACCCTATGCAAGAAACTGGACAACACATTTGCATATCCATTTTCTCAGCCTGCATAAATAGCACTATGAGACACAATTTATAGGAATTAAATTATAGGAGAATAAATTATAAATTGAGATGCAGAGAGTTTCAGCCACATACCATACTGTAATGAAGCAAGACAGTCAACAATTAATGTTCTGGATTCTGGGTGTTCCAATTTTTCTCCAATAATAAAAATAAAGATCTTATGATAAGGTAGACATAATATATTCAGTATGTGAAAATCCTAACAGAACATTTAATTAAAACAAAGTAGCAGTGATAAAAATTAAATTATTTTCTTTTTTCTATCACATTGCCTACATTGAATCAGCCATAAGCATTTATATCAGGATAAGAGTGTGAATCATATCAGGAAGCTATAGTTTTGTTAGTGATAGCACCTGGTTTAGAGACAGTATTCCAGACTTGCTGAAGATTGGGGTGCCTTGTGGTATGAGTGGGCATAATCATTCCTATAGTGATTTTTCTTCTTGGATGTTCTGATTGTTTATCTTATCCTTATTTTTGCCATTTTTCCTCTCTCATATCCACTTGTTTTCCTCTTTTGGCTTAGGTAACAGGGTTTTCTTTTCTCTAAATGTACCATATAATCTTACAGATACCCATCATTGTAGTAAAACATCTTTCAACTTACTAATATACCCTACATCCTGGTCCTCTACTCTTTCAGTTGTAAACAAAGCTGTGGTTCTCAAGGTTTTATTGTGGCTGGAAATCTCCTTCCTTAGCATCCTTTCTAAAGCAGGTCAGGTTGTATTCCTACATTCCCAAATGCCAAAGTAAGGATCATGCAATCAAGATCCCTTTCTCTCTTCTCTCTCTCTCTCTCTTTTTGGCACATGCATGTGCATGCATGAGTGTGCATTTGTATTTGTGTGTGGTGTGCACATATATTCATATGTGTGTGGGTGTTCATGTGTACAGGTGCAGGCACCTGTGTTTCTACTTGCATGTAGGGGCTACAGGTTGAAGTCAGGCATCTTCTTTAGTCACTTACTGCATTAGTTTTTGAGGCAGCGTCTCTCATTTAACCCAGAATTCACCAATTTGGCTAGATGAACTAGTCAACTACTACCAGGGATCTTCTTTCTCTGCAACGCCAGCACTGGGTCCCCAGTCACAGGTGTCATGTCCCGATTTTATGAAGGAGCTGGAGATCTGAACCTGGGTCCTCATACTTCTATGGCAAAAACTTTTCTGAGCTATTGCTCCAGCCCCATCAAGATCCCTTTTCATAGGGACAACTAGATTGATCTGGACACTTGGACTTTTTAAATCCATCTCTGCAGGAAGTGCACAACCTGGGCCACACTGCTTGTCAATAGGCATGGAATGTCTCTCGTCATCACCTATTTTTCCTGCCACCCCAGCACTTCCCAGCCTGATTCTTCTCTGCCTAAAATACGTTCTTCTAGCTGAGAAAGAACAGATTTCACTTCCCCTTTTTCTCTGAAGCTGGCAACTGCAATTTCTTTCTATTTTTAGGATTTTATTTTACTATAAGTAATCACAACAAAAGTAAAAGTAAACAAACAAAAAGAAAAGTGCTGAGACAGATACAAAGGTCCCGTAGTTCTCAAAACAGAAACTGTGAATCAGTCATTGGTCTTCAACAAATTACCCATGGTGCCACGCTTGCATTTTTCAGGATCTCACTTCTAACTCTGTTTTCCATGGTTCTTAGGATCCTTTGGGAAAATAATATGAAGAAAGAATAAAAAGCGTAAAAGGGCTATTGTCAGAAATATCTGTAAAGTATATCTGTCATGCTTAGTCATTACCTGGATGCTGCTGGGTAGATCCTGAAGGTGCAGCGCCTGGAAACTGTGTTGTCATGTCACTTTTCAAGGCAGGGTTTCTCCTAAAGGGATCCTGAAAGACTTACCTTCTGGACTAGAACAGCCTTCCCTGTGCTACTCAGACTCACCTCCCTGCACGTATGTGGGTAGAACCTCCACAGCCCCTGTCAGACTCTTCCTCTCTTTAGGAGAGGGAGTTTAGGAGAGGGAAGAATATGGGACAAACTACAGCTCTTGCAGCTGCAGTTGACCTCAGGGCTTCTTTTCCTATTCCACTCAGGCCTCATCCCAAATACCCTCACCCTCAGCTCTCACCTCCATGGGTATTCTAATGCATTTGAGGCCACGGCATGCAGAACTACCCCAGATGTTCATTAGGTGACAACTGGGCAAAGGAAGGCCAAGAGATACCTGAGTGACATGTCTCCACACCCGTGCTTTCATTTCTGCATGTTATTTAACAGCAGCTCTTCTCCTCCCTCAGATCAGGATTACTTACTCTAGCCAAGAGATCAACTGTTTATTCCATATAATGTCTGCATTAGGATTTTCAAGTGCCCAGACAGCAACCATACCTGCTGGTTCCATAGGACACTTGCTGGGCCACCTAGTATGAGTGTGTTATCCTAGGGGACCAGGACTTTAACACTCAAGGACCTACAGTAGCAGGAATGAGAAGTACATAATGCCTTCAACACGTCATGAGGAGTTGAGTACATCCCCACATTGGATTGCAAACCCATGCATCCTTCCTATTATCATAATAGTCCAATGTAGATATTTTTTTACTTATTCTGCAGTCAGCTCAAAAGACAGCAACCAGGACCTCATCACTGAAGGGCATTGGTGCTGAGAAGGTGTATAAAACATGCCTTAAGGAAGCTGTTCTGCAGATTCATGGAGTTGGCCGCCTATCTGTGCTGTGGTATGCAATATGATCAGGGCTTCTCATGATCCTAGCCCCATGCTAATGCCTTTTTTCAGCTTGACAGGAATCCTCTCACATGTGCTGGGTGGGACTCTGCAGATGAGTTAGACATTCTTGAACACCTTTAACAGTGGTGCCAGCTAAAGCTCTGCTGGTAAGATTGGCACAGCTATATGTAAGTTAGCTATTCAGCCCTAACGTAACTGCCGATATACACATGATATTACAATGTGTCCATTTGGACTTTTCAAAGACCTGTTCTACACTCAGACCTCAGCAATGACCTCTTGTGGAGGCAGTATTGCCTAGCTTGGCCTTGGGAATTTTGCATGTTTTCTTTCTTTTCTTTACATTTTTCATTATTTTTTATTTTTTGAGAGAGAGAGAAAGAGACAGACAGACAGACAGACAGACAGAGAGAGAATTAGCATGCCAGGGCCTCAGCCACTTGCAATCCAACTTGAGATACTTGTGCCACTTAGTGGGAATGTGTGACCTTGCGCTTGCCTCACCTTTGTGCATCTGGCTTTTGTGGTATCTGGAGAGTAGAACATGGGTTCTTAGGCTTCACAGGAAAGCACCTTAACCACTAAGCCATCTATCCAGCCCATTTTCTTTCTTTTTTTTAAAAAAATATTTTACATGGGCATCCTTAGTACTTTGTATCTAATTTGAAAAAAATTGAGAACTGATGCTGTACATACTCAGGTACAGAATTTTTCTGTGTTTTACAGAACCATCCCAAATCAGCCTTATTGTCACTTTTGTCTAGGTGGCACAGGCCAGAGTCAATATAGTCTGCTGCTGAAACCCAACTGCAGCAGTCTTTAGTTATTAAAGATATGATATTCAGCTTAAAGAAAAGCAAAGATAAAACTAAAAGTTTGACAATATGTGAGCCCTCTAGATGCTATTTAGGAGAATTAAAATCTGAAGCTTTTCTTGTCTAACATTCACAAGCCCCTTGCTCCTTGAGCAACAAGCAGTAAAGTAGTATCAGAAGGATCTGAGGGGACAGTCATGTTAGTGCAAAAGTTGTGCCACTGAAAGAGAGAATTTCTGGACCAAGTATCCACTTGGCTTTGCACTGAGACCAGACCAGACCCAACTGCTGTGCAGCAGCCACAGCCTCCCCACCCTGACTGTGCACTGCTGGTCCTCACCTGTCTCTCCTGGGATTGTAGCATAACCCATGCAGACCCTCTGAGTTGCAGTTGTCATGGTAAGAGGAAGTGAAGCATAAGTGGCTGTATTGTACACAAAGCATTGCATGCTATCCCTGGGACCACCCCCTTCCTCGCCCTCCAGCACCCACACCCTCAGGGCTTTGTGCTGGTACATGTCTGGGCAGCTTCAGAAGTCATAAGGAAGCTCAGCATGTTTTCTGTGTCACCATGGCCACCTAGTCATTGCTGGTTGTAGAGAATATGATGACTCAGGATGACTAGTGTTAAGGAAGTCACTTTTTCAGAGCCACTTAAGGGTCAGGACACTTCATGTCTATTCACTTGCCTCTACCCTCGACATGTTCTCTGATATTCTCCTTGTTTTCTCAAGGGTGTGCAGGTTGAATGGATAGATTATTAACTGTGGGAACAAACTATGGGAAAGAGCTATGACAATACTTCTTATGGACCTTACACATAACTTTTCTGAGAATATTTCTGTGGGATACTTTTTCTGGTAAGTTCCTGTCTTGTAACTTGCCCTAAAGTTAATCTTACAGCCAACCATGTAATTATCCTGTATAAAACTATGCAACGAGATTTCCTGTGACTCCGATTGCCTTTGCCCAGAACAGCACAAATTACCATGATTGACAATGAATGTTGGATATGTTCACATGACCTTAAGCCATGCTTTTTACTTTATCTCCCCAGCTATCTGGTTGTGCTCTTGGCCCAGAACAATGTGTGCATGTGTGAGATATGTTGACCACTGTTGAAAGCAATGGATGTTAAAAGCAATGACCTGCCCCCAAGAATGTTAAGAATAACATGTGGGTTTATGGTGATAATATCTGTGAATGGTGTGTGTGTGTGTGTGTGTGTGTGTGTGTGTGTGTGTGTAAGTGTGCATGTGCACTCTGGAGCCACTCTGGTCCTCCCTCTCTTTGATCAAACGTCTAAGGAATGTTTTGAAGTGAAAGTTCCTTGTCCGTCACTCATATGTTGCCTGTCCTTCACTGACCTATTGCATATTTCTCATACAACTTACTCAAGTATTGCTGTTGTTGTTCAAGAAAAATATCAGATGAGTGTTTGCTAGGGAAAAGCTTCAGTAGTAACAGCAACAGAAGCAGCAACCTCACCCTTGGTTTTGAACCACTCCAAGAGTCAATATCTTTATTTTAAGGCAATGCCAGAATTCAGCAATTAGTCTTTACCCAGATGTCTGCACATATTTTTGCCATGGTTCACTTTTCTTTTGGTACAAAATGGAGGGGGAGTTTCACTACTTACATCTCTGGAAGTTGAAGTTTCCCTCTCTACTCTTTTGTAGGCCTCTTCTTAAAGCTGCTAGGATACAGCCATCATCTAGTTGCAGTTTGCACTCCTAAATCAGGCTGATCTACTTATGAAACAGAGGCTGTTTCCTTCTCATAGCTCACTGTAGAAGGATGCTGGTGCACACCTGTGTATAAGCTGGGAGAGAAGCATTGGAAGCTGTTGAGTGGAAGTCATCACTGTGTGGTTTTGTTCATGCATTCTTAGCTTACCCTGAGCTGCCCTGGTTCACTTCTTTCATCTGTCAAAAGACAATGTCTGGGAGCCGGGCGTGGTGGCGCACGCCTTTAATCCCAGCACTTGGGAGGCAGAGGTAGGAGGATCACCGTGAGTTCAAGGCCACCCTGAGACTACATAGTTAATTCTAGGTCAGCCTGGACCAGAGTGAGACCCTACCTCGAAAAAAAAAAAAAAAAAAAAAAAAAGAAGACAATGTCTGTCAAGTTTACTTTTAGTGGATCACTAGGTTTGCTAAAACAAGTCCATAATGTGAAGTTTTAAGTATGTGGGATGTGGTGCTAAGTGGTGAAGCATTCTTTCCTCACTGGGGTCTAGTGGCATTCTGAGAGATTTTCAGTTCTCCACAGTAGATGTCATCTTGCTCCAGAAACCCAGCTCCCTGTGTGTGTTGCCTCCCCTTTGGATTTACCATAAGCTTCATACTGCATCTTATTCCATCAGTGAGACTGCCAATCTAATAGGTCTGCAGAATCATATGGCCAAGCAGTCACATTGCATCTTGGATCTGATCCAGCACCCTTTTTTGTTTATATACCACTCAAATCTGGCAGACTTCCATGGTCCTTGGCATATATGCTGGACAAGTATCTTAAGTGAGAAATGTGTTCTCTTTAAAATCCAAAGGGGTTTCTTTGTGGATGCAATGCTTCCTGCTACATGGTAGGCAATGCAAGACGCAGTGAATCAATCTCTATTTGGGAAGGTATAACCCAGCATGGCCCTGGATACTGCATTCTAAAACTTCACTCTAATGGATCCTAGAGGCTCCAGAGACTTCATTTCTAATTGTGATGTACATGAATCCTCTCGATGCACATGGCACACCTGTTAACCAACAGTGGTTTGCTCTGCCCTATCGACATAGCATGACTTCACTGATGCAATGGATGGCTGATGTGATATTCTGCTAGTTATCCTGATAACCATGATGGCTCCAGACTATATTCTAACAGAGCATAGGAAAGTGAACTTAGGGCTATATATACACCTATAAAAGAATACTGTTGTCTGTTTCATATGTGTGCAAGATGCTTACTTTACTGTCCTCCTTCCTTAAAGGAATGCTTTTTCCAAATGCTGGCAATGGTTTGTGATGCCTGAGATAAATGCCTTTTATACCCAGGCTCCTTTACTCCTTGTTACTTAAGGTTACAGATATTAAACAGCATCCTTGTGGTTGCTTGTCTCTTTCTCTTCTAGTAACATTAGTTCTATTAACCATCTCCATTAGTTCACATGGGTGTCCCCCATTTTGTTACCCTGCCCATGTTGTTGATCATTATAGTAACTTCAGCTCCTGTTTTTGGAACCTAAAGCACAGTACCTGGCTGGCTTTGTGGAGGGTAAGGATCTCTTTATTTCCTTCTGCTATTATTAAGCCAAGATCTGTGAAGGCATGTACCATTATTCCTGACCTATAGATAATTACACTGGTCTTATTGTGGATACTGTCACCTGTCACCAGCACATTCCTGGTGGCTTTGCTGAATGTTTCCTCCTGGGAATGATGCTATTCTTCTGGGTCTTCTGACTTTATATGACATGTCCACTCCATTACAATCACTCTCTTGGGCCCCTCCATTTCTATTTGTGCTGTCAACTATGATGGTGCAGACATTTAATTTCTTCAGCATGGTTTCTCCTGGCTTCGCAGAGCCATCTGTCTTTGGGATCCTTACCAGAGTTTCAAATCCTGGTAACCCAAATATTCCCAAGTCAACAACCTCTTGCTTCTACAGTCTCACTTTCTGGCTTCTTTAGTCAGTTGCCTGCAAAAACTCAACAATGTCTCCTGATAATTCTTGAAGCTTCTTTGGAAGTTTAATATACCTCTGCTCTTACAAGTCTAAGCTATTGCCAAACAACACTATGTTGGGACTTATTACCCTGGCAGCCAGAAGATGAGGTAACAGTCCTGAGGGGACACTGATTGCCTTGCAAGGGAGAGAAGTTTTCAGTGTTTACTCCCATAGGGAAGCCCTGGTTCTTAATAGGGAGGAATGGGGCACAACTATAGCCTAACAGTATAGATATGTTTACAGAGATTGAACCAAGGCATTTGCCCAGAGAGCTCAATGTCATGTTTTAGGGATCCAGGTTTCCCAATTATGATCCTGGCCTTAACATAATAGATTTTCTCTGTCTCTAATTATGAAGTACTGTGTGTTCAGCTTAGCTATCTGTGGCTGGAAATAATGACCTTTTCAAGGTAGCTGAAGATCCTCCAGCTCTTAGCCTGTCTTTATTCATTCAGAGCCATCATAGTCTCATTATATCTCTGTGTTATAAGAACATAATTAGTACTGACCAGCCAACTTCACTGTCCTTCTATAAATTACTCCTTCCATACATTTCAAATACCTGGTTGTTACATTGGCATTTCCATTTCCATCTTCTAGGTGTTTCCCTGGTCATCAAGGATGTAGTTTTTACCCATCAGAACAATGTACTGAATTATGTGGTTTCATCTAACATGAAATCAGACCCTTCCTACCAGTAGATCTTACCTTAATTTCCAGTTTATCATTGCTTTCCCAAACTATTTACAGTACTGGCTCCACCATTATGGACCATCTGAGGAACAGATGACAGGATTGAATTATAAATACAAGACATTGGTGGGTATGGGGGATACTATCTTTGATGGGCAAAATAAGCAGGATTAAGTGAAAGAACTTCAAAGTGTGATGTTGGAGGTTGGCAAACATCTCCTAAAGTGTGTGTGGAGGGGACAAGAAAATGGATAAGAGTGAATAATATTAGTCTTAAAATCCAGCTCTAACAAAGTCCTGGCTATGCTGACAGGGAGACTCATGGAAATAATTGCCTTTCACAGATGTCTTGCCTTGGAAAAAGTGGTCCACCTCTAGACCCTGAGTCAAGAATGTGGGTTCCATGTACACAGAGGCAGATCCTGAGTGTGTGACTACGGAGCTTATCAGACAACTTCCCTCCTCCCAGCAAGTCCTTTCTTTAAGGATGCTCCGAGTAGTCTGCTTCCATAGTTACTAAAGACCCATAGAATCTCAGAGGGTTTGGGGTCTCCCCATGCTGTCAGGCTTTGATTAAGTTCAACTACTCAGATTGTGTCAGGTTCAAGTTGACACCACTGCAAGTTCCAGAGAATCCCTTCTCATTTTAAGATCCTGCTTCCTAATCTCTTATAATGATTAAGACATTTCATTATCTTCCCCAAAGACTCTTGCAGGTCAGCTGCCACAAACCTGACTCAGGTGTGTTTGCTGCTTCTAAAGGTCCTAAGGGTCCCAGTTGCCAGAAATCAGATAGTTTGGCCAGATACTATCTGTGTGACATTATCCTCAGAAAAACACTTAACCCATGCCACTTGAAAATTTCCCCTAGTAAAAATAAAACAGTGCCCTTGCCTCATACCATGGTTACATGGATTCAATGACATGACATTTGTAACATGTCTAGCCCAGTGCCTGACTCAGGACACTCATTCATTTATTAGCTCTCTGTGCATCAGATGGCCTGAAGAATACCTCCATGAACCATTATTAAGTCCAATTCTTCTACCTTATCCAGGTTACATGTAGAACTATTTGCCTTACATCAGCTCACTTTAGGAGATCTTACCTAAATTGGTGCCTATTTAAAAACTATCTTCTTAGTTTAACCAACCTGTCCATTAATGTTGTGCCCCTGAGAAATATTACTGGATATCAATTCAGTATTGCAGCAGAGAAAGTTTATATCACACTTGGGTGAAAAAGTGAACCAAGATGGCCTCCATCCCAAGCTCAGTCCACATGGCCACATTGTTATAGATGGCACCAGGCTGCCTAGCAGCCTCCTAAATAGATGGGAATGTTGCAATGCCAGAAAGCTTTACATTTACAGAAATTACACCAGGCTTTTAGCAGAGAATATTTTTAGGGAAGAGCTTTGTTGTTCCTTTACTCATTTCTCCTCATGCTTACCACTCAAAATACACATGTTCTGGGCATATGCTGGCACACACAGACATACTGGCTTTAAAAGAGGCATATTTTTGCACTTCTTGACATCTGCTTGTGTTGATTAAACACATAGCTCTTCTGTTTGTGCTTCAACATGGTCAAAACACACACTTGAATGTGTCGAAGCCTGTCTGTAGGCTCCTTAATAATGGAATGGAGATTATGTAGACAGAATGTGGAATCAGTTAGCCAGGTCATTTAAGGACTCAGGCTGGAGTGACTTAGCATGGATGAGGCATTTATTTAGGAAGATTGTGAGAGACACACAGATAGTCATCCTTTCTCTTGTCCCTTCCTGTGCCTACTGTTTGCATCCCTTTTTAATTCTATTGAAAATTTAGATGGGGGGGCTAGAGAGATGGTTCAGCAGTTAAGGTATTTGCCTGCAAAGCCAAAGGACTCTGTTCAATTCCCCAGGACCCACGTAAGCCAGATGCACAAGGGGACACATGCATCTCTCTATGCCTCTCTCTCTCTCAAATAAATAAAAAAAATAAAAAGAGGAAAATCTTTAAGAAATTAGACTGGTTTTCCTTTCAAGATGATTAAATTAAGAAAATTCAGGATGATTTCTCACTGTGGACTAATTAAGGCATGGAAATAAAGTGAAGACTCCCTCTGTTCTTCCATTATGCTACCACTTCATGGAACATAGTGACTGCTCTAGCTAGAGACTAAGGACTGTATATACTATGATAGAGACTTCCATGGGTTATTTTGAGCTTAGCCATTACATACTCTGATTTGAAGTGCCTAAATTTGCATCTGAAATATAGTATCACCTCTGGCTTTCATCACAGAGAACATCACAGTTGTCTTTCTTCAGTTGCAAGTTAAAATTCTATTCACAAGCATTGGTCATTTACATACATATATTCAAATGGTTGTTGGATTCTTTTCACAATATTGCATTTTATGAGCAGGCTACCTTCATCCATATTTTATTGCAAAGGAATTACCATTAATATTAGGGACTTTAATCATAAAACAGAAAACATAAATGACCTAAAACACACAAAAATTACTCATCACCTTGTAGCTGCAGAGTTTAACTCCTGTTCAGAACAAACCTGTTATAGCAATGACTGCAGTGCCTTTAATTCTTAAGTGACAGTCTCCCAGCAGGTCGCTCTGCTCTGATCACCCTCACATCCTCTCTCTAATTGGCTACCCATGGACCTCTCCTCACAGACAGCCTTGTTAGCTCATGAGAGAAAGAATGGTATAGGCAACACATCAAAAGGTTAGGTATGGAAAAAGAATGAAAGACTCTAATGATCTGCTGAATCCTGGAAATCAAGAAGAGAATTAGGATCATTGTGGGGGGTGTGTGTGTGTGTGTGTGTGTGTGTGTGTGATGTGCCCACAGCAGTTCATATGTTCACTGCCAAAAGAAGAGTGTATTATCAGGTGAGAGAATAGAGACACTGGGGACAAAAACATTAAGTGAATACACACTGGCAGAGAGCACATGTTTAACAGAAGAACTTCCAGTCTTCAGATAAATCTGCCATTGCTGCACAGAACACCTGTGCCATTTTCCATCCTTGCCTAATCATAGTTATCAATGAATCTGATCACCACAGAGTCCAGGAGCTCTGAGGCTTTGACGTTTGCCTTTCATTTGAAATGAGATGTGTGATGGTGAATAAAAGCATTTGCAATTAGGACTCCAATTTCCATGTGAGTTTGAATGCACAGGATAGTGTAAAGAAAATCATTCTTGTAGCCAAGGAGAGCTGGGATTGATCCCAGGTCTGTTGATTCTTGGCTGTGGACCATGAGGGAAACTATCAACCTTCCAACCAGCAGTTAGTTCTTCCATTCACTGCAGATGATGCTACGCCAGGTTTGCTGGGAATTAAAGACCTGCATGTATGAAGCATCATGCATGTTGTAAGAAGCATACTACTTCTAAGTAGATTCTCAGTGAGTTGTGATTGCAGTTTCTATTATTTGTGCTTGCTGTGAGAGAATACCTATGTACTAAACATTGGAGAGATTTCCTTTAATCTGACTGTGCTCCTGACTTTAGCATGGCCAAACAATTGACACTATTTCTCCTATCATCTCAAAATGTGCTCTGCTAACCCACAAAGTTTTGGAAAAGGTGATGTCTTCAGCCTATAAAGGGACTCAGATTATTATCACTAGTATTTAATCATAACAGCAGTTGTCAGTTCCCTCTTTGATTCAGTCTGTTTGTTGCAAGAGTCTCCCTGTGGGGACCAGGGCACTCATATCCTCAGCTGTCAGGAGTGTTTGCTGCTAATGGCTCACAGCTGGGTCTTTCCCTGGGAATTTCCATCATCTAACAGGGAGCTGCCTCACCCAGTGCTGCATCTCTCCCTTGTGGCAGCATTTATCTAGTGAGTCATGGAAGCAGGGTTGTGGTTTGATTGAGGTGTCCCTCATAAACTTAGGTGTTCTAAATGCTAGGTTCCCAGGTATTGGAGATTTGGGAATTAACACCTCTTGGAAGCAGTGTATTGTTGGGTGTGGGATTATGGGTATTATAGCCAGTGTCCCCTTGCCAGTGTTTGGCACACTCTCCTATTGCTGTTGTCCACCTGATGTTGGTGAGGGGTGATGTCCACCCTCTGTTCATGTTATCATTTTCCCTGCCATGGTGCAGCTTCCCCTCAAGTCTGTAAGCCAAAATAAACCTTTTTTCTCACAAGCTGTTCTTGGTCTGGTGATTTCTGCCAGCAATACAAACTTGACTGCATGAGTAGGGTTGGTACTGAGAGTGGGGTTTCTGCTAGACACCTGACTGTGTGGCTTTGGCTTTTTGGAGTTGATTTTCAAGAGGAATGTGGAAGGATTTGAAACCTTGGCTTAAGAGATGTCTTACAGTGCTATAAGTACAGCTTGATGGATTATTCTGGTCAGAGTTGAAAGACCTGAATGCAGTAAGAACTATGGACTGTGAGGTTTGGCTTATGAGGGTATGAAAGAGGTTTGCTTGGAATGGGCTAGAAGCAGTTTGTGTGAGAGGCTTGCTGTTATGTCCATGTCCTGAGAAGCTGTGCAGGGTTACTTTGCATACAAATGGATTGGTGTGTGCAGAAGGATATGACACAGAAAGAAATCTTTAGGCCAAAACTGCTGCCTGTTCAGCTGCAATTGTATGAGATTATATCCATGGAGATTGGGTCAGCTGACCTGCATTGGGACAACAGAAAGAATGCAGTTTTTTGAAAGGATTTTAATGCTCAAGGAATGTCCTGTTTTTCAAAGTCAGCTTTATTCCTCCCCCGGATTAACAAATTGGCACTCTACTTGGTATTGTGGAGTATAATAAATGCAGGTTTCTCTCTCTGCTTGGGTTTATAAATGGGAGCCAGCTTCTTCCACCATTAATGGAATTTCCTCTGGATATGTAAACTTGAAACAAATCCTTTCTTCCCACAAACACTGTCTGTTTGGATATTTGTGCCAGCAATGTTAGAACTGTCTAGGAATCCTTCAGATGAGGCTGCAGGTCAGACTTCTGTGAAAAGAGAGTGGAAAGGAAGTAGATGGAAAAGGAAAAGTCTTAGGCTGCATTAGCTTGGTAATGTCTTCACCAGACTGATAACAGTGCCCCAAACAAAGCTTGCCATGGAAAGAGTCCTGAGTCAGGTTGGAATGCCCTAACTCTAGCATTCTAGCTAAGGCTGGTCAATGACTAGGGAAAGTGCTAAGCACTGTTGATCACAGTGTGAATGCTATGAAAAGTCTGACATTGTGGCACCTGAGGCTTTCACTCAGTCTATTTCCATGTGTCAAGTTGTCCTACTGGTAAAGCAGTAAGGCATACTTCTGTAGCCACCAAACTGCCTGGATTATCTTTCTGCAGTGAAAATCTCCATTGTAATGTCTTTTTTTTTTTCAAGGAACTTTACCTAAGCCAGGTGTTGCCAGGAAGCCTGTTCTGTGATAAGATTCTGAAGCTGGATCAGGCATGCATAGACTGGTAGTGATGACTTCAACATGGCTGATCACAGCCCCTGTCATGAAGTAGCTGTGCAATTGTTGGAACATTGATGGGAGGGAATGCAAGAGCAATATCTCAGGCATTTGAGAGGATGGGATAATAGTTCTGTGTAGACAAATGAGTCAGATGGATGTGCAAAGCACAAGATTTGCTTTGTAGAAAGGCAATGAAAAGTCAAGATGGTCAATCACCAATTAAAGGTAAAGAGCAAATTCACTGGATCTCTTTGTTAGCAGAAAAAGAGACACTTATCTCTCAGGGCCCAGGGATGGGGGTCAAAGATCCTAAGCTTTAATTATAAAGGTAACAAAACTATAGAAAAAGATTGAATTCTCAATGGTGGAACATTTGCTTTCCAAACATCAGGGCCCTTACTGGGAAAGAGTAGATCCTGAAATATCTCAATCAAAGCACTCAAAAATATTAAAATTTAAGAATCTCATGAAACTCTGGGGACAGCCAAAGTGACTGTGCCTCCCAATCAAAGACTAGTTTGTCATTTTCTTTTGAAGTCAATGAAGACACTTCTTCATTACAGAACAATGTCAGTCATGTTGTAATTCACAATCTAGTTGTTTCTGGTTTGTTAGATAATAAATTAAGATTAATTCATCATATAACATGCTGGGAAGTTCTGTGCTTGGCAAGGAAGGAATTGAATCATGGAAGCTATCCAGGGCCTAGGAGAATAGCATGGAACTGGATTATAAGAGTGCTAGCTCATAAGGTTAGAACACAAAATTAAAGAGTGTCTTGTTAACATGAAAACTCCTTTGGCATGGAATTTAAAACTCCTGAAAAGGGCTGGAGAGATGGCTCAGTCAGCAAAGTGCTTCCTATGCAAACATGAAGACCCGAGTTTAGATCCCAAACACCTACATGAAACCTGGCTCCACCAACAAATGATTTTAATCCCAGCTCGGGAGGTGAAGACAGGAGAATCCCTGGGGATTGATAGTTACCTACTCCAGCTAAATTGGTCACTCCTGGTCAGGAAGACCCTGTCTCAAAAAATAAGGTGGATGGCTGGATAGATAGCTCAGTGGGTAAGGTGGCTTGCTATAAGCATGAAAACATGGGAGGGCCTAAGACCACACGAATGCAGCACCCTAGCACTCACATAAATAGCGTGGCATGGACACTCATGTCAATACAACTATTTCTGTGGGGAGTGGAGGCATAAGAATTACTGGAGCTCAGATGTAAACTATAGATCCATGTTCAGAGAGAGACTCCATATCAAAGAAATATGTTGCAAGTGATAGAGAAATGTCTGACATTATCCTCTGGCCTTCATGTGCCATATATTGTTCATTCACCAAACACACACACACACACACACACACACAAAGGTGGAGAGTGATTGAGGAATACATCTGACATCAATTTCTGACCTCCGCAGGCATGTGCACATACCTGTGCCCACACACATACAAACATGCATACACACATGCATGCAGATATACTCCATACATACACATGCAAAAACAAACAAGTAAATAATAATGGGAAAGTCCCAGGAAATGTACGACCCTGCCAGTGGATTGGCTGATGAAGCCTAGAGATATGAATGGCCCACACTTAATGAAGTGAAATTTCAGAGCCACCTTGGTAGGTAATAAAATAAGAAACTCAAAGCAGTGGGCAAGCAAAAGTGGGTGTATTACATATGGCTGGCAAATCCATTAGCCAACTGTGCTCTGCAGAAAGGCTCATAGGAGAAACCATTCACTAGTGTAGTAAGAAATGTGCTTGTGGAAAGGGAAAGAGAGTCTTAACTCATTCCTACAGACCAGCACTGATGGGAGATGTGATTTCAAAACAGGACTTCCTGGTAACAATGGGGCAGGCAGGATGCCAACATAATGAAGCCAAATTGGTAGCATTAGCCATCAAAAATGTGGGTACAATCATCTTGGTGGATTATAAGCTTGTAGTGGCAGCCAAGGGCCTGAGCCACAGAAAGCCATAGGGATTAGTAATAGAACACAGCATCCCAGGGTCAAGGTAAGTGGTTGTCAACAGGGTACCATGTGGTCTGTAGAACAAAATCATTGGCAGGTGGCCAGGCACCCAAGCTTCTTCTCTATAAGAAACCATGTGCTTGGTTCCAGATGTGAAGCTAAGTTTTAGACTTTGAATCCACTGACTGAGGGAAACTGCATCCTTAGGATGATGAACATCATTATTTACCAAATGAACCTGCCTGCCAGTCTCTCCCAAGGGGACTCATGGACATTTGCATGGCTAACCATTCATTGAAGAAAGGCAACAATTCAGACATTTTCAGGATTGCTGCATACTGAGTCCAAGCTAATACTGATCCTCAGGGACCCAAAGTGTCATCATTGGCTCCTTTGTAGAGTGGGGATGGGGGCATAGGGGACCAGTAATAACCTGATCACTAGGTTCTACACAGTCCAAGGACCCACATGTGATCAGTGTCCCTAGTCTTTGCATGTATAAGTGAGATAGGCATGCTTATGAGTTTTCAGGATCTACACATTAGTCACTTGACTGGAATGTTAATGCAATTTTAAAGAAGGACAAGTGGAATACTTTGAGGATGACCTACACCAGACTGAGTGTTGGAGCAGAGAACACCTTTATGGTTATGGATTGATGGCACCAATTAGTTTATTAGTTCTGAGGGGCTGGGCTCATGTATGAAGGAATCGTGTTGACAGGTGCTGGGTTTCCTGGATGTGACAACATGAGTCCCCATGCATCAAGGCTGATTCATCTAGTTCTGCTGACTGATATGTTACCTAACAGCAACACCGACCAACGCTGAGGAGACCAGGTAGGTGCTCAGTATCACATTGTCTGTTTTCTTTCTTTTTATTATTTGTGAGAGAGATATAGAAATAGGAGAAATAGGCAGAGAGAGAGAAAGACAGAGACAAAGAGAGAGAGAGAGAGAGAGAGAGGAGAGAGAGAGAATGGGTGAGCCAGGGCTTCCAGCTGCAGCAACCAAACTCCAGATGCATGAGCCCCCTTGTGCATCTGGCTTATGTGGGTCTTGGGGAATTGAACCTGGGTCCTTTGGCTTTGCAGGCAAGCATCTAAACTACTAAGCCAACTCTCCAGCCCTCTACATTGTCTGTTTTTTGAATGCATTATGCATTATAGGACATCCATTCTCCTTCTTTATTCAGTGCTAGGGACTAAACTCAGAGCCTTACACATTATGAGGCAAGACCTCTACCACTGCCCTATCACCCCATCTCTCCTTTTACTATTTATTTTGAGACAGGTCTCACAGAAAACCTCCCATATTAACCTTGAACCTACTATGTATCCAAGCAGACCTTGAACTTTCAGTCCTGCCAAAGCTTTCTGAGTAGTTGGCATTACAGTTCGGTGCCACCAGGCCAAGCAAAAGGAATTGATATGTATATATTTCAGTATTAACCTGCATTTTCCTGATCTCAAAGCTTCAGTCGGCTTCACTATCAGTAGACACAGAAAATATGAGGACCACCAATATATGATACTAAATCACACCTCATTAAAATAACTCACCCACGTCACACAGGAGGAGAAATGGCAGTCTGCACACAGTCTGAGATCCACTGCTATTACTCTGCCTTCTGAGAGCTATGGGCATAATACGGTGATGAAAAAGCTTTATGAAGAGATAACAGAGGTGATATCTGAAATATTATATCCTCAGAAAATCCAGTGCCATCCCTCAAGACATCATAAGATCTCTAAATCAATAGCTTGTACATGAAGCTCTCTCTTTAATAAATACACTGCAGACCCAGGAACCAAAGGCATGTAAGCAGGAATGTGTTTGCTAACTGTCACCTCTGGTGAATGACTACGTGTGGAATCATATTTGTCATCTGAAATGCCTGATTTATAGAGAGTCACACCTAGTGCTTATCAAAACAGGATTACTTCTTTGAAGAGTCCTATTAAATCTTAAGCTATAATTACTTCTTAGCCACTCCAGGATCCTGATGCCAACAAACTAACAATCAAGAATACAACATTATAGCAAAGTAACTGACCCTTACCCCTGGAAGATGTAGAGCCATGGTTGCAAACCAAAGTAAATTTAGTATTTAGGGCATCCACAGGTACTCCTTTATTGAATTTTGTTGTTAAAATGACATGATGAGCAACCATGGCCTTAGAACCCAAGATGACTAGGAAGACCCTCTGAGACATGAGGGTCTGTGGATTCCATCAGGTAAGCCCAATAGACAAGGGGTGGTGCTGGTGAAAGATGGAACTATAGGGTGGAACCTAGAGGGGCACTCTGAGTCGTAAGGGGGCAAAGGAAAAAGTGTAGTAGTAGTTTATCTTACTCATAGTCATATTATAAAACCCCCAACATAAGACCATCTTGAATCCTGAGGGAGCTGCTCCCAGATGAGACGAACTTATAAACAGTGAATTGATCTGAGTGGCATAAGTGGACTAGAGAGGCTGCTGTGGTCAGCTGGCTACCATGCTGTAGGATTAAGGTACTCCCTTCCCAAGTTGCCAGGACTACAGACATCTGCTAGATCACAGGAGACTCTTTGCCTGGAGTTATTACTCCTGGTTAAAGAGGGTTACCATGCTCAGTGTTATGCTTGCATCCCAGGACTCGATGTGTGGCGAGGGACAGAGGTCTTCTTTTCTACCTCCATGGAGGAATATTCTGATGAGACATCCAGCTTAAGAACTCCCCATACGATTAGCTGAAATTTTCCCAGAAGATCAGCTGAGAACTTTCTTGAAGATACATCATGGTTCAACATATCCCTCTGTCTAATCCCACTCCTCTTCTCCATGGGAACTGATCCTGGGAGAATCACCCTCACAGTCATACACACAAATCTCTGGTAGTCTATTTTCTGGTTAATCCAACAAAGCACAGCTTTCTATTATTTGTTCACACTTCCTTTTCACTTGCATCACCTTCATTTTTATATAAAGAGAGAATTACAAATATTTATTTTGTTTTATCCTATGTGTAAGGGTCCATGCATGGGATGGAGACAGTGAAGTATATGAGCAGTGGAGTAAGGATAAGTGACAGAAGAAATAGGAGGATATTTATTTACAGTGATTAATCTGTGTTGGTAAATGAGTTTAGGGATCATATGATTTGAAAACATTCCAAAAGCAGAAATGGCCTTTTGGGAGCTTCAGAGCACACCTAGACTAGCCCTTGACATTTAGTTACTTGAGCTTTAAAGTCTTCTCTGTATTCATCTGTCTGAAGCTAGACAGACAGATGATCTAGCTGTCACTGGACACTCATTTGGGTCCATGATTTGGAGTTATTCATGATCTCTTGCTTTGACTCCCTTTTACTGTGACATTTCTATTTGTATTAAAATTTTCCTCTATTATTGTTATGGTGGAATATAAGGAAAATAAAAGTTGAAGCCCTGTTTTAGTTACTTACTCCTTGGTATAACCTAATTCCTGACAAGAAGCAGCTTAAGGAAGGAACTGGTTTCTTCTGACTTCCAGTTTTGAGGGGTTACATGCCATTCCTGCAGGAAAGGTCTGAAAGCTGGATCAGGAGGCCAGGTCATCACAGTGCATCCATAGTTAAGAGCAAACAGGAAGTAGGGCTTGCTAAAACAGCTCAAGTCCCGCCCCCAGTGGCTCACTTCCTCCAGCAAGTCTCCGTTTTCCAGTGGTTCCTGAACCTTTCTTAACAGTGCCAACTGCTGAATTCAAATGTTCAAACACATAACCCTATCAGGAATATTTCACATTCAAACCACAGCAGGCTTCAATCTTGTTTCTGGTCTAAGTTACAGTGTTATCCAGTTATAGGAATCTCCAGGCTTCTGATCCACATCTATAAAAAGTACCCCTATAACACAACTTCTGTCAGAATCTGTTTTAAAGCTTTATATCTACTTTATTTCTGGAAGATATGTAGGTATCATTCTAGAGCATTTATTCATGTCCCATTATCTTGTACCTGTTCATGTATACAAGGACTTCTGTTTTTTATTTCCTTGTGTGTGTGCAGGTGTGTACCTGTGTATGTGGTGTGTGTGTGTGTGTGTGTGTGTGTGTGTGTGTGTGTGTTGTGGAAATGTGTATTTGTTCTTGAAGTACCACATACCTGCAGTGGGTGCACTCACCTATGATGGTCAGAGCAAAACATCCAATGCCCACCAGTTCTCATTTTGAGCTAAAGACTTTTACTGATATGGTCCTTGCTGTTTTTCACAGCCCAGGCAATACTCTGGTCTCTGTTCCCTTTAGTAGGACTGGTGTTATACGCATGTGTGGTCATGCTAGCTGTTTACATGGACTCTGGAGATTTGAACTTGAGCTGTTTCTGACCCTATCAGGACCTTTTGTTTATGCAGAAGTGCATTTAACCACTGAGATATCACTCCAGCCTGGACTTCTGGTACTGATGCCTTTAAAACTGGATCTTAAGGTTCTGGTACACCAGTCCTCTGGACTAACTTCCTTATGTTTGTTTCCAGCTAAGTGGGTGGTGATTGTTTATAAAGGCAAAGAGAGAATTTGCTGAAATGAATACTGGATTTGGATAATGCTGAATCTGGTTTTAGGCAGAAATTGATCAGCAAAGTAGAAAAAATTATGTGTGGTATTGAGCAAGGAATTTGTTCTCAGAATTAGACCTTGCCTGTGGTAGGCATTGGAGAGATGCATGGAAGACTATTGTCCCTGGGTCTGTTGATAGACCTGAGTCATCAAAAATAAAAAGACCAAGCAGTAGGCAAAGAAAAGAAAGAGGAGAAGCCAGGTTTGAAAAGACAACCTAGAATCCATGCAACCAATGACATCATGGCTTGCAGAAGAAGCTACTGTCCTTTGTCATGGAGCTGGAAAAGTACTCTGCCTTGGTGTTGGAGAAGCTGCTGGGAACATCTGGTCAAGGTGCTTTCTTATCACTGAGCTTGCAATCAGTGAAGATGGCTGTGAATGGCCCTGTCAGCCCTAACACTGGCCTTTAGAGAGTCATGACTGCAAATATTATGTTTGCTAATATTGTACAATCTTTACTCATGTCACCTGAGAATAGAAACCATTCTGAGGATTCTAGAACTCAGAGTTCCATTTGAGCAAAATTGACACAACCCAAGTCTACCATAAACATGGATAATACATGGCTCCTCCCTCAAGTCTGAGGATGAAAGGAATAAATGAATGTAATAAACAATATGAAATGTATGTCTTCTTCCATAAAAGACAGTGCATACAGTGAGATCCTTGGGAAGGAGCAAGCATTTCATTGAGGAGAGAGATTTTAATGATGTTGCAAGCCAAGGGAAAGCTGAGAAGGAAAGCAACAGCTAAAAAATCTGGTATTGCCAAAGAGTCAAAAATATTTGACTGTGGCCAGATAAATATGAGAAGTCAAAATTGGAGAAAATGCACGTGTTAATATGATTGTATCTAGCTGGGTGTGGTCACACAAGCCTTTGATGCCAGCACTCAGAAGTAGGAATATGCCATGAGTTCAAGACTACCCTGAGACTACCATTGTATTCCAGGTTAGGCCAAAGTGAGACCCTATCTCAAAAAAATAAATAAATACACAAATAAATAAATAAATAAATAATTGTACCTGTTCTAAAGTGCTAAGATGTTTGCCTTCTGTTCTGATATATGATTGTTGATTTTATTAAATTGTATTTTTAAACTATTTTAATTGCTATAATTAATTAAATTTATTAATCAGAGACATGCACCATTTTGGTGGGAACTTTTCAAGTGTGTGATAAAGCAACATTCAGAGAAACCAGAAATGGCCAACACAATTAACTTATGTTGCCAAGTTCATATATTTTTGCACAACCCTTAAAATAATTCTCCTACTATTGATATTTAATTGAAAAGGTATCAGAAAATTGCAAAAATGGCTATTAAAACTTATTTCTGGGGTTGAAGAGATAACTCATTAGATAAAGCACTTAGTATGTAAATCTGGGATGAGAGTTTGGACCCAGCAACTACATAAATGTCAGAAGGGAGTGGTGCTCCACTATAATCCCAGCACTGGGGAGGCAGAGACAAGGGATCTGTGGATCAAGTTGACTAGCTGCACAGGATAAATCAACACGCTCTGAGTTCAAATGAGATATCCTGCCCCAGGAAATGGAGAGTGATTTTAAAAAAGTGAAAACTTGTTCAAAATTTAGAGTATTTACCAATGTGAATTGGGATTTCTTTCATTTTTACTCTAAACTCTGAACCAACCTCAGAAGTAGAATTGCATGTTGAGGTTGATGTAAGACTAAAACTGTGTATACAGATTTGATTTCAAATTTTTTGTTTTGTTTTGTGTTTTGAGGTAGGGTCTCACTGTGGTCGAGGATGACCTGGAATTAACTATATAGTCTCAGGGTGGCCTTGAACTCATGGCGATCCTCCTACCTCTGACTCCCGAGTGCTGGGATGCACCACCACACCGGGTTTTGATTTCAAATTTTGATAACAATTTTAATATAGACTTCCTATAAAACAAACTAGTTTAGATTCATAAATTAAATTATTATGATACTGCATCAGTTAGTCCCCACAGCTTAAACACATTTAGGTCCCTCTCTTTTCAAAAAATATCCCACTGCCCAAATGTCAATTGAAATTAACATAGATAATGATTAGTCAATAACTGATTTTAAGAGAGAGATAATATTTTAATTTGAAAAAGTTATTATTGATATTAAGGCTATAACAGAGTCATACAGAGGCCAAGCTAGTGCATAATACTGTTATTCTGGGAAGGACAGGTTCTGTGGCTTTACAAAGGTGTAGTGGAAATAAGAAAAGAAGAGAGAACTGTGGCATTATGGAGGAGTGAAATCTGTATCCCTGGGGCTGTTTGGATGCAGGGAAAAGGAAGGGATCCACAACAGTGATTTCAGTGGCTGGGTGTGACCGCTGACTTTCTCTGCAGGCCTACCACAGTAGCTCTCACAAAACAAAATGTTCAGTAAATATTTTTGAAGGATTAAAATCCATGCCAATGGGAGTGCTTTGGTTGGCTCAGGATACTGTGAAGAGTCCCTCCCAATAGACTTTTATGACCCCACAGACTCTTCTTTACTGTCCTAAAGGTTTTTGTCCAAAATAAAAACCTAGCTCAAATGCTTGTGGGGTTTATTTCTCCTACTGGGTGGCTTCTTCTAAATCAAAGGATGCTTTCTCTTATAGATCCTCCCTTTTAAGAAATCCTTTTTAGCCTAGAACTTGGATAGCACCTGAATGCAAAACTCATGCTTCTTAGCTAGTAGATAGTTAAGTCCTGGGTAATATCATCAGGGAAGTGCTAATTGTGTATGGGTGTTACAAAAACAGACCTTCACAAGTTTTTCTTTTGAATGGTACCTATTGATCAGAAAGATAATTTATTAAAAGAATAAGATCACAAGGTGTAGTTGTGCTCACCTTTGATACCAGCACTGGGGAGGCAGAGGTAGGAGAATCACCATGAATTTGAGGTTACCCTGAGACTACATATTCCAGGTCAGCCTGGGGTAGAATAAGAACCTACCTTGAACTACCGCCCCCCCCCAAAAAAAAACAGAATAAGACCACATAAAATTACAACACTCACTCTTCTAGAAAAATATTCTTGAAAGACAAACTTTAAGTCATTTACCCTGTGTAGTAGGGAATACTTTTAGAACTGAATTTAGAAAGGTGTTCATAGATCTCTGAAAAAATTTCTTGTGCTCTGTATTAGGAATATTTAGGGAAAGGTATTTGTTTTTCAAGCCATTACAGATTCACAGGAAGTTACAAAGACATGCATAAAGAGATCCTTTGCCTTTTCAGTGAGAAATAAGTTTTAAAAGTATCCAAGAACTAATTTCCTGCCACTGAGGATTTTTGGAAACATGTAATGACTAGATGAGGTAGGTAAATTAAGGCAGAAATGAGCAATATTGACTGGCTAATGACTCATTAGCTTTTCCCAAGAACAGCTAAGTGTTGCTCCATTTGAAAGGTGCCCTGTTTGGACCAAAGTCAATGACAAAATCCTCACAAGTGTGTGTAAGACAGTAAACATATTTTTCTAGTATTTAATTAACTGCACAGAGCATCAGGCAAGTGAAGATCCATTTCTAAAGGAAACACAGAATTCATAGATCTTACAGAGCACCATTTAAACACACACACACACACACACACACATTCACACATGAACACACAAAAGTGAAATGAGTATCTGACTTGAGTTAGATCTTGGGCATTGGATTTCTAAATATATTTGTGTTTTCATTGGGTACAAGCATTCAAATATTATATAAGAGATAGTTTAAATTTTTGGCAGAATTCCTTTGAAAGTAAGACAAATGTGTGACTGATGTCTGATTTTTATTTTTTGGATACACATCTTTCAGTAATAGTGCTTTTTGTCATCAAATTTTCACACTAGAAGCATTTTCCAGCTCTTGCTAGACAGTCTCATCATTATTAACTACCTTCTCCCAAACAAATGTGAAGCAGTCATATTCAATGCATCCTCCTGGCCAGTGGTTCAGTTTTACCTCCATTTGTGTAGCATTTCTCAAGCTCAAAAGCACTTTACCATTGTAGTTACCCTTTCAGTGCTGAGACAAAGCACCCATCCAAAAATATTTACTTTGGCTTACAGTCTTGGGAGGAGGCATCATGATGTCAGGGAAAGCATGGCATGAGCAGAGGCTGGAAATCACCTCTGCCAAGCACGTGGACAATAGCAGCAAGAGGGTGAGCCAAGCTCTAGAAAGGAAGAACTGGATAAAGCATCCCGTAAGCTGCCCCCCATAAACATACCTCCTCCAGCAAGACTCCACCTCCAAAATTGCCATCAGCTGGGGCCACAGCCTTTATGGAGGATATTTGATTCAAGTAACATACAACTTGACTGAACCCTTTATTTTCTTACTCAGCTGCATGAAAAGATGAGGTTTGAAGTAATGAAAAGACTTGTCCTAAACCAAACAACGATCTCATAGCAAGGCCTGGATGAAGATACTTGGATTTCTACTTCTAAATCCAGGCACATCTCTTCTCTATATTATGCCATCTGTCACCTGGGACCATCTTCAGTAAATGTGAAAATAAAAACAATGACTTGATGCCCCACACCTCTCTTTTTTGGGGAAAGATAGGATGTCCAAGTATCTTCTAGACTAATAAAGCATTTCCCTTGGGTGTCCTGCTTCAATCCCCACTTCTACTGCTTCAGAATCTTTGCTCTGTGCCATCTCTCTTCAGCTCAAGTCCTTTTTCTGGGGGATGGAGGCACAACGAGCTCTGAATGATTGACACTGACATGTACCTATTGTACACTTGGCCCATGACATTCACATACATAGTGTGTTCCTTCCTCTTTTCCCAGGGTGGGGATGGCTACATCTGGAAGAAGTGTTCTAAAGGGGGCAGATGAATTTTGACTGCTGTCATAAATAATCAATGTTAGTAGAGCTACACATGAGCTTATATACCTTGATGTACGTTAGAAATAAATTTCTGTCTGTCTTAAATCATTGAATTTTGCCCTAATTCAACCTACCTAATCAAACATACAGTTGAAATTAGTTTCCCAACCCAAAACAGCTGTTTTGAACAACAGTTCTTTCCTTAAAAGGAGACCTAGCTTCATTTAAGCAAAGGAAAGTTTTTAGATAATAGTTTGTGTTCCTATTAAACTATGTAGGGTGGTGCAGAATGTTTGGGAAGGCATGGACATGGGCTTGAAATGTATAGTACATACTTTTTAAGGGAGTGTCACAGGATGACTGGTTTAAGTTCTGATTTACAGTTTCATTGTTATTAAAACAGACTCTTTTCTGAGAATTAAATATAGTAACATGTGCAACAATTTAGAGGTTTTCTGATTAAGTGTGGCTCATGTTTTCAGCAAAGGAATACTCTTATGGTTGTTCCTATTGGAACTGTGTGTGTATGTGCATGCGTGCGTGTGTGTGTGTTGTTAGTTATGTTCATTGGAAAATGAAGTTGATTTTCAGAAATCTCACTTTATTTTTTTCTTGAGCCAGGATCTCACTGTCTGTTCTTGAATTCAAGCTCTTCCTTCATCTGTCTTCTGAGCTCTGGGATCATAGGTATGTAACCACCATGTCCTTCTGAGAGTCCATGTCCGTTAAACTTTGGTTTTACACCTCACTCTCTTTTCCAATCTGTCTGCCTAGCAGCCAGCCCAATTCTTTACTCTTTCTGGACCTTTTGTTTTCAGCTTTGCTACCTTGTCCCTAAGGATTCTATTTTTTTTTTCATTTAATTTCTCTATGATAATTAGGTGATAACCAAGAGGTCATTTAAATTATTCGTGCTTTCATTTTACAGCCTCTAATAACCAAAATGGAAATTTTGGTAGAGGAGGGAACTTGAAATAATTTATGTCAAGATGGCAAACATATGAATGATGCTGTCATTGTGAAAGGAAAAAGTGAGCCTGAAAATAAGTTCCTTAAATGCGGCTGAGGAGGTTGTTCAGTGGTTAAAGGCACTTGTTTGCAAAGCCTGCCAGCCTGGGTAGGCCAGGGTTTGATTTCCTAGTTCCCACATAAAACCTGATGAAAAAAGAGGGGCGGGCATGCATCTGGAGTTCATTTGCAGTGGCAAGAGGCCACTATTCCCTCATAATTATTTCTCTCTCTGCTTGCAAATAAAATATAAATAAATACAATGCTTCATATTTATTTTGAATTGTATAGTGAATATAAAAGTATTTAAAAAACATAACACAGGAGGCTGGAGAGATGGCTTAGCAGTTAAGGAGTTTACCTGTGAAGCCAAAGTACCCAGGTTCAATTCCCCAGGTGCCACATAAGCCAGATGTACAAGGGACACATGCACCTGGAGTTCATTTGCAGTGGCTAGAGGCCCTGGCATGCCCATTCTCTCTCCATCTGTCTCTCTCTTCTCTCCCTCTCTCTCTCTCTCTCTCTCTGCTTGCAAATAAATAAATAAAATTTTAAAAAGAACATAACACAGGGCTGAAGAGATGGCTCAGTGGTTAAGGATCTGCCATAGTAGCCTAACAACCCAAGTTACATTCCCCAGTACCCACATAAAGCCAGATGCACAAAGTGGCATGTGTGTCTGGAGGTCATTTACAGTGGATGAAGGCTCTGGTGTTCCTATTCTCTCCCTTTCTTCCTCTCTCTCTCTCTGCTTGAAAATAACTAAATAAAAATTTAAAAAACATAACAGATCATCTTATACATTGTTAATATTTTCATCTAATTACCTCCACTCACTTTTCAAATTCATTCTCTCTTCATTAGTTTTATATTTTTCTCTCTCCACTGAATATCATGTAGTAAACATTTTTACACTCAAGGATATTTTTAGGGCCCAATTGACATTTTGACTATTCTGCCACCAGTCACTTAAATGTATAATGACAGGTGGAGGAAATTTAGAAAGCCCTAGATTTTCTTTTGCTGCAGCTATTGTGAGGAATGTTGCTTTTGTCAAAAGTCCCTTGGGTCCTTTTACTTGACCCTCTTTTCTTCTGCAGAGCATCAGGGACTGTCGGCAAGATAGGTACCAGCCTTTCCTGCAGCTCAGCCTCAGTGGTTTCTCTGGAGCATCAGGAGCTGTTGGGGTTCTTTTTCAGTATTTAGCAGACCTCTAACTACCTTTAAATGTAACCAATACAACCTTCATGTCTTTTACCTGTGTTTTGAACTATGTTTCAGATATCATAGCTAAAATCTATGTTCTCACTACTAGATGCAATATCATGAAAGGGTGATAAAGATGCTTATGGTGCTTTGTACATTCTATAGAAAAATAGGACATGAAGGGGGGTGAGGTGCTCAATGGATAAGACCACTTATTGTACAAAATGAGAACGTCAGTTCAACCACCAAGATAGATGTAAAAAAACAGGCATGGCTGCACATGCCTGACACCGAAGTACTGAGGGTGGTAGAGGCAGGAGAAACATTGAGGCTCCCTGGTAGGTCAGCCTAGCTGAAAACTGGGGAGCTCCAGGTTCACTGAGAGACCTTGTCTCATGAAAATCAAGGAGAAGGGTGACAAAACACCTGATGTGCTACCTTACCTCCATGTGCATACACACAGGCCAAGTGCATCTGCACACACAGACATGCATATACCACACACACACACACACACACACACACACACACACAACAACAACAACAACAAATTTTTAAAAGGAAATATGACATGAATAGACATTAGAAATTTCCAAAGTCAGAAATCAGAATATTCTAGAAATATTGAAGACTTTAGAACCCTCTTAGAAGACTGAGGGCAGTAATCTAAATGTGGATAAGAAAGGCCACTATTACACTGCAGATTAAACATGCAGGTGAGGACAGTGAGGGAGGCACTTTCATATTTTTAGCCTACACTCATAGCTTTTCTCTCTATCCCTATGAAACATGCCAAGAACACTTATATTTATAACATTGAGCTGGCAACCAAGTTAGTAGGCAATGTGAGGAGGAGAAAGATGAAAACCAAGTGATTCCATTAGAAAGTGTCTCAGCACCCTCATTAATCTCTTATAGCAAATAATGAAGTGCAGAACTCAGGCTACTGAGGTCCCCAAAGAATATAAAATTTTGTGAAGTTACAAAAAATTAATTATATAAATTAAGTCATTAGCACAGTGGAGAAGAGCTTATAGTTTTATAGTCTTTGTAGTCTTTTTTAATAGTCTTTACTGCTTTGGTGAAATTAAAATAACAAGCAGCCTTTGCTTCAACTATATCTATTTTGTATGTGTATGTCTAAATTGCTAACATGATTTTCCATTTTATATTGTTATTAGCTTTAGTATGATCTAAAAATCGTTTCTGTGCCTCTAGTCTTCAAACCTATGCCTGTCACCTACAAATTCCAAGTAGGAACAAAAAAATCAAGGTATAGAATGGAGTGAATAAACAAACTTGGTAGGTTTTCTATATTAAAATATAGAAAAAAACAACATATGTAGAAAAAAAAGCATAAGCCTCCTGTGATGGTTAATCTTAATTATCAACTTGAAATGAATCCTTAAGCATGCATATGAGAGAGTTTCTAGATATGGCTAATTGAGCTAGGAAGAACCACCCCAGTGTGGACAGTGCCATTCCATGAATTGTGAGTGCTGGTCTGCATATAAAGGTGAAAGTGAACTGAGAATCTGCATTTATTAATCACTTTTTGATTATGGATGCAATGTGATTACTCTGCTTCATGCTGCCATTGGTATCCTCACCCCTAATGATGGACTATAACCTCAACCAGTGAGCCAAATAAAACCTTCCTCCCTTAAGTTGCTTTCGCTGGGTATTTTGTTATAGTGACAAGAAAAAGAAAAAAATTAATGCACACCTCATCATTGGTTCTGAGATTTTAACCACCTTGACTCCAACACAGAAGAGAATATAGATGAGGGCCAAGAGTTTTGGTTCTGTGAAGAAGGGGTGTTGTTCTTGTGGAGGGGACCTGACTGCCGATGTGTAAGCTACAACACGGTGCCATGTCTTTGCTGCTGCTTCCTAGCAGCATCTTTGTGAGGTGTCCCTTCTTTGTTGGTGAATATTGAGGGCTGCCTAGGCTCATTTCTTAAAATACTGAGACAAAAAGAAATGTTAAAAACTAGCTTTTTCCCTCTGTTTATATTTGCTTAACACATGATTATTGAACCTTTATATACCATGTTTATAACATATTTTAACAAGGATGAATATCTCTGTAATAGAGGGACCAAATCTAAAATGAAAAAATGCTGTGTCTTTGAATTCTGCTGTGGAAGGAGGGGACAAAGTGGGCATATACCTTAGCAGCCATTCTAACTACCTCCATTTGTTTGCATCACGGGACTCTGGAGGAAAGGACAGCAAGGTCAAATATAACTCGTTACTCAAAGAACAATAAAAATGCTATGAGAAGTACGTACATTACTTTAAACTTGACAGAGTCCTTTCCTATACAACACCTGAATGTACACCCCTATATGTATGCACATGTATGCACACATAAGTATGTACACACACACGCTAACACACACACACACACGGCAGTCCCCACCATTCACCTTCTGTGTTAGTCAATGTTTTCTAGTGTATAGAACTGATAGAATAAATATATGTTATAAAGGGATATAAGACTGGTTTATACAATATGGGCTGTGTGGTCGAACAATGGTTGCCTGCAACCCGGAAAGGTTGAGAACCCAGTAGCTGCTCAATCCACAATGCTGAATGTCTAGCAGTTCCAATCTGGTGCTGAAATCCTAGAGGGTGTCTGGAGATCTTTTGATCTTTAGTCTATGTTGGAAGGATGAAAAAGCTGAGATCTGTTGTCAGCGAAAGATGTCAGCAACAGAGTAGATGCACTCACCAGAGAGGTGCACAGTCAGCCTGGTCAAAAGGGCCATTTTCTCCTGTAACTTCTTTATATGTAGACTGCCAAAGAAGGGCTGCCCACTCTGAGGAAAGGTCTTCTTTTTCAGTTAATCTCTCCTGGAAACATACTTGCAGACTTACCCAGAAAGACTCAATTCTTGATATGATCAAGTTGTCAATAAACTCTAACTACCACTCAAGGCGCACGAGGAAATTCCTATGTAACCGAAGCCATTAGCAATGAAAATGTTTATGAAGAGGGTCCCTTTCTCCTAGAATGCTCATGTTGGTGGCCTACTCTAGACAATTTAGTGCTTAAGAGTAGGCTCTAGGATCCTTTTGAATACCAACCACTTCTATATTTAAAAATAATTCAGTATACCTTTTAAGTCATCATAACCAACAATCAACTATGTGGTACAAATTTCACACAAGCCAAAGCCTTTTCCATTTCCTATGATAGAAAGGCTACAGTCTCTAAATCTTGGTGTTTGAAATGTTTGAATGAATTTATTTCCTGTTAAAATTAAATAATCTAGATGGCTGCCACAGGTTGAGCAGTATCTGGGAAGCTGACAGGTAAAGAGTCTGGGAGAGAGGACATAGCTCTTCTCCTGATTCCTCTCCTGGAAAATTATTCTTTGCCTCATTATAACCTTGTCATTACCAATAAGAAAGATGAAAGATTCTGAAGAATCACCAAAAGTGTATAATGTGGATGCGTTCTGTGTGTGCAGTCAGTTCTATTTCAGTGTGGAGTGCTTTCCCATGCCACAGGCCCACCTCACCCAAGCATCTTAGGGACATCCTGAGGTTATGCTGGATATTATTAAGCAGCTTTCAGGTGAGTAAAATTTCTTCATATCTTGGCACATGGGAAAAAGCTTTGAGTGGAACTCACTAAAAATATCATAGGTAATATATAGCCATTAAATTGAGTGAAAATAGTCTAAGTGTAGCATCTGACAAAAATGCCAAGGCTTGAAACAGGCTGCATTTCTTGCTAGCCACTTGTTTCTTGTCAAATCATGTAGTCTTTCTCTGCCTTGACTTCCTCAGCTGTAAAATGAGTGTGGTTATTAACAGGTTCAGTAACTTGGATAATACTTGTAAAGTAATCAAAATATAATCGTTCTGAGTAAATTCACAAACTAACCAGGGATTCTCACCATTACTGATGTGATGGCAGCATCATTGGCTTCCTGGCCATGTTGTATATGCTTCCTACTGATTACATATCTGGTCATCTCTTTGCAAACTGGAAATAGGTTTAATAATGTCTTAAAACTGAATTTGTAAACTTTCCCAGAGGTTTCCACTGCATGCCATTATTTCCCTTTTTACAGGGCAAGGACATGTATTTCTGTTTGACAATTTTTATAAAGTATAAAGAGATCATACTATTTCCCAAATTGGGCATGATTTATACTTATAACCAGAATTTTCTCATTCCAACTATTAAATCAGTGCCTTCTCAATGACTATATTGTTATGAAACACACACACACACACACACACACACATGTCTATCCACAGAGATTCAGAAAAAGTTTTAATAAACATAAATATACTTACAATGCTACTGTATAAATGTTTATGGCTACACATGATTGATCTAAAATTGGTGCATCTTCTCGGTATGGTCTTATCTAAAGACATCCTGAAAAAAAATCTATCTGTGAACAATATGTAGCATGGATATACATAATATTCAAAGTATATCACCATATAGAATGAGCAATCAATGAATTTTTCTGAACAAAAGTAAACCCACATTTTCTCTGACAAACAAGGACTAATGGTTAACCAGACAATGGATAGAGGTTGTACTGTGGAGCTTATAGGACCAGGGAGGGGCGAGATACAACAAGAATCATGTGATTATTTTTTCTGAGTACATGAAAAGCTCAAGCAGAGGGTCAAGAATTAAAGATACTGGCCGGGCGTGGTGGCACACGCCTTTAATCCCAGCACTTGGGAGGCAGAGGTAGGAGGATCACTGAGAGTTCTAGGCCACCCTGAGACTACATAGTTAATTCCAGGTCAGCCTGGACCAGAGTGAGACCCTACCTCGAAAAACCAAAAAAAAAAAAAAAAAGAATTAAAGATACTAAAACACAGTAATCAAGTTATCCACTTAATAGTCAACAGAGCAAAAATAAAATTTGAATGACATTGTCTCTAGATAGATTATAGATGATAGATAGATAGATAGATAGATAGATAGATAGATAGATAGATAGATACTGACTATGTAGTCACTAATAATTACATTTTCTGGGATTATAAAATACATAGAATTAAAATGAGTGGAATGAGAATATATGTATTGTTTACCATAACTGTAACAGTTCAAAGTTTTATTTTCTATAGAAAAAGAAGTGTTTTTCTATGCTATGAGAAATAATGTAAACTCAAATAAATGTATTTCTGAATATCTAGTAGCCTCATGCCAATTATTTACTTGGGAACATTTCTTTGGGAACATTACCAATAAAAGAAGAAGAAAAACAATGCAAAATCCACCTAAAACTCAAATTCAACATTCTGTTCAATTTCACCTGGAAGTGACTTTGAAACAAAGATAATTACTGTTTTAAGGGTGGAAATTTTGGAATGATGCAACCATCTTGATCCATCACTTTCTGAATAGATTCTGGCATGAGTTGAATCAACGTTCTTCTGAAGGAGTATGCATGGACCAGCTCCTTCCACAGGCCTGCTTGCTTGAAGGGCACTGAGGACCTCTGATATCTGCATATTGCACATCTGAAAATGAAGGTAGGTGTAGATGAGATGAGCAAAAGAAAGGGTTTGGGAATCATGGCCTTAGTTGGACAGTTCTCTGTTCCAATTGGGATATAAGATTCTCAGGGCTGGGAATCAATAGCTATGCCTAATTTAATTCCAGAAAGAAGCTACCTGTTGGTGAGGGACACTGCCAGGGCTGAAGCTCCGGGAGAAAAGACTGCAGTATTGGTTCTGCCACATATTGACTGTGTCACTCACATTGTAACTGGTGTGTTCTTTTCTGTAATATGAGCAAAGCAAGTCAACTCCTAGGCTTAGTATGAGAGCTGGTAATGTCTGTCAAAGTGTTTTATAGGTAGAAAAGAACATATAAGAATAAGACATTCTTATTTCTCAATAGGACATCATTCTTATTTCAAAGTGTACACCACACACACACACACACACACACACACACACACTCTTTAACTCAGTAGCATTTCTCAATAGTTACAAAGGTACAGATCAGTTTATAGTGTTTGTGAAACAAAATTACAACTGTATTTGTTTGATTTAAAAGTCATTTCTGGGCTGGAGAGATGGCTTAGCGGTTAAGGCGCCTGCCTCCTAAGCCTAAGAACTCTGGTTCCAATCTCCAATGGTTACAATCTCCAGGTCCCACGTTTAGCCAGATGCAAAGTGACACAAGGGTGCAATGCTGCACTTGACCACAAGAGGGCGCATGCATCTGGATTTTGTTCGCAGCAGCTGAGAGGCTGCTGGCACACCCATCTCTGTCTCTCTCTCTCTCTCTGTCTCTCTCTGTGTCTCTCTCCAAAAAAAAAAAAAAATAATTGCTTAAATAACTAATAGGGGTAGGGAAAAGTTTAGATTTTCATACTGAGAAAGCAGGAATAAGAATTCTGATTTTGTCTGTAGTTGGACACTCACAATACAAAAACTATTTGTCAAGTTATAAATTTATTTTTCTTTTATCCAGAAACCTTTTGGGCCTTATAAAAGAGCATGACCGTAGTTTTGATATTTTTTTTTTAAACAAAACCTCATTTGAAACTTTCTGATATTTTTCTAATATAGTATTAAAAGAAAATTAAATATATACAGTTCAATGATTTGTGGTGTAATGATTGTAGTAAAGTATATCCCAGTATTCTTTAGATCTGTTACAAAATTTTACCTTCTCCCAATTCAATCACCTATTCACTTCAAATTTCCGTTTGTGCATGTTGATCTGGTAACAAAAAATAATTAAGAAAATAAGGGGTGAGGAGATGGCTCAATTGCTAAAGTGCTTGGTAGCCAAGCATGATGACCTGAGTTCAGGATTCTAACACCCATGTAAAAGCTGGGCATTGTAGTATGTACCTGCAATTCAGCACTGGAAAGGTGGTGATAGGAGGGTTTCCAGAGCTCATTGGCTAGCTAGTTTAGCTGAATTAGAGAGCATTCAGTTCAGTGAGAGATCCTGTCTCAAAAAAATAAGGTGGAGAGCAATAGTGGAAGACACTCAATGTTGACCTCTAGCTTTCATACATGCATGATCACTCACACAGATAAAAACACATGAACATGCCACACACACACATGTAAAAATTAAATATATATTTATATGTTATATGTGAACATTTAATTTATATATTTTATTTATAAATTTAATTCATATTTTTAAATATTTATATAAATTAACTAAGTATATCTATATAGCTATACATTTTATAAAGAAAGAGGAAGAAGGGTAGAGAGGAGAGGGAGGAAAAAAAGGAAGTTATAATGCTCAAAGCATTGTTGTTTTAACTAGCTGTTTACAACTAAGTGCTCAATATGCCATAGTTGTTATATTATCAACGGTAAAATTTTAAGCAAAATATATAAAACTCAATATGTTTTCATTTGAGTATGATTTTCTTCTGTAAGAGATACTAGGGAACAGCCCACTGATAGGAAAGCCAGCAGATTGCTAGTGGGATGAACTTGTAAGAAGGAGTGATTAATTCTGTAGGGGAAAGAGCAGTTGAGGGTACAGAACACCCCATGAAGCCTCACTAACAATAGGCTGTGCTCTGCAGTACCCAGCACTGCTCTATGACCATACTATGTCATGGGTAGTCTGTTGTATGTGTTACACAGCTTCTTGGTTGAGGAGTAACTCTGGTCTGCGTTTATGGTAAACTTTTGGGTGATCCTGTATTGTCTTAGCCCAATTCACTTCTAACAGTCATTTCATAACAAGATAAGAACAAGGATAATTTTAGCTGGATGAGGATAGCAGTCATTTATGGTCCACCATCAAAGCTGGCCAAGGAGATGAGATTGAAGTGACTTCAAGAAGATAGCATACTGAATGTGTTCCCAAACATTCTTCCTCTGAATTTCTGCTTTGGTAGGTCTGTCTTCTTCACCTTGACACTCTTGCTTGTCTCCTCAGTTCCTCTGTGGATTCAGCTGTGGACTGCCTGGTATGTGAGGGATGGTTTATCTCCTCTGGTCTCACTATCTTCTGAAAAAGAAGAACAAATTCTCCAATAGAGAGTGAAGTCAGCATAGTTCAAACGGGATAAGCATTATTACTTTAGGGAGAATTTGTTGGATGTAACCCCTCTTTTAACCAAGGACTAGTGAGAGCTTGACACCTGAGAGTGTAATCATCGTCTGCATAGGATTCTGACCTGGTTCCCAATTCCACATATGGGTTCCTTTCCACTGAGCAGATCTCTTAGCCAATCAGAAAGCTATTGGTTACCCACCAAGGCTGTGTGCCACTATTGTACTGGCATGTACATCCTATCAGGGTGTTTGCTTCTGAGTAACTTAGACCTCTGGTTGCTTAGACCATTGTTGGCCACTTTCCCCCAGTAACTCATGTAGCACTAGAGAGGCTATCTGGCGACTGGCTCTCTTCTGGATTCCAGCCTGGTCTGACCATGCTCTGTGTCAGCAGCATATGGTGTCTTCAGCAGCAGGGTCTTAGCTTTTGCTTCAGATGGATAATCAAGTGCTTTGACAGAAACCTGTCTTGTTTTGGGAACCTCATAGGTCTCTTCAATCAAGAGCTCATTGTTCGTAGCAACCAATTTCTGGTACTGAGAGTTACAGGCCAAAGACAAAATAATAATAATAATAATAATAATAATAATAATAATAATAATAATAAAGGTTTGGCTTTATCCTTCCTCCCTCTCCAGGGTCCTTCTGTTCAGGTGCCTTCCCCTTACTCCTACTGAGGGTTAAATATTTTAGTCTCTCTTCAAGGATAAAGGCTTCTATGGTACCAGTTCATTTTGGATTTAATTTTATGTTTGTTTCCTCCCACTTCCACTCCACCCAAACCTTTTCATCCCTATAGTCTGGGCCTTGAGTTGCCTGTCAGGTAAATTAGCAACTCAACCTAGTCCAGATTCGGAACCGCAGATGAATGAAACCATGCAGCCTTTGTCTTTCTGTGAATTTGCTGGGTATGATCTGCTCCAAGTCTGTCCATTTTTCTATAAATTTCACTATATATTTTTTTCTTACTACTGAGTAGAATTCCATTGTGTAAATGTACCACAACTTCATTATTCATTCATCTAATGATGGGCACCTGGGTTGATTCCAGTTCTTAGCTGTTGTTATAAATTGAGCAGCTCGGGTTAGAGAGATGGCTTAGCGGTTAAGCTGCATGCCTGTGAAGCCTAAGGACCCAGGTTTGATGCTCCATTTCCCACATAAGCCAGATACACATGGTGGCACATGCATCTGCAGTACGTTTGCAGTGGCTAGAGGCCCTGGTGTGCCCATCCTCACTCTTTCTCTCTCTCTAATAAATGAATAAATGAAAATAAAATCGTTAAAAAAGATTTTAAAATAAATAAATAGATAGATAGAGCAGCTATATACATGGTTGAGAAAATATCTCTGTAGTGAAGCACAGAGCATTTAGGATAAATGGCCAGTAAGGGAATAAGCAATAATAATTCCTTTTCAGGAATCTCCATATTGATTTCCATAGTGGTTGTATAAGTTTGCATCCCCACCAACTGGGGATGAGGGTTCCTCTTTCCCCACATCCTCACCAACATTTATTGTTAGATTTTTTTTTTTTTTTAATGATTGCCATCCTTACTGGAGTAAAGAGGAATCCCATAGTTGTTTTAATCTGCATTTTTCTAATGGTTACAGATGTTGAACACTTTCTAAAGTGCATGTTAGCCATTTGTATTTCTTCCTCTGAGAACTCTATATTAAGTTCTCAGCCCCATTTTTGGAGTGGGCTGATTTTTTATTGTTTTGGTTTTTGAGTTATTTGAAGATACTAGATATATTAGGCCTCTGTCACTAGTGTAGCTGGATTTTCTCCCATTCCTTGAGTCATTTATTGGCTCTGATTATGGTATATTTGTCTGTACAAAAACTTTTTGCTTAATGAGATCCAATTGGTTGAGTAATTGTTTAATTTTCTGGGCTAATGGGGTTTTGTTTAGGAAATCTTTCCCCACTCCTATATCATGGAGAGTCCCTCCGATTTTTCCTTCCTGTAAAGGAAGAGTTTCAGGTCTTATATTGAAGTCTTTAATCCATTTGGACTTGATTTTTATGTATGGAGAGATGAGTGAGTCTAGTTTCATTTTTCTACATATGGTCATCCAATTTGTCCAACAGCATTTGTTGAAAATGTTGTCTTTTCTCCAGCCTTACATTATTGGCACCTTGTCAAAGATCAAGTCACTACAGTTACTTGACCTAAGGTCCAGGTCTTCAATTCTGTTTCACTGCTTTATATTTCTGTTTTTTTTTATTATTTTTTAAATTTATTTTTGGAGACAGAGACAGAGAGAGACAGACAGAGAGAGAGGGAGAGGGAGACAGATAGAGAATGGGCGTGCCAACAGTCTCTCAGCTGCTGTGAACGAAATCCAGATGTGTGCGCCCCCTTGTGGGCAAGTGTGGCATTGTGCCCTTGCATCACTTTGCATCTGGCTAAATGTGGGACCTGGAGATTGGAACCGGGTTCTTAGGCTTAGCAGGCAGGCGCCTTAACCGCTAAGCCATCTCTCCAGCCCTGCTTTATATTTCTGTTTTTATGCCAGTACCATGCTACTTTTGTTAGTATGGCTTTGTAATATAGACTTGTTTCTTTTGCTGAGAATATCTTTGGATATCTGAAGCCTGCTGCCATTCCATATGAATTTTGACATCATTTTTTCTATCTCTATTTTGTATTCCATTAAATCTGTATATTGCTTTTGTGAAATTGACATTTTGACAATATTAATTCTACTTATCCAGAAGGATGGGAGGTCTTTACCTCTTCTCAAGCCTGCCTCAATTTCTTTTTTTGCATTTTTTAATGTTTTTATTATATAGGTCTTTGACATCATTGGTTAGTCTTATTCCAAGGTATTTAATTTTTTGTTGTTATTGAAAATGGGACAGCCTCACTGATTTCTTTCTCTGTTTATTTGTCCTTTGCATATAGTAAGGCTACTGATCTTTGTATGGATTTTGTATCCTGCCATTTTACTGAAGGAATTAATCATCTTTACAACTTTTGATATGGAGACTTTCGGGTGACTTATGTATAGGATCATGTATAGGATCTTCAAATAGGATGGATTTGATTTCTTTCTTTCAAATTTTTATCCCTTTTATTTCTTTCTCTCATCTTATTGCTTGGCCTAGGACTTCTAGTACTATGTTGAAGAGCAGTGGTAATAGTCTGGTTCCCAATCTCAATGAGAACTCTTTTTGAATCTTTCCCCATTAAGTATTATTTGGGCTTTAGGTGCTTTATATATGACCTTTATTATGTTGAGATATAAACTGTCCATGCCTATTCTCTTCAGCATTTTTTATTAGTTATGCACATAATTTGAATATATTCATGTCAGTGCCATCAATAGCCTCCTCCCTGTCCTCTGCCCTCTGGAGGGACCCTCCTCATTGGGGAATGTGGGTCTTGCATTGTGGGGATAGCCATCAGTTATGTGGAAGAGGTAATGTCTCTGTGCATAATGACCCAACTTGTGGCTCTAACAATTTTTCCTTCCCCTCTTCTGTGAATTTCCCTGAGCCATGTTGGGTTTGTTTTAGGTCTACTTCTGGTTTAGTAGGAATCGAGTATTGTATTTTACCAAAGGCCTTCTCTGCATCAATTTAGATGATCATGTGGTTCTTGTGATTATGTTTATTTATGTGGTATATTACATTGAATTATTTCCATATGTTAAACCATCCCTCCATTCCTGGGATTAAGCCTACTTGATCAAGGTGGATAATGCTTTTGATGTGCTGTTGAATTTGTTTTGTGAGGATTTTGTTCAGGATCTTTGCATCTAAATTCATCAGGGATATAGGCCTATAATTTTCTTTCCTTGTTGTTTCTCTGTCTGTTTTGGTATTAGGGTGATGCTAGCTTCATAAAAGGAGTTGGGGAGCATTCGCTACTCTCCTGTTAAGGTGAAACAGTTTCAGCTCTTCAATTAAGGTTTGATAGAGTTAGGCTGAGAAGCCATCTGATCCTGGACTCTTTTTTTTGCGGGGGGGGGGGCGGTGATTATGTTTTCAATCTTGATGGATGTGTAAGTTTGTTTAGGTGATTTATCTGTTTTGAGTTTAGTTTTGGTAGATAGTAGGTGTCTAGGAATTCATGCATTTCTTCCAGGTTATCCAATAGTCAGGAGTAGAGGTTTTGGAAATATGTCCTAATAAGTCTCCCAATTTCATTGTTGTCTGTTGTGACTTCTCCTTTTTCATTTCTGATTTTGTTAATTTGAGACATCTTATTTTCACTTGAAGAAATTGGCCAAGGGTTTATCAATCTTGTTTATTTTTTCAAAGAACCAGCTCTTGTTTCACCATTGTGGTAGTTTGAATATATGTCCCCCAATATATTCAGTATTTTACTAGTTATAGTTTGCATCTGCAATCACCTTGCTAGAGTCAAGGTCACTGGGGGCCGGTCTTAAGGTGTGGTGATGGTTTGAGAGTCCATTGTAAAGATATGCAAATGTGCCTAGCAGGAGTTCCTGAAGTGTGCTGTGTGACCTTTTGGCTGTAGTTTTTTTTGCTCTGGAACTTTTCTGCTTATACAGATCAAGCAGGAACTTAGTAGGCTTTTTATCTATTTCACTTCTGGGAACACCATGATTAAGCAGCCAGTACCAAAGGTCTACACGAGTCATACTGTTACGAGCATTGTTTTGCTCTGTGTGCTGTGGTGGCTGGTTGGCTTTTTCTCTCTCTGCTTGGCCCTGTTGAAAGCAGGCTGCTTTTCCTGCCATTATGGAACTTCCCCTGGATCTGTAAGCTTCAATAAATAATATCCCTTCCTCCATAACTGTGCCTGGTCTGGAAGTTCATCTCAGCGAACCTGAAGCTGTCTGCTACAACCATTTTCTTATTTCCTTAGTTTCCAGTTCATTAATTACTGCTCTGATCTTCATTATTTCTTTCCATGTGTAGCTCTTATTGTTAGATTCTTCTTGTTTTTCCAATGCCTTTAAGTGGACAGTAAGGTTATTAATTCAAGGATCTCTCTGCTTTTGTTATGAAGGCATTTAGTGATATGAATTTTCCTTTAAGACTACCTTCATTGTGTCCCATAAGTTTTGCTAAGTTGTGTTTGCATTATCCTTCAATTCTAGAAATTTTACAATGTCTGTTTTGATTTCTTCCACAACCCATTAAGTTTTTAGAAGTGTGTTGTTCAGTCTACAGGAGCTGGTGGAGTTTCTGATGTGTCTCTTGTTATTAAATGTCAGCTTCAAAGTATTGTGATTTGATATGACTCAGGAAGCTACTTCAATTTTCCTGAATTTATGTATGCATGCTTTATGCCCTAATATATGTTCCATTTTGGAGACAATTCCATGGGCTGCTGAGAAGAATGTATATTCTGTAGAGTTGTAGTGGAAAGTTCTGTAAATGTCAGCTAGGTCTAGTTGATCTATGGTGTTGTTGAGCTCTATTATTTCCATGTTGATTTTCTGCTTGGGTAATCTGTCTACTGATGATAGTGGAATATTGAAGTCCCCAATTATGATGGTGTTGGTGTTTATTTCTATTTTGTTGTCAAGTTGGTTTTGTCATATAAATTGTGGTATACCTGTGTGTGTTACATATAAATTTATGATTATGCTGTCCTTATGTTGGATCATTCCCTTGATGAGTAAGAAGTGGCCTGCTTTGTCCTTTTTGATTACTTTTGGTTTGAAATTTCTTTTATCAGATATTAATATAGTGACACCTGCTTTTTTTTAAATTACCATTTGCTTGCAATATAATTTTCCACCCTTTCTCCCTGAGGAGGTATCTGTTTAATGGTGAGATGGGTTTCTTGAAGACAACAGATAGAAGGATACATTTTTCTGATTCACCCAGCTGACTTGTGTCTTTTAATGGATGTGTTAAGACCATTAACATTTAAAGTTATAATTGTGAGGTTTGATTTAATCCCTGCCATGATGGGGTGCTTTATGGGGTTTGGTGTTTTCTTGTGCTTTGTACTGTTTTGATCCTGCTCTAGTTTTGGTTATTGTGATCTTCTTGTAGGCTCTTGAGATTGGTTGTTTGACTCCTTTGTGTAGAGTATTCCCTGAAGTATTCTCTACAGTTCTGGCTTTGTACTCATATAATTATATAGTTGATTTTTTGTGACAAGTTTTCCTTTGCCATCTATTATGAGGGATATGTTTGCTGGATACAGTAGTTTGGGTTGAAATCCATAGTTTTTTTAGACTTTAAAGTGTTCCATTCCAGGCCCTTCTGGCTTTCAGGGTTTTCTTTGGGAAAGCTGAGGTAATTCTGATAGATTGCCTTTGTATGCAGTAAGTTGTTTCTTGCTGATTTTAGCACTCTTTGTTTTCACTGTTAAGAGTTTTAACTATATTGTGCCTTGGAGAGTTTCTTCTTTGGTCCTGTCTGTTTGGTGTTCTGTGAGCTTCTTCTATCTGGATGGGCCTCCCTCTTGCAAGATTGGGGAAATTATCTTCAATAATTTTGTTGAATATGTTCTCCATGCCTCTGGACTGGATTTCATCTCCTTCTGGTATACCCACGATCCATATGTTCGGTCATTTTAGGGTATCCCACAGCTCTCTCCTATTTTGTACACATGATTTTTTTGAACTTAGCAAAGTTTATGTGCCCCCAGTCAACGTCTTCTGACTTAGCCCCAGCTCTGACTGACTGACTCTGTTAGGAGGGGATCTAGTGAGGTTTTTAAAAGCTCTGTTTGAATTTTTTTTCTGTTGTGTTACTTCTCATTGTTTCCATCCCTTTCTTGAGGTACAATTTCAGTTTGAGATTTGATTTTCTTGATGATTCCTGGAATTCATTCTTACATTTTCTCATGTCTTCATTAAGCTTAATCAGGTGGTCATTGAGATCCTCTATTTGTTGACTCACCTTCAATTCATTTATATATCATTTGAGGTTTCTCTGGTTTTCTTTAAGTTAAGTCTAGTGACAAAAGCTGAGTACTCTACCAAGTAATTCTTCTCAATTTCATTTACATGATTGTTGGGTTTTGGATGGTTTGCTTCTAATTCAGCAATTATTTTGATCAGGGTCACATTGCTTATTGTGTTTTCATTTTGGGATTCAAGTTCTGTTGTTTTTCCTATGATGTCACTGGAGGCTTCCATTGTGGGACTAAGCATCTTTGGTTGAAATCTCTGTCTTCTGATTTTCATTGTTTTTGTTTGTTTGTTTGTTTTTAGGTTTAACCATCTTGGGGGAATGTTTTATTTACATAAGGGGAAGCAAGTATTTGTCTTCAGAGAGTGTTGTGTTTTCAATGTGAACTGGATTGGTGTACGAGGGGGCTATAACCACAGATGTGCAGTTTGTGGAGAATGCAAGTACTTCAAAGGTACCTGGGGAGCTGGGAGGTGGGGAACTGGGAGTTCTGAGCTATTCACTTCACTTGCATGCCCTCTTCAGTACAAAAGGACCAGGGTTGGGGACCCAGGTCCTGGGAATCTGGGTAGCCAGGGGAAAGGGGCCAGGTTCCACAGTGGCCTGTGTACCCTCTAGCTCAGGGAAATAGGGATTTGTGGACTCAGGGGATGGTCAATCAGGAAACCCAAGCAAAAGGCTTATTTCCTCAGCACATATGCAGGGATCAGGCCACCCCAAGCCAGCAGCAGGAGTACTGGGGCCAGGAACTGGGTGGTGGAGGACAAGCGGGGAGCTCTGGCCTACTCAGTCTGTGCACACACCCTCTGGAGCAGGACATCTGGGTGTTTTGGACCCAGAGGCTATTTAATCAGGTAGATGGAGCCAGGGGTCTGCTTCCACAGCATCAGGCAGCCCCAAGCCAGCAGCAGAGTAACTGGGCTCTAAATTCTTACTCTTGATTTCCTAAGTAGTGGGATAAATAGACTAAAATAAATGTTATTATTTTCTCTTTCTTTCCTGTAAGAGGAAATACATGTAAATCAGAGCTCAAATTGTGTCCAACGGTATTATTGTCAGTGTTGCAATCATGAGTGTGTTCAAGCCATCAGTCTACTTACTATTGTTATAGCAGCATGCTAGAGACTGGGATAATGGAAAAAAGTTTATTTACCTCACAGTTTTGTCAGGTTAAAGCTCAAGACTTCGCGGACCCATCAATTCTTCCTGACTTAGCTGGGAATCAGATCCTGAGACAAAGAACTGGCACTGAAACTTTATTTGAAGATCCAAGTACCAAACAATGAAGGTGAGAGCAAAAGATAAGGGAATCCAGATAAGATGGAAAGCAGCTTGTCACAGCCTGAACATGTAACTTAGTAAGATTGTTAAAGTTCCATGCATGGGAATTTTGCAGAAAGTTTATAAGAAGAAAACCAAAGAATAACAAATAAATTGGCTCATCTACCTCCATCTCTAATTTATTTACAACTTTCAGAGTTTTTCTCCAGAAGGTGCTCTGTCATCTGGTGTGCCAATCATTTCTCCAAAAACGAATCCAGTATCTCACATATGGTGTCTTATTAAAGTCCAGAAGTGGAGGAGTGATCTGGATAGAGACACTACTAAAAAGATTAGGGATGTACAAAGATTTGCATCCTGATAACATATATGGCTATAACTTATCCTTTGGGGATAATAACCATTCCAAGGCTTGGGATGTGTAGTGAAAGCAATTGTCTAGTGAAATATAAAAACTGGCTCATTTACAGCACATGCATTAAAATCTCAGAGATTTCTGGGAAGGCTGACTCAAAGGAAGGTGCCAATTTGGTGGACATTTAAACATACTCGCTTGGGTTTGGTATTATTAAGAGAGGTTAAGTGGTAACTTAACCAAACATGATTTGAAGATTCAGCATCAGCCACAGAAGAAAAAAGAGAGAGAGAGAGAGAGAGAGAGAGAAATGCTGCGTTCTAACAGAGTTCTAGGGCTTCATGCAACTTGCTTTGCATAGCTGAATGTTAAAAATTGGTGCATGCATGTAGTTTGACTTCAAACCCTGGGTCTAGGGTACAACTAGAACACTAGAAAATAAATTGCGAAGTCTGATCTCATTTTTTGAACTTGACATGTAACATTTGATCCTGTCTACATCTGTTTAGGGGAAGCACATCGATTAAAATTGCTTATGGTTTTAACCCTTCTGCTTTTATGACATGGTTTGATCATCAAAGAGGCAAGCCAGGCCCTTCTCCAATGATTCTTGAACATTCTACACTTCTCCCTGCATGCTGGTAGGTAGCTTGGAAGACATGTGGCTTGGCACTGATGACAAATTCTCCCTTGTTAGTCCAGGATGATATAACATTTTATATGACAGATATTTACTTAGTTTGCAAAAGGAATTTAATATTCTTTCACAAGTTCTATTTTTCTGTTATATATATATATATATATATATATATATATATATATATATATACACACACACACACACACACACACACACACACACACACAACTCATGACTGGCCTTTGTCTAAATATGCAGGGCAGAGAACTATAGGGAAATTGTTGTGACTGTTTGAAATATAAGGTAAATGTACTGAAATGTGAATTTGAGTTACCTTGACATCCCCATAAGAGATAAGCTGGGTATTTCTAAAATGCTCAAGGAAATAAAGATTTAACTAAAGGTCTTGAATGGAGGGAATAACTGAGACTGCATTTCCAGGAGATATGCTACTTGTCAGCTTGTGGGTGGACTTGGGCACTTATGAATCCTTGGGAGAATCCTGTACCACTACTTCAGAGGATAAACGAGGGTGGCAGAATTGTATAGTGGCCTGCTCTCTGTGCCCTATCTTTTACATGGATTCTGCTATGTAATGCCAATTATTATTTGTTCTCTATGTTGATACACTTTTACACAGACACAGCAGAATGGCAGGGTCTGAACACAGTAATATGAGGGAGAAAAGCAAGCATTCTCAACACCTCTACTTTTCTTTGAATTTCAAACTTCAGGAAGACTAAGAATTATTTAAAGATTTGTCATTATATTCAAAACAAAATAATACAAAAATAATGAAATCTCCAGCCAGTTCCAAATACACCACAAATTTCTAGCTTCTTTGTAGTTCCATAAAGAGACACTGGCCACCCTCAGCTCAGTCCCTACCTGGGGAATTCGACACATTCACACATGTAAATTCAATTTGCGATGTTCCTATGAAACTGGGCTGGATTTCTAAGCCTATGATGGGAGTGACATTGAAGACAAGATTGTGTAGCACTTTAAAGAACTTCCCCTTTATTAGCCACTCCATAATCACATTAACGTAGACTGAAATTTTAAACTAATTCTTTCCCTAGAGGCCTCGGCTATAATAATTGTAGAAATCTGTGAAAAAGGATAAATACAATTCAATAATTATATTGATAAATAAAATGAAAGTCAACTAATTGTGTCATTCACTCGGATGCGTGCCTCGGCTCTTGCTGCCTTTCTGCTTCACTGCCTGCTAAACTTTTTCTGTCACACTTCAATAAATTTAATTGTGCAGAATAAATGAGCTAATTTTTGAAGTTGCAGGCTCTGTTTGCAAGATAAGAGTGGTGATTTATTGACCTCTCCTAGCTCTATAGGCACATCACCCTCCTTTTCTGCTGACACAATTGCATGGGTGGCCATTTCTCCCCTTCGTGTGGTACCCCTCAACAGCTCTTGCTAAATTCTATCCTAGCCCATCCTCTATCCTCTCATCTTTGTTCACAAAATCATGGACTGCATATTCCAACAAGCTGGCAGCTCCTGCTTCCTGCTGGTCACACAGGAAGATTCTGTGGTTCTGTGGTTCTTTACAATGTGATTGCTTGTCCAACTCTGCGGCTGTCTGAACCTGTCACTCAGCCCCAAAGCCTCAGGGTATGAATATCTACCCCAACAAGACTCAAGGAAGCATCCTGTTCATCTCTAGGTGTGACAGAGATAATGAAGACAATAGCTTTCATTCTTGGACTGAAAACAGATTCTTGCAACAGGCATACTGATGGCACAATAGATCAAAGCTCCCAATCAAACATGACTTTTAAAAGCAAGATAGCTTCCTTACTTCATGGACACTGGTTGAGAAATGACAAGGTTAAATATAGCCATTTAAAAGGCCAAGAATTACATGATTAAGAAAAATGGAATCTGCCTTAGCTTAGGGCCTTAAATAGATTTTACATACAAATTCTCTTACATTTCTCTCTCTCTCTCTTTCATTGTACTTGTGTGTTTATGTATGCTCATGCATGTGAATGTGGGCATGGCAAAGGATCTCTTTAGAAGTTAGTCCTTGCTTTCCACCTCGTTCATTATTCACCACTCTCTTCACCAGGCTATCTGGTCCATGAGGGAATTCTCCCATTTCAGCCTTCTACCTCATCTTAGGTGCCCTGGCAAAAGCCTCAGCTTCTAGTCTTTACATGAGGTCTGAAGAGCTGAACTCGGCATTCGTGCTTGTGGGCCAAGCCCTTATCCTCTGAGGCCCAAGACCCACAGTATATCTCTTTTGTATTAATAGCTAATTATTTCATATAGTTTGGGGTTATTTGTTTAAGACAGAGTCTCATTGCGTAGACCTGGATGACCTGTGTTAGATAGGCATGTGCTATCCTGAGGCTCATATTTTTAACATATGCCAAAGAGTTGGTACTAGTTTTGTTCTCTCTCATAATCTAGATTCTAATTGAAAACTTTGAATTAATAGGTGTCCAATGAAAAATATTGAATGAACACATTAAATAAATTCATGAACACATATTTCAGCCTATTGTAGGACAATTTGGAAAATGGGAAAGTTTCTGTCAAATTATGACATACAAATAATAGCAACACAAGTAATAAGAATTCCCAAGGGCTGGAGAGATTGCTCAGCAGTTAAAGGTGCTCGCTAAGTTGCAAAATCTGATGGCCTGGGTTCAATTCACATGGAGCATCTGTGTGGAGGCCATTGCATATCCATACTCACCATATTCACACACTCTTTCTCTTTCTCTGAAATAAATAAATGAAAATTTTTTTATAAAACAAAGGGGAAAATAACATAAAAAATAATTCCAGAAAGGGGGGGAAACTATTCAATTGAGCAGTACATGTAACTCATCAGTAGGTACTTAGTGAACTACTGTCCTAATTTGTACCCAAGAAAATATGGCCCATGGTGTGGGCCTAGCCTGCTGTCTCTCAAGGCAAACCCACAGACTGATCTCTCAGAGCAGACCATCAAGAAACCATTGACTTAGAATGGGCTCCTGTGACTTCTCTTCTGGCCTCAAGAAAAGCGATGGTGCTATCAAGGCTGGAATGTCAGGTTCTTAACATCATGGTTTCAATCTTCCAATTCAAGAAGTCTAGAGTTAATCTATAGTTGGGCAGAGGGGCTACTATTGTGTGTGTGTGTGTGTGTGTGTGATGTTTGCTGGTTCTCTTGAATATTAAGAAAGTAAATTCTCCCTCTCTCTCTCTCCTTTCTTTCCCTTTGTTCTTACTTCACTACCTTCTTCCATTTATTTTGAAACCCTGTGCTACTTAACTAATTTTGTTGTTGTTGTTGCTGTTTGTTTTCTTCTCTAAGTGGCATGATCTCTTTGAAATCTGCAAACTTGGCTAGAGAAAGCAAGAAGCTAGCTGTGTTGCTCTTTGTGGAGACTTAATTTAATAATGTACTCTGGAAACTCAGAAGTATCTGCCCCAGTGCGCCCCCAGGTAACTGCCAGCAGTAAGTTCTAGAATTAGTACAAATAGGGTAGATTTCCCCAAGAACCAAGGAGAGAGGAGAATTTCCGCACACTGGGTGCTCTTGCTATCATTGTGATATGTGTTTCAATAACAGCCATGCATGTATAATAGTGCTTTTAAAAATACCCAGTGAAGCTAGGCATGGCAGCACAATCCTACCAGTTAGAAGCTAGGCATGGCAGCACAATCTTAACAGTTGGAAGGCTGAGGCAGAAGTCTGAGGCCAGCGTGAGCTACATAGGATGACCCTGTATCAGAATAATAATTTTAAAAAGCTAAATAAATACACTAAAATCAAAAAGTAGCCAATGAGGGTTGAGGATGCAGCTCATTGATAAAACATTTACCCAACAAACTTTATCCCTAGCTCCAGAATAGCAAAACAGAAAGTAGACAGTCAATACCATTTGATTTTAGTTACCTAATACATCAGCAAAGGGTAGTGGCCATCCTTCCTACTTCTCTCTCTCTCTTCTTCTTCCCTTCTTCCCTATTTCTTCCTTTCCTTCTTTCTTCGTGGGTGTGGATGTTGTGTCTGTGTGTGTGAGTGTCTGGTGGGCATGGGTGCATGAGCATGTATGTGTGTGCCTGTGGAGGTCAGAGATAGGCTTCCATCTCCTTTTCTGAGGCTGGTCTCTTACTTGAACCCAAGGTTTGCCAACTCATCAGTCTAGACAGCCAGCTTGCCTCCTCCATAGCCCTGGGATCAGGTGAGAATGTGTCCTGAGGATCTGAACTCTGATCCTCAAGTTTGCAGGGAAAAGGCTTTAGCCACTGAGCCATCTCTCTAATTGCCCCTCCACGTTTCCTCATGTGAAAAAATACACCTTATATTAGACCTGGAAGAACAACTAGGCTTTTTTCCACAGCTTCCCTCATCCCTGCCAAAGTGTTTATTGAATCCCTAACTAAAACCACTTGTGCTCCTGAACTCTCCTCTTGGAAAAAATAAGCAATTATTGTTTCTTTTTCAAAGGGACACAAAGAGGGATTACCACAGGAAATCCAGAGAGACTTTAGAAGCTGAGCTTGCATTAGAGAGAAGCCAGAAGCCCACTGAGCCAGGGGCCTCCACAAACCTGGCACCCAGGCCGACCTATGAAGCTAGCTGCTTCAGGACCCTCTGTGAAAGGGCGATTTGGCCTGGATTCTTCTACAACCGCCACTCTCAGTGCCGAGTGCCTGGGAATTGTGCGAGTCATTGCCTATGGCACTGACACTGATTTGTATCTGTGTATGAACTTAAATGAAAACATGAATTGAACTCATTACTTGAGGAAGGAAACACTGCCAAATTTAACAGGATGAAATTCCAGCAGGGCATAAGGTTTTATGGGGCTGTAGCGGAATACCTCATAGAAAGGTTTCCAGTTCATAAAACACTTTCAAAACATACTCGGCCCTTTTAAGTTAAGGGGACATTATCATTTCTATCTTTGGCATTTCTCTGCAAATTGAATTCACGTATATTTTTGTGTGCTGATTATACAGAGGACAGAAGAAAGAAATGGAAAAAACTTGGACTAGAGATTGCCTCCATGAAAAGATTCCTTTTAGGCCGAATTAGGTGAGAACAAATGACATCAGAAAACATAGCATGTCCATGTTCTGTGCCAGCTCCAATATGGCTGGGCTTGTTTCACAGGTATTTAATTTGGCAAATATTTACTGAGTCCCTAGCAGGCATGGAAGACTGCTTTAGGTGGTGGGGTACAGTGGTCAATTGAATAAATCTACTATGATAGTGCATATAGGCCAGAAGAAAATAAAAATGGAATAAATGAATAAAGATGTAATGTCAATAGTCAGGTTATGATTGTGACTATTCAGAAAAATAAAGTGGAAGAAAACGATATAGAAAGGGATGGGGCTGTTGGGTGACACTGTTTTGCAAAGTCTGTTTTATTAAAATTTATTCTTATGTATATTATTCTGGTTTTACATTCATAGTGGTGACTCTATTATCCTGCTCCCTGTCCTTCCTCTTCCATAGGGATCCTCATCATTGAGGAATGTGGTTCAAGCATTGTGGGGGTAGTCAAGAGCTATGGGGGATAGGCCAAGTCTCTGTGCATAATGCCCCAACTTGTGGCTCTAACATTCTTTCCACCCCCTCTTCCGCAAATTTCCCTGAGCCACATTGGGGTCATTTTAGCTCTACGTCAGTGATGAGGTTTTGGGAGCCTCTGCGTCTCTGGATATCTGGCTTAGTGGGAGTTAGATGTTCTCTGTGTTTATCTCCTTCAACCTTTTTCTGGTGTCAAAGTCTATTTTAAGGTGGTAACGTTTGAACAGAAGATTGGAATGTGATCTATATATTGTATCCATAAACTGGTACTATAAAATAATAATATGTGATTTTATGTATTTTGGGAGGGGTAGGGGAGAGTAGCTAGCATAATGGGTGTAATGTCATTTTTTTTCTCCAGTATGTGCAGTCTTTAAAAAGTCACAAGACAGTCCCTTCTGTTCCCACAGAAGGACACTTTGGGTGGCTATGTGAATATTTCTCTGGGTGTTTTCTTAGACTTTCTGGTGGTATAGTATAATCACCCACATGTATTTTGTAGTTTTCTGGTTTGATGTCTTTTATTTCATAGCAAGAAGCAGAAGCTGTGAGAATTGGCATATAGAAAAGTAAAATAATTTTATCTATTTCAGCCTAGGCAGAAAATTATAAAGACAAAAGTATAAGGGAGCAAGAAAAACAAGAAAGGAGATAGAAAGGCAGAATCTAAGAGAGTGCTCTTATTTTCTATGCACATAGTTCCATGGATTTTTCACCAGCCCTGTTGAAAAGTAAATATCCCTGCAAGCTTCGTTTTCCCTCAACAGATGCAATAAGGCTTGTTAAAATGTGTTTGCCTTCTGTCAGGTGCAAACTCCACCTCGGCACGGTGGGAAACTTTCACATGTTCACGTAACGGTGAAGGTTAACTTGTCCAACATCAACACACACTGTAAGAAGCTCTCGCATGTGCGACATTCATGGGGAGTAAAATCGAGCATGAGAATGCTTGTTATCCCAAAAAGACATGGTTTATTTAGAAATATAGAATGTGGGAAATGCAGATTTATTTATTTTTTTTAAAAAACTTGTACAACAATTGTTGATGTTTACCCCTAAATTACTAGCTAAATAGCAAGGTTGTGCTACATGTTTAAAAAATTTCTGAATCCTGGAAGTGTTCATTATCTAAACAAAAACACTAATTTTCCCTCCCTCCCTTCCTTCCTTACTTTTGTTCTTTCTACCTTCTTGTCTTCCTTTTCTTTCTTTCCTTCTCTCTTGCTATCTCCCACTCTTTTCTTTCATCCTTCCTTTTATGATACAGGGTCATGCTTAGGCTGACCTTGATCTCCTGATGTTCCTGCCTCAACTTCCTACTTCAGTCGCCTAGGTATTGGTATTACAATTGTTTAACTCTGTGTCCCATAATAACCCTCACTTCCTCTTTCCTTTTTTTCTTCATGGGGAGGGTCTCAATGTGTAACCTAGGCTGGCTGGAACTCATGATTCCCCTGTCTCAGTCTCCCAAGTGCTAGGATTATAGGCATGGACCATTATGCTCAGTGAAATGTTTCATTTCTAAAAAGAGAATTAGGAGGAGGTAGAACTTATATTTATGTATATGTGCACTAATATATTTTTTATGATACAATTCTGTGAGTATGCTCCTTGTGTGCATGCATACACATACACACACATACATGCATACACATACACACACATACATGCATACATATACATGCACACATAGTGACCATGTTGATGAAATCTCCTGAATATTAGGCTTGGAATCTTTGGTTTTTTTAAGGTATAAATATTATCTTGAACAAAGATTTCTTCCATTCTCTAAACCTCAATTTCATTTTCTGTCAAATGGAGCTACTGAACTCACTTGTTTTAGGGTTACATATATAAGTGCTTAACCACATAGTTAGGCCTCAAGTTTTCTAATTAAGCACAATGATTTTATTTACTATATTTCATAAGAAATGTGAAAGAACTTGCTCAATTTGTGGAATTTACTTCTTGAACAGCTACCATGATCTCCAGAGTCAGGATCCCATGTGCCCTGAGTAGCATTGAATAGAACCTTTGACTAAATGGTTGAGGATGACCTTGAATTCCCACCTAAGTGCTGGAATTCTTAGGGGTGTACCATCATGCTGGGCTGGAAGTTCTTGAATAATAATCATGATGATTGCCATGCAGATGTCTTAGCTTTCATTTCTTGTGAGACAATTATTAGTGCCTTTCATTAACCTATCATAATCCTAAATCCTGACAGGAATCTTATCTTTGTTACTTACCAAAATAAACATAGCCTCATGTATACCTTTCAAAACTTGGAGGAATGCAAGTAGGAAAATGAACGTAATGAGTTTTGCTCTTTAAATTGAGAAAATACAAATATACTGTTTGGGTTGGCTAAGGGTAAAAACAAGCAAGTATTATTTATTTTCTGACATATAATACAGGAATGATTTACATGGGTTGAAACAGAGCTTGAGATGAAACCCAAACTCTTGACTGGTTGAAACTAGAAAGAGTGAAAATAGTGATGAAGGGTGAGCTAGAGGTACTGAATGAGCTTGACTCCTTTCTGAAAACTCCAGTTAATTATGCATATCCAAGTCCATATACATATTCCAGAAAGAAAATTCATGGGAATCTGAGCAAAATTTATGTAAGGATTCCTGACCCTGTAACTATATGTGTGGTATAAATACAATGTAAAGAGAAAAGTCTTCATGGTGGTAGAAATACTTTGGCTAGTGTTATGAAGTTGAAATGAAAAAATATTTAGAAATAACTATAATGATAATCTGTTTTTGAGAAGTCTAATCTTCTAAACTCTGATAATTAATAACACTTTATTCTCAGTAGATTCATGTGGAGAATTCTATTTGCATCTCTAAAAGTGATAATTATATCAATCCAATGTAATGATTTATTGAATGCCTAGTATGTGGCACATAATCTGATAGACATTTTCATCTTCACTATTGAATTTTATCCTCTCAATAATCCAGAAATATAGCATGGATATCCTCTTTTGTAGATAGAAAAGGTAATTAGAATGTTCCAAATGCATAAGTAGCTTCTTTTACTTTTATGCCCAAACTTCCAAATCAATTTACTATTCTGTGTATAAGAATTTTCAGACATAGTTTAATGCTCACAATTAGAGATTTCTCCTCCAGCATAATGGCTGCCAATGTGTGCAAATGTGTTTGAGTAAAATCTTTTGGCTTTATTTGCAAAGCTTATTTGTAAGACTTTTGCTCAGTAATTTTTAATTGAATAAATATTAAGAAAGTAGCTGCTTATTTTGTTCACATTCACTATAAACTGTCCAATATCATAGTTTCCAAAACCTGAGTGTGATAGTTTGAATGAGAAAATATCAATGTATGGCCCTGTAAACTCAGATGTTTTGTTAAAATTCTACAGCCTGTAGAATTAAGAGTCTTGCTATAGAAGGTTGTGTCACTGGGGGCAGATTTGAATTCCAGTCCAGAGTTATGGAGAAGAGTTTGAGCTCTCAAAGTGTTTGTACTTGTTGGTATTTACATTTTACTTGCTACAGTTATTTACTCTCCTGATCTATGGAAGTAAGCAGCTTCTTCCACCATTTGTAGAACTTCCCCTGGATCTGTAAGCTTAAAACAAACCTGTTCCTCCCATAAAGCATGTCTGGTTGGAATTCTCAGAAAAGTGGAGCTGACTACAACAGAATTTGTTACAAGGAGTGGAGTGTTTCTGAGGATGAATCTGACCATGTGGATTTTGGTCTTTTGTAATTTGTGTGCTAGAGGAATGTTGATGGATTTGGTACTTGGGACTACAAAAACCATACAGAGGAGTAAGCCAGATTTTATGGGCTATTCTTGTAAGAATTTAAAAATGTTAAATGCAGAGAGAATTGGGTTGGCTTATGAACCTTCAAAGGGGAATGACAGACTTCAGAGAACTTTGTTAGAAATGGGCTACTGGCATAAATGATGGCTGTGTTCTGCTGCCTAAGACCTAAGAGTTTGATCAAGGTTGAATTTAAAAGTAATGGACTGTTATTCTTGGCAGAAGGTATAGAAATGAAAGATATAATTTACAGTTGGAAAATTTCAAGCAAGTTTAAATTTAAAGCCACAGATATTGGTTTTATGTTGCTAAAGCTGTTGTTATTAAACAGATTACCACCATTAAGGGTAGGTCAACTGCTTTATATTGAAGCAATGGAAAAGATGCCTGAGGTGCAGTCCACCAAGGAAAGGATGAATAAATAGGAATATAAACTCTTTTGAAAACAGTTGACTGAAAAGAAGAATTCTGGAAAGGTAATTTACACTTCAAGGTCACTATTTATTTCTCCCTGAATTAACAAAATGGCTGTGTCTTCACACATCTGGTATTGATTTTGGAAGTGGCTTAGGAGGACATGGAAACCAACATGACTTTGGAATCAGATTCATCCATTAGAGAAAAAAATTGGAGATCAAAGACCTCCTTTATTGCTCTTGTTTTTGAGAGCCATGCAGACAATGCTTCCATAACACTTTACCATGTACATTATTTTATTTTGTTAATATTTCTCCATTTACACCCTCTTTTGCTTTCATTGATATAACACTCATGCACTAATTCCTTTTAGTAGAACTTAACTTATGTAGATTTTATGGTAATTATCCTTACGATCATCTTTTTAGTTAAAAACCCTCTACATTTCCCAGGGTGGAGACCATGCTGGTCTTGTTTGCTATCATTTCCCCAGCACCATGCACACCTGCTACATAAAGATGCCCAATAACTATTTGTTGAGTGATTAAAACACTGAATGATTAAAAGAATGATAAAGGACAAGTAGTGAGAATGAAAAAAAATATAGCAAAGAATAAAATGGCAGGATTGTTTCTATTTGTAGAACTCTAAGGGACAAATAATGCCAAGTTCTTTTAAAGTACATCTCTTGAGAGCAATACTATCTCTAACCCACAAATCTTTCTTGCTTGCACTATGTAGGTTTTTATTTTGCCACAAGGAATTGCGTTTGCAATGTTTAAGTCAAAGAAGAGAGAGGATTGTGAAGGTCTTCTAGCTGACTCTGCCAGCTGAAATAATTTCACTGTGCTACTATTGTTGAAGGGTAGAGTGAGTTGGTCTCAAAGATAAAAATCAAATCAGTGAAAAGTTGTGTTGCATACCTGTATTCTTTCTTTTTCACATGTGCATGCACACACGCGCACATACACCCACACACACACAGAGTTACCCTCATAAGGAGATTATTTGAAAAACAAATAAAGTAGGACTGGAATTTGAAAATGAAATCTATGACACAGTCTTGAATGCATCATGCTATGAGAAATGTACACAAACAAGTTCCACAAACCCTGGAGACCTTAAAAGCCACCAACATATGCAGAAGTCTAAAGTAGATTTTTTTTTTTTTTTTAATTCTTTCAATTCTGGTCCAGTAGCAACTAATCCTAAGGTACTAAAAATATATAAAGTGTACAGTAAGTCCCTTCTCTTTCTATAATGTACACAAATCTGACTGATAAAAGGCTCAATTCACTCAGCAGAGAACTTGCTTGTGCAGAATGGAATTTCACCATGTAGGTTTGCAGGGAAAGCAGTCACAGCCTGTATGTTTCCCTTCCTTTTCTGTGGGAGACACAGTCTTATGAGTTTGAATAATAGCAGTGGGCATTCTGGGACATATTAATGGCTGTGTCTGCAGACCTCTGACAAGGGGAGAATGACACTGCAGCAGTGCATTCACACAGATTCACTTTCTCCCTCAAAACCTTCTTTATCCTAAGGTTACCTGCGATTGTGAAGATCCAAGCAGGCAATGCAAATTCCCTCTAATTATCCTTCTTCTCCAAGCTGGTGGTATTTATCAGACTCTGCACTGCTTCACCAGGCTGTTGGGCTCCCTATAACCAGGCATGTTGAGGGTATGTTTCTCATTTTACTAATGTCTGGAATTTAATTCAGGATTGTTCAATAAGTTTACCGATGTGTTGTGTATATGTGTGTCAGGGTGAAGGGGCATGTGTGTGTGTAGTTAAGCTAATTCCTTTAGCTTAACTATGTATGACTTTGCATCTTTTCTTCAAAAAAGTCATTTTTGTAGGATGGTCATAACAAGAGGGACTTTTCAGATTTTTATGCATCCCATTTCTTACTTCTTAGATTTAACTTTAGAGTTCTTCAAATAATTCCCCTGCTGTCTTTGAAACTTGTGATCTTGTAATTACTTCACATTTTCTGGGCACCAGTCATGCTGATCAATAACATGGTTGTGGTAGTTTGAATATATGTCCCCCAATATATTCAGTGTTTTATTAGTTATAGTTTGCATCTGCAATCACCTTGCTAGAGACAATGTCACTGGGGGCCAGTCTTAAGGTGTGGTGGGTTTGAGATTCCATTGTAAAGATATGCAAAGTGTGCCTAGCAGGAGTTCCTGAAGTGTGCTGGGCCTTTGGCTGTAGTTTTGCTCTGTGTGCTGTGTGCCTGGTTGGTTTTTCTCTCTCTGCTTGGCCCTGTGAAGGCAGGCCGCTTCTCCTGCCATTATGCAACTTCCCCTGGATCTGTAAGCTTCAATAAATAATATCCTTTCCTCCATAACTGTGCCCGGTCTGGAAGTTCATTTCAGCGAACCTGAAGCTGTCTGCTACAATAGTCTTGTATTTACATTTGTTGTTACAATAGCTAGGTTGGGATTCAGATTTGCCAAACTGAAGTTATTTTTTCATTAAAAAAAAAGGAGGGGGGGAAAGCCAGGCATGGTGGCACATGTCTTTAATCCCAGCACTTGGGAGGCAGAGGTGGGAGGATCGCCATGAGTTTGAGGCTACCCTGATACTATAGAGTGAGTTCCAGGTTAGCCTGGGCTAGAGTGAAACCCTACCTCGAAAAACCAAAAAAATCTTATAATTACTTTACGTTTTTGTTTGTCTGGGAAACCTCTATTGAGCCAATTGTAATGGTTTGCAGATTTTACCAATGGCCATAATTTCCTAGGTGAATAAGTTATAGATTGCCATCTGTAAATTAACCCTCTACCCAAGGAAATTAGAAGCTTGGTTTCAAAGAGTACAGCTAGGGTATGTGCTATGATCTTGAATAAACTATGAAGTAAAGGAGATAGAGGAGTTCTGAGTAAATCTATTTCTTTTAGAAACAAAGAAGGAGGAGGAAGAGGAAGGAGAAAAAGAAAAAAATGAAAGAATTCCCACAGAATAAAAACTTGCCTGACATTAACCCATAAGAGAAGTCTAGATTATATTAATACAACATGATTTTTAAGCACATAACATACTTCAGTGAGTGTACACAAATAACAAGTGATTCATCAAAGCACATGGACTAGTGCTTCTGGTATGGACATTATAATGCAGCTGACCTCAGAACTAGCTTATGGAACAAAACATATGCATTTAACATGTATTATGCATTCCTGGTAGGATGCCATGGCCTCTGCCCTCCACTCTGTCTTGTTCAAAGCCTGAGTAATCAGTGAATTTGACAGTCGGAGCAAGTAACCAAGAGCAAGATTGTAGACCCCAGCTACTTGTTTGAAATATGACTTTATTACTCTTACCTTGCGACCTTAGACAATGTATTTCACCTTTGTGCCTCAGTTTTTTATCTGTATTGTGAGAATAATCATAATGTCTACCCCCTAATGTTATTGTGAATAATGGCATTAAAATGTCAATAGTTCTTAGAATGATGACTGGTGTATGAAAAGCACTATGCATTAGGAAATAACAAGACTAATGATGTTATGCTTATTAAATTTATTGAAGTACAGAAGTTGTAATAATAATGGCATTGTTAAATTAATACAGTAAATTGATGCTAAGAAGATGATATTCAAGAAAGAGAAACATGAGGCTCATCCTCCAAAGCTAACTGAATTCTGCTTACCCATTTATCTGCACCAACAAGCACAAGGCACACTATAAGATGCTCTGAAATAAGAAGAGTGGCACGATAGCAGACTGAGTTAGAGGCCACTCAGCGGCACCAGTGGAAAGATATTCTCTAAACCAAGGAATCAGATGCCCTAGCCAATCATGTTTGGAGTACTGCTTTCAACTCTAACTGCCAAATTTTGTGAGAGACACTGGCAAGTTGTCATGTGACCAGAGGATATTTGTCAGGGTAGTGAAGGATTTTGTAACTGACTTGTATAAAAACATGAAGGAATTGGGGATGTGAAGTCTGAAAGTGATAGAAGCAGGAAGGCTAATGATAATGCTTCTGGAACAGTCTGCTAATAAGCTATTCAGGTACAACTATTAATTGCATTCTAACAAGCTCTCAAAAGGTCCCAGTTTGGACTAAGTATTATGTCTATGAACAGCTTTCTAACATCTTAGAACTGCTTTAAGGAGGATGAATTAGACTCAATCTTCTACCAAATTTTGTATTTTCAAGATGAAGGAAAGCTGATAGATAGTTTTAGAATCAGTCCCCCCCCTTTCTCTCTCTCTCTCTCTATCTCTCTGTCTCTCGTGTGTGTGCACACACACATTTCTAGAATAATTTTGTATTCTTGTACTGCAACATGTTTCACTAGACTCATTATCAATTTCAGCAAACAAAGAGAAAAGGAAGCTCAAGAAAGGCTCAGAAAAAAAAAAAACTGGGAAAGGATATTGGAATGGTTTCTCTCTGCTTGGGTCACAAAGTGATGAGGTGGGGGAGAAACATGCAGGAAAAACTAAATAATAACCACTGCAAACTGCTATCAGCTACTGACAGGCACCAGGAAACAGGCTCCGGCTCAGTGTGCATGTAGGGCAGTCTTCTGAAAACTAGTTTTTGATCAACGCCAGCATTTAATTAGTAGGTGGGTGACATGTGTTCAGAAGGATTTAGGTTAGGATTGGCAGTTTTACCAGAACTTTATTCGCAGAAGAGGGGGCAGAAAAAGTGTTAGAGCCACAAGTTGGGTCATTATGCTCAGAGACTTGGCCTATCCTCCATAATTTTTTTACTATCCCCACAGTGCAAGACCCACATCCCCCATTGAGAACAGGGAGGAGGATAATGGTGTCACCAATGTGAATGTAAAATTAGAATAATACAAACAAAATAATAAATTATTTAAAATTTTTTCTTACACTACCAATATACACAACTTTTACAAAGTTTCCTTACTTGTTTCATGATTAATTTGAAAGGATCCAAGTTTCACATACTAGACATGAAGTAATCACCACCAGTTTCAAAATGGCATTGCTTTGGCTGGGTGTAGTGGTTCACGCCTGTAATCCCAGAACTTGGGAGGATGAGGAAGAATGATTGCAATGAGTTGAAGGGAGTTCGGGGCAACCAATAAAAAATAAATAAAATTTCATCCCAAGGGATCTCAGCCTTGTTATGAATGTACTGGAATTGAAATTAGCTCTATCACTTCCAATTTGATACAAGGGGAAAATGAGGTCCAGGAAGGTAAAGTCCACTTCTAAGGCTACACATGTAGAAGAAGACAAAGTCTGGATTTTTAACAGTGGGTTTGAGCTAACGCTGCACACTCTATAACCTTTTCACTCTTTCTTGTGATGCCAGTTTCTCCTTAGGACCCAGCACATAGTGTGACCCTTTCCATAGTCTGCAAGTATAACCTGACACCATCTTTCCTCTTCTGCTTAGGGTATCTGACCAGTCAGCATGTTCCCCTCCAACACTTGTGCTTTATACCCTGTACTTTTTATAGGCAACATGGTGTTCAAGGCCTGCGTGGTTGTCTCTGGTTGTCAACTTGGCAGGATTTAGAATCACTATGTAAACACATCTCTTAGCATGTCTGTTAGAGATTTTCTGTGTTAGATGAATAATGGAAGGAAGACTTACCCTAACTATACATGACACTATTTCATGGGCTGGGGTCCTGGGCTATATAACAAGGGGAAAGCTAGCTGAGCACCAGCATTTACTTCTCTCTACATCCTCTGCCAATGTGATGCTGCTCTTTTCCTGCTCCTACCACACTTTCCACACCATGATGAACTCTATTCTCAGAACTATAAGCCAAAATAAACTTTTCCCTAGGCTCCTTCTGGTTGGGTATTTTGTCTCAACAACAAGAAGGTAAATTTGCCATTTAATGAGAGAGAGAGAGAGATAATTGGCATGCCAGAGCCTCTAGCTAGCCATTGCAATCGAACTCCAGATCTGTGCACCACCTTGTGCGCATGTGTCACCTTGTGTTTCTGGCTTACATGGGATCTGGGGATATAACCTGGGTCCTTAGGGTTTACAGGCAAGTGCCTTTATCACTAAGCCATCTCTCCACCCCAACTTTGCCTTTTATAGGTTACTTATTGTGGAAGCTTCTCAATCCTAAGGAAGCTTTTCCTTCACTCCCATTTTGCCTTCCCATTGCCTGAGGAGATAATGAAGGCTGAATTTTGTTCCCATGCATTTTTATTTGTTGTAGTTTTAACTCCCAGGGTGCCAATAGCTACAGAGAAGGGCTTTTAAGGATGTGTAATTAAGGTTAAATTAGGGGCAGAGCCCTAATTCAATAGAGAGAGCAGAGATGTTCGCACATAAAGAAACAGGTGAGGACACATACAGAAGTCCGTCAGTTACCTGTCAACCAAGGAGACCTCAAGAAAAACTTAATCTTGGACTCCTCACCTCTCAAATTGTAACAAATAAATTTATTTTGTGAGCCACTGAGTGTATGGTATTTCATTGTGGAACTAACTGGAGCAGACATGTCAATTGTCCAACCAAGAATTTGATTCTTTCCTTCTTTCAATATCATGGATTTTCACTTCCAATGACAATTCTCAATACTGGATTGTCTTTTCTCTCCAGACTTTTGTCCATTTGTGAAGGGGGTCACCACATGCCTATGTGTCCCACCTGGTTATTATAGTGAGATTTAATCACATTCCTGTTTCCTCATGTGGACGTGAGCCACGTGGGAGAGGCCTGCCTCCTGGATAGCATCCCCAGATGCTGTACATGTTCAGTGCTGACCCTGATGCTACACTCAGGTCTGATGGCTGAGTCATTAACTTCTCTGAATTGTCATTATTTCTACACTACTTGTCCTTTGATTACAAGCCCATGGCTGTTTTGTAGCATCTATAGTTTGAAAGTACTATTAGCACAATTGAATAAAAACAGTAATCTTTGCCTTATTAGAAGTGTAGGCTTTGGGGCTGGAGAGATGGCTTAGCAGTTAAGGCACTTGCCTCCAAAACCACAGGACCTAGATTTTATAACCCAGAACCCATGGAAGCCAGATGTACAAAGTGGTGCATGTGTCTTGAGTTTACTTCCTGTGGCTGAAAACCCTGGTGTGTCCACTATCTCTCTCTCTTTCTCACTTTCTCTTCCTCTTTTAAATAAATAAATTTTAAAAGGTGTAGGCTATCATCCACATAGAATTTACTCTCATATCTAACTCCAAAGACTATGATTAATTGTTCTGAACAAAATTGCTTCTGAATGAGCCTTCTGACTGTATTTCCATTGCCACCTAATGTTGGGTTTACTCACTTTTCAATAAATAATAATTTCCACACATGTGCACATATACAAACCTGTTTGCTCTTTGCAAAAATCTTTTCAAATGCCCACTTACAGTGGCCAGTGGTAATGATACCTCATTTCTAGCTCTGCTGGAATATAAAGCTGTCATTTCTGGGAGAAAACTGGGAATGAATAGGATACTTGATTTTTTTTTTCCCTTTCTCAATTTCAGGGTTAAACTTGCCGAAAGCCCTGGTTATTTTTCTTTCCAGATTCATGGTTTTCTGTTGTTAAGGGTTGGAAAGGAAGTTCCACTTGTTCCTTTCTTTTCCCAACTGAAACTCTGAAGGTCCAAAGACACTCACTGCTAGCTCAGAGGTTGTGGTGTTAAGGAAGTTGTTTAGAAGCCTGCAAGGTCTTTCCTTACAGGCAGTAGAATAAAATTTAATGTCTACTTTTCTGGAACAAAGAAATCAGACCATTAACATAGAGAAAAACCTCATGGTTGCATTTTTTTTTAAAGCTGACATTTGTACCTTTTGGAGAAAAGTGAAGGGCATCTCTTTGCCTCCTAGTTTAAATCCGCCAGAAAATAATAGTGATGATAGGGAAGCCAGGCTAATTTCCTTTGTCTTCTATTCAGCAGATAATGGTGTTATGTGTGGGATGTTAAAGGCCAGGCATCCATGGTGACCTGGAGATGGCTTCATTCTTCAGAGGTTTATCAAAGGCTCCTGTCAGTCAAACTCATGCTGAGAGACTGGGGAGTGGCCATCTGGCTAGCAGCTCATCAGAGAGCAGAGAAGAGAATGAGCAGGTGAAAACCCTCCTTGTCAGCTGAGCCGGGTGGAAGGGCCAGGCATCTGGAGGTGGGTATAGTATCTCCTGTGTGCACATACGAGAAGAAACATGGGGGGGGGGGTCTGTCACACACACACACACACACACACACACACACACACACACACGCAGGCACAGAAAAGAGACAGAGGTGCAGAGTCAGGGACATTGGACAGAGTAGTGACACAGGGGACGGAATGTAGACTTTCACTTAAGCCAGCGTGATCATCTTGAATTGATTTTAAAAGTGGACAGACTGAAGGTCATTCCTGCTGCTAGCCAAGTGAACATCCCCAGAATGGCTTCCCTGGCTGTGGGGAAGAAACCGAGTAAGTGGCTCCCCGCGGGGAGCTGATTGAAGTTCAAGCACAGTGACTGTTCTGAAGCCTGAATCCCTTCATCCCAATAGTGCTGGTCACAAGTACCAGCAAGGAGTGACTCAGGAACTAGGATTACTTGGGTTTACAGGGCAAGGACTTCCCATTAGGAGGCCACCCCCAAAGCCTTGCCCTGTTGTTCAGTTCTGTGATCCTCATGTTGCCCTGGGTTGTGGGAAGTCCTCCCAGGGCCTACAATTTACACAGCTAACCACTTCATATTGCTTCAGACCACAAGCACTGAAGCAAGAGGCTTAACCTCTCCACAGATCTAAGGACAAAGACCCACCACCCTCTCTCCTTCCCCTCTCCCCTCTTTTCCCTTTTCCCCACCCGCTTCCCTCCTTTCCTTCCTCCCTTCTTCCCTCCCTCATGCCTCACTCCCACCCTCTTTCTGTTACAGGCACAGATCTGAGTCCAGAGGGCACCTGCTGAGATTTCCAGGCTCTTCTAGCCCAGCACAAAGAATTGGACTAGGGATACATTGTTAGCGAAAGAGAAAGGCAGGGGCTGGGAAGATGGCATGCTCTCCCAATAAAGAAAGAAAATTAGATAAAGAAAGAGAAAAGCACTCCCAAGAATGAAAGCGAACTGGCAAGTTGGAACAGAACCAAGACTCAAAAGCCTCCTGTCACTAGAGTCCTGATCCTTTACAGGCCCTTGACATGGTGTCCACTTTCTCCCACATGTGGACAGCACAGGGCTTTTCCCTTCCGTGCTGTGTTTGGTTGTATTTAACCCAGGTAGGAAAGGGTTTCCATTCCCCTGAAACAGGCTTCTAAGCTTCTTTCATAAATTAATCTCAATGCCTGTGAAATCACTCCCACTAATCTATTCTCTATTTCCTTCCTTGCTTCCTTCTCTCTTTCCTCCTTCCCTTCTCTTCCTTCCTTCTCCCTTTCCCTCATTTTTCTAATCTATCTTTCTGTCTTATTTCTTTTCTTTCTCCTTATTGTAACAAAATATATCACATAAAAATTCCATTTCAACTATTTTTAAATATTTTATTTATTTATTTGAGAGAGAGAAAAAGGGAGAGGGAGAGAGAGAATGGGCATATCAAGACCTCTAGCCACTGCAAATGAACTCCAGATGCATGTACCACCTTGTGCATCTGGCTTACATGGGTACTGAGGAATCAGGAATTGAACCTGTCTGGTTAGGCTTCACAGGCAAGTACCTTAACTGCTAAATTATCTCTCCTGCTCATTTCAACTTTTTAAAAAGTTTTTAAATTTTATTTATTAGAGAGAGAGAGAAGGAGAGAGAGAATGAGTGCATTTTCAGCCACTGTAAACAAACTCCAGATGCATGTGCCACTTTGTTCATCTGGCTTATGTGAGTCATGGAGAATCAAACCTGGGTCCTTTGGCTTCAGAGGCAAATGCCTTAACCTCTAGCTCATCTCTCCCATCTCAACTAATTTTTTTAAATTTATTGGTTTTTAATCTTTTTAAATTTAAATTTAATTTAATTTACTTGAGAGAGAGCCAGAAAAAGGCAGATAGAGAAAGAGGAAAAGAAAGAGAAAGAGAGAATGGGTGTGTCAGGGCCTTCAGCCACTATAACTAAACTTCAGATGCATGCACCACCTTGTGATTCTGGTTTATGTGGGTCCTGGGGAATTGAACCTAGCCTTTGGCTTCATAGACAAATGGCTTAACCCTTAAGTAATTTCTCCAGCCCTATTTCAACTATTTTTAAGTGTAAAGTTTAGTGGCAGCATAAAGTACGTTCATATCCTACCATTCCTTTCCAGAACAATTTCCCAAAATGAAACGCTGAGCCCCCAAGACAGTAATTCCCTATCACACTCTGTATTCCTGTCCTCTTATTTCTTCCTTTTCTCTTTCTTTTCTCTCTTTTTTTCATTTTGACAACTCTAAAGCCTCAATAGTGAAGTCATATACTATTTGTCCATTTTTCATTGGCTGATTCACTCAGCAAAATGTCTTCAAACTTCATGCACATTGTAGTGAAGGAGAAACAGGAGCAAGACAGATTTATATCTTGGCCTATGGAGAGACCACTCACCTGCCCTAGCAAACCTAGAACTCCTCAGAATGATGCAGTCTCATCCAAGTAGATACAAGCAATTCTTTAGCAACAGCACCTCCTACATCTTCCCCAATCTAACACACCTGGGCAGGCTAGTGCCTCCTCAGTAAACCCCTTTAAGTCCATGAACCAATCAGGTCAATTCCTAACCTACCTGAGTCTGGTGGCCATGTCCATCCTAATTGGATACCTAGATCATATAAAGGTCTGTCTCGTGCATGATTCTTTTTCTCTCATTTTTGTCGTCTGTCCTTTGGTCTTTCACCTGAACATCAGTGTGCAAATTTTTCTCCCCTTTCCCAGCAAGGGGTGGGGATGAGATCTTATTCTTTGCCTGGATATTTCCCTGCTTGTTTCCTGCATGCACTTTGTTTCCAGGTGCATTCTTGGTTTGTTACATGTATGGTTTTCTTCTAAGCTCTGGGCCGTTACTATCTGATCTCTTAGCTTTTTCTTCTGTGAAGGAGAAGGGCTTATAGTACAATGCTCTGCTTTGTGGGGTGTGTGTGTATGTGTGTGTGTGTGCATGTGTGTGTGTGTGTTTCTCTTAAATCTTTTGGCCTGGGTTCCCATATGTGCCCTTTCCATGGGCTTCTCTCCTGGAGATTTCCCTGTCTCTCTATTCCCTCATCTCCCTTTCCAGCCTGGCAAGGAAGGGAATTCCCTACTGGCTTTCTATCCTTCTCTTGGATGCCAATTCTCCCTAAATTAACTTCATAATTAATAATTTACCCTTCTTGGGTCAGTTTTCTCATTTATTGGTTAAAATGGTTGGGTCCACAGACGTAGGGGACACCCTGAACCCCACAATACTGCATCAGTAGCATGTGTCAGCACTTCTTTGAAGACTGATTAGTATTTCATTGTATACAAAATGTATTGATGCACTCAGCTATTGATGCGCACTCACATTGTTTCCATAGAAGGTTTCCTGTATGTTGTGTTTCTTCACTTATCTGTTGATAAAGTTCAGGATATTATCTCCAAATATGCCACCTTGGTATTTGAGAAAACAGCACAAGAAGGAAGATCTTCAGTTCCTCTGGATCTTCTTCCCTGATAGGTCATAAAAGTTTCAATGGAGAAGTGCTCTCATTACACCAGGATAAGGGAATGTCCTTCCTTCTGAAGACCCAGGGATCCAGAAAATAATAGAAACACGAAAGCATGGCTAAGTTCCCTCAGTTTATCACTATTATGTCATACCCTCTTTGTTCTCTCATACTATTCCTATCTACCTCTTCACCAAACTTAGCATAAATTCTACAAATGCACCCATTGCTTTGGAATTTATTCCTGAAGATCCCCATGCCACATTAAATTGATATAAAATTAATTTGTATTCTTACCTCTTATTAATCTGCATTTTATTAAAGAAACCTCAGGTATGAAACAGGAGACAGAGAAGATCATATTTTTTCTTTTTACTTTATTTTGCCTGAATCAAATTCCACCAATGCTCATGAATACTGGATTCTTTTCAGACATTAATAGTAAGAGAAAAAAAGCATTCCAGGCCAGCCATTTAATTGCTGCTAGCACATGTTTCATAACCTTCCAGGCTTCACTGTCCTGTCAGGAATGAGGAGCTACCACTGTGCCCTGTTTTGGGGTTAAATGAAGAAGAAAGAGGCTTCGATCTAAACAGAGCAAAGAGGAAAATTAAGAAGAGATCCCAATGTAGAAGAAATGCTCTATTATAATAGAAAAAAGCCACATAAGTAGTCTAAATTGCTGAATTTTCCATGAACTCTTCAGCCAGCACAAGCAGACAAATAACTATGCCTGTTTGTGCATGTGTTTGTGGGTTTATTTACTTAATTATGTGTGTGTGTGTGTGTGTGTGTGTGTGTGTGTGTGTCAGTGTGTGTGTTTAAATCTGTACCCAATATACTTCCTCACCATCACTGGCTTATTTAATTTTTCCTCTTTTTCTTCAAAAAGAAGTTTAAGCCAACAAAAAAATGTACAAGAAATGTGAGAATAGCCATGCTATACCTTCACATAGACTCACCAATTGTTAGCTTTTTTGCCACCTTTTCTTTATTCTTGTTATCTATCATCATCCATCTATCTTTTATCTATTTAGCATCAATCCACCCATCATCTCTTTTCACCTTTTTTTTTTGAACCATGAGAATGTTAAAAGAACGCATGTCCATCTTTCGTCTGTTAGTCTGTCAGCATCTTCCCTATAGCAGTGACACTCTCCTTCATAATGAAAACACTATTCATGCTCAAGACACTTAAAAACGTATGCCACATGACTAATACAGAATCTTTATTAAGTTTTATTCACAATCCTCTCCAAAGTATGTGTCTATCATCTATCTATCTATCATCTAATCATCTTCCTAGTAGAAGACCCAATCAGGGACTAGCCAAGGAGAACAGCAGATGCATTAGTCTTATTCACTCTGACTGTTTAAGGCTGTTGAGGTCCAGGATGTTAAAATGTCTGGCTTCATCTTAAAAGTATTATAAACCTACTTATGCTATTAATTGAACCATGAGGATAAAGGATTAGCATAGCATTGTTATTGTGTCAGGATGTATTATTTTGTATAATACTATGAAAAGGACACCTTAAGGGTCACGGCCAAATTGAGAGAAAAGTGCAGAGATTTTCCATGTTCCCTTTATTCACCATGTTTAGTATACTCATTCTCAATGCCCCACCCAATGTGACATTTGTTACAACTGAAGAACCCAAGTGAACAGATCCCTGTCCTGCAGTGCACAGTCTGTTCTCCTACTGCTGTTCATCCTATGGATTTGCATAATAATGTGTAACTGCCATTACCCCCACGACAACATATGAAGGACTTTCACTCCCCTGAAAGTCCTCTGTGCTCTGCCAATTCACATAACTTTTCAGAGTCACAATATTCATTCTATTAAAAAAATGGCCACTTGGACCTTTGTAAAGGGCAACTGAACAATTTTCTTAAAATATATAATTACTTTAAGCTTGGCGTTTTTGAAGTGAATAAATATATGCATTAGCTGGAACACAGTCTTGCCTGCCGTGATGTAATAGGCAATGCGATGCTGATCCTTTATCCTCATGGTTTAATTAACAGCATAAGTAGGCTCATAATACTTTTAAGATGAAGCCTGACATTTTACAGTTTTACCTGTCATATTTGTGTGGCTTGGCTTTTTGGCAACTATATAAAAAAGAAGTCTTGCTGGGTCTTGTCAGCTGGAACATTAAAAAAGATACTTTTGTATTTCCTCTACCATGCACCTAAAGTGTCACCTTGCAGGCTTTCTGCCTGTGTTGGCCAAATTTTGAACAAGAGCCTGTGGACCACGTGGCTTTAAAACAGACAAAGCATGGTGACTTCGAAAGACAAGAGGGTCATGAAATAGCATCAGAACAGTGTAAACAAGGAAAACCCAGGTGGCCTTGAGGCAAGCAAGGAAAGCCTGTCTCCCCATGAGCTATCAGGATGCCCTTGATCACAGAAGGGGAGATTCAGAACATGGCTGGGAAGGACATTTAGGATCACAAGACAGGATGAACTGAGTTGTGTACAGAGACCGTATAGTTGGATACCTGTTTAGTGTTTGTTTCATGTTTAACAAGATCTGTTTGAGTAAACCATAGACTGCCTGGAATGATTTTATTTAATATGCATTTTGAACTAGCATTGCTGTTCATTCTGTCTCTGTATCTCTTCTGAGGGAGCTCATAGAAGAGTGGTTACCTTAGTGTGTTCCAGGAAAGACATATAGTTTTCCCATATAGTTTTCTTCCACTCCCTATATTTTATAGACTTTTGAGGTTAATATCAAGATGTGTGTAACAAAATGTCTTCATGTTTATTGTGGTTTGGAAAGAAGGTTAGGATGAGCAGAGTGTTTAGCAAGTGTGAATGATAGGAGGGAGGTAGAATGGCTTTCTCTCCAGCCCTTTTATACCTCTCTTCTTCTCTGTTAGCTAGAGCTAACTGAACCTCACAGGTACACCCTTATTTCTTCAGGTACCTGTATTTCCCCACCCCCATCCACAGAGAGGATAAAGTAAGAAACTTATATCTTCCTTACTCATTTCCCTTCCATAGTAGAAATTTGCCTGGCTCAGGTCAGTCTCAAGGTCTGATATTGGAAAATAATGGCAGTAAATAATTAGCAAATGAAGAATTTCTGATAATGTACTGATGGTTGAGAAATGAATTTATAGCTTATGACTACATAAGTCATATATATAAAAAAGCATCTGCATGTTTAACAATTGAAATGTAGGAGAAAGACACTCTTGTGGGTGGAGACATCTCCAGGTAACACTAAGCAAGCTGCCATGAGGGTCCCATGGAATGATTTTCTGTCAGAGACCAAGGTAGAGTTTTCCAGGTAGAGTCATGCATGTCTAGCTGGAAGTTGGAACCCATGAACTGGCATGTGGATATGGGGTCTAGGTTACTGTGAGTATCCTATCCTTATATACATGGAGTTCCGGGGCTCCTTGATCCATAGTGGGGATTAGCAGGATAATCAGCATAATTGACCCATTCTGATTCTGAGCATCAAGTCTCAAGGGGGATCTAAGGCTCAGTAGACTATTATAGCTGGTGTTAATTGTCATTCAAATAGAAAATATGGGGCTAGGCAGGACTTAAACATGACAAGCAAAGATTCCAAGGATTAGTGAGTAGGAATGTGAGCTTGAGCCTAAGTATATATTATTTATTTATTTATTTTTGATTTAGGTTTTTTGAGGCAGGGTCTCACTCTAGTCCAGGCTGACCTGGAACTCACTCTGTAGTCCCAGGCTGGCCTTGAATTCACAGTGATCCTCCTACCTCTGCTTCCTGAGTTCCAGGATTAACGGCATGTGCCACCATACTAGGCTGAGCATAAGTCTAAATGTGGTGGAACATATCCAAGTATGGTGTAAAGGTGGATGATATTGCTCAAAACTCAATTCAAGCCCATGATATAGAAAAGCCAGTAATGAAGCCAGATGTGGTGGCGCACACCTTTAATTCCAGCACTTGGGAGGCAGAGGTAGGAGGATCTCCATGAGTTCAAGGCCACCCTGAGATTAGATAGTGAATTCCAGATTCCATGTCAGTCTGACCTAGTGAGGCCCTACCTCAGAAAAAGAAAAAAGAAAAAAGAAAGCTATAATCCAACCTTTGAGGGAGGTTCTAGGAGAGGATATTCTAACTGAAGTATAAATCTGGACTTAAGAAATTGGGTAGAAAAGAGGTAGGAACCAAATTCTGGAGAGTCTTGACAGCTTACCACATCGAGGATGGGAGTTGTAAGGTTCAGGTACATTTGATAGTGTTCAGCCACTGTCCTGTCTCTGCACTTCTGCAGCAAAGGATGACCCTGGAATTCCATAGAGGATGTGGGTTTGGCCACACAATCTTGGGGGTGGTGTTAGCAGGAAAGGGGGCCAGTGTGACAGACAGACAGGAATCTTTCACCAAAGCCAAAGGATTCATTTGGTGTATGGTTGTGCTGTATGTCTGGAGTTACACTTAACAGGTACTGAGGTGCAGATGTTACCTATATGTCAGGGAGACTCTCATCTCAGAGTCCCTGCATCCCCTTCCTGGGCTGGATGTCGAAGGGACTTTTTAAGGCTTACAAAGAACAGCCTCATCAAATTGAGTCTTCCTTCTGTTATTCAAGGAAGAGAGCTGTCAGAGCCTTCTTTCCCATGAGGGTCTGGCCAGCTCCCGAGAAGCAGATCCTGCAGGGCAGAAAGGACGCAGGCAATCAGCAGTTACTTTGTTTCCAAGAAATGTCTCCACCCTTCAGTTGCTTCTGAAAGTAACAGTTTGTTTCCCCTGAAAAGGGAAGGCATGCTGAGCTCTCTTCTCAGCTTATAAATTATGCTATATTAACATTGGCAATGGTTTTATTTGCACTGTGGAAACATGAGGCAGCACAGAGTGGGAAGGGGAGGCAGAGGCTGGCTGCCAGGGCCAGCAGAGACCCGAGAACAGCTTTTGGGTGGTATTCATGCTAGCATTAGGGGTGGGCTTCCCAACACCTGTCTCCAGCAGCCAGGCCATTTTCTTATGAAAGCCTCTGCCACTGGGGCTGGTTTGTATACAAAGTACATGGTTAAATAAATGTGATGATTCAAATAGTCCTGAGAAAGGATCTTCTAAAAAAATGCCTAGTGTCTGCTTAGGACATCTGAGATCCTATTACAGATTAAGTTGAGGGGTCATGACATCATAATCCAACAGTTTTTGAATTAACCCTAAATCTCTGAATATGTATTTGAATATGCATGTATCTTCTTACCAACTAGAAAGAAAGGGAAATAGAGGAGAAAATGAAAAACCACAATAACAGTCAAATGTCTTATTTGACTACACAGGCTTGTATAGAGCTCTTATAGCCATGTGACTGAAATACAAAAAAAAAAACAAAAAACCTTACTATGTTGAACTTCATTTGAAATGCTGGATGTGGTGGTGCATGCATTCAGGAAGCTGAGACAAGAGGATTGGAAGTTTGTGGACAGCTTGGGTTTCATAGCAAAATCATGTCATGAAAGAGAGAGAGAGATAAACATGTTAACATGTTAACTATTGGATTATTTTGGAATCGGGAAAGTGAGAATTGCCCATCAAAGCATCTTTCTGAACAGTGAGAATGTGCAGCAGTTTTCAGAGTGTCATTTTCAGTCTTTGAGAAGGGAACACTCCTTCTCGATTGAGATTCTGTGTGCTGCAAGTGATAAAAAAATATATATGCAACTCATGCACATGCCCCACCTCACAAACCCTTAATCCCAACACTTGGGAGGCTGAGGTAAGAGGATCTTTATGAATTCAAGGCCAGCCTGAGACTACATAATGAGTTGTAGGACAGCTTAGGCTTGAGGAAGACCCTACCTTGAAAAACCAAAATAACAACAACAACTTAATCAGGCCTAACAAAAATGGCCATCACTATCTTATTAAGAAGATTTTCAAGAATAAGATGAGCTTCAGGGTTGTATGAGTGAGATACGGAAAAAATTCCTCAAGGCCTTGTTCTTTTTCCTCTTCCGCATCCAAACACGGATCATGCTCAGCCTGGCCTTGCTTTTGCCATCAAATGAGAGAGGGTGATGGGTGGTATAACCATGAGCATTAATTCACTCTTAACACCAGCGGTGTATTATTTTATCCTTGGCAGTTGCCATCGGATGGCTATAAGTCTTCCATGTTCATGTCTATAGGGAGATAGAATTCCCCTCTACAAGGAATTAACTTCTTTCCCTTTGATTTCCACAAGGTTCATGTGCCTATAAGGAATGGCATTTACCAGGAAACAGGTTGCCAGGAGAGCCTGGGAAATGCCAGTCCAGGGGCACTTGGTCAGACATGGAACTCATCTAAGATCAAAGAGGCAAATTCATTCAAGGCAATAGTATATCCATTAGAATACGTGATTTAAGGTAAATGCTGTTTGTAAGCCATGATCTTAAAATAGAAAGAACTCAAACTGTTTAATTCATCCTAGTGGTCAGCCAGAGCAGTTACTGAGTGATGTCTCAGGAAATAAAAGGGAAACAATTTTCCATAAGAAAAACTATTTTGCCAGTAAAATGTCTACAACTAGTCATTTTCAAAGTCTTTCTTGGGTAATGTTACCAAAAAGCATACTTCCTGGTGGGCAGCTCCCTGAGGCAGGATCGCTGCTTAATTCAGGGCTGAGTTTGATCACTCATGTTGGCTTGACTGGGTCTGACTGCAGCTGCCAAATCAAGTCCTAGTCATAATGAGAACATAAAATAGAATGCCAAATAAATTCAAGCCCTTTCTCCAGAAGAGTGTCAGAATTTGTATGTAATGTGTTTACTTCTTTGAAATGGCAACCTGGGAAGGTTTGCTGGTTTTTGGATAGGAAGTTCCTTAGATATAGCTACCACGTCCCTACATAGAGCTACAAAGCAAGATATCTTTTGCAAACAACAACAACAAAATATTTTCCTGCTAAGTTGTTTTGTTTTCTTTTGCTTTTTTCATGGGACATTTAATTATTTTACTCTCTATGCATAAGCAGGTTGCATTGATTCTTGTTCACAAGTCTAAACAGTGAGTAGGGTCATATACTTGGAACCCTAAGTACACCAAAGGAGCATGGAGGCTGGCACTATGGCAGAGCCCAAACAAGGCACCCTGAGTTCCAAACGTCCAATGTCTTTCTATTGTACTGCTAAATGCTTTGTGTGCTTTTTAGTATAAATAATGCCAGACCTTCTGAATCTGATTAACATTGATGAAACTGAGTAAAAGACTATGGTGAATTGTTAGATTATCTCCCATGTTTCCTCTTGAAAACTGGCTCACATTGAAAAAGCACATACAGGGCTGGAGAGATGGCTTAGGGGTTAAGGCGCCTGCCTCCTAAGCCTAAGAACACTGGTTCCAATCTCCAGCGGTTCCAATCTCCAGGTCCCACATTTTGCCAGATGCAAAGTAATGCAAGGGCACAATGCCACACTTGACCACAAGGGGGCGCATGCATCTGGATTTCGTTCGCAGCAGCTGAGACACTGCTGGTGCGCCCATCTCTGTCTTCCTTTCCCTCTCTCTCTCTCTGTCTCTCTCTGTGTCTTTCTGCAAAAAAAAAAAAAAAAAAGCACATACATAGCTGGGCATGGTGGCACAAGCCTTTAATCCCAGCACTTGGGAGGCAGAGGTAGGAGGATCACCATGAGTTCAAGGCCACCCCGAGACTCATAGTGAATTCCAGGTCAGCCTGGGCCAAAGTGACACTCTACCTTGAAAAACAAAAAAAACCAAAAACAGCAACAACAAAAAAAAGCACGTACATATAACTTGAATTTTTGGAGCTAACTGAAAGCTAGTATGGGTTGGAGTCAGAAGCTTTGGTTCAAATTTCCCATAGGATTCTCAATTCAACTTACACAGGAGCACCTGCAGACATAGCTGGCAGAGTCAAACTCAATCTTGGGTTGGCCACCTTGCACATGGTAAGCACTTGTCTGTGTTTGTCAGTGTTTCAGTCATGGGGTGGTAGTATGAAAGCATGCATAGGTCAGTAGGGGTGGGGTTTATGTGCACACATTTCCATAACACACACTGAAGCATACCGTAAGGAGGGTAGCATTCATAATTTTTCTCTCTAAATCACACAATAGAAAGGAAGTTTTGGCTTTTCATTTGCTTAAGAAGGGCTTGAAAGAAAAAACTTAAAGTAGACAATTATTGATAGCATTGCTATCAACAAAATTGTTGGGAAGTGCCTTGTCTACTCCTTGATTAAAAAAAAAAACAAACAACAACAACAACAAAAAACACATCTAACCCCACAAACACCAAGTCCCTACAAAAGCACGCAAAAAAGAAAACAAGTACTGGCTCCTCTCTGCCCCTCCCTCCATGGAATACCAGAAAATCTGCATTTTGTGTTCAAGGTATAGTAGAGAGGATTTTTTTTGAATATGCTTTCAAATCCTCAGAGACTTTATAATTTATCAAGAAAGACACATTCTTCCTAATGAAAGGTTGCTGACCTTCATGAATGTGACAGTTCAATTACAGGCCATTCATATGCAGAGCAGCACTGATAAAGGATTTGGGAAATGTGACTAGCATAGCAAAAATAAGAGAAAAATGTCGAGGAAATTATTATTCGCGTTTAAAAATTTTTAATTGTGAGAAAAGGATAATAAATACGCTGTTTCAGGTAGGAGAACCATTTCTTCTTTAGCCCCGCAGCCCATTAGATTTGCTTTAGTGGGCAGCCTAGCTTTTTCATTTGTCTTTTTCTTCCTAATATTTCTGCCTTTTAAATCTTCTATACCACTAATGCTAACAAATCAGAAAGCCCTTGGGATTCAAAAATGCAGGGTTTCAAAAAAAAAAGTCTTCCCTTTTCCTTTTGACTGGCAAAGCAAGCTGGGGCGAGAGTCTTAATATTATTTTAAGTGTTTGACTATTATTTAGATGCTGATAGGAATAGAGAATTAGGAGAGGAAGTGTCCATACACACTCAACCACCCACACAGAGGTTCTGACACCCAAGCTCCTAGGAGGTAGGCAACCCCCTCCCAGGATAGTGAATAGATGAGACATATGCTGGCTAGACTCACTGGAGCCAGCCTGCAGCCGGACATGAGTGACACCTGCAGGTTCTGGTTGTTGAGTTTCTCCAGGTGTGTGGAAGACGATGTGATTACCACTTAGTAAATCAGCAGAGTGTCATTTAGCCACAGCTCATTGGACCTCTCAGAACCAGGCTCTTCACTTGCAACTGATGGAGGAACTCCCTTAGAACAATATATTTTTCATTAGAAATAAATGACATCAAAGTAAAAAATTCCTCTAGGGAAGCAGCCAATACAAATATCTGAAAAATTTTCAAGCTGAAGCATTATTTTAATTTTTAGTATTTTACCTTGGAAAAAGTGTGTGTGTGTGTGTGTGTGTGTGTGTGTGTGTGTGTGGTACATATGAGTCTATGAGTTGTTGAATCTGAACAGGACTGAAAACAGAAAAAAAAATGTGTTCACAACACCTATCTTACTGCCTGATACACAGAAGCCTTTCAATATTTGTTCACTGATGCCTTGACCAACTGTGTTTCTTTCCCACCCCTTCATTGTTGGGTAAGCTGTACAACCTATCAAATATTCCTTTGAGACCTTCACCCTCTCTAACTTGCACTTTGGATTGCTTTCTTTGTCCACTATTGTGAGGATATATATTTTCCATCAAATCACTTTGAATTACAAGATCATCATAGAATGAAAAGTGCATGATTTATGTACACTCATGTTTGGGTTTAAATATTAAATGTTCCCAAAAAAAAAACTCATGTGTTGAAGGCTTGGTTCCCTATGCAATGCATCAAATTGGAACTTTGGGAAAGGGTATACCATGTCCTTGGTTCCATTCTTTCTTTTTTTCTTCTTTTTTCTGTGTTTCAGATAAAATAACAAGCTCAGAACTCTGGTGTAACTTTAAGAAGCTTCTCAGTTCTGATACAATGTTCTGAGAAGCCAAATTTGGGTTATTAAAGTAAATCTAGATGAGAGTTGCAAGTTTTATACTCCATATATCATTCCACATGCTTTGTCTCTTCTGATCTTTCTTTTTTCTTTGTCAGGTTTCATATCTCCCAGTACCTCAATTTAATTATTGCTTAAACTTCTTTTGGAGAAAGTGTTTGTATTAGGGATATAGTGTGCACTTTCTATTTTGTGGATTAAATAATAGACAGCCACAAAGAAAGAGCAATCCCTCAAAACCTGGTATATTTAACTCTTAGCATTTAGCAATTTATTACTGTATCATTCAGTGTACTTGACAATAAGTAATAAGAATATAAGAAAATCTAAAAGTTGTTTAAATATTAAGAAAAGTTTATTATTATTTATTATTTCCTATAATACATGATCCCACTAGACAGACTACAAATTTAGAGAATGAATAGTTCAAAATACCATGAATGAACTTTCCATCTGTTTTATCAGCTGTTCTCCGATATGTTAAGTCTCCTCAGGGTAACAAGATGGCTGCTACAAATAACCTTAGTAGTTGAATTCTTATATTTTAATGCAAAAGTTCAAAATATGGGGAAAACATATTGATGCAGGAGTTAGGGGCTGAGGAGGTTCCCCTAAGTTTATGAATCCCAATTCTGGGTCCTGTCCTTTTTTTTTCTTTGGGGTTCGAGGTGGGGTCTCACTCTGGCTCAGGCTGACCTGGAATTAACTATGTAGACTCAGGGTGGCCTCGAACTCTCAGCGATCCTCCTACCTCTGCCTCCCGAGTGCTGGGATTAAAGGCGTGCACCACCACGCCCGGCTCCTGTCCTATTTTTAACAAAGAATTGATTTATACCCACAGTTACCCGGAGTTTAGAAAAACTACCCAGGCAGCAGGCCCAGAGTTAAGAGGAAGCACTCACGTGGTAGAACTAGAGTATAAGGGAAATGCACATGTGGTAGATTCAGAGACCAGAGGAAAAATCATACATGTAATAAAAGTGAGAAGTTACCCCAAAGTATGAAGCAGAGGCAAGCAGAGAGTTACCCAGGCCAAGAAATAGTATTCTGTTCTACTCACCCCCAGCCTAGCTGGAGGGGGCAGACTCACATTGTATCCAAGCAATACAGAATAGGGTAAGGAGGAACAGAGAGAGAGAGAGAGAGAGAGAGAGAGAAGGAGAAGGAGAAGGAGAAGGAGAAGGAGAAGGAGAAGGAGAAGGAGAAGGAGAAGAAGAAGAAGAAGAAGAAGAAGAAGAAGAAGAAGAAGAAGAAGAAGAAGAAGAAGAAGAAGAGAAGGAGGAGGAGGTGGAGGAAGAGAGGGAGAGAGAGAAAAAAAAAGGTTGGGAACAGCTTTTATAGTCTATTGAAAAATGTATAGTTTTGTCAGATTCAGGTATGTATAGGGGAAGACCCAATTGGTTTGTAGATTTAAAAGGGCAGACCCCAGAGGGCAGCCTACCAGGCACTGTGCTAGGCTGTAGGCAGCAGGAGGCACTGTAGCTGCTGTAGATGACTGAGTGAGATATGAGTGCCATCCCTGTGTTTCATTCATGTCAAGGCTGGTTGGAAGTTGGGGTGGCACCTCCTGGTTCTCTCTTTTGAACTTCTGTTCCTAAGTGAAACTGTTTAAAAGAAGGTAGCTTTTTCCTATTTCTCCTTAGATGTTTTCCTTTGGTCCCTTTTAAGAGTAAGATATGTTTCTCTGAAGCCTTGGCAGCATTCCTGCTCTCACAGCTGGTTAGCTAGAGCTGGCTAATATGGCCCTCCACAAATGGACCTTTGATCAGGACTTTTACTTTAGGAAAATCAATGTGCATTGAGTTTGTGATGTCCTTTCCTCAAGGCTATGGCTACTGAGATAAAGTGAATGAAGGTATCTGGACAAAATTTTGCTTGCTTAGGCAAGCTGGAGAACAACTCATGGTAGGCAACCAAGAAAGCTATGCACAACAGAACTGTCAGAAGGAATCAGGAGGAAGACAGGGAAACAGTGAGCAGGAAGGTGAAGATAAATAAAGTAAAAATGTCACCTTAGGTGGAACAGGTGTTTGGTAATTGTTGATGGAAATAAGTTAAATAAACCATTTAAAGCAAAGTTAATCTGACACATATTCCATGGCAGGTGTTCCATGGCAGTTCAGGCCAATGGTTTAGTAGTTCACATGAATAGCTGTAATCAGCACTAGTATTTGAAACTTTTCACTGACAACTTTCATGCACGTATATAATGAATTTTGACCATAACCCTTTCCCATTAATTTCTTGTGTCCTCACTTCCCCATTTCCCTATCCTCCTTCCACTAAACCCTTTCTTCTTTCCAACTAGACCCTCTTTCTTTTTTCTTGTCTTCCATCATTACTGAGGATATGTTGATAGGCAGATCTCATTTATGTAGTTCATAGGGTCCACTGCTAGTTAAGACTCGGCAACTTTTCTTCCCTAGCAACCTGTATAGAACTTTCCAGCATGATGACAACTACCCCAGAGAGGAGACTTCTAGCTCAGTTCCAGCTTAATTTTTCAGTGTCCTCCAACCAAGAGTCTTCAGCAATAGGGTCTTACCATCTAGTTCTGATGGGCGACTAAGAGCACTGACAATAACCTATATTGTTTTGGAGGCCTTTGGGCCCTATAATCAACAACTTCACTTGGAGGAATCCCATTTCTTAGACTGGGATTTTCCTATAACAACTTATGGCATCTCGGAGCAGCACTATCCACCACACAGGGCACTTCTGCACAAATTTTCTTCTTATAAAAATATTTTTTAGGGGCTAGAGAGATGACTTAGCAGTTAAGGCGCCTGCCTCCTAAGCCAAAGAACGCTGGTTTCAATCTCCAACAGTTCCAATCTCCAGGTCCCACGTTTTTAGGCACAATGCCACACTTGACCACAAGGGGGTGCACGCATCTGGATTTCATTTGCAGCAGCTGAGATGCTGCTAGCACGCCCTTCTTTATCTGTCTTCCTCTCCCTCTCTCTCTGTCTCTCTCCAAAAATATATATATTTTTAGGGGCTAGAGAGATGACTCAGTGGTTAAATGTGCTTGCTTGCAAAGCCTGATGGCCCAGGTAAAATTCCCCAGTACTCAATGGACAAAGTGGCACATGTGCCTGCAATTTGTTTACAGTAGCAAAAAGCCCTGGGGCACCCATTCTCGTTCTCTCTCCTTGCATATACATATGTGTGTGTGTGTATTACACACACACACACACACACACACACACACACACATATATATATAATTTCTTTATTTACTTTCAAACATAGAAAGACAGAATGGGCACACCAGAGCCTCTGGCATCTGCAAATGAACTCCAGATTCATGTGTTACTTTGTGCATCTGGCTTTGCATGGGTCCTAGGATTTGAACCCAAGTTACTGCTTTGCACGCAAGTGCCTTAACTGCGGAACCATCTCTCCAGCCCTATTTTTTTAAAATTAATTAACAAAGCAGTCATTTTCCATATGGTTTACTCATAACATCCTTAGTTTTGGTTAATTATCCTCTCACCCCCTTGTCTCCTTGCTTTGTGGTTAACAGAAACAGTGCATGACAAACATAGCTGCTTTTTCCCACTAAACTTTGCATTGGCTCAAGGGTGCGTTTCTTAAATGTAAAATGAGTGGGAGTATATGAGATTGCGGATTGCTTCCAGCTCCATCTTCAATGATTCTACATTTAGTGTTGCTTTAGGCTGTTCTAGTTTAATTCAATTTTGAGTAGACATATAGAAATTGTATTTGAGGTGATTTCATGTATTACAGGGAACATTGATTTTAATTAGCTCAATAGCCTTCTAGAGACTTTGGTTGTTTCTTGGGTTTTGATGTTGCCTGCAAAGCACATAGTGAATGGTTTCATCAACTCATAACATGTGCCAGTTTCCTAACAGAAAGGAAAATCACTTCACCTTAGACACTTTGCTTTCTTTGTTGGAATTCCAAGCCCAAATCTGAAGAGTTTTATACCAGTGTCAAGAAAACTAAGATCATATATGCCAATATTATTATTTAGGACAACTATTATCCATTTGTTGAAGTTCCCTTGTTACAATATCATAGAAATTGTTAGGAAAGCAGGGACATGCCTGAGGAATGTCAGTAGTTTGTTTGCTTCTAGAGTATAGCTTGTTGACAGTTGTCAGCTTTGTAAGGCAGACCCTTGTTACTGATCAGCTCTGAGTTTCTTCATGAATATTTCACAAGCCATCTCAGATTAGGGCAACTATTATCAGGAAGAGTTCTAGAGTATTCCATCTCAAGTAGCTCATTTCCTGCCTACACGGACTCATCCTGTCCTCCTCCCTCACTCAGTCATCTCTCCACACCCTTTGCCACTGGTCTTTCTTCTAGTCTCATGACAGAACTTAAATCCTTTCCTATCTAGTATGCTTACCAAAAGCAAGCTCTGCTAAAACCAGTGGGCAGGGAGTCAACTGACCCAACACTGTGTTTTGTTGTGCTGTGAGGGAAGGCTTTGCCCTCACAACCACCACCTACAAGGCTGATGTGACTATAACACAAAGCTCTCTCTTAGACATAGTCAAGCAGGTTTACTGCCCTGCGAAGTACTACGAAAACTGGCTGTAAGTGATAGCCTGTCTTTTCTAGTTCTCGCCAACTTTCCCTCTTGTCCTGTCATTTTAGGGCGAAAACTGAGGCATAGTGGGAATATTGGAATAATGAGCTTTCTCTTTGTTTCTGCCTGCCCTCTAAATCTGGCAAGAAGTATATAAGGTGAGAATTCTGGCACTGCTCAAAGAAGAGCTCAAAAATGTTCCTCTCTGAACCCTATGAACCCATGCATATTGGGGAATGCACTTAACACTGAGCAGACCTGGATCCATTATTCCCTAGACACAATGCTCAATACCAGAGCATAGGTATTTTTATTATTTGCCACCACAAATGCACAGAACTTTGCAAAAGGACAGTCATAGTCTTCCAGGCTACAATTGCCTTTAATCTTCCAAGATAGGGTTCATTCGACCAAGATCTCCTCATGTACAGATTGCTCCTTAAGCACTCAGTGTCATGTTCTTCTGTCTTATTGAACGTAATTTAATCTAGGGAACCTTTTGGTATGCTTACTTCTTTTTGTTTTTTGAGACAGGGTTCAACAGGGATATCCCAACTGACTTCAAATTTTCTCTGCAGCCCAGCCTGGCCTCCAAATCATGGCCCTCCTTCCTCACCCAGCCAAATGCTAGGATTACAGGAATGTTTGGCCATACCTAGCTGCATAAAATAGGGAACTTTTATGGGTATACATTTTTTTGGCAATGCTAAGCCTATGAACATAATTTCCCCTGTCTTTATACCTATACTTCAGAATATGTGTTTTTATAAAATATAGGATCTCTCTCTTTCTCGAGCAGGAGTATGAAAGGATGAAATAATCATCACATCTTGGTAAAAAGGAAAGAGAGCACTGTTAGTAAATACATGTTCATTTTCATGCATGTGATGATTGTCGTTTGAAATGTTTTGCTTGATCTTACTTGATTTTACTAAAATATTCAGTCTAATTGGAAGACGATATGGTTCCTGTACTCAACCTTAGTGTACATTTCTCAAAATTAATTAGAAACTGGCTACTGTGACTTGGTGAAACTAGGTTATATTTGTTGAACTTGAGATGGGAAATTTTCTTTTGTTTTGTTTAAGCAAGATTCAGGTGGTTCAATAAATGCCACTTAACTGGGGCAGACTTGATCAGGGAAGTTGCTGAATTGGGAAACCAATTAAGTCTAATGATAATTAGCATGCACTGCTGCTTAATTGGGATAGGTGGTCCATTGAGTTGGTATCACCATAAGTAATTAAATGATGCTCTTGGAGGTTAAGAGATAGAGTCTTCTTGATGTTTTCAAGATTGAAAGCAATTTATTTCATCTCTTGATCATGCTATTGCTGGTTGATGAAAACTCAGTTTCTAAATAATAATTCCAAATGTGCTACTTGCTTTGAAAGGTTCTCTGCATTTTTATTACACATGCACAGGCACACACACACACACACACACACACACACACATTTCGCTATGAATGATTTTGCATATAAAATAATGAAAATGGTGACATACAGAGTTTTAGGTGACTTACTCAAAGTTGTTACCACTTAATGGTCAGGTAAAAACATGGGCTTTAAAAAACTAATTTGTGGTCAAAACAGTGATATTCCTGCTTGTGTGTGTTTGTTATTTTTCTAGTTGTTGCAACCAAACACACGATAAATAGTAACTTTAGGGAAAAAGTTTATTCCAGTTTACAGTTCAAAGACATATCATAGTGGAGAACTATTGGTGGCAGGAGTGTGAGACACTCAGTCACGTTACATTTATAGTCAGGAAGTAGATAGTGGACAGGGCTATAACACTTCAATGTCCACGCTCAGTTACCAATTTCCTCAACAAAACTCTACTTCTTAAGTTTAAACAGCTCACCAAAAGAGTGCCACCAGCTGGGGAATAAGTGTTCAAATACATGAGCCTGGGGTGGGAGGCAGTTCACATTCACATCATACCACCATGACAGCCATATTCACTGAGTGCAGCAGTGGGAAGAGTCTGCCTGGGAGCCCAGGGACATGGCTATAGCTCTGCTGCTGAGACAGAGATAAGACACCTGTCTTTCAGGACTTCACATGATTCTTTTCTAAAATAACAGCATGGGACTAAATAATCACAAAGATCCATTCCAGCTGTAAAAATGAGCAAAAGTGTCTGCAGTCAGTTTTATTTAAAAAATTTGTTACTGGGAAAATAAAACTCATTCTAAACTTGTATCAAGCCTTTCTTGATTAGCTAAGTCATTGGCAGAAAGTAATGATGATCTCTGGCTCCACATTAAAACCATCTTATTTCCCAAGGTCTAACTGGGTGCTTTTAGAAAGGAAAGTGAGAGAGAGTTTGAGAAGGAGGCAGATAGGATATGCCTGCTTGCATGCATGTACACACACACACACACACACACACACACACACACCCATGTAGGGGTAAAGAAAACAAGAAATACTCCTGAGTCTGAATAGCCTGAAAAATATTTTAAAATGATGTGACATAATAAAGGAAGGTAGAATAAAGTAAGATGCACTGGGATCTATGAACGAGAACACATTAGGATGATCAGTAATGTGGAATTCTGAATTCTGATACTTAGGGGTCAAGACAATTGGATAACTTTAGACATGGCATTTGGGGAATTTGTCTAGAAAGTGCACTCTAACTGCAGAGATAAAGCTTTAGTAGTAGTTGTTAATGAAATCTATTCTAATTTGTTTTGACTTGCATATAAATAAGAATTATTGGATCAATAAACCAATTTTCCCTGAATAATTTTTCCATGACCCTGACAATATAGGTGTATCAAGTACTTATACAAATCAAACATTTCCTTATAATAAATGATAATATATTTTGCAACAATTCTTTGCTGTACATATAATTTTACCACTTATTACAGATGAAAGCAAATCTGTGCATTAGCAGGATGGATGTGCTCATTTGTCCAACAGTGTAAAATCCAAAGATATATTATTTTGATTCATGCTGAGGAATGTTGAAAAATATTGTTTTTGTTTTCTATAATTAACCCATTGTATTTGATAAAAGCAGAACATTTGTGTGCACAATAAAAACGATTGCAATTGATAATATACAGTAGTTTCAATCTGAGATGAGGCATTTGAGAAATCTTCTTTGGCATGCTGTGGGATGGTGGCCTGTACAGTACAAGGAGCAAGTTGTGTGCTAAGGACCAAGGCTGCACTGAAATCACAGGTGCAGCACAGGTGCAGCACAGGTGTAGCACAGGTACAGCACAGGTGAATGCTGCCACACACTCTTGAGATTCTTTATGTACTTTATGTTGAATTAATTTTTGATTATTATGTACTCAAAGTCCTTTTACTGTTGTCAAATTTTTCATGACCCTTGCATGCAGTTATATAACCTCATATGGGGTCATGGCCACAGGTTAAGAAACTCTTTTTCTTGTTTACTGTCTTTCTAAAGCCTCATCATTTGATCAATCCCCATCAATTCAAGACCACTTATAACTCATGACTATATTTGGAATACTATTCAGATTTGCAGAGTCCTGTGTTGGGGTTCGAACTTGCAGATTGCATGAAAAGCCTCATTGTCCTATTAACTGTAAATGCTGTCTAAATATTTATCATTGAGTCACAGTATAGACAATATCAGAGAAATGTACACTAACACACATATAATTAGGCATACATACTATGTCATGCTTTTAAAATAAAACAATATGCACTACAAAATCCACTTTAAAATTTATTTTGAATTATTTTGGTCTCATACCAGTGAAAAAGCTGAAAATCTGGGAATATCCAAGATTCATTAAGATAACTAGAAAAAGGGGAAGCCCAGAATTTAGTCCTCTCTGACATATCCACAGTGTCTCAGGGAACAAGAGGAAATGGCAGAAAGAAGATGAGAGCTGCTCTCATTGCTGGACAGAAAAGCTTCTGCATGGAGCTGGCAGTTATTGTAGTTATCGTCTCCTTTCTGGGATAAAGTGCTCCACCAAAGCAGCTGATGGGAATCAAGTTTTTATTTTATCTTATAATTTCAAGGAAAATCTTCATAATGACAGGGGAAAACAGCGCATGAGCAGAGGCTACACATCACCTCTGCCACAGCAGGTGGAAAACAGAAGCAAGAGAGTGAGATGAACTATAGCAAGGGAGAGATGGCCATAACATCACTAAACCCATTCCAAACAACCAAACAATGTACCTCCTCCAGCAAGGTTCCACCTCACAAATTGCTATCAGTTGGGGACCAAACATTCATAATATATGAATTTATGGGGGACATCTGATTCAAACCCTACAGCAGTAGACACTGAGGAGATTCAAAACTCACCAGAATAGAAAATAAAAAGCTATTGATTACTCCAGTATAAAGGATATTTCTTCATTTTTTTTTTTTTAGGTAGGGTCTCACCCTAGCCCAGGCTGACCTGGAACTCACTCTGTAGCTCCAGGCTGGCATCAAACTCCTACCTCTGCATCCTGAGTGGTGAGATAAAAGGTTTGTGCCACTATCCCCACCTTATAAAGGATATTTCTAACATGCTATCCAAGGCTCTGGGAACATTGCAGAGGGGGCAGAAAGAATCTAAGTGTCACAGGGTAAGAAGGAGTGCTGTGGGACACTGTCTTTCTAGTGTGAAGGGACTGGTATATTCATAACCCATAATAATTACTGACACTGCCACAAGATCCACACTGTTCTGAGACTATCAGCATTTTGAAAAGGAGGATGGAGAAAGATAATGGGAATAAGAAAACACAACAGAAGAAGGACTACCTAGAAAATGGAGGATCTTCAATGGAAAGGGGGGGGAGGAGAGACAAAAAGTATAACAGCATAGGAATACAGTAAAACTACAGTATTTTCATGTATTAAAGTTCTCAATTTAAAAAGAGAGCAAAAGGCTACATTTAAATTACTTTATTTCTTCATTATTTTTTATATTTTACTTATGTGCAAGGGGAAAGAGAGACAATGAGGAGAACAGGCACTAAAAATGAACTCCAGATACATGTGCCACTTTGTATATCAGGATTTATGTGGGTACTGGGGAATTGAACCCAGGCTGTCAGAATTTGCAGGCAAGTGCCTTTTACCTTAATGGAACATTTCCAACTCCAGTTTTAAGGTACATGTGACTTATTCAAAATATAAATCATCTAATAAATACGAGTAAATTTCCAGTGGACTGTTTTAAATTTGGATACCTTTGCCCTTGAGACAGAAGCTCATGTACTTAACAGGAGTCTGATGAGAGCTCAATGACAAGTGCTCCATGATCCATGGCATAATTTCCCCACTCTTAAAATACTTTGTAAATATAAAATCAATTTTGGTGTTAATCAAAAATTTTCTCATTATTTTATTTCTTATATGGTTAGTAAATAAAGATGTCTTTGGTGGATAGACTTTGTAAACTGTTCTTTCATTAATGAAAAAAAATAGATTATCCATCTGGAATGCTGAGCCCTTGTGTCAGTAATATCAACATTATCTCCTTGAAGTTTGTTCTTCTGGACCACTTGGGAAGTGCAGTCAAGCACACAGGGAAGAGAACTTTGGAGCAACTATAATGAAGTCTCCATCCCAGCTTCTCTCTACCAGGGGCAAAAACAGTCCCCTCAGCTCCAGCTCCAGTGAACTTCATATGCTGAATGTTTTGTTGCTTGATTAAAAATGTGCTCATGCTTAAAGAAGAGTGCCGATGGGGTTCATAACACTGCACAGATATGCAGGGAGGTCTTTATGCAATCGTGTTTCAGGAATATTATTTTGCTTGAGAAGTTATTAGAGGCCAACATAACAACTTTTCTGTCACTAACTGGCAAGATTTCCAAGTCAGCTCATGTGGAAATCAAATTGCACCTGAGCAAATATTGAAGGGTGTAGCCAAAGGAAGGACTACCTTTCATTTTTCAGTCACAAATATTACAATAGCTGTGCACATATTTTAGGAAAACATTTTTCTTACACGAAGTCACTTTGCATGAAATCACAGGATAAATTTGGTTGGTGTGGCTAATGAGAACTGTTCCTTCACAGTGATCTAATTGCCCTCAGGAGAGCTAGGATCTCACTACTCTCTCACACACAAAATAAATGGAGTAAAACGAGCTTGTCTGACTTTTCACTGAGTATCTTTGCTGGTATCATTTTGCATGATATGGGTAGGTGGGAAAACAATACAGAAAATGATGAAAACACTGCCAACCTTACCATAAAGGGTGGTAAAAATCACAAATTTGACCTATATTTAGAAATAGACTAGAAATAGTGATGGGCACACAAGTCAAACTCGTAGTGCTCCAGGCACTTCTCTGTCTATGGTTTCTGTGCTGTAATCCCCATGTTTGAAGAGTCAGCCCAACTAATTCCACACTGACTACAAAGGAAGTTGAAACACAGACACACTCAGTGTCATATCTAATGTTTAATATGCATTGGGGTACAGTCAGGATCTAAACTAAGTGTAACTCTGAAGACAACAATTGTGTGTGTGTGTGTGTGTGTGTGTGTGCGCATGTGTGTATATGTGTGCAAATGCATGTGGAGGCCAGAAGATAACCTTGGGTATTATTCCTCAGATGCTATCTACCATTTTTGAAACAGGGTCTTTCACTGACATGGAAATCACAAAATAGGCTTGATTTGCTTGTCATATGCCCTAGAGATCCACCTTTCTCTGCCTCACCAGTGCTGGGGTGTAAGGATTACAAGCACCTACTACCAGTCTTAGCCTTTTTATGTGGGTTCTAGGGATTAGGTTCAGATCCTCACACTTACAGGCACATTACTGTCAGAGCCATCTCACCAGCCCAGAAGATCAGATGTTTATGCTGTACATGATACACTTCCTTAGATGTGCTCTACCTATACACAAAGAAGCAATTAGTGCACAGAGCTAACCAAGTCTATACTTATAAGAATTCTCCCTTGAACTAGGCTTCAAAGAGTAGAAAACAAATCTAGCATGTTCTCAGTGGTAAGGCCAATTCGATGAATTATGTCCCTTCATACTTCCAGAGAAGACTGTAGATGGGGAAAGCCTCAACTCCGGAGCCAAACTTCCTAGTTACATATCATTGAGAAGTGTTAGGGCTTGGATTCATTCCCCAAAAGCCCATATGTCAGAGGTTTGGTCACCGGTCTGTGACAACACTGAGACCATCCAACTAATTCTACCCCCCACTCCAATCTTTTGAGAACAGCTGGCTTGACATAATCTCGACGGTAAGATTGGGGTGGGTAAAGAGAAGTAGCAGTGGTTTTAGTAGGTGACAAACTGTTGTAAGACGTGGGGATACAAAGTGAAACATCTGTGTTTACATCTATAAGAGCTCAACTGCCAGTTGTGATAATTATTTGAAACTGTCATTTTGTATAACAACAAACAGCTGGAGAGATTTTCTTTGTTCTGTATTGTTGTTGTTTTTTATTTGGTTTTCAGTTGCTGGTGCTAGGGATTAAATACAGAGCCTTGCACATGCTAGGAAAGTACACCATTACTGAGTGACATCTCCACCTCCCTTTTACCAATTAAAAAATGTTTAACTGTGGCAAATATACAGAAACATAACACAAAATATCACATTTTTACAGGGTTTGGTTGTGTAGTTTCATGGCATTAAGTATGTTCAAAGGGTTGTGTTACCATCACCCCTACTTCTTCCTGCAACATTTTGTCTTCCAAATTTCAATTCAGAACTGATTCAAGAACAGCTCCTCATTCCCTGCACCCTGGCTGTTGTCACCTCTGTCCCCTTTTCTGACTCCATGAGGCTGACTACTCTGAGTAGCATATGTAATTGCAGTGACAATACTTGTCCTTTAGATTAGCATTTATTTAGAATCAGGTTCTCAAAGTTCATGCATCTTATAGTGCTTGTCAATATTTTGTTAAGTTCCTTTTCAATGAAAGGTCTTCATGCCCCATCCCCTGTCAATCATTTGTCACTAAATGTTTTCCTTGAGATTGTTGATTCTCTGTACTTCTAGGCCACTGATGAGGCAAAACAAAACAATTTTTTATAATTTATTTTTATTTATATTATTCTAATTTTACATTTATAATGGTGACTCCATTATCCTCCTCCCTGTCCTCCCTCTTCCATAGGGACCCTAATCAATGGTGAATGTGGGTCATGCATTATGGGGGTAGTCAAGAGTTATGGGGGATAGGCCAAGTCTCTGTGCATAATGCCCCAACTTGTGGCTCTAACATTCTTTCTGCCCCCTCTTCTGCAAATTTCCCTGAGCCACATTGGGGTCATTTTATTTCTACTTCAGCGATGAGGTTTTGGGAGCCTCTGTGTCTCTGGATATCTGACTTAGTAAGAGTTGGGTGTTCTCTGTGTTCATCTTCTTCAGCCTTTTTCTGGTGTCGTGATCCCCAAGAACGCTGTACTCTTGCTCTTCCCCTGCATTACTCTATGGTTTCAGCTGGGGCCCTGGTGATTGTGATTGGTTGATCCTCCCTTCAGGTTCATTGTCCATCTGAAAAAGATCAGCAAATTCTCAAATGGAGAGAGAAGTTAGTACTAGACAGAAGGGATGACCATAGATGTTTGGGAGGGAATTTTATATGCGTAGGCCCTCTTCTGGCCCACATTTGGTGGTATCTTGATTGGAGACTGTGCTCATTATTTGTACATGGCTTTGAATTATTTCCCAGTTCCAGCAATGAGTTCCATTCCACTGAGTGGATCTATTAGCCAAATCAAGAGCAGTTGGTTACCCACCATGGCTGTGTGCCACTACTGCACTTCTTTGAGCATTACCTCAGGTTGTGTCCTGCAGGGTATCTTATACTGCAAGTTGTTTGGACTGATGTTGGCCATTTTCTCCCAGTTGCTCATGTAGCACCCTCTGGCACTAGACTAGCTAACTGTCTGGGGACGGACCCTCTTCCAGGTCTCTCCTTGTTTGGTCTCACAAGTGTATGCTGTCTTCAACAGTAAAGTCTTACTTTGGGTCAAGTAACTATAGCTACTTGATATTTGACAAAGGTCCTACCAATGCAGAACAGAAAAGGGACAGCATCTTCAACAAATGGTGCTGGACAAACTGGACAACCATATGTAGGAAAATGAAACTCAATCCACATATCTCACCATGCACAAAAATCAAGTCCAGATGGATCAAAGACCTTAATATAAAACCAGAAACTCTGCTACTACTGGAAGAAAAAATAGGAGGAACCTTCCATGAAATAGGAGTGTGAAAAGACTTCCTGTACAAAACCCCAGCAGCTCAGGAAATTAAACAAGCATTCAACCATTGGGATCTCATGAAGCTGAAAAGCTTTTTCACTGACAAATATACTATAACCAAAGCCAGCAGACAACCCACAGAATGGGAGAGAATTTTCACCAGTTATACAACTGACAGAGGCTTAATTTCTAGAATCTACAAAGAACTCCAAAGCCTAAATCATAAATCATCAAGCAACCCACTCACAAAATGGGGCAGAGAACTGCACAGGGAGTTCTCAGAGGAAGAAATACAAATAGCAAACGCACATTTAAGAAAATGTTCAACATCCCTAATTATCAGGGAAATGCAAATTAAAACAACTATGAGATTCCACCTTACCCCAGTAAGGATGGCTAACATTAAAAAAAACAATGAAAACAAATGCTGGCAAGGCTGTGGAGAATTGGGAACAAGCTTTCACTGCTGGTGGGAATGTAAAATGGTTCAACCCTTTTGGAAAGCTATATGGAGAATCCTGAAAAGGATGACCATAGACCTACCAATGGATCCAGTTTATTACCTTATTAGGCATTTACCCTTAAGGCTCCAAGCCTCAGATCAGAGACATTTGCTCAACCATGTTTATAGCTGCTCAATTCATAATAGCAAAGAGCTGGAATCAACCCAGGTGTCCATCATTAGATGAATGGATAACAAAGATGTGGTACATCTATACTATGGAATTCTACATAGCAGTAAGGAAAGATGAAATAATGAAATCTGAAAAAAAAGGTCAAACATGGAACAGATCATCCTCAGTGAGCTCACCCAATGACAAAAAGATAATCGTCGCATGGTCTCATTTATCTGTCACTCCTAACCTGAATCCACCTGAGAGGCTGCTGTGATGGTTAAGTTTGTGTCAACTTGATTTGTTTAGGAATCCACAGACATTCCTCATAAGTGTGTTTCTGAGGCTGCCTCTAGGAAGGATTAACTAAAGGAAGAATCCTGCCCCCAGGGGTAAGCCTTCCCCCAGAGTGGGCGGCCCAGAGTGGGCGGCCCCTCTTGGAGGAGGGGGCTGGTTGATAAAAAGGAGCTCTGGGAAGAAAGGCTCTCTCTCTCCCACCTGGCTGCCGGTGCTACTAGCTGCTTGGTGTTTTCTGCTTGGTACCTGCTGCTTGGTGTTGCTGCTCTCCAGTGTGGACTGAAGACCAGGGTGGACTGAAGAGCAGCGTCTCTCCAGGAAGCCTCCAGGCCTTCAGTGCCGGATTGGGACTGCTGAGGCCTCCAGCCTCGTGCACTGAGCAGCTACCGGGTTTCTTCACTCTCGGACCTGCAACCTGCTATTGCTGGACTGTGTAAGCTAATCCAATAAATCCCCTTTTAATACAATTCATTCTGTCCATTCTGTTCCTCTAGAGAACCCTGACTAATACAGATTCTGGTACCAGAAGTGGTTCTAGAGAAACAGAATTGTAAGGATGGATTTCCCTAGAAGGCTTGGTGCTCTGTGGAGTTGGTTCTCCAACTCTAGTACCACTAAAGGCTCTGCTGGTAATAAGGAGAGCATTTTAAGTGGTAATAAGGAGGGCACTAATAATCCATGGTGTGAACTATTTAACGAACTCCGTGAAATAGATGTATTTAGTGATTCTGAGTCATATCTTGTGAGGAGCAAGGAATTTAGTGACTCTGTATCTAGAACTTTTGAATATTTGTGGAAAAGTAAGACGAATGATGATGCTGGATGGTTTCTTCTGGCATCTCTAGATAAACTGTTGAGAGAAAAGCAGAAGCTCCAAAAGGAAAATTCCAAGCTTAAGACCCACGTACATGATCTGAAGGTTTCTAAGGGTGCCCTGGAGGAAAATCTCCTGTCTAGTCAGAACAGGGCTCGAATTGCAGAAAACCAAACTCAAGCTCTCATTGTAAGATTGGCTAACTTGCAGCGTAAGCTCAATTCCCAGCCTCACAAACTATCAGAAGTTAAAGTGAGGGCATTGGTTGGAAAAGAGTGGGATCCCATGACTTGGGATGGGATGTATGGGAAGACCCTGAAGAATCTGGGCACATTGAACTCTCAGATTCTGAAGAAGTTGTTTTGCATGAGAATGTGGCTTCCCCTCCTTTAGCTGCAGGTGCACCCCCACCCCCTGGGAATCACTCCTTCTTTGTCTGAGGAAGCAGTAATGACCCTCCCTGCAGGATGTGCTGATGCTTCTCAGAGCCCACCCATCTTTGCCTCAAGGCCTATCTTAGGCATAAGGCTAGGCATGCCCAAGGGGAGTTAGAAAGCGTGACTCAAGAGGAAGTGAGATACACCCTAAAGAACTTCAGGAGCTTTCTAACTTGTACAGGCAGAAGCATGGGAATATATGTGGGAATGGATTTTAAGGGTGTGGGATGATGGAGGAAGGAATATAAAATTAGATCAAGCTGAATTTATTGAAATGGGCCCACTAACCAGAGATTTTAGATTTAACACTGCAGCTCATGCAGTTGGAAGAACAAAACAGTTTATTTGATTGGTTGGCTGAAGTATGGATCCAAAGATGGCCTACTGTGAATGAGCTTGAGCTGCCTGATATCCCTTGGCTTAATGTTGATGAAGGGATTAAAGGCTCAGAGAACTTGGAATGCTGGAGTGGATTTACCATGTAAACTCATCTTTAAGCCCCGCAATGGGAGCATGCAGAAGATCCTGCCCTTCACTAAGACTATAAGAAACAGATTTGTGGGGGAGCACCAGCACACTTAAAGTCCCCAATCATTGGTCTTTTATGTAAAGAAGACATCACAGTGGGAGCTGCAGTTGCTGCATTAGGTGACTTAGATGCAATGGGTCTAACTGGCTTCGGGATAACAAGGGCCAAGTATCAGCACTGAATGCCAAAGGCAAGGTGGGCGTGTTTCCCAGTAATGGACAGCTGCATGCAAAACAATGCTCGTAACAGTATGACTGAAGTAGACCTTTGGTACTGGCTGCTTAATCATGGTGTTCCCAGAAGTGAAATAGATAAAAAGCCTACATGGTTCCTGCATTTTGATCTGTATAAGCAGAAAAGTTCCAGAGCAAAGAACCCAAAGGCCACTTTGAATTATAGCAACAGAGAATCAAGGCCTTTAACCAGTTTCCAGACTTGAGCCAGTTTACAGATCCTGAAACCCCTTGAAAAAGGACATTTGGGAAGATGTTGTGGAAGGACCCTCCCATAATCCCCAAAAGTTTCAATATTAAGCTTAGTCCTATCCTTCCTCATCAGAAGGTGGCCTTTTGCTAGGGTAACTGTACACTGGGAAAAGGAAATAATCAGACTTTTCGGGGCTTACTGGATACTGGCTCTGAATTGACATTGATTCCAGGAGACCCCTGTCATTGCCCAATGGGCCCTCCAGTTAAAGTAGGTGCTTATGGAGGTCAGGTGATCAATGGAGTTTTGGCAAATGTTAGACTGACAGTAGGTCCAGTGGGTCCCGAACTCATCCTGTGGTTATTTCCCCAGTCCCAGAATGCATAATTGGGATAGATATACCAGGAGCTGGCAAAACCCCACATTGGTTCTTTGACTTGTGGGGTGAGGGCCATTATGGTTGGAAAGGCCAAATGGAAGCCATTGGAGCTCCCTCTACCATCATGGAAAGGGCAGCGTTTTGTCCTTACTGGAATAGACACTTATTCTGGGTATGCATTTGCTTTTCCTGCACGTAATGCTTCTGCCAAAACTACTATCCGTGGGCTTACAGAATGCCTTATCCACCGTCATGGAATTCCACACAGCATTGCTTCTGACCAAGGAACTCACTTCACAGCCAAGGAAGTACAGCAGTGGGCTCATGATCATGGAATTCACTGGTCTTACCATGTGCCCCACCACCCTGAAGCAGCTGGCTTGATAGAGCGGTGGAATGGCCTTTTAAAGAAACAGCTGCAGTGCCAACTAGGTGGCAATAGCTTGGAGGGCTGGGGCGTGTCCTCCAGCAGGCTGTATATGCTCTGAATCAGCGTCCTATATATGGTGCTGTTTCTCCTATAGCCGGATTCACGGGTCCAGGAATCAAGGGGTGGAAATGGGAATGGTACCACTTACCATCACCCCAAGTGACCCATTAGCCAAATTTTTGCTTCCTGTACCCACAACCTTACGCTCTGCTGGCCTAGAGGTCTTGGTTCCAGAGGGGGGAGTGCTTTCGCCAGGAGGCACAAAGAACATTCCATTGAACTGGAAGCTGAGATTTCCCCTGGCCACTTTGGGCTCCTGATGCCCTTGAGTGCACAGGCTGAGAAAGGAGTTACAGTGTTAGCAGGGGTAATTGATCCAGATTACCAGGGTGAAATTGGACTGCTCCTCCACAATGGAGGTAAGGAAGAGTATGTCTGGAGTGCTGGAGATTCTCTAGGGCGTCTCTTGGTGTTACCATGCCCTGTTATCAAAGTCAATGGACAACTGCAACAACCCAATCAAGGCAGTGTGATAAATGGCCCAGATCCTTCAGGAATGAAGGTATGGGTCACCCCTCCAGGTAAAGAACCAAGACCTGCTGAGGTGCTTGCTGAAGGTGGAGGAAATACTGAATGGGTAGTAGAAGAAGGCAGTAACAAATACCAGCTAAGGCCACGGGACCAGTTACAAAAACGTGGTCTGTAATCATGAGTGTTCCTGTCTTACCTTGTTAAGAGTGTTTGTACATATGTATACTAATATTAAGATGTTTTGTTCTTCCTCTACTTCTCTATTAGGTAATTAATACTGATTAAGATCATATTGCTAGTTAACCACTGTTGAATTTATATTTGACTTGTTATATGAGACTAAGCCTTCCTCAAGGAACTTGCTTTGTGTGTGGGGATGATTGTGCGTTTCCGGTTGTATGAGGGATAGTTATATCATGTTAGGCGGAATTATGACCTTGTTACTGTCTTCATTTGGAAATTAAGTAGAATGTAAAGATATATGGTTTGGTGTCAAGTTGACAAGGGGTGGACTTGTGATGGTTAAGTTTGTGTCAACTTGATTTGTTTAGGAATCCACAGACATTCCTCATAAGTGTGTTTCTGAGGCTGCCTCTAGGAAGGATTAACTAAAGGAAGAATCCTGCCCCCAGGGGTAAGCCTTCCCCAGAGTGGGTGGCCCAGAGTGGGCGGCCCTCTTGGAGGAGGGGCTGGTTGATAAAAAGGAGCTCTGGGAAGAAAGGCTCTCTCTCTCCCACCTGGCTGCCGGTGCTACTAGCTGCTTGGTGTTTTCTGCTTGGTACCTGCTGCTTGGTGTTGCTGCTCTCCAGTGTGGACTGAAGACCAGGGTGGACTGAAGAGCAGCGTCTCTCCAGGAAGCCTCCAGGCCTTCAGTGCCGGATTGGGACTGCTGAGGCCTCCAGCCTGTGCACTGAGCAGCTACCGGGTTTCTTCACTCTCGGACCTGCAACCTGCTATTGCTGGACTGTGTAAGCTAATCCAATAAATCCCCTTTTAATACAATTCATTCTGTCCATTCTGTTCCTCTAGAGAACCCTGACTAATACAGCTGCCAAGCCTAATAAGCACTCTGAGAACCAGACAATAGGGAGGGTGGAATGGAGGGAGGGTAAGGGTGGGAGGGAGCAAGAGGGTGGGAGGGAGGACAAGGGTGGGGGGATACAAATAGGGACCCAAAAGGAAACGATACTATAAAACTCTTTATTCTGAACAATAGGCTAAAACATTGCCCTTCAGCAGGCCCACAGAGGGAACACCTGAACTACAGGAAACAGGAGAAAACATCATGAAGACCAACCTTAATTTTTTCCTGCTTTTCTCTCTCTTCTCTCTCCCTCTCTCTCTTGTTCTCTCCATCTTCTCTCTAAACTCACTTTCTCTTTTTTTGGGGGGTGGGGAGAGACACAGAGAGAGACAGAGAGAGAGGGAGAGGAAGACAGACAGAGATGGGCGCGCCAACAGCCTCTCAGCTGCTGTGAATGTAATCCAGATGTGTGCGCCCCTTGTGTCAAGTGTGGCATTGCACCCTTGTGTCACTTTGCATCTGGCTAAATGTGGGACCTGGAGATTGGAACCAGCATTCTTGGGCTTAGAAGGCAGGCGCCTTAACCGCTAAGCCATCTCTCCAGCACCTCACTTTTTCTTTTATATTATCTATCTTTTTTCTCCCCACCTTCCTAGGTGCTGACTTATAACTCCCAGTACCAGCACGGGGTTAACTTTCACAATGAGCTGTTGATCCAAGACACCTACAAGGTTTCCCCCCAAAGACAGATTTCTGTCAGAGCTCTTGATGACCTACCAAAGGTTAATGGCAAAACAAAACAATTTTTATGAACTGGGAACCATCTGAGCAGAGAGAGAAAGGCAAAGAGAGACTTGGGAAGTGGGACAGATTTGCACTATACTGAATTACACAGTCTAAGGTGGATATAGAGGGCAAATACTACTCTAGTACTTAGTTTCAGATTACATATCATGGTGAACAGTTCCTGAAACTTCTACTCAAAGATCATTTCAGCTATGGGCACAGTGAACTGAGTTAAAATGCAATAATCATAGAGACAACAGTATTAGAACACAGTAAACATGATGACTAATTTTTGAAACTGATTTTTTAGGAAAAAATTAAGTATTAAAAGTGAATTTAAATAAGCAGTGTTAGCATTCTTGATTGTCACCGACATGCATTCTTTACTGTTCCCATTTCAACATCACCATCTGAGCATCCTGCTGTCAGTGTTCTGTGTCCAACCTCTTGGTAATAAGTGAATCCTGTCATGATCTCCACTTCTCCTCCTCCTCCTCATCTTCCTTCCTGTCTCAGATTCAAGCATCAGTTCCATCAGTTTGGTTGATATCATAGGAAATGATCACCTCATTCTTATCCTTCTTAGGGCCTAGTGGGTACAATGACCATGTCCTAAAGAGAACAATTAATGGGTCACTCTTCCCCCATAGTACCTGAGAGGCAAAATCACCATGGCAGTAAGACGTTGTAACACACCTCAAAATTGTCTGTTTATGCCTTCATTGTCAAGGATTTAATTTAATACCACAAGTGTGTTGACTTTCCTTGTGCTCCATAAGAAGACAAAACAAAAGCAAGTAGAAATACAACTAGTTCCCAGCCAACCTTCACCTGCTAGGTGACTTTGCTCCCAGGCATGTGAACTCAAAAGGTTTATATGTGATGTTTCAAGAATTTAGCAACAACCAATGGGATAACTTCTATTTTTCACTCTGCTTAGCAGCAGGATATGAATAATGGTATTGGTGCCTCAGAGACAGAGCTACATGTTTTTTTTGGGAGAGAGACACACAGAGAAACAGAGAGATAGAGAGAGGAAGACAGATAGAGATGGGCGTGTCAGCAGCCTCTCAGCTGCTGTGAACGAAATCCAAATGCATGTGCCCCCTTGTGGGCAAGTGTGGCATTGCACCCTTGCGTCACTTTGCATCTGGCTAAACATGGGACCTGGAGATTGGAACTGACGTTCTTAGGCTTAGCGGGCAGGCACCTTAACCGCTAAGCCATCTCTCCAGCCCAGAGCTACATTTTTAAAGGTAAGAAATGAGGCCCAAGCAAAGAAGTACAGGTGACTCTCTGCATCTCTGTACAGACTTCAATTTGTCCATCCAATAGCCACTGTACTCTCCTTCAATGCTATATAAACCAATTTTTCTGAGACCAGCAGTAATCTTAGCTTATTTTTAAAAAAATTAAATCCCGGGCTGGAGAGATGGTTCAGTGGTTAAGGCGCCTGCCTCCTAAGCCTAAGAATGCTGGTTCCAATCTCCAGGTCCCATGTTTAGCCAGATGCAAAAGGGGTGAAATGCCACACTTGACCACAAGGGGGCGCAAGCATCTGGATGTCGTTCTCAGCAGCTGAGAGGCTGCTAGCGTGCCCATCTCTATCTGTCTTCCTCTCCCCTCTCTCTCTCTCTCTGTGTCTCTATCCCCCCCTCAAAAAAATAATTAAGTCCCATGTTGCAGTCAGGTTCACAATGCTGGCAGAAATCACCTGGCCATGAGCAGCTTTGGGGGAAAAAAAGGTTTATTTTGGTTTACAGACTCAAGGGGATGCTCCATGATGGCAGGGGAAACGATGACAGGAGGAGAGAGTGGACATCACCCTCTGGCCAACATAAGGTGGACAATAGTTACAGGAGATTGTGCCAAACACTGGCAAGGGGAAACTGGCTATAATACCCATAAGCCTGTCCCTGACAATATACTGTCTCCAGCAGGCATTAATTCCGAATCTCCATCAGCTGGGAACCTAGCATTCAGAACACCTAAGTTTATGAGGTACACATGAATCAAACCACCACATTGCTCAGCCTACAAAGTGATGGTCATATGACCAAGAATTCCTGACCAAGAAGATATAATGGAATTTAGGTTGCAGATGATAGACAAGCTTGACCAGTGGTGGTAACTCAGCAATGACCTTTCTCTTTATTTACTCACCTTCTCATGGCTAAGTTAGCAAGTGAGTTCTTCCTGTGGGTAAAACACAGACATCTACAAGTGCAAGGCTTCTAAAGATGTAATGTTCACCTTCTTCCCTCCTCTCACTCTCGGTCAACTTGACCCCCAGTTCCCTCCCAGAATCCTTTGAATGTGCACAAAAAGGTGTGATTGGAAGCAACCACAGGGATACATGAGGAAGAGCTGCTGCTGCTGTCTACAAAGATGCTTGTTCTCAAACACTGCTGTGTCCTCCTCTTTTCCTGGGAGGTTGTTACTGATCCTACCTTCAGTGGAGCATGGTAAGCTGGTTCAGTGACTTTACATATTTGTACAGGTTATTGAGAAAATACCTCTTGAGCCTTTATTTATCTTGTTACTGTACAATCCTTTATAAGTTGGTTTTGATTTATCACACAAAAATTAAAATTCATTAAATGTTTTAATTATTCACTACATGAATTGCATCTAGCAGTCATCTATCAATCACTTATCATCCATCTATATTATATATATATATCTGTAATCTGTCTACATTTTATTCCTTGTCATCTGTCTGTATTCAATATCTACTTATCTATTATTTATCTATCAAATGCACTGAAATTTGTATGTTCTTGAAACATTGAATTTGCTTGGCCAATTAAACATAATGTCCTCTGCACTTCTTCTACCTCCAAAGACAGTTTATTCTAGTTATCCCTTACAATATGCTATATTTATTTTCCTACCTTTGAACAATGGAATTTTCCAGGGCTTATATTTTTTTCTTATATTCATGGGACTCATGTGTGAACTTTTGCTCGATTGATAGTTCCCAAATCCTTATCTTTAGCCTTGTCTGTCCTTTGAGATTTTCAACCATCATATGGGCTTAGACCCAGAGCTGAGCTCAAGTCTGCCTCATCAGTTGGTACCATCTCTCATGTCTGTTCCAGAGTTAGCAGTGTATCTGGTTACTTGTTTATTTGAACCAGGTTTTGCAGCTTCTGTATCTACCACGGCAATACAAGCTACCATGCTCACAATATTCTGACATCATGATGGATAGTTTCCCTGCCTTTTTACTATTTTGTATAATGACTTGGGTGCCAGTTTTAAAGGTGTAAATCAAAGCATGTCATTTCTCTGCTCAGAACTCGACAGCAGGTTCCCAGAGATCTCAGGAAGAAGTCTGATTTCTGAAGTATGACAAGGTCCTGGCTGTTTCCTTAAATTATCATTAATGATGGTTGTGCCAAGTTCTTGCCCCATTCTTTCTAGCTCTGCTGACTCAGATACCTACAGTGTTCTTTCTTCAGGTTTCCTACCACACCATTTCTTTCACTGAGCAGACTCGCTGTTGTCATTGCATTCTCTCTCTCTCTCCCCATATCTATATACATACACACACTGAGTTTTAGAGAAACCTTTCTTCACATGCTTATGTAAGTAACTTTACTTCTTTATTTTAACATAATTTTTCTTTGTAGCATATATTATTAGCTGAAATTTTATAAATTTTTATTTCTCCCACAAAAATGTGAAAGTAGGCTTTTCCTCCACTCTAAGTGTAGCAACTTTATAGACTATAACAATAGAAATTCAATAAATATTTATTTAGTGAGTTTATGATGTATCTTTACACACACACGCACACACACACACACGAATAGTAACAATTCCTGTCATCTGAGATGTCTGGAATTCTACTTAAAAGTGTCTAATAATTTTTTTATAATAACTCTATTCTTCTATCTTTATAGTTATTTTATAAATAATTTTTTGAGGGTAAACCCAACATACTGGCCTTTTTTTTTTTTATGAGAGAGAGAGAATTGGCATGCCAGGACCTCCAGCCACTGTAATCGAATTCAAGATACATATGCCACCTTCTGTGCATGTACAACCTTGTGCACTTGCATCACCTTGTGTATCTGGCTTATGTGGTATCTGGAGAGTTGAACATGTGTTCTTGGGCTTTATAGGCAAGCGCCTTAACCACTGAACCATCTCTCCAGCCCTATTTCTATTTTTATACAGCAAGGTGTGTTTTATTAGTTTGTTGTTTCCATCTGCAGCCACCTGGCTGGAGGCAGTGTCACTGGGCAGGTCTTAAGGTGTGGTGGTGGGTTTAGGATTTCAATCTAAAGATATGCAAAGTGTGCGTAGCTGGAGTTTCTGAAGTGTGCTGTGTGGCTTTTGGCTTGTGGCTTTGCTCTCTGTCTTTGGTCCTGTGAAAGTAGGCCAGCTTCTTCTGCCATTATGGAATTTCCCCTGGATCTGTAAGCTTTAATAAATAATATCCCTTCCTCCATAACTGTGCCTGGTCTGGAAGTTCATATCAGTGAACCAAAAGCTGTCTGTTACACAAAGGTCAAACAGGTATTTTATTCTTTCTCTATGACCTTTCTTTTCTCTCCTTTTGATCACCATCTAATAACATGGCTTTTTACATTTGAAGCTATAACATTCGTTGTAATATCTGTTTTATTTGAATCAGACACACCCTTCTAAATCACAGAGCAGACAAGGTTTTGTAATGGTCTCAGACCTATACAAAACATTTTATCAGTTGGTTTAAACATAAAATTTAAATTTATATAATTATCCTGATAGTAGAGTAAGTTCATATTGAAGAATATTTAAGATCATAAAATTTGAAATCACATTGTCCAAGTTCTGTTTCCAGTTTTGTTAACAGTTTTGTAAACTTAGACCAATAATTTATTCTCTCAAAGTCTTGAAGCCCACCTCAATGACATATTGCAGGTAACAAATGAGTTCATGTGTTTAAAGCACTTAGGACAGAGTCTGTCCTATGACGTGCCCAAGGAACCCCAGCTGTTAGTATCATCACATTTCAATATGATACATTCTGATTCTTAAGAATTGTTTCTCACCACTTGAAAGTTACATTTATCTTAAAGCTATCAATTATCGTCATTTTAAAATTTTATCTGATATCTGTTGTTATGGGTTGAATCTGAAATGCATCTTACTGGCTCATGATTTGAGTGGTCAGTCCTCAGTTTATGGTGTAATTTCAAAGCATGTGAAGCCTTTAAAAAGCATGGCCTTGCTGGAGGAAGTAGGTTACTAGGTGAGGGCCTTCTAAAGTTATATCCCCATCTTACTCTGGCCTGCTGATTTTGTTGCCATCTGTGATGTGAGGAGCCCAGACCCACACTCCTGTTGCCATGAACTCTGCTATGCCTTTCCTGCCATAATAGACTAAAACTTCTAAAGCCATGAGCCAAAATAAACTTTCCTCTCAAGTTGTTTTTGTCAGAGTGATGAGAAAATAATTAATAAATATGTTATGATATCTGTTTTTAGATTTTAAAGTGTTCCTTTTTCCAGAAGTATCTGGTTGATGAATCTTCAAGGAAAAATATTTGTTTCTGGTCCTCATACCTGTATTTCATTCCTTGTTATCACTCTATTTTCATAAACCAAAACAACCTATTCTAAACTTATTCTAATCTTAGATGAAACCTATATAGCCAACCATTCTTCTGAATTTGTCTCTCCTAAAAGTCATTGTATTTCAACTATAGAAACAGAAAGAAATTGACACCTTTCTTCCTCCCTGTTTCTCAGGCTTCCAGTCTCTCTGCCTTCCACCATCCCAAGGTTTTTATATTATTATCCATCTTGACTTGAGTTTTTGACAACATTTGGTTACCACCCATTTCCATAGGTACCTACAGAACTCATTTTTGGCCATTGGTTTGGTGAGTCTTTTGTTTATTTTTTAAAATTATTTTATTTATTTATTTGACTGAAAGAGAGATAAAGAGAGAGAATGGATGTACCAGGGCCTCAAGCCACTCCAGACAAACTCCAGACAACTGCACCACCTTGTGCATCCAGCTTTGTGGGTACTGGGGAATCAAACCTGGATCCTTTGGCTTTGCAAGCAAGCACTTTAACTGCTAAGCAATCTCCCCAGCCCTAGATTGGTGACTCTTGATGACAGCAGCCTTGATATATGGTGGAAAGACTGTGCTACAAGGAATCAGGACCCTTATGAGCAAAGCTAGAGTTTTCCATAATATTCTTTGTCTATATTACTGGACTTCACAAAGCATCTATAGTCTTCATCTAAAAGTTGAGAAAATCCAAATTGAGCAAGGGTATGTATACTACAATAGCTTATACCTACAGTGGTGTGTGTGGAATTAATAATGTCTTAAAATATTATGATATGACAACCAGCAAATGCCCATGTTAAGTTCCTTCCCAGCTACAAACATTTTTTTTATGTATACCTCGTTTAATGACTACCAAGAGTATTCTTGGCATTCCTTTCAACTATTGAATTTAGGATGGTTTAAACTAGAGCAGAAAACAATTCAGAATATTGTTCAAGCTTGCTTTGTGGCTCAGTAATGGAATAAATTTTACAAAGCATTTCTTTCCTTTTTTTCCCATCTAAACTGTACTTAAATGAAAAAAGCTGTCCAGCTAGGCTATACGAAGTATATTTCTCTCCTTGTCACAGAAACAATTTGATCAGTGTTCAAAAAAAGATTTTTTTTTCTTCCTTTAGAAATTGTGTGGGCTGAGAAATTCTCCAGGCTGTCAAAATCTTCATGACTAATAAATGTTACCTGTATCAAGTCTTCTAATTATCTCCAAGATTTTGGAATTTAGTGCCAACGACTTCATTATTTTACCATCTGCCAAACAGTGTTTTTGGCAGAGCTCAGTAGAAAAAAATAGGCAATGTGGATGAAAATTTGATTAATTAAACACTAAACCTATGTATTAAAATGATGCTGTGGAGTTTCACTTAATCCAACTAGAGGCTGCATTTGGTATTACTAGGTCCCTTATGAATTTAAGCCTGTTTTATGCTTGGCCCACTGAACATGTCAGTCATGCCCAGAAACACTAAAGAGACAGAAAGGCAAACTTTCTGTAGCAGTTAAGCTTTAGTTCTTTAGGCAAATAGCCTATATTGTAATAACTTACATCCCCAGGCAATCTAACATCAAATTTATGAAGAATGGGAAACATAAACTAAGACACTTTTTAAAAATGGTATTTGTGGGTTGGAGAGATAGTGTAGCAGTTAAGGCGTTTGCGTGCCAAAGGATCCCTGTTCAATTTTCCAGGACCCACGTAAGCCAGATTCATGCATCTGGAGTTTGTTTGCAGTGGCTGGAGGCTCTGACGCTCCCATTCTATTCCTCTCTCTGCCTCTTTCTCTCTCTCAAATAAATAAATAAATAGAATGTATTATAAAAACTGGTGTTTGTTCTAGGATTGTCTGCTTTCAGACCTGGTTTGCTTTCTGTGGTTCTTATGACAAACATGTGAAATTTGGATTTCTAGAGTAGATTTAAAACCAAATAGAGTGGGCAACTGCTTATACACAGAAATGTCACATGCATTACCTTCAACTTAAAGAAGTCTCTTGAACACCCCTGTACTCCAGTCCTTCCTCTGCTTTGTGAGGATGGTCGTAACATATCAATGGGGCATGGATACAGTAGCATGTCCTGGGCACTGTCCTGTAGAGATTGTTCCTGGTACTCAGACTCAGGGTATAGCTGTCTGACTGAGCCTGCTCACAGAGGCTTATGTGAAATTCCATCTTCAGAACATGGATCTGATCTCCCACACTGTTGCTTCGTATCTTACCACAAGAAAAGCAGCCTCTTCTGTATGCCTTGGACTCTGTTTCTCTGGAGGCAGATAGTACACCCACTGCAACAGACAGATGTAAGGATTAGAGTTACTATATGTGAAATACTTCAACAATGTCTGGAACAGAGCAAGACCTCCAGAAATGCTTCTCATACATCACATTATGTCTATCATTTAACAGAGACATTCTATCTAGACATACTTGAAATCCTATGTACTTTCAGAGAATTAATCTTTGTAATATTTATGACTGTATAAACATGAACACAACTATAAACCTGAAAATTAACAGCAGTAAAAAGAGAAGGACTAAGTAAATGATGGTATGGTCACAGGTGGAATTTTAGATGAAATATTAAAAAATTTTAGTAACATGAAAATTCTATTTTTGATAATATTAATCAATAAAACATGATTTGTAATTTGTCTGTAGATAATTTTATTAAATAAAACCATAAGGTAGAAATATGAAATAGTGTTAATACAAGTGATATGATTTAAGGATGATTTTTTAAATTTAATTATTTTATTTTATTTTATTTTGTTTTTTGAGGTAGGGTCTCACTCTAGCTCAGGCTGACCTGGAATTCACTATGTAGTCTCAGGGTGGCCTTGAACTCATGATGATCTCCTACCTCTGCCTCCTGAGTGATGGGATTAAAGGCATGTGCCACCACACCTGGAAAAATAGAGTATTTTTAAAAATATAATAATTCTTTAGAAATTTTAAATCCTCTTCTTTGGTACTCTTTGGGACTACATCACTGAGTCTGAGAGAAAACATAATTATGACAAAGGATATAGAATAATATTGATATTTTACAAGGACAGATTTTCATTGATTTTAAGGGAACAGAAGGGAATTGTTTCTGATTAGAAAATTACCCTGTCTGAATCATGTTTTTTGTTAGTGTAGTAACCAATGGCTGGCAGGGAAGTGAGAGCTGAATTCTAAGTTACAGACAAGATTCTGAGAGGTGTCACCTCAGAACAGCCTGGAAAGATCATAGATGTCAATGTATAAGCTTACTCTATAGGAATGTTTTATCAATGGTTCTGTGTTGTTTTACTTACAGCCAACAGTGAATGAATATGCCCTGTGACTGAATCTGCCATAGCTTTATGTTCTACTGCAATTAGTTGATCTTGCTGTGTATAACATTTCTAGGTTAGTCACCCAATTCATTGCTAAACCACAGTGAGGTATGAGCAGATATTTTGTAGTATTTGTAAGTAGCATGTCACTACAACTCACTCTTAATGTTTCCTTTCTATTTCCTATGCTTTCGTCTTAGCACCCCTTCTATTTTTATTATATTTTTATTCACATGTTGCTTACTCCTCATTTATTAAGACTCAAATGTATGCTTGCTTATTATTTAGCAACAGTAAAGCTAGTTTATAACCATATATTATTCTAGATACACCAGATCCTCAGCTGGCATAGTCTCCTCCAAAGTAGTGCTCTTCAGCATTGCCTAAGGCCCCACTCAGGTTAACACTTTCTAGAATATCTTTTTGTGCATGATACTAGGATTCAGGGCCTTGCATAGCCTAGGCAAGTGTTCTTACCACTGAGCTACATCTTCAACCCACTTTTTAAGTTTTATACTTTTATACTTGTCGGGATACTTGGGGATATAGCACAGTGGTAGAGCACTTACCTAGCATGCTCAAGGATGTGATTTTGATCCTTAACACTGGAAAAAAATAAACTATCCAATAATATAATCTTTATGCCTTTGAGGAATATCTGAGTTTTATCTCCAGAACCTTCAGCAATTTTTCTTTGTCTCCAATGTTCTCAAATGTCACTAAAATGCATTGAGAGTTGTTATCTCCTCGATGTGGTACTCTCCATGCTCAATTCATCCAATAAATCATTTACTAAGTAAAATTCACATTTTATCCTCAAATGCTTATTTTTTTATAAACATAAACTACATATTAGATCTTAATTGTATGCATGTGAACATATTTCTTAGCCAGACTATGGTGGCCAATTTTAATTTCAGGGATCTATCGAGATTTTAAATAAATGAAAACCATTAAAGACACCATAAGAAATCAACACAGTAAGAAACATTCAAAAATATTTTCCTAATTTTGAATAATTACATAGATGATATAGATAACAATGAAATAATACATGAATGTTGAAAACATATTAAAATTTGCACTCTAATGAGAAAATGCTACATGCTTGAGGTACTTTATCATGACATATTTTACCTACTCAAACTTCAGAAAAAAATCTTAATTCATGTTGTAAAGTGAAATGTTTACCAATCATATTTGGTATTGAATTGTTGCCAAAAATCAATTGAAAAAATGAAAAAAGACTTAAAAACAACTACCAGCAGCATTAAAAAAACTGTTCATTAGAAACTAAAATTTATCCACCTAAAGAATATATAGAGAATTTTATAAATTAAAATCTTGCCTTTCTTACCAAAGTCAGCCACATTATGCATGGACATATGCTATTGTTATGTGAACTGATGTAGCCTTTTGTGGCATGCAATTTGAGAATACTTATCAACTTTAAACATGTACATAACCCTTGACCCAGGAAACTAACACCCTGGAATCTATCATAGAGAAATATTTGCACATACAGGCAAGGATGTGACCATGAGAAAAGATATCTGCAGCTTTTTTAAATGCAATGCATATTTGGTCAAAAATATTGAAGGAGTAGAGACTATTGACAGTGGTAACACTGTAAAATTGCTTAGAGGTAAGGCTGAAAAATTAACTCATTTTTAGTTATATACTTCAGTATTGCTTGATATGTTAAAATGTATAAAAATCAGTAAAATAATAATATATTCAATTTCAAAGCATTTAGGCAAGAATTATATATTATATTAAAGTTATTATATTAAAATTATTCAAAAAAGTGACCAGATCTATTCACACAATTCATGTCCTTGGACATTAAATATACTAGAAAGAATGAAAACATGTTAAAGAAAATACTTAATGGTAAAAATTGAGAATTATAACAAAGTAGCTATAATAAAATAACAATATTAAAAGTTAAAGATGACAGCCAGGTGTGATAGCACATGTCTTTAATCCCGGCATTAAGGAGGTAGAGGTAGGAGGATCACCATGAGTTCAAGGCCACCATAAGACGTCATAGTGAATTCCACATCAGCCTGGGCTAGAGGGAGACATTATCTTGAAAAACTAAGACAAATTTTTTTTTAAAAAAGGCCTTGGTGAGTGCCCACATGGAGTGAGTAGGTCACAGCTCCCAGTTCCTTCCCCACCTTATAGTTCCCTGTTCCCCTGCTCCAGGTTTTGGGCTGTCTGGATCCCACAAGCTGTCTGCAGAGGTAGGCCACTTGCTCCACTTTCCTGATTGAATGGTCCCTGAGTCCCCAACACATAGATCCCCTGCTCCAGCGGGTGCAAGCCCTGAGTCTGTAGGTCAGAATTCCCAGTTCCTTCCCCACCTCCAAGTCCCCTGGTCCCAGTTCCCCTGTAGCAGGCTTGGGGCTGCCTGGACCCTGTGAGCTTGCTATGGAAGCAGGTCCCTTACTCCACCTTCCAGACTGAATGGTTTCTGGGTCTCCAACTCATGGATCCCCTGATCTGGAGGGTGCAAGTGCAGAGTGAGTAGGTTAGAGCTCCTGGATCATTCCCCACATCCAAGTTCCCTGTTGCTGGCTTGGGACAGCCTGATCCCTGTGTGGTGGAAGCAGGCCTTTTGCTCATGTTTCCTGATTGACTGCCCCTTGGGTCCTCAAATCCCTATTACACTGAGACAGAGGGAGTACAGGTCACTTTGGTACCTGGCCTCTTGTCCGTGGATCCCAGGTACTTGGCTCCTGAGTTCCCAACCTCTGTTCCCCTTAAGCTGAAGTGTGTGCACAAGTGGAGAGAGTAAGCCAGAGCTCCCAATTCCCCACCTCGTAGTTCCCCAGGCACTTTTTTTTTTTAATTGACAACTTCTATACTTACAGACAATAAACCATGATAGTTCCCTCCCTTTCCCCCATTCCCCTTCAGAACTTCACTCTCCATCATATTCCCTCACTCTTTCCATTAATCTTTCTTTTGATTTGATGTCATCATTTTTTTCTCCTATTATAAGGGTCTTGTGAAGATATTGCTAAGCACTGTGAGATCATGGATATTGAGGCCAATTTCTGTCTGGACAGTTGCATTGTAAGGAGTCATACCCTTCCTTTGGCTCTTACATTCTTTCTGCCACCTTTTCTACAATGGACCCTGAGCCGTGGAGGGTGTGATAGAGATGTTTCAGTGCTGGACACTCCTCCATCCCTCCTTCTCAGCACTATGTTGCCTTTTGGGTCATCCCAGTGGTCATTGCAATCTGAAAAGACAAGCTTCTCTAACCAGAAGTGAGAGTAGCAGTAATATATGAATATGACCATTAAGTGTAGTGTTTTTTTTTTCCAGGGCAGTTTTGGTAGAAATAATATATACATTTAGCTAGACAAGAGCAAGCTTTATACTCCTAAGGCTCATGATCTCCCATGCCCTTAGTTGCTCTTGAGAAACAGTTGGTAAGACCGTATTGATGAAGACCTCACTTGCCTGAGTGGCAAGATCACTGAGAAATAAAGCTGGTACTGAGCAGAAAACTTTCTCCCTGTAGACCAGCCAACTCAAAGCTGGAAAAAGCTGCACTGCATGTAGCCATATGCAAGACAGAAATCCTAAATAGTGAAAACAGTGGATACTGGAAACCTCAAGTTTGTCCAGACAGGCCAAATGACCAAACAGGTGCAATAGTGGCATGTCTGCTCTGGGGGAAACCAACTGCTCTCTAATTGGACTGAGGGTCCACTCTATGGGAGGGAACACATGCCTAGTACTGAAAAACCTAATCAAATGCCTATGGCAGGGGAGGTCATGAGCCCAGGCACCTTTCAAGTACTTGCAATCACCACAATCTGCACATCTGAGGTCATAACCCCATCATACATCAACCCACCTCACATTTAGAACAGAACATTCACTACAGATCCTACAAGGACAAATACTTGCTTCTCCCTCAATAAAATGAAAAATTTCCCAAAGATGGGTACACCACAATGTGGAAAAGCCAATGAAATTCAGAAAATAGATATCTACACCAAAGATGTAGATAATAGATGTACACAATAGATGCCTCCAATGAAATAATAAAGAAACAACAGAAATTGAACCCCAAAACGAAAACACAAGAAGCAATGTGACCCTGATCAAAAGAATTGGTGCACTGGGAGCAAACCATCAAAAACCAACAATCACATAAATGAAAATGAGCAGAATTGCTGCATAGAGCATTCAGTTTTGTCACTATGTAAACTTAATTGAAGAAAAGCAGAGAAGCCTCAAATTAGATATAAATGAATTTAAGCTAAGTCAACAAATAGAGGTTCTCCATAACCAGCTGAATAGGCTTAATGCAGACATGATCAAATGCAAGAATGAATTCCAGGAAATATCAAAAAAATGAAATGAAATTAGACTTCAAAAAAGAGATGTACATGATGGAAAATAAAACAGCAGAAAACAAAAGTCAAACAGAGATTTTTAAAAACATGTTTAGAACTCCTCAGTAATGGAGTCTCTCATATGGGAGACAGAACTTCTGAGTTCAAAGACAAGACAGAAGAAATTTCTTGGGAGACCAAAACTTTGCTAAATCATGTGGACAGAATATGAGGGAACTATGTGATACTGTAAAATGACAAAAAATCTGGATCATAAGTATACCAATGGAGAGAAAACCCAGGCCAAAGGCATAGAGAATATAGTCAACAAAATTATTGAAGAAAGTTTTCTCAAACCCCCTAAAGAGAGGGCCATCCAGACTCAAGAAGCTCACAGAACACCAGACAGGACCAAAGAAGAAAATCTCCAAGGCACATTATGGTTAATACTCTTAACAATGAAAACAAAGAAAGTGCTAAAAGTAGCATGAGAGAAACAACTCACTGCATACAAAGGCAATCCCATCAGAATTACCTCAGATTTCTCAATGGAACCCCTGAAAGTCAGAAGGGCCTGGAATAGAATACTTCACAGTCTACAAAACTATGGCTTCCAACCCAAACTACTGTACCCAGTGAAATCATCTCTCATAATGGATGGTGAAAGGAAAACTCTACATGGAAAAATCAAGTCTACAATTATATGAACACAAAGCCAAACCTACAGAGAATACTCCACACAGAAGAGTCAAACACCCAAGCTCCAGAGCCTACAAGAAGAAGATCACAATAACTAAAACTAAGGCAGGCTCAGAAAAGCACAAAGCACAAGAAAGCACAAAGCCCCATAAAGCATTCCATCATGGCAGGGATTAAATCAAACCTCACACTTATAGCCCTAAATATTAGTGACCTTAACTCATCCATCAAAAGACAGAAATTAATAGGTGGATCAGGAAAATGTATCCTTCTATCTGCTGTCTTCAAGAAATTGACATCACCACTAAAGACTGATTCACCCTCAGGATGAAAGGATGGAAAATGATATTCCAAGCAAATGGAAATAAGAAACAAACAGGTGTTGCTATACTAATAGCTGATAACATAGACCTCAAACCAAATTTAATAAAAAAGGACAAAGAAGGCCATGTCTTACTCATCAAGAGAATGATACAACATGAGGACATCACAATCATAAATCTCCATGCACCAAACATAGGTGCAACACAGTTCATAAAACAAAACTAACTTGAAAACAAAGCAAATAAACATTAACATCATCATAGTTGGAGACTTCAATATTCTACTATCATCAATAGAGAGATCATAAAAGCAGAAAATCAATAGAGAAATAATAGAGCTCAACAACACCTTAGATAAACTACACCTAATGGATATCTATAGAACTTTCCACCCCAATTCTACAGAATACACATTCTTCTCAGCAGCCCATGAATCCTTCTTCAAAATAGACCATCTATTAGGCCATGAAGCATACCTACATACATTCAGGAAAATTGAAGTAGTTTCCAGCATTCTATCAGATTACAAGGCCTAAAACGTAGAAATTAACAACAAATGACACATCAGGAACTCCACCATCTCCTGGACACTGAACAACATACTTATTTTTTAAAGAGTCTCTGCATTTTAAAAACATTCATTTAATTTTATTTATTTTAGAGAGAGAGAAATAAGGAGAGATAGGGCATACCAGGGCCTTCAGCTACAGCAAACAAACTCTAGACACATGTGCCACCTTATGCATCTAGCTTATGTGGGTCCTGAGGAATCAAACCTGGGTCCTTTGTCTTGTCAGGCAAGTGCCTTAACCACTAAGACAACTCTCTAGCCCTGAACAACACACTTTTAAACAATGAATGGGTTGTGGAAGAAATAAAAAATGAAAGTGTAAACTTTCTAGAATTGAATGATAATTAAAACAAAACTCACCAAAACTTATGGGAACCAATGAAAGCAGTCTTAAGGGGAAAATTCAAAGCACTAAATGCCTTCATAACAAAGATGGAGGCATCCCAAAATAATAACGTAGGTGTCCACCTAAAGGCATTGGAACAACAAGCAGAATCTATTCCTAAGAGCTCCAGATGGAGATGAAGATCAGAGAAGAAATTAATTAATTGGAAATGAAGATAACAAGAAAATCAATGAAATTAAGAGCTGGTTCTTTGAAAAAATGAACAATATTGATAAGCCCCTGGCCAGTTTGATCAAATGAAAAAAAAAAAAAAAAAGAGAGAGAGAAGTCTCACATTAACAAAATCAGAAATGAAAAAGAGGTGAGGTCACAGCAGACAGCCATCAAATGGGAAGAATCATCAAGACATACTTCTAAAACCTCTACCTTACAAAATTGGGTAATGTGGAAGAAATGAATGAGTTCCTAGTCACATACCACCTACCATAAGTAAAGTCAGAGCAGATTAATCTCCTAAACAACCCTAGCACATCCATTGAGATTGAAAAGATAATCAAATAACTCACCAAAAAGAAAAGCCCAGGACCAGATGCCTTCTCAGCTGAATTCTATCAAACCTTCATTGAAAAACTGAAAACAATTTTTCTCAAAATCAGAGAGCAGGGATTGCTCCCCAACTCCTTTTATGAAACTAGCATCACCCAATTACCAAAACCAGACAGAGATACAACAAGAATAGAAAACTACAGTCCTATATCACTGTTGTATTTAGATGAAAGGACCTTAAAAATCCTCACAAAGCCGGGCGTGGTGGTGCATACCTTTAATCCCAGCACTCAGGAGGCAGAGGTAGGAGGATCCGAGGCCACCCTGAGACTACATAGCTAATTCCAGGTCAGCCTGGATCAGAGTGAGACCCTACCTCGCAAAACAAAACAACAAAAAAAAATCCTCACATGCCATTGCATTATCCACCTCGGATCAAGTAGGCTTCATCCTAGGGATGCAGGGTTGGTTCAACATACATAAATTGGTCAATGTAATAGACCTTACATATAAACTTAAAACCACATGATAGTCTCAACTGATGCAGAGAAGGCCTTTGAAAAAATACATCAATTCATGATCAAAATGCTGGAGAGAATAGGAATTGATGGTTTATATCTCAACACAATAAAGGCTATATATAAAGCAACCAAATTCCAAATAATACTTAATGGGGAAAGATTCAAGGAGTACCCATTGAGATCAGCAACAAGACAGGGATGCTCACACTCACCACCACTCTTCAACATAGTACTAGAAGTCCTAGCCCAAGCAATGAGACAGGAGAAAGAAATAAAAGGGATAAAAAATGGAAAGGAATAAGTCAAGTTAGCCCTATTTGCAGATCCTATACATAAGTGATCTGAAAGTCTCTATCTCTCAAAACTTCTCAGGATGATTAATTCCTTCAGTAAAGTGGCCGGAAACCAAATCAACATACAAAATTCAGTAGTCTTTATGTTTGGAAAGACAAATATACAGAGAAAGAAATCAGTGAGGCTGTCCCATTTTTCAATAGCAACAACAAGAACAAAAACCCTTTGAATAACACTAACCAAGAATGTGTAAAACCTATATAATGAAAACATAAACAACTCAAGAAAGAAATCAAGGAGGATTTTAAAAGATGGAAAGACCTCCCATGCTCCTGGATAGGTAGATATTGTGAAAGTGGCAATTTTACCAAAAGCAATAGACAGATTTAATGCAACACTAATAAAAATACCAGCATCATTTTTCACAGAGATAGAAAACATGATCTCAAATTTCATATGGAATGCCAGCAGGCCTAGGATATACTTGGTACTGGCATAAAAACAGAAATATAGACCAATGGAATAGATTTGAAGACCTTGACCTCAGGTCAAGTAACTACAGCTACTTGATCTTTGACAAAGGTGAAAATAACCAAATGGTACTGGACAAATTAGATAACCATATGTAGAAAAAGGAAACTAGACCCACTCATCTCACCTTATAGAAATATGAAGTTCGAATGGATTAAAGACCTCAATATAAGATCTAAAACTCTTCTCCTACTTGAATAAACAAAAGGAGGAAATTTACATGATATAGGAGTAGGAAAAGATTTCCTGAACAAAACCCCAGTATCCCAAGAAATGAAATAATCACTCAATAAATCAGATGTCATGAGCTAATAAGCTTATGCACAAACATACCATAAGCAGAGCCTACAGATTACCCACCTTATGGGAGAAATTTTTTCCAGCTAGACCATGACAGAGGCCTAATGTCTAGGCTCTGCAAAGAACTCAAAACAAAACAAAAAAAAATTAAATAATAGAAAATCATATAACCCAATCTAAGAATAGTGCAGAGAACTTAACAGGGAGTTCTCAAAGGTAAATACAAATGGCTAATACACACTTAAGAAAATATTCAACATCCCTAACTATCAGGGAAGTGCAAATTAAAACAACTATGAGATTAAACCTTACTCCAGTGAGGATGGCAATCATTAAATCTTCAAACAAATATTGGTGAGGATATGGGGAAAGAGGAACCCTCATTCACTGGTGGTGGGAATATAAACTTGTACAATCACTATGGACATCAATATGGAATTCCTGAAAAGGATGAATACAGAGCTAACAACAGACCCAGTTATTCCCTCACTGGGCATTTATCCTAATGCTCCATGCTACAGTACAGAGATATTTGCTCAACCATGTTTATAGCTGTTCAACTCATAATATCTAAGAACTAGAATCAACCCAAGTGCCCATCATTGGATAAATGATAATGAAGTTTTGTTTCATTTACACAATGGAATTCTACTTAGCAGCAAGAAAAAAGCAATACAATGAAATCTGTAGAAAAGGGGACAGACTTAGAACAGATCATAGTCAGCAAAACACACAACTACAGAAGGCCAAATGCCACATGGTCTCACTCATCTGCAGTTCCTACCCTGGGCCAATGTTAGTTGCTGGCATACCCAACTGGCAACTCAAGGCCCAGACAATAGGGTTGGAATGGTTTGGGGTGAGGTCAAGAGGAGGGTGTGGGAAAACAAAACAAAATGAAATACAAAATGAACTGGCACTATATAAACCTTTATCCTTAAAGATAGACTAAAAGTTATAACCCTTAACAGGAGTAAGAGGGAGCCCCTGAAAAAAGAATTTTTGTTTGTTTTATGTCGCTGATCTGTAACTCCCAGTACCAGAAATCATTCATGACCCACAATGAGCTGTTGATCAAAGAGACCTACGAGGTCCCCGAACCAAGACAGTCTTCTGTCAAAGCACTTGATTACGTGCCTGAGGCAGAAGGTAAGACCCTAGTGCTGAAAAAACTATATGCTGCTGACCTTGCTGGAATCCAGAAGACAGCCAGTCCCCAGAGAGCCCATCTAGTGTTGGAAAGTGCTACATGAGCTACTGGGGGAAAGTGGCCAACAATTGTCTGAGCAAACAGAGGCCTGAGCTACTCAGAAGCAAACACCCTGATAGGATGTACATGCACACAGCCTTGGTGGGTAACCAATAGCTTTCTGATTGGCTAAGAAATCTGCTCAGTATAAAGGAACCCATGTCTGGAATTAGGAACCAGGTCAGAATCATATGGAGACAAAGATTATGCTCTGCATTATCAAGCTCTCACTAGTCTTTGGCTAAAAGAGGGGCTAGATCCATCAAATTCTCCCTAAATTAATAATGCTTATCCCACTTATACTATGCTGACTTCACGCTCTATTGGAGAATCTATTTATCTTTTTCAGGAGGTAGCAAGACCCAGGGAGATAAACCACCCTCACACTTCAGCCAAGCCACAGATGAAACCACAGAGAAAGTGGGGAGATGAACAAGAGTGCTTTTTCCATGGTGAACCTTACAATCAGCACCAGGGTGAAGGAAACAGATCCTGAGGACACTCAACAATTACCAAAGCAGATATTCAGAGGCTCCTAAGAGCTCATGACTGAAATAAGCTTAAAACACACCCACCACACCACAGGGAATTTTGTGGAAGAGGAGATGGAAAGATTGTAAGAGCCACAGGTTGAGACATCATGCAGAGGCAATGCCTCCCCTCAAAATGTGATTGCTGATCCCACAACACATAACCCACAATCACATGGGGAATACCTGCAATCCCACTGAAGGAGGATCGCCAGCAGAATGAGGGCAGGGATGAGGGAAAAGAAGGTACCAACACATGATGCATACATACAAATATGCTGTTTAATAAATAAATAAATAAAACAAATAAATAGAGAATGATGAGAATTAGTGGCTTAGTAAATATAAACAAGAGCTGGTTCTTTGTAAAACAGTAAAATAAAAAAATCCTTGGGAAGTCTATAAAAATGTAAATACCATAAATTAGTAATGAAAAATATGAAATAACTACATACAGAATAATTACATAATATTTTATATATTTTAAGCTACTCTATAAATTTTGATGAAATGCATATGATTTTCTAAGAATACATTTATAAAATTTATCTCTTTTCTTAAATACATCAAGAATAGTGATTTATTAAAAGGGATAGGATCTAATGAAATAAAAAGTATTTTTCAAAAATGTAAACAACAGATATTTCAGAAAATAAATCAAACAACAATTGTCATTGTCATGACACCCCACTAAACTGTGCTCTCTACATGCATGTTCATTCTATTATCATCATGACCATCTGACTAAATTATGCTCTATACATGTATGTTCCTTCTTCTTATTATAATGACCATCTTATTGAATGGGCTATGTATATGTATGTTTGTTCTTATTCTAAACTGTGCTCTATACATTGTATTTCAGAATGCTAAAAAACGATTTCATGCTAAATTTGATATCATATTAAAATCCAAATATTCCTATGCCTAAGGTTTATTATGACAATAAATGGAATATAACATTAGAAAGACTCTTAATGAAATAAAAACATCAATAAGGTGATAGTTACCCTCCAGACCATTAGCCCACTCTCTGGTCACCAAAGTAAAGCAAAATCCAAGGCAAAGTGAGGTTTATGATAGAGTACTCTGTTGGCTTCCAGTATAAATTAATACTGTATTAGAGAGAAGCTACTTATTTAACATTATAAAAATTTTTAACCAAAGCCATCATCTTTGTCATTCAGCAGAAGGAACACTAGATCCCCTGTGTAGAATGTATTATTTCACCTACAAACAAGAGCATCATGCTGTTTCTGGCAGCTGGTGAATTCCAATTGGTGAATCATTTCCTTCTACTGCTGACAGATCTTCCAAGTAATCCAGGATCTGTATACCCAGGTACCCTGTGCTATGCTCCACATGGTGAATCTTGACATATCTGATCGAATCCTGGTAACATTCTTTAGCAAAGATATCCTTAGAAAAGGGCATAGTATAAAGTCCTCAAATGCCGTGTGACATATATGTTGTTAGGCTTCTGAGACAAAAGGCAAAATCAATGCAACCAGTCCCTGCATTCAGGTTTTGGTACAATGTCATCTAAGTGGATGATACTGGAAGGGCAGCAGCCTTTCTGTACCAGTAGGAAGCAACCACTGAAACACAGGATAAATTCTAAGACATGTAAAAACACTCCGAGAAGAAGGGCTATCTAACTCAATGTGTAATAATCTATAGAACTAAACTAAAGTAGTGCTAGATCTTCTTAATCAGCAAATACTTTTATATTAAGAGGTTCTAAAGGAGTTTACTAACAATAACAAGTTTTGTCTTACAGCCTATTTCTTCTATTAGCTCTCTTTTGCTCATTGTCTGAATGTTATATAATTTTCTTCCTTGTGCTATTAACTTAATTCTCTTTGCATATAATGTTTGACTCAAGTAAATAGTGTTTAGATGGGTAACACAATGTAAATCTTTTTTGTACATTTCTGCCTTTTAAGTATTCAATCCACGCACATCTATCATAGTTGGTAATAAATAGGATACATCTCTGTGAGTTTTCTATTTATCTTGTGTTAGTTTTGTTCTCATATTCCTCCATTAATGCTTTTCTATTAAATATTTTAAGGATGCCATTTGTCTTTTAAAATAGCTTTATTCTGTGTGGTTTTCCTTTAAGATGTTTTCCTTGAATTTAAATTCAGCATGAAACAATTTAGACACATTATGTAGCTGTATTCTCCTCACTCACTTGTGCTTTTATAGTCACATAAATGATGTGTTGATACATTATATGTTCATCAATACAATTTATAGTTGTTGTATAATGAAGTTGTATTTTAAATTTTATAGAAACTTTGAACAATAAAACACCTAATTATATTTTATATTTTCCTGTTTATTTACCTTTATCAGACTTCCTTAATACTTCTTTATAGCTTTGGGCTGGTATATAGTATCTTTTTTCAGGTTGAATGATTAATATTTCATACAGACAAAATATATTATTGACAATTTCTTTTTTTAATTCTGGGAATATTATACTCTTAACTGTTTAAGGATACTTTTTAGATGAAAAATTGTGTGTCTGTATGTGTGTGTGTGTGTGTGTGTGTGTGACAGAGAGAGAGAGAATGTGTTATAGTTATGATCTGTGGACTGAACCCAGAGCCTTACAAATATTTTGGATGAGAAATTATAAATTATTTATTCTCTTCAACATTTTGACTATGTTGCTCACTATCAATGGTTTCAAATGTGAAAGTAATTGTTAACATTAGGGAGGATTCTTTCTAGGTGATTTGTATCATCCCCCCCCCCATTCCTTCATGAGTTCCTTTTTGTTTTTGACTTTTTTGTAGGGAAGTCCTTTATACACATTTCCCAACTACCTGCAATGGTGATATCTTATATCAGCAATTGACTGGCACAATGGAGTCTCCCCAGATCCTTCATGCATTTACTTATTTTTATGTCTTTGCATATGTACACATGGATGTCACAAATGCTACACTAATAATGATATTTCATTTCTTTATTAATTTTGTAGATAGTGTATATATAGTCATGCTGGTACCATCATTAGCTTCCTCCCTATCCTACACCCTCTGAAGGAACTCTCCTCATTGGCAAATGTGGGTAGTGCACTGTGGGGGTAGCCATCAGTTATGGGGAAGAGGCAATGTCTCTGTTCATAATGTCCTAACTTGTGGCTCTAACAATCTTTCAGCTCCCTCTTCCATAATTTTTTTTTGAAATCTCAATATTCTTTATTGATTTTTTAAAAAATGACTACATATAAAAATGTTTCAATATAAAATTCCACAAAAACAGCAGATCGTATGCTTTGACCTTCATAGAAAATTAACATTTGTTTATTTTTTACTTATCATCTAATGTTAATTTTTTAAAAAAATTTTCTTGTCAGTCAATGAAGTTACTCTGCTACAGGACATCATATATCAAGACATCATGTACAATGCTACACTGAGGCATCATAATCTACACTGTTACAGGACATCATGTACCAAGATGTCAATATGAGCAATAATCTACACTGTTACAGGACATCATGTACCAAGACATCATACAATACTGAGCACATACTGTTACAGGACATCATACCAAGACACGTACAATACTGAGCACATAACTGTTACAGGACATCATGTACCAAGACATTGTAACAATACTACAGGACATCATGTACCAAGACATAATCTACACTGTTACAGGACATCATGTACCAAGACGTCATACAATACTGAACACATAATCTACACTTACAGGACATCATGTACCAAGACATCATACAATACTGAGCACATAATCTACACTCTTACAGGACATCATGTACCAAGACGTCATACAATACTGAGCATATAATCTACACTGTTGTAGGACATCATGTACCAAGACATCATACAATACTGAGCACATAATCTACACTGTTACAGGACATCATGTACCAAGACATCATACAATACTGAGCACATAATCTACACTGTTACAGGACATCATGTACCAAGACATCATACAATACTGAGCACATAATCTACACTCTTACAGGGCATCATGTACCATGACACTGTACAATACTGAGCACATAATCTACACTCTTACAGGACATTATGTACCACTTCTTCTCAGAACCATGTTGCCTTCTGACTCATCCCGTACAATACTGAGCACATAATTGCCACCATCTGTACCAAGCACCATGTTGCCTTCTGACTCATCTAACCAAATTGAGAGTAGCATTAATATATGGATGTGGATATTAAGAGAAGTGCTTACTGGGCAGTTTGGTGAGCATAGTATATACATTTAGCGAGACACCAGCAGACAATACAACCTTAGGGCTCATGACTACCCCTGTCATACATTTTCAGTATCAGGGATGTGTTCCCTCCCATGGAGCAGGCCTCCAGTCCAATTAGAGAGCAGTTGGTTTCCCCCATAACAGACATGCCACTATTATACCCGTTGGCTCATTTGGCCTGGCTGGCCAAATTTAAAGCTTGAAGTGTTCATTGTTGAGTATCTTCACTGGTGTTTTCTCTCTCCCATTGACCTGCCTCCAGTGTAGCTGTTTCCAACTTTCTGTCAGCTGGTCCTCATGGAGGAGGTTTTCAGCTCAGCTCCAGCAGGTTTACTCAGTGAACTTGATACCCAAGTATGTGGAGTCTTCAGCAATAGGGTCTTATCATCTATTCCTGGTATTCTTTTCCCACTCCTATATCATGGAAAGCTCCTCCTATTTTTTCTTCCAGTAGTAGCATAATTTCTAGTCTTATATTGAGGTCTTTGATCCATTTGGATTTGATTTTTATGCATGGTGAGATGTGTGGATGGAGTGTTATTTTCCTGCATATTGTTACCCAGTTTGTCCAGCACCATTCGTTGAACATGCTGTCTTTTTTCCAGCCTACATTGTTAGGGCCTTTGTCAAATATTCAGTAGTGATAGTTACTTAACCCAAAGTCCAGGTCTTCTATTCTGTTCTATTGGTCTATAATCCTGTTTCATGCCACTACCATGTTGCTTTTATTACTATGGCTTTGTAGTATAGCTTTAGATCAGGTATGGTGATGCCTCCAGAGGTGTTTCTTTTGCTGAGGATATGCTTGGATTTCTGAGGCCTTCTGCCATTCCATATGAATTTTGAGATCACTTTTTCTATCACTGGGGATTTTATTAGTATTGCATTAAATCTGTATATTAGTTCTGGTAAGATTGCCATTTTTCAATGTTAATTCTGTGTATCCAGGAGCATGGGAGGTCTGTCCATTTTCTCAAGTTCTCCTCAATTTCTTTCTTGAGTGTTTTTATGTTTTCATTGTAAAGATCTTTCACATCCTTGGCTAATGTTATTCCAAGGTATTTTATTTATTTATTTACTTATTTATTTATTTTTGCTATTGAAAATGGGACAACGTCACTTATTTCTTTCCTTGTACCTTTGTCTTTTGCACATAAAAAGGCTACTGATTTTTGTGCATTGATTTTTGCATCCTGCTACTTTGATGAAGGAGCTAATCCCCTTCAAGTGTTTTGAGGTGCAGGTTCTCAGGTCACTTTTGTATAGAATCATGTTGTCTGTGAATAGGGCTAACTTAACTTTTTCCTTTCCAATTTGTATCCCTTTTATTTCTTTCTCCTGTTTTATTGCTTGAACTTTCTTTTGAGAGAGTGGGAAAGTTTTCTTCTAGAATTTTGTTGAATATGTACTGCATGCCTTTGCTCTGAATTTCTTTCCCTTCTGGTATCCCCATGGTTTGAATATTGGAACATTAAAGGGTATTCCATAGTTCCCTCATGTTCTGTTCTCAAAAATTTTTGAACTTATTGAAACTTTCTTATTCACTATTTCTTCTGTTTTGTCTTCCAGTTCTTAGTTTCTGTCCTCCACATGGCTAACTCTATTCTTCAGAGCTTCTATAGAATTTTGGGCTTATTCAATTTGGTTTGTATTTTCTACTTTTTTATGTATAGTTTCCATTCCTCTCTTTAGTTCCCTTTTCACATCATTTTCTGATTTTCTTAGTGCTTTTTGGAATTCATCCTTGCATTTATTTATGTCTTCATTGAGCTTAGCTAGCTGGTTATTGAGGTTCTCTTTTTTTTTGCTCTCTTTCAGGTCATTTAACTGTTTTTGGAGCCCTTCCTGGTTCTTTTTTATTAGGTCTAATCTAGCAAGAACACATTCATACAATTATTGGTGCTTTGTTGATTTTTTGCAAGTTCTGCTATTTTCTTGGCCAGGGTTGCATTGATTATGTCTTCATTTTGGGGTTCTGATCCTATTGTCTCTTCTGTGTTTTGATTAGAAACATCCATTGTGGGACTGGGCAATCTTGTTGGATTTACTTGCATTTGATTTTTCATGTTATTCCTTTTGTGCTGTGGTCTGCCCATCACAGTGAAGGAATCTTATTAAACTTATGAGGAAGCTGTAGTTTACCCTTGACCTGGGTCCATGCACAGGAGGATGGTGGTGTGTGGGATAGCTTTCATGCATGTAGCTCCATGGGTCAGGAAGGCCTAGATTGGGGACAGGGTGAATGCTAGTCTGTTGGCCTGGGTCCCTGCATGGGGGGCAGTGGCAAGTGGGATGGCTTTTGCACATAGAACTCTGTGGGGGCAGGAAAGCCTAGGTTGGGCTGGGGTGGGATGAACACTAGCCTGTTGGCCTGGGACAGTGCATGTGAGCAGGGCAGTGCAGGGGTGTGGTGTGGGTGGTGAGTGGAACAGGGTTCATGTGTGGAGCTCTGAGGAGGTGAGAAAGACTTGGTTGGGGTGGGGAGGAGTGAATGCTAGCCTGCTGGCCTGGGTCCTCTTAGCCTGTGGTTAGTGCAGGAGGAAACTGCGGCTGGAAGTGTGGCTCGACTGCTGCTTGGGGGAACTGGTGGGCTACCCGAGAGCATGAGAATCAGTGGTTTCCCTACTTTGCTCCTCTGCACCCATCCATTGGAGGTCTAGTAGAATCTGCAGACCATTAAAAACTCCACTTAACCCTAAATGTCTTTCCTTTCCTTTCCCACAAGGTGAGGCATGGTTAGGAGTTTGCGATCTTGACTGGAAGTCCCTGTCTGTTTTTGACTTTTTGATTATGGTATAGCACACTATGAATCCATTTCAGTTATTAATGTCTGGAGTTTCTTAGATATTGCTTTTTCTAATTGAGTGTTAGACCATTATTTTTTGTTTGTTTGTTTGTTTGTTTGTTTGTTTGTTTGTTTGTTTGTTTGCTTTTTCGAGGTAGGGTCTCACTCTGGCTCAGGCTGACCTGGAATTCACTATGTAGTCTCAGGGTGGCCTTGAACTCTCAGTGATCCTCCTACCTCTGCCTCCCAAGTGCTGGGATTAAAGGCATGCACCACCATGCTCAGCTCTAGACCATTATTTTTTGAAGTGCCATTTTGGACCATTTCTCTTCTCACTTTAAGAACTCCCTCTATGCTCATGCTGATACATCTGATAGAACACCACATCCCTGAATCTTTTCCTTCTTTAAATCCTTTTTCTGACACTTTCTCAGACTGGACAGTTTAAGTTAAATTATTGTCAAGATTGCAGATTCATTTTCTCCTCTAACTAAAATGTATCATTGAGTTTCTCTGATGTATTTTAAAAATTTATTAATCTTAAGGTTAATATACAAAGTAATTGGTTTTATTATGCCCTGTGTGCATTTATACTTTGTTCTCATTCATTTCCTTCCTCCACTGCTCTCCTCTTTGTCCCCTGCCCCATGGTGGCTGGTTCCTTTCTTTCTCTCAAATCATCCCGTTTCTGCTTTCATATCATACACATTCTTTCTCCTTGTCTCCCCTCCCTGAAGATCTGCTATCTTCCCTGTGTGTGTGTGTGTGTGTGTGTGTGTGTGTGTGTGTAATATATGTGGTGTATATATGTCATGTACACATTTGTGCAGTTGCATATGCCCTGTATTCATGCTTGCAGAGGCCAGAGCAGATCATGAAGTATTCTCCCTCCATGGTTCATCAGTGAGTCTCTCACTGATATTGCAGCTGCTGTTTTATCAAGCTTCAGCCTTCTCCAGTGTCTGTTCCCCACAGTCCTGGGATAACAGATATTCATGACCATGGGCAGCTATTTACATGCGTGCTGGGGAATCAAAGTTGGGTGATCTCTGCCCCCTTGGGCCCTCATGCTTTCATGGGAATCACTCTTCCCCAGTGAGCCATCTTTCCAAACATCTCTCAGTGTATTTTTTATGAAAGAGAGAGAGAGAGAAGTGGCACAACAGGTCCTCCAGTCACTGCAATCACTCTCTAGATGCATGTGGTCACTTTGTGTACATGTGTCACCTTGTGCATGCATCACCTTCTGTATCTGGCTTATGTGGGATCTGGAGAGTTGAACATGGGTCCATGGGCTTTACAGGCAAGTGCCTTAACTTCTAAGCCATGTCTCCAGCCCTAGTGAATTTTTCATATGAGCTGTTGTGTTGGTTTCTGCTTCTTTCTACTAGGCCATTTTATTTTTCTGTCTAATGCTTTATTCTCAGTGTTTTAGTTATTATTCCTTTTGAGTACATTAAAATATTAATTACTAAAGTGTTTTCCTAGTAATTCCTGCATCAATGTATATATCCATAGATTTTATATAACCCATTGATTTGAGATATCTCCTATTAATAAACTCTATGAAATACACTTTTTTAAGTCTATGAATACAGGGAAAAATGACAATCATTTTGGATAATCTTTATCAGTATTTCTAACACACTTGGAAATGCTTTTATTAAGAGGAAGTAAGGCAAATTTTTGTTTTTGTCTTGAGATAGGCTTGCCTAGAACTCAGGCCAGTTGCCTCATTTTTTTAAGTATCAGGACATTAAAATCTTTTGAAATACCTGGCAAATTATGAGCCACCAACTCAGAGAGAATTTTGTTGTTTTTAATAATCCTCTACGTAAGTTGAAGTTGACCTCTAGAACATAAACAGTAATTATATTTATGATATCATGTAACAAAGTATGGCTTTGTCTACATAAAATTTCAGCTCACCACAGGCTTTAATTAAATCTGACTTTAAAGACAAAAACAAAAAACCTTGAAGTAATTCAAATGTCAACAAAACTTTAGGAGAGACCTGTTGGACAATTTGGATTAATAAAGAAACCAAAAGGTGTCTACAAACAACATCTTATTTGTTTAAAGCCAAAACAAAAGAGAAAATATCACACAGTTCAAATTAAAATTATGTACTTATTTTGACCAAGCAATTTAAAAGTCACATGATTTAAAAATGTGGAGTCAGGCTGGGAGTGGTGGTGCATGCCTTTAATGCCAGCACTCCAGCACTCTGGAGGCAGAGGTAGGAGGATCACCATGAGTTCGAGGCCACCCTGAGACTACATAGTGATTTCCAGGTCAGCCTGAGCTAGAGTGAGACCCTACCTTGAAAAACCAAAAAAAAAAAAAAAAAAAGTGGAGTCAGGCTATCATTGGTGATCCTCCTATCTCAGCTTCCCAAGTAGCTAGGATAATAGGCCTGTGCCATCAGGCTCAGCTCATTTTACAATTTATAATACCTGCATGAATAAACTATTTACAGTTACATGAAGATGTATTTGTCATAGAGCAATTTAGCAGAAAATCATGGCAGTTAATGAGCACCAGGCATGTCTTCCCCATTTTGTCTCTGTGTTTTCTGAGAGATAGTGTGGTAACTTCCTGCACACAGTTCCAATAGCCACAGGCCTCAGATCCATAGTGGGGAAGAGACATGTGGTCGGGACCCAGGCCTATTGAAAAACCCTTTCCAGCTGAGAGCTTAGACTTGGGGCTTAGCTGGAGCATTTTCAGTTTCATCTTCATTTAGGTAGCCAGAGACCCACAGTCTCTGGCTGGGGGATCTCTTTGTTCTGGAGGTGAGGTCTCAAATCTCCAATTGAATTGGGCAGAGGCCCAAGCTGCAGAATGCAGGGAGCCCAGAGGAGGAGTCTGAGCTCCATCCTCCCACCTCCCACAGTCAGCCATGTGTCTTGTGCACAGTGGCTTTTAAATGAAAAAGAAAAAAAAAAAAAAACTAGAATACATTCAGGTCAGGGGTCTTTGGCTCTGGATTCTCAGTGTGGCCATGAGGGCACTCCCCCTCAGCTTAGCGGAATTAGATCCTGAGCTCTGGAGGAGTTCATTGGAGTAAGAGAAACTCAACCAAGTGCATCTCCCTACAAAAGTTGTCATCTTTACAAAAAAGCTCCCCATGGTGCTATACCAGTTTGGCCTCAGGTGATAACGCATTTCAATAGGGCTCTAATCCCAACAGGGTGGAGCAGGCCAGGCAGAGAAGCCAATCCATTTTCCTCAGTTTAACCAGAGATAGGGATCTTAGCCTCCAGCCAGAAGAGAAAGCAAGGCAGTTTTCCAAAAGTGGAGAGAAGGAGTAGAAATACCCCAAAAATTGTTCACAGCCAGAAAAATGTGATTCCAATTTTGTCCCTTAATATAATAGTCATAATTTTCCTTCTCTAGATTGTTGCTTCATCATGGTTGCCAACTGTAATGGGGTGCTAAATGTCCAGGAAAGTCCTTGCACCCTAAACCCTAGGTTTGTTTCTAATTTTAGACAAAGAATTGAACAAAAAAAAACTGAGAAGGATAATTATTAATTATTACATTTCTTGAGGGAGGTAGAGCCAAGGAAAGGCACCACATGGCTAGAGATCCCATGTGGAAGGCCTGGGGGGAAAGTGTGGTAAGAAAAGGGAAAAGAAAGTTCAAGGAGCTCCTGCCATGTAGGAAGTTGGAGGGGACAAAGATCCCATGCAGAGAGTAAGGACTAGGGAGCCCTCCTGGCTGTGCTTTAGGTCCTGGGCTGAACCAGCCCAGGCCCAGCTGAGGGTAAAACTGACTCACAGCTGGAAGTTCCCAGGTGATGACACAGAGAGAGAGAGTCTGCCCTCGCTTTGCAAAAGTATTGACAACCTTTAGTGGTAGACTGGCTCAGGTGAACCAGAGGGCCAGCTTGTTGGTTAGGGCTGGGGGCTCTATCAGGAAGAGATTAGCTCTGGCACCAAGTTCCCAGGAGTTGAACTTGACCAACCACAATGTTATATCCTATGAAAGACCTCCATCCCAGGGAGGGGTCCTGATTGTTTATAGAAAAACAGGTCTTTTAGGGAACTAAGAAAAGGATTAAAATGTCAGATCATTTGATTTGTAGGAAGTGCAAACTTTCCAATGCTTTTTACCTGCAGGGGTCCAGTCATCCTAACTACTACATTCCCCCCTGTAAGGGGGACAAAAGAAACTAACAGGAGGGAATTATGATCAAAATGCCTTATAGACATGTAAGGAAAATATCAGCGAAAAAGTTAAAGATATCTCTTCAATGGAAAATGCAAGAATTTTATAGTAGTATATAACCACTTCTCCCATTACATCTTATGATGCTATAACATGCACTCTGTTTGTTTATGTATATTATATAAACACAGCACATACTCCTACTATCTGTGGCTTAATCAATTATTTTTCATGGTAATAAAACATAAAAAATAATGTTGCCTTTATTTTCAGGGCTCTTGCTTGCTTTATAGTAAGTTTGTTTCTTGTTATTCCACTATCCCAATATTTCTTTTTATTTTTCTTCTTTTGGAGTTTTAAGACAAACTCTTACTCTCTAAATCAGGATGACCTCAAAGTCTTGGCAATCCTCCTGCATCAGGATTTTCAATAGCAAGATTATAGGCATAAGCATCAATGCCTGGACATATAATATTTCTTTACTAAATCTTCTGTTAAAGTACAATAGTTTATTTCTGTCAAATTTATTTCTGTCAAATTACTAATAGTTTATGTTCGGGAAAAATAAATTTTAAAACAATTAGATATATTTTCACCAAGTAAACAATTATGAGCTCACCATTTTTTTTTCTCAGAATCTCAAAATTGTCACTCCATTGGTTTTTAGCTTGCATCATTTTTGGTTCATAGTCTATTTTAATTATCTTGGTGTATATGCTGTTTCTTGTCCTCTGATTTGCTTCAAGATCATTTTTGCCTTCTAAAAAATATCCAGTTTATATTTGCTCTGTTACTTACCTATTCTGCTTAATACATTCCTCAAGGAAATTAATTTCTACAATTATATCTACATCTCAGTTGAGAGTTGGGCTATTCTTCATTATGGAAGGCTCAGGCCAAGTTCCATAATGTCCCATTAACAATCCATGGCATTGTGGAAAAGACACATGAAAATTCACATAAAGACTTTGAGGTCTTCTCCTGTATAGATAAAGCTGGAAACAGGGCTGGACCCTACTGTGTGCAAACACATTTTCAGGAGTGTTGGGTGATACTTGTTAGGTCAGGATGGGCTCCCAAGATAGAGTCACCAAGGAGAGCAGAATGTGACAGAGGCCTAGGAAAGTGGGTTATCCACATTCCTCATGAAACCACCCAGTCTTTATCCCCTCCTTGGCTAACAATGCCCCAGGGCATGGTGCCGTGACTTGGATAGGAGGCCTCTGGTTTCCCTCTTTGGCAGCCAGACCTCCTTTCCCCTGACCAGACCACCAAGCTGCCACAGATTCTCTGAAGGATTTGGACCATCTCTGCCTGATACCAGCTCTCACACCAACCACAATTCAGCTTTGCCCTTCTTCCCTTCTTCATTTCTTCCCTCCTTCTTGGTAAGTGTCCCTTTTGGGTTGGTCTGCTCTCTTGTTTAATTCCTCTGAGTGTAAGCCATGTCAGCATCCCAGGCTGCACCCCTCACCCACTTTGGGGCCACAACTCAAGGTCTCTAGAAAGAGGCACTCTTGTCACCTCAGGTCTCTTGCTGTCCAGTCTACCATACCCTAAGTGGCACCTTTTGGTTCAGTTGCACAGGTCTTGCACTTTTCCCCTCCTTCCTCTCTCTCTACCTCTACCTCCTCCTGAAGACTCATCTTTCACTGTCAGATGCTTATTCCTTCAGGTGCACAGTCACCCATCTTGCCCACAAACAGGTCAAACAGCCTACACTTGTGACCTGTACAGCCTTTGCCCATGTGGGAGGTGCAGGCCCCGTTCACCCTAATGGGCCAGGGGGTCATATTGGTGTTCTGTGTAAACGCAGCTTAAGCCCTGGATCCTTTCTCTCATCCTTGTTTTGCTTTTTCTCTGTCTCCTCTATAAAATCTCTAAATCAATTTTCATTACCTCCCTTACCTGTCTACTTAAGAACCTTTACAATTCTTGGATGACATCAAGCTTCATCACCTGATCTTTCTCTGCAACTCTGCCTGGCCACAATATAAGCTGGAAAATGGCTCAAAATGTCCTGAAAATGGTACTTTTGATGTCCAAATTCTTGCTGATTTATAAAACTTCTGCCAATGTACAGGCAGGTGGTCTGAAATACTTTATATTCACACACTTTTCACTCTATGTGCACAGCTCTTCCTTCCTTCTTCTCTCTCTCTCTCTCTCTCTCTCTCTCTCTCTCTCTATCTTTCTCTCTCCTCTACCTGCTCTTCTCACCAGGTCCTTCTAGCCAAGGTCTCAGAAATGCACTCTAATTCAACCCCTCCCCCATATTCATCCTCACCCTTCTTTTAACTTGGACCCCATAAATGACCTGGCCCTAACAGCTTAATCTGTCTCCTGTTCTGCCTCTGTGCCCCCCTCCTCAATCTCCCATCTCCTCTCCTCCTCTTTCCCTTTCTGCCCAACATACTCCTTTTCACAGGGACAAAATGTATGCTTTACATGAAGTCGCAGGCGCTGAAGAAATTGTTTGCATTCATGTTTCTTTGTCCATGTCTGATTTATCCCAGGTTGAAAAACATCTAAGGCCTTTCTCCACTGATCCAACAAGCTATACCAAAATATTTTGCTACCTCACCCAGGCCTCTGACCTAACCTGACATGATCTTTTTGTAGTTCTTTCCTCCACTCTCACTCCTGATGAATGAGAACATGTCTGGGTGGCTGCTCAGGCCCATGCTAATGAGACTCACTTAACTGATAACACTTTCTCAGTAGGGATGCTTGCTGTCCCCAGAGAGGACCCTGACTAAAATTACCATGCTCCTCCTAACTCCACAGATGGGTAGCCAGTGATAAAATGGTTCTTTGCCTCCTGGCTGGCCTCCAAAAGACATCCCATAAGTTTGTCAATTTTGACAAAGTCTGGATGCTTACCCAGAGGCCTAATGAAAATCCAGCTGAGTTTATGGGACACCTACTTGAGGCACTCACTTAATACATTCGCCTTGACCCCTCTTCCCAATCTGCCCCTGACATTAGGAATAAACTTAAATGCCTAGAGAAGGTCCCTCAAACCCCTCAGGGAGATCTGCTTGACCTGACAGTTTTTAATAACAGAAAGGACCAGGAATAGACTGAAAGGGTGGCCAGAGATAGATAGCAGTTCCAGTTCCTGACTGACGCCTTGAGGCCTCCTCCAAAGAAGACAATGGGGCCACAACACTCATCACTAGGACCCTGCTTCAAGTGCGACCACACTGGTCACTGGGAAAAGCCTGCCACAACCCACACCCACTGCCAGGACCCTGTCCCCAGGGTGGACTTGCTGAACATTGGAAGGTCAACTGTTCTTCTTTGCCTCAACAACATAGGCCAGACCCTTCCCCTCATCCCCCACAAAAGCCAGTCACTTATCTTCTGGGCCTGGCAGCCAAAGATTGACTTCAGCCCCACCAAACACTATCCATATCACAATGGAGGAGCCCAGAGTCACAGTCCAGCTGATAGGAAGGACTGTCTCATTTGTTACGGGGGCCAGTCAGTAAGTCCTGCAGTCCTACTCTAGTAAGACTTTTCCTCACAGATTTCTGTGTCGGATATTGAAGGCCCACCCCTGCGTAGTCTGGGACACTCCCCTCTCCCATTCATTTTTTTTTGTAATACCCTGTTGTCCTGGATTGAGATCTTATGCAGAAGCTTATTATTTCTTGCTTGCTCCAAGCCAGTCTCCTTCACCCCACTCATTCTCCTTGTACTACTCTGATCTTGCCTGTTAGCAAACCTGATGGGACCTGCTGCTTAGTCCAAGACTTGCACCTAGTCAATGCCACTGTTACGACCATTCATCCAGTAGTCTCCAAACTCTATCCTCTCCTCTCTAACATCCCCTCCTCCAAGATGCATTTTTTCAGTTCTTGACCTCAAAATGCCTTCTTCTCTATCCTCCTTCACACTGATTCCGACAATCTCTTCACTTTCACATAGACAGACCATGATAGTCATACTGCCTCTCAACTCACCTGGACTGCCCTTCCCCAAAGTTTTAGACACAGCCCCCACCTATTTGGCCAATCTCTCTCCACTGACCTTTTGTCCCTGGATCAGTTGCCCAGCCGACTTTTTACAATATGTAGATGATCTTTTGCTCTGTGCACCCTCTCTTTCTGTATCTAAACTACATACCAACAAATTTCTTAACTTTCTCCGATCTAAGGGATATCAAGTTTCGTTCCCAAAAGCTCAACTTTCTTTAACTCAAGTTAGGTACCTGGGCTATCTCCTAAACCCTACCTCACGACAACTGACCTAGACTGCAAAACAATATCTTAGCTCCCACTCCCTGCCTACCTCTAAGGAAAAATACTCTCTTTTCTTGGCTTTGCTGAGTTCCTTAATATATGAATTCCAAACTTTGCCCACCTGGCAAAGCCCCTTTATGAAAAAAGCTAAAGGAGACCTTCATGAACCCCTAGACCCTATGTCAGAGAGAGATGCTGCCTTCTCCTACCTGATCTTAGAAGCTCCAGCCCTTGCACTTCCAGACCTTCAGCAGCCTTTTCTTTTTCAAAAATATTTTACTTTTATTCATCTATTTACTTGAAAGAAAGGAAGAGAGACAGAGTGAATAGGTGGACAAATGAACTCCAGATGCATGTGTCATCATGTGCATTTGGCTTATGTGGGTCCTGGAGAATCAAATCTGGGTCCTTTGGCTTAGCAGGCAAGTGCCTTAACCACTAAGTCATCTCTCCAGCCCCAGCAGCCTTTTCTTTATTCCACAGAAAAAGAGGGTATGGCATTGGGAGTTCTGGGCCAAATAAAGGGTCCATCATTTTCCCCTGTAGCTTAAACAATTAACGCCCTCTGTCCAGGCTTGACAACCGTGCCTATGTGCTCTTGCTGTAGCTGCTCTTCTGGCCCAGTAGGCACAGAAATTCACCTTTTGGGCAACAACTCACTGTCCTGTCCTCCACAGGTTTAAAGAACAAATGCTATTCTCAAAACTCACCTGTCTAAACTGACTTCTGAACTTCACCTATCCTGGCTCCAGCTCCTCACACTTGCCTTAGCCAGAATCAGAGCTACCCCTAGGGCGCCTCCTTTCCTTAGCTCTTTTTAACTCTTGTATTGATGCACCTTCCTGTTAAACAATCTTCCTCCACTACCAGAAACTCCTCTCCATGGCTACTTACCAACTTTCACTTTTATTCGAAACCTTTCTGGGTACATGCTAACCACCTTCTTCTCTGATCATCAGAGGGAGCCACAACTCTCTCACTTAACCCTGGAGATCAAGTCTACCTTAAACAGCCTTGCCCACAGAACTCAAGTCACTCTGGACCGAACCTCATCTTGTGATCCTAACCATTCTCAGGGCTGCAAAGCTTCAAGACAACTACGATTAGGTCCACCTATCACAGCTCAAGAGAGTCAAGTCACTTCTGTCCTACCCTACCTCAGCCAGGGATAAATACACCTCCATCCCAACAGTCCCTCTCAAACTTAAACTCTGTCAAGTTCCTAGTCTTCCCCATCCCAAAATACTCCTCTTGAATACACTAATGTCCCTCTGCCTTCTCTCTCTTGCCCTCTATCCCTGGGGTTTTGATGTCATAGCTGTTGACAAAGGTGACAAGCTCCTTAATTCTTCCTTCTGTACTCTCACGGGGTGTGCGGATCCCATCTCCATCACCTTCTCCATAACAGATGTCACCAGAGACTGCCCTGAAACCAGCTCAATACAGGGATGGTACAAGAGAAGTCTCTGCTTTGCTCAAGACTGAGTCATAACAGCGTGCTACACTGGTGCATCAATCTCACCACTCTGTCACCTCCGGCCACCATGGAACTGCTTCCTCATCACCTGCCTTGAAGGAAGACCCATTGACCACATTATCCAGCCTCTCCCATAAGAACTCATCACCCCTATGGTCAGCATGAGAAAACACAGTCCCTTCTCATTAATAAAAGGCTGGAATCTTAGGTCTGGTCAGACTCCCAAGATGGAGTCCCCAAGGTCAACAGAATGGTGACAAAGGCCTAGGAAAGCGGGTTATCCACATTCCTTAAGAAACCACCTGGTTTTTCTCTCCTCTTTGGCTAACAGGTCAGTTTCCTGGCCCCTTATCTCATAAGTCACATGGTAACTGTTCTGGTGGCAGACCCTAGCTATTTTAAATTGTTAATGTAATGATCTCCCCTAAAGGAACTTTTCTATTCAGCTTAACAAACAAGTTCTTCTTCCTTCCTCATCTTCCCCTAACTGAAAAATCCCTATAAAGCCCACTACCTGAAAACTCAAGTTGGCTCTGGTCCTCTCCTGTGTGTCAGTCCTGGCAGCCCATGTTTTTCCCAAATAAAAGCTTTCGTCTTTGCCTCAGAGTGGTTTGTGTGGTCTTGGTCACTCCCAAACCTTACAATACCCTTCCATCTATCTGCATTTTTCAGTTCACAAATATTTCCAAGCGGTTAATGTTTATCCTCATTTAACAAATAATACCAAGGCCCTTTTTATAACTCTGGGACTTTTTTTTTTTGTTGTTGTTGTTGTTTGTTTTTGGAGGTAGGGTTTCACTCTAGCCCAGGCTGACCTGGAATTCACTATGTAGTCTCAGGCTGTCCTTGAACTCACAGAGATCCTCCTACCTCTGCCTCCTGAGTGCTGGGATTAAAGGTATGTGTCACCATGCCTGGCCTTGGACTGTGTTCACTCATTTTGTGTGGGGTGTATTTGTGTGTGTGCATGTATGTACTTATGTATGTGGGTGCATATGCATATGTGTGTGCATGTGTGTGGAGGTCAGAGGCCAATGCCATGTATCTTCCTCAAGCACACTCCACCTTATTTGTTGAGAAAGCATCTCTCCTTGGACCTACCTCTCTGATTTGGCTGGAATAGCTATCCAGCAAGCCCTAGGGATCCTCCTATCTCTGCCTTGCCTGTTCCGGGATTACAGAAGCATGCCATCGTGCCCATCTTTCACATGGATGCTAGGGATTCATGCCTCTGACCACTGACCCATCTCCCAGCCAGCCAAAATTTATTTTTAATTTGTGCTATATTACTACCTTCTATAAAAATATTATGAGATTATATATTCTTCAACCTCTGACATATTTAATAAGACATATGTTTGAATACACATGCATATATATATATATATATATATATATATATACATTTATTTATTGCTTGCTCTCATTTATAATGCTATAAAAACTTACATGAATCTGTTTTTCTAAGTCATTTTATGTACCTTTAGTGTTCATATAGTCAGTGTTATATTCCTCTAAAAATATATCTTATGAGGTGCATAATTACATAAAGTTAAGATCTTAATGTTATTTAAAAGTAATCATAGAGTAGATAAATTACTTCTTACCAGTAGGTCTACTAGCATTCTCTGTTTTTAAAATACCAGTAAAGGAGTTTGTGCATGTGAGAAGCTATGGCAAGGCAGCACTGAAGCCCAGGGAGTTGTGCTGTAGCTTGACAAGGAATACAGCCCTCTCTCCCTTTGTGATTAATTTTCAGGCGATCTTATCAACAACTTCAGCAGGAAGAGCTGTTGAGGGCTCCTTATAGGGAAGAAAATAAGGCTTAGAGTTCTGGGTACTGCAGGTTTTACTCTTTCAGGTACTTCGTACATTTGGCAATACCACTTCAGGAAGGAATTTGTTTAGTTTTCTATCAGTATTTCCCCTCACATTTTAGCAAAATGTAAAATAAACTTACTCGCTGCCAAAAGCAAGCTGATAAGTAAACAGTTCTGCACAGAGCAAAGGCAGAGAGAGGACGGGTGGCCACAAGAGTGAGCCTCCCTCACTCTGTGCATGAGCTCTTTTGAGATGATTGTAACAGACCACAGCAGGAGGACGGATGCTGCTCTAAGAAGTTAAAAGCAAAAGGTAGCAAATAAGTGACTCAAAATGTTCTAGGTTGTTCTGTCCCTTTCCCTTTCCAAGCTGCTTTGGCTTGGTTTCAGGTTTCAGGACATGGCTCAAAGGACCTCTGTCCTTTGGAAATCTGGCTGTGCCAAAAACCCTTAGCCTCTGGGAGCCTGACGTTTCTGGAAATGAGTAGGAACTTAAGACCACAGAATGTGATTGATAGACAGACAGACAGACAGACAGACAGATAGATGATAGATAGATGTAGATAGATACCATGAGTATGAAATATATTGAAAATATATTTACATATACACAAATTGTTATTTGTTGAATTCTAAATCTTTATCCTTAAAGGGTTGTATCTCTTTCAACTTTCTCTTCAGTTTGAAATATTCTCAGGTAAATAGAAAGTATGGTTAAGTAGCAAGGAATTTTACAAAGTTCTCAGATTAAAATTCATAGCAAAAATATGAAAATTAACTTTGTACAGTCCTCTAATAAATCCTTGAAATCTCTGTTTACACACAGCCCCATTAATTATTGCTTCTGCTTGTGTCTGGTTTTCTCATCATCAAAATTCCTAGGGGTCTTAGAGTTTTTCCATTTGTGTTTATTTTATGTTTATATAATGTAATTTCAGAGTTATTTGAAATTTCAAATACTTGTGGCCTCCACTTGTGCTGTTCTACTTGCTTCTCAAATTCACTGTTTTTTTTTTTCACTGTTTTAAATTTACTTTTTATTTTTATTTATTTGAAAGAGAGAGAGAGACACACACACAAAGAAATTTGTGTATAGGCATGCCAGGGCCTCCTTCCACTTCAAACAAACTCCAAGCAAATGTGCCACTTTGTGCATCTGGCTTTACATGGGTACTGGGAAATTGAACCCAGGCCATCAGGCTTTGCAAACAAGCACCTTTAACTACTGAACTATCTCTCTGGTCCCCAGATTCACTCTTTATCTGTTGGTAAACGTAAGTGGCATGTGGCAAAAATGATTGTATGCTTTCACTATGTAGACACTATATACTAAAACAATGGAGAGATGCTTGCAATCTTTGTTTACTGCAGCATTGCTCATAGCATGTTTATGTCACACAGACAGCAGTCTTAGAATATATAGTAACAAAATATTTAAAGCAGCAAAAATAAGCAAAGTAATAACTTTAGAAATTCAATAAAAATGTATAAACTGGGCTGGAGAGATGGCTTAGCAGTTAAGGCGCCTGCCTCCTAAGCCTAAGAACACTGGTTTCAATGTCCAACAGTTCCAATCTCCAGGTCCCACGTTTAGCCAGATGCCAATTGACTCAAGGGTGCAATGCCGCACTTGACCACAAGGGGGTGCACACATCTGGATTTCATTTGCAGCAGCTGAGAGGCTGCTGGCGCACCCATCTCTATCTATCTTCCTCTTCCTCTCTCTCTGTCTCTCTCAAAAAAAAAAAAAAAGTATAAACCTATAGAAAAGAAAATTAAAACATTTGCAAGGGCTGGGCATTTGCTTAGCTCTTAAAACACTTGCCTGAAAAGCCAAAGGACCCAGGTTTGATTCCCCAACACCTACCTAAAGCCAGATGTACAAGGTAGTGCATGTGTCTGGAGTATGTTTGCAGTGGCCAGAGGCCCTGGAGTACCCATTCTCTCTCTCTCTCTCCATCTGCCTTTCTCTCTCAATTAAAAAAAAATAAAAGTTTAAAAATATTCTTAAAAAGACATCCTATGGCTGGAGAAATGGTTTAGCGGTTAAGGCACCTTCTTGCAAAGCCTAACAACATTTATTCAGAGCTCCAGGTCCCACTTATAGCCAGATGCAAAAGTAACACAATCTCACAATGTTGCACATGTGCACAAGGGGGCACACACATCTGGAGTTCATTCACAGTGGCTGAAAAGGCCCTGGCACACGTCCATTCTCTCTGCCTCTTCCTCTTTCTCTCTCTCTCAAATAAAAAAGTAAAATAAAAAGACATCTTAGATAAGGCAAGATGAGCTTTTCAAGAAATAGTATTAATACAACCCATCCAGGAAACATTAAATCTGCACACTCACTCTCTGCCTAAATCTCTTTCTTTCCCTCTCTCAAATAAATAATATATTTGAAAATATATTAAAAACATTAAAATTGTGGAGCTGGGGAGTGGTTAAAGGCACTTGTTTGTGAAGTCTGAAAATCTAGGTTGGATTTCCTAGTACCTACATAAATCCAGATGCACAAAATAGCACCTTTGTCATTTATAATGGCAAGAGGCCCTGGCCTCTGGCATATCCATTCATATTCTCTCTCTCCCTCCCTGCCCTCTCTCTCTTGCTCTCACTCTCACTCTGTGTGTCTCTCTCCCTCTCTTTCTTAAATAAATAAATACCTTTTTAATAAAATAAGATTGTGGAAGATAATTCAAGAAAACAGAAAATCACCTTCCTCAAACAAAGTAAAACAGAAACATAAAAATAAAGTTTACAGGTAAATATATATATCTGAGGTTATAATTTTAACTTATATTATGAACATATGATTTTGTAATATACAAAAAGCTTCTTTAAGTCTACAATATAAAACAAACATTTGAAAAAAAATTAAACTAAAATAGTTCACAGAGAAAAAGATTATAAAAACTGAAGCATATGAAAAATAATCAATGTGAGCATTGTAATCCAAACACTTGGGAATCTGAGACAGAACTGTCATTAGTTTGAGGCCAGCCTACACTACACAGTGAGGCCCCACCTCCCAAAGAGAACAAACAACCTCTCTAGTAGTAAAGGACACTGTGTAGATACACTTCACCAATGACACTAAAATTTGAAGGCTTTCCTGCTTTGGAGGCTTACAGTAACACACATCCCCATGCATTATAGATGCAAAGGTACAGACTCAGACCTTCCTCTGTTTTGGGCTAGGCAGTAACCTTTTCCCCACGTTTTGGCAGCTGGATGGATCCTGGACAATTAGAACTCCTAAGTGTGTCCCCTTTGGCCACATGTCACCCTTCTCATGGCTCTATATTCACAGGAACTATATCCCCAAACCCTCTTTTTTTTTTTTTTTTGAGATAGGGTCTCACTCTAGTCCAGGCTGACCTGGAATTCATTATGTCAGGGTGACCTGCTCAAATTCACAGTGATCCTCCTAACTCTGCCTCTTGAATGCCTCTTGAAGGTATAAACCACCATGCCTTACCCTCTTTCTTTTTTTTTTTTTTGGTTTTGGTTATGGGGTGTGTGTGTGTGTGTGTGTGCATGTGTGTCTGGACGTCTGTGCCTTACTGCGCCCCGTATACTTGCCTGCAGAGGCTGGAAAGGAATGTGGGGTGAACTGCTTTGTGTCTCTTTCATCTAGTCTCCGTTTGAGCAGAAGTCTCCTTTTTGTTAATTCTGGAGCTTGTGGGATTCTGAGATACTCTGGTCTCTGTTCTCCTGCGGGACTGGGCTGACTAGCAAGCATAGCCACATCCAGCTGTTTTAAGTGGCATCTGGATACTTGAACTCTGGCAGACTCAGACCCGCTCAAGCCCTGATGCTTGCATTCTTTTTATATTTTGTTTAAGATAGGGTATCATTAACTTGCTCGGGTTGGCCTTGAGCCTGCTACATGGCCCAGGCAGTCCTCTATAAATTGTGATCCTCCTGTTTTAGCCTTCTGAATTACTGGGGGAATCAGCCTAAAGTACCAAGTCCTACTTATTATTTGTATTTTTTAAATTGTCACTTCTGGGTATCTACTGACAGAATTCTCAGTCAACATGACACAGAAATAGTTGCACATCAATCTTTATTGTGGCAGTATCCACAAGAGGTAAGTTATGGAATCAGGCTGGGCACCCATCGACAGAGGATCACATAAAGAAAATGTGCTGCATGTACATAATAGCAAGTCAATCAGCATAAAGAAGAACAAGATCATGTAGTTTGCAGGAAACAATTTGCACTGGAGATTATCACATTAAACGAATTAAATGAGACTGTGAAAGACAAAAATTGCATGTTTTCTCTCAGTTTACAGATCATAGATTTTACATAGATGCATGCATGTATATTTGACACAAAAGTAAAAGAGAAACAGTCTAGGAAAACTCAGAGGACTTCCAGGAAGTGGGAGGGGAGGAAGAAGTACTGGGGAATGATACAGTCAAAGTACATGATACATTTCTATGAAAGCAAAAAATATAGGGCAATAGAATGTTTCTACAATTGGATGTGTCACTGTGTGAAAACAGGAAACAATGTACCTGCATCTGTTTTCAAATAAGGAATCAGGACCAGTGGTGGAGTTGGTGATGAAAGTCATATCAAATCTCAGATGCAGCAGAATGGGTGTCACACCCCATGGACATATCTAGGACAGATGTTGGTATGTGTGATAAATGCTCCTAAACATTTTTTTTTTGAGAGAGACACAGAGAGAGACAGACAGAGAGGAAGAGGAAGACAGATAGAGATGGGCACGTCAGCAGCCTCTCAGCTGCTGCTAACTAAATCCAGATGCGTGTGCTCCCTTGTGGTCAAGTGCGGCATTGCGCCCTTGCGCCACTTTGCATCTGGCTACACGTGGGACCTGGAGATTGAAACTGCTGGAGATTGGAACCAGTGTTCTTAGGCTTAGGAGGCAGGCGCCTTAACCACTAAGCCATCTCTCCAGCCTGCTCCTAATTGATGATGTCACACCTGTAAGGAAATACAGAACTGTTACTTTTAAAGAAAACTAGAATTGTTTTTGTTTGTAGAAATAGAAGACTGAATCAAATCATTCCAAGATAATCGAGTAGAGGTCTGATTCTAGAGATACTGCTGGCTGTGAATCCAGGTTTCATTTTTAGAACCTTTCTTCATGTTCCCACTTAATCTCCTCATTGGGAAAGGAAATGGCGATGTCCCCTCCTCAGAGGGCTGTAGGAGTCGATGGACACACATAGCGTATCCAGGAATGGAGGTCCCCTTACATCTTAGCACAGATGCCATGTGAAGCTACCAAGCATCTTCTCCGTCTTGTGCTGTACACTGGGTAGCAAGACACACGACATGTTGTATTTTTGCTTGTTTGGATGTTTTGAGGCAGAGTATCATGTAGCCCAGGCTAGATCAGAATTCACTATGTAACCAAGGTGAGTCTTGGACTTCTGATCCTCTTGCCTCCATTCCCAAGTGTTGAGATTACAAACACGTGCCAGCATGCCCAGCTAACCTGCTGCTTTTTGAATTTGAAGTTTACTGACATTTATATAGTTGTTCTTAAAAGGCCACCTGAACAGAAGTCTGCCAATTGCCTCTCTGCTTAGAGTTAGGGTTGTGCAGTGACTGGGAACACAGGCTTTGAGTCAGATACTGGCAATCTTGTCCCAGCTACTTTCTTCTCTTTGGCTCACTTTCCTTACCTCGGTCAGTAGAATGTAATCCAAAGACAAATTCAGTGAATTAATGAATAATATTGATGTCCAAAGAAAAGTTGAGGCTAATTGCTGGGAAACCTCCATCTCATCCATTGCTAAATTCCAATGCCAAACTTTAAAGGACAGCACTGGGATCACTTTCTGACTGCGTAGGTTCGTTGTTCTCCCTCCAAACTCTGAAACATCATTTGTGTTGCATGCCTTACATCAGGACTCTGACAGGAATAGTCTTTCCTTGATAAATAGCACAAGGACACATGCTACAAAAGCCTCACAATTCATGAGGGATATCCTTGAGAAGGCTGTGGCTATCCCAGATTTTACTGATGAAAGCTGGGCTTTTATTTTTCTTGTCCCACTAAAATGTTTATTTGATAAACTTTTGCTATTATAGTAATCCAAATGAAGTTTAGAAATGTAACATACTGCTGGCTGCCTACTGTTGTCACAAAGCCTCTTGGCAAAAGGCCTTTATGCAACTTGACAAGAGGTTAAGTACCCCTATATAAAGGCAGAGTTCATGACGGGAACTTACTTGAATGACTTGAAGTAGCAGTTTGTTGGCCAAGCCATATCCTTGGAGTCCTAGCTACCTGTGAACTTCTAGCGTGTAACACACTACCTTGCTTCAGTTTCAGTCTCATCCAACTCCTTGGGGAGATCACAAACAATCTCTAGTAAACTTAATATTAAGGAACATACAGTGCCAGTGCAAACATTGTGTTATCAAATGTCCCACAGTAGATAGATAGACCATCTGTTACAATCCATACAGTTTAGCTCAAAAATACATGTCTGAGAGTATATAAAAATTTTATACCAAGTTAAAAAGAATTGTATTCCATTATAGATATCCACAGTGTGTGTATATGTGTATATATATATATATATATACATATAAATAATCTCACAGAAAATGTGCATGTAAATCTGAGTCATGATTTCACCAGTGGTATAATAGGGACAATGATATCTCAAAGTGTAGGTATTTCAAGCTGAGGTTTTCATGAGCAACTCAACGAGATGGAAAGAAGGACAATGAAAGGGGCTGAAGGAACAATGTTCAAATATGAGGAAAACAATAGTAAATTTTAATGTACTTTCAAAGCTCAGGTACTCTCTTTATAGGCATTCATCATTGCACCCTGACAGTTTACCTTCTTAGCTTGAGGAAAACAGGGTAATCCACACAGGTTAACAGAACCAACGATCAAATAAATTATGAAATGTTGACAAGGTTGTTATCAGGAACCTCAAAATGAAAGGCAGCATGATTAAGGTCATCTTTTCACACATTCAATAAATAAGTCCTAGCTTCAGTTTCTTGACTTCACCCCTGTCCTGAGTGTTTTAGAGGAATCTGTTAAGAGAATTTCATGTCCAATAGACTGAATCATTTTGGTGACAGATAAGCCATGCATCTTGGGTGTGGCAAATTGTTTCTTGTTTAAATCATGTTATGTAAGAACATGCAGAAGAACTGAATTTATTATCATGCTCATAAATGGTCAAAGTAGATTATCTTTATGCTATCTTATTATTAACTTAAATTTCATTAACCCAAGAGCCATCACTGTTCTTCTACAATTACATATTGTACTGCAGAAGTGGTGTTCCTTAGACAGGCTTTGTTCCTTTTCCTGTTTTTACCAGTGCCTGTAGTACTTTCTGCATACACAATTCATAATGAATGCTTGGTGGCCACGTTTCATTAAAAGATATTATTCTAGATAACACATATGCTTTTTAGACATGGTATTATTATGTAGCCCAGGCTAGCTCCAAACTCATCATCCTCTTGCCTCTGCCTCCAAAATGCTGAATTGCAAAACATATACAATCATACCTGGCCCTTTATTTTTTTTTTAATTACCAGCATTTCTGGGGTTCAAACCAAGAGTCTCCCATCCAAGTACTAAGACCTGGTGGGTAACCAACTGATCTTGGATTGGCTAACAGATCTGCTCAGTAGAAAAAAAACCATAGCTGGAACTGGGAAACAAGTCAGAATCATATGCAAATAATGAGTTCACTCTCTAATATCAAGCTCCCACCAATCTTGGGCTGCAAGAGGACCTATGCCTATTAAATTCTCTCTACACTAACAATGGTTATCCCATTTAACTGGTGCTGACTTCACTCTCTGTTGGAGAATCTCTTTTGTGCTTCTCTTTTTCAGATGAATGCAGTACCTGAGGAGAGAATCAGCCCATTGCATCTCACCAGGGCCCCAGCTGAAACCATAGAGTAATTGGGGAAATGAACAAGAGTGCTGCTTTCTTGGTGAACTTGATATGAGCACGAGGGTGAAAGAGATAGACACAGAGGACACTCAACTCCTACCAAGTCAGAGATCCAGGGACACAGAGGCTCCCAAGAGCCTATCACTGAAGTAGACCTAAAACAAACCCAACTTGGCTCAGGGAAATTCATGGAAAAGGAGGCAGAAAGATAGTTAGAGTCCCAAGTTGGTACATTACACACAGAGACATTGCCTCTTCCCCATAACTGATGGCTAGCCCCACAAGGCACTACCTATAATCCCTATGGGGATAACAGGCATCCCCAATGAGGATGGTCCCTTCAGAGGGGAAGACAGGGATGAGGGTAAGGATGGTACCAACATGTGCTGTTTAAACACTGAGTATATCCATAACTAAATCTATCTATCTATCTATCTATCTATCTATCTATCTATCTATCTAATTATCTTAAACAAAACCAAGAGTCTCTCATTGCTATAGGCAATAGCTCAACCACTATTTATATCCCAGTTCTCAGATATTTAAAAATAAAGTCTAATTCGTATTATAACTTACTTGAGAATCAATGCTTTCATTGTTTTAAAAAGCACGTGATTCATGAATTTACTACTTTGTATGGCTTTGATGTATGAAATTACCATAAGAAATAGGTACTGAGAAGAAGTGACAGAGGAGTGCTCAGCACTGAAACATCTCAAACCTACCTTCCAAGACTCAGGGTCCAGAGCGGAAGAGGGGGCGGAAAGAATGTAAGAGCCAAAGGAAGAGTAGGACTCCTTACAACATGCTCCTTCAGACACAAAATGGCCTGGATACCCATGACCTCACAGTTCCTGACACTACCTACACAAGACCATCGTAATAGGAGGAAAAGATCATGACATCAAACTGAACAAAGAGTCTGATTGAGAGGGGGAGGGGATATGATGGAGAGTGGAATTTCAAAGGAGAAAGTGGGGGAAGGTAGGGAAGTACCATGGGATATTGTCTACTATTAAAGAAGTTGTCAATAATAAATAAATAAATAAATAAATAAATAAATAAATAAAGAAAAAAAGAAATAGGTGTGAAAATTAATTTCAAGAGTGATTCTTTGTAGATAAGTTTTTCTGGAATTTTGTCACTGGTCAGGCATACAATACAAAGGCTACTGATCTTTGTCTTTAAGCAATAAATGTTCAGGATGTTGCAGCATGAAGTTCAAGGTTTACTTACAAGCACCACTGTAGGATGTTAGGGGAGCTGATTCACATTTTTTCTTGGTGTCTTTGAAACTCTTTGTGACATTGCTTCAAAAATTTTGAAAAGAAATGAGATGATAGTCGTTTGCGTAATACTGTTCTCAAGATCCCCCAGCTATTCGCTTGACTATAGGCTTGACACAGTTAGAGACCGGGAGCTCTAGCTAAGCCCATGGGTTCACATGAAATGGGTCTGCTCAGTGGCCAGGAGCTCCCTTGTTTATGGAGGGATCAGACATGCATTTGTGTGCTCTGTGAACCGCCAAAGTGCTGGCGAAGGCGCATCATCATCATCACTGATGGAAAACTCTGAACACAGGCTCCATTCTTGGTGGACACAGTCTATCCCCTGTCAGCTTTGACTCAGTGCCAGCACTCGGTACTGTTCTAGGTATTTGTGCTCTAGAACGAATGAAACTGCACAGGCTGCGCGCATAACACACTTGCTCTCCTTTGTTCCTTTGTCCTACTGTCGGCTCCATTCTGCTCAAACAGTGCTCGTTTCCTCAGCATGGCTTTCATTCACTTTTTTCCCTCTCATATTTGAACATTGTTCTTTCAACCCTTTCATTCTCCTTCTGCTTTCCATCTGCTGAGTTGCTCATGAAAACCTCAGTGTGAAGCACTGTTTAAACAACAACCTCTATGCACCAGGAATCCAGTCATTTAACATACTTGACAGTTTCTTGTGTACTAGGTTTACAATTTTGGAATCACACTGTAGGTATTTCTTATCTCCCTATCTTCACCATAATTTGTTGTTTTGTAGGATATCAAGTCAATGGCTCAAAGGAATTTTGTATCTTCAGCACATATTCCAGAGGCAGAAACATAATTGAATGGCAGGACATTTTTGTTAAATGAACAAATAGATGAATCAAAAAGGGGGAAAAGTTATCTAAAAATTTATGGAAAAGTAGACCTCAAAGATTAAATGAGTGAAAATTAATTCTTTAATGTAACCTCTCATGTTCCAATATGGTAGGGAGAGAAATTTCTATGAAATAGAAATAGAGGGTCTTCAGAAAAATAATAAATGAAATGTTAAGGTAAATTAAAGATCAAATCAAAAAGAGAGCTAGTTGGTTTCATGAAAAAAAAAAACTAAATGAAAGTTTAAAATAAAGGATCCCATTGAACATATTAATTAGATGATCTCAAAATTTTAATGGGAAAATTTATCACATCACTCACTGCCAAGTTTTATCACCCTGAGTATCTGAAAATTAAACTTGGGAATAGAACATTTAAATATGTAATATGTACTATAATTCAACATAATATCATATATTATCTTTATTAAGAAAACTATAAAATATATTAGAGATATCATGAAGACTTAATAAATAGTAAGTTCCATGGCACTACAAAAGTGAATATTATAATGATATCAATTATTCTGTGTTAAATTTTCAGGTCTGAACATTGTCCAAATAAAACTTAAATGTATTTAATTTTAGAGCTTTAGTAAGTAATATAAAGCCTTTTTGAAAACAATAATGTTTTCAATATTTTAGAAAAAATGAGTATAAAAGAACTAAGGAGTCACTGATAGTATTAAATATTTGATATAATTTATAACACTTTTATCAACAGAATCCAGGTACTAATGGAGTTAGTTGAGAGAAGTATGGTGTGGTAGGTATTGACTTGTTAAAAAAAAGTCAATGTTTAAAGACTTCATCTTTCCACTTCTTCATGTAACAGTGTGGAAATCAAAACTTCCAAGTTTATTTTAGAAAACTGAAAAACCAAAAGCCATTGATTCTCTTAGACCTATCACAGAATTGTTATCACAGCATAAACTGCTACAGTGAAATCTATAGACAGGTGACTGCAATGTCACAGTGTCAAGATGAGCTGAACTTGGGACAAAAGCCACTGGAATCACATGCTAGTGTGAACACTTAACTAGCTTTGATTAAAGAACAAAAGCAATGTGATGGAGAAAAAGAAATAAAAATGAGTTTATATGTACAAATAAAATATAAAAGCCTAACACTTCTATAATGTAACAGGTGAAATGTAGGTAATTTGGATTTAGTTTTTGTAAACTGATATGTCAAATTTATTAAAGTTAAAAAGTTGTGCTGCAAAAGATACTAAGGGAATGAAATGCCAAACCACGAAATAGGAGACCTTCCTAAATGCCATCCTTTGGCTTTTAATCCTTGACAATGATGATGTGGGGCCATCTGTTTATGGATTGCTATGAGATCTGTTTTTGTCAAGATTAACACATCCAGATAGTTCCTTGCAGCTGATGTTCCCATGTTGGTGAAGCAATATACTTGGAGAGGCCCGCAGAGATTTTTTTCCCTTGTTCCCAATGTAGAGGTCACCTGTGGAAGTTTTGGATTGTGAAGATTAGTCCATGTAAAATGTGAGAACTTCAGATATTAAACAGTGCTTTCATATTATGCAGATGAGTACCCAGTCTGTACTTCATTATTGATAGGTCTTTCCACTCTGCCAAGGCCTATGGCAAAGACAGATAAATAACAAGGACCAGTTCCCTCATTCTCATCTAGTGCTCTCTACTAGGTTTAGAAGTGAAAGAACCAATTTATTATTCTTGTAATAAAAGTTCACATTTTGAGTTGTTTCACATACATGACAAATCGAATTTAGGAGGACACTTTAAATTAAGTTTGCATCCCTAAATAGATTTAGAGCAAGAATTGTTTTATGCATACCATCACCCTTCTCCCTGAAACAGACGGCCAATCATGATTGAGATGCTTTCCTTAGTATCAAAGATGAAAACAGTTTTTATCTCAGAAAGTTCCCTGAAAGCTAACACTAGCATTGCCCAACTTCCTCTTAGGTGATGAATTTTCAGAGTTGCAGAAAGGACAGCTTGGTCCATAAAAAGCAGCAGGCTGTGGAGGTGTGTTTGGGTAAAGGGGACATGGAGCAATGATCTCTCCTGCTTTTTAGCCTTCTGGCTCCTTCATGGTCACTTGGCATCCTCCTGACAGGGTTATAAAGAGTGATTACTATAGTTAGCAAAATAATGGAATGTGGTCCCATACTGCTAATCAAACAAGAAATACTAACAGAAGTGGCAGGAGAGCAGATGTGGAGTTGCTTCTTCAAGGACAGGCAACAGTACACAGGCTTTTTTCTACATGATAGGTTCTTCACACCTGCTTCCTAAGGAAGTTATAAGCTGTCTCCACCCACTTCCTGAGGAAGTTATAGATGGTCTCCACCAACTTCGTGAGGAAGTTATAGACTGTCTCCACCTGCTTCCTGAGGAAGTTATAGACTGTGTCTCCTCTTGCTTCCTGAGAATGTTATAGGCTGTCTCCTCCTGCTTCCTGTAGAAGTTATAGATGGCCTTCACCTGCTTCCTGAGGAAGTTATAGACGGTCTCCACCTGCTTCCTGAGAAAGTTATAGATGATCTCCATCTGCTTCCTGAGGAAGTTATAGACTGTCTCCACCTGCTTCCTGAGGAAGTTATAGGCTTTCTTCACATGCTTCCTGAGGAAGTTATAGATGGCCTCCACCTGCTTCCTGAGGAAGTTATAGACTGTGTCTCCTGCTTCCTGAGGATGTTATAGGCTGTCTCCACCTGCTTCCTGAGGAAGTTATAGATGGTCTCCACCTGCTTCCTGAGGAAGTTATAGACTGTGTCTCCTCCTGCTTCCTGAGGAAGTTATAGATGGTCTCCTCCTGCTTCCTGAGGAAGTTATAGATGGTCTCCACCTGCTTCCTGAGGAAGTTATAGATGGTCTCCTCCTGCTTCCTGAGGAAGTTATAGACTGTGTCTCCTCCTGCTTCCTGAGGAAGTTATAGATGGTCTCCTCCTGCTTCCTGAGGAAGTTATAGACTGTGTCTCCTCCTGCTTCCTGAGGAAGTTATAGACTGTCTCCTCCTGCTTCCTGAGGAAGTTATAGATGGTCTCCACCTGCTTCCTGAGGAAGTTATAGATGGTCTCCACCTGCTTCCTGAGGAAGTTATAGATGGTCTCCACCTGCTTCCTGAGGAAGTTATAGACTGTCTCCACCTGCTTCCTGAGGATGTTATAGGCTGTCTCCACCTGCTTCCTGAGGATGTAATAGACTGTGTCTCCTCCTGCTTCCTGAGGAAGTTATAGACGGTCCCTACCTGCTTCTTGAGGAAGTTATAGACGGTCTCCACCTGCTTCCTGAGGAAGTTATAGATGGTCTCCACCTGCTTCCTGAGGATGTTATAGACTGTGTCTCCTCCTGCTTCCTAAGGATGTTATAGGCTGTCTCCTCCTGCTTCCTGAGGAAGTTATAGATGGTCTCCACCTGCTTCCTGAGGAAGTTATAGATGGTCTCCACCTGCTTCCTGAGGAAGTTATAGATGGTCTCCACCTGCTTCCTGAGGAAGTTATAGATGGTCTCCACCTGCTTCCTGAGGAAGTTATAGATGGTCTCCACCTGCTTCCTGAGGATGTTATAGACTGTCTCCACCTGCTTCCTGAGGATGTTATAGACTGTGTCTCCTCCTGCTTCCTGAGGAAGTTATAGACGGTCCCTACCTGCTTCTTGAGGAAGTTATAGACGGTCTCCACCTGCTTCCTGAGGAAGTTATAGATGGTCTCCACCTGCTTCCTGAGGAAGTTATATACTGTCTCCTCCTGCTTCCTGAGGAAGTTATAGACTGTTTCTTTCTGCTTCCTGAGGAAGTTATAGACTGTCTTCTCCTGCTTCCTGTAGATGTTATAGACGGTCTCCACCTGCTTCCTGAGGAAGTTATAGGTTGTGTCCACCTGCTTCCTAGGCTTCTTCACCTGCTTCCTGTAGATGTTATAGATGGTCTCCACCTGCTTCCTGAGGAAGTTATAGGTTGTGTCCACCTGCTTCCTGAGGAAGTTATAGGCTTTCTTCACCTGCTTCCTGAGGAAGTTATAGATTGTCTCCACCTGCTTCCTGAGGAAGTTATAGACTGTTTCTCCTCCTGCTTCTTGAGGAAGTTATAGACTGTCTCCTGCTTCCTGAGGATTTTATAGGCTGTCTCCTTCTGCTTCCTGAGGAAGTTTAGATGGTCTCCACCTGCTTCCTGAGGAAGTTATAGACTGTGTCTCCACCTGCTTCCTGAGGAAGTTATAGGCTTTCTTCACCTGATTCTTGAGGAAATTATAGACTGTGTCTCCTCCTGCTTCCTGAGGATGTTATAGGCTGTCTCTATCTGCTTTCTGAGGAAATCATAGACTTTCTCCATCTGCTTCCTGAAGAAGTTTTAGACTATCTCCTTCTGTTTCCTGAGGAAATTATAGGCTGTGTCCTTCTGCTTCCTGAGGAAGTTATAGACCGTGTCTCCATGCACTTCCTGAGGAAATTATAGGCTGTCTCCAGCCACTTTCAGAGGATATTATAGGTTGCCCCCCTCTTCTTCCTGAGGAAGTTATAGACTGTTTCCTCCTGTTTCCTGAGGAAGTTATAGGCTTCCTCCCTTTTCAAACTGATCCCTTCTGAAAGCAGTTACCAAAGACTCACTTGGGCATCAGGTAAGGGACCTATGGAATGCAGTGGGAAGAATGCCCTGAGAAGTATGGAGCAGGTAGGAGCAGTGGAGATGTGGGATGGATGGAAATAGAATGTAGAATGCCATAGAAATATTCTGAGTCCTGATGTGCTAGATCCTGGTTATTTTATGTTATTCATGAAGCTACCTTTTTTTTTTTTTTTGCATGTGTGTAGTGTGTGTGATGTGGTGCTCCAGTACTCATGCCCCATGCAGATATGTGGGAAGCTAGAGAAGGTTGGATGTCCTTGAGATGAAGTTTTTCATTGAACTCATAGTGGTCATGCTTGTTCAGATTGGCTAACCAGTGAGCTCAGGAGATTCTCTTGTCTCAAATCCCTAGCTTTCCATAGGCCTGGGATTATAGGTGTGTGTGTGTGTGTGTGTGTGTGTGTGTGTGTGTGTGTGTGTTGCCACACCAGCCATTTATGTAGGTACTGGGGAATTGAACTAGGCCCTCATGCTTGGCTCTCACCCACTGAGCCATCTCTCCAGCCCTGATAAAGATGTGCTTTTAAAATATAGAGATGGGGGATTGCTCAGTGGTTAAAGGCACTGCTTGCAAAGCTTTCTCACCTGGGTTCAGTTCCCCAGTACCCACAAAAAGGCAGATGCACAAAGTGGAACATGCATCTAGAATTCCTTTGCAGTGGCAAGAGGCCCTGGTACACTCATATACTCTCTCTATTTCTCTCTCTTCTATCTTTCTTTCTCTCTCCTCATAAATAAAAGATGTTGAAATACATTACAGATTCCATTAAAATGCCTTTCTTCATCCTCCCAATTATGTTTCCTTCTGTTTTCTCCCTGTTCACCTGAAGAACAGAAGTATCTGTGTGTCAGAAAATAGGGCCTGATGGGGCAGTTGGAGATGGCCAAGTAGACTACAAGAGAGATAGATGATCATGCCAGTGTCCTGGTGACCAATGTTCAGGACTGTAAAATCTATGAACACTGGAAATGCCCTGGAAAGAAAGGCAGCAGTAATGCATCCACCACATGCCACCTATACCAATGTCCAGATCATTGTCCCAGAACAACCTCGGGTTTAGTGCTACTCTTCCCCATTTACCCAGTCTACAACAGTGAAGCAGGCCTTGTACATGAAATCTCTATCATTGATTTTGTCATGGACCCAACAAGATACAGATGGCATTTTCCAAACAGCAGAAATTGAAGAAAGTTTATTTACTACAGGTAGTTCACAAAGATGTGATAGAGGGGAACCACCCCAGAGAGCAAATAACAGGATCTGGGAGCCAACCTGCAGGCTCAAGGAGAGAGAGGAGGGAGCAGCTACTGAACCCAGGAAGAGTTATGTGGAGTGTACTGTTGGAGTACAGTCAGTCAGTAGCAACTCTTGGGCTGGATGATAGAAGACAAATTCCTCTAACATCACTTTTCTAACTTTCTCTGACCCTTTGCTGTGGTTCCATGATATAGCCAGAGAGCACTGAAACACATTCACATAAAGCTAAGTGGTCCAGTCATTCCTGTGCACACCGGGAGTATTTGAACAGTGTTGCAAAGTTTTGCTGTGTGGCAATTCAGCTTTCTGTTCTGCATTCTTGGCAAGTTCTATTACAATTTCTCTAACTCAAAGATCATTTAAAAATAAATATTTTAATTTTGAAATGTGTAACCTTACGACCATCTTTTCATATTTAAATAATAGTGTTCTGGCATTGTAATCTGAAAACATGCATAATTTTTGTGATTTGTTGAATCTTTCATGACTCACTACGTGGTTAGGTTAAGAGCATTCACTAGGATGAGATTGTAAAGTCTGTAATTATTGATTTATGAGTTCCATGTTTATGTGCTAGGTGTGATAGATAAGGTTTGTTCTCAACCTGGTCTGTTTAGGAATCCACAGACATTCCTCTTGAGTGGGTCTCTGAGGATCCTTTGAGGAAGGATTAACTGAAGGAGGAAGTCCTTTCCTCGGTGTGAGCTCTTCCCCCAGAGTGGGCGGCCCCTCTCCTAGGGGGGGGGAGCATCTAAGGAAGCTTTGGGAGAAAAGAATCTCTTCCTCCCACCTTGCTGCCAGGTGTGGACTGAAGACAATCAGCTTCCCAGGACACCTCCAGGCCTTCAGTGCTGGATAGGGACTACTGAGGCATCCAGCCTCATGGACTGAGCAGCTATGGGGTTGTGTGACTCTTGGACTTGAAAACTGCTATCGTTGGACTGCCGTAAATGAATCCAATAAATTCCCTTTTAAAGCAATTCGTACTCTCAGTTCTTCTCCTCTAGAGAACCCTGACTAATCCATTACGTTTAATTTCTTAATTTTGTTGTTCAGCTCTTATGTACTCTATTGTTTTTTGAATTTTAAATTTTATTTGCTTATTGATTTGCTTTTTTGTGATTTTGGGTCACTGTGTGTGTGTGTGTGTTTGTGTGTCTGTGAATGTTCATGTGTGTGCTGGTGTGCATGTGTATGTAAGTGTTTGTGTGTGCACATGCATGTGGAGATCAGAGGATAACCTAAGATATTGTCACTCAGGTACCATCCACCTTTTTGTTTGTTTGTTTGTTTTCAGACAGGGCCTCTCACTTGCCTGGCAATAACCATGTAGGCTAGATTTGCTGTGCAGTGAGCCCCAGCTATCTATTTCCACCTCCTCAGTGCTGGAATTACAAGCATGTGCTATCATGCATGGGTACTATGGATCAAATTCAGGTACTCATGCATGCAAGGCAAGCATTTTACTGATTGACTGAGACATCTCCCAGGCATGGGTCACCTCTTTTTATTTTGCATGTTTTAGTTTTTCTATGTATTTTTTTAAAAATTTTATTTATTTTTGGAGAGAGACACAGAGAGAAAGACAGACAGAGAGAGAGGGAGAGGGAGACAGATAGAGATGGGCGCGCCAGCAGTCTCTCAGCTGCTGTGAACGAAATCCAGATGTGTGTGCCCCCTTGTGGTCAAGTGCCTTGCATCACTTTGCATCTGGCTAAACGTGGGACCTGGAGATTGGAACCGCTGGAGATTGGAACCAGCGTTCTTAGGCTTAGGAGGCAGGCGCCTTAACCGCTAAGCCATCTCTCCAGCCCATCTATGTATTTTTTAAAATCATTTGATTAGATGATTAAAATGAGGCAAGTTTATACCAAACCAACTTACTATTGCTATAGCACACTTTCTCCCATAAACACCTGTCATCCTGTAATAGTAATGGTACCCTTTGTAAGTAACAAGCTGGCTGCAATAATTCCACTATACCTGATAAATAAACTTTATGAAAGCTTTTTTTGTTGACAGTGTTCATACTTAAATATAATGTAATTTGATCATAATCCCCTCATTACTTTTATTTGTCCCCTGGCAACCACTGAAACCCTTCTGCTTTCCAATGGGTCCATCTTCTATTTTGATGTCTTTTTGACTTTCCTCCATCATCCTCCACATTGAAATGTTGATGAATTTAAGATTATGCAGGTCTTGTGGCAGTAAAGACAGTTGTTGTGAGATCATGAAGTAATGGCCAGAAGATAGTGGTCCCCATTACTCCTCTGGCTCTTACATTCTTGGCATCTTCTCTTGTAAGATCTTCTCAGCTACATTTTTTATCCTTTGACTTTCAAACCTTTGGTGCACTTTCCTCCTTTCCCCCTCCCTTCTTCCTCTGTTCCCTATTCCATCTTTTCTACTCTTTATGTTCTGACATGAAATTATACATTTATTTATTCTAGTTATTTTTCTTATAAGATTTTTAATTCAATGATGTCTAAGTTAAATAATTTACTATACTACAGAGCATTAAAATGCTTTAAGTTTTCTATTTTCCAATTTAAAAATTTTTTGGTTTATTTTTATTTATTTTATTTGAGAGCAACAGGCAGACAGAGAAAGAGGCAGAGAGAGAGAGAGAGAGAGAGAGAAAGAGAGAAAGAGAATGGGCACGCCAGGGCCTCCAGCCACTGCAAACGAACTCCAGATCCATGTGCCACCTTGTGCCTCTGGCTTACGTGGGTCCTGGGGAATTGAGCCTCAAACTGGGGTCCTTAGGCTTCACAGGCAAATGCTTAACCACTAAGCCATCTATCCAGGCCCTATTTTCCAATTTTTGATGACTGCTTTGCTTTTCATTTCTACTGTGTTCAAAAGCCCCACAGAAATCATATGCATTAATTATTATGCCTCTTTAGAACCAGTGCTTCCTTCATTGTCCTATTAGTATCTTTGAGCATTTTTGCTTCTTGGTATCATTTCTTCCTTGGACAGAATCCTTCTCCAACTGCATACATTTTCTTATTGTTAATAGAAAGGGTTTATGAATGGTAAATTATCTCACAGTTGGTCTTATAATTATTAATGTTTGCTTTTTGCAATAGTTTGTGTTGGTGTCAAAATTCTAAGTTCACATCTATTATCTCTGAGTTTCTTGAGAATCTCAGCTTTTTATACGTTTATTGTTAACACATTTTTCCTTTTCTCTGTGATATCTCTTAAGACTTTTTAAGGCTTCTGATTTCTTTGTATGTTTATATGTAGACTTTTTCTTAACTTTCCTCAGTTTCTTTATGGGAACTCATGCCTCTTACAGTGCCAGAAAACATCTTTGAACAATGGATTTTCCGTATTTCTTCTTTTTTTTTTTTTTTTTTTTCCTGGAAAATAAACTGTCCTTTGTATTTTCGTGGCTTTCTTTTTAGCATATAGAGCTTAGGACCTCTTCTCTTCACTGTTTATTATTGTTGTTGGTAGGCAGAGTGTTCTGTAATTTCCTTAGATCCATTCTTTAGGTCACTCATGCTCTCTGAAACTGCTTTTTCATCCTGTTATTTATCCTCCTCACTGAATTGTATTGCAATGACTAGTAGTAGTTCTGTATGGATATTCTGCTTCCTCTTCCACAAAACAGAGTCATAGTCTCATACTATGGTTTGTATTTTACCTAACACACTTATTTTATAATCATTCTTAGGGATTCTAGTATCAAGAATTTCAATTTTTCTGTTTAGTTCTTATATTTCATTTCAGAGACACCCAGTTCATTGGGTGAAGTTTTAAAAATTTGAGCATATTTTTCATGGAACTTGCCTTTCTGTGGTAGTTTTAGCCTTATTCACTATGAGTTGTATCCTTGTAAAATAATCTTAATTTCTTCTTCTTTTGATATTTTTAAAATTTTTTATTTATTTATTTGAGAAAGAGAGAGAAAGAAAGAGGCAGGGCTGGAGAAATGGCTTGGTGGTTAAAATGCTTGCCTGCAAAGCTGAAGGACCCAGGTTCAATTCCCCAGTACCCATGTAAGCCAGATACGCAGGTGGCACACATGTCTGGAGTTTGTTTACAGTGGGTAATGGTCCTTCCATCCCCATTCTCTCCCTCTTTCTCTCTTTTCCTCTTTCTTTCTCCCCATCTCTCAAATACATAAATAAATAAATAAATATTTTTAAAGAACCAGATAGATTGATGGAGAGTTGTACCTGGGTCCTTCAGCTTTGCAGGCAAGCACCTTAACCACTAAGCCATCTCTCCAGTTCTTATTTTCTACTTTTATGGAGTCTGGGATATCTTTAACTAGTGATTAAATTTTGTATCTAAATTTTCCATTTATAGTTCTTGAATTTTATTGGTAGAATAAACTCACTCCCAATCCCCCATTTTCTTTTCTTTTCTTTTCATATTTTTAATTAATTAATTAATTAATTTATTTATTTATTTATTTGCAAGCACAGAAAGAGAGAGATGCAGAGAGAGAGAGCAAGAGGAGAGAAAAGAGACAGAGAGAGAATGGGAGGGGAGGGCCTCCAGCTGCTGCAAAAGAACTCCAAATGCATGAGCCATCCAGCACATCTGGCTTTACATTGGTACTGGAGAATGGAACCTGGGTTGTTTTGCTTTTGTAGGCAAGTGCCTTAACCACTGAGCAATCTCTTCAGCCTCATTTTTCAAATGGACTCTCAGGTTAGACTTTTTCTAGTCTGATTTTCTTAAAGAAACAATTCTGCAGGGAACTTGTCTTTATGCAGAGGTCTCAGATATGCATGCTTAGCTAGCACATGCTTGAGGCCCCTTCTCTTCTTCAATGTGGATGTCATAATTCTAATACCTATTTATGTGCTGTTTAGTCTCAGGTAATATCGCTTTAGCCTGGTCTGAAGCTCTGGCTTTGACTTCCTTATTTATTTAACAGCATGATCTTTCCCTTTTATTTTGAGCATTTTTATACTAAAGCCATTGAGACTTTGAAAGAGAAGTTATGATGATTCCTGCTTATAATATATTTGACAACTTTGAGAGGGACAGGGCAGTTTTAGTGCTCGCAGTAATGCTCCAGTAGAACTTATATAATAAGCACTTTTCTAAATTCTGGAAATATAGAGATAATATGGAGCCATGATTTCAGTCACCAGTGTTCAAATAATCATTACAGTTGCTATGCTCTAAATGATTCTATCCCCACATAATTCATATATTATGAAATCTAATCCTCCAGGCTATAGTTTAGGAGATGGACCATTGGGAAGTGTTTAGATGGTGTGTGTGGAACTGATTGAATGGGGTTAATGTCCTGATGGGAGAATTCAGGGAGCTGCCTGCCCTTGTACCATGAGAGGACTCAAGAGTAAGCACTGATTATGAGTTTAGAAGTTGTCCCTAGTCAGATATCTAATTTGCTAGCACATTTGTTTTGGACTTGCAGTCTCTACAACTGGGAGAAATGTACTTCTGTTGCCTATAGTCTACCAAGTTTATGGTATGTCATTATAGCAACCTGAATCAGGTCAAAGATAATGTTGAAAGGAAAATGTTCTAAACTAGACACACTATATCAAAATATTAGACTTTCATTTGTTTAAATACAAGATAATTTAGTTTCAAAAGATGGACCATGACATGCCTTTATGTATTAGTCAGTGTTCTGTAGGGGAACACAGCTGAACTTGATTAATTTATAGGATTCCCAGCTGGAGTGTCCAACAATGGCTATCTGCAGGACGGAGAGTTGGAGAACCTGGTAGCTGCTCAGTCCATGAGGCTGGATGTCTCAGCTGTCCTAATCTGGCAGTGAAGGCCTGAAGGATTTCTGAAGATTCACTGGTCTTCGGCCCATTGGAAGGCTGATGAATCTCAATTCCAATCCCCATTATGAATAGCCAAAAGAGGGTAGATGCACATATGAGTGAAGAGTAAGAGCAGCCAGATAAAAACACCAGTGAGTACACAGGCAGGAGGAGAAAGGACATATGTTCTCTTGGGGCTTCTTTATATGCTGTCCTCCACCTGAAGGGCCTTATTCTGGAGGAAGGACTTCTTCTTTCTGTTAACCTTTCCTGGAAACCCCTCACAGATATACTCAAGAAGTTTATCTTTACTTAACTCCTAATCTGATCAAACAGATGCCAGAACTTAACTGTCACAAGTCCAACCCTTGTAGGCTTGACACCTAACAGTATCTCCTATGTCATGCTTAATTTCTAAATAAAGGCAATAACAAGGTCATAATTCAATCTATCAAAATATAATGATAGCACATGCAGTTATAAACACACTATTCTCCATCCCTCAAGCATATGACAAAGTCTCTTGAGGAAAGCTTAGTCTCTGATATCATAATTCAAATATAGATTTAACAACACTTAATTACTGATACTATCTCAAATGGTATTTATTACATAACAGAGCTAAGGAAAGAAAAGCTAACGTATCAGTATTTGTGCACAAACACACATATGCACAAAATGCCACAGAAACAGCAATTGCAATTATCTTTTCTCTAACTGGTCATGTGGGTTTATCTGGTATTTGTACCTGCCTTCTTCTACCCATTCTGTATTTCTTCCATCTTCAGCAAGCACCTCTGTAGGTCTTGATTCTTTACCTGGAGTGGGGAGCCATACCTTCATTCCTGAAGAGTCTGGAACACTTTTCATGCTACTTTGATTGGATTGTTGTAATTTCCCATTGAATTTGATCATAGCACATGGTTAACACTAAGAGGCACACTAATGGATCTCCTGCACTCCTGACATACACTTTCTTACCTCCATTATGGAGGAGCAGTCTAGTTTCTGGATCAATCACACCTGCTAAGCACTGCAACTCCTTTCTTAGCCTGCTGATTCAAAGGCATCAGGAGTTCATAGGTGGCCTTAGTTTCCAGCTCAATGGAATGTTTCTTGTACTTCCTGACAAAAGTACTCCCTGTTCTGGAACCAAGGCTTCTAGGTCAGCAGAGTATAAGGTTTCTGGAACAGGAGGCAAAAATTTGGCTAATGAGTCACTTGTGTTGATGGTGAAAGGTATCACTTCTACTCCTTGATTCCTGGACCCATGAAGCCTGAGAAGCAATCCCATAGATCAGACTGTGATTCAGAGCATTTCTAGAGAACCCTGCCCCAGTCCCCCAGGCTACGGCCATCTCATTGGCACTGTGACTATTTCTTTAAAAAGTCATTTTACTGTTTTATCAAGCTGACTACTTTAGGATGGAGATGAACATGGTAAGGGCAGGGAAATCCATGCACATGAGTGCACTGCCACACTTCATTGGCTGTGAAGTGACAATGTTTGACAATGCTGTGTGGAAGACCATGATGGGGAATAAGCTATTCTGTACCTCCACAAGTGTTTTTCCTCTTGAAATTTCTTTCTTTATGTGTGTATATGTATATTTTTGATGAGAGAAATAATTGCCCTTTAAAGACATAAAGTGTTTCATATTATATTAATTTGAAATGAAAAGCAGAAATGAAGAGAAAGATAGATTTAGTACACTAATGATAATTTGGTTCATTGGATAGGAAAGAATGTAAGCAAATCCTTAGTAGTCTCTTCAGCAGATACATTGGATGACTCTTATTAATCCTCTTTACCCTGTCATCATTTGAGAAAATAATGCACATGTAGAAAAAAGATGCCTTTGGCTCCTGTAATGAGCTGTGAGGTTTGGCCAGCTTGGCCAAATCATTCAATTCCAGATGATGGTCTGGTATCAGCTGCTTGTCTGTTAATGAGACCCTGAAAGTATTTTAGTTTTCTCAATCATAATGCCCCACTATTAAGATACAACTCCTTCTCAGCTAGTGACTTATTTGTTGACAGCTACTGGTGATAGCAACCTTGATTCAGGAAATGAGTTTTCAGAACCATACAATACCAAATGAGTAACAGAGGCATTGCTTCTGTGTCCTTTATGGCATGTATGTTTTGGATTGTCATCTTCAGACCAAATTTCTGTCCTTAATGTGTGGGATCATCTTTGTGATGACTAATCCCGGCTGTCAACTTGACAAGATGTAGAATATCCATGGAAACAACTTTCTGGATTTGAGGTGGAACAACCCACTCTCAATGTGGGTGCTACCAGTCCATGAGTTGGACATCCTGGAATGCAGTGCTCACCAAGGACCAGCAGGCACCACCCTCTGATTCCTGATTTTGGATACAATGTGACCAGCTGCTTCACATTCCCACAACCAGGCCTTCCCTCCTACATAGACAGTATCCCTCAAACTGTAAGCTAAAATAAATCCTTCCTCCTCCCTAAATTGCTTTTATCAGGTATTTTGTTGCAGCAACAAGAAAAGTAAGTGATACAATCTTCCTCATAGTCTTATTGAATTGTCTGCATTCATGATTAAACTGAACTCGGGCCTTGGAAGGATAGGATGAGATATCTGTCCCCTTTGCCACCAACACATAGGCACAGCATGCAGCAGATCAGGAGTACTAGTTTAATGGATGAAAGAGTAAATTGAGGAAGAAACACAAATATGTGAAAATATAAATAATATACTTAATATGGAAGAAAATATGGGGATATTTAAGAAGAGTAAATATGGGATTACAATATATCTGATATATCAATCCTACTCATGTCTCAAAGACTGAACTCGATGTGCTGTAAGGATTCGTGCAGCCCTGTCTTCGCTGAAGCAATAGACGTAACAGAGAAGGTATAGAAGCAACTGAATGCTCATCACTAGTTAATAGATAACACAAACATACACAGTACACTGTTACTCAGCACAAAGGAAAGGGATCCTGTCATTAAAAAAAAGCATGGCTAAGACTGTACTACACTGTGCCGTGCCAGGCACACAAAGACAAATACTGCATGAGCCCTAAAAATGCATGAAACCTAAAAATGTTAATATCATAGAAGTAGAGAACAGAAATATGGTTACCAGGGGTAGATGAAGAAAGGTACTTAATCAAAAAATACAAAGTTTTCAGAGCTGGAGAGATGGCTTAGCAGTTAAGCGCTTGCTTGTGAAGCCTAAGGACCTTGGTTCCAGACTCTATTCCTCAGGACCCACGTAAGCCAGATTCACAAGGTGGCGCATGCATCTGGAGTTCTTTTGAGGTGGCCGGAGGCCCTGGTGTACCCATTTTCTGTCTCTCTCTCTCTCTCTCTCTCTGTCGCTCTCAAATAAATTTTTTAAAAAGCACAAAGTTTTCATTGACAGGACATCTAGTTTTAGTGATTTGTTACATAAAAGGGTGTTTATATATTTCAAAATCAATAAAAGGGTAGATTTGAAATGTTTCAACACATGTAAAATGGTACATATGCAAAAACTAATGTGTGATGTAATCTGAATGAATCATTCTACATAAACCTATATTCAAATGTCATATTATTCCCCATAAATATATATGTAGTTACTATTTGCCAATTAAAATACACATAGGTTTTGAATAACCAAAAATATCTTAACACATGCTCAGGGTTGGCCTGATAGTAGTTTCATTTCTCCAGAACTGGTCCTGAGCATTAATACAATTTCATCTGAGTCCTCCTGGGTCCAACTCATAGCCAGGTCCAAAGGGCCGCTCACTTGCAGAGAGTAAATCCAAGTATTTACTGTGTTTATTCAACAAAGCAGAGGGTTTTGCTTTTTTATGTTCTATCTATGAGATTAGAAGAGATGTGACTTTCTTATTTATTTCCTCTCTATGATGCCATTTCATGGGATTATGGAGTGTCTATGTTCAAAGAGAATTTGGAGACTATGTGATCAAATTCCTCAGAGGAAATAGAGTCCCAGAAAGATAAGGTGGATTACCCAAGATCCTGCTGCCAGCAAGCAGCTCTGCCTGTTTCTCCCTTATGTATGCTGTATCTCCCTATCACTCTACTTTTGAAGGTCAGGTTGATCTCTGTTTGGAAAGGTGGCCACAACTTCTCATAATGGTTCTTCCAAAGGCCTCTGGGCTCTCCAGCAGGCTTTAGTTCCATGCCTCCATTCCTCCAGGTCAGCCAAAATGCTGACTGTAGTATTAGAAGACCTTTCTATGATCTGGTGGTAGTATATCCTCAGAGCAGTTAGTGGTGGCCACACACTCACTAGCAAGGAGAGTGCTAAAGAGAACAACAGCCAGTTTTGTCCCCTATACAAGGGTCTGTAGCTCAGCCATGACATCTGGAGAAAGTATCTGCCAAGTCCAGAAGTGAACTCAACGAGGATGTGTGCTCACATCTGGAGTCTAGAGAGAGTGACTCTCTCTTGTGAGCCCCAGATTTTTCTGTCTCCTGCATGCTGAGTCTCTCACTTTACCTCTTTATGACTTTGCCAAGTGTATTTTCACCATCTTCCTCTCAAGTTCTTTTTCTTTAATTTTTCTTTATTTTTCAAGTCACTCCTGACTTTTTACAAATAAAAACCCAATAAATATCTCAGATGAAGCTTTTTCCAACAAGAAAGAACTTGTAAAGTTATAATGTTGTGGAAGATAATGTGTTAGTAAGGTTCTGGCAAAAAGGTCTTTTAATGACAGCTGCATGATCTTAAAAACCATATCACTGGGTCTTGACTTTTTTCTTGTATTTAAAATGAAAATGTTAGATCACGTTTGTGGTATTCTCCATTTTATTTTAGAGCTGAATCCTTTCTTCAAACAAAACGTTTTAAGGTACAACAATATAAAGAACTACTGAGGAAAGTATTTTCTAGTTTGTATGAGAGAGGGTGGAATGACTTTCTAACCTTCAGGAATTACTCCTGGAAACTGGGAGCAGCAGAGTCCTTGCAGCACACAGTGGAAGACCCCTGTTTCTTCTTCTGGTAAATATGCAAACACTAATTATTGTCCTATATTCTGTATCTCATAATTCCATGCAAGAAGATGCTGGAATGTAGGCAATTCTGGTAAAAAAAAAAAAAAAAAAGAAAAAAGAAAACAGGTCATTTCTGAGTTAAGGCAGTGAAAGCTTCTGTGTGATTCTTCATGGTTTCCTCGGATTACAGTGACAAAAGGCATTAACTCTTACCCAGGGCACAGTCAAGAGGTGGTGGACTCCTTTGGAATCCTGTGTCCCTGAAACACTGTGGAGGAGAGAATATTGTGGTGCAATAGCGAACATAAATTGTGAATGTGATTGGAATATAGCCCTTTGCTGTGTTAATTCTGTGTGTGGGATTTATGAGGTTAATTTTGCCTAGAATAAAGTCTGTGTGTATTGATAGCTAACTGGTAAGGATTAAAAAAAAAAATCAGTAGAATAAGATCAAACTCTCATGTCAGGTGTTACTCAACCATCTGTGCACTATGGAGCAAGTCTAAAATAACTCTTGCCAGCAGACAAACTCGGGCCAGTCTGAATGAGTATATTTGAATGAAATTCAGCAGAAAAGAAAGGGTCTCATGACTCACATAATGTTACTTTAAATGGAATTTTTAAAGAAAATCTTTTTCAAAATAGAAGTTCTTGCACTTCTATAAATCCTGTGCCTGAATTCCCTGGGTTCTCACACACTTCATTGGCTGCCTTCTTTCTCACTTCAATTGCCTTTCTCATATTGTTTTTGATATGTACTACACCGAAATGACACTTGCACATAAATCATTATCTCAGCATTTTGAGGGAAGCCAAGCTAAGATGATTGCCCTTTGACCAAAATACCTTGTCTTCCACGGGCTCAATTCTACCCAAGAGGTTTGTGACTGTCGTGAATACCATTTTATTGGATAAATGGCTATTTCAGATCATGGAGGGTTTTTTTAAAAAAGAAATATCACAAAAAGGTTGAGAGTTTTTTGTGAGGATTCTTTCTCTATGAAACTCTAGCTTTTTCTTCTGATATATTACACCATTAATGAGATTGCTGGAACTCAACACTTCCTTTGTTTTAAAATGGTTGAAAATCAGAATAAACCATGATTTCATGTTGTCCGGTGTAAGTTCAACAAGTGATCATAAGTATAGGGGCACTGTCATTGTCCTCAAATAAATGTATTGGGTCAGTTTTATTTTTAGTTTTGATAGTGTGTGTTCATGTGGTATGATGTAATATGTATGGTATTTGCACATGTGTGCAGATTCCTTTCCTCCATGTACACACATGTATAGGCCAGAAGAGAACAATGGATATCTTCCTCTTTTTCATCCTGTATTTTCTCGAGATTGAGCCCCAGTGATTCTCCAGTCTCCACTCCTACAGGAATGTAGTTACGTACATACATGAACATTCCCAGTTGTTTATGTGGGTGCTGGAAAAGATAACTCAGGGTGAATCAGACCTTTACAATTATGTGGCAAGTGCTCTTATCCTCTAAGCCATCCCTCCAACCCAGGTCGGAGTTGGTACATATTCATAGAAAAGTGGTGGATTATAGACTAGAAAGAATTCACCAAGACCAGGGGAAAAGGTTCAGCTCACTGAGAGGCCCAATGTCAAAAAGGCTTGTGCTCTTTAGATATATATATATATATATATTTAATATTTTTTATTGTTATTTATTTATTTGAGAGAGTGAGAATGAAAATGATAGAGAGAGAAGAGAGAAAATGATGAGCCAGGGCCTCTAGCCACCACAAACTAATTCCAGATACATGTGCCACTATGTGCATCTGGCTTATGTGTGTACTTGGGAATCAAATCTGGGTCCTTAGGCTTTTCAGGCAAGTGCCTTAACCACCAAGCCATCTCTCCAGTCCTCTAAGTATTTGAGTGAGTAGAGTGAAATAAAGGAGGCAGATGGTTACAGAGTGTCTGACTTCATGAGTCTGGGAGTGGCAGACATTTAAAATCTGGGCACAGAAAAGGGTATGTGAAGGTAAGTAGGGACAATGGACAGAAGATTTGAAAGAAATATGTAGCCCAGAATGAAATCATATTCCTCATCCTTGTTAACTATGAACTCCATATTTCTAATTGTGTACTTTAATTTTTTTATTTTTATTGACCTCTCAAAGATATTAGAGTTGTCTTCTCTTCTTTTGCAGTACCACCCTCCAAAAGCTTTTGCTTCATAACTCCAAATTTTAAATGTTGTTTTCTTGTTCTGTAGTCACTGAAGACATAGCTTTTCAAAATGTCAGTACCCCATAGGTGTAAGTCTTTCCGTCTTAATAATTTTCAGTCAGCCTTTCTTCCTGGATGATTCCACACCTCTGATTGGAACTCCCATGGTGTCACCAAGTCTCACATCAGTGTCTACAGATCTGACTTATGAGCACCTTTAGCCAGTCTCTTCCTGTATGGCACCCCAAACCTAACAAGTTCAAAGTAGAAGTATGTACAACTCCATGCTGAGGGCACACACACACACACACACACACACACACACCTTGCCACAATCCACTTATTTCTATACCATTTTTCTCCATTTTAACAAATGAAATGCCAAGATTTAAGCTCTCTGGAGCCAGGGACATTTACAAGCATACTCTATTTATGTTTTCCTCCTAGAACCATCCCTAAAAGTAGTAGTTATTAAAGACAGTTGGAGGGCTGGAGAAATGACTTAGTGGTTAAGACATTTGCCTACGAAACCAAAGGACCCAGGTTTGATTCTCCAGGGCCCACGTAAGACAGATGCACATGGGGCACATGCATCTAGAGTTCATTTTCAGTGGCTAGAGGCCCTGGCATGCTCATTTTCTCTCTGTCTGCCTCTCTTCTATTTCTCTGTCTCTGCTTGCAAATAAATGAATAAATAAATAAATGCTGACTTTTCTTCTTTAATGTTTACTTTTTATTTTTAATTATTTATTTTCAGGGAGAGAGAGAGAGAGAATGGGCATTCCAGGGCCTATTGTCACTGCAAACAAACTCCAGATACATGCACCATTTTGTGCATCTGGTTTTATTGAGTACTGGGGAATCAAATCCAGGCAGTCAGGTTTTGCAAACAAGCACTTTTAATTGCTGAGTCATCTCTGCAACATGTTGACTTTTTGTCTTTTATAAAATTACTTGTAAAGACTGGTTGAACTACAAGTCTGAGTAGTTGCTCGTTAAACTTCTGTCTTCACCCTAGTGCAATCAACAGTAGGGATCAAATAATAGAAACAAGTTTATCACATTGTTATTAGCAAGAACAAAAGTTGGTATTGTCTATGACTTTCTGATTTTTTCCATTTTTTGGTGTTATTTATTGAACTTAGGATCCTGTGCATCCTAAACATGTGTTCTACAACTAGGACACACTGCCAACTCCTTGTACACGAGTTTCAATTGGGAAATGACTGTAGCATACTCATAGTATGGCTATAAGAACATTTGATGACTAAAGCACTGAATATAACATACAGAGATTACTTTTCATTTTTTCTTTATTAATACATGCACTTAACTTTGGTTAACCCTCCTTCCTCCTGCTCTAACTCATCACCCCAGGTTAGGCCCTAACCTGCTTTTATTCTCCCACCACTGGCATTCCCCCTAAGACTTTCATATGATTTAAGATCTGAGAACCAAAAGCCTGCCTTTTTTTTTTTTTTTCCGTAAGACTTCAACACGGTGAAAGCAGACACACATGAGTCCTTCCCCCTCTTCACAAATCCTCCAACTGTGTACTGGGAAATGTGACCCAGGATCATGAGGAGCCAACTCTTAGTTTAGCCTCTCCCACACTTCCATTTTACTCTCTAGCAGCCAATAGTCACTCCCCTCTCCTGTTTTGGATTAAGCGGTCCTAGAATTTTGTTAAAAATTTATTAGAGTGCTTTGAGATTAATTCTCTCTGTTAAGTGATCATGAATGGAAATGATTAACCTGTCACTTGGTATCTGTAGCAAAAAGCAGAATTCCAGTAGCGCTAACATATTTTATAGGCCATTACTTCTATTGTCCCATTCCATCTCTTCCCACGTGTGACCATCTGGTTCACTGAACGCAGCTGTTCCTTTGGGTCATTTGCATGACTACAGATCCAAAGAGCCTAATAAGAGGCAACACAGAGTCATGGACATGTTGTAAGTAGAGAGTTATATATCTCTGGAGTTCTCATTTTGGGTAATTTCATAAAATGTGTAGTATGTCATTTCTGGATGATGTGATTGTGAAGTTAATACTCTGACCTCAGAAATGGAATGCGGACATAGCAATTGGTATTTGGGAGAATACACTTGTTTATAGTTTTATGTGTTTAAATAACAGACATGATTTAATAAGCAGGAACACAATATCCCCTGCCTTTACTTTATACCTATTCTGATCATGGGAAATGAAAGCTATGAGGTATGGTTACTGACATTGAGGATTATATGCATAACCTACCTTGTCTGACCTTTTCTAAAATCTTGAGGGTTTTTTCTGCATGCAAATTTGATTCTGGGGCATGCTCAAGTTTGAAAACCATGCATATAATACTTAAACTATTCATTCCAGGTGACATTTCTTCCAATTGTCTTAAATAAAACTGTCTTAGTTGTTTTGTTATTGTTATTATTATTTCACTCTTCTATTTCTTGTGCTTTTCTAGATACCTAACAATTCCTTCTGAACAATTGCTTCCATTGTTTTTCTGTCCTCTATACCTTTTGTGATATTTTTCAGTGATGGATACTTAACACAGTACCTTGCACATGCCAGGCAATCACTCCACTACTGAGCTTTTAAGCTTTTGAAAATATTACTTTCATCACAACCTGTTTCTTCAAAGATTCCTTCTTTAAGACATACTTTTCTTTTTCATAACTGAATTCTCACTTTACAGAGGTTTATTTCCTTCATTTCTATACAGTTACTTGAGCATATTTCCTCTTTCCTTGTGTTTTCTTTTCATCTCTTTTAGTTCTAGATCATTCCTTTCTGTGACCTAGTGTTTTCAAATCTCAGTTGTTTTCCAAAGTTACCTTCTTCCAGGAAGGTTACTTCCCTTTTTATTCCATCCACTCGTTATGCCATAGTCGTTCCTATGTTACTTATTCCTCTCCTAAGACAAGTACTGGCATGCCATTTCCTTCCAGGATACACATTATATCTTCCTAAACACAAGAAATTTTGCTCCTTGGTATCTTCACAATAGCTCAATAGATAAATTCAAGTGTTCAAAAACTAGATTGGCCTTGTAATAATAAATCAATACTTTGAAAAATAGATAAAACATTATATCTAACTTCAACTATACTTTTATGAAGGTGATTGACATGTTCGTATGTATTCGTGATTCACTATTGTAAGTGTTTTTAAGAGGAAGGTAACTATGATGAAAATTTTTTCTTCTGTAGAGGCAAGGAAATTATGATGGCTAATGAACAGCTATGAGGATGGACTTACTGGACCAGGGTAAAATAAAATCAGCACTGTCTTTTGGATGTGTCAGAGGGTTGCTCATACCCTAGTAATACAAGATAATGTTCTGTATTTCTATTAGTGTTATAAAAAGACCAAGAGAAACAAAAAAATATTTATTTTTCTGCTTGCTTTTGCTATTGCAGAGGAAAAGGATCCTGTAAAATGAAGAAACCAATAATATAAATTATATGATGAAAGAAATTCTGATTTCAAGTTGCAGATAACAAGCCATGATGCTGGCCAAGTCACGTTACACTTTGAGTTTGGAGTCTTCATCTACTAAATGAACATCAGAATGACTTTTCCTTTGGGATGTTGTAGAAATTCAAGAAGATAATGTCTTTTTTAGGTCAGTGATTGATAAATTAAATCCATGGTATTTTGGGACTAGTTTCAGGAAAAGGTGTGAAGTATGGAGGAATCCTTATATGGAGAAACATGAAACCTTTATCCTAAAACCTTCCCCTGCCACTGCAGCTTCAGGCCCACAGGAGCAATGAAGAGAAGAAGGGTAATTCCATGAGCAGATATGAGAAAACAGGTTGGCTACGCCTGTATTAGCAACAGACATTCTCCCTGGGCTTCCCTAGATATAGGCATGCCAAGGCCTGTTTACTTTGAGGATGTAATTGACTAGTATCTATAGATTACCTCAGTTCCTGCCATATGCTAGGTAACATTCTAGTTGTAATCATATATGTCTTATTTCATCTTGGTCACATCTCCAGGACATAGGTAGTTCTAATGCTTAATCTTGATTTTCAACTTGAGGAGATTTAGAATCAACAATGAAATGCACCTTGGGGTGCATGTTTGAGGATGTTTCCAGAAAGATTTAACTGAGGAGGGATGACCCATCTTACATGCGTGTGGCATGACATGGGTTGGATTTCCAGGTGAACAAAAAGGAGAAATCCAGCCAAGGACCAGCATTCATCTCTCCATTCTTCTTGACTACAGATGCAGTATGACCAGCTACCTAGCATTGTTTCAGAACTTCCCTGTCACAATGGACTATACCCTCAAATCATGAGCCAAAATAGGTCTTTCCTTCTTTAAGTTGCTTCTTGTCAGATATTTTTTCATAGCAACAAGAACATTAATGCAGAAAGCAAAAACTAAAACGTAAATATAACAATGAGTGGATTTTTATTCTTTTTTATTTTTTCGAGGTCCGGTCTCACTCTGGCCCAGGCTGACCTGGAATTCACTATGTAGTCTCAAGGTAGCCTCAAACTCACTGCCATCCTCCTACCTCTCCTACCTCTGCCTGCTGAATGCTGGGATTAAAGGCGTGCGCCACCATGCCTGTCTCTATGAGTGGATTTCTTAATGATAGGGCTGAGAACTTTTTTCACTAAAGATGATGTCCTTTTCCCTATCCCAAGTAGTAGACATTCTAGGAAAAGCAAACTGATATAAGTTATATGTATAGAATATTTTATCTAGTGTGAACTATTTGTTATTAGAACCTCAAATGCTTTATTTTTATTCAGGATAATGTATGTGAAGATATATGGACTAAGAACACTGAAGAGCAGAAATTACTTTAAAAACAGGTAATGTATCCAAGATTATGAAACAGTTTTATAACATTGTTAGGCAATGGAACTACACTCTTTTCTGTTTTAGCTCAAGAATCACAGGCATAGATTGCCTTGTATCATAATGAACCTCGTGTGGTCAACTAGCATGGAAGCATTAGAAAGGCTTCGGTGCAGAGGAGCTATCAAGCATAAAACCAGAACCGTATATTAATATAATGTACTAATGAAGCTAATATGCTACTGGAACCTGGGAGTCCCAGTGATGTCATACAAGTGAAGCAAAAATTTCCCACATAGCCAATCCCAAATACATCAGCTTGTGGTAGGGTGGCAATGCTACTTCAGTTATCTTTTCATTGCTGGGGCAAAACACCCAACCATAGCAATTTATGACAGCTTATTTCAGCTTATAGTCTTGAGGGAAAGCCTCATTACAGTGGAGAAATCATGGCAGAGTAGAGACGGGACACCACATCTTGACACAGAAGCTACGAGGTGTAACAAGAGTGAGCTGAGCTCTAGAAAGGAGAGGGGTGTGGCTTGGGCTATAATACTTGAAGGGCAACCCCAGGCATCCCTTGTTTTCCAGCAAGGCTCTCTTCCCAAACCGCTACTACAACACATGAGGCTGGGGATATTTCACATTCAAACCATCCCAAGAACTCTGTTCCATAATCATTTTGTCCATCTATAGCATCTGTAGCTTGGCATCTTTAAGAACCTCTTATTCTTAGCCAAGCGTGGTGTCACTCGCCTTTTATCCCAACACTTCGGTGGCACAGGTAGGAAGATCACCATGAGTTCAAGGCCACCCTGGGACTGCATAGCGAATTCCAGGTCAGTCTGGGCTACAGTGAGACCCTACCTCAAAAAAAAAAAAAAACCCTCTGATTCTCTGATCCTCCAGTTATATTCTTTGCTTCTGGCAAAGTACTAGCAAACCAAGCTTAGGCAGAGAGCATCTCAGGAGGCTTCTGGGGGTTAGGGCTGAAAATGGAATACTTTGCTTTCTCCCACATTCCACTGGCCAGAATTCAGCACATGACTTCATCTATGTGCAATGGAAGCTATAAATATAGTTTAGTTGTGTAAACAGAAGAAAAAGCCAGTAGGAGTTGGAAAAAAATCATCTGAAAGGGTGGAAGTGTCTAGTTTTGTGTTTTTTTCAAACTGTCAGTAATGAAAGTATTAGTCCATTTTGTATAAATTCATAAACTACTTATTAATATAAATAAATAAATTTTATGTACTGATTCAAATCTTACAAAAGGGATGATACTTTTAGAACATATGAGAGGTGTCCACTTTTGTGCCAGCTTGGAACTTTAAAAAATCTTAATGGGAAGTTAAAATTCATGAAGTGCTTGGGATTGAATTTGTATTAGATAATTTAATGAATGGCCTTTAACACTATCAAAAGCAAATAGAAACCCATAAACTAGGGCATTACTTTTATCCAAATTATTTCCCTTAAGTAGAAACAGAAAGGATTTGTGTAGGATAAGCATAATGCTAGAAAAAATCTTTCAGATAAACATGTTCTTTTCTACTCATGCAAAAAGTATAACAACAAATACTCAAAAAATAGTCAGGATGCACAGGCATAGTTATTTGCTGTAATGTTCTCATGCTACTCTTATCATAACAATTCACTAAAAGAACCCCAGAGTTGTTATTAATGCCAGAAAGAGTGCTATGTGCCACTGCTTTGTAGGTCATCACATAGCAAGAAAAACAAAGCCGAATTCAGATACAGTTATCAGGGGACTGGATTTTCAGGTGACAGAAGAACTGAGAAACCAAATAAGAGACAGCAGGAAAATCTAAGAGATTCCAGTCCTCGGAGGCCATACTGGCAATGCAAAGAGAGGGTGGCCTTCCCAGAGCTCTGGAGACAGGGGTACTCAATGCAAGCTGGAAACAGAAGACATATCAAGTAGGAGCTCAGGCTGTGGAGAGTCTGAAAGAGCCGGTCGTGTGCAATGTGGGAAAGCACTACTGTGGAGACTGCTTGAAGCAGAGAAGTCATGTTTTGGTTTCTTGTGTAACCTGACCTTGAATCCCTGCTTAATTAAGCTCCTGTGTATCTTCTACTCACCAAACACAATCAAAGTATAGTTGGGAGACAGATGAGCAAATCCTCTGGGCTACCTTTTCCCCTGATGATAAAAAGAGGGATAGTGAAGGGAAGAGAGTACTGTGGAAGGTTCAGCAGGTGTAAGTAGTGTGCCTGAGACAGCATCATCTGTTCTTTCTAGACTTCATTGAGCTAACTGGTCCAACATGAGTGATGGTGTCTCTCTATGCAGCTATGTAGAGAATAAGTACCAGCTCAAAAAGTCTTCTAAATGCCTATGATGTGATATCATAATGTTCAGATAAAAGAAATCACTACCAATGATTCCAAAATGCATCTTGGAAATGTGACTTTTAAGTCTGTGTGTGTCTTTCCTGGAGTCAGTGTGGGATTGGGGAAATAACCCAAAGTTAACATAGGTTAAAAAAAAACATGTTACAATCTCCAAAAATAAGTGGCAAACATAGGAAGGAAACTGTGTTCTTGAGAATCAGAGGTCTAAAATTTCAAAAACAAAAGTCAGCCTAACATAATCAGGGGATTCTTTCCCCAGACAACCAGTAAAAATTACACATTCTCATGCTTTCAACACATCTCTCAAAATCTAAAAACTCTCCTTGGAGTTTACTTCATAATAATACAAATATACTCAAAAATAAATAATTTTAGACTGGCAGCTCTTTGAAGGTGATAGACAGGAAACCAGAGTACTAGAAAGAGAGCCACACACAGGGTCTCAGGGCAGTAATGAAAGTGACACAGTTTCTACCCAGCAGTGCAGAACCTCATTAAAGAAATGTCTTGAAACACGTAAAATGCTTAATAGTTCATAAAAATAATCAGGGTTCTCAACAACTTTAGCCAAATGGATGTCACAGCAATTCTCTAAGGATGGCATCTGATGTGTGCTTTGCCAGTGAAAGGCTGATTTTTGTTTTATTATTTTGTTCAGTAAAGACTGTGACCTAATTTAAAAATAAAAATGTAAAAACAAACCTGAGCTGCATGATCAAATCAAAGAAAAATTAAGATTCTGATTTCAGCCTCCATTGAGAAAGGCCTATTACTACTGTCACCATCAGAATTTCTACAGTGAACAGAGAATATTACCTCTCATTATGTATGATAAGAATGAGTAATAATGCTTATAACAGACCTGACATATGTCAAATTGGTGCCCAATAATTCTTCCTCATAATTATCTTATTTTGGATATTTGTGTATCACACTAATTGGCAAGGTAATTTCTTACATCAATAAAATTCCCTTCTTGTCATCAAGTAGATTAATATACTTTGTTGGATACTACTTTAAAAATGCAAACATGCGCAGAGGGGGAGATCAATATCTTGAGGTTGTTTTTAACACCTGTGCAAAGCTCAGAGAAAAACTGGGTGGGGCAGCTGGAGAGATAAAGGAAGACTTAGAGAAAGTTATTTCACATATTAATTGAAGCGTGTGTTTCAAAAATGCAGGTCACTTACACCAGGTATGTCAATACACATGTGGTCATGCCAACACTTGTAAGGTTGAAGCAGGAGGATCACAAGTTTGAGACTAGTGTGGGCTATATTAGTGAGAACTTATTTCAAAATAATTGTAGATCACTAAATACCATTTCTAATAAAGAATCCAGTCAATTGTCTCTAAATGGCAGAGTATGAAATCCCACTTTGAAAGTTACCGCTATAAGGGCAAGAGTAGGGGGTAATACATCTCTAAATCCAGCATTTGGGAGATAGAGGAAAGAGGATTGAAAGTTCAGAACCCTTCAGAAGTCTGGGGAAATGGCTCTTCAGGGAAGAGCACTTGTTCAAGGATGAAGGCCTGAGAGGACCTGAGGCAGCATGAGTTCAATTCCAACACCCATGTAAACAGATGAGTGTGGTCACACATGCCTGTAACCACAGTTCCATGAGGGGCAGAGATGGGAGAATTACCTGGACTCGTTGTTCAGTAAGTCTGACCACAAATGGCAGGTCCAGGTTCTGTGAGAGACTCATTGTCAAGGAAACAAGAAGAAAGGTGATAGGACAGGACATCTGGTGTTTTCCTCTGGTTTTCACATGTGAATACACAGGGCATGCACTTCTACATACATAAGTGTGATGTGGTATAATCACACATGTATCACACCACAAACACACCTTATCATATGTTGTGGTTTGAGTTAGGTGTTCCCCATAAATTCATGTATTCTGAATGTTTGGTTCCTAGTTGGTGGTCTTTTGGGAATTGGAGCCTTCCTGGAGGGAGTATGTTGTTGGGGCAGGTAGGCTTATGTGTGTTACAGACAGCTTCCGCTTGCCAGTGTTTGGCTCACTCTTATGCTGTGGTTTTCCACCCACCCCATGGCAAGATGTGCCCAGCCATCATGGCATGTATAAGTCAAAATAAATTACCTTCCTTCTGCTGGTTGCTTTTGGTCGGGTACTTTGTGCCTTCGATTACAACATAATACAGGCTACACACACAAGAAGAAAAAGAAAAAATTAAAAATGTTAAGGCCAGCCTTTGATGCATAGAAGTTCAAGGTCAAGGCTAGCTTGGCTTACATGAGTCTTTGTGTCATAAATAAAAACAACATAAAAAAAAAATGTCACTGCTAAAAAAAAAAAAGATGAGGAGTTGTTAGAAGAAATTATGAGTGATTAGTGCTCATCCCACAGAGTAGAGCTCCTTTACACAATTTTGCTCTCAGAAATTTCCGCAAACTTCTCGCTTCTGCCTTATATCATTGCTTGTAAACAAGAACAGGCTGAGTAATTCTGGGATTCCGCAGCATGGTTAGGGCCCTGAGGCTCATCAAGGATTGGAATCATGTTTCTTCTTTACCACTTAACCTTAACCTTTTCTTGCCATTCGCCATTTTCTGAAGTCTTCCATCTTCTTCATTTTTGTACTCCACCCACCAGCTGCTCCTCTTAACCCCAGTGTCTTGAGTTTTCTTGGGATGATCTTGGCCATTCACCCATGCTGCGTATCCAAGGTACTCCTATCAGAAAGCATGACCACTTCCTATAGTAATACTCTTGCAACTACCAAGGAAAGAAAAGAGTAAATCAAATGTGTGCAAGGGAAGCTGTAACAATTTTCATAAGGAAAACTTCCCAGAGGCTCTGGGTCAGAACTTTTCCTCCCAAGCTGATGGGGCTGCTTTGGGAAGCTGTGGAACTGTAGAACCTTTAGAAGGTGGAGCCTCACTGGAGGAAGTTTTGCTGGAGGGCAAGGTTTGAGATTTATAACCTGGCCCCACTTCCTGTCCTGTCTCTGCTTCCTGCTCTGCTGAGATATGAGCAAGCAGTCTCATGATCCTGCCACCAAAGCTCTGAGCTGCTCACAACTGCCAGGTTCTCCCTGACCTGACTGCCTGTACTCTGAAACCACAGGCCAAAATAAATCCTTCCTTCCTTTTTTTGTCAGGGATCTGGTTATAGCAATGAGAAAGTAACTGATAAAGAAATGTAAAACATTATTTATTTGTGTGTGTGTGTGTGTGTGTGTGTGTGTGTACATGCACACAAGCAATGGCCTCTTGACACTGCAAATCAATAAATGAATGCCAGATGCTTGCACCACTTTTGTGTCTGGCTTACATGGATGACTGGGAAATTGAATCCAGGCCTGAAAGCTTTGCAAGCAAGCACCTTTAACCATTGAGCTATCTTCCCAGTCCCTTACAAACATGGTTTTCTAAAATAAGAGATTTTTCTTTTTACTGTTTACTCCATTTTCAAAACCTTTATTAAAGAACATTTTTAGGGGAAAATGAGAGACCCTCAGTAAATTTGTGCCACATTCAAGTCAATACCCATTTCCCTATAATATGATCTTACTATGACAGAAATAAATTCAAATTGCCAAGCCACAAAGTAAATATGTAAGCTAAATAAATGTAAAATGCAGTCTTCCTTCTATTTATACTGCTGTACATGAAATGGAAGACCTTGTCCTTGGATCCATTTGACAATCAAGAGAAGTATACTCAAATATGAGCCTTGTCAACTCTGATTGCTGTAGGCATGGATGGTTTATATACTGAGAGCAAACCTTCAGTAAAGGCCCAAGGTCAAGTCCTTATTTAATCTGATTTCATTGCGAGCCTCCTTTGACTTTGGTCCACAGGTGCTGCCTATCACTGTGAGGCTTGAGGTTGGTGTCAATCCCAGGGGAGGTGATTGCATAATGTAGTATACTATGATCATGGCCATAACTGGTTTGCTTCCTTGCTATGAATCTGAACTAAAAGTGTACTTCCTAACTCTAGTTCTTGGTAAATAAGAAGCAAGTATAAAAATGTACATTAAAGCATTACTTCTTATTAATAATATTTGCAGGCTGGAGAGATGGCTTAGCGGTTAAGGCACCTGCCTGCTAAGCCTAAGAACCCGGTTCCAATCTCCAGGTCCCACGTTTAGCCAGATGCAAAGTGACGCAAGGGTGCAATGCCGCACTTGCCCACAAGGGGGTGCACACATCTGGATTTTGTTCACAGCAGCTGAGAGACTGCTGGCACGCCCATTCTCTATCCTACTCCCTCTCCCTCTCTCTCTGTCTGTCTCTCTATGTGTCTCTCTCCAAAAATTAAAAAAATATTTGCTAAAAACTTGAACTATAATAATTGATATTTTAAAATTAACACCATTTTTATATCCAGTTTTAGATTACAGAATCATTGGGGAGACAATAGAGAGTGTTCCCACAAGCCCTTCCTCCCTGAAGCTCTACTCATTTATTCATACCTGGTGTTCATTGGTCACCAGGCTAGCTACCCATGAGCTTCTGAGAAATTCTCCTGTGTGCCTCTCATTTTGTCATAGGCATGCTGGTACCACAGAAGCCCACCCCAGCTTTTGCCTTTTAGGTGAGGTCTGAGGATCTAAATTCAGGTACTCACACTTGTACAGCAAGCATTTTTTCCTCACTGGACCATTTCTCTGTCCCTTATATGATTTTTTTGTTAACTATTTGATGGTTTCTAATCATTTGATTGTTGTTTTTTAAATTATTTGGTTATTATTATGAAAATAATATATACGTTTAATTCTAAAACTAAACTTTAAAGTCATTACATATATATAGTATTGTAGGGAAGTTTTGTGTTCATTATATGCACATAATAATCATAATTACACATGAAAAATAAGATACACTAAGCAGTTATAACACATGAATAGCACAATAAATAGAGTATATAATTGTAGTGTATTATGAGGGACAGACAGCTTTTTATTGTCAGCAAAATGGTAAGTGCTTCCTTAACATGAAATCTGCCTAGTTCATTTCAATGTTTTGGAGCCACTGTGTTAAAATTGGACAGGTAAAAGCAATATATTTGGCAGGTGGAAAATAAAGCAATAGCTCTTATCTTTTAAGCATTACTTATCACAGGTGTTGCAGACAGCTTTAGTAAGAAGTCTTCAGATAGAAAATATTTGAAAATTAGGAAGTATGTTGACTACAAGGAGGGAAAGACATGTTTGTGGCAGAAATACCTTAAAGAAAGCCTTATTTTCATTTTTACTCTTTTCTACCAATATAAAGCCACCATTTCCTCTCCCACTTGCAAAATAATTAGCAGAAGTAGAATTCAAGGAAGCATTCAAAGCCAGATGTCTTTGAGACAGTCATGCGAATGTGACATCAAGGCCCCTCCCAGTGGATCCGATACCTAAAAGAGTCTTTTCTTCAGTGTGGTTAAGTCAAAAGCAAAATGCCATACCTATAAATAAGAAGTGGCAATGTCTTCTGTCCAGAGAATATTAATCCCTGAAGACATGAGACAACTTCCTACTGCTTTTCGCATCTCTGGTATTTTCTAAGCCTTGGGTTGAATCAAAGGGTACTTTTAATAGTTTTAGCTTCTCCATGGAGAAAAAGAACTCCAGTGATTGGAGAGATGGCTCAGCAGTTAAGGTGCTTTAGTGCAAAGCCTAACAGCCTAGGTTTCCTTCCCCAGTATCCATGAGAAATCAGATGCACAAGGTGGTACATATATTTGGAGATATTTTACTATGGCAAAAGGTCCTAGAGTGTCCATTCTCTCCCACTCTCTCTGTCTCACTCTCTTTACTTGCATATAAATAAATTGAATTTTAAAAAAGATAAAAAGAACTCTGACAATATATTAACTATGAAAATAAAAGACATTGCATGGAGGATAAAATACAAGTATAAGATTTATAAGAACAATGGTATTATTATTCTTAGGCATCTTAACTTCTGAAATATATTCTTGGATAATTTGGTCACAACCTAAACAATTAAAAAATTCACAGTACATTAGCCTCCTCTGCCAATTATGGATTGCATGGTATAAGATAGCTAGTGGTAGATATTTGAAAGTATTTACATATTTATTCATGTATATGGATTTATAACTTTCCAAACTGATCATGGCGTCTAAGAGAAATACAATGTGGGCTGGAAAGGTGGCTTCACAGTTTAGGCATTTTTCTGCAAAGCCAAAGGACCTTGGTTCAATTCCCCAGGACCCACGTAGGCCAGATGCACAAGGTGGCGCATGCATCTGGGGTTCGTTTGCTGTGGCTGGAAGCCCTGGCATGCCCATTCTCTCTCTCTATCTATCTATCTATCTATCTTTCTCTCTCTCAAATAAATTTAAAAATATGTTTTAAAAAAGAAACATTATGTGATTTTTTTAAATGTGGAAATCAGGATAAAAGTAAGAAAGATCAGACTGATTAACAGTACAGAAAGCTGGTAGCACTATGGCTTGTTTATGTATTGTTTTTGTCTGGTATTCAGAGTTAAATTTCCTATGGGTAACTATTGCCCAAACAGATAAACCAGCAATAATTTTACTTTTCAAAGAAACAGAAGAAAGAAGGCATCCTTGTTTAGTTTCCCCTGGAAACCTCCTCACCTTGGACCCAAGTATAATGGTAAATGGTCTGGTCTCTGTGGTAAACTTAGTGCACTTGAAAACCTACACAACCACATCTTTACTGCTGGTAAACAGTAAACCTTCAGTAGCAGGAGAAGGGGTCCTTTCTCTATGTGGTACAGGTTAAATCTCTATAACACTCTCGATCAGTCATGATAGATGTATGAAGCAATGAAACAGAAGAAAGCAGGCTGAGCAGTAAGGTAAACACCAGCTTTTAAAACATTTATGATCACTTGAATCTACAGAGAGGATTTCTATGATCATGACTGTAACATTTCTCTTCCTCTTATTTTCTCCAAGGCATTTCCTATGTCAGGAATGAAAACTGGATTGTTATATTAAGTTAAACTTTAGCTCAATTTTTGGTTAATAGTAGATATCCTAAAACTGAATTCTGAGGGAAAAAAAGTGTCCTATTTTTGAACACAGGGGAAAGACTAATGTGATACATGAGTGCTGGCCAGGAGAGTGAGGGGGAGGTAGCCTTGTGTTGGATGCTTCTGATTTCAAGTGGTTCTCACTAACTTTTAAAACTGTAAGAAATTGGCATTATCACTTTCTTAAGACTCTTTTGTGACTTTATATAACATGGGGCAATGCATGATTCCTTCCATCCTGCCATGTGATTGCTTCCAGGTACATTGGTTGGTTTCAAAACAATGGCCATGTGAATGACAATATACTCCATGTATTAGTCAAGATTCTCCAGGGGATCAGAACTCACAGAATGAATATGTATTATAAAAAAGGATTTATTAGTGTGGCTTACAATATATGGACTGGACAGTCCAACAATGGCTGTCTGCAGGCTGGAGAGTCAAAGAACCTGATAGCAGGTCAGTCCATGTTGCTGGATGCCTCAGCACTAGAACTTTACAAGTTTTTTTTTTTTCTTTCTTTTTTTTATTTATTTTATTCTGATTTTACATTCATAGTATTGGTTCCATTGTCCTCCTCCCTGTCCTCCCACTTTCAAAGGGACCCTCATCAATGGGGAATGTGGGTCGTGCATTGTGAGGTTAGTCAAGAGTTCTGGGGTGTAGGCCCCAGTCTCTGTGCATAATGCCCCATCTTGTGACTCTAACAATCTTTCCACCCCCTCTTCCGCAAGTTTCCCTGAGCCACATTGGGGTCATTTTAGTTCTGCTTCAGTGATGAGGTTTGGGGAGCCTCTGTGTCTCTGGATATCTGGCTTAGTTGGAGTTGGATGTTCTCTGTGTTTATCTCCTTCAGCCTTTTTCTGGTGTCGTGATTGCCATGAACGCTGTATTCTTGCCCTTCCCCTGCGTTGTTCTATGGTTTCAGCTGGGGCCCTGGTGAGGTGTGGTTAGCTGATCCTCCCTTCAGGTTCCTTGTCCACCTGAAAAAAGATAAGGAAATTCTCCAACAGAGAGAAAAGTTAGTACTAGGTAGAAGGGATGACCATCTATGTTTTGGAGGGAATTTTATATGCGTTGGTTCTCCTCTAGCCCACATTTGGTGGTATCTTGCTCTTGGAGACTGAGCTTATTTTTTGTACCTGGTTTTGACTTATTTCCCAGTTCCAGCAATGAGTTGCATTCCACTGAGTGGATCTATTAGCCAAATCAAGAACAGTTGGTTACCCACCATGGCTATTTGCCTCTACTGCACTTGTATGAGCATTACGACAAGTTGTTTCCTGCTGGGTATCTTAGACTGCAAGTTGTTTGGACCAATGTTGGACATTTTCCCCTAGTTGCTCGTGTAGCACCCTCTGGTACTAGACTAGCTAACTGTCTGGGGACTGACCCTCTTCCAGATTCTGACCAGATCTCTCTGTGTTTGGTCTCACACACATATGCTATCTTTGACAGTAGGTTCTTACCATTAACCTTTGGTGGGTCACCAAGGACTCTGACAGAAGTCTGTCTTTTTATTTGGGGGGGGGGTAACCTTGTAGGTGTCTCGGATTGAGAGCTCATTGTGGAGTTTAACCCCATGCTGGCACTGGGAGTTTCAAGTCTGCACCTAGAAAGGACAGGGAAGAAAAAGATAGATAATATTATAGAGGAAGTGAGTATAGAGAGAAGAGGTAGGAAGAGAGAGTGAGAGGAGGAGAGAGAGAAGCAGAACAAGATTTAGGGTTAGCCTTCATGATGCACTCTCCAGATTCCTGTGATTTGGGTGTTTCCTCTGCAAGCCTGCTGGAGGATCAATGTTTTAGCCTGTTGTTCAGAGTAAAGGTTTTTATAGCATCTTTTCCTTTTGGGTCCCAATTATATCCCCGCCCCTTGTCCTTCCCCCTACCCTTTCATTCCCTCCCACCCTTACCTTCCCCCCATCCCACCTCCCATCTGGTCCTCAGAGTGTTTGTTAGGTTTGGCTGCATGTCACGTAGATTCAGGTTAGGAGCGACAGATAGACTTCAGGATTGGTCTTCAGTTCACATTGGAAGGATGGCAGCAAAAGGGTCAAGGCACTCAGCAGCAAGTAGCATGGGTATCCAGACAAAGGGCCCTAGGCCCCAGGTTCTACTAGAGCCTCTCTCTCTCTCTCTCTCTCTATATATATATATATATATATATATCCCACCATTGTAAGTTCACACTGGGGGAGGGTCTTTCTCCCTCCATCAATTATTCCTAGAAATACTTTCACAGACCCACCCAGGAGAAATGTCTCTTTTTATTCCTAATCTGATCAACTTGAAAACAGAAACTTTATCTTAAACATCACCTTCCAAATGTTAAAAAAAAAAAAAATCTCCAAATTCAAATAGAGTTGGTTTTAACTGCAGAGTAAAGATAGAAAAAGAGATCCCACAGCCCCTTATCCATGATTCTCTTTTCTTTCATTCCTGTACAAACCCCTCCATTATGTTAATTTGTCCCTGAGCCAGGGATGTGCAGCTCTGACACTTTCCTGCTTTTCTCAGATGTAGGTGGGTTCCAGTTTGAGATTTATCCTGTTATGCAAGGTAGAATGATGTTAGGTCCAAAGTAAGTTATATTTGTCAAGATACTGAAGGTATGACTTAATCCTTTAAGCATATGATAAGTATATTGTGGACATTATCATGAGTTAAAGCAAAAACACAGATGTGTTTGCCAATAAATTTCTGAGCATGCATAGTGTGAGAATCATCAATGGAATTCCAAGAACTTCAAATGCTGTGGGAAACCAGTTTCCAAGGAATTACACAATATCTAACAATCAACTATCTTCCTACTAATCATTTCAATAAGAGTCAATAGCCTTCATAGGGCTTGTTGGTTTCTGAAACAACTAATAATTTTACAGGGGAAATTTAAACTGTAATGAACTTAGTACAGTGATTAAAATTTATATGATAAATTCAAAATTAGATGATAAATAATTGAAGTTACTATGAGTTTTTATGTTTAACTGTGTAATATGTTTGTCTATGACACAACTCATCTGTAGGGTTGTAAAGAGTCAAACCACCTTAGACAGCTAAGATATTCTTAAATAAATAGGCAAATTGCTTTTCCTGATGTTTGATGTATTTTCATCTTTATTACTGAAATATATATATATATATATATATATATATATATATATATATATATATATATAATGTTTGGTAGGGTGTGAACAGATGTCTATGGAGAGATATCACAGTGGGAAGTGTTCATGGAATTTCCATACTTGGTTTCAACCCAATAGTACATATTTCATAACATTTCAACTAAATTAGCACATCCATTTTTGTGTTATATGGGGGTGGAAAAAACTAACCTTTTTGAGCTCTTGAAAATTAAGCAGACTTTTTTTTTTAGCTTTCAATTTATGAAATGAAAAAGAAAGAGTTGAAAATATGAACTTCCATCTTGGCAGAATTAAAAATGCATCCAAGTGTGAAGTGAATCAGTGTAATATAGGACAAAGAGGGCATGGGAAGACTGAGGAGAGTTTGAAGCATAATGTCTGTGCACAGTGAATGTTCCCTTTTCAGTGTCATCCTCAGTGGCTGCTACTCTGTACAAGGCAGGCACTTGTGAAATGGAAAGTATGCAAGGTTTGCTCTTCAGGAGGGCTTCTCTATGGAGGTGGTGCTTCTGGGGAATCTCATAACCATCAATGACCTATGTGAAATGTATATATGGCTTATTCATAACATACTTAATATTGAGTAACCCTTCTCCCATTCTTCTTCTCCTCCATCCCCCTATCCTAACTCCATTTAGACCATTCCACCCCCAGTATACTGCTTACCTACTTAAATATGGAAATCTACTTTGCAACTGGCTAAAAAATATCCATGTTAAAAAAAAGAAAAGAAAGAAAGAAAAAGTTTGAGCAGAAGTACCTTGTGGAGGTGGATAATGCTATAGCCAGAAGCCATAGATTGTTATAAGAAAATATCAGTGCCAGGAGTGGGATACCTACCTCTGGGTTGTTGTTTAGGAAGACCACCTTTGCTCCGTAGACAATACAGGCTATTGCCAAGGCTCATGGTTATCCCCAGAACTAGATGGTCAGACCCTATTACTGAAGACACTACATGCATTGGCTGCAATTTACTGCAAAATCAAACTGAAGTTGAACTGGAAGCCTCCTTCCTGTTGAGTACCTGTCATGATGCTGGAAAGAGCTATACAGCCTGCTGGGAAAGAAAAGTAATCATTGGTCTTAACCAGTAAAAATCCCTAAAAGCTACACATCTGGCCAGCCAAGTAAAATGTGCCAACTGATGCAATGATCGCATATCTTTTATGGGGGAAGCCAGCTGCTCTTTGGTTGGTTTGGAGACAGCCGTTAGTGGGGAAACTATTTTTGTTGTTAAGCTAAATGGATATATTATCCCTTCAAAATTACCCTCTAAATATTTATGTTTATGCCTACATAATAATTGTACCCTAACTTTTTCTTAGAGAAATGTCTCTTTTCAGATGGTATAAATTACTGAGGAGACTCAAAACTTACCAAAGTGTGGAGAAGAAATGATAGTGGAGTACTCAGAGCTAATGGAGACATCTCTATCACACCCTCTAAGGCTCAAAGACCACTGAAGAAGATGTAGCAGAGAGTATTCAAGAGCTAGAGGATGGGGAGGAGTGCTTTGGAATACTGTCTTCCAAACAAACAGTGGTCATTGAATTCATGACCTCCCAGTGGCTGTTGCTACCACACAATACTTGTATATTATCAGGGCAAAGCAATTATGGTATCAAAAAAGAAGAGGGGCCTGGTACACTGCACTGGGGGGTGTGCATGCACAGCATGGAGTGAGTAGGCCTGATCCCTGATCCCCAGCTCCTCCCAGTTCGCTGGTCCTGCTACCCTGCATCAGAGGGTGTGTGTGCATGGCACAGAGTGAATAGGCCATATCCCTGTTCCCTGGATCTTCCCACTTCCTTGGTCTCGATACCCTGCACTGGAGGATATGGGGGCAGAATGAGTAGGCCAGATCCATGTTCACCAGCTCCTCCCAGTTCCCTGGTCCTGGTAGATCTCACTGTGTCTGGCTTGGGAAGGCCCTGGTCCCTGTGAGGAGGCTGTGGGAGCTGGCTTTTTGTTCTGGTATCCTGACTGGCCACTGGATACTGACATCCCTAACCACCTGAGTCAGAGGTTACATGGGTCATTGTAGGAGCTGGCCTCTTGCCTCTGGTTCTCCAAATTCCTGGTGCCTGGTTCCCCAACCCATGATCCCTGTGTGCTGAAGAGTAAGTGCAAGTGGACTGAGTAGGCCAGAGCTCCCAGTTCACCAGGTAATTTTGATGTACCTGCAATTGCCACAATCTGCATATCTGTGCTTATAACCCCATCACACACCAGTACACCAATATGGTTCCCATTTAAAACAGAACCATTCTGAAGTTCCTACAAGAACAAAATTTTGCTTCCTTCTTTCATAGGTAGACCACAACAAAATAAAAGCCAATCAAAGTCAGAAAACTGAGAGATCCCCACCAAGCATGCCTAGTCCTACAATGGAAGCCTCCAATAAAATCACAGAGAAATCAATAGAAATTCAATCCCAAAATGAAAACCCAACCAATGAGACTCTGATCAAAAAAAAAAAAAAATGCTGAACTTGAAGCAAACTATCAAGAAACCAACAATCATATCAATAAAATTGAACAGAATCATCTCTTAGAGCATTCAGCTTTTAGCAGTTGGCTTAACTTGATTGAAGAACCCTTAAAAGAGATATGAATGAATGGAAGGTGAGTCAAGGAATGGAAGATCTCAACAACCAATTGATTAAGCTTAATGAAGACTTGATCAAATGTAAGGAGGAATTCCAGGAAGCATCAAGAAAATCAGAACTTCAACTGAAATCATACCTCAAAAATCAATGGACATGATGCAAAATAACACAATAGAAAACAAAAATCAAATACAGCTTATAAAACCTCCCTAGAACCCCTCACTAACAGAGTTACTCATGTGGAAGACAGAACCTCTGATCTGGAAGGCAAGACAGAAGAAATTAATCAGGAGGCCAAAAACTTCACTAAGTTCAAAAACTCAAGTAAACAGAATACAAAGGAACTGTGGGATACCCTAAAACAACCAACCATCTGGATCATGGGTATAACAGGAAGAGAGGAAATCCAGGAAAGAGGTATAGAGAACACATTCAACAAAATTACTGAAGAAAATTTTCCCAATCTCTCAAAAAAAGAGCCCATCCAGATACAAGAAGCCCACAGAACACCAAAAAGACATGACCAAGAAAGAAACTTTCCAAGGCATATAATAGTTAAAACTCTTAACAATGAAAACAGAAAGTGTTAAAATCAGTAGGGGGGAAACACCTCACAACATACAAAGGCAGTTCCATCAGAATTATATCAGATTTCTCAATGGAAACCCTGAAAGCCAGAAGGGCATGGAAGACTTCAAAGTCTAAAAAAACTATGGCTTCCAACCAAAGCTATGCTACCCAGCAAAACTATCCCTCATAATAGATGGTGAAAGGAAAACGTTCCATGAGAAAAGTCAACTTTACGATTATATGAACACAAAGACAAACCTACAGAGAACACGTCCATGAATACTCCACACAGAAGAGTCAAACAATCTCAAGAGCCAACAAGAAGAAGACCACAATAACCAAAAATAGACCAAGCTCACAAAAGTACAAAACACAAGAAAGCACCAAACTCCATAAAACACCTCATCCTGACAGTGATTAATCAAACCTCACAGTAATAACCTTAAATATTAATGGTCATAACTCACCCATCAAAAGACACAAGTTATCAGGTAGACAGCACCTCAGAGTAAACTTATGGAAAATAATATTTCAAGAAAGTGGAACAGGTATTGCTATATGAATATCCAATAAAATAAACTTCAAACCAAAAGTAATCAAAAAGGACAAAGAAGGCTACTTCTTACTCATCAAGGGAATGTTTTAACACGAGAACATCACAATCATAAATCTATATGTGTCAAACACAGGTTCACCATAGTTTATAAAACAAAATCTATTTGACAACAAAACAGAAATAAACACCAACACTATCATAGTCAGAGACTTCAATACTCCACTATCATCAATAAGACAGATCAATCAAGCAGAAAATCAACAGGGAAATAATAGAGCTCAAAAATAACATAGATCAGCTAAACCTACAGAAATTTCCATCCCAACTCAACAGAATACACATTCTTCTTAGCATCTCATGCAACCTTCTGCAAAACAGACCATATATTAGGCCATAAATCATGCCTCCATAAATTCAGGAAAATTGAAATAACTTCCTGAATCATATTAGATCACACTGCTTTAAAGCTAGTAATTAACAATAAAAGACACATCAAGAACTCTGTCAGCTACTAGAGACAAAACAACATAATTTTAAACAATGAATGGGTTGTGGAAGAAATCAAAAAGGAATTATAAAATTCCTAGAAGTGAATGATAATGAAAACACCATCTACCAAAACTTATGGGACACAATGAAGGCAGTCCCAAGGAGAAAATTCATAACACTAAATGCCTTCATAACAAGGCCAGAGAGAGCCCAAATTAATAACCTAACAGTCTACCTAAAGGCACTGGAAACCAAGAAGAATCCAACCTGAAGAGCTCCAGATAGAAAGAAATAATCAAGATCATAGCAAAAATTAATAAATTGGAAACTAAGAAAACAGTTTTAAAATTGATGAAACCAAGAGCTGATTCCTTGAAAAAAATTAAAAAGACTGATAAACCCCTGGCCAATTTGATCAAGCAAAAAAGAGAGAGAGAGAGAGAGACGTTTCAAACTAACAAGATCAGAAACAAAAAAGGAGAGATCACAACTGACATCAATAAAATTGGAAAAATCATCAGGGCACACTTCCAAATCCCATACTCCACAAAATGAGATAATCTGGAAGAAATGAACTAATTCCTAGACACATACCACCTACCAAAACTAGACTCAGGGCAGATTAATCTCCTCAACAAACCTACTACATCCATGGAGATTGAAAACTTAATCAAAACCTCCCCCAAAAGAAAAGTCCAGGACTGGACTTCAAACCTTCATTGAAGAACTGAAACCAAGTTTTCTCAAACTGTTTTGCATAATTGGATACCAGGGAATCCTCTCCAACTCCTTTTTATGAAGCTAGCATCACTCTAATACCAAAACCAGACAGAGATGCAACAAGAAAAGGAAACTATAGGTCTATATTTCTGATGAGTTTAGATGCAAAGATCCTGAACAAAATCCTTTCAAACCAAGTTCAATAATACATCAAAAGCATTATCCACCTTGATCAAGTAGGCTTCATCCCAGGGATGCAGGGATGGTTCAACATACAGAAATTGGTCAACATAATACACCACAGAAATGAACTTAACCATGAGAACCACACAATCATCTCAATTGATGCAGGGAAGGCCTTAAACAAAATACAACAACAATTCATGATCAAAATGCTGGAAAGAATAGTCATGGAGGGTTTATATTTCAATACAATAAAGACTATATATAAAGGACCCAAAGCCCAAGTAATTCTTAATGGGGAAAGACTCAAGGAATTCCCACTGAGATAGGGAACAAGAAAGGGGTGCCCAATATCACCATTGCTATTCAACAAAGTACTAGCCCAAGCAATAAGACAGGAGAAAGAAATAAAAGCGATTCGAATTGGAAAGGAAGAAGTCAAGTTAGCTCTGTTTGCAGATGACATAATCGTGTACATAAATGACCCCAAATCTTCATCTCAAAACTTATAAAGGTGATTAATTCCTTCAGTAAAGTGGTGGGATACAAAATCACTGCAAAAAAACAGTAGCCTTTCTATATACAAAGGACAAATATACAGAGAAAGAAATTAGGGAGGGTGTCCCATTTTCAGTAGCAACAATAAATAAATAAATAAATAAATAAATAAATAAATAAATAACACTAACCAAGGATGTGAAATATTTATGTAATGAAAACATAAAAACTCAAGAAAGAAATTGAGGAGGACTTGAGAAGATGGTAAAACCTCCGATGCTCCTGGATAGGTAGAATTAATATTGTGAAAATGGCTACTCTACCAAAAGCAATATACAGGTCTAATGCAATTCTGATAAAAATACAAGCATATTTCTTCATAGAGATTGAAAAATTGATCTCAAAATTCATACAGAATGGCAGCAGGCCTTAGATATCTAAACATATCCTCAGGGGGAAAAAAAAAAAACACCTCATCAGGTATCACTATACCCAACCATACCCAATCTAAAGCTATATTACAAAGCCATAGCAACAAAAACAGCATGGTACTGGGATAAGAACAGAAACATAGACTAATGGAACAGAATTGAATTGAAGACCCAGACCTTAGGTCAAGTAACTACAGCTACTTGATCTTTAACAAAGGTGCCAATAATGTACACTGGAGAAAAGACATCATCTTCAACAAATGGTGTCGGTCAAATTGGATGACCATATCTAGAAAAATGAAAATAGACCCACTCATCTCTCCATACACAAAAATCAAATCAAGTCCAAATGGATTAAAGACTCAATATAAGACCTGAACCTCTTTTCCTACAGAAAGAAAAATCAGGAGGCACTCTCCATGATATACAAGTGGAGAAAGACATACTAAATAAAAACCCAGTAGCCCAGGAAATTAAACAATCACTCAACCAATGGAATCTCATGAAGCTAAAAAGCTTTTGCACAAACACAAAATAAGCAGAGCCAATAGATTACCCATTGAATGGAAGAAAATCTTCACTACCTATACCACTGACAGAAACCTAATATCTAGAATCTACAAAGAACTCCAAAATGAAACAATAAAAAGTTAAACAGCCCCCACCAAAAGTAGGGCAGAGAAGTGAATAGGGAGTTATCAGAAGAAGAATTACAAATGGCTAACACACACTTAAGAAAACGTTCAACATCCCTAGTCATTAGAGAAATACAAATTAAAACAACTATGAGATTTCACCTTACCCCAGTAATGACAGCAAACATTAAAAAATCAAATGAAAACAAATGTTGGTGAGGATATAGAGAAATAGGATCCCTCTTTCACAGTTGGTGGAAATTTGTAAGCTGATATAACCACTATGCAAATCAATGTGGAGACTCCTGAAAAGGATGAATATAAAGTTACCAACAGACCCAGTTACTTTTTTACTGGGCATTTCCCATAAAGTTCCACATCTCAGTTCAGAGATATTTGCCCAACCATGCTTATAGCCTCAATTTATAATTCATAGCTAAGAACTGGAATCATCCCAGGTGCCCATCATTGGACGAATGGATAACCAAGATCTGGTATATCTGCATGATGTAATTCTACACAGCAGTAAGAAAAAATGACACTGAAATTTGTAGAGAAATGGATGAACTTGAAATAGATCATACTCAGCAATCTGACACAATCACAGAAAGACAATCATCACATGGGCTCACTCATCTGAAGCTCCTAACTTGGATGAGCCAAGTTGCTGACACACCTGATTGGCATCTCAAGGCCTGGACAATAGGGAGAGTAGGGCTTGAGGGGAGGGTAAGCATGGGAGGGGACACAAAACTGAACCCAAATTGCACTGGTACCATAGAATCCTATATCCTGGAAGACGGACTAAAATGTTGAACCCTCAACAGGATCTTAGGGAGAGCACCTGAATCAAAGGACCCTGGAGAGGGTGTGATGAAACCTAACCTTAAATTTCTCCTGATTCTTTCTCTTTCTTTTTTCCCCCTTGGATCTGGCCTGTAACTCTCTGTACCAGGATGCTGTTAACACCCACAATGAGCCATTGATCCAAGAGACCTGCAAATCCTCCCAAAACAAGAAAGACTTCTGTCAGAGCACTTGATTACCCAGCGGAGGTTAATGGTAAGACCCTACTGCTGAAGATTCTATATGCTGTGGACACAGAGCATAGGCAGACCTGGCTGAAATCTGGAATAGAGACATTCCCCAGGTAGCTCATCTAGTGCTGGAAGGTGCTACCTGAGCTACTGGGGGAAAGTGGCCAACATCTGTCCAAGCAACTTGAGGTCTAAGCTAGTCAGAAGCAAACAACCTGATGTGATGCTCACACAAGTTCAGTAGTGGCACATAGCCATGGTGGGTAACCAACTGCTCTTGGATTGGCTAACAGATCTGCTCAGTGGAAAGGAAACCATATCTGGAACTGAGAAACAAGTCAGAATCATATCCCAATAACGACTTTGTTTTCCAATATCAAGCTCCCCCTAATCTTGGGCTATAAGAGGATCAACACCCATTAAATTCTAAGTTAATAATGGTTAGCCCATTTAACCTGTGCTGACTTCATTCTCCATTGGAGAAATTGTTTCTCTTTCTCAGATGGGAGAAGGACCTGAGGAGATGAATAACTCATCACACTTCACCCTGGCCCCAGCTGAAACCACAGAGGAACTAGGGAAATGAGCAAGAGTGCTGCTTTCTCAGTGAACCTGATATCACCACAAGAGTGAAGGAGATAGACACTGAGGACACTCAACACCTACCAAAACAGAGATTCAGAGGCTCCTAAGAGCCCATCACTGAAGTGACTTAAAATGCACCCAACATTGCTCAGAAATTTTTCTAGAAAAGGGTGGGGGAAGATTTTTAAGAGCCACAAGCTGGGACATTATGCACAGAGACATTGCCTCTCTCCCATAACTGACTGCTGCCCCCACATTGCATGACCCATAATCCCCATGGGAATGACCTGCATCCCCAATAAGGAGGGCCCCTTGGGAAAGGGGCAGGGATAAGGGAAAGGATGGTACCAACATGTACTGTTTACATACTAAGTATGTCCATAACTAATAAAAATAAATTGAAAAAAAAACAGAAAAGGGAGTTGTTGGAAAGAGGCTCAGTAGAGGAGGATTATGATCTGGATACATTATGAATATGTATAGAAGTTGTCAATAAAAATTAAAAATGAAAAATAAAAAAAAAAGAAATTGGGTATGTGAAAAATGACAGTTCATGCCCTTCCAATGATATTGTTAAGTAATGACTTAGAGGTTGCAATTATGGTCTATAACTGAGGTTGCTATTTGATCACCCAGCCAATTTTCTTTTCCTTTTTTCCGAGGGGGGTGGGGATTGGCATGCCTGGGCCTCAGCTATGACAACTGAACTCCAGAAACATTCACCACCTAGTGGGCATGTGCAACCTGGCACTTGCTTCATCTTTTTGTGTCTGGCTTACAGGGGATCTGCAGAGAGATTGAACATGAGTCTTTAAGCTTTGCAGGCAAGCACCTTAACCACTAAGCCATCTCTCCAGCCCTGCCAAGCCAATTTTTAATTGTTGTTTTTATATACCTAGACCCATATTTATTTTCCTCCCTTGCAGTTAAATGTAGCCATGCAACTCAATTCCTACCAAAGGTATATGGTACTTCTGTCAAGATCTAGTCTATTAGAAAACAGAAATTATTCTTCTTTCAAAACCCTTTATTAACTTTATACTGAAACCTTTTATTTAGGAAGGCATTTGTTAAAGATGTTATTAGAGAAGCTACAATTTTCAGATGGTGGTAATTACTGGAGAAACTCAAGACTTATCAAAGTGCTGAGAAGTAACAGTGGCGTATTCAGAACTAAGTGAGACATCTCTATTACTAGGGGTAAAAGGAGACTAGATCAAGAATCAGTTCTAGAGAGCATCCATGCAATTAGAAATATGTATTGTGATATGCAGTATGCTTCTATTGTGTTAGTCATTGACATAGTGAATTGTTAGTTATAGTTGTCATATTCCTAAAAATGTAGTTAATTCTCTTTCATTTAGAAAAATTTCTTCAAATCTCCTCAAATTAAACACACTAAGTAAAATCTTTACTTGTGAGGTATATCCACCTTTTAGATAAATGTACTTGATCCCCACGTTGCCTCTAGAGAAATGGTAGAATAAAACTCTTACCTCTCACCTGTTATCACTAAGTTGGTGGGAGACATCAAATGATACATCAAATGTAAATATTCCATAATCAATGGGTTACCTTTGAAATAGTATTCTATGATGATGTGATATAATAAGAAAAACATAATTAGTTTCTGAACCCTGATACCTTGCACATACATCTCCTGAAGGCCTTGTACATAAGGGTGTTAGGAAACACTTTAGTTCTGTTGTTTGATTTTGACCCATAAAACAGAGCTCCAATGAAGTTGATAATGTCTGGGTTGATAAGAGCATCTGGCACAGAACTCAAAGCCCTTGGGTTTCCAGTGTGGAAGGAGGAACTTTGATTCTAATGTGGTGACCCTTGGTGATCTCTGAGTGTCCTAGAATGATGAGTGGTTATCATGAAATCTAACTATGTGACAAGATGATTAGGACCTGTAAAGCTCTCTCCAACGTTCATAGAAGGCAGAAGGGCTGAAGATTGAGATTGCCAATGATCATGCCTATGTATCAATCATGCATATGTAATGAAAGTTCCTTAACACTCAGAAGAGCTGAATGGGGTGGCTTCTGGGTTGGAAAATACATCCATATTCAGGTGATGTTGCACCCCACCTCTGCAGAGATGGGATTTTCCATAGTTAGGACCCTTCTAGATTGTGCCCTATTAAACTCTTCATCCATCAAGTCACAGGTATATTTTATTACAGCCTGTATTAAGAAACTACAGGTGTTTTTATGAGTTTTTCAAGATGCTCTAGAAGTTAATTGAACCCAAAGAGAATGTCATGCGGACCTCAAATTCTAGCCAGTTGGTCAGAAGTGGATCACAACCTGCAGCTTGCAATTGATATTTGAAGGGAAGGCCAGCATTGTGGAACTGAGCTCTTTACTTGTAGGATGTGACACTATTTCCAAAGATAATGTAAGAATGTAATGGGATTAGAGGATGCTGAGCTTGTCTCCATTGTAGAATTTCTAGGTATGTAGAGACTAAACCTTAACATTACTCACCGAAGTGTTGTGCTGATTGGTATGAGAGAGTATGAAACATGCTCTTTCCCTTATCCTCAACAGAACTTCCAACTCAATTCAAGGAATTGCTTTTATTTTTCTAAACAGCAAACAAATGAAATAACCAACCCTAGTATCATAAACCAGGGGGCAGTTTAATCAACATCCAGGCCTACACAGTTAAGGTGAGTGGTCTATGGAGACAGATACTGTGGTAGTTTGAATATATGTCCCTCAATATATTCAGTGTTTTACTTTATAGTTTGCATCTGCAATCACCTTGCTAGAGGCAATGTCACTGGGGGCTGGTCTTAAGGTGTTAATGGTGTGAGTTTGAGATTCCATTGTAAAGATATGCAAATGTGCCTAGCAGGAGTTCCTGAAGTGTGCTGTGTGACCTTTTGGCTGTAGTTTTGCTCTGTGTGCTGTGGTGACTGGTTGGCTTTTCTCTCTCTGCTTGGCCCTGTGAAGGCAGGCCACTTCTCCTGCCATTATGGAACCTTCCCCTGGATCTGTAAGCTTCAATAAAAAATATCCCTTCCTCCATAACTGTGCCTGGTCTGGAAGTTCATCTCAGCGAACCTGAAGCTGTCTGCTACAGATACTATGCTGATGTTTCTGGGTGCTTTGATGTTTGCTTGACTTCTCTCCTTTCTTCACATAAAGTGTTGAAGGAAGTAAAATTTTTATGTCAGGCTAAAGAGTGGCTGAAACATGAAAGCAATCAATGATTTATGCGCCACACTTAAAATGCAATCACGTGGGCTCATTGTCAGAATGAAAAGTCAAAATTGGTGTCAGTCATTCAGAAGGTGCCAAATATTAAGATGTTTAATACTGAGTAAACAAAAGTTTTAATAAGTCTGGAATTTGGGCAAATGCTTTATGTTAAACATTAATTGAGGTAATGTATTTCACACATGCATTATAAGTTATGTGATAATATTGGTACTACATTAGTAATTAGTAATGTTAGTACCACTATTTAAAAACCTTCATGTTTCACTTTAATTAAAAAGTTATTGAAATAAACTGAGTTTTTATTGTCTGAATGATTCTGGCAAAACATTCATATAATTTCTCTCTAGAAATATATGACAATGGAGTGATTTTTCTAAACATTTTCTATTAAGCCTTTAGTATTTCCCTGTATATTGTGCATATGGAATGTGAATGTGTCCACTAAGTGATGATTTTCTGCAGTCATTTATAACAAAACAGAAAATGCAAATGTGGAAATGGACCATAGGTGAAGAAAAGCATTGCTTTTTGGCAGCCCTGGTCCATGCTCCATCTCCATGCTCCATTCCAGTTTTTTTTTTTTTCTTTTTGCTAAAATACCATTAAGTATTGCAAGTTGGCTACATTTTAGTCAGATTCAAGATCATTGTTCTGGGCCTGCATTATCAGTGGGATTAAATGAGAAGAAAAGGAGACTCTCTAAATTTTTATCTTTTTCATGCTATGAAGTTCCTGTGTCAGAATCTAAGGATTATCATGGTAGGGGAGAATCTGGAGATTAGCTTGATTAGATTACATTTTAAATTTCACAACACAGATAAGTACAGTATTTAATAAGTATTTCATAAACATCAGTCATTGGTCATATACTAGATACAATGGTAGTATTCCATTTATGGGAGAAAAAATGCCATAGTTTTGCCAAACCATACAATATAAAGCCAACGTTGGGGCTAGAGAGATGACTCAGCCACTAAAGATGCTGTGCTTGCAAAACCTGATGGCCTGGGTTTGATTTACTAAGACCCATATAAAATTTATGGACAAAGTGGCACATGCATATGGAGTTCATTTGCAGGGACATGAGACCTTGGCATGCTCATAGTTGTTCTCTCTCTCTTTCTCTGCTTTTCTCTCTCAAATAAATAAATTAAAGAAAATCAAGCTAGGAATGGTGGGATCTGCCTGTAATCCTAGCATGAAAAAAACAGGACAATCAAAGAGTTCCAAGCCATCGTCTGCTAAACAGCAAGTTGGAAGCACTCTGAGCTATATATGGAAAAAAAGAAAAGAAAGGAAAGAAAAGAACGGACAGAGAAGAGAAGAAAGAGAAAAGAAACAGAGCTTACAATTTAGTCAGTTTACAGAAAGCAAGGGCATAAAGGATAACGTGAAGTCGCATCTTAAAAGGAAATGCTACAGGGGTGAAGAGAGAGTATTGGTGTTCAAGTGAAATAATCCAAAGAGCTCAAATCTTGAGGCTGATCTTCATGAGAGTGGTGGGTATGAATCAGTGAAGAGTTGGGAGAGAGAACTCCAGACTACATAAGAGTAAGACTAGGGAAGGCTCATGAAAGGGAATTTACATTTACAGATTTTTTTTTCATGTAGGTGGAAATTGAATTTACTTTCTGTGGTGGTTTGATTCAGGTGTCCCCCATAAATATAGGTATTCTGAATGCTAGTCTCCCCAGTGGATGGCAATTGGAAATTAAAGCCTCCTAGAGGCTTTATTTAAATTTTAATTGTTGGGGGCAGGCTTATGGGTTTTATAGCTGGTATCCTCTTGCCAGTGTTTGGCACACTCTCCTGTTCCTGTTGTCCACCTGATGTTGGCCAGGGGGTGATGTTCACTTCTGTTCATGCCATCATTTTCCCTGCCATCATGGATCTTCCCCCTTGAGCCTGTAAGCCAAAATAAACCTCTTTTGCCCACAAACTGCTCTTGGTTGAGTGATTTCTACAAGCAATGTGAACCTGACTGCAACACTTTCATAATGCAGCGTCCACAAATTATACTTTTTCTGTGCCACTTTCAGCATATGTTTTAGTTCATAATTTTCCTGTGGCCTTGCTTATAAGATATTTATACTTTGCTGTATTCATTGTTTTTTTGTGATCTTATAAAAATTGCTTTTTTATTAGTCTATAAAAGCTATGTTTGGAGACAGTCTAAAATAAAAATTAACACAACTTATCACCCTACAGCATGGAACAAGTGTCTGTTTCAGTCTCTATTTAAGCACCACAGACGATTGAAACCTAATAAAAATATTGTTGCCCAGCCCATCAACTCTAAGTAGGAAGCAAGGAGCTGAAGTATGTGAATTGCCCACAACCAAAGGGAGGTCTGCTGAGAACTGCATGAGTAAAACTCCAGAAACCAGTATATTGTGGCTGGAGGCATAAATCTGGGCTTTGTGTAGTAAGACATGAAATTTGCTGGGTTGAAGGTAAGTTTTATAACTATCTCCCATAACAATGAGGAGACAAGGGATAGGAAATATGTATCAGACACTGGTTTGGAAAGGTGTACCCATATAGCAATGATAAAGGAATAATAACAATAAGTATGTTATAAAATAAATGTTAGTGCACAATTCTGTAGATGTGAGTGTTTCTCAAGAAGGCTGGGCCTCAGCTCGCTTCTCAATGGTGTCCAGGGATGCTGTGTGGTTTGCCAGCATATGTGGTGCGAGTCTAGTCACTAGCACAGAATGCTGAGCATTGAGAGGGAAGAAGCTGAATCCAGTGAATGTTTCCTATATTCTCCATCTAGTCTGCTCATGACATAGGCAAACAACCTCAGAAATTTGATGTTCCCCATATCCCCACCTTACTCTGGCTTCCTGTCCTTGACCTGGGTCAGGAATCTTCAAGGGAACAGCATGCCCTTGTCTCCAGCAAAAGCAGCTGTTGGCAGTGGGGAGGAGACTCAGAAGGTATGCTGGGATAGGGAAATCCACCACAATACTTTTCCATTAGTTATTCTGGTGCATTCTAGGAGAAAACAACCATCCTTGAGTATTTTTCTTCCTGTATTCCATTCCGTTTCCTCTGATTCTCTAGACCCTTATTTGAACTGTGAAAATCAAACACTTTTTCTAGTTGGTTTATGGGAAAAGTATGTGGGCTCTCCCAAATGTGACAAGAAGCCAGTCAAAATGATCTGGGTGTGAAAACAGCCACAGGGGAAGGATCCCAGCTAAACAGATACCATCTGTACCCCAAGCTGAAGCTCACTGTGTCCAGCGTCTTGACCTGAGCATCTCTGAGTGAGCTGCTGTGGCTCTGTTCATGAAGCCAGGCCTGGAGTTCCCAGGACACAGACCAACTGGATGTTCTATGAAGACTTTATGAGATTTTTTTTTCTCTTTTCCTATGGGCCTGAAATCAGCAAGCCAAAAAGAATTTTATCCTAATATAGAAAAGAATCAGACAGCAGATGCTCCTCCACAGCAGCCTGCATGCTGAGGAGAGAAAAAAATGGTGCAGCCCTCTCTCTGGCAAGAGTTAGGACTGAATCATCATGGGAGTGTTCATGCTGAAATTATATTTTTCTCTTCCATGGTGCAATTATTACCACTGGGTTATGGACAGAGAGTCCAGAATGACTTTGGTAACATATCCTCTTTTTATCACATAATGTGTATCTTTGGATCCAAGGGAACAAAACATCCAGGAATATATTGTTATGGGAGGAGAGCAGATAGAAGGAGACCCAGGGAAAATGTTGGCTGAGATCAAGAAGAGCAGAGAGCCAGCAAAGTAAGGACAAGGATTTGCTCTCTTTTTGAACTACGGGTGGGGATTATGTCCTGTCTCCATAATCACGTGAAACCAAAGGTCACCCGGTGAGCAATTTTCCCAGTGGCCCCTCTGAGACAAGCTACAAAATCAATTCCATGTCACTAAACATGTCACACAATACTTTCTTTCTTTTTTTTTTTTCTTTTTGGAGAGAGACAGAGAGAGAGGGAGAGGAAGACAAATAGAGATGAGTGCATCAGCAGCCTTTCAGCTGCTGCTAACAAAATCCAGAAGTGTGCTCCACCTTGCAGTCAAGTGCAGCATTGCGCCCTTGCGTCACTTTGCATCTGGCTAAACGTGGGACCTGGAGATTGGAACCACTGGAGACTGGAACCAGAATTCTTAAGCTTAGGAGGCAGACGCGTTAACCTCTAAGCCATCTCTCCAGCCCACACAATACTTTCTTACAGTTGATGAATGAAAACATCATTTTGCCTGTTTCTTCATTTCTCCAAGGTGTCTTCACAGTAGAAGTGTGGGGAGGATGACAATGTGACCAAGGAAGGCCCTTCTGCACTGAACCCACTTGTTCCTCACATGGAATCCTTCAGTTGCTTGGCCACTGTAGATGTCTGCCTTCACTCCTTGTCGCTGGTCCTTTCTTCATTTAACAACTGCTTCCACTTTGCCTTTGTATGCTTGTTCTAAAAGATTAAAATGTTTCTTACATTTCTTCCTTTCTTACCTTCATATCCGTGATCTATGCTCAGTTTTCTCAACCTGAATATATATATAAAATAAATTATCCTTGACTCCTCCAATGCTATCTTCAAGAACCCTATGAACCAAGATGTCTTTCTTCTCCATATCCCTAAAGATACCTTCTTTTTGATTTAGTCACGACCTTGATTATGCCCTTCTCATCAAGATGGTACTACCTGTGTCTGTCTACCTGTCAGGTTCACCCCTTCCCCAAACTCCTACTTCAAGGCCATTGTCCTCTGCCCAGATGTATCTCACCTGTCTCCAAATTTCTAGAATATGCGGGGCTTGGACATTAGCAATTCTGGCCAGTATTAAAGCTTGAGACTTCTCAACATTATTATATATTTGTATAGTATCTTCCCCATCAAGACTGAAACTCTTCTACCATAGGTATGACATCATAGGGATTCTATATTCCTGACAAGAGTACAAATGTTTGAAGAAAAGTTTATCCCAAATATAGTCAACATGTGGCCTTTAAGCCTCATTGCTGCCTTTGGGGCTCAAAACATCTCCAAGAGGCAAGCCACTACACACTCCATTAAAAATGGGGATCACCCTGAGAGCTCTTTTAGAGTCATGGTACCTCTGTTCTTTTCCTCTGCCTACATCAAGCATTTCCACTGCAGGGGCCATTGTATTAACAGGAACAGGAGATGTCCCAGCTCTAAACACTCACTTGTAGGAATGGTGCTAGTAGTGAATTAACAGCTGGAGAAACCCAACTAAAAGACTTATAGCAGAGGCCTGGGATTGTGGCTCAGGTATAGGTCATACCTAGCATGCAGGAAGCCCAGAGTTGGATCGGCAGCACCACCACATAAACTGGGCATGGGGTTAGGCATCTGTAATCTCAGCACATTGAGGTGGAAGAGGCAGGAGGGTTAGTAGGTCAAGGTTATCCTTGGCTACATAGTGAGGTGGATGCCAGCCTGGGCTACATAAGACTCTGTCTTAAAAAAAAAAAAAAAGAGTTAAAAGTAGAAATGAAAATTCACATCCCCATACATAGCTTTGTAATTTCTTCTTTTTTGCTGCATTGCTTCTAACTGTAGACTTCACATGGTCACAAGACCAACAAATACTGATTAATTTGATTTTAGCAAAACAAACCCTTTAGAGATAAAAACAGAAAGGGAGGGGAATGAAATTTATGATTGGCATAAATAAGCCCCTGTATTTCTGAGCTGATGTTTCAGGAATCTACCACAACCATAGGCCATGCTTGTGCTTTTTTCACTTTGACTTCTTCTGGATTTTTTTTTTTTTTTTGATATTTTATACCTTGCTTTTCATTGATGGGCCATTTTGCTTACATGGCGATGAGCTGGAGTTCATGTGTGTATCGTTAAGTTTCTACTTCATTCATTTGAGGAATTCTCTTGTAGAGAGAAAGAGACTTTATGGTGGCTCTGGAACCATAATACCCAAGGATTCCTAGGAAACATTTGAGGTGGGCATGTTGTCTCACACGGTCACCTCCACTCTCAGGATGATGAGGTAATAAATAGGACTGCCACAAGTTTGAGGCCAGCCAACCAAGAGTAGCTGCTTAAAGGAACCTAATACACAAACCCAAAAGAAAATGTTGACAAAAATACTCAAAAACAGCAAATGTTTGCTATGTAAGAGGAGATTAGGAATGAGATACCTTTCAGAGATTCTTTAAGGTCTCTCACTACATTTATGACACTATGCAAGGAATTATATTTTATTAAATTATATTACATTACATCTCAAAATGACTTTTAGGAAAGAACTTTAAAGCATGATTCAAAACTCCTGGAATGTAGCTCCCTGTCAAGGCAATTTCTATTAATTTTATTGAGCCTCAATTTCCCCATCATCTGAAAATTACACTAGGAGTAAATGTAAGGTATATGGAATGGATTATTTATTCAATTTGTTTGTCATGGGCTCAAAGAAAGATTGCTCCCTTAGCTGAGATTTACTTCAGTGGTTGGTTATACAGATTTTACAAGTTCACTAGGCAAGATGAAAGTAATAATAACATTTCTATTATTTAAATGTGGAGCCCACAATCATAGCTACACTACAGATGAAATGAAGCACACGTAGCACACTTTACTCTTTAGATGTCTATTTGGGCTTTCCTGTATATCTCTCTGCTTTCCATGTGACCCCATTCTAGTCACTATGCCCTGATTTTCCTGGATTTTACCCTTAACCAAAGAGATCTCCAAGAAAAGGAGCTGTTCTGAAGAACTACACAGCTCAGCCCACCAGCCATCTGTGAACCTGACATTCCCTATTAGAGGTGGATGTGCCCAGGATAATGATAGAGCAGTGGACAGATAACGAGCGGCTTGGCTCACTTACACTGATGGGGTTGTGCATACTGGGGTAGTCACCTGCCCCTTCATGGCACCATCCTTGTAGGCAAGGTGACTCTGGTTAGGTCCATTTAACCCTTTTCTGTGATTTTGTTGAGAACGAGTTCATATAGGCTTATAAGAGACATACTGAAAGCTGAGCAAAAAATATAAATAAATAAATAAAAACACCTTCTTATTTTCCCTCCCACAAACACTTTTCCAATCACTGCAAGGTGAATATTATTAATATTTATGTAGGGAAACAGTGTTTAATATATGTGCAAAGGATTTTTATTAACAGTTAATTATAATCCAATTTCAGTTTCTCTGTGTGTATGCATGTATTATGTTTGCATGTGTATGCCCATACATGTATGCAGGTGTGCATGCACATGTGTGCACATGTGTAATAAGACCAGAAGTTGATGAAAGGTGTCTTCCTCAATATCCTTCCACCTTATTTACTGAGGCATTGCCTCTCATTTGAACCCAAAGCTCTTCACTTCTGCTAATCTGGCTAGCCAGATTGCCCCAGGAATCCTGTTACTATCTCCCACCACACCCACCTGGTGCAGACAAGGGTGCTGTAGATTCAAACTCTGACAAGCTTGCATAGCAAGTACTTTACCAAAAGAACCATCTCCCCAGCCCATCAGCTTCTTTTTTCAACATAATGTAGCATTTAATAGATCAAACTCTTCAGTGATAAGATGAAGAGAAGAATGCATCACATAATTATGGAATTCATGTTTAAGAATAATGATACCATTTATAGTAGCACCCAAATTATCACATACCATAGAAAATATGTTGGAAACCTTTGTTCAATGAAAATTAGAAAGTCTTGGGAGAAATTAAAGAACATCTAAATATAAAGGCATATTTAATGTTCACAGATTAAAACCTCAGTATTTTATAAACTTATTTCACTCTTGGAGCTGAGAGTGAATTCTACAGTAAACATTTTATTAATTATGTCCCATTTTAGTCCCAAGAAATCATCAGTTTAAAAGGCTTATCAGTGAGAGTCACATTACATCTTAAGACTGTCAAAACAAAGTTGCCTCATGGTATTCTTCTACATACAGTACCTACATTCTATTTGTGGGATGGTAAGAGCTAGTGTTTGTCATAATAGTGTTAGGATCAATAATTGATGAGTTGCTTAAATTGTCTATAACCAACCATAGCAGTGGTGTAAACAGTAGAATATGTAGAGTGAGTAATTACAGCGTAGTGGGTTGACTAGTGTTCATCCCAAATTCATTAAGATTCAGTGTCTTTAGAGATTGTTAATCCTTCCAAGTTGTTCTATATGGTCACCGCAATACCTATAAGAATTTCGTACATTTTGCTATAGCCATTGTAGTGGAGAGGAGAGGCAGGGGGATTGTCAAGTTTGTTTAAAAACAATACATATATTCATGTGAAAGGCTATCTGGAGGGAAACCAAATTTGGAGACTAACACTACCAGGTGTCAAGACTTATTCTAAAGCCTTATTGTTAAGACAATGTAGTGCTGATTAATAATTGGCAAATAAACCAATATGATAGAATAGAAGAGAGATTCCAGAAATAAAACTACAAATCTATAGTCAAACAAGGTATAACAAAAGTGTCTGAGAATGTACTGAGGGAAAGAGCTGTATTTTTCACACATAATTTCAAAAAGATGAATTTATATTTAGCATATATTTCAAGACAGAATGATTTTTGTCAAAAATATGATTCAAAAAACCTAACCAAAGGAAAATTTTGGCAAACTGAACACAATTATAAATAAAACTTAAGTTTATTAATACACACCATTAAGAGAGTATTAGACAAGCTCCAGAGAAAGATGATGTTGGCAACACATAGATAACAGGAGAATTCTATAAGGAATATAGCAGGAACTCCTACATATCAATAATTAAAAGACTTGTCAGTAGAAACTTAGCTAAGGATTTTAACAAGCGCTTCGCAAAAAGCACATCCAAATGGCTAATAAGCATATGAAAAGTGTCCACCTTCATTAAGTGTAAAGGAAATTCTAATTAATACTCCAACTAAATTGGCTAAAATAATAAAGGCTTGCTATATCAGGAGATCAAGAGGATATAGAGTAGCTAGAGGCTTCATATACTTTTGATGGTGTGAAAACTGGCTGTCTTAGAAACAATTTGGTAATATTTATTCAGTAATACATAACTGATGTGATAGAATTTGTGAAATCCGTGTAGGATTTTATATAATTATAATTAATATACTTATGATTCCAAAGTATATTTCTACCATAAATGCATATGTATGCTTATTGATCATACCACTTGTATGAGCAAAATATCAGTGAGCATGTAATATATTGCAGATCTATACAGCAGGAAATTACACAGCAGTGAGAATTAACAGGAGCCTTTCATGTGCTATGACATGAAAGAATCTTCTCAAAAATATTACTCAGAGAAAAGGTTTATATATATATTACATCATTCCTTTCACATAAATTCCAAACACTACCTGAACTAAATTCTAGAGACAGAGGCAGGAGAGCAATTGCTGTTTAGGGGATGGTGACTTGACAGTACATGAAAGCTTTGGGGTTGTGGTTTACTGTTTCAGTCAGATTCACATTGCTGGTAGAAATCACCTGATCAAGAGCAGCTTGTGGGAAAAAGGGTTTATTTTGGCTTACAGACTTGAAGGGAAGCTCCATGATGGCATGAGCAGAGGGTGGACATCACCTCCTGGCCAACATCAGGTGGACAACAGGAATAGGAGAATGTGCCAAATACTGGCAAGGGAAAACTGACTATGACACCCATAAGCCTGTCCCCAATAGTACACTGCCTCCAAGAGGTGTTAATTCCCAAGTCTCCATCAGCTGGGAACCTAGCATTCAGATCTCCTAAGTTTATGGGGGACACATGAATCAAACCCCACAGGGGTGCTGGGTAATGGTCTGATTCCTTACATGGTTGAAGGCTAGAGAGATGTGTTTGTGCAAATTCATCAGACTGCTAGCTAAGATTTTTGCATTAGTCTTTCTATGTAGATTTTAATTGGCTTTGAACTCACTACATAATCGAGGCTAGCCTTGAACTCTCAGTCCACCTCTTCACTGCTGGGTTAACAAGTATGTGCCTCACCACTAGGAACTTTCTTAAAAGCATTCCTCATCAATAACTGTGTCTGCTATCGATTCTAAAACATCTAATGTATTCTCTGTTGCTCTCTGAAATTGCCCTAAGTTATCAGTGTGGTGTGTACAATGTTGCCTAAAACAATCAGGAAATTCCACCATTACAAGTTCCATGTTGATGTCCTTTAAAACTCAACACACATAAAATCAAGTTGTCAAGGACCCTGCTTGTCTAGCAGAGATAGGGAGATTCAGACCAAGAAGGGAATTTTAATATGGTCATGCATTATCTATAACCTATAGGATGAATAAGATAAGAATGAGAGTGGACCTAGCTTAAAAAGCCTTGTGATAAAAACAAGTCACTTTATTTCAATGACACTCATTCCACTGTGATTCTTATCTCATGTTGATTTAGTTTTGAGGCTCAAACCAGGCCTGCTTATTTTTTCTTTTTGTTTCCCTTTCATCCTTTTTATTTAATTCTTCAAGTCTGCAAAGTCAAAGTAACCTATGGAAATGGAATTGCCCTTCTAATAGCTTTGCACAATGTCACTAAAGACATAGTTGAGAAGTAAATCAGGTGTGAAGCCAAAAGTATTTGTAGTCTGAACTATTTGTTCTGAATGTGAATTTCAAAAACATTTTTTGAAGTAACTCTGGTGGCATTTAAACTCATCATCTTAGAAATAGCCCTTTCTCAACCCAGGCTTGAAGTCAGCCACATAAATTAAAAAGAATCTCCCTAGAAGGTTGATGAGGAGAGAAAAGTCACAAGTAACATCTCCCAGGCCAACAGAGGCTCACATTTTCAACACACGTGGAGCAGTAGTCATTGCCAGATGAAAATTCTTGTCCAAATGATTCTCCCCAGTTTAGCAGCTATGCCAGCTTCCCACACATGCCTCACCTACACTGAGAACTTAATTGTTCCTGTATTCCTTTCTGATCTCTCATCTTGTTCTTCATTATATTTGGCCCATCCAAATACATAGGCAGAATTATCTGGGAAGAATTTCCACAAAAGAATAGATACATAGTTCAATGTGAATCCATCACATCCCAGTCAGAATTGCAATCATTAAGAAAATAAACAAAAATTGTGGTGGAGAAAAGGAAACCCTTATAAAACATCTGATGGGATGTTAAACAGGTCCAGACACTATAGGAAATAAAGCTAAGGAGATGGGTCAGTGGTTAAAGATGCTTGCTCCATAAACCTGCCTACCAGAGTTTGCATCCCTAGCATGTAATGCTAGAAGTGCTGTTGTGCATGTGTCTATAATCCCAACACACCTATGGTAATGAGAAGTGGCGTTAGGATCATCCTATAGCTTGTGGGCCAGTAATCTGGCTTTCCCAACTGCAAACAACGATAAAAGACACCTTGTCTCAAAAAAGAGAATGGAAGAAGACAACACCCCAAGTTTTCACATGAGTGCTGTGACACATGCATGCCCACACACATCATCCACATATACAAATATACATACACACACAAACCCCCAAAAAGGTAGCTTTACAATGTGATCTAGCTACCTGTCCAAGGCACTTACCTGAAATCAACATATCACAGTGATACATGTACATCAATATTTGTTGCAGCATTATTCACATTTGCTATATTATGGAATCAGCCTAGGTGTCCATCAGTGGAGAAATGGATACAGAAAGTATGGTGTATATATAAACAATGGAATTTTATTGAGCCTTAAAGGAAAATGAAATTATGTCATTTGTAGGAAAATACATGCAATTGGAGATTATCATGCTGTCAATTAAGTCAGGCTCAGAAAGATAAATATAGTAGTTTTCTCTCATTTGTTGATCCTAAATTTTACATAAGTATATAAAATAATATATGTATATATGACATGAAAGTAGTAGCAAAATTGTTAAGGGAACAAAGAAGACAAACAGGAAGGGAGAGAGAAGCACAAGGGGATGGGAAGAGCATGGTGGGAACATGGTCAAAGTATATTTTGAAATATGTTATATAACTATGGTTATATACAACGAATACATACTAATAAAAATAAATCACATGGTGTTTTCAAATTTTATCTTGAAATTTCTGGTTAAAGTATTTGAGGTGATTGGAATCAGCTGTCCCTCATAAACTCATATGTTCTCAGTGCTTGGTCCCAAGGTGATGGCAATTTGGGAGGTGGAGCCTTGTTCTTGGGGGCAGGCTTAGGGGTGTTATAGCCAGCTCCTCCTTGTCAGAGCTTGGCTCACTCTTTTGCTACTGTTTTCCTCCTGCTGTGGCAGAGGCAATGTCCAGCCTCTGCTTATGTCATGTTTCCCCTGCCTTCACAGAGCTTCCCCTCAAGACTATAAACCAAAGTTAATACTTTCCACCTATCAGTTGCCTTTGGTCAGGTGTTTTGTTCCAGCTATGGGAAGTAACTACCACAGAAATAGAACCCTTTTGGGTACAAGACATACTGAACATACTTGAGGTATTCTGGAGGGGATAGCATGCCTTAATAACAAGGATAATCTTTAAAAGTGATAGAGAGTTAATAAATGTGTTCTATCTGGTTCTTTAACTTCAGTATACTTTTACCACTGCAGTTTAATACCAGTCCTTACTGTTTTCTGATTTTGGGGTATACATGGAGCCATGTTAGATTTACTGTGGTCACTTCATTTACTCATGCAGGGGAACCTAGACTCCTGCCCTCAAATATAACAAGCAGTAGGATAGAGCTGTCTGAAAAGGAAAAAGGTGATATCTAGTAGAGGGACATTTCTCAAGTTTCAGAGCCTAAGAAGGCTCAACAGTTCAAGGTGCTTGCCTGCAAAGCCTGCCAGCCTGGGCTTAATTCCCCAGCCACCCATATAAAGTCAGATTGTCTTGGCAAGAGACTCTGGCACTTTTACACACACACACAAATATAAAAATGCAAATAAATAAAATTTTTGAATGCAATAAGCAGTTTCAATAAAAGATTAATGCATTGAACTCACCATGCTTACTATCAAGCAGTTATTATCATCTCTACCAAGGCAACTGATTCCTTAGGTCGGCTTAATTCTTAGACAGAAGTTTACTTTTCCCACATTAGCCTTTGTAACCATAGCTCTATCTTCTACCCACATATATCTATGAAACAAATTCAGGTCCGGCATGGTAACTTGCCCCATGTCACCCTTTCCATCAGTGTTCATAATATTACAGTGATATGATGGTGTGAAGACAGATGCTTGACTTAAAGTGCCTTCCTGTCAATGAAACCCACTTTCCTCACAGGTGGAGATGGGTGCTTTATCTTCTCAAGGGCACATAGAAGTGCTAATAGTCTGTGGTTGTGGTCAGTGCCTCCTTGTAAATAACCAAGTAGGGTTGGAAAGTTTTTAGAAGACAGATCTTCCCAGCATTAGTGTCTGTGGTGCACACATGGACAATGGGAATGGTCACGTGAGTCACTGAGCTAAGAGGAATGGGCATTCATCACATGCTACTCAATGAATAAACAATGTACCAAGTATTGTTCACTCACACTTTCTGGCAGGCATGAAATTCATATCAAGTATTTGATTTAATATTTATAGATTGAGGCTTTTAAAAATTAGGGGTACTGAGAAACTAGAGAGCTTAGAAGTAACATTGTTCTTTACATATATATGTAAATTAGGTGAAACTGACAAAATTTTATTGAGATATCCGGTAAGGCAAAAGGAATTTGTCCATCCAGTAGAAAATGATGGACTCTGACCCTATCATTGCAGTTGGCTTGGTCCAAATGACAACTAAATTATACACACCTTAACATTCACATGCATATCTCATAATTGGTACAGTAATTGTTTCCATGCAATTTTAATTTTTAAGAAGGTGTGGTTGTAAAAGGCATAGCTTCTAGTGTGTATTAATTTAATTAGTGGTCAAGCAAAGGATTGTATGCAGGGAGAAAAGTAGACATTTCAGAGATGGAGAGAAAATTTCAGACAAAAAGAAATAAAATAGTCTTTCAAAAATGGAGAGAAAAGCAGGAAATTCAAAATGGTTCATGGAAGAAGTTTTAGGCTGCAACTAAAAGAAATTCAGTAGCTTGTCTAAGTTCCTACACTGTGTCAGGGGCAAACACAAGGACTAAAGAAGAGCTCTCTTCATTTCTGGTCTGGTTCTGGCCCCACAGCACACTTCCTTTAGAAGATGAGATTTACATATCTGTACCTCAGCACACCTTGTTCACATATTATGGAATTATTTTCTTACTGGCTGTCAGGAAAATATGTTTATGTGTGAAAGCAGCACTATTGCATAAGGAGGAAAGGAGGGGCTATTACTGCCTTTCTCCTCGCCAATTCTGGGCTCCAGCTGAAAGCCACAGTTTCCAGTCTCTTTGTGTCCCAAACTCAGAATGTGTTAACTATCCCCTGGGGACCGTTTTGCCATGGGCTTTAAAGATGGAAAGGAACTCCGAGATGAAAAGACAGTACACAGAGTCCTTGCATAACATGAGTTCCTCTTGACGGTGGGGCCTATGTTTGGTTCTATAGGGTTAGCTTGGATGCTATCCTTTTGAATTGCAAATAGATTTCAGTTATGGAGAATCCTTTTAAGAGTTCCTATAACTTATTTTTTTAAAAAATATAAATTTTATTTTTATTTATTTATTGGCTAGAAAGAGGGAGAGAGACTATAATTTTGTAAAATACTAAAATATATTACTGCTTTTTCTCTGTCCAGTGACTGAGGTGAAGCTTATTTAATTCATCTTAATGCTGAGAACCAGAAAGCTCACAAAGGCTGTGTCTCATTTTGATTTAAAACCTCCAAAATATGAAATATATGACTCACAGTTGCCTGGGAGTCACCTACCCAACTGGCGTGCAATCATGCATGTTTCTTTCTTTTGTCATTGAAGACTGGCTACTGCTGAGGGCGGAGCACAGTGGTAGTGCTGGTTTAGAATGCTCCAGGCCCTGGGTCTGATTACCAGCCCTGGAAAAACATTCCTGCTGTATGCTGAAGCTCATGATTTTCACATAAATGTGAAAAAGAGAAAATGTTCAAAGACTATATTTAGATCAAATGAGTACTCTCAGAGACTATGTGGAAGGGAGAATCATGAAGAAAATAAAGCAAGAGAAGCAGATGAGTGTGGGAGAAGCAAGACTGTGCAGAGTAAATGCAGCATGCATACCTGCATACCAAGAACTCACAGTCTCATGGGAAATCCAAATTAGCAAGGACACATACAATCAGTATTTAGAGGTGAATGCCAGCAGACATGTGGGATATCCAGAGTTTGGGGCTTTCATAGAAGCTGACAGATATGCTTATATAAGAAACCATAAACAAGCAATTTTTTTAACAAATATCATCAGAATTTACTTTTGCATGTATGTGTGTGCACATATGTGTAGAAGGCAGAGGGTAACATCTGGTGTCTTCCTCACTCACTGATTCAGCTGACCTTGCTCTCCAGCTTGCCCCAGGATCCCCTGTCTCTTCCTTCGAAGCACAAGGATTACAAAGATGGCCACCAAACCTAATGGTATTTATATGGGTGGTGGGAGTGAACTCCAGGCCTCATCCTTGTTTACCAAGTGCTTTATCCACTGTGCCATCTCTCCAGCACCAGAATCCCTTTTAAGAGAAGAATTATGTTTACTGGAAAATATAGATGCATGGGAGAGAAGGAGTGATCCTTATTTACTTAAGGATCTAAGGTCTTCTGGTATAGAGCTACATTGTTCTGCTAAATACTGAATGAAAGGGGTGGGGGAGAGAGAGAGCTGGAGAGATTGCTGAGTGGTTAAGGCCCTTGCCAGAAAGACCAAAGGATCCAGGTTTGATTTCCCAGTACCCCCATAATGCCAAATGCACCAGGTGGTGCATGTAGCTGGAGTTTGTTTGCAGTGGCAAGAGGCCCTGGTATGTGCATTCTCTCCCACTCTCTCTCTCTAATAAATATTTTTTTTTTTTACAAAGCAGAGAGAGCGAGAGACTGGATGAGAAGGACACTATAGGATATGGAAGACTAACATAGTCTAGAGTACTTATAAATCTATATGGATTTTTGTGCCTTTTATGGTGTATGAAAAGTCTAAGATTTACAAAGGAATGCTTAGAAATCTTCTTTTTTTTTTTTTTTCACTCACTACAATGACATTGTCCTATTACAAAAGCAGGATGGACAAAATTTCTGGCTTTAGTATGAACCAGGTGTTGGTGTTAAGAGATTGTTTTAAAACTAATTTCAGGGCTGGAGAGATGGCTTCACTGTTAAGGCACTTGCCTGCAAAGTCTAAGGACCCAGGTTCTATTCCCCAGTACCCATGTAAGCCAGATGCACAAGGTGGCACATGCATCTAGAATTCATTTGCAGTGGCTAAAAGCACTGGCTCACCCATTCTATCTGACTCTTTCTCTTTCTGTCTTTCTTTCTCAAATAAATAAAATATTTGAAAAAAAAACTAATTTTATTTAAGAATGTCTTTGTTGAAGCAGTAATAATATTAATTTTAATTTAAATAAATCTCAATTCTTAAGCATATGCCTGCTTCTTTCCAAGTGTATATTTGAGTATGACTGTATTTTCTTCAAGCACATCAACAGAAACTGTTACAATAGGTAAAACATTGAAACCGGTCTGTGGATCAGTTATTTCCCATAACGTCAGGCATTGCCAAGGTTTGCAAAAATGTAAAGCAACATCACACTTTATATACTTACGAGCTGCCAAGCTACCTGCTACAGTGGCCACAGACTCAGGTGACTCCATACAAGGTAGATAGCTTCAAGGACACTAAATGTTCGACTCTCCATCATAGAGTGCTCTCCTGGGTGCTCTATGGCCAGTGTGCTGGAGGCCACCATAGTGGACAGAGAAAGCATTTCCATCTTCACTGAAGGTTCCACCAGGCAGTGCTCTCACAGAGTGCATATGGAAAGATAGCTTTGTGCCCTAAAAGGAAGTTATTTTCAAGAAAAAAGAGTGCTTCCAGTGGGATACATTAAAGAAAGAGTGTCTCCGGGAGGAAAATCTGGTGTCTGCCTCTTCAAGCCATCCTTTGTGTGTTTAGTATCTCAGATTCCCAGTGATAGGTTTATTTCACATCCTGGATCAGAGGAAAGAAGGACTTTTTATTTGAACTTTACTGTGCAGAGAGCATCAATCTCAGAGGACTCCTGAAAAGCATGGCCATCTTAGGTTAGGAGCCTTTGATTCAAGTACTGTTATTGCCAGGTGGGGTCTGATACAGATGGGAGGGAGACAAAGCAAGAGATCATTTCTTCCCAGAGTGAATGCAAGATACCTTCCTGTGCAGGTTTGAAGGGGAAATGTCCAGTTGATGGTGCTGTTCAGGAAGGTGGTGGAACCTTTTAGGAGGTGGAGCCTGGCTGGAGGAAATGTGTCCCCGGAGGCAGGCCTTGAGATTCTCTCTCCAGCCCATGTTGTGTTCTCTCTGTCTCTCTCTCTCTCCTTGTTTTTTATAACCTGATTACCAAGGCGATGTGCTTGGCTTCCCATTCCAGCCTGCCACACTTCTCCTGCCTTGATAGACTCTACCTTCTGGACTGTAAACCAAGGTAAACCATTTGCTTTCCATAAGTTGCTTCTTGTCAGATACTTTGTTCTAACAAGAATGTAACTGATAGACATCTCAGCTGAAGTTCCTTGATGACACCTTTATTGCCAAGGACATAGTTCCCTTTCTTCTGCCCAGTTCTGCCACACTAGTGACACATGTGGTTGACATGACCACTCTTCCCTAGACTTTGTAAGCTTGAGAGAAAGTGGGATGAGAGAATGCCTGATAGCAGATGCCAACACTTTCTTTTCCCAATATTTTCTCTTCCTGTGATAACAGCCATCATCATTCTTATTTTAGGAGACAAAAACCCATGCACAGAAATGTGTGTGCTGTGATTCGCAAGGTAACGATATTTGACTGTTTACTCTCACGCTGGTGTTAATTAGTTCACAGCATATTTAAGTTTGGGAACAACACAAGTCAGCTAGCATCTCCGAAGGACATCTTTTACACAGCTACATTATGTTCTGACAAAACCCAGACAGCATTGCCAAGACACCAATGGTGCCTGGTAAACACGGTTTTGGCAGAGCACGGAGGGATTTTTCTCAACTGGCAACCAGGCAAATCCAGGTTTACAAATGTGCCACCCTTGGTTAATTAGTGACAGTGCTGGCTTTTAATTTAATTTGAAGCAACATGAGAAAAAAAATCCAGGAAAAAAACGTGGGTAAACAAGGCCATGAGTCTCACTGCTGGAGGAACAAAGTCACACAAGCATGAATGATCTAGTCCAGCGAAGGACTTGATGGATGGAGTTATGTCTGAAACGCAAGAACATCTGGCTGCCTTGCACAGCTGAGAGGGAGAAAAGTCCAAATTCACGGATGCATTTCTGTCACCAACATCCGGCAAACAGATGGCACTGGTTCCAAATAAAGTCTCATGGATATGCTGAGAAGTTCTGAAACTCATATGTCCATAAATGCATTTTTAACCTCTTTATTTCCAGCCCAGTGACTTGTCATCAGTTCCTTCCTTCTCTGCTTGCTGTCTTCACTAAAGTGACATTTATGAAAGTAGAAGCAGCATTTGCTTGAAGCTAGTCTGCACAGGGATGGAGAGTCCCAGCCTAGACCACAACCCCATTGTTAAGAGAATCAAAATGTCCCAGTCATGTGGTAGGTTAATGTACACTAATGACAAGGAACTAATAAACACAGGATTCAAGCCACTGATTTTGACCTTCATTGTGCCAGCTACTTAACTCAATTATCTCAATTGTTAAGACAAAAAGTTGTAACCCTATAATCCTAGCACTCAAGAGACTAAAGAAAGAAAATCTGGATAGTTTGATACCACCCGGGGCTACGTAGGGACACTGTCTCATAAAAGAACAAAAAATAAGTTCAGGCACACATCTATGAAGTTATCCAATTTGTAAGCAACAAACTTAAAGTCAAAGCTCAGGCCCCTGTTGGTGAAATAATGGTCTTGAAATCTCATCCCTGCAAAGCTCATGAATGTTTATGAGAACTGGGATATGTCACTCCAACCAGTGAGCTCCTGAAGACTCTTGTGCAGACACCCTTCCATCTGACCTGATAGAGGAGTGCTGCTTCCTGCTGAGATCTGCCTCCTACACCCCAAATATCTTTTACTCCAGGACTAAGGAGGGAAGGGTTCAGACTCCTGGGAAAGGTAATAGAGGCTACACGTGTTGGAGGCCTCACAAACTATGAGGAGTATCTCAGGGCGGGGGGAGGTCCTACATTGTCCCCAGCTGAAACTAATCATAAGGAATGGGGCTGGTGAGGAAACATCTCTAGGTTCACTCGTATCTTCTCGCATGGATCATAGTTTTCTGACCTGTAGGGAGACATAATGGCAGAAAAAATATAGTACAGGAGACCTCCTACCTCATGATGGTGAGGAGACAGAGAAAAAGAGAGAGGGGAGCAAGGGAGAAGAAGAGAAGACAGAAGAGCTAAGGAGAGGAGAGGAGAGAGAAAAGAGGAGAGAAGAGGACAGAAAGACTTTTGTAGTATCTACTTACTTACTTCAACTAGTCCGCACCTTCAAGTTTCCAAACCCTGCCAGTAATACCATCTGTGGGAGTTTGAATAGATGGCCCCCAATATATTCAGTGTTTTTTTTTTTTTTTTTTTTTTTTGGTTTTTAAAGGTAGGGTCTCAATCTGGTCCAGGCTGACCTGGAATCTGGTGAGTCTCAAAAAACGGTGATCCTCCTACCTCTGCCCAGTGCTGGGATTAATGCCTTGAACATATTCAGTGTTTTATTAGTTTGTTGTTTGCATCCACTCTGGTGAGAAAAAACATATACAGCCCAGAATGCCTTGAACTCACTGATTCAATGATGTGCAAAGACAGTAGTCAAATATATGTCTATCTCTCTGTGTCTATCTATCTCAACCTCTACCTCTAACCATTTCTATCTGTATAGCAGCTCAGACGCTAATAGTAGACTGAACAAACCTACTATATATGTTTCTGTATATATAAAGTATGGGCACACCAGGGCCTCCTGCTACTGCAGATGAACTCCATGTACATGCTCCACTTTGTGCATCTGGATTTATGTGGGTATTGAGGAACTGAACCCAGGCCATCATACTTTACAACCAAGCACCTTTAAGCTATCTCTCCAGCCCCAAACCTACTTTCTTTATGCTGGCTCTGAAGATCAAATTATTTTCTTCAACCAAAGAAAATGAAAGCGATAGTGATGATGGTGCTATTGATGCAGAATTTTTTGGTCCAGGGAGGCATTAAATTCTACAAAGATGCAGGAGCTCCCAGGCTCATTGACTCCAATTTTTGAGTTATTAAATTAGCAAAGAATTGAAAACATGGACTCTGAGAAGGGTAAATTATGAATTAGGGTGAATTAGGATCCATGTTGGGGGAGTCTGCTGAAAAGTGCAAGCCAAAGTGGAATTCTCCTCCTTGCTCAGTTGGGAAGGGAAAGGAGAGATGGAGAAAATTCCCCTTACATCTCTGGGAAAGAAGCTTCCAAGGAAGATACACACACACACACACACACACACACACACACACACACACACGAGGTCCGGAAAAGCCAAGGGGTTGAATATAAAGAGGTCAGAGCTTAGAGAAAGATCACACATATAGTGAACAGGAAATCATCCAGAAACAAAGCATAAGTAGAAAGCCAGCAGGAAGTTACCGAGGCAAAAAGAAGTCTTCCCTCTTCCTAGCCTGGGATGGGGGAAAGGCTACCATTGGGGGTTAGGAAGCAAAGCTCAGGAGAGTAAAGAAGAATGCCACGAGAGAGTTTGACATACATGGTTAGGCAGGAAGGTCCCCAGAACAAGGTACACATAGAAAGCATGCATTAAAAACACCACAACAGAAAAGAAAGGGCCCAAAAGTCAGGAGCCAGGAGAACGTGAGAGTCATGAAGGAATTTAAACACAAGGTTAGACTCCTTTATAGGGATTAAATATCCAGTTAGAATGAGGTTTGTCATCAGGCTCAGGTGTGTAAAGAAGAGATCTGATTGGTTGGTGGACTCAAAAGGCTGACCCAGGAGGGGCCAAGGCCCAGGAAAACTTGAAGAAGCAGGAAGCATTGCTGAGCTATTGCTTGCAGCCATTCTAGATGAGACTGGTTCAGGCATAGGTTCTTGTATTGCCAGGACAGGCAAGGTAGCAGCCACGTTCTTCTGGGGCCTTTGTCCCCGGCCGAGTGCAAATAAAACAGCTATCTTGCTCCTGTACCTCCTTCATTATCACTCGGCATATGCCATGTAATTTTGGCAGCTAGAATGTGGCTCAAAATAATAGTGAAATTTAAGCCGGGTGTAGTGGTGCACTCCTTTAATCCCAGCACTCGGGAGGCAGAGGTAGGAGGATAGCCGAGAGTTCGAGGCCACCCTGAGACTACATAGTTAATTCCAGGTCAGCCTGGACTAGAGTGAGACCCTACCTTGCAAAAACCAAAAATAATAATAATAATAATAGTGAAATTTGTACAACATCAAAAAGGATTTATCTGTGTTTTTGAGTTTAGGAGTAGTGTAAAAAATTCATACAATAATTGTGTTCCTTTTATTTTCTTATGTGGAGGTTGATTTGTGGTGTCCACTGAAATGGTGGTACATAAACAATTAGAATCTTCATATTACAGGCCTGGAACAGAATTTGAAACTAAGAGAGAGACGTGTTGTTTTAAGATTCTGATACTTTTCATATAATAATAAATGTAAAGATAGAAAATACCTCATAATTTATGCAGAAGTCGAATGTGGGTTGTGTGGTTTGTGGAATATCTTTAAAATTGTTATGTGTATTTCTGTCCTCCTTCCACTGCATACAAGAATGATGGCTGAATACCACAAGGCCTAGAGCCAGCTCAAGGCTGAGATAAGCCAACATGGGTGAAAGGTTATTATGGGCACTATTTCTGCACCAAATACCAGGGAAAACACCAGCCACAGTGGAGCCCGAACCCTAGAAGATGGACATTCTTTAGAACATGGGAAGGTCATTAACTGCCAAAGTCATTACAGCTCAAAATCCACCCATGTGTGGAAGAACTGCAGATGTTAAATGGAAGTAGTAATGATGATAACATAGCATTTGAGATGTCTCATGTCCCAGGCAGTGCTCAATCCTGTGTGGATACCATCTCATCACAATAACCAGATTTAAGTAAGTTCTATAACTAAGATAATTAATTCCTTTGAGGGAACTGAGGCCCAGAAACATTAAAACCTGCCAAAGAGTAAACTGCCAAAAATCAGCCAGAAAATTATGAAATCTGGATTTAACATTTGGTCCCTCTGAGGTCAGAGGTCTCATATTTAACTGTTATATTCTGGTGAGACTATGAGAGACTGAGGAGTACAGGGAACCTTCCTGGAGACATATTTGAAGGTGAAATGAACTTGCTATTGATAATTGAAAGATGACAATAACACAAATACATTACATGAAACCCTACTTAGGAAGGGACCAACAAGAGATGTGAGAGAAAATGACAAACTTAAAGCATATGGCCATTAAATCATGTCAAATGACCTTTAAAGAAAAGAATCCAAATAAGTCTTCCAACACTAGAGGGGCATCTTCTCTCATCTGTTTTAGATTGGGTAACTGCTTACATAATTACCAGATTCTCCCTCACATTGATTTTTAAAATGTATTATATTTTACTTATTTATTTTTATTTGTGTGTGTGTGTGTGTGTGTGTGTGTGCACACGCACATGTGCACACACTCACCCATGTATATGGATGCATTCCCTAGTGCTGGGACTGTAAGCGTGTGCTACCACACAACCAGCAAAGTTAGTTGTTTCATATAGAATCAAGAAGGCAGAATTATCACAACCTTGCACTCAGATGACCTTTTCAACTGGTTTCATTTCCTGTATCAATTCTGTCTCTAAAGAAAATATTCATGCAACATTTGGCTTAAAATATCAGTTACCCCAATGTATAGGAGTCTGGCTTTGGGGAGACCAGCCTCCTATACATCCAATATATCATTTTATATATCTGATATATCCAATATATCATTTTTAGGTCAATTCTATCTTTTTTAGACATTGTCTTCCTTTTAAAAAAATGCCTAACAGTAGCATCTCTTTTAAGGAAGGTTTGGATATCTTGACTCCCCCCTGTCGCATTATCTACTGTGTCTGCTCCTTTTTCTGGAACTTTGCTCTAATGATGCTCTGGTAGTTGTCTTCTCAAATTCTTTCCTCCTCTGTCATATCCACCTTTTCTCCCAAATCCTCTGAATCTTGCTTCCAAACCAGGGATCACTATTGATTTACTTTTTAAAAAAAACATATTGCCATTTAACACCTAGTTTCATGAATTTCATAAATATTTCCATGTGGTATAACTTCTAGATAATTTATCTATCATATACAATCGATCATTCTCTATAAAGCTGTAACACTCTACTTACTTAAAACTCCCCATCAAGATAACCTCTGGTATTTTGAACACATCTAAAGCTGGTCTCACCACCTATCTTCTTTCTAGCTCTCACCCCTTTCCCTACACACCACCTATCCCAAACTTGCCTCCTCTATGTGCTTTCTCTTTACAAATGACACAGGTTAACCCAGGCTCACACTCTTTGTATTTTCTTTCATTTCCCATCCAAAACATAATAACTTGAAAAATCTCAGGTCTATTGATTCAATACCTCTCAAATTTATAGGTGAATTTTTCTAGCCAAACTTGTTCAGACAGTGTCTCTCACCTGAAATATGCTATTAGTCACTGCTTGAGTTAGCTAGTCTCTGCTCACCATGGCAAAACACCTGAGAGAAATCAACAAAGTATAAAGATTTATTAATATTGCATTTTAATCATGATGTCAAAAGCTTCAGTTCCTGTCCACGTGGCTCCATAGTTTTCTGACCTATAGGGAGACATAATGGCAGAAAAAATATAGTACAGGAGACCTCCTACCTCATGATGGTGAGGAAACAGAAAAAAAGAGAGAGGGGAGAAAGGGAGAAGAAGAGAAGACAGAAGAGCTAAGGAGAGGAGAGGAGAAAGAAAAGAGGAGAGAAGAGGACGGAAAGACTTTTGTAGTATCTACTTACTTACTTCAACTAGTCCGCACCTTCAAGTTTCTAAACCCTGCCAGTAATACCATCTGTGGGAGTTTGAATAGATGGCCCCCAATATATTCAGTGTTTTATTAGTTTGTTGTTTGCATCTGCAGCCACCTTGCTGAAGGCAATGTCTCTGGGTGGATCTCAAGGTGTGGTGGTGGGTTTAGGATTTCAATCTAAAGATATGCAAAGTGTGACTAGCTGGAGTTCCTGAAGTGTGCTGTGCTGTGTGGCTTTTGGCTTTTGGCTTTCTCTTTCTTGCCTGGTCCTGTAAGAGCAGGCCAGCTTCCTCTGCCATTATGGAACTTCCTCTGGATCTGTAAGCTATAATATATCCCTTCCTCCATAACCTGTGCCTGGTCTGGAAGTTCATCTCAGCGAACCTGAAGCTGTCTACTATACCATCAAATTATGCATACATCACTGCATCAATCCACTGAGAAGAACTCTCATAATCCAGATACTTCCCCAAAGCCTAGAGTTTGGTATCTGAATCTCACACATGAGCTTCCCAGTGGGAATTTCAGATTCAAAACAGCACTGCTACTCTGAAACCCTCCTTGGTTCTCATCCTGTGCAGCAACAGGATGAAACTGCTTTTTAAAATATTCTGGGTTATTATGCCATTTTTGCTTCTGATTTCAGTTAAGGAAATGACCATCTTCCTTACTGTCCAAATTTCTCAGTCTGGTATCCAGAATCTAATGGTTGTTGAGCCTCACCCCACCCATATCAGTTTTTCTTTGAGTTCTCTGACCCCATGACTGGGTGGTGTGTAGCCATGTTCTTAACTTTCACAAAATCTGCTTCCCCTGCAACAAAACCTGACTGAAACTGGCTTGCAAAGACTGGTGTTATCTGCTTAATCTCCTCTTAGACTTTACAATGTACACAACAGAAGAGAGAACAAAAAACTATTTAAAGTTTTACTTCCAGCCTTGGCCCATGGTAGAACTTTCAAAAATGTGAGTCAAATTAACTAAAATTAAATGACTATAGTCCCATTAAATAAATAAATGGGTTTACTCACCCTGAAATGCCATGGTTCTGGAGAAAGTGACTCATTGTCCAAGTTGACCCATTTTCCTGCTTCACTGCCATCCTTGGTTGGTCTTATCTGTGAATTTGAATGCGGATAAACTCAAAATTGACAACCATAACAAAACTTCCCTCAACTATGAAACTTGCTTTCTGGCTCTGAGGCATGATCATCCTGTTCCATCAGAGGATGAGCAGCTTGCTCCACTTTCAAACTCTTACAATGTTATCTTTGTGCCTCTTTTGTGATAGCATGTGCATTTTTAGCTCTCCAAGGACCTGTCATCTCCCCTAAGACAGAAACTCTTTGCTTCATTTTAAACACCCAGCTTACCTAGGATAATATCTCGTGGGAGGAAGATGTTCAGTAGATTAACATTTATTGCACTGCGCTGACTGAATGAATTCCTTAATTCTACAAATAAAAAGATACTTTCTTACTTCAAGCCATCAAATGTGTATTTATTAGAGCTGGTTTGTAAATTTTTGTCCCAACAGCTCTGCAGTTTGAGAAACAGTTAAGCCCCATTCCTCAGTGATTTAAGATTTATTTTTAACTCCTAGGCAAAAATTTTATTTGGGGAGTTGGTTTCTGTATATGTATATATGCACATGTGTGTAAATGTTTCATTTTACTATATATGATGTTAGTTTCTAATTGCTGTAACAAAAAAGAAAAAGTTATCGCAGAAAATATTTCTTTTGGCTTATAACTTGAGAGATTTCCATCACTTGTAGCACAAAGGACTTAGAAGAACAGCAAAGCTCACATGATGATAGCCAGGAAAACAAATGATATGTCTATATTAGTAAGCATGCTCCATTTTCCTCCTTTATTTCACATGGGAATAAATTAATGGGATGGAGCTACCACCCATATTCAGGTTGATTATCCACCTTTTTTTTTTTTTTTTCCCTCAGGAAATGGCCTCACAGACACACCTAGTGATATGTTTTACTAATCTTTTATACACTTATCAATTCAATAGGCATAACAATTGGGATTGGGAATAACCACCACAAGTCCAACCCTTGTCATGCACATGTGTAGCCTCAGCATATGAGCTAAGAGTTCATAGTAAAGTCTTCAAACCTAGTCTATTGCCGTGTGAATCACTGTAACCTCCTGTGGAGATTTGACTCAGTGTTCCCCCATAAACTTAGGTGTTCTGAATGCCATGTCCCCAGCTAATGACAATTTAGGAATTAAAACCTCCTGGAGACAGTGTATTGTTGGGGCAGTCTTATGGGTGTTATAGCCAGCTTTCTCTTGTCCGTGTTTGGCCCATCCTGTTGCTGTGTCTATCTGATGTTGGGCAGGATGTGATGTCCACCTTCTGCTCATGCCATTGTTTTCCCCTGCCATCATGGAGCTTCCCTTTGATTCTGTGAGCTAAAATAAACCTTTTTTACCCACAAGGTATTCGTGGTCTGATGTTTTCTGCTAGCAATGCAAACCAGACTACAGCACCTCCTGCCCTTGGACATCTCTAAACTCCATCTTCCATAGCTTTCATCTCTGTGGTCCATTCACTGCACTCTTTATTCCCCACAAACAAATGCAGAAATGTCAGAATGGCTGACCTCACCCCTATGGGTGGAATGGCACAGAGAGCTATAATATGTTTTTAAAACTTGTATGTAAAAAGATAATTCTAAGGCTCCCTCTTGTTTTTTCCCCTTTATCCACTTTCTGAAGGAAATAAAATATACAGACCAGAATAAACAAGAAGTTATCAAGAAAAAGATTCAAACAGCATAAACATGAAACCTGCAAATATGAATAGGGAGTTATATGGCAGGCTGTGAGAGGAGTCAATACAGTTTCAGATCTGCTTGTGCCAGCTACAGACAGCCACACAGACAGTGGCATTGCTCACTTGCAGTTCAGTACAACCCTGATTTTGATCAACAGACTATCTAAAAGCTGGTGACAAGCAACAATAGTTCATCCCTTCCTGAATTAGCCAGAAGAATAAAACCAATGAAATCAATACATATGATAAAGGGGATTTATTAGATCGGTGTGCAGGATATGGGCCAGGCAAAGCACTCCAATACACGCTGTCTACAGGCTACCAAGAACCCAGCAGCTGCTCACAAGGCTGTATGTCTCAGCAATCCTAATCTGGCACTGGAGGTCTGTAGGATTCCTGAACTGGTCTTCAGTCACATTGGAAGGCTGATGAAGCTGAGTTCCATTGTCTTCAAAGGATAATAGCAGTAGATTAGCTGCATGTACAGTGCCACAGGAAGCTAGGAAAAAGCACTATGTTCTCCCAGAGCTTTGTTATATGTAGTCCATCACCAGTAGCACTGTCCTCTCTTGGGGGAGGCCTTCCTCCATCCATCTATCCTCTCATAGATCTGTCCAAGAGGCATGTCTTTTATTTGATTCCTAATCTATCAACTTGACAACAGAACTTAATTGTCACACTCCCTTTCATTTGTACTTGGTAAACCAGTTACTTATTGCTGTGAACAAACGCCTAATCAGAGCAACTTAAGAAATAAATGAGTTTATTTTGGCTTAGAGTTCCAGAAGGTACAGTACATCATGGCGGGGAAAGCACAGCAGGAGCAGGTGCCAGCTCCTCACATGGGCAGAGAGAAAACAAGGAAGAACAGGAGGTGGGACCAGACTATGAAAGCTCAATTCCTGTCCATAGTGATCCAATTCCTCCAGCCCAGCTCCACCTCCAAAGGTTCCAAAATCTCCCAAATAGTTCCATCAGCTGAGGACCAACTATTCAGACACATAAGCCTATGGGGGAGGGGGACGTTTCACATTCAAACTATAACTCTTGAACTTCAGAAACACCATTAGGCCTCACCACCCTTATAACGACAAATACAGAGGCAGGCTATGTCTCTTCCTCCCTTCTTTCCTCCTCTCCCTTCCTTCCTTTTATTTATTTATATATTTATTTATTTATTCATTTATTTGAGTTAGCATCCTAAAGCATGCATTCTCAGATAGGCTTCTGTCACTCAGTTATAATCATTGAGGTTTTCTCCTTGTCATTTCTGTTAAGTGTTGAATAATATTCCACCGTCTCTATGTGCAACTGTCTATCTATCCATCTACTGAAGGATTTCTCAGTTGCTTCCAAGTTTTGGCAATTATGAGTGAATATTCTGTAAGCGTTCATGTTTGGTTTTTGGGGTTGATGTTAAGTTTTCAGTTCATTTCAGAAAGTACCCAGGAGTGTGTGATTGCTAGCTTGGGTAATAAGAATGTGCTTGTTTCATAAGCAACTGCTAGGCTATCTCCCAAAGCTGTTTACCCTTGTACATTCTTACTTGCAATGAAGAAGCAAGCATTCCTGCGCTCAGTGTCCTAAGCAGCATTCAGTAGTATAGTGTTGTAAATTTTCTCCATTCTAAAGCTTGCCTAGAGGTAACTTGTCTTGATTCACAATTCACTAATGATAGGACTTTGAACATCTTTCACATGCTTTTTTACCATCTGCGTGTCTATTTTCTGAGAAATCTGCTCAGACCTTTTGCTAATATTTCTCACTAGGTTATTTGTTTACTTATTGTTGGGGTTTATGAGGTCTTTGAATCTTTCAGATAACAGTCTTTTATCAGGTTTGTGTTTTGCAAACATTTTCTCAGAATCTGCAACTTGTCTTTGCACTCTCTTGACTGAATTTTGTAGGAATGAACTTTTTTTATTTGAATGCAGTCTACCTTGTATTGATAATTTCATGAATAATGCTTTCAATTTTGTACTTAAAAAGTCAATGTCAACCCTACTATCCTAGAGATTTTCTACTCTGCTTTCTTCTAGGAGTTGTATTACTTTCCATTTTATATTTAGGCCATAATGATTCACTTTAAAAAATTTAGGGCTGAGGCTGGGCGTGGTGGTGCACTCCTTTAATCCCAGCACTTGGGAGGCAGAGGTAGGAGGATCGCCGTGAGTTCAAGGCCACCCTGAGACTACATAGTGAATTCCAGGTCATCCTGGACTACAGCGAGACCCTGCCTCGAAAAACAAAAACAAACAAACAAACAAAAAAATTTAGGGCTGGAGAGATTGCTTCGTGGTTAAGGCACATATCTGCAAAGCCAAAGGACCCAGGTTTGCTTCTCCAATACCCATGTAAACCCAGATCCACAAGGTGATCCAGTTCATTGGCAGTGGGTGAAAGCCCTGGCACACCCATCCTTTCTGCTTCTTTCTCATATTCTCTCTCTCTCTCTCTCAACCTCTCTCATAAACAAATAAATAAATAAAATATTTAAAAAAATTTAAAGATGAAAGTTCTGTGTGCAGATTCACTATTTTAATAGATTCCTGACCCCTAGTTGTTCCTGTGACATTTTCAAATAGACTCCTTTACAAATCATACTGTTGCACACCTGTAACCCTAACACAGAGGAGTTGCATATTCAAGACCATCCTGGGCTTCAGAGTGAGGTTCTACCTAAAAAGAAAAATCAAAATAAAAACCCAAACAAAATGATCTTTTGCCTATCTGTTGCCTTTGCTTCTTTGTCAAAGATCCATTGACAACATGTGCAGGTCTGTTACTGGGCTGTGTGTGTGTGTTCCTCTGATTGCTCTATGCTTTACTGTGTGGCCCGTCTCAGTTACTGTTCCTCTGTCCTGAAGTTGGGCAGTGTCACTCAGTGAATTTATTATTCTCTAAATGGTCTTATTTTTCCTTTGTAGACCACTTCTTTTTTAATGCACATTTGGCCATATTTCCTTGTTCTCTTTATAGCTTCTTTTTCCTTTCTCTTCTTCTTTCTTTCCTTCCTTTGGCTGTTGTTAATTAATGTTTAATATTGAAGTAGGGCCTCCCACAGGCTGGCAAGTGCCCTACAACTGAGCTATATTCTTACTTTTTGTTTTCCTATATTCACACTTTTTATTTTGAGACAGTATCATTATGTTACTAAAGCTGCTTTGAACTTACTTCATAGCCCAGAAAGGCCTTAAACATGCAATCCTCCTGCCTCAGCCTCTGAAGTTACTTGGAGTATAGGCCTGAATCTTCTGAACTCTATGTTTCTAATGTTGATCACATAGGGCAAAGAAAAATGCAGTTTTAAGGGCAAAGATATAAATATAATACATAATATTCCACTTGGGAAAAATATTTCACATATTTAGTACTTTTCAAAACAGGTTGGGGAAAATGAATCTTAATGCTTTAGCCTGAAATAAGTACTTAAGACTGCCTGTTGTCACATCAGTGTGGTTTATTTACTAATTCATATTTTGTAATACATTGATGAAAACCATAATTTTAGATTGCTATCAGAATTCTAAGTATGCAACACAAGCAATTTTCATTTTTACTAATTTTCTTATAAAAATGAACAGTTCAGACTTATGATTACTTTCACAGAAAAATATCCAAATTGTTTCATTATCCTATAGATTTCATTAGCCTATAGATTAAGAAAGTTGCCATATTTTATTTAAAATTTGAAAGTGAACATTTAAAATGAATATTGTATTTCTGCATATAAACAGTGATCAGAATATAAAAGATGAGAAATATGCTTGATTTTCTATACCAATTAGAAAAGCATCATTGGTGTATTTATAAGGGTCCTTTGGCAGTTTGAATAGAAGGCCCCCAATATATTCAGTGTTTTATTAGTCTGTAGTTTGCATCTGCAGCCACCTGGCTAGAGGCAGTGTCATTGGGCAGATCTGAATGTGGGGTGGTGGGTTTGAGATTTCAATCTAAAGATATGCAAAGTGTGCCTAGCTGGAGTTCCTGAGGTGTGCTGTGCTGTGTGGCTTTTGGCTTGTGGCTTTTCTCTCTGTGTTTGGTCCTTCAAGAGCTGGCCAGCTTCTTCTGCCATTATGGAACTTCCCCTGGATCTGTAAGCTTCAATAAATATCCCTTCCTCCATAACCTTATCTGGTCTGGAAGTTCATCTCAACAAACCTGAAGCTGTCTGCTACAGGTCCCAAACCAGACTTGTTACATAACGTATTTTCTAGTTTGAGAAATACTATTTTCATTGAAAGAAAGATGCTTTAAAATATCTAATCATATAAATAATGAAGATAGACCAGGCAGAATGTTTCTTAAAGAACAGCAACTAACATATACAGAACTGCTCAGGACTATTTCTAAACACTGGTATAAAATGCATTTTCTATTTTTTTACTAGATTACTGAAAAGCTCTTCCTAGTACTTTCTGAGTCATGGTCACCACATATGTAAATGGAAACAGTTCACTGGATATTTGTTACTACTTAGATCTTTTTTGTGGTTGTTTTGGGCCCAATCCTTGTCCCTTCATATTTGATTGAATCAATTTATTTAATGTATTCTGGAAAGGTGATCCAAGATTCTACAGAGTACCACTCCCCTCTCTCTCTGATGAGTCAAACACATTTTATATTCTACTCCACATATTTTCTATTTCTTCATGACTCAGTATTCATTTACTTAGATATGTATATCTTTCCCCAGATTTGGGATGTTTTCAAATGTCATTTGTTTAAGTAAACTTTCTCTCATTTTCTGATCCTTTTGTACTTCCATAATCAATATATTGGTTGCTTCAGAGCCTCTCGTAAATCCTGTAGGCTTCTTTATTATTATTTTTTATTTTTAAATTTCTATTTATTTGAAAGAGACAGAGAGAAAGAAGGAGATAAAGTAAGTGAGAGGGAAATCATAGGCACATCAGGACCTCCTGCCACTGCAGACAACTCTAGATGCATGTGCCAAATCTGTACATCTTACTTTATGTGGCTACTGGAGAATCAAACTTGTCCTGTCAGGCTTTACTGTTGCTTGTCTTCAATCACTAAGCAATCTTTCCAGTTCTCCTGCACTATTTTTTTTCTTTGTTCTTTTTATCCCTCTGGGTGAATTATTTCAAAATGTCTGTCTTCAAGTTCACTTATTCTTTTTCTGCTTGACTGACTTTATTGATGACTTTAATGTTTCAGTTCAACCGTTATAATCTTTAGCTCCAAGTTTTGTTTTTATATATTTTCTTTTTTTATTATTTATATTTATTTATTGAAGTTCTCATTTGTTGATATATTATTTTTCCAGCTTTATTTAGTTCTTTTGTTCTCTTATGGGTCACTGAATTTTGTTAAGCCAATTACTTTGAATTCTTTGTCATTCATAAAGATACATTATTTTTTGAGTCAAACACTGGGTTATCTTTTCTTTTTCCCCATTGGTGTTACATTTCTTTGATAGTTCATATTTCTTGAAGATCTGTATTACTGACTTTACCTCCTTCTATCTTAACTATACTTACTGGCTTCAGGTACAAAGAACCTTCACCAATCAGTGTGGGTACAGACTTAGACCCTGGGGGTCCATAAGACCCTTTTTATGGATGTGAGGTATCCCTTCCTCTAGTCTTCTTGTGAGATGTAGTTTGGCAACTTTTCTCAAATCCTCAAAGCCAGTTTGGATTCCTGTTTTCTTAGGTTAGATGCTTTTCCTGGTGCAGTAAGCTCATGACTCAAGGTTCTGTTCTTTCTTCCAATGCAGTAGTGAGAACTGGCTGCAAATATCTGTGCTATGCATGCTGGGAGCACACATCAGCTAGGTAAGGAGTATTCTGGTGAGGCACCTAGGGGACTCATGAGCAGGAATCACTGTGGAGTCAGTCCATAAGCCAGGGAGTAGGATCTGCAGCATATATGCTGAGCTTCGTGTGCCAGTTGGTATGATGCGCCTCCTAATCCCCCTGGCCCTAGCCAGGTTATGTCTGTTCATAGTGAGTTGAGAGAGGAGTGGGCCTTCTGTGCAGTATCCATTAGAATGAGAAAGTCAGAATTTATGTAGCTTTTATTCCCTCTCTTGCCCCTGATGTCTTGGGAGAAATCATGGGTTTTGAGGGTTTCAACACTGAGCAGTTTTTCCTTGGGGAAAAGTTTACATGATAAATTGAAATTATTCTTTTTATTTTTATTTTTATTTATTTTTTTTTTGGTTTTTCGAGGTAGGGTCTCACTCTGGTCCAGGCTGACCTGGAATTACCTATGTAGTCTCAGGGTGGCCTCGAACTCTCGGCAATCCTCCTACCTCTGCCTCCCGAGTGCTGGGATTAAAGGCATGTGCCACCACGCCCGGCTTGAAATTATTCTTTTTTAAATTATTAATTTATTTATTGAATTATTTATTTACTTGAGAGTGACAGACAGACAGAGGGAGAAAGAGGCAGAGAGAAAGAATGAGCACACCAGGGCCTCCAGCTACTGCAAATGAACTCCAGATGCCTGTGATACCTTGTGCATCTGGCTTACGAGGGTACTAGGGAATCGAGCTTCGAACCGGGGTCCTTAGGCTTCACAGGCAAGTGCTTAACTGCTAAGCCATCTCTCCAGCCCTAATTTATTAATTTTTTTTTTACTTCTGTGCATATGTAATGTGATGTATGTGTGTGGTGAGTGTGGAGTATGCTCACGCATGTTGTGTCCATGTGGTGCCCCATGCTCTCACCTGTGTCAGCCAAAGTGAAACATAGGTATTCTATTCCACCACTCCTCTGTCTGTTCTTACTTTATCCAGAGTCTCTTATTTTCCCAGAGCTTGTGGCTTTTTCACATGCTTAGGCGATTCTCAGGTCTCCACTCCCCTATGGGTCTGAGGTGACAGTCCTGAATGGTTATGACTGGATGTTTATGTGGGTCCTAGAGATAGGACTTGAGTGGACTCTCACGTCTGAGATATTCCTGTTTGCCCAGGAAGTGTTCTTAAATGATGAGCCATCTCTTCAGCCTTACATCATTCTTTTTATATTCTTCATTGTTTTTCAATGTTTTAAAATGTTTTTTCTTCACTGAAGGCTTGGAACCTTCAGTTGGACTCCTGAGCTCTCATACAAGGATTATTACTATGGATAGTTGTTAAAACCATCACTTTGTAGGGACTTGAGGCTGTACCTTCTATTCTGCCACCTCATTGACATCCCAAATGGCATCTTTGTTACTATTATGATTTGGAATTTTTTATGTTTTTCTATTTCAGAGATGGAGTTCAACTCTACGGCCCATGCTGTCCAGAAAAGCACTATGATGCCCAAGCTTGCCTCAAACTCTTTGCAACCCTTCTGTTTAGGCCTCCCAAATGCTGGGGTTACATGTGTGAGCCACCAAGCCCAACTATCAAATGGCGTGCTCATTGCAAGAAACTTGCTCCCCATGTTCTCTTTATGATTCTTACTGCTGTCCCTCCAATGTCATCTTTTAAATTTCAGTTCACCAATGCTCTGTGTCCAGTAACTCCCCAGAAATGCTCTCTTATGCCACAGCATTTATTTACATTTCAGTGTGTATGAAAATTAGAATTTTTTGTTATTGCTGTTTAGTTGAATATTGTTTTCTTCTGTTGCTGAAATAAGGTTCCAAAACAATGCTCCACCCAGAATAGATGCTTTCTGAGTAATAATTGAATAAATTTTTGAAAGGGCTCTGAAGTTTTCTCTAAAGTTACCATAAGTTCTAATGAATCAATTATATTTGTTGAAATAAAATCTAATTTCTCCAGCATTAGCATTTGTAATAAAAATGATTTATTCTTCAGCTGTATCTTTTGTTTATATATGTAGTGTAGCAAATTATATTTTATTGAAAGTCTAAAATAGTTCTGTTATATTCTGGGCCAAATAGACTTTATGAGCTTTCCAGGGAGCCAAAAGAGTATTACATTGTTTCTGTTTGAAAATATGATATGGGGTCCAAATAGCACAACAATATTCTTCTCAACAAACTTTCATCTCAAAAGTAACTTCCAAATTGATGAAGGCTTATAAATACCTTCTGAACAGTCACTACATATGTGTTAATTAAATCAAGTTTGTCTTAAGAACATATTTATATTCCATCATCTTGTTTTTTCAGATACAGGTGGCAAAGAGGCAAATATAGTCCTTTGCATAGAAGATGAGAGTCAGTATGTAAGTTCACCCTTGTGAAGTATTTCTTCTATGGCCATTGCATTGGAATGCAGTACCCAAGCTATTGATGCATGCTTGCCTATTATTTAAAAGCCCATAGTTATAATAATAGATTTGGTCCTTAGCATCCATGTGAGAAACTATTTAAAAATGGTGCTTTCTTCTATAATAAAACAGTTGCTTACTTTTACCTTACATCACTATTTTTCTTGATATTTATTTAACTACTTCTGATAGTAGAGGTTATCTTCTCTACTATCTAACTTAACTATTTTATAATTGAGTATTTTTCTTAATATAAGTAAGAACTTAATATTTAGATGCAGTTAACATATTTTTTCCAGCCAGAAATTAATATATAATTTATTAAAAACAGATAATATCCAGATTTCTGTGTTCATAGCCAAAATGCTAATTGAATAGAAAACTATATAAATTTAATGGCTTTTGGGATAAAATTAAAAATGGCTACATGTACACTTATTAGCAGAACTGTATTTAAACCTAGTAATCTTAACTATATTATATTGCCTCTTAACTTCAGTGAAAACCATTTGATCTTCAAAAGCACTGGAAAAGAAAGAAAATTAGTTAAAATATGTCATGATGCTTTAATGTTGCAAATCAGAGTTATGTGTATGTGTTCTTCAGATATTGAAACACATTTTTCTTTCTCTAAGCCCAACGTTAGGCAAAAAACTTCCCATAACAGGCTCTGCTGGTCAATATTTCCCTGGTAGAAGGTGTTGTGTATCTCAGAGGTAGCATAAGCACCCTTAGATGTGGTGTTGCTATGGTAACTGTTCTCTCTTTTTTAATTGAATAGCATAGTAAGTAGTCTTATAAAACCCACCAACCCATAACTTGCTAGGGCCCCAAGGCAGCTTTAACTTAAGAACCTTTTCTTTGTCTTTATTTTTTCAATCTAAGTAATTCAGGTGTTTGACTATACCTGTTTTATTAGTCTATTGTGTATTGGAACTTAAATCCTTGGTTTCTACAGAGGAATATAAGACAGTTATAAAACCAAGAGAAGAATACAAAATGTCCATTGCAAAAAGAAAACAAGTATACTTCTTCATAGGACTGTGTCTATAAAACTCAAACTAAATATGAACCCAATATTTGATCATCTGATTTCACCAGAATTTATCTACACTTCATCCAGTGCAAAGAAATTCTAGAAGCACAGGAGCCAGAGTGTTATGCTAAAATAAATGTTGGGCAGCTGAAATACATATTTTGTTTAAATAGAAATTCTCCTGGGATCTAAGAATACTATTTTCATTTCTGCCTCAAGCACACACACTGTAAAATATGTACACCTTAGTGGAGAGCTATTACATGAAGCCAATAAAATCTACCATAACTCCCTCTGTTCTCCCCCCTTTACAGAGAGTAATTCCTTTGATTATTTTGGAAATTATTTATGGTTGAGCTGTTGTAAGCCTTTTTAAAATAGAATAAAATATATAGGAATTGGTAGTGCTTTATAAGACAATAGAACTGTAACATCTTGTCCTACTTGTGTATGAGAGGCAATTGTAATATTGATAGAGAAAACTCTAATGACACTAATCTGTCAATAAATACTCCCCTCCCTGTGAGTGATATTGTAATTTCCCAAAACACCAGGTAAAGATAATTGCAATTAATTGTTTACAAGCTAATGTGGATATTTTCTTCTAATAATATTAAATAAACCTCAATTCAGAATTTTTCTTGTACAATTTTTCATATAATTAATGATCAGCTTTACAGCATTGCCTAAAGTTAATCTGAAAACTCTGCTATGTAATCTTTCAATGCTCTTAAGTGTTGATACAACTCTAAGAAAGATGACTACTTTCCCATATGTGCTACTTTCACTTTACAAATTAATTAACTTAATTTATATCTATGCAGTGAATAAGAACCATAGTAGAGGGAGTAGCTATGACAGTTTACTTTTTGTAGGCCATTTTATCTCAGATCAAACTGAAAGGAAGTAAAATATTTGGCTCAACGAATGAAGTATGAGACTAAAAGGCATATACATTGTCTTTGAAAGAATAGAAAGAAAGAAAGAAAGAAAGAAAGAAAGAAAGAAAGAAAGAAAGAAAGAATCTCTACCCATTGAGTCCTGCAGTACAGTATGGAGAACTCCAGGAAGAGATGTTCAAAGACACTTCCCCTTGGATATATTTTCTTCTCCTCTCCTACTGAGTATGCAAATAATTCAAGGCCTCAAATACTCTTTACCTAGACACTCTTTCAGTATTGTGTTTCAATAAGCATTCCTTAGGGAATAAGATAAAGTGTCTTCCTGGGACTAGGAGGCTTGCTTACTGTTTGCTATAAAACAACAGGACTCCAATTATAGTGCTGCTTGACTGTAAGGCAAAGCCCCTACATGTTCATCATCAGTCTGGGCTTTCTGCATTGTCCCTGTAGGGCAACAGACCCAAGAAGAAAGTGATACAAATGTGCTGGAGCTTATGTTACTTGATTTGCTATGAATATTGAAGTTTTATGCCTCTCATTCCAGAGTCTTGTACATTCTGTCAGCATCCAAGAAACAGTAACAGGTTTGCTTTTTAGCTTGTATGTAGGGTAAAATCCCAAAGTAAAGAAGAGAAAAACTGCAGGAATTCATTCCAACATCCCTTTTGGATTGGCAATAATAGACCACCAGAACTGTAACCTGGTTCCTGACAGAAAATCAAACTGAAATTATGTATTCATTTATCTATTTTTTATTTATTATTAACAACATATTTTGTATTGATACATCATATGTTGGTACTGTCCTTTCCCTCACCCCTACCCCCATTCCATGGTGGGTTCTTCTCAGTGGAGTTGTAGGTATTCCCCATGGGATGGGAGGTTATACATTGTGGAAGCAGCAGTCAGTTTTGTTTGGGAGGCAATGCCTCTGGGCAGGATGTCTGTGGTGGTTTGATTCAAGTGTCCCCCATAAACTTGGGTGTTCTGAATGCTAGATTCCTAGCTGATGGATATTTGGGAATTATCCAAAAACTCCTGGAGGCAGTGTATTGTTGGGGGCAGGTTTATGGGTATAATAGCCAGCTTTCCCTTGCCTGTGCTTGGCACACTCTCTTGTTGCTATTCTCCACCTTATGTTGGCCAGGGGTGATGTCCACCCTCTGCTCATGCCATTGTTTTCTCCTGCCATTGTTGAGCTTCTGAACTACTTCCCAATTCCAGATATGGGTTTCTTTCCACTGAGAAGATCTCTTAGCAAATCAGAAAGCTATTGGTTACCCACCAAGGCAGTGTGCCACTATTGCACTGGTGTGTACATTATGTCAGGATGTTTGCTTCTGAGTAGCTTAGACCTATGGTTGCTCAGACTATGATTGATTACTTTTCCTAAATAACTCATGTAGCTAGGCTGACTGACTAGGGTCTGGTTCTCTTCTGGATTCCAGCCAGTCTCTCCATGATCTGTGTTGGCAGCATATGGTATCTTCACCAATAGGGTCTTACCTTTTTACCTCAGAAGGATCATCAAGTGCTTGTCTTGTTTTGGGGACCTTGTAGGTCTTTCTGATCAACAGCTCATTGTAGGTAGCAACCTGTTGCAGTCCCCCCTAAGGCCAGCCCAGGAGGGATGGTAGGGTCTCTGCTGAGTTGGGGTGAGCAGCGCGGAATCACAATACAGACTCTGGGAGTTGGGTGAAAGTGGGAAGCGAGCTGCCACAAAACTCATTTATTGAGGAAGTGCACGTGGGTTTTAAGGGCCTTGGCTGGCTAATCATTGTATGGGGTGGTCCCCTTTTTGTGACCAATGACAGCCTGTCTCTGGACAGATCATCTCATAGCAGGCTTCTCGCAAGCATGGGACTGTAGCTGTTGTCACACCAAGCCTGCGCAGAACACCATGTTCACAGAAGCCACTTCCTGTTTTCTTCTGCCATGTGGTCTGGCTAGGACCAGGCCTGTATTGTGCCATACGTATCTTCCTTTTTGTTTTTATTATTGGCAACCCTGAGAGGTATGGTTTTTTGCCAAGCCATTGTTGAACCCAGGCCTCAAGGGATCATCATACGTGACGGAGCCTGTCTTCGGTTGTCCCATCTCATGGAGTCTTACCCATCATTGGCTACTAGCCACCTTGGTGAGAAAACCCAAGGGGTATGGCCTGGTATAGTTTTTTGAAAGCCATTGTTGAACCCAGGCCCCAAGGGATCATCACATGTGACAGTGCCTGTCTTAGGTTGCCCCATCTCATGGAATCTTACCTATCATGGGCTATCCACCATCCTGGTGAGAAAACCCAAGGGGTATGGCCTGGTATGGCTTTTAGCATGAGGTCTGGCTAGGGGCTAGACCTGTATTGTGCCATACATATGAGGCTGTTGCCTAGGAGGTATGGGAGGGCCAAGTGGTGGTGGCTCTGTGGTGTGTGAACAGTCCCAGTAAGAGAGAATTAACTATAGAGCCTGAAAAAGACTGGAGTAGGACAGGTTGCTGGGTGACTGTCTTGAGCTCACCCTAGAATCATAGTTAGTAGCATTGAGTGTCCTTAATGGTAGCAGATCAATGTAATCAAAGGAGTTGCAAAGGAATTTATGGCTGGTTGGAGGATAGCATTACCATAAGAGGCATTAATAAGCAAAAAAGGCAAAGGTGTGGCTAAGGAGAAGTGCGTGCTTGAAGGGGGAGGAATATAGCGAAATAGAGTGGCTAAAATAAAGCCTAGGAAAAGCATGGGAATCTAGGCCCACCACACCAAACAAGTATGGCCTAAGAAGAGTTGTCCAAAGTGGTTTCTGGGAAGTGGTAGTAGGGAGAAAAGGAGATAAAAGGAGAAGAAAGAAAAAAAATGGGAGGGGGAGATAAGTTTAAAGTCCCATATGCAGCCTGAGGGGTTTGGCATCATCCTCTTCATCAAAGTAGGTCACTGAGTCAGTGGCTGGATGGATGTTTCTGGCAGGAATCCAAACTGGGATCTGTGAAGTTTCTGGAAAGACACAAGCATACCCTCGGCCCTGTGTTAAAAGAGGGTGGGGTCCCTTCCAAATATTAGTAAGAGGATCCTTCCAGTGGACTAAGGGTAAGGGCATTGTGGATGGTTGGGATCTCCAATGTTTGTAGGCTGGGGAGAGTCCTGCCTCATCAAAGGTGAGAAAATTGAGGGTGAAGAGAGCTTCCACTAGGGCCAAGTGGGGGTCCTTGGGTGACATAGTGGACTTTTGTTTTATAATTAGTCCCTTTAGGGTCTGGTTAGTTCTCTCCACGATGGCTTGTCCTTATGGGTTGTAGGGGATCCCAAGGGAGTGTTTTATTTCCCAAGATTCCATGAAGGATGTGAATTGGGCAGATGTGTATGCATGGTCATTGTCAGTTTTAATTGACCAGGGTAAGCCCATGACCAACATAGCACTTTTTGTTGCCTTAATGACATGGGATGCCTTCTCCCCTGAGAGAGAAATAGCAAAAGTAAGCTTAGAGTAAGTGTCCACAATGACATGGACATATTTGAGGTTACCAAAGGAAGGTATGTGGGTAACATCCATCTGCCAGATAGAATTTGGGGTAAAGATTGACTCCTTGAGGTTGTAGGGGGCCCAAGAGGGCTAGGGGGGCACATGCCTTACAGGTGTGGGTTAAATGTTTGCATTGGCTAAGTGAGAGCTCAGGGTATAGGGTTTTTAGATTAGTAGGGGATAGGTGGAACCTTTGGTGTAAACATCTAGTTTATTCTAAGGGTGGCAAGGAAGAGACAAAAATAAATTTGTCTACCTGAGAGTTCCCATCAGCAATAAAGCCAGGCAGACCAGTGTGTGAGTGAACATACTCAATAAACCAAGGATACGATCTGTTTTCCATCTGAAATTGTAAAGTGGAGATGGCAATGTCTATGGGATGATGAGAGGGCCTGGGGTTGGCTAAGAGCAGTACCTTTGTCATTTGAATAGCATAACTGCTGTCAGAGAAGATGTGGATGAGCTCTTGTTGACAGAGCTCTAAGACTTGATGATGGCATATAGTTCCCCTAGCTGGATTGAATGGGGGTTAGGGATCTTAAAGGCTTCATCTGGTCAATTGGCTCTCTTAATAATTAGCCCATAAGTATGTTTATTGGCATGTGTAAAGGCCCGAGGCTTTTGACCCATGGTCAGGGTTTGTATTGAGGCAACCAGGGCCTTGAAGGGGGCAGACTTGGGATTGATATCTTTGGTAGCTACAATCCATTTATGGAGATCCTCATTGCACATGGCAGCAATAGCATTACGCGCTGCCATGGCTGCTCCCTCCCATGCCAGTTGCTTAACTAAAGCATCCCTGGTGGGGCCAGGGGGAGTGCGTCGGTCCACGGACTCCATCACATGAGAGAGGAAATCTGTGAAGCCTTTGGATGGGCCCTGGACCAGGTTATGAAAATAGGTATCCAGTCTCTGTGGGAGGCAGGCCTTAAGCCCTTGGAGAGATAAAGATTTTACTTGGTCAAAGCAGGCATGTATGCCCACTGTGGCTTGTGGTATAGGGTCTGTATAAGGTCCTGTGCCAAGGATCATGTCCAAGGTAATTGGAATTCCACTCCTAAGATTTTGGTGGGCCTGGGATTCAGCCAGGTCACTATAGGTGGCTTTCCATTGGAGAAATTCAATGGGGAGAAGGACTGCCTTGAGGAGCGAGTATCAGTCATAGTAAGTCTGAAGGGGGGGTGGCCCATTGTAAAAGGACTTGTTCAAAGTAAGAGGAGTCAACACCAGATTCCTGGGCTAACTTGTGGATGAGGACCAGATCAGAGAGGGGGGTGGGGTACCACAGCCTGGCTGTGGCATCTGGCCCTACATTAACAGAGAAGGTGGCGAAGGGGCGTGTCAGGGAACTGGCAGACACCTGGGTATGTCCAGGACTGAGCGGGGGAGGTCCTTGCAAGGGTAAAGAGGGGGAGGGGTGGCTGTAGCAGGAGGGTGTTGGGGTGGTGCTCTATTATCATTTAAAGGTTTGACTTCCTCCTCATCTAAGTTATTGTAAGAGGGGGCTGGGAGGGAGGAACTTTGAAGAGCCAGTTTAGGTTCCTCCTTATAGAGTTTGTTATGGGCAGAAATGACTTCCTCCACAGTGGAGCCTTTAAGGCTGGCAATTATGGCAAGGAGGATAAGAAAGAATGGGGCAGGGGGTGTGTGCCCTTCATAAACCCCGTGTTTCTTCACAAAGAAGAGAACCCAGGACTAAATGGAAGTGTCCCAGATGTTCTCCAGGCTAATCCATGGGGCTAAAACAAGAGTTTCATCCCAAAATCTATGGAGGTCTTTTTGTTTTAATTTTAAGCCACATTGCAAGAGGAGGGCCTTAAGAGCCTGCAATTGTGGCATCCTCTGGTGGAAAGGGAGGTTGCCCATTACAGCGTGGTTTTTTTTTTTTTTGGGGGGGGGTTAGGCTGGGACACTCCTGAATTAAAGAGACTGAGAAAATAATAACCCAGATCAAAAATGATAGACCAAAGGATGATCATGCAAACCACAAGTCCTAATGCTGGGGCCAGCTGAGACAAACGGATAGAATATTTAGGACCCATGTGTCTTGTGCTTAGTGGGGGACTTCCATGGGTCATTACTCCATGGCTCTATGCCCACACAGTGTCTCTGGAGAGGCTCAGCCAAAGGCCTCGCCTTGGTTCCGAAATCAGGTGGGTCAACCCTTATTGTGATTTCACTGGGACGAACCAGATAATGGAGGGGCCAACACAGGCTTTGGGGCTGTGTGACAGTGTATGCCTTCCTATGGGGGGGGGGGAAGAAGGACAAACAAAGAAAAAGGGGGGAGGAGGGGGCTGCCCACTCACCCCTGGGCAACCGTCAGCACACGGAACAGCAAAGGGCTTTTCTCACCAGCAATGAAGAACGGGGTGTCTTGCCAAATGCCGAGGGGGCTACTAGCCGAAGATCACAGAGGAGGCATCTCGCCAACACCCATGGGGGAGATGGTTCCTGATGATCACGGATGGGGCATCTCACCAAAGCCGATGGGGCAGAGGGTCCCTGTTCAAGGCGCCAGACATTGTGGTCCCCCCTAAGGCCAGCCCAGGAGGGACGGCAGGGTCTCTTCCGAGTTGGGGTGAGCAGCGCGGAATCACAACAGAGACTCTGGGAGTTGGGTGAAAGCAGCAGAGGGCGAGCTGCTGCAAACTTGTTTATTGAGGAAGTGCACGTGGGTTTTAAGGGGCTTGGCTGGCTAATCATTGTATGGGGTGATCCCCTTTTTGTGACCAATGACAGCCTGTCTCTGGACAGATCATCTTGTAGCAGGCTTCTCGCGAGCATGGGACTGTAGCTGTTGTCATTCCAAGCCTGCGCAGAACGCCGTGTTCACAGAAGCCACTTCCTGGTTTCTTCTGCCATGTGGTCTGGCTAGGACCAGGACTGTATTGTGCCATACAGCAACCAATTTCTTGTACTTGAAGTTAAAGGATGGAAAGACTGCAATGGACTTTGTTGGAAGTGGGCTACTAGCATAAGGGATAGCTGTGTTCTTCTGCCCAGGCCCAGAGAGTATGCTCAAGGTTAAATTTGTAATGGACTGATGTGTTTGGCTAAAGATATTGGATTGGAGATTTAAGATTTTAAGTTGGAAAACCTCAAGCAAGTTGAAATTACAGGCAATGAGAGTTGTTTTAGGTTACTGAAGCTGCTATTGTTAAATACATTAGCAATCTTAAGGAAGATGGCCCAACTTATTTACATTAAAACAATGGAAAGGATGCCTGAGGAAAGACAATGATTGAAATGCAAACTCTTTTGGAAAGAGTTGACTGGAGAAGGAACCTGCTTTTCAAGGTTATGATTTATTTTATCCCTGAATTAAGAATGTGGCTGTGGGCTGGAGGGATGGCTTAGTGGTTAAGGCATTTGCCTGCAAAAGCCAAAGGACCCCAGTTCAACTCTCCAGGACCCACATAAGCCAGATGCACAAGGGGGCACATGCATCTGGAGTTCGTTTGCAGTGGCTGGAGGCCCTGGTGTGCCCATTCTCTTTCTCTCTACCTGCCTATTTCTGTATCTCCCCCTCTCTCTCTCTCTCAAAATAAATAAATAAAAATAAAATATTTTTAAAAAAGAATGTGGCTGTGTCCTGCACACCTGGTTTCAGAAGCATGAAAAATGTGTGGAGTGGTCATGAAATACACATGGTTTCAGGAGCTGCTGCTGGGATGCGGCAAATAGGCAGGGTGTGATGACCCTCAGGAATAGGCTGGAAGAGACTTTGGGAGATGGACTGTACAATGGCTATCATGGAGGCTGTTGGCTAAGGATGGAAGTTTTCCCTGGCTACTCAGCCAAGCTGGAGGGGTGGAATTGGAAAATCTAGAGACTGTCAGTCATTGGTTATATTGGATTTGAACTGCAGAAGTTTGATGTTTGCTTGATGGTTGTTGAGTTTGCATTGTTCCTGTCTTTCCCTGTTATGCCTTATAGCAGTTGAAAATGTTTGCTCTGTGTCTTCATATGTTGAAGGTATATAACATGTTTGATTTTACAGGACTCACAGCTAAGAGACAATCTTAATGCTCAGAGGAGACTTTTGACTTTGGGACTATCTTAAGTTGGTAAAGACTGTGGGGACCTTTGAAATTGGACTGAATACAATGCACAATGTGAGAAGGTTATGAATCTATTGGGGGCCAGGAGGAGAATGTGGTAGTTTGAATAGATAGCCTCCATTTTATATAGTGTTTTATTAGTTTGTAGTTTGGATCTGCAGCCACCTGGGTGGAGGAGGTGCCATTGGAAAGATCTTAGGGTCAGCCCTAAGGTGTGGTGGTGGATTTGTAACTTCAGTCTAAATATATGCAAAGTGCCTGTAGTCCCTGAAGTGTGCTTGTGTGTGTGTGAAAAGGCTTTTGGGATTTGGCTTTTGGCTTTGGCTTTTTAGTCTCTCTGCTTGGACTTGTGAAAGCAGGCCAGCTTCATCTGCAATTATGGAACTTCCTTTGTATCTGTAAGCTTCAAGAAATCCCTTCTTTCATAACTATGTATGGTCTGGAAGTTCATCTCAGCAACCTGGAAGCTGTCTACTACATCTATATTCAAGGATAAAGGTTTCTATGGTACCAGTTCATTTTGGATTTAGTTTTGTTTTTGTCAAACTGTGATTTGATTGGTTAATTAAAGAATGAATATGAAGCCATTATTTTGGTAAATGTTCCAGGAGTGAATAAACTCTATTTTTGTAAAGCACATAATATACAACAGAGGGAGGGTTGCATTGTTCCCCCCTCTCTTGAACAGGTAACTCTTAAGCTAAATTACAACATTTATAATAGGATTTTAGACCTTTGGTTATTTTTGTATTTGAATGATAATGTTTGAGTCCATCATAATCAGAATCTTGGCATGATTTGGAGACTTTGATCGCCTTCAGCAGAAATGTCTTTAGGGTCCAGACTTGCTTTATTAGGAAACCCAATTGACATGTGAAGATGTTAGATCCATCCCCCATAGATAATTCTTTGGGCATAAGTGCTAGTATCAAATGAGGATATAAAATGTTTGCACAAGAACTTTACTGTCCAAGCCATCTCCCCAGTCACAACTCCTCCTATGATCTGTGACATTGCATCTCCTCTCATAAAGGTAGGATGTATGTTCTATGCATTATTAACAGGTTTGATCATGTGACTTGCATTGCCCAATGGTATATAGTTTGTCATGGTGTCTACTTCCAATCCTTTGCCTGAATAATCCTTGACTGTGTCTGCCAATTCTATTAGTCTTCTGAGAAAATAAGTCAGAGAAGACCACTCAATGTGCTGATGATCTATAGCTATCAAACCCACAAACTGGAGAAATAATGTTTCTGAAGACAATCTGAAGAATATGTGGTCTATTTCTCTAGATGGCTAATTTCTCAAACATTTATTGTTTTAATAACAAACTTTAATAGTTAACTTTCTTATGTGAGGTAGAGTACATCATGGCAGGGAAGGCCTGGCAGCAGGAGGTCGAGGCAGCTAGTCACATTGAGTCCACAGTGAGGAACGAGAGATATGGATGCTGGTGCTCAGCTTGCTTCCTGCTTTCTAATTAATCCATGGGATGGTGCTGCCCATAGTTAAGCTGGGCCTTCCCCCCGCTCCTTTAAGCTTCTCTGAAAACATCCTCAAAGACACTCCCACCCAGAATTCTATTCCAGTCAAGGTTAAAGTCAAGATTTATCACCACAAACTTTAAGGAATCTCTTTTAGTGTGTATGTGTGTTGTGTTCATGTATGTGCACATGTATGTGTATATGGGTACCTGTGCATATGTAGGGTCTTTCAGCCACCATTCACCTTTTTTTTTGAGATAGAATTTCTCATTGACCTGGAACTCACCAAGTAAGTTAGAATGGATGGCCAGTGAGCCTCCGGATCTGCCAGTCTCTATATCCCTAGCACAGGCATCATCATGCCCAGATCTTTTACATGCTTCTGAGAATCAGACTCAGACCCTCATATTTACAAGACAAGTACTTTCCCAACCATGCTCTTTCCCTAGCCACCTAACTTTTTGAATTGTCTTATCCTTTGGAGTAATGCTTAAATTCATGATGCTAAAAGAAAAATCACTATGGATCTGGTATAATACTAAAATAAGTGGCCATGGGAGGAAGTAGAGCAAAATGCTAATTATAATTCTAAATCATATTTATCTACCAGAATTTAATCTTGACATTACCATTTTGTAGCTAAGTGACCTTGAGAATTTGACTTATCCTGTGTAAGTCTCAGTTCTCCAATGTGTAAAATGAAGATACTCATGGGGTTACATAAATTGTTAGTGTTCAACAATGTTAGTTTTCAAATACATACAAGTGTGCAAGGCTCTTTCCATAAAGATTCTGCAGAAGATATTCTCACAGGTCATACTATCAAGAGTTGAGTTACTAATTTGTGCTAGGAAGGCTAGCAATAGATATTGAAAATAATGATTGATAGATCATATTTCCTTCTTTTCACCTCTAAAGTATTCAAGTGCAATTTGTGTCCTGCATTGCCAAGAACATGTTAATTCTTGACATATATCTTATTCCCGATGTTAAATTATGTCCTTATTTTTTTTCCTTTCTTTGCTTAACATGGATGTTTAGGATTATAAACTCAGACTTGAGCCTTGTATCAATTACTCCTTAATTGGTTAGTCTTAGTTGACTTCTTCAGTTTCCTTAGCATTTCTTGACCCCACTCATAAAATTGTTGGTTCTGAATGAATGATGGATCTGAGCAAAGTACATAATACCTAAAAAGTAATAAGAAATCAATAAATGTCTATTTCTTTAATTATGTATATCATTTTGTCATAGATTTTATCTGTAAAACACTATAATAATTTTTAGTAAGGTGATGAATAAATAAAAATATACCTAGGATGTTACCATGACAACAGTGTCTTCTACACCAAGGTTTAGAGTCTAGGGATTTTCTTACACTGTTACTCCACTTAGTTAGCTAGGAAAGATGTATGGAATTTCACCCACTCCCACCTGGCCAACTAAGCAGATTTTCATGTTCATGTCTACAATTGTGATACTGAGCTGAAGACTATGAATAAGGGTTTGTCTGACATAATCATTATATTAATAGTTACAATGCTGGAACCTGTCCTGAAAGCCTCTGTAAAGCAGGAAAACCCATGCTTCTGCATGCCTGCCTCACAGCTGCTAATAGAAATATATTTTTTTAATGTTTTCTGTTTATGTCTTGGTGGGGCACCCTGAGCTCAAACTAATATCCATAATAAACTTCAACAGAGATTAAGCCATAACTTCTTTTTTGTCACTTCTATTTCCTTGAATAAATTATTTCATCCATTTATTATAAATAACATGTGTATTATGCCTAGTTTATTATAGACATGTTGTCAACGCAAATTTGCCTTTTTTCCAAGTTCTTTTTGAGAGGTTCAGACTGATCCTTTGCTTCATAAAAGAAAAGGTTAAAGATGTAACACCTTAAGTTTTTATAGCTTCATGTAGCCTAGTAAGAACAGACCTCAACACAAAGCCCAGTGACAGAGTCTTTCACACTCAGTGGAGTTTCTTCCTAATTTCTTCTCAGAGACATCTAGATGTGCATAATAATATTACTGAGAATGGGCAAATGAAAAGAGAAAGAGGGAAACCTGGTGTTAGATATCTCATGTAACTAGTTGAATACAGTACACTGTCAGATATCCATGTTTACAAGGACCATGTATGTCTGATTTTTATTAATAAGAATGGAGAACACATTCAGATATGTTTGCATTTAGTATCAGTGAATTATCTGTTTGGCTGCATAGTTTAAGCTACTCTCTTAGATCATATCACTTAAATCTTTATAAAAGTTATATATTCTTTCATTAAAAACAAAGATCCTAAATATTATATTGTATATATCCTAAAGGTATGATGAAAATGTCTCTATGAGATGAAATTGAGGCCAATTCATACTATATTCAAAGCAATTTTCTCTCTGTCCTGTGATTTTAAGTGCAAGGACATCCTAAGTAACCTTCATACGCAAGTTATGATTTCTGAGAAATTAAAATGTGTGGGGTCCACTTATGTGCAGAGAAATTTCTTTTTCTCCTCTTCTCCAACAGTTGTTATCTCTCTTTCTGTTATTATGGATGAAATTGGTTTGGGACATAAAAAAATAACAGAATTGATAATTCATCCTGAATAATACAGAAGATAATGCACACAAGAAAGTTTTCCCAAAGCATGTCTGAGTATATACCTTTGAATTTTACTAGAAAATATGTCACTACATTCAGCATTCTGAATTAAGATGCACTATTTTTTTTTGCTGGAGGCTATTTTAAATTAGGCTAATAAATTGCTACTCTCTGCTTTGCGTGATAACGCATTACATTATCTACTGATGTACACTTATTGTTTGACTCTAATGGTGTGGAAATTAAATGTTAGACATGGACCAGATGTTCCTATAGATGAATATGAAGTATGACTGGCATAGTTATGTCTCACTGGGTGAAGAGGAAGAATTCCATAACCAACAACAGAAGCAACCATAAAAATATCTTCTGATATCCATTCCATGTCTTGTAGGAACTGAAGCTGGGCAGGGCTGGATGGGCCCTCAGCCTCTGTCTTTGAGGACTGTTCTAAATGTCAGCAGTATTTACACCTGTTCATGAGGCAGGAAATCTTATTTCCTAAAATAGAGAATAAAATAAAATTGTGAATATGAAACTAACCATAAAGGTGTCTGGAGTAAATATTTGTCATCTTTATTTGACAGACAGGCAGCTTGGGATATTTTCTGGGTTTTGCACCTCAGTATGGCGGTGAGATTTCCACGGGTCATTCCTCTATGCAAGGCTCACAGCAGGATAGGAGGGATATGGGACTTGGGGGATGGGAAATGGCAAATTAATGGGCCTTATGGTGAATTTCAATGAATATTCCCTGCTGACTTTAGCCCCACTGGGAAAAAAAAAAAAAAAAAAATAGGAAAGAAAGAAATCCATAATCTCCTATCTGATGCTACCTTACAATTGTGGTCATAATTCAAGTAGTAGAAATATGACACAAGGAGGTGTGGAAGTGGTGTAGGTAGGATGCTTGTGGGTGATGCTTCTAACTAGGCTGGTATATGTAGATATAACTTTGAAAATCAGCAGGAAGAATAAGCAGAGACAAATGCATTACATTATCACAGTGAAAAGCATCCTTTGCAGAGCTGTGGTGCTGTAAGTGGATTCCAGAGGCTTCAAGTTGAGTGCGCTTCAGCCATGGAGAGAAAAAAGAACAAGATGTAAGGATATGTTTAGTAAAACCTGAGAACTGCAAACAGAGACTCACACCCACTAGTGAAAGGCCTGGCCAGTGTCTTCATCTCTTAAACAATTTGCTGAATTCCAAGGGGGATATCAGAGGACTAATGTAAGATGAAGGAAAAGAAGAATTTGTCCTTCCAAGAATTATTTGAGCTGTGATTGTTGCTATCAGTTTTCCCTTCGCTCTCTAGTGGGTTACCAAAAATATGGATGTGAGGGATTTGCTGCTGGCATGGGAGGTTCTGCACGCATGCCTCGCATCATCCACACTATGGTTTCTGTCTGACTTAGATGAATGGATGTTCCCCCCTTTACTTAGCATCATTTCACATTTTCATTTCCTGAAACTGATTTCTCAAGAGTAACTCAATTTCTATCTTTTGCCATAATTACCTTCTTATTCATTTATAAACTATATCATCTAAAACAGATATATTGAAAATAAAATTTTCCTATTAATCATAAGGGAAAGTGATGAGATCTAACTTGTGTGAATTCTGTATACATGAATGTCATACCTTTTGGATCTACTTCTCAAGTAGAAACGTTTTTTCTCATTTAAAGGTATTATTTATTACATGTTGGTGCACACCTTTAGTCCCTGAACATGAAAGGCTGAGTCAGGAGGACTGAGAGGTCAAGGCCAGTTTGGGATATATAGCTAGCTTGAGTCAAGTCTGGGCTCCATAGCAAGGCTCTATCTCAAAGCAATGCAAAGTAAAAATTCAAGTAAAGGCCTTAATTGCTCACTGGTTACATAGTTAATGTGATGCCATGATGCCAGTGATGTTTGCTCCAGGCAAATTAGGAGTATTCTCCCTCCCTTGATCCTGATGGGCAAGTTTAATACTCAACTTTTGGATAAAATTACCTTCATTTTCCTTAATCTTGGAAATTTTCTTTTCTGGTCATCTAGGAAAAACAATCCCAGTGATCCGCCAAACATTTTTGAAGAATGATTTTGCATATGATGATTTTTGTGTGTGTGGCTGACAAGCTTCCCAATTATTGTGCCAAATTCCAAAAATTAAAATCCTCCATATTAAGCTCAAATGCTGTTTGTACTGTTGGCTACTTATTTCTCTCAGATCACAGGACTTCAGTGTTGGTCTAGTTAGTGAATGATGTGGTCAGCATGAAGGGAAAGAGGAAGCCACTGTAGCTCATATTCACCTTCATGAGTAGAGTCCAGTCATATAGACTAGTTGCAAGATATTTTAAGGAGAGCAAAGGTTGAAACCCTTACTGGCCATTTTCCCCAAATCAGTATTTTCTTTGGGACCCTGAAAGAGAAGGTTTCTATGGCAAGATATATTGGGAATATAGAGGTTGGAGCAATAAGCAGGAATAAATACTGCACAGCTTGAGCAGCATAATTCAAGAACATAAGTCAGTGGGTGAGGTAGAAATAAAATCTCATCTTGTCCACATACTAGCTATATGATCAGATTTTTTTATAATGACTCCACCTCAGCTTTCCCACCTATAAAATATAGTATGAGCTTATAGTACTTGGTTCATAGATTGTCAAGGGTATGAAATGAAATGCTACATGTTAAAATGTTTAGTTCAGTGCCTAGAATAGGTCACATTACCTGCTTTTAGTGGCACATTGATAATCAAAACCACAACAAAGAAGTTAGGGAGAGGAGTTCCAGCCCAGGTGAGCTTCCTCCCCCATGCACATACCCAGATTCCCCCAGTTGTTGGAGATTAGCGTCTAGCTCCACTAGCTCCCTTCTTCTCTCTCTCTCTCTCTCTCTCTCTCTCTCTCTCTCTCTCTCTCTCTCTCTCTGTAAGGTTGTTGTTGGTTGTGGTTTTCTATGTGGATTGTTTTTTTTTTTAACCTATCACAAACAACTACTTCCTTATCAAATACTATTTACTTAGATTTACTCATAAATTGCTAAATTTGAGGTCAGTGTTCCTACCATCCCAGAATACAAACCATCGTTTGACCTCTGCATCACTGTTCAGTATAGTCTGTGGATCATACTATCTTTAACTTCTGGCCTTTACTTCCATCCCTAATGTCACATTGGTTGTGCTAAAAGACATTGCCAAACCTTTTGCTGTGGCATTTGTGCTATCATGTTTTAAAGTGTGATTGGTTCATTTAGACATATGATTAGGTGCTAACTTAGGTAGTATATAATAGGAGGGTGACTGTCCACAAGATAATCAAAAGCAAATTAGTCAATGATGTGATGACTCAGGGAAAGTATCCTAAACTGGGAACAACTGTTTGGGCATTGAAAGTAGAGTAAGATAGTATAAGATTTTCTGCACCCTCTAACTTCATTTTTCATTAATTTTTAAACAATCTATGAAAAGTCTTTAATGCAATATTCAAAGAATATAAAATTGGCCCTATGTATTCACAAGTTTTGATTGTGTGGCTACAAATGACTGTAGGACAGAAATATTTGAAAAAGAATTGTGTCTTTTGTTTCTGTAAAGGTTTTTTCCTTGTCATTATTTTCTAAATAATACAATATCACTGTGTTTCCTGAATAATACAGTGCAACAACTATCAGCATTGTCCTTACAAGCTTACATTGCACAAGGCATTATATGTAATATAGAAATGATTTGAAGTATGAGTATGAAGTATGCAAGTTCCACATTAATTTATGTGGGGGACTTGATACATCTGTACATCTGATCATGTCCTGTAACCAATCCCCACACACACCCAGGGATAACTGGAATGAGTATATCACACCTTAGAAATCTTCCTAATATACTTTTCTTCAGAAGTAGTTATTTTTGTTGAGTTCAATTATATCCTTCTAGTCCCTATATATTTTCATACATAACTGTCCATCTACATATAGAAAAGCATACATCTATATATGGATGAGATGTATTTTATTCAATAACTTTCTTTTCTCCTCATTATAACTTGGTGAAATTCTTGCTCAGTTAAATTGTTACTTAGCCTCATTGAACCTGTGCTTGGATGCATGGGAAAGCTTTTCTGTTGTGTTTAGATCTGAACAGAAATCACATTGATGTAATGGAGATTTGTTGCACATTATCAAAAAACGTTTTTTTTTTTTTTTAAACTCTAAGGTCATACTTCCCATTTGTAAACTGTTTTTTCTTCCTTGGGACCTGAAGGAGATTTTATTTTTGAAGTTCAATAATTTAATTAAGTTTCTAATATCACTAGATTTATATCAAGTTTTCTTAGTCTATGCTTTTATTCTACCAGCTGTAAGGGTTATTCATTTGCCTTGTCATCTGTTATATCTGTGATTATTTTCTGTCCAATTTATTGGCTATTTTACTTCAGGGATATTACTGTATTATCTTTCTAAGCATTTTTAAGCTTATTGTCCCTACTTTTATTTTATTTACTATTATTTACTATAACTAATAAAGCTTTATCTGCACTCTGTTTTTTATTGTTTATTACTCCTTCATTATTTTATTTATGATATTAATTTTAGTTTTTTCTTACAATATCTCCTTTCTTGTCATTCTGATCTTTTATTATATCACCATACTCCCAGTGTTTTACAAAGTCCATGTTTGCATTAGATTATTCATTTATGCAAACATTAATGTAAAATATACCTTGTTTTCTTGAATTGTATATCCTTTTGACTTGGATTACATGTGGCACCTTTTAAAAAATAATAAATTAAAATCAATGCTTTTCTCCACTTGTAAATATTTGGTTATAGTTTAAGTAACATTCATGCCAATTATTTTCCTCTTCTGCCTTTGATCAGATCCTATTTTCACTCTGAAATGGTACAAGTATGTCCTCCTTACACTCATTCCCACCTTGTCTAGATCACTTGCCTTCCTTAATAAGCAGGTGACAAAGCATGGTGCCATGTGAGGGAAACACAGAGTCCTTTATTTGAATACACCCCACAAGTTTGGCCTCAGTTTAACTCCTCTGGGCTTTGTCTCATTCTTCTGATTTTTCATTATGTTTGAGAGCAGAGGCCTTCCTAACATGGCTCAGATATAGTACAAATCACCTACTTAGTAATTTTCCATGGTATATTAATTCACCCCTTAATTGCCTTTTTTTCCATGTACATTAGCCTTCTGTCCTTTATCTGTGGTTCTACTTTCCATGGACTCAATTATCTTTGGTCAACTGGTTTGAGAGTGTTAAATGGAATAGTCCAGAATAATTCATGTTCTAAGTTGGGCACCATTCTAAGTAGTGTGAAAGACTCTCTTGTTTTCCTCACTCATGGTGTGAAACATTCCTTTGTTCAGAATATCCAAGCTGTATATGGAGCTTGTCCATTACTCACTTGGTAGGTGTGTCAGTGCTTATGTTCAATTAGACTTTAATTCACTTAATGATAGACCCATCATCCAAAACAGTGACAATTGAAATTCAGTATGCCAAAGTCGTGCCTAGTAATGCTTCATCTGAGTGAAAGTTCTTGACTTAAGAAAAAGACAAAAACAATGTGTGTAGAGTTTGCAAAGGTTTATGGTAAGAACAAATCTTTCCATAAACTCACAAAGAAAGAGAAAGAAAGGCCAGTTTTGCATACCATACTGCAAACATCATAGCCACAGTGTATGAAGACTCTTCAGTTAAGGTGGAAGTGCATTGAATATATGAGTGGAAGACATGAACCAAATATGTGTTCTACTGGGCATAAATGCACCATTACACTAAGTTTATGCAATGACTTATGCCGCATGATTCATGAAATAACCTGTCATAGGAATGCAAGCATAGAAAAACTACAGTATATAATTTGTCTATCTATCAGCACACAGGGTACAGTATTAGGTGAAGCTTCAGATGCCCAGTGAGAGTGTTGGAATATATCCTCCAATGACAATCTGATCTACTCTTTCAGAAGTATTCTCAAGATTCTCAAGATTTGTGTAGCATTGCTTCAGGGGTGGAAGCATGTTTGGGAATACTGCCAACTTGGCAGCTATACCAGAGTCTTTTGTTACTTCATTGACTCTCACTTTTTGAAGTTTATTTCAACCCTCCTTGTTTTCTATTGCTGGAAAATTTGGAGCAGAGTTACTTTTGTTTTACCTGGAGGAGGAAACCCTGTAATAGAAATTGACACCAGCAACTCTCAGACTTAATGGTTACTTTAAATGTATCTGTGAGGAATTTATCTCATTAGATTAGAGCAAAAATGCTTTACCTTAAAAATAAGCAGATTTGTGAACATTTTCAATGGCTTGAACTATCAAATACAAAGACTGATCAACATTGAACAAGTATCACATGGCACAAAGAGTGGAGCTTGGTTGTGAGTCATAAAGAGGAGTATGTAGAGACAGTAATGGAGAGGCAACTCTGCTTAGCCCATTCTACACATTTTCACTAAATACTTTCAGGGTTAAACTATAGGAGAAATATAGAAGTACAATGGAGGATAGAGGTAGAAGATCCAGTATAGGGACATCTGAAAGTATAATGGAGAATATGTATGGAAGAGATGATAGATTCCAAAGATGAGAAAGGCATGGAGGTAGAAATGCTTTAAATGAAGTTTTAACCAAGCTATTTATTAAGCATTTAACTTCCCAATTGGGAGTGAGTGGGTAAAAACTGAAAGTGGTGTGTGGAGAGGATGTACAAGTAACTGAATGCATATAAGATAATGGGCAATAGAGAAGTATTTACAAAGCATGGTGGCATGTACCTATATGACAGCACTCAGCAGGCTGAGGTAGAAGGATCATCAGTTTTAGGGCAGCCTGGGACACATACATAGCAAGACACTTTCTCAAAAGCAGGAGCATGATAAAAACAGCAAAGCTGAACTTAACCTTGTTACCAGAAAAAAGGTAAATCCTGGGACAATGGTAAAAACGCCACACAGGTGTCACAAGACTTTGACTCTTGATTTGTTTTTGCCATTATCCTCAGATGTGTGAGTTTCAATGAGTCATTTGATCTCTTTGGGTCCCATTGAGCCATCAGTAAAGTAAGGTCAGTGAACTTAGCTTCTGATATTTAGTAAAGCTTTTCAATAACATAAAGCTATGTACGATAATGAGGAAACCATGGGGAATTTGGGAGCTCTTTTCTTGTTGTAAGAATTTTGGCAAAATACATTATGGTGATTACAGCACTTATAGAAAAAATGCATGCAAAGGAATTTGCAGAGGTGATATTGAGAAATAGGAGAGATTGCATTTCAGGGTGATTCCAAGTTTCTTATTTTCAGAAGAGTGAAAAATCAAGCTACAAAGTTATGTTGAAGATTAGGATCATTTTGTCTACATGGGATACTGCAAAGTCAAGGTAAGGAGGCCTTTGTGTAGTGAGGAATGTTGTCCATGAGAAATGCAAGGTTCGTGCCACAAAAGGCAAACACAAGAGATTTAGACTCAACACTATGAATATGGCTAGTGAGTGACAGAAATGAACTATGGGCTGAATTGTGCTCCAGCTTTTCATCTATTGGTGTAAGCTCAGTGTGGTGATGTGTGGAGGTGATTAAGATTACATGAATCCATGAGGGCAGAGTCCTAATGGTGGGAATCAGTGCCTAAAGACACCAAGAGCACTGAAGTGCTTGAACAGATCTTTCTCTTCACCATCATCATCATCATATTGGGGCACAGCAAGAAGATACCTTACTCTCTCCTTACTCTCTCCAACAGGCAGTGAGTCAGATGGAACCCAGATCATGAGACTGCCCAGACTCTGGAACTGCGAAAGACAGTAGTCTGCTATATAAGCCACCCAACCTATTGTATTTTGTTATGCTGGCCTAAGCAGATTAAAACATAGTATCTCCAGGACCCACAGTATTTTTTAAAGCTAGTTACAGTGGCTTGAACCTATAATCCCAGCTCTGGTAAGACAGACAGAGGAGGATCACTGGGCCTCACTGGTCAGTTACTCTAACCAGATCAATGAACTCCAGAGACCTTGTCTCAAAAAATAAGGTAAGAAGTAATGAGGATGACACTCACTGTTGACCTTGGGCCCTGCATGGACACACATCTGCACACATGTGAGTGTGCGCACATATATAAACAAGCATACTTACCGAACATACACATCCAATACTTTTCTTTTAAAAGAAACTGGTCTGGGCTGGAGAGATGGCTTAGTGGTTAAGGCGCCTGCCTGCTAAGCCTAAGAATCCGGTTCCAATTTCCAGGTCCCACATTTAGCCAGATGCGAAGCGACGCAAGGGCGCAATGCCACACTTGCCCAGAAGGGGGTGCACACATCTAGATTTCGTTCACAGCAGCTGAGAGACTGCTGGCTGGCCCATTCTCTATCTGTCTCCCTCTCCCTCTCTCTCTGTCTGTCTCTCTCTCCCCTCCAAAATTAAAAAAAATTAAAATAAAAAAAAAGAAACTGGTCTTTTGGGCTGGGCTGTGTATTTCTTCAGAAGGGATCATGAAGACATCCACTCTGCCAATGCCCCGTGCTTCTCCCTAGAAACACTGATTCATCCTTCTGGTTCCTACTGGGGATCCTGTAGTTGATACCACTGGTGCTGAAGAACCCTTTCTGTTTCTGTCAAGTTCTACTACACACTGGCCATTTGTGTTTGTAAATCAGTGATGTTATTTGTGGCTAAGCCAGAAAATACTACTTTCTCTTTGGGTTACAACCTAGGCTAGAATTCCTGAAGTTGCTTATTTATGCTCCAATGCTCTGTAAATTAAACATTAAATAAATAAATAAGTAAAATAATTTCAGCTTTACTATACAAGCTCTGCTCGCTTCTGACCTAGATATGCACCTACAGGGAGCTAAGTTGTATATACATTTGAGAAATAGCAACCATGCTGTTTTTAGAGTCACTTTGCAGTTGTAACTAAAATCTTTATTGCAGCCAGCTCATTAACCTCGGTTTCTTTCCCCAAATAAGACCTTTTATCCTTATCCCTGTAGTCCACAGAACTTTCTGTCGGCCTTGTCCTACCAACTGATGTTCTCTGATCACTCACACTAACGAGGCTCATGTAGGCAGATCATTGATATGATAGGCTGGGGTATGACACATAGAAAGATATGCTACATGAGAAACAAAATGACAGAATTTTACCTTGAAAACTCCACATTATAAGGGTAGAAATGTGTTGACTGCTGATATGGGTTCATTGGAAACACTTGAAAACCTGAGGATTATGGATATGTGTAACTGGAGCATTCCACATCATGAGGGATGAAGGTATGTGCTCACTGGAAGCCCTCTACATCATGAGGGGTGCTCATACACTAAATGTATCTGAAGTAATGTCATTTGTCTTCTTCAAATTGGCCAATGACTAAGTGTAAGTAGTATCCTGCTTTGTGGGTTGGATCTACCATCGAAAATTTTGTTGATTATAATGCAGACTTAGTTTTCATTGTATGTTGTAAATACCAGTGGCTATGAATTTTGAAACAGGAAATGGACTTTAATGTTCCCATCAATAACACTCTATCATAATTCCTCAAATAAGTTAGAAATGTATGTGCAGAGAAAGACATGAGCATGGGTTTTATAACGGTTTTATTCATCTTTGTCAAATCTTGCAAGACAACCATATATCCATGAGAAGGTGAGTAAATGTGGTACATCCAAACAATGGAACATTACTCAGTCCCAAAAAGAAGGTGTGAAAAAGCCTTGAGGAAACTTAAGTACATGTTACAAAAGGAAAGAACCCAATCTGAGAAGTCTACATAGTACACCATTCCAACCATGCACAATTCTGGAACAGGCAGAAGTATGGAGACAGTGGAAAGACTTGTCAGGATTTAGGGAAGGAAAAGGTAAGCAGTCAAAGCACACAGGATTTTTAAGGAGGTACAATAGCCACATGTCATTATACATCTTTCCATCAAGAATGGACTACAGGTTGGCAGGGTGTGGTTGGTAGGGTGTGGATCATTGTGAGTTCAAGGGCACCTTGAGACTACAGAGTGAATTCCAGGTCAGCCTGAGCTAGAGTGAGACCCTACCTCAGAAAACCAAAAAAAAAAAAAAAAAGAATTGACTACAAACTTGGGTGCTAATGATGTGACAGTGTAGGATCACTGACTACAATGAAATACCAGTGTGGTACTGACATTGACAATAGGGAAGACTGTTCATATGCGTGGGAGGTAGATAAGGGAACTTGCAATGCTTTTTGCACTTCTTTGTGAACTGGACTGGGGCTTCCTGCATTTCTATGGACAACTAATTACTCCCAGGCCTCCACTCTCACATCAATCCTACAGGAAAAACAGCAGTCCAGGTTCAGTGAGAATTTTTTTCTCAGGGAAAAGCATTGAAGATTGAGAGGAGGATGCTCCACGTTGTCTCCCCTGGTGTGGTGTTTTGATTCAGGTGTCCCTCATAAACTTATGTGTTCTGAATGCTAGGTCCTCAACTGATGGCAATTTGGGAACTGGATCCTCCTGGAGGTAATGTGCTGTTGGAGGCAGGCTCATGGGTGTTATCGTCAGCTTTCCCTGCTAGGGTTTGGCACACTCTCCTGTTGCTGTTGCCCACCTTATGTTGGCCAGGAGGTTGTAAGGTCCCGCTTTGTACCTGGTGCTAACTGCAAAAAATCTGCTTTTGTGATCATGCTTGCTTGCTTTTGCTAAGGACAATTTGTAAGGTCCCACTTAGCCTGGCTGACTCCATTTTGCTGTTTTCTTTCTTGTTGCCACTGTTTCCTAGGTATGACCCTTGAGTGACTTGCCCCACAGCCCTGCCTGCTAGTTCCTGGAATTGTTGTTTACTATGCTTGTAAAACCTGCTTGTAATGCTCCAAAAGGTTATCAGCTAAAAACACTCCAACAGACATCCTGCAGTTCCTGCCTCAGTTTCCCGCCTCACTTTGAATTCCTAGCTTGTGTGTGCCTATTTTTAAACTTTTAAACCAACCAATCATGTTAAAGGTCAGCCAAAGACCCACCAAATTGTGTTTTTTTCCCTTTATAAACCCTACTCCCCAACCCCTCAGGGCAGCAGCTTCAGCTCCTGAGCCTGACTACGCCCTGGTGGATCAGTCCTGGTTTTCTCTGTGGCTTCAATAAAATCTTTTGTAAGCTTTAGCTCAAATCTCTGCCTCTGTCTCCATTACTGCGCGATTCTCGGACCCTAACAAGGTGATGTCTATCTTCTGCTCATGCAGTTGTTTCCCCTGCCATCATGGAGCTTCCCCTCGATTCTATAAGCCCAAACACACCCTTTCCTGCCACAAGCAGCTTTTGGTTGGAGTTTTCTTTCTTTCTTTTTCTTTTTCTTTTTTTCAAGGTAGGGTTGCACTCTAGCCCAGGCTGACCTGGAATTCACTATGTAGTCTCAGGGTGGCCTCGAACTCGTGGTGATCCTCCTACCTCTGTCCCTCTGCCTTCTGAGTGCTGGGATTAAAGGTGTGCACCACCACACCCAGCTTTGGTTGGGTGTTTTCTGTCAACAATGTTTAGCTGACTGCAACAGTGAAATTGGTACTGTGAAGTGGTGTAATTTCTGCTAGAAACCTGAGTTTGTGGCTGTGGTAGTTTGAATAGATGTCCCCCAATATATTCAGAGTTTTATTAGTTTGTACTTTGCATCTGGAGCCACCTGGCTGGAGGCAATGTCACTGAGCAGATCTTAAGGTGTGATGATGGGTTTGAGATATGCAAAGTGTGCCTAGCTGGAGTTCCTGAGGTGTGTTATGCTCTGTGGTTTTTGGCTTCTTTCTCTGTGTTTGGTCCTGTAAGAGCAGGCCAGCTTCTTCTATTATTGTGGAACTTCTCCTGGATCTATAAGCTTCAATAAATCCCTTCCTCCATAACTGTGCCTGGTCTGGAAGTTCATCTCAGTGAACCTGAAGCTATCTGCTACAGTGGCTTTTGGCCTTTTGGAACAGATTTGTTGAAAAAATATGGATGGATTTGAATTCTTGGCCTAAGAGACACCTTGCAGTGCTATAAGCACAGCTTGATGGACCATTCTGGTCAGAGTTGAAAGACCTCAATATAGGAAGAACTATGGACTATGAGGTTTGGCTTATGAGGGGAAGAAAGAGCTTTGTCCAGACTGGGCTAAAGGCAGTTTGTGTGAGAAGCTTGCCATCATGCCCATATCCTGAGGACTTGTGCACATTTGCATTGCATAGGAATGGACTGGTGGCACAGAAAAAAAGTTTGGGCCGAAACTGCTGTCCATTCAGTTGCAATTGTTTGAGAGATTACAACCATTGACATTGGGTCAGATGATCTGCACTGGGACAATAGGAAGAATGCAGACAAATGAGCCTTAATGCTGAAGGAATGTCCTATTCTTCAAAGTTGGCTTTACCCCTTGGATTAACAAGTTTGTAGCCCACAATTGCAGGAAATAGAGGGTCGTTGAATTTGCAACACAGTATTGTATTTTAGAAAGGGGCCATGGGCAGCGTGAAGCAGGCTTGCTGGATTACCTGTGTGAAGGCATGATGGAACCATGAGGATGAACCATGGGTTGCAGTGGAGACCCATGGATTGCAGTGGAGACCCAATGTAGATGCCAGGACTATGGGATAGCTGCCATGGAGAGCCCTTGGCACCAGAGGAAGTTTTCCAGGACTGTGAGTAGCCTAGCTGGAGGGGTGGAATTGGAACTCTAGAGAGTTGTCAGAATTATCAGACTTGGAGACTTGTCACTAACTAGAGTTGTAAGACTTGGAACTACAGTGTTTGATGTTTGCCCTGTTTGTTTTAAATCTTATATTAGCTGAATATTTCTTTACTATGCCAATTTACCAGTTTATGGGGGCTAGGGGTGGAATATTCAGATGTCCCCCATTAACTTATATGTTCTAAATGGTTAGGTCCTCAGCTGGTGGCAGCTTGGAATCTGAAACCTCCTGGAGGCAGTGTGTTGTTGGGGGTGGGCTTATGGATGTTATAGTCAGTTTCCCCTTGTCAGTATTTGGCACAGTCTACTGTTGCTGTTGTCCAGCTAATGTTGGCCAGGAGGTGATGTCCACCCTCTGCTCATGTCATTGTTTTCCCTGCCATCATGGAGCTTCCCTTTGAGTCGATATGCACACAATAAAACCCTTTCCTCCCACAAGCTGCTTTTGGTCAGATGTTTTCTGCCAGCAATGTGAAGCTGACTGCAACACCTGGCCTTTGCAGTAAACTGCTCTAAAAATGAAAGCTGCTGAAAACAGAAGTCAGAGTTAGGTGTGAAGGTATACGGAATTTTTAATAAGTGAACATTATGGCTGGGGAAATTGTTCAGTGGGTAAGAGCACTTGCTGGACAAGCACGAAGACCTGAAAATACCTTAATTTGATTCTCCAGCACCCATGTAAAAAGCTAGGTATGGACTCACACACTTGAAACTCCAGTGTTGTGGGCAGAAGAGATAGGTGACTCACGGAGGCTCACTGGTCATTCTTGATATGACGAGGAGCAAGGAAGCCTTTTAAAATAGGAATTTAGCTAGGGACTGGCCACGGAAATACAGATGACACAATGCCTGCTTTGGCAAGACTAGAACCTGCATCTTATCAAGTCTCATCCAAGATGGCTACAAGCATCAACTGCAGTGAGAACTTCCTGCCTCTCCTCCAGCTTTTCCTGGGCTCAGTGGTTTGGGCTGGCTCTTCCTGAGTGAGCCCCTTAAGCTCACCAACCAATCAGGTCCCTCCTTTACACACCTGAGTCTGATAATGAGGCTCATCCTAAGTGGATATTTGATTCACAGAAATGGGTCTCAGCCAGGGGGTGTCCACCCTCGCTTGGCCCTAGGCATTCTTAGCTCCCTCTTTCTTTAGCTCCTTGATCTCCTGTTCTCCTCCCCAGCCAGGCCGGGAAGGGGAGAATTTCTCTTGTTTTGGGCTTTCCTGTTTACCTTTCCTATTGAACCTAACTCTCCCTAAAATAGATCTCATAATTCATAATTTACCCTTGTCTGAGTGTTTTTTAATTCTTTAATAACTTGGAAAACGACCCATAATTGGGGTTCAATGGCCTGGAGTTTCCTGTATTTTTATGGACATCTAATTCCTCCCAGAACTCCACTATTGCATGAATATGACTGGGAAAATGAAATCCAGGTTCAGTGAGAATTTTTTTCTCAAGGAAACAACATTACAGATTGGTAGAGAAGGACATACAACATTCTCCTCCAGCTTTTGCATGCATGCACATAAGGAGTGCTATCAGTACACACACACACACACACACACACACACACACACACATATACATACACACTATACACACATACCAGAAATAAAGAAAAGTAAAATACAGATGTAAACATTAATATCCTTGGTGCATTCCAAATTCCATGAACAAAAATGCAGCTCTTGAATCCAACTGGGAAAATTCCTGTCATTAAAGTCATGAACCCTGATATTTTGACAAAAATAAATGATATGAATATAGGTAAAGTTTTTGAAAAAGGCCACTGAGAAATTTTTTAAACAAAGAAAAACTTCACACACTTCTTTCTTTGGGATTACAGGAATATATCCCATATGTTCTGAGCCCAAGCAATTAAATAATCATAACCATCTGGATGAGATCTTTACCATTAAAGGATTCAGGGGAGGGTGCCTCTAAAAGTTGGGATATGCTGATTTATGAAAGCTACAAGGAATTCATTATTTCATTGTAAACTCTAAAACAACTTTTAGGCAGACATTATTATTCCCACCTTATTAATATTTTGCATGAAATAGGGCCAGGTTTTGATCTTACAAACATATTTTGTTTTGCAGTGTCTAATGCTTCAGGTGCACAAACTCCCCAGTTGTAGAGAGGAGCATCACTTTCTCTAGCTCATTTGCTCAGAGTTATATGCGAAAATTTAGAACCAGGACCAGTAGCCTTGAATAATAATAATAAAAAAAAAAAAAAACTGCAGGGCTGGAGAGATGGCTTAGCAGTTAAGGCGCCTGCCTCCTAAGCCTAAGAATGCCAGTTCCAATCGCCAAGTCCCACGTTTAGCCAGATGCAAAGTGAAAGGGCTAATGCCTCACTTGCATCTGGATTTCGTTCACAGTGGCTGAGAGGCTGCTGGCGCACCCATCTCTATCTGTCTTCCTCTCCCCATCTCTCTGTGTCTCTCTGTGTCTCTTTCCAAAATAAAAATAAAAACTGCAGGGCTGGAGAGATGGCTTAGCGGTTAAGGCGCCTGCCTCCTAAGCCTAAGAATGCCAGTTCCAATCGCCAAGTCCCACGTTTAGCCAGATGCAAAGTGACGCAAGGGCGCAATGCCTCACTTGCCCACAAGGGGGCACACGCATCTGGATTTCGTTCACAGTGGCTGAGAGGCTGCTGGCGCACCCATCTCTATCTGTCTTCCTCTCCCCATCTCTCTGTGTCTCTCTGTGTCTCTTTCCAAAATAAAAATAAAAAATGTAAAAAAATATTTTAAAAAACTGTAGATGTAGGTCTACTAGCTAGTTGTGGGAAAAGACAATAGACTAGACAGAATTCAGGTTGATGATAAATTCTTGGGAAAAAAAAAGCCTTATAAGGTGGGGAGAGATAATGACATTTAGCCATTTTCTTAACCACAAGGTAGAAGGAAGGTAAGCAATGGAGGGTGCAAATGTTAAAAAGAAGAGGAGGGAGTAAGAAAAAAAAAAACAGCAATAGAGAGAGCCACCAATTGTGGGCCTGTGGTAGAGACTGTGATGGCCATAACTTGGAAGAAAGGGTTAATTTAAAAATATATATTAATATATAATTAATGTTATATCTCAGTCTGAGCTCAAGCCTGACCTGACTCTCATCATTTAGTATAGTACTGTGGGAGTAGTAGTGTAATTAAACAAGCCCCTCTAACAAGCTTGCTCCTGAGGTTCTAAATCTAAAATACTGGAAATGGCCCTAACACTGGAAGCTGGTCTATTGTGCAATACTAAAATGAGTGTTTTCTCCACAATGCCATGCTAACTCCATGGACTGGCAACATAAAACAATAATTGTTGAGGAATCTAAAATAAACTGACATTTCCCATCCTTTTTTCTCTTTTTCTCCCTTCTGCCTGACAATTTATGCATATTTCTGACTCCTATCTCTTTATCCTGTTCCACTGGTGAGAGTTACCTGGTGTTGCATAGTTTTTAGCTACCAATTTTACTCACCAATTATAAAACTTAAAAATCAGGGTCCTAGGCCTGGAGAGATGGCTTAGCAGTTAAAACACTTGCCTGTGAAGCCTATGGACCAGGTTCAATTCCACATGACACACAAGAGCCAGATGTACATGGTAGCACATGAATCTGGAGTTTGTTTGCAGTGGCTGGAGGCCCTGGCATGCCCATTCTTTCCAGCTGCCTCTTTCTCTCTCAAATGAATAAATAAAAATAAAATATTTTATAGAAATGGGGGGGGGTCACACCATAGATAAAAACGAGTGTAGCAGACAGTTTCAGGTTTGCTGAGATGAACTTCCAGACCAGGCACAGTTATGGAGGAAGGGATATTATTTATTGAAGCTTACAGATCCAGGGGAAGTTCCATAAAGGCAGGAGAAGCAGCCTGCTCTTCACAGGACCAGGCAAGAGAGAGAAAGCCAACCAGCCACCACAGCACACAGAGCAAAACTACAGCCAAAAAGGTCACACAGCACACTTCAGGAACTCCTGCTAGGCACATTTGCATATCTTTACAATGGAATCTCAAACCCACCATTAACACCTTAAGACCGGCCCCCAGTGACATTGCCTCTAGCAAGGTGATTGCAGATGCAAACTATACCTAGCAAAACACTGAATATATTGGGGGACATATATTCAAACTACCACAACGAGCCAACATCAATAATGCTTATGATATTCCCCAAGTGATTCTAATGTTACTGAAGTACCAGACAACTGAAGAAGAATACCTTTGTCTCTGAAGTTTCCCTGATGAAATGAAGATTTGGGTGGTGTTTGCTTAATAGGTTTTTATTTCTCATATACAAACTAGACCTTTGCTGTGAGATAATTTTCCTACCAAAAATATCTTCAAAATGTTTTGGAACCTGTGACTTCTTGTACTAAGACCAAGTAATAGCACATAACAATGTCACAGCTCCAACAGGAGCCTGAATTTATAGAAATCTGGCATTTTTCTTTTATGCTTTATGTTTTAAGATGAATTTGTTATCATATTCTCTAAGAGAAATAGCAAGTGAGGGGAGGTCAGTGTATAATCTGGTGCTGCTGTGTTGCATTAACTAGGATTGCAATGACCTATTATGGGTTCGTTTCAGTAATCTTGAAAGTGGATGACATCAAAACACACCCCATTGTCCAAAAAAAAGAAACTTGACATCCCTTCAAAATGCTTTGAATTCCATCATGTTGTTATCATAGAGTTTGATAGCAAATTACAAAATAAGTGCATAATAACAGAGCATTATTCAACGAAAATACATGCAATCAAAAATGAAACAATAACAAACATCTTTTGTGCTTCTCATTGCCGAGTCTTCAGTGAAGCAAAAGTGAAAATAAAATAGCAAACCTGCCCAGGAGTTGTTCAGCATAAGATGCATTTAGAAGCTAAGGTTAGGTCACCTTCTCCACTTTAACCTCCATTACATGTAAAGAGAAGCATGTTTCTAGCTAATACACTAACACCACAATCAGAGCAGGACAGAGAAACAGGCAATACAGACTTCAAAGCCACTTGAAGTAAATATTTCCCAAGGAATAAGGCTTTCAGAATAAGGACTTCAAGGGCTGGAGATATTGCTTAGTGGTTAGGGCACTTGCTGGCAAAGCCAAAGGAGCCAGGTTCTATTTCCCAGTACTCACATAAGCCAGATGCACAAGGCGGCATATGCATCTGGATTTTGCTTACAGTGGCTAGAGGCCCTGGTGAGCCCATTCTCTCTCTTGCTGTCTCTACTTACTTCTATCTCTCATAAATAAGTAAATAAATAAGAACTTCAAGAACTTTCTTGTATAGCTCATGCCATTCTACAGAAGAGAAAGCAAAGCATTAGGTGTAAAGGACACATAGGAGTAAATTTCAGAGCCTCAAATAAGATCTAGGTCCACCGACACGTATTGGTTCTCTTTCTTTTATGTTCTTTCAGATCTGAGAGTGTGGGTTTAAGTACAATGACCATATTATAAATTCCATAGGAAGCCTGCTGGATTTCACAAAATAAAAGAAACCTTCACCAATGAAAATGCTTTTATTAAGTTTCATCCAGGGCTGAGAACAGAACTAGTTGTGGGTATAAAGATAAATATATAGGAGGCAGTTTGAACACATCTGTTTAGCGATATAATAGTAGGTTCTTCCCTAGAGTCTACGTCCTCTCCAGCCATGAGCTGTGTGAATTCCTTCCTGCGGAGCAGGCCTCAAACTGAACCGCAGAGCTGTTGGTTACCCTTATTACCTTCATGCCACTATTACAGCACAGGCACCTTGGCCCAATGTGGCACTTCCTTCCCAGGGCTCAGGGAACATTTTTGGAGATGAGACTGAAAGGAGGTAAGAGATGGAGGATGGGGAGTGGAACCATGTAACTTGCTTGTTGGACATGACAAGGCCATTGACTCGTGAACTCACACCAGATGTGGTCACCTGCACAAGAGTGATACACGACGGGGCCAGTCTGTTATGCTGACATGAATAGGGAAGAGACTTGAGAGACCAGTCCTCTCCCTGATGAGTTAGTGGCATGTGATGGTTTCTGGTGGAAGAGAGTTACTTTCTTTCATGGCAAAACCACTGGTGCATGGTGAAAAGAAAGAGTACGATGGGGCTGAGAGGGATAAAGGAGGGTAAGGCAGATACATAAATATGATCAAAATATAATATATATATGAAAATGTGAAATAACATTTACAAATGTAAACCATATGCCATCAAAAATTCTGTAGAACTTGTAAAGAATAGGTTAGAAGACAGTTATGAACATATTTTTCATATGGGGTTTAAGTGGAAGGGTTTGATATAAAATGATTACTTTGTTTGCCTGTTAGGTTTTTGAAGTTTGGTAATCATACCAATTTCTCAAAAAGAATGACCTGTGAATTCGACACTCTAGAAGTCAGAAAGAGTAATGCCCACAAAAATCTTTCTTTCTCTTTGTTCAACTCATGTTTAAATTTTTCTCTTTGACACAAAGAGCCCGAAAAAGTTTTGTTCATTCCTGAAAAAGCTGTGCAGAGGATGCCAGAGGGCAGCAGTAAACCTGGCAGCAGAAATGGGGCTCTGCTCTCTGGACATTTCCTGCTCCTCTGGGAAGATACCAATGCCTGGAGAGGAGAGGTTACAAATGTGCAGCAGATGAAATGATCTTTGTGGCCTTACCCCACCCACAGATGCTTTGACCTTCAATGTCTTATTCGAGCCCTGGTTTACTAAAGTGCTTTATAGCCAAATGCTCTGCCACTCTTTCCTTGTGACAAGTGGCATCCAGGGCCTGGCATGGTGATGTATTCATAGGTTACTAAACCAGTCTGATGGATCCAGCTTGAAAAGATAGTAAGGGCTGGACAAAAGCCAAGAGTGAAATAGATAGGTAATAATCTTCTCTTTTATTGTCCATCTCTGTAGAGGATTATTCAGCAAAATTCAACTCTCTGCTGAACAAAGCCCTGGAGAGCTTTGTGCAAAGAAAATGATGGCATTCTTCCTATTTGCTTCTGTACTCTGAAAGAGAGGGTAGGAGGATATATTCATATTCTTAACACTGGAGAAAGCTGCCAAATACACAGAGATCCACTGGTGTTTGGTACAGTCAGCAGTGTGGTGCTAGAGAGTGAGAGTGCTCCATTGTCACGGATAGAGATGCGTGATGACCACAGGCACCCCCACCTACTTCCAGGGTCTCTTGTCTAAGATAGGCATGGCTTCGGGAAAGAAATAGGGTGTCTATCTAGTTCTAAACTGACCCTGGAAATCAGTCATATATAGGCACAAGTGGATAATAATTTTCCATTTTGTAAGTTTTTAACACATTCAACATACTGTAATTTGAAAATCCTTAGCACTGGATTTGAGGAAGGCAGACCCTTTTGGCACAACTTTGAGGGTATAGAAAATCAGACAGTATTTGCTAAAAGGAGAAGATAATTAGCCACTTTTATATTTTCTGTGGCCTGTCAGCATCTTAACCCCAGAGGCCTGGCTCTGAGTGTGACAGCAGGTCCCACGGGCCTCTTGAAATAGCTGAGATGTGGCATGAACTCCAGAGACACCACTACAGAGCATCCTTAGCCACCGACCTGCCATGGTGCTGGCAATGGTTTTGCTCTTGGTTTTTCCTGATACATAGAACAAAATGTCTTCTAACTTCTAACTTAACATGGTCAGTGTTTCCTCCTACCAAGGGGGAGAGAGAGAGAGAAAGAGAGAGAGAGAAATGACTTATGAAGAACATCTATCAGTTGCATCAATTAGAAGGAATTATTCCAGGCCAAATGAACAATGTCTCTAACAGTGTTGTTCAAGGGAGATTTCAAAGTTTTCTTATCACTCTGACAAAAATACCTTATAGAGGTAACTCAAAACAGGAAGGCTTTGCTTTGGATTATAGTTTCCGACCTGGAATGTATCATGAAAGTGAAAGTGTTTGGCGGAGGCTCCATATAGCCAAGCTATAACCCTTAGAAGATTGCCCTGAGTGACTCACCTCCTCCAGCTATGTCTTCTGCCCCCAAAGTTCTACAACCTGCCCAAGCAATGTGGCCAAACAGAGACCAAGTGTTCAAACACATGTGGGTGTATGTGGTCATTTCACATTCAAACCAAAACAGTCTCCCCATACCTCAAATAGGTTCATGGCCATGTCATAATCCAGAACTCACCCAGTCCAGCTTCAAAAGTCCCAATAGTTTTAATGGCCCCAACACTGGTCAAAACTCCAGAGGCTGTTCTGAGACTCAAGGAAAATTCTTAGCTACAAGCCCTTGCAAACCCCAAACAAGTTATATACTTCTAATACACAATGCCATAGAGTAAACATTCCTATTGTAAAAGGGAAGCATGGGAGGATAGCAAGGGAAAATCTACCAAACCAAGACCAAGCCACAGCAGCAAAAATATCAATTCCCACAATTTCATGTTGGGTATCCAGGGCCCTTGGTGGCATTGTCTGTTCTCCGGTGTGCCTGCGTAGTTCTGCCACTGTGGTCTTGTTACCTGAAGTACATGCGACCTCCTCTTTGGGTCAGCTCCACTTGGTCAAGTTCTGCCATCTTCAACATGGTAAGCTTTTCTCTGTAACAAACACTCCATGCTTATAGCTTGGCGCATAGCCCATTCAGTGGCTCCACACAGAGAACCTAATCCTGCTAGATATTGCCTGGCCTCAGCAATATTTTTCCGAAATCTTGGCACAAGCCTCAATAACTTTGCATGCTTGTGAAAGTATCACAGAGTGAATGCTGCCAGGTTCTGCTGACAACTCAAGATGCATCTTATCAAAGTTACAGTAGCCTTGAATGCCTGCATGGCTCACTGTGGGAAACCACTCGGGACAGCTCCAGGCAGGGTGTTCCTGCAGTGGCTCTCCAGTTAGTCACTCTTCTATCAAGCCCTATCCTTTGCAATGAGTTTTTTGAGTGAATTTTCATTTTATACCTTAGACTTTTGGTGGATGTGTTCTCACTCTTATTGCACTTGATTGCCATAGTAGGGCAGAGTGTGTGCTTCTCTTCAATGGTGTTTATCTCTTTAACAATTAGTTATTTTATCTGCTTATGCCATGTCTTCAACTTTAAACACACCTGTGTTCCAAAACTACATGCTTTTTACATCTCCCTGCTCCACATTTTGCAATGCATTCTCACTGTAAATCTGGCCATATGCAGCAAGCAATCATCACACTCCTACTTGAATGCTATGCTGTCATGGATTCTCCTTCACCACATAAATAGCCCATTATTTTTCTATTTAGCCTTGCACAAAATATTAGAATATGTGAAACATATTGCCAGATTCATAACCAGAATATAACATAAATACCGTTCTTGAACTGTTGCCCAAAGAGTTCTTGCTCTCATTTGAAAGCTCATAAACCTGGACTTTACTGTTCACACTTCTTTGTCTTCCAAGCTCTCTGATCTCCCAAAAGAACAGTCCAGTGAGCCATTCTGGACTTGTAGCATTCTAGGATGTTTCTAGCCTGCAACTCCCAACTCTTCCACATTCCCCCTTGCAAACAGTTCTGCAAGCCTATACACTGCATTGTCAGGATTACCACAACAGTAATAGGCCCTCCTCTATACCCATTTTCTGTCTTCCTTTTCTTCTTGACAAAATCCTAACAGTCACAGCTTTGAGGGAAGAAGGATTTATTTTGGCTCATGATTTCAGTCTATCACAGCAGAAAGAGCAAGGTAGAATGAATGACAGTAGAACCATTTCGGCAATCAAGAAGCAGAGGCTGGAAGTGGGTGGGACCACAACTCTCAATGGTCCAATACCCAGAGACCACATCTGTTAGCCAAACTTCCCACCCCTAGGGTTCCATATTGTCCAAAACAGTGTCATTAAGTGGGGACCAGTTGTACAAACATATGAACTCATAGAGGACATTTTTATTTAAGCTGCCACAGATGCTTTGATACACAAAAATAAAAAGAACTGCTACTACACATTGAGTTCTTGAGAACACACACACTGCTGAGTCATATATAGTTTATTATCTCTTAAAATGTTGTTGCTTGTTCTCTGATGTAATTGTGTTGAGATGTCTTGGAGCTTTTAACAGATGTTTGGGGCATGGAATGAATCCCTAATGCCTGTGATGCCTTTCTTATAAGGTTTTTCTCTTGTGGAGCTTGATTAGTTAATTGTGAGAATATACTGTTCTAAAGTAATCCTGGCCTGTGTGTTTCTTCTTTTGCTCAAACCCACTTGTTTTTTTTTCCCACCATGAGTTGTACAGGGACTCACCAGAGGTTGAGAACATGTTAACTCATTTCCATGGTCCCTGGTACCCCAAATAAACTTCTTTTTCTTTATAAATTATGCAGCTTCAGGTTTGTTTTCATCACCATGAGAAATGAACACAAACACACAAACACAAATACTGTTAGAGACTGACATGCTCAAAATAAAATAAGTGGTAGACTTCAGGGCCCAGGATACTCTGATTCCAAATCTCAAGGTCTTCTTATTAAACAAAGCTACCTTATCTATAGCACTCTGTTGTAATTAATGTTGCATTGCTAACAGTACTCTTAACTTCCCTTTCCTTCCCCTTACTCACATTGTAAGTCCCTAAAGGCAAGACTTATTATTTGTGTTTCTTTGTTTCCTCCAGAGTAAAATATAGTCTAGGAAGCAACACAATTTCTAGACTTCATTGTAATGATTATATCTAGTAATTACAGATAGTGCTTTGAATTCAGTGCCCCTCGTAAACTCATGTTTTGCCAGTGGCACAGTTTTAGGAGGCTGTGGATCCTCTCAGAGATGGAACCTGCCTAGCAGAAGTCACTATGGGAAGGCATTTGACCATTATGCCTTAGCCGGTGATTCTGACCCTATTCTCTCTCCTTCCTGGTTTACTACCATAAACAGCTCTTCCATACACTCCTGCTGTCATAGAATGACTCACTCCCATACCACCACTGAAATGATGGATTACATCCCTCTAAAACCAGGAGAAACAGAAACCTTTCCTTCCTTAAGTTGTTTCTGTCCAACATTTTGGTCACACTAATACAAAAATAATAAGTACAGATATTATTTGATTGTTCTGTGAGGCCTCAAGCCTGCATTAGATTTGAAAGATGACATCATAATAATTGCTAGTATGTTTCTAGGGCCTCATATTCTGTATGAGGTGAAGAGGGGTAAGTATCCTTGTGGCTCTTACATTTTCCAGACATAGCCTGCATTTGAACCATGATGAGTTCTGAGGAATCATCAGCTGAAATGACATGTCACATCTGGACAATGATGACTAACATTGATTTCCCATCTCTCTTCTCTCCTTCCCGCACTGTGCTGACCTGAGAGGGCAGCGTCAGAAGAAAAACATAGCCAGAGTTTCTCACGGGTTAATTGGATAAGAACTCTCATCATATTTTTCTCAAGAAAGCAAAAAGTAAATAATTTTTTTTTTCCTGAAGAGACTGAGATTTGGGATTTATGTCATTCCTGCAAACCCTACTCTGATTTTCTTTTTATTTCTTTTTTTTCCTTTTGGTTTTTCAGTTAGCATACCAAGTAATGGGTTTCCTTATGGGATTTTCATATATTTGCATATTGTTACACTTTGTTCTCACTCCCCTCCCCTCACCTCCCACATTTCCCTGTGCCCATCTTCATGGCCTCCCCTCCTGACTCCTGTCTCAAAGCAGTTTTAATTTGTATTTCCATGATTACCAAGGAGAGAGACCACTATTTTCAAATATTTGTTGACCATTTGTACTTTTGCTTTTGTGAACTCTCTGTTCATTTATTAGCCCATTAATTGATTGGATGATTTTTTTATTGTCATTGTTATTGTTCAATTTTTACAGTTATTTATATATTCTATATATCAATCCCCTAACATACATATATATATATATATATATATATATATATATATATATATATATATATATATATATATATATATATTCATACTACCACAGATATAGATCTAGTTGTACTCTTCTAGGTGTAGATAACCATCTTTTTCCAGCACTATGACAAAAGAACCTGGCTCACTTCACCATATAATCATAGCATTGATAAAAAGACAACCAGCACCAGGATACACCTAGTAGGGCTAGACTCAAGATCCATCCCCAGTGACACACCTCCCACAAGGATCCTCCTGCTGAAGATTAGGTAGGAAGCTTAATCTTTTTTTTGTTTTTGAGGCAAACCCAACAGACGGACTTCTTTTTTTTTTTTTTTTTAATGTGTGTGTGTGTGAGAGAGAGAGAGAGAGAGAGAGTGAGAGAGAGAATATTGGCATGGCAGGGCCTCCAGATACTGCAGTCAAACTCTAGATGTGTGCATCCCCTTGTGCACATGTGCTACCTTTGTGTGCTAGCAACACTGTGCATCTGGCTTATGTGGGACCCAGAGAGTAGAACATGAGTCCTTAGGTTTCACAGGCAAGCACCTTAACCAATAAGCCATCTCTTTAAACCAGGAAGCTCAATCTTAATTAAAAATACTTAGGACTGTGGGGACATTACATTCACACCACCACAGTTGTAGATCTAGTTGCTGTCTTCTAGGTGTAGGTAACCATCTTTTTCCAGCACCATTTGTTGAAGAGGCTGCCGTTTTTGCATCATTGGCACAAATTGGGTGGCTGTAGCTATGTAATTATTGAAGTCTGCCACAATTACTGTATCAGGATTAATGTGATCTTTTAATGCTCCTTAGTGCTTGTTGTGGAATGAAATTAAGAGTCCCAATATTGTGTGTGTGTGTGTGTGTTTGTGTGTGTGTGTCCATGTTCATGTGAGTGCAAATGATAACAAGCCATGGCCCTTGTGTGGAGGACCAAGGATAGCTTTTGGGTTGGTCCTTACCTTTCATCACATTTGAGGTAAGGTCTATTCTTCACTGCTTTCTTTATGAGCTTGTGGGAACATTTCCTATCTGATTTCTTTCTCACCACAGGCACATTGGAATCACAGAAGGCTGCTACAGATTCCAGATTTTGCAAGTTCTGGGGATCCAAACTCAGATACTCAGAGGTGCCTGGCAAGTGTACTATCCATTGAATTATCTCTACAGCCCTGTTATATCTTCTTGATGAATTATTCCCCCTATTAGTAGGTAGTAATATTCCTTATCTCTTCTAATACCACCACCACACAGACCTCACCACATATAATACACAGAAAGAGAGAGGGGGAAACAAAGCAATAAAAAACAAATACATCACATCTTCATCATTTTCTCTCCTTGGAATTTTCCAAAATCTTTTGCGTCACAGTCATTCATTCATCAATTACTTATTGAATTGTTATTAATCACTTGTCTAGTACCATGTGGTTGTTTTGGACATTCAGATAAGTAAATTATTTATTAAATATTTAAGTAGAGAATATGTTGTGCCAGACGTGTCCTAGTATTTGTGCAATGTTTATTTAATTCTTATATCAGTGCTAAAAACACCATTGTGACCATGTTTTGCATATTGAGTACACTGCAGAACTAACTAATTCAAGGTCAGAGAGCTGGCAGTGGGAAAAATTAAGAGTAGTACCATAGGGCTGGAGAGATGGCTTAGTGGTTAAGGCACCTGCCTCCTAAGCCTAAGAACGCTGGTTCCAATCTCCAGGTCCCACGTTTAGCCAGATGCAAACTGATGCAAAGGCGCAATGCCACACTTGACCACGAGGGGGCGTGCGCATCTGGATTTCGTTCGCAACAGCTGAGAGGCTGCTGGTGCGCCCATCTCTATCTGTCTTCCTCTCCCTCTCTCTCTGTCTCTCTGTGTCTCTCTCAAAAAAATATGTGTACTATATGTGATGTGGTCTGTGTGGTGGTGGTATGTTGTATGGTTATGTATGTGTGTGCAGATGTGCATACCTTGTGCACATACAGAGGCCAAAGCACAATATCAGGTGTCCTCTTTCTCTCATCTGCATGTTTACTTGAGACAGACAATCTCTTATTTAACCTAGAACTTCCATGTTTTTGGTCTGACTGGTTAGCCAGCAAGCCCCCAGTGATTATCTGTTCATTGCTTTCCACAGAACTAGGCTTACAGACCTGCGTATCCTTAGACAGCTGTTTATGTGGGTACTAGGGGTTGAACTCAGGGTGAATTAGGTTCTTGAAGGCTCTCATGTCTGCATGATTTGGTCGTTGAATCAGATGTACCCCAGTTAGTGGCAATTGGGGAGGTGGAGCCCTGATGGAGAAGTTGTACTGTTGGGTTGTTATAGCCAGCTCTCCCTTGCCAGAGTTCAGCTCACTCTCCTGCTATGTTTTCTACCTTCTGAGGCAGAGATGATATCCATCTTCTACTCTGCTCATGCTACCAAAATAGCAGTCTAAAAAGGACATTATACATAATTACTTATTTCATACTGAAAAAATTTGGTAAGTTATATATAATCAATTCTTATTTTATTTATATTATTTATAATATAATGTTCTTATTTATAATAGTAATGTTCTATTAGTTTGCTACAAACACCAAATTAAATAGTATCAAGGCTCTGATTTTAGGACAAACAAAAGGTAAGGCTTCTATGACATTCTGGTTACAAGATTATTATCAAATGATCAATTTATAACCTGACTTTTTGTGTGTTTGTATTTAAAGACACATTGATTAGTATGTAATGGTGGTTCATCCACATTAAATTCATCGCTATAGCTTATACCAGAATACTCTTACCTTAAATATATTTTTCCTCTCTAAGTCATATCACAGTCTATTGCACTTATGAACCCTTGAAAATATTCAACACTATACCTGGTCCATTTTAAAGTGTGAAATCACCAAGAGGAAGGAACAAAAATGTGGGAAATGAGGCTCTGAACAGACTGAGAAGGATCTGGTTTATAGGTAAAGCTGAGACCACAAGGCAGAGGCTCATTATGGCATCAGCTGGGGCCCATGTGCATGAAGTGACACATTCTTCACTGCTTTATACAAACTCTACATATTATCATGCAAGTGCCACAATTATTGGTGACTATGAGTAAATTATATTGCAAAATCATACTAAGAATGATGAGTAATGAGTGGTATGAATTGAATATTTGTATCCTAAAGTCACATGTAGAAGCCCTACTTTTCAATGTGGCAATATTTGAAGCTGGGTCCTAAAGAAGTAAGTAAGGTTAAAGTAGGTCATAAGAGTAATGTTCTTATGAGAAGAAGCAATGGGGAGCAGGTACATGTGTGGTGCTTGTGAACCTCTCTCTCTCCCATTCTCGCTCTCTCCTTTCCCATTTCTTCCTTTCCCTTTCCTATACCATCTGTTTCCCTCTCCCTCCTCCATCCCTCCTCATTTCCCTCCTTGGCTCTCTTCCTCTTCCCCTTCTCTCTGCCTCAGCTTCTCTCTCTTACACACACACCTTGCCCTAGAATCTGTAAGCCTGATCCCTTTCTGCCCATAAATGATTATTTTTCATGTAATGTGACCTAGAAGTCAAAAGATTATACATTCCTGATAATTGTCTTGTAGAATCATGAGGCTGAGCTCTGAAGCATGTCTCTTTCCTTCCTGACAATGCAGGTTCTGTTCTCATCTCTCAGACTGCCCCATAACTCGGGTGGAAACAAGAATACAGACAAGGCCCATGCTTGTCAATCTGTTATAACTTCATTTTTCTCAGTTCTCAGACACCAGTCACTGTCCTCTTAGAAGTATCCTCTCCTTCCTTATACTAGGCCCATTATATTTTCCAGGGGCAATGTTTTCCTAGATCCCTATGGACTTCCTTGTATCCTTATAATAGAAACAAAATAGAAAGTTGCATTGTTTCAATATGGCAGAATATGGCCAATGCACTTTATATTTAACAGTTGAGTTCACTGGTTTTTAAAAGGGCCATTAACTACTCTGAAAATATGAAAAATTATGGATATTTTGCTACCCAAAATGCACATGCCCAAAGAGACAGGAGTGTCTGCATAAAGTACAGGAATGTGGAGATTGACAGAAATCCATGGTCCCCACTGAAAGCCCTTTCTGTTGACAGTGACATCACTTTTACAAGAAGTATGGAGCCTCTAACTCCATTGTATGTGACAAGGACAAGTGGGCCATCTAGGCTGAAAGGATTGCACTTCTGTGACTGCATATCTGGCCACTGCAGAGCCTCTTGTTGCATTACATCAGAAATGTACTGCGGCTTAATGCCTCTTCTTTATTTTCCCACACTCCTTCAGCTGTTTGCAAGTTCTCCTTATTCCTCAGAAACAGGAGCAAAGTACAGCACATACTAGGAAAGAAAGAAGTTTTCTGCCTCCCTTTTAAGGGGCGCTGTTCTCTGAACCTTGGGAAACGGGTGATGTTACCACATAGCCAGCTAGAGTTTCCAATGGCAACTGTAAGCAGAATAGCAGGAGAACAGTTCACCAGCTGACACCAAAACACATTTCCTTATGTGAAGCAGCCATAAACCCACCAGAGCCACTGGGAATAAACTTTGTGCCTTCTTTTCTCTTTTCTTAATACCAAACAGGACAGGGGGAAGCACTGGATGCTTTTTCAAATGCTCTTATAATTTTGAAGCCAGGTTGTGTGGGTACACATTGGAGATAGTTGCTCTCTCATGGCCTGCTCTGAATAAACAATCGGGGCTCTGTGTGATATTACTTCTTAACCAGATTCTAGCACTAAAGTGCTGGCTCGCCATGGTTACCTGCATTTTAAGCTGGTCAGTCCTTTCCTTCCCCTTGGCCAAGATTCTTGCTTACTTGGCAATGCATCCTTCTCATTTGAACTTTTGCCCTCTTTTAATCTTCACCAAACTTTAGTCTAAAAGAATCTCTCATGGGTACCCTTTCTTTGTTACTCCAATTTCTTTCTTGTGTGAGAACCAGCATAGGGAGCTGGTTACTGGAAAACACTCCATAGCTGTTTTCCTTCTCTGTGAAGCCAGCAATGACAGGCTGTTTTGTATATGTAGGATTCTCATTTTTTTTTTTTTTAATTAAGGAAACACAAGTAGCATGATGTTTGCTGAAAACAAACTGTTTTCTTTCCAAGGCAAGTGAACACACATATCCACATATGTGTATGGACCTTATTCTTGTCTGGACACCAGGACTTCCTCGTTATTTCTCCAGCATATAACTCTGTGGAAACTTATTTCAGAGCATTGAACAGTTTCACTCCTTCTGTGATTTCCCACGCCAGTCACAATTCAGCAAGGCCTTCCAACATGTACAGGCTATTTCCCTTTCAAAAGGATCACTGGTGTTTCAACCCCTCTTCCCATTTTATGTATAGACAATCTACTCCCTGTGTAAGAAGATCTATTATTTAATTTCAGTCTCATGCTTCTTTCTGTCCATTCTCTGGGTGCTCCTCTTTATTTAAAAGGAAAGAGAGAAGGAGATAGAGAGGAGAGAGAAAGAATGGGCATGCCAGGGCCTCTTGCCACTATAAAGGAACCCCAGGTGCATGCATCACTTGTGCATCTGGCTTTACATGAGTACTGAGGCATCAAACCCATGCCTTTGTAAACAAATGCCTTAACTGCTGAGCCATCTCTCCAGGCTCTACCTTCATTTTTTTCTTTGCCTCTCTCGCATCTAGATGATCAGAACAGCCAGACTGGTATCCCACAATAACTGGCACCTCCGTTAGAGTCTGAGAGTTCAAGCAAGCTCCTTTAATAGCTGAGCCATCTCCCCTGCTAGTGCCTGATAGTTCAATCCTGCAATTTAATCGCAACCTTTTGTGGAATATTCTAGACCTTCTCTTTGTTATTTTCTCCTCACCTATCTCAATGGTCTGCTTCCTTTCTATTGGGTACAGAAGAGGGGCTTACTAACTAAAGTTACTACTCTTTTCTAATTTTTATTAGATATGGACATGTTTAGTATGTAAACAACACATGTTGGTACCATCCTTTCCCTCCTCCCTGCCCCTTTTCTGAAGAGGCCTTCCTCATTGGGGATGCAGGTCAACCCCATGGTAATTGTGGGTCATGCATTATAGGGGCAACAGTCAGTTATGGAGGAGAGGCAATGTATCTGTACATAATGTTCCAACTTGTGGCTCTAACAATCTTCTGCCCACTCTTCTGCAAAATTCTCTGAGCCATGGTTGGGAGCATTTTAAGTCTACTTCAGTGAAGGGCACTTAGGAGCTTCTGGATCTCTGGTTTGTAGGTGTTGAGTGTCTTCAATGTCCATCTCCATCACCCTTGTGCTGATATCAGATTCACAGCACTCTTGCTCGTTTCCCCAATTCTTCTGTGGTTTCAGCTGGGCCTGGGGTGGAGTGGACTGGGTCATTTATCTCCTCAGGTCTAGCACCTGTCTGAAAAAGAAAAGCAGATTCTCCAACGGAGAAGGAAGTTAGCACTGGTTAAATGGGGTAACCATTATTAATTTAGAGAGAATTTAAAGGGTGTAGACCCTCTTATAGCCCAGGGTTAGTGGTAGCTTGACAGTGGAAAGCAGAATCGTTATCTGGATATGATTCTGACTTCTTTCCCAGTTTCAGATATGGGTTCCTTTGCACTGAGCAGATCTGTTAGCCAATCCAGGAGCAGTTACCCACCCTGGCTATGTGCCACTATTGCACTTGTGTGAGCATCATGTCAGGTTGTTTGCTTCTGAGTCACTTAGACTTTGTGTTGCTCAGATAGATGTTAGCTACTTTCCTCCAGTAGCTCATGTAGCACCTTCCAGCACTAGATGGGCTAATTGTCTAGGGACTGGTTCTCTTCCAGATTCCAACCAGGTCTGTGCTGACAGCATATGGTGTCTTCAGCAGTACAGCCTCACTATTAACCTCTGGTGAGTAATCAAGAAGACAGAAGTCTGTCTTGTTTGTTTTGGGAGATCTAGTAGGTCTCTTTGATCAAAAGCTCATTGTAGATGTAGACCACATCCTAGTATAGGGAATTACAGGCAGGTGCCAAGGGAAAAGAAAGAAAGAAAAAGACAGAGAAGAAAGAGAAACAGGAGACATTTAAGATTAGGCTTCATCTCACCCTCTCCAGGGCCCTCCGATTCAGGTGCTTCCCCTAAGGTCCTCTTGAGGGTTCCTCCTTTTAGTCTAACTTCCAGGATAACTACTACTCTTTTTAAAAATGCATATTTATTTATCTAAGTGAAAGAGAGAGAGAGTGGGAGGGAGAGGGAGATAATGTGCATATCAGGGTGTCTAGCCACTGCAAAGGGACTCCAGATGCATGTGCCAGCTTGTGAATCTGGCTTAAGTGGGAACTGGGGAATCAAAACTGGGTCTTTAGGCTTTGCAGGCAAGTACCTTAACTACTAAGCCATTTCACCAGCCCTTAAGCTATTACTCTTGTTCACACTCTGTTTTATACACCCCATTAAATATCCACACACCATCATCCAGCCTTCAAGGAGAGGACAACTTTTCTTTCTCAGGCTAATTCCTGTGCTGTGAGAGCTCTAGAAACAGTTTTCTCAGAAAAAAAGTGTTGAGGTTTGAATGTAAAATGTTCCCCTATGCTCACGTGTTTGACATTGGTCCCCAGCTGGTGGTACTGCTAGGGAAGTTTGTAGAACCTTTAGGAGGTCGAACTTGGTTGGAGGAAATGGATCACTGGGAGTCAAGCCTTAAGGCTCAGCCTCGCTTCCTGTTTTCCCTTTGCTTCCTAACTATGGGTGCAATGTGACCAGCTAGCCTTCCCTGCCCCCATGCTTTTTCTGCCATGATGGACGATATCCCTGGAATTGTGAGTTTTAATAAACCCTTTCCATTCTGAAGCTGCTTCCTGTTGAGTATCGGGTCCCAGTAATGCATAAGGTCTATGCCACATGTTTTCTAATATGGAGAGGGACTGTGTTCTACCTTTCCTCAGCCATGTACTTTCAACCACCTACCACTCCTTGGCTTTCAAATATGCTTAAGTTATCTAAAATAACAACAATAGAGGACTTCCAAAGACACTTGTTCCGTATGTCCTAATTACTATCCAACCTATTTCCATCCCAACAAGGCCACTTCCATGTCGTAAACTCTCCTCCAGCTCTCATCTCTGGTTTCAGCTTTACTGCTCTACTGAGACTTTTTCTTCTTCCCTTGTCTCTTGTCTTTGTTTTCTTTCTTTCTCTCTTTCCCCTTCCTTCCTTTCTTCCTTCCTTTCTTCCTTCCTTCCTTCCTTCCTTCCTTCCTTTCTCTCTTCCCTTTCTTTCTTTCTTTCTTTCTTTCTTTCTTTCTTTCTCTCTTTCTTTTCTCCTTTCACTCTGTTTGCCTTCCTTCCATTGTTCTTTCCTTCCTTCCTCTCTTTTCCTTTCCCTTCTCTTCTCCTTTCTTTCTTTCTTTTTTTCTTTCTTTCATGCTAGTAATCAAACCCAGGTCCTCATGCATGCCAGATGAGAGCTTTGCCATAGACTTACATTATCAGCCATTAGAACTTTCTTATGAGGTCATAAGTAAGTACCATATTTCTTTCATCTTCAGTCTCCTTATTTTTCTGCTATGTATGGACTACTTTTAAGAGAATTCTTATTTTCCAGTTATTGTATTATTTTAATTTCCCTCACTTATAATATATACTACTTCCTCACTGGTACCCATATTCAAGGCTTAAACATTAACTCAGTTACATTAAGTTTATAGGGTATCTGTTGAATGGGCTACCCGTAGCTATAATAGGACATATAGGGGATATTCTTAGACTCTGGGTATTTTCCCCTCATACTTTAATCTCAATGATACTTGATAATAGGCAAGATTGTCAGTAACATGGTTGCTAAAATCCAGAAATACTGTGTTTTGTGGTGTGTGTGTGTGTGTGTGTGTGCACGCGCATGCATGAGTGTATGTATATTTTACTGGGAATTGATCCTAAGGTCTTATGCATGTAATCTATTGCTGAGCTATCCCCAGTCCTCAATGAACTAGTAAATCACTTCCCCAAGTGTCATCTCCCTAGTGTCCTGGTGGGTCTGTTGGCGAGTGTCATCACTCCACTGTCCTGCTGGGTCTGTTCCCGAGTGTCATCACTTCACTGTCCTGGTGAATCTGTTCCCGAATGTCATCTCTCCAGTGTCTTGCTGGGTCTGTTCCTGGGTGTCATCACTTCACTGATCTGGTGAGTCTGTTCCCGAGCGTCATCACTCCATTGTTCTGGTTGGTCTACACATAGGTGTCATCACTGCACTTTCCTGGTGGGTCTGTCCCTGAGTGTCATTACCCCACTGTCCTGGTGGGTCTGTCTGCTAGAAATATCTTCATTTCCTAATGAAAAACCCCCAGAATTAAAGGATTCAATCCTGATCCACAAGGTCTTCCCAGATTAAGGCTCTAGCACCATGATCTGAATCTAGTACAGTGGTCTTCTACATGGGCTCATGTACTCACTGGAAATCACCCCTATAGAAAAATGTCTTTGACTTCAAACAACAACCTCCTGGGTTTCCCTTGAGCCAATGGAATTGGAATTTCTTTCTCTCACTCACTCCATCCACCCTTTATACACAAGATAAGAGATTTTTGTGAGAGATATATATTGAAGAAATAGAGAGAGAGAGAGACTTATTTATGTCTAAGAAAGTGCTAGTAGTGGGAGTCATCACCATAAAGAAAGGGAGAGTGTTTCCCACCTAACCGAGTAAAGGAGAGTCCAGAGAGCCCTTTGCAGAAAGTCGGAATGTACACACAGACCACTCACGTATCATCCTCTAAGATCAGATATTTTCAAGCTCCAGCAGTTTTTAGCCTTAGTCAGTACACTGGCATTTAACAAGAGAGGCCTTGGGAACATTTGACATTTAAGAGGAATTTATGGTCATCCCCTGAAGTTTGACAGTGTTCTTAAAAATAGACACTGGTGTCTGCTGCTGGTCTGGAAAAATCAGAAAAGCTGGCTGGAACTGCTTTACATTGCAGGACAAGAAAACAAGAGTGTGTCTGAGGCCAGAACTACCCACTTGCTGGTGTAAAGGTAAGGCAGGAGTTGTATTTAAGACAAGTGAGATTGGGGTGTTCTTCATGGAAACACACCATAAAGAATGTGGGGGTTGAAGAAATCCTGACAATGCATTCTTGGGGACAAAGTCTGACAAGGGTGTCACTCCAGGTCAGATGGCAAGAATGTCATCTATGTAATGAAACAAAGACCTGTAACAATGTTAGTGAACAGCATTAGGGGATACTGACTGAAGGATCCAATGAAGGGAATGAAGGCAGACAAGGAGGGAGAAGAGGTACAAGGGAAGGAAAGGAAGAGGAGGCTTCAGGGAAGGGAGCCCAGAGAAGCATTCCCAGTCCTGCTATAATGGAGAACATACTGCCCACTTATTATTAGCCAAGAGAGGACTATAAAAAACAGCAGCTAAACAAATGCTTGACAGTAAGGAGGAATTCAGAAAGTTGCAATCAGCACCCTTCCTCTGCTATAGCTTCAGAGCCACAGGGTTCCCCTGAACTGCGAGAAAAAAAAAAAAAAAAAAAGACATTCAAATCAAACTAATAAGATTGGAATTTTGATTTCAATTTGCCTAGCTCAGTGAAAGTGTTACATGGACCTAAATTTTCTTAAAAATTGAAAATTACAGGAAAGCTGTGGAGCCATCTCAAAAATTCAGAGACGAAAGGGAAGTATGACTAGCCATGTCTGTTCTTACCTGATCAGTCATTACTTACAAGTCTTCAAACTTTCCATCATGGACACACTTCTGCTAGTACATGTTTGTTCAAGACTCTCCTGTGCAAGTGAAAGAATCTTGATTCAAATACATATGAACAAAAGAGTGACACAAGGAGGGACTCTAGAGATAGTTTAGATTCATAAATAATCCAAGACCTCACCCAAACATTTCCAAGATGTTGGCCTTGTTGTTATTGAAAATCCATCTGTTTTTGTTTGCCCTAATCCTGCATGTATGTTCTTCCTCAGTTGCAGACATAATTCATTGAACGTTGTTACTTAGAAATTTTAAAATGGCAAGATAAAGCAGTACTACATTTCCAATGCTTTTACTACCTAGCCCAGTAATTTTGAATTCTACACACCAGAGTTAAATGTAAGACATCATTCATTGTAATGCATTGTTACTTTACAAAGGCAAAATAAAATTTGCCAACTATGCTATGACACAGTGGTTATGAAATAGCAAGAACACATACTTCAGAGACACTAAAAGGTAAAAAACAGATATATTCCACAAACTCAATTAAATGTTAGTTGAAACAGAATTGTAATAGAATGTGGGAGTATCTGATAGTTTATCTACTTCAGTATTCATTTATAAATAAGTTGAGAACTGAAGATTTTAATAAACACGAACATAAAGGTATTAAATCAATCAATCACCTAGAGCAGATGGGCTGCTTTGTTCCAGTGTTAACATTTCATCATTCTATGCACTAATATTAATGATAGAAAGACAAATGTCTTATTCTTATGTTAAAGATAGTTCATTTATCTTAAAACAGTTACCTAAATTTTCTTACATGTCAAAGCCTGAAGCCTAGCATCTATCCCCTGTGTCAAAACGGCTTGCCTACAAAGAGACCTGGATTCAGTTTGTAGCAGTCAAGGAATGCCTAACGAGATGTATGGTTATGTAATGATACATGTGATTGTGATTCTTTTTATCCTCTACTACCAAAGGCAATTTTCTTTTTTAAAAAATTAATTTATTTATTTATTTGAGAGGGAGAAAGAGGGGGAGAGAGAGAGAGAGAACGGGCACACCAGGGCCTCCAGCCACTGCAAATGAACTCCAGATGCATGTGTGCCCCCCCCCCATGCATCTGGCTTATGTGGGTCCTGGAGAATCGAACTAGGATCCTTTGGCTTTGCAGGCAAACACCCTAACCTCTAAGCCACCTCTCCAGCCCCCCAAAGGTGATTTTCATTGGCATTTTATATTCACTGTTTTGCTATAACTATAGCAAACTTTGAATTTATTATTTGAAGGGCAACTTTAATTTCTTTAGTAATATTTAATTTCCTTGCAACATAATGTTTTAAGTTTTTTTTTTTTTTTTTTTTTTTTGAGGTAGGGTCTCACTTCTGGCCCAGACTGACCTGGAATTCACTATGTAGTCTCAGGGTGGCCTCGAATTTATGGCAATCCTCCTACCTCTGCCTCCCGAGTGCTGGGATTAAAGGCATGCGCCACCACACCCGGCTCTTAAGTTTTCTTTTAAAGGCCATTTATTCCCTTTCTCTTCATTTTCTCATTCCCTTAAGACTGCAACAGAAAAACCTCCCCCTCAAGAACACCTCCTCTCAAACTCCCCTACCTGAAGCCTCCTTTGCTCATAACAAAAGCATCTTCATTTTCTCTGGAGCTCATGCAGAAGAAACATTTTAAGCTCAACTAAACAATTATCCACCTACTTTATACTTCCTGCCAAAGGGGGGGCACCCTGATTGATTGAAAAATCACCAGATTGTCACCAGAATCTTTAAATCAAAACCTTTCTTACATTATTCCTTTCTCAGCTTTCTGTTCTGGAAATGGTAAAATTAAAGGTATTTTTGGCTTGAACTGGAAATGCCACCTGATAAATGAAGGTACATTTAATTGAGCTAATCATCACAAATGCATTCAGTATACAACTGACATACCAAAGAAAACCACAGAGCAGGAGGGCTGTGTAGTTTCTCTCAGGCCACCACCAACTCTTAGAGCTGTCCTACAAGGTCTCCTGGGGAGTGGGCTGGAAGCGATACTCACAGTGCAGGAAATTGTAGGGAGGATGGTCAGGGGCTGCCAGCTAACAATGACTCAGCACACAAGTAAAGACTGTCTTTCTGGCATCCTCATCCTCCACCCCCACCACTCACTTCATCTTCCCTTTGTAGCAGACTCTGCTTAGAACAGATGAGAGACAATCATGAGATTTGCTGGAGAAGGCCTCTGACAAAAACAACCTCAAGATGAAAAAGCATATGTGCACACACACGCATATGAAACCCATTTTTCAGCAGTGAAAAGCCTTTCTTTCTTTAAAAAAAAAAATTTTGCAAATGGTAGAGGTGATTACAGGGATGTAGAACTGGCAAAGTCACCCAGAACAAGAGAAGACGTGTTCAATCCTGAACATGCCATCTAAATCACACCCTTGAAAGCTCAGGGAATCCTGCAGAAGAGGGAGCAGGAAGAATGTACGAGCAGGAAGCTGAGAGGTGGGGCTGCAGAATATTATCTTCTGGATATGACACGTCCACTGCATCCACTGAACTCATGGACTCACAGGAGCAGGGGTTTCCTGTACAGGACTAATCCTGTCAGTATTTCATCTCAGATGAGGTAGGGGTCAGTGAAAGCCCACACTTCCTAGAGAAAATAGTGGCAACTGATTATTGTTGGCAAAAAGGAAGACCTGTCCTTTAGTGGTATAGCCACTGGAGCAACCGTTCTCCAGTAAATAACCTCCCTCCCGTGATTATGTAAGCAATCCTAATTTGAATCAGTGAGTCAAAAGAAAAAACAAAGGCATGGAAGTAGGATGGGGAGCAAAATGAGAGGGGCTTTAGCAGGAGGGGGAAGTGGAAGACATAGCAACCGGAGGAATCAAAATGCATTGTACATATATGAAATTGTCAAAAAATAAGAATGTATGAGGCAATGAAAACAATTTCTACTGTGTGTGTGTGTATGTCACATCACACTTGTGAAGATTACAGGACAAACCTGAGGTATCTGTGTGCCAGCTTCTTTCAGATGGGGCCTCCTGGTGCTACAGCCACAAGCTTCAGTCTCCTGGCTGGGTCCAGGCAGCATGTTGGGTGCCACTGATGCATGTCCCACTTTACTTTGCATTTGGCTTTATGTGGGTTCACCTTTAGCAGCTGAGCCATCTCTTAAGGCCCTGAAAAGCCCTTGCTGAAGCCAGAGTTAGTCCCTGTGCAAAACTGTAACCTAGTACTTTGATTTGCTGTGCCTTTTCTCCTGTGAATGCCATTTTTATAACCCACGAGTCTCATTTCCCTTTTCTCTGACAGCTTTAAGTATTTCGTTAATTTGTTGAGAAAGTGGGTGTCTTTGTCTGTTTGAGCTGCAATAACAAAATATCTTGGCCCGAATAGTTACAAACATCATCTGTTTATTTAGTTTCTAAAGTCTGGAGAGCCCAGGACTTCCTACATAGTGAAGACTTGCTTTCAAGGTGTTTGTGCTTTGCCTTACATGGCAGAAGGGGTGGGACACTTCTTTCATACTCCCGTGTAAGGACACTAATTGCATTCCCATACTAAATTATGTCCCTAAAGGTCTCAGGTCTTACTGCCCTCATACTTCAGTTTAGGTTACAGTATGTAAATCTGGGGGAGGAATACCAGCATTCTGACTACAGCACACAGTGTTGGGACAGGGTTGCCATATCAGAGGCCTCCTGAATGACAATGGAAGAGTGACCCATGGAGAAGGGAGGACTTGGTGCCTCTATCAGGGGCCTTTTCAAGGACAATATCAGAGTAGTCCACTGTGAATAAGAACTTGCTGTCTCATCAGAGGCCTTCTCAATGTCATTCTTTCTTGACCATCCCAGCCTCTTAGTGTCCAGGAAGAAGCTTCTACTGGGCTATTTTCTGCCTCTGGTGGACACCACCTACTGATATCTTCAAAAATGTGGAGCTAGAAAGATGGTCCTTAAGTGTTCAGCTTAAACTATTTACACATTTTATAAATTTAGAATTGAGGCCCAGGAAGGCAAGAGAGTCACCACCACAGGAAATCTCCACCCACCTCGGATCCCCAGTTCAGTAGTTTCCAGAAATCCTGCCTTGATGAAACAAATACAATTTAAAGGACTTGAACTTTGCACACCTGACAAACTAAATAGTTCAGTATATGTGATCTGTGAAGACTGGAGGAATATGTCTAGTTTATGGACCTCATCCTATGTCTAAGAGGTATTTAATCTGAACTAGTTTATTTCTCTGTCTTTGAGAAAAATTGTTTTAAAAGGGAATCTTTAGGTTTAATCTTATGCTGCCATAAATTCCCGCATAAAATAATGCAATGTGGTGTACAGAAGCCTGCTCCAGCCCCCTTCCTAAAAGGGCCTTAGTGAAACTCTTTTGGCTATCTGCATCTGTCTGATGTCTCACTGGATACTCTGAAGACTTCCTGATACTATACATTACACACAAATCAAAATGTACTGTTTACCCTCTTTTCGGCGTTTTCAAGTCTCCATATTGAGTTCCATTGTGGTTATAAAAGTTTACACTCCACCAGCAGTGAATGAGGAGGGCTCCTCTTTCCCTGCATCTTCAACAGCATTTAGTATTATTTGATATTTTAATGATTGCCATCCTTTCTGGAGTAAGGTGGAATCTCATATTTGTTTTAATTTGCATTCCCCTGATGGTTAAGGATGTTGAACATTTTCTTAGGTGGATATTAGTCATTTGTATTTCTTCCTTTGAGAATTCCCTATTCAGATCACTGTCCCATTTTTTGAATAGATTGTTTGATTGTTTTATTGCTCAGTTTCTGAGTTCTTTGTAGATTTTACATATTAGGCCTCTATCAGTGGCGTAGCTTGACAAAGATTAAAATACAGCTACCAACAGACCCAGCCATTCCTGGGCATCTACCCTAAAGGTGCCACTCTTCATTGTAGAGATATTTGCTCAACCATGTTTATAAATGCTCAATTCACAATAGCTAAGAACTGGAATCAACCCAGAAGCCCATGTTTTGACAAATGAATAATGAAAACATGATACATATACACAATGCAATTCTATTCAACAGTAAGAAAAGTAGAATTAAAGCACACACACTAAGGCTCATGGAATTTTGTGGAAGAGGAGGCAGAGAAAATGTAAGAGCCACAGGGTGGGAGAGAATATGTAGAGACACTGCCCCCCCCAACACTGACTGAACACTGCTCTCACAACACATAATCCACAAGTCTATGGTAAATACCAGCAATCTCACTAAGGAGACCCCTTAGTGGAGTAGGGACAAAGAGAAGGGAAATGATGGTACCAACACATGCTGTGTCCATACAACTCATGGTCTCTAATAAATGTAAACTCTCCACTTCCAAAGGAACTCTCTCAGAAGACTGACATGATGGTGTGGGGTCTCTGTTGGAAGCCTCAGCATCACTTCCCATGTTCCCTATGGACCTCCCCCATCCAGCTGGCTATGGCCCCATGACATGGTCACTGATTTCTCCCAGACTGAACAACCCAGGAGGGCATAAGCCAGACATCTTACCCTAACTTGTGATGAGAACCATGGCAAATTTCTTTGTCATCATGAGGGTAGAAAAAGCTGACAAAAGAAGAGAAGAAAATGAATAAATTAAATTATATTTAACTTAAGAATTTCTGATCATCATGGCCACAATTAGAGAACTGAACAAAAAAACTAGTGGGAAATTCAAGATACTTAAAATTCACTTGCAAAGAGTTACCATCTAGACCACACAGATAATGTCTACAAAGCAATGACAGGCAACAACAGAGAATCAGTCAAAGCCCCAAACAGATAAGTATGTTACACACATGTAGAACCTTCCCCATCACTGTTCATAATCAAGGACACACAAACTACAACCACAACTTGGCACAGTGTAACACTGAGCTGACAAGTCTAAGAATTCAAGAGAAAATGAGTAACAGGAAACGTAGAAGGCACCATATTGTTAGCATCACTTTGAAAATGATTTGCATTTTCTTCCTAAGTTGAATAGTCTCATATCACCTCTACCCAACAGTTGTATTTCTAAGACAGTGATTTGGCCCATGGAGAATATCTGGCAATGTCTGAAGATACTTTTATTGTCACAATTGGGGAGCATTACTGGCGTTTAGTGGAAAGAGGGCAGAGACTCTGCTGATCTCCCAATGCACAGGACAACCCCACACAACAAACTGTTAAGGTAAAATATCAGGAGTGTCCAGGTGAAGCCCTGTCCTAGATATATGCACTAGAGTATTCTTATATGCACTCATTGACATAGAAGAATATATTCATAGCAACAATGACAAGAATCAACAATTCCCCTTGATAGGAAAACAGATGTGGCACAGTTATTCAGTGGAACATGCCCACTTGATGGGACTTCTGTAAAGTCCCAACATGAATTTGGTGGATTTGGTGCTATAGTGCAAAGTAAAAACGTACACATCTCACGAGAAGACAGCTACTATGAGATAGTGAATGTAATGCTCAAAACAAGCAAAATCAACAGAGACACTCATGTCAGCATGCTTACATGTATATCAGAAAACCTGTTGAATAGCTAAGCAAGTTTCCAGGTCAGCCTAGGCTAGAATTAGACCCTACCTTGAAGAAACAAAACAAAACAAAAAGCTAAGTAAGCAATAAAATCACAAACTTCAAAGTACTGGTTACTTTTTATGCAAAATATAAGGAAGATTTGGGTAAGGAGGAAGGAATGAAAATTGAAAGGAAAGTAATGATGTAATTGTAATGATGTTTAAATACTTGGATCAGATGGTAGAGTAACAGCTATTTATTGCAGTGTTAACTTTATAACTTGCATACACACATGTATGGCATAAATATTCTTTCACACAAAAATTATATTGAAATGTAAGTTAGGCTGGGGAGATGTCTTTGTGGGTAAAGTGCTTGGCACAAAAGCATGAGGACATGAGTACAAATCCCAAGCACCAGTCTAAAAGCCAGGCATGACAACACACACCTATAAATCCAACACTGGAGAGGCCAAGATAGGAGGACTCCCGAGGATCTCTGGCATGCTAGTCAAGCCAAATCAGTTTGTCAAGAGACCTGTCTCAAAAAACAAATTGGAGAGCAACTGAGGAAGACAACTGACATTGGCCTCTGACCTCCACACTGGTGTACCCATATACATATGAACATGTGTATACATGTATGCACAACACACATACACTTGCAAAAATGTAAATAAATTCATAAGAATTATTTATGGCATAAATTGCAATCTGAGTTGTATAACATGACCACATAATAGGCCTTATTTTAAATTTCAAGGCAACCAACTTATTTTCATTTTGAAGAGAAGCATTGCAGCTATTTTGGCTGAATTAAGTGGAAAATGGTCAGCTTTCATCTGATCAGTTCTCCCTGTCAGCGGACACCAGCTTTGTTGGTCCAAACATCTCCTACCTCTGAGATATCCTGGCTCTGCACACAGGCCATAAAAGATACATAGAAATGGAAAGTCCTTTTTTCTCTGTGTACAGTAGTCATCCCTCTATGGGGATTAGAAAATTGAAGCATCTCAAATTATACAGAGTATCCTGACTACCTTCTAGTTTTAAGCAAAAGTATGATGACTTCTTTTCCTTTTCTTCTTTCTCTCTTTTTCCTTCTTATTCTAACTAGGTTTTCTAAGTACCAGCTTGCCCCTGATTATTATTCTCAGCTGACTTTCAAATAATCCCTGCTAGAGTGTTAATTGAAAAGCAAGGTATTAAGTGATTATAGCTTAGTATGATCCCTCCTAGGGTGATTTTTATTTTCATAGGGGACTCATAATGGTTGATGTGGGTAGCAGGGAGTGAAGGCTCAGACATGACCTTCAGCATGCCTCAGCTAACTTCAACACGTGAGGAAGCAAATAAAGGCTATTTGTTGTGCATGTTCTGGAAGGTTGGGGAAACCTTGCTTCAGGCCCTATCAAACACCCAAGGTCCACCCAGTACTTTTGGAGCTGAACTGCAATAAAACCTCCTATTTTCCTAACACAAGAGGAAATATTTTATAAGTAATAGTGCAGAGTTATTTAGACTGTATTTAGACTGGAAATACACTGAAGAATGAGGAAGCTAAGGAAAAAAAATAGATTTGGAGAAAGTGAAAAAGCCAAAATCAATCAATGAAATGTTTAGGAGTGTAAAGAGAAGAAGCTTTTCAAGTGTCCTAGTATAAATGTCAAGAGTAATTCAGCAAAACCCAGTGCTTGAGGTTGAAGCATGTGTGAAACAAAGTGTGGGGAGGTAGGGGTATGGCCAGTGAAGACTTCCAAGGAGAAAACAAACTTTTTGGAAGAACCACTGATCCACCCCTTTCCTTTTTGTTTTTTAATGGAGGAATGTACTTACTGAAGCTTACAAATCCAGGGGAAGTTCTGGAATGGCAGAAGAAGCTGGCCTACTTTCATAGGACGAGAGACAGAGAGAAGTCCCAAGCCAAAAGCCACACAGCACACAGCACACCTCAGGAACTCCAGCTAGGCACACTTTGCATATCTTTAGATTGAAATCTCAAACCCACCACCACACCTTAAGATCCCAAGATCTGCCCAGTGACACTGCCTCCAGCCAGGTGGCTGCAGATCCAAACTACAAACTAATAAAACATTGAATATATTGGGGGCCATCTATTCAAATTACCACATTCTGCCCTTGGCCCCCAATAGATTTTAAACCATCACACATTGTAAATTGTATTCAGTCCAGTTTCAAAGGTCCCCATTATCTTGATCAACTTAAGATCGAGTCCTGGAAAATCAAACAAGTTAAATACTTTCAACATATAAAGGCACAGAGTAAACATTTTCAACTGGTATAAGGCATAGCAAGGAGAGACTAGAACAATACAAACTCAACCACCATCAGCAATCATCAAACTTCTGCAGTTCAAGTTCAATATAACCAGAGACTGACAGTCTCCAGGTTTTCCAATTCTACCCCTCTAGCTGGGCAGAGTAGCCAGGGAAAACTTCCATCCCAGGCCAACACTGCACTCCATGGTAGCCCTTGCACAGTCCTGGTATATTGAAAACGTCTTCAGGTCTCCATGCAAACCACGGTCCATCTTCCAAAGGCTCTTCCAGCCTATCAAGGCCTCACACCCTGCCTCATGCTGGGTCTCAGCAGTGGCTTCTGGAACCTGTGTGTGCACTTCTTGACCCACTTCATGCATTTTTCATGCTTCCAAAATTAATATCAGGTGTGAAGGACACAGCCATATTCTTAATTCAGGGATGAAATAAATAATAACCTTAAAAAGCAGGTTCCTTCTCCATTCAACTCTTTCCCAAAAGAGTTTGTATTTCTATCATAGTCTTTCCTCATGCATCCTCTCCATTGTTTTAATGTAAAGCGGTTGGTCCATCTTCCTTAAGATGGCTAATATGTTTGACAATAACAGTTGCAGTAACCTAAAACCAGTCTTGTGCCTCTAATTTTAACTTGTTTGAGGTTTTCCATCTTAAAATCTTAAATCTCTCAGTCCAGTATCTTTAGCCAAGCACATCAGTCCATTACAAATTTAACCTTGATCAAACTCTCTGGGCCTGGGCAGCAGGACACAGCCATCCCTTATGCCAATAGCCCAGTTCCAACAGAGTTCTCTGCAGTCTTTCCTTCCCCTTAGAAACCTTATAAGCCAAACCTCCAAGTTCAATACTGTCTGCACTTAGCATTCTCAAATTCTCATCAGAATAGTCTATTAAACTTGGCTTACTACTCCAGAAGGCCATCTTCAGTTGCAAGCACCAACTCCATGCCTGTTCCAACAAAACAAAGATTCCAAAAGAGCAAAATCCACATGGTCAGGTTCATCTCAGCCCACATTCTGGTACCAACTTCTGCAACAGCAGGTTCAGATTCACTGAGGTGAACTTCCAGACCAGGCACAATTATGGAGGAAGGGATTTATTGAAGCTTACAGATGCAGGGGAAGTTTCATAATGGCAGAAGAAGCTGACCTGCTTTCACAAGACCAAACGCAAAGAGAAAAGCCCCAAGCCCAAAACAACTTTCCTTTATCCCAGTACTTGATATTGCATTTGCTTTTCTTGTGGGGTCTGGTGTCACACAGTAAAACCATTGACTAACGGGATGTGAAGCAAAGTTTTATTAGGTAAAAAAGAAAGAAAAGAAAAAGAAGAAAAGCTGGTGCACACAAGGGCTACATCCAGAGTTCAGGATCTCAGAACGCAGCTTTGAACCATTTGGAAGGTCAGCTTTCATTGGAAAAAAACTATAACATGTTTATTGCAGAAACAGGATGGGAGTTAAACCATAAATCACAACTCTCATTATTAGAAGATTATAGGGAAGAAAAAAATTGAACTTGTGAATAGGTCTGTTGGTCAGTTACAGGAAGTGCCTGGGGTGTGTGAGGTAGGCCTATAACCAATTCTCCCAATGTCCTGCTTATCTGTCCTTAAGGATTTTGCTTAACAATACAGGCCCAGGGTAATGCTATTCAGACCAACAAAGCATCATGTTTATCTACCATCCCCACCTGCTCAAGCAAATGTTTCATTCCATTTTTTTATGGGCTCCTACAAGGAAGTGACTTCTATTTTTCTCTAAGCTTGACATAAAGAAATAATAACATTTTGCTCTCTTTACATTTTCCCCCTCAGATATGGTGCTGAGTTAAATATTTGACTCCTGAGGGATAATATTTAGGGTTTGTTAAGTTTCAGATAGGAGGGTATATACCCTCATAATACCATAAGAGTAACAGAACTAATTTTATTTTTAATATATCTGACCAGAGTATTAATAATGCAGAGTCCTATGGTAAGACCTAGCAATACTAACAAAAGGGGGCTAGCAACTGCAGAAATAAGAGTAGTTAACCATAGAGACCAATCATATATAGAGAGTTTCCAGTAGCCTGTCTTTGGAGGGGTTTTTGTTTTGTTTTGTTTTGTTTTGTTTTGTTTTGTTTTTGTTTGTTTTTGTTTTTCAAGGTAGGGTCTCACTCTAGGCCAGGCTGACCTGGAATTCACTCTGTCTTCTCAGAGTGGCCTTGAACTCATGGCCATTCTCCTTCCTAGGCCTCCCTAGTGCTAGGATTAAAGGCATGCACCGCCACACCAGGATTGGAGTTGTTTTTCTTTTTTAAGTTTTTTTCTAATTAAAGCCAGTGCATTTCAGGTTATTTTTGACTGATTGGCATAAAAAAACAAGTTTTACCTAAAACCATACATAGGCAGCCTTGTTTTATAAAAAAAGTTTTTTCTATTTTGTCCCATCCACTTTTCATGGTTGTTGGAGTGGTTAGCATGACCTGGTGGGGACCCCCAATGTCCCAATATGGTCTCTCTTCATCCAAATTCTGTCACCATGCTGAAAGGGATGGGGGCAAACAGGGTGTGTCAGAAAAGCAGCCTTGACTACCAGAACAATGGACTCCTGGACTCTTTGTAAGACTTGGATAGAAAGAGACTATGAATTAGTAATGTCAGTTATCAGTTTAAGATCCATCCATGGCAGGATGGGGGCGGGTATCCATACATTTACATAAGGGGTACACCTGACCCTTAACAGGATGAAGAGAAGGAGTCCCACCCATCCTTCATAGGTCTCTAGGGTTAATTTAGTTAAAGTCTCCTTTAGAGTCCAATTTATTCTTTTGGGGGATGATAGGCACAATGTAGTTTCCAATTAATCCCCAACGTCTTAGTCAATTCCCTAGTAATTTTTTTTTTTTTTGACACAAAGGCAGGCCCATTATCTGATCTTATCCTGAAGCACAACCCTATGGGTAATTATCTTCTCTAACAATTTTTCAGTCACTATTTGGGCTGTCTAAGACTTGGTGGGGAAAGCTTCTATTTATATTGGAAAGGTATCAACGTGAACAAGTAAGTATTTATATCCATACTGACCTGGCTTTACCTCTGTGAAATTAACTTTCCAATATCTACCTGGCTCTGTTCCCCACTCTCTCCCTGCATTGGTGGTACCTTCCAGAGGAGGCATTTGTCTGTTGGCAGGCCTGACAGTAGGTGATGGTGTCCTTGATGACTGAGTCTGTACCTGGGAAGAAAAACTCTTTCCTTATTAGCTCAGCTAGCTTGTTGCTGCCTAAGTGAGTTCCTTCATGTAGTTGTTTATACAGTCTCCATCTTAGGGCTTGGGTCAGCAACAGTTGTCCATTCTTCAGTTGGTACCATCCTTGTGGGATCTGTTCCTTTATCAGATGAGAGGTGAGCTGTACGTCCTGTTCCATGTATGTTGGTCACTCAGAAAGAGTGGGTGCCAGAAGGGTGACCAGACAATCTGATGGATGCTGAGAGGCAGCACTCTTTGTTGCTAGGTCTGCTAGTTTTCTCCCTCTTGTTTCTGTAGTCTCCCCTTTCTGATGACCCAGACTATGAATTATAGTCACTTTAGCAGGCACCCAAATTGCAGCTAATAAGTCCAGAATTTTGTTTTTTGTTTTTAATGTCTACTTTTTGTTGTTAATCATCCTCCTTCCTGGTAGATGGCCCTATGACATGAGCCATAGCAAAGGCATAATGGCTGTCTGTGTAAATATTCACTGTCTTATCTTTTCCCAATATCAGATCCTTGGTCAGGGCTATCAGTTCAGCTTTCTGAGCTGATGTACCCCAAGGCAGAGCCTCAGCCTACAGGGTTTTTTTTTTCCAAAGTCACCATAGCTGTCCCTGCATAGCTGATTCTGTCCACAACAAAGTTGCTGCCATCAGAATACATCACCAGATCAGGGTCTGGCCGAGCCACATATGTCAGGTCCAGGCAGAGTCCATGGAAGGTGGAGGTGATTTCTAGGCAATCATGCAGAGCAGTTGATGCCTCATCAGTTTCTGGTAGCAGGGAGGCTGGAATCAAAGCCTTGGTTTGGTTAAACTGTATCCTTGGTTGATCTAAGAGTAAGGCCTGATAGTGGGTTATGTAAGAGTTGGAGAGCCATTGGTCAGGGGGTCTTTTTGAAAAGAGTCACTATCACATTGGGGCCATAATTAATAAAATTTGGCCCAAGGTTAATTTGTCAATGTCCTTTGTCAGAAGAGAAGCAGCTGTTAAAGCCTGGAGACAAGACCCAGTGGCTACTGGGTCTAACTTCTTAGATAAGTAGGCTACTGGGCAATGCCATGGCCCCAGTCTTTGGGTTAGGATGCCCCTAGCTGTCCCCTTCTTTTCATCCATGTACAAGTGGAAGGGTTTAGTTAAGTCTGTAAGTGCCAAGGCAGAGGCTGATGTCAGAGCTGACTTTAGTTTTTAGAAAGTTTGTTCCTTCTTTTCACTTCAATTAAAATCTTTTTCTTGCCCTCTTATAGCCTCATATAGAGGCTTGGTTAATTCAGCAAACCTTGGAATCCAAATTCTATAATACCCCACAGCTCTGAGGAATTATTGGATTTGTCTCTTAGTCTGAGGCCTGGGGATCTGAGTGATGGCTTGAATTCTAGAGGCCGGCAGCATCCTGTTACCTTCTTGGAGTCCTTATCCCAAGTAGCTTGCCTTATGCATGCATAGCTGAGCCTTCTGGCTGATACACAATAGCCCAGATGTTTAAGTTGTCCAAAAGACACTCTGTGGCAGAGAGGCATTCCTCCTCCATTTCTGCAGCTAGGATGAGGTCATCCACATACTGTAGGAGAGTTGCCTCAGGTGTTTCCTTGTGAAAACCCTACAAGTCTCTATGAAGAGCCTCATCAAAGAGGGTGGGGGAATTTTTAAATGGCTGTGGAATCTTAGTCCAGGTTAGTTGCCCACTGATGCCTTGTTCTGGGTCTGTCCATTCAAAGGCAGAAAATGGGTTGACTTCCCTTTGTCAATGGGGTACTAAAGAACACATCTGTTGGGGCCAGCACATCATATATTTGCCTTTCTGGAGGAATCATACTGAGAAAAGAATAAGGGATGTTTCGTGGGGATTTTGTGCCTTCTGGAAGGTAGCCACCATAACCTTAGCCACTTTCTTAGCCTGTCTACCTTCAGAGTGTCTCTATTATTATATACCCTGGCAGTTATCTCTATTAACTCTGAAAGAAGTTTATTCTCAAAGCCTTCTATTTTCTGGATCTCCTTTCTAATATCTGGTGTGGACTGAGTTACAAAAGCAATGTTAGTAACTTGCCTATTCTCAGGGGCCTTGAGATCTATAGGGGTATGTCCTATAAGCTTCCTGCAGCCATTCTAGGAAAGCAGTGGGGGATTCTGTGGGACCTTGGGTCACTTCATTCACCTTAGACAAATTTGTAGGGCACTGAGTGAGTGGCTGCCTGGAGACCACCCATTAGAGTCCAGTGAAAGAGTTAAGGGACGCCTTACCTTCAGCGGTGTTGGGATCACAGTCTGGTAATGTGGAAGGGAAGACTTTGTCAATAACATTAGGGCTTTCCATGAGGTGGCCATCGGCTCCCAACACTAGTTTCTTGGCTTCCCTTTGGAATTTTTTATGTTCCTCTGTGGTGAAGGGGGTCTGCAAGAGTTGCTGACAGTCCTCCTATGTGGGCTGATGGGGATAGAAGACTGTCTTAAGAAGGGATATCAGAGAAGCTGCTTTAAATCAGATTTAGGTTTAGCAATAAGAATGGGGGTGTTGAGGAATCAAACCTAGGTCTTTAGGCTTCCCAGATAAGCACCTTAACCATGAAGCCATCATATACTTGATGCATTTTTTTTAATCATCTGTTTATATCCTGATATACACCTTATGTAAGGAGTTTGTAACTTGATTAAGTACCTTGACTCAGTTGACCAATTTAACCTTTTGTCTACTGAGAAATTTCATCTAACAGATTTGACTTCAGGTGTTCCAAAGAGAAGAACTATAAAGAGAAGTAAGGTTATTTGCCTTTTTTTTTTTTTTTCCCTTTTCCTTGTCAGAAACAATTGGCTATTTTGTCTCTGGACAGGGTAAGGGGACACATGGCTTAAACTTGCATGGGGACTGAGATAAAGGGGCATCATCCCTTTTCCAGAATCCAGCTTGCCATGACTTTAAATAACGTATAACAGTAAGCAAGAGCAAAAGGAAATGACAGCTAAGCATCCTGGCATTCCTTGTCTTACTCTGAAGTTGTTTGTTTTTACTTAGGAAATTTATTTTATCCATTTGTAACACATAAGGTGACAGGGTCTTGTCTATGTCTAACCTGGTTAGACATCCAAAGAATATGAATTACATCTGTGCTTATGACTTTGTGACCCACCTAGCATAGGACATCACCTATGTCTAATATAAGCAGAATTTACATTAAGTCTATGTCCCTATATAAAACTTTTAAAGCATCCTTAAAAGTCTGTAAACAGTTAAAATATCTTTAACTTTAGGCATGGTGTTTAGGGTTAGCCTGAAAACTGTTCTTTCTAAAAGTAAATTAATTTTAGGCAAAATTTGGTCTCTTTAGGTCTCTTAAATCCTTACTACATATGCTCATCTTCATCCACATACTTTAACATTCTGATCTAAGTTCCATTCAAAAAAAGCATAAGCATTCTATGTCCAACATTGAAAAATACCTTCCCAGTTCCTTCAATCATCTCATCTCAACCCATAATTAACCATCTTTCTTATAAGACTAAAAACTACACCAAATGATTAATCTTATTATTATTACTGACAAAGCAGCAAGTAGTTTGGTTTCAAAGAGTTAACCATTTTACTATTGGAAATTTGTATAGAAAAAGCTTTTAGTATTTAGTTCAACAAAAAAATCTCTACCTGACAACCAGACTTGCTTTATAATACCAATATATATACCTTCAGATTTTATATAATCCATTGATCTGAGATAGCTCCTATTAATATAATATTTCTATGAATACAGGCAAAACATGACAACCATTTGGGGGATAATCTTTATCAATACCTCTAACACACTTAATACTTTTATTAGGAGTAATTAAGGCAAATTTTTGTGTCTGTCTTGAGGTAAGCTGGCCTAGAATTCAGGCCAGTTGCCACCTACTTTTAAGTAATAGGACATTACAATATTTTTAAATACCTGGCAAATTATGAGCCTCCACCTCAGAGAGAATTTTGTTGTTTTAAATAATCCTCTAATGTAGGTTGAAGTGACCTAGAACATAAACTCAGTAATTATATTTATGAGATCATGTGACAAAGTATGGCTTTGTTTAAATAAAATTTCAGCTCACCATAGCTTTAGTTAAATCTGACTTTAAAAGAGAAAAACCAGGGCGCTGCGCTCCCTCAGCATTCGGTGGTGAGGAAACAACTCCGCAGTCACCTCCGGGCTGGTTCTGCAGCATGCGGGCCACAGGGACTTGGGCAGCGGAGCAAACATGAATGTTGGAGTTGCCCACAGTGAGGTGAATCCAAATACCCGTGTAATGAATAGCCAGGATATGTGGCTGACATTTGCACTGGGAGTTGGTTTGCTTCATATTGTCTTACTCAGCATTCCCTTCTTCAGTGTTCCTGTTGCTTGGACCCTAACAAATATTATACATAATCTGGGCATGTATGTATTTTTGCATGCAGTGAAAGGAACACCTTTTGAAACTCCTGACCAGGGGAAGGCAAGGCTAACACACTGGGAACAACTGGACTATAGAGTACAGTTTACATCATCATCAAGAAAACTTTTTACAATTTCTCCAATAATTCTATACTTTCTGGCAAGTTTCTATACGAAGTATGATCCAACTCACTTCATCCTAAACACAGTTTCTCTCCTGAGTGTACTTATTCCGAAGATGCCACAACTACATGGTGTTCGGATCTTTGGAATTAATAAGTATTGAAATGTTCTACAATTAAACAAAATTGTTAAAACTACTGAGTTTTCTGTAAGGAAGAAGTCGTTAGTAAACCGCACTGTTGCTGTGATAGTGTGAAATGAGAGGTATTTACATTGTTGGACCAATTGCTTCTTCTTTATTTGCTGTCTTGAAATGCAGAATTCTACTAAAAGATGCCTCTGTTTAATGCATCTGGTATATTTCTGAGAGAGGCTTTACAGGCAGGTTGGGCGGGCCCAGCTTATAAGTTAATGACAGCACAATGAAGATACAGTAGATAAGTCCAAGGAAATAAGATACTTATAAGAAACTAGGACCAGCTTTAGTGAATTGGCATTATGTTAGGAAAAGAAAATTTCCAATCATTCACAGTTTAAGCAGGCTTACATATAAACCCAAATCATCTCCACAGAAGTTTTTATTCCCATACATATTCCTCTTTATTTTATATGAAGACATACACCCTCTTGCTTTATACAAGCTAATTTTTTTCCTATGTATGTGCTTTTTTGGTTTTGCTGGCTTGGTATTGTATGTTGATAAATGAGGTCATTTTTGCATTAATTACATTAGAGTTCATGAAGGTCCACCTTTATGACTGATTGGTGTTAGAAAATAGCCAGGTATCTTAGATTAGTCTCTGAGCCAACATTCTAATTTTGGAACAAAGTGGGTTTTACTGCTTTTCCAGAAACAAAGCTGCTAAACCAATACAATAATAACTTATTTCAGGTAGTTCAAGTATAGGTAGTAAAAAGAAATCTGTTTATTTGGTTGTGCAATTTAGTAAAGTCTATCATTCTTTAGAAGAAGTAATACACAATGGAACAACCTGTAGCTTAGCAGAAACTGCTTCTCTGGCCGTAATAAAAGGGTCCTTTTCAGCAGGTCTGAAGTAAGAGATAACATTGTCTTTTTTAGTCTTCTTACTTTCACCTCCACAGTTTGTCCATTACTATGTTTCCTTTAAATATGTGGGTTTTAGTTTAAATAACCCCGAACAGTAACTTTCCCCAGGAGCAACTAAATTGAATTCTTATGACTTAGGGAAGCTTCCTATAGTTGGTAACATTAATTGCAAGAAATAAGGATATTCTATTTTGAGTTATGATATAGGATAAAACTGAATAGCTCAGTAACAAAATTGAAGAGTTGTAGACCAACTTGAAATGAATTTGTGTCAATAAATCATTTTTAGTAATAGTGATCATTGTTTCGTTTTTCAGAAGTATTGAGTTTAGAAATCAGTTGTATGATACATACTGCCTTTGTATGTTTGTCTTTCTCAAGTATTTTTAAATAACTGGTAATCTGTACTTTAATAAAGTTTTTTTCTTGGTGTAAATTATTTTTAAAAAACTTAAAAATAATAATAATAAAAATACATAAACCAAAATACCTTGACATAAATCAAATGCCAACAAAAACTTTAGGAGAATCATGTTGGAGTATTTGGAGTAATAAGGAAACCAAAAGGTGTCTATAAACACTGTCTTAATTTGTTTAAAGCCCAAACAAAAGAAGAAATGTCAGGCACAGTTCACATTAAAATTATGTACTTATTTTTATCAGGCAATTTAAAAGTTACATGGTTTGAAATACAGAGACAGGCCATCACATTGGAACCTTAAATTGGAAATCTTTCTGTTTCAGCTTTCCAAGTAGCTAGGATAATAGGACTAGCTCATTTTATTTATTTATTTATTTATTTATTTATTTATTTATTTATTTATTTTGAAGATTGTTAAAATGCTTTTTAACCAGTTTTAAAGATTTTTCTACAGAATGATTCTGACTCATATTTTCAAAGATAAGGATGAGACAAACAAACACAACACCAAACACAAACATGCTAGCAATAACAGCTCTCCTGACACTGCTGTGTGGCTGCCAAACTGAAACTGAACCAGAAACAGACACAGCTGCCAAACCAGAAATAGTCCTCTATTTGAGATCTCTGAATGGAGCCAGAGAGGGTCAAGGGCTGCCCCTCAATCCCTCATCCAGTGGAATTAATGCTGCGTCCAGTTTCCCTCTTGGACACAGAAAAGTACACAAAACCAGAAAACCAGAAAAAAAAACAGAAAAAAAATGAAAAACTAAAAAGAAGAGTGGAGAAAGCACCTCCAGAGGTTCCTTACCCAATAAAGGAGGGGGCCAGCAGTCTTAGGCAAAAGTACCCTGTCAACATCTTGCTACCAACTCCAAAACAAGGAAGATGCAGATGGATGGAGATTTGATTCTCAGGCTGAAATTAGGGTTCCTTCCCTGGTTCAATCGCCCCAGAGTCGGGAAGGGAGGTCTTGAAAACTGGATCCAGGGTGAGCCCCCAAAATGTTATGGGGTCTGGTGTTGCACAAGTAAGACCAATGACTCACAGAATGTGAGGTAAAGTTTTATTGGGTGAAAAAGAAGAAAAGCTGGTGCACGCCAGGGCTACATCCAGAGGTTGGGATCTCAGGATGCAGCTTCAAACTGTTTGGAGGGTCAGCTTTTATTGGAAAAAGACTACAAAATGTTTATTGCAGAAACAGGGTGGGAGTTAAGCCATAAATCACAACTCTAATTCTTAGAAGATGATAGGGGGAAAAACACACAAATTTGTGAATAGGTCAGTTGGTCAGTTACAAGAAGCACCTGGGGGTGTGAGGTAGACCTATGACCAAGGGTCTCTGAATGTCCTGCTTATCTGACCTTAAGGATTTTGTTTAACAATGCAGACCCAAGGTAATTATATTCAGACCAACAGAGCATCATGTTTACCTACCATCCCCACCTGCTCAAGTAAATATTCCGTTTTTTTATGGGCTCCTACAAGGAAGTGACTTCTATTTTTCTCTAAGCTTGTCTAAAGAAATAATAACATTTTTCTTGCTTTACACTTTTCCTCAATGGGACAGTAACAACCCTTATGAAAGAGGCCTTCCTGAGTCAGGGTGTTAATCAGTGCTGAGCCTATATCCAAGTGGGCAGTGGTGGTTCATGGAAGTCCCTATGCAGACTTATCTAATGTGAACCAAGTGAAGATTCCTGAAGCTTATAGGGGGCAATTTTACTTTGCCAGTTCTAGGGCAGGGTCCAGGCCAATCATTTGATTCTAATGTGTGCAGTAGGCCCTAGTGAGATTTCTTAATTCAGAATTTGTGCTTAACGTGTGTTCCCCTTCTTCCTGAGAGACCTTCCCCTCCAAATTTGGAAGGTCTGTGTCCACTCATACAGACACAGAAATGAAACAGGAGGAGCTAACACACCAGTGAAGGACTCCTTGAACAATGCTGGTAGAAGCAGCAGAAAAATGTGCCCTTGTCCTATTCTTCAGGATGTTCTACAGTTCATTCCATAACTTCCCCATAGGGGAAACAGCAGGAATGAACCCCAGTTGCCCATAACCTGCATGACCTGTAGATCTTCCAAATATGTGTTTTATAGCCAGTTAAGATGGAAATGAACCTTAGATTTATAGATGAACTGATAGTGCTATTTCACTAAATTGCTAAATTAAATTATTAAGAGAACAGGTATCCCACTTACTATAATTATAAGGACAACAAGCTAGGAAACACATCCTTCAACTAATGTTCCCTTTCTTCGGTTCCTTTCTTCCCTCTCTATAATTCCCCAAGTCTGGGTCCTAGGATTTTGCAAAAGGAAAGGACTTACATGTGTCCATGGAGAAAATCCAAACTGAGAGTTGTCCCTAGTAAGGATTGCCTAAAGAACTGGGCCTGGAGACTCATGATGGGACACAGGATTGTGAAGTCCATTTTGATCTACTTTGTATTTTATGTTTCATTTTTTTTTGAAAAATTAATGTTGTGGAACCAAAGACAATCTAATTAATAGAAAACATTCAAATCTTGACAACAGTGCCTGAATTTTGCTACTCACACATGTGAAATGAAATCTATACTATCCTGGACATTAGTTTTCTTTTTTATATTGATTAGTAGTTGATAATATGAGATAAAATAACAGCAATGGCCTGTATGACCCACACACAATCTCTGTCTCTACAGTTTTCACTAGGCATTGGTTTGAATCCAGGAGTTTATTCATACTAATAACCATTTGGACAAAGATCCATTAGTTGAAGCTATATACATGTTTAGTTTTGAGAAAAGGGAGAGAAAGAAAATGAAGGAAAAATTCAGTAAAAAGAAAAAGAAAAAGAATTAGATGTCTTCCAGTTTCTTCATAATATGGGGACCAATGCAGTCCATTCTTATTCTGTTTCTCATCACATAGTTTGTTTCTTTGGTTACCTGGTAATCATTAGGCAGACATGCACCTTCTTCCCTGTAATGCTAGACATTTCTTTAGAAGGAGCAGACTAAATATCAAAGCCTTGCTTGCTATATAAGAAATAGAACACCTTGTTATTTGATCCACACACATCTGTATTTGCTCTCAAGCTTTCTCTGTAGGGAAAAAATAAATAAAACAAGACCAAAATAAAGGTATTATGGATCATGTACCACATTTATATATGTTCAAGTAAATCTTATTGAGTAAAAATAGAAAAATGTAGGAAAATCACAAATGTATAGCTTGTGAAAATTTCACAAGATAAATATGGCCCTGTAACTAGCACATAAGACAAATTTGATAATTATAATCACCCAAATAACCTCTGTTAGTTTCTACTAAGTTATTACTTCCACCCTAAGAAAACTAATTCCTGATGTCTATTGCCATTATTTTGTTATTTTATGAAGTTTTTTATAAATTTAATTACAGTTTGTTTGGTTCTTCCATTTAATATTATGAGGCTCATGCACATCATTACTTACAGCAGCAGTTCGCTTTCATTGTCCTCACTTACATAAATATGAGAAGGTTAATTTATTCTTCTAGTGTATATCCATTCTATTTTGGTTGTGCCTATTTCAAAGGTTGTGGCATTGAATATTCTTGTATGTTTTATGATATGCTAATATCTGCATTACTTTGGGAAATGTACAGAAAGTATGCCAAAATGCACATCTGTGTGCCAAAATTTTCCAGAAGTTATTGGCAATTAATAACATGATTCAGAATGTATATGTTCATATACAGGGATAAGCCCAGCCAAGACAGTCTAGAGGGGAGAATCACTACTTTCAAAGACTAAAGATGAATTGTACCAAGTATAACTGGTTATAAAGCTACAACAATGATGTCAGTATAGTACTATAGTCAAAGATAATGGGGCATATTGTAACATGTAGAATATACACATATGCATAAATACTTGGTTTATAATAAATAAGACATTACTGACAATTATGGAGAGAAGTATTCTCAGTATATGATGTTAATATATGGTTAGTATTACATCCATATTGAAAAATCAAATTTTGACCCCAGTCTCACACCATATATAAAACCTACCTATAGATTTTGGTTTTTACCAGTACCAATGTGTTAGAAATTAAGGAACTTCTAAAGCCCAATAGTAAAAGACTTTGTTTGCATTTGGATCATGGCTCATGTTAGTACCTCAGATATCTTGACCGAGATTAAAATTAAAGTTTAGATATGCCCCTTTCACCCCATCGCTTCTCTTGTGTTCCTCTTTCTGTTCTCCCTTCTCTTCCTGCCCTCCTGCCATTTGTTCTTTCATTTCTGTCAGAGAATACAAATAATATTAGAATCACAAATTGGCAGCCATGGGACAAATGTTACCTGAAGGGGGATTTTAGAAACATGGTTTATAAACTACTGTTGCCAATGTGATGGTGGGATTTTACATGACATCCAGTGGACCTGACAAATCTGGCCATCATGAGCCATTAGTGGTTTATGATGATAGATTGCAGGATTTTGTAAAAGTGAACTGGGCAGTCCTCTTACACTCACCTGAGTCCTCCTGGGCTGTTTACCTGGCATACTCGCCTGAGGACCTTTGTAGGAATATAAGATTCTTGCCAGCATGAATTCTTAACTAGAGTCACTAGATATAAAAATATGTTCCTAAAAATTATAAATGCATACATGTCAATATTGTTTTATATTTATATACAGTTTGGATTGCCCTACATATGGTAGCTGAAAAGAATTTCCTCCTCCTCTTCCCCTTGTTCTTTAGTTTGGGGCATAAATCCCTTCTTATTTTCACAGGAACATTAGCTCAAATTTGCAGAAAGAATCTGCTGCAAATAAAGCTGTTACATTTAAACCATATGTCACACTGAACTGTTCAAGAGGCATGAGGCCTTTCTTATTCACAGATCTTTAAAGATATAATTGTATGCTCAGTTAAGATGGAAAAGAGCACTGGGTTTGAAATAAACCTTCTTACACTGGAGACATCTTACTAAATTATTTCACCAAATTACTAGGTAGCAAAATGAGAGTATACTGTGTAAATGACAACTTTTTAAGCTTACATATTTTCTGTCATATCAGTCATCTCCTAGGATTATAACCTTGATGGCACTAAGGCAGTGATGATATGGAAGGTCCTGCTCCCCATTCATGTGCACATTTACATTTGCGTTTTAGAAAGTTGTAATAAAGATCTCAACTCATAAACTGGCTATGAATCATTTAGCATTTTATGGAAGTTTTTACTCTGAGCTCATCGCTATAGTTACAGAAAGACATAAAACTATTTCCATTTCATAGAGGTAAAGAGAAAATCAACTCAAGTTCTACATAATAAGTAGTCCATAACTGCAAAATGTCCTTCAGGAATAAGATTCATTTGGCTATAACTATTCTTCACTCCAAGACACATGCCTTGGGCATCTTTGCAGACACAGAAGCACATAATGGAAGTATACATTTTGCTTTAAGAAAATATGTCCCTAGGCTTCATTCTTTTCAAAAGTATATCTCAGACAGAAAGTAATTTACATGAATACTAAACTAAACTCAGATATCAGTCTTAAAAATTTCATTTCAGGCCTGTGGATGTAACTTAGTTGGTAGAGTGGTTGCTTAATATCCTTGAGGTAGTGGGTTCATTTCCCAGTAACACGTAAAACGAGTATACCTGTAATCCTAGCCCTTGGGAGCTGAATGCAGAAGCATCAGAAGTTTATTGTCATCCTCAGCTCATAGAGAGTTTGAGGCTAGTCTGCGGTACATGAGACACTATATTTTAGAAAATGTCTCACTCAGCTGTCTTGTGTGTGTGTGTGTTTGTGTGTATATATATATTATTTATGCAATTTTTTAAAATTCAACTGAATATTAAGAAAGGTAAAAATGAAGAGGATACAAAACAATTTAAAGAGGATTCATGTGAAAAATTGTCTACTAACCAAAACTTCAGTATCATTTAAGCAACATAAGTCAGAAAATAATAACATTAAGAGTGCAACATTCTACATAAAGCATTTACAATGGCAGTAAGTGGACAGGATGACTAGTCATTGTGGAGTACATTCACATTTCCTCAGTGTAAACCAATTTCTGGTTTAGAAGTACCAGAACCACAAATTACTCCCATAACCATTAAGGCATAACCCACTTTAGGATTGAGACCTACTTCCAGACAGATTCTTACTTGGTCCAGTCCTTTCTGCTTCTACCCGCAGCCGATTTTCTCTCTTCTGCCCTGACCCACTTGTTTGTTTTGAACATCAAGAATGAAAAGCAAGTAAAGCATCTATAGTCTTTCCCCCAATGTTTTCATCCATCAGCTCCAAGCACCCTGGATGAAGAGGGGGAAAGGATGCCGTGCTCAAGACACGTAAAGCATACAGGAAGACAGCTTTGACAGCCTTCTGCTGGTCCAGTTAGCTACTACTTCTTCTTTTACATACGTATAGTTCAGAAATTGTTCTCCAAATCTTTCCAGTTCCTAAATGTATTTAACATTCCTCTCCACCTAAATATCCCTTTCTTGTGCCAAGCCAAGTACCATAAAAATATATCTTCAATGATCAATATCCTTATGTCTATCTGATATTGTGTGTCTACCAGGTACTTCTTCTTGATAGAAGACTTTTCATGAATTCTTCTGAATTTTCAATCTGGCCTTACAATCATCATATGGCTCATCAAGAAATAAGTTTTATTAAGAAATAAGTTTTGTAAAATTTTTTATCAATTATCTATATAATGTGCATAGAGCCATGATGGTACCATTGTTAGCCTTCTCCCTGTCCTCCCCCCTTGGGGATTGTGGGCCTTGCATTGTGGGGATAGCCATCAGTTATGGGGATGAGGCAATGTCTCTGTGCATAATGACCCAACTTATGGCACTAACAATCTTTCCACCCCCTCTTCCACGAATTTCCCTAAGCCATATTGGGTTCATTTTAGGTCTATTTCAGTGACAAGGTCATAGGAGTCTCTGTGTCTTTGGATCTCTGGTTTGGTAGGGGTTAAGTGTTCTCTGTGTCTATCTTATTCACCCCTGTGCTGATACCAGGTTCCCTGAAAGCAGCACTCTTGCTCATTTCCCCAGTTATTCTATGGGTTCAGCTGGTGCCCTGGTGAGGTGTGATGGACTGATTTTCTCCTCAGGTTCTATGTCCATCTGAAAAAGAGAAGCAAATTCTCCAATGGAGAGTGAGATCAATGCAAGATACATGGATAACCATTATTGTTTTAGAGTGAATTTAATGGGTGTAGGCCCTCTTGTATCCCACTATTGGAGGGAGCTTGATATTGGAGAGTGAACTCATTTTTGGATATGGTTCTGACTTATTTTCCAGTTCCAGGTATGGGTTCCATTATACTGAGCAGATCCTTTAGCCAAATCAAGAACAGTTGGTAACCCACCATGGCTGTGTGACACTATTGCATTTGTGTGAGCATCACCTCAGGTTGATTGCTGCTGGGTAGTTTACACCACAAGTTGCTTAGACAAATGTTGGTCGTTTTCCCCCAGTTGCTCATGTAGTACCTTCTGGCACTAGACAAGCTATCTGGGGACTGACTCTTCCAGATTCCAGCTAGGACACTTCATGTTCCATCCCAATAGCATATGGTATCTTTGGCAATAGGGTCTTACCATTAACCTTTGTTGGGTCATCAAGTACTCTGACAGAAATCTGTCTTCTTTTGGGAAACCTTGTAGGTCTCACTGATCAACAGGTCATTGTGGATGTTGACCACATGCTGATACTGGGAGTTACAGGTCAGTGCCATGGGAAAAGAAGGAAAAAAAATATAGGTAGTATGAAAGAGAAAGAGAGAGAGAAGAGTAAGAAGAGGGGGTAAAAGAGAATAATAAGAGAAGGTTGAGGTTAGTCTTCATCCTACCCTCTCCAGGCCCCTGCAATTCAGATGTTCTCTCTAAGCACCTGATGAAGGTTCAGCCTTTTAGTATGTCTTTCAGGACATAAGATTTTTTGCTACCATTTGCAATTGGTTATTGTCGTCTGCTTCTTGGGGCACTTGAGATTGGTTATTTGATTCTTCTATGTGGAGAATTTCCTGAAGTACTATCTGTAGGTTTGGCTCTCTGTTCATATAATTGTAAAGCTGAGTTTTATCATGGAAAGTTTTTCTTTCACCATCTATTATGAGGAATATTTTTTCTGGGTAGAGTAGTTGGGGTTGGAAGCCATAAGTTCTTAGAGTTTGCAGTGTTCCATCCCAAGCCCTTCTGGCTTTTAGGGTTTTCATTGAGAAGTCTGAAATAATTTTGATGGGGTTTCCTTTATATGTAATGTGTTTTTTCTCCCTAGATGCTTTTAGAACTTTCTCTTTATGATTGATGATTAGAGTCTTAATGATAAAGTGTCTTGGCAAATTTCTCCATTGATCCAATCTGTTTGGAGTTCTGCTATCTTCTTGTAACTTGATGGGATTTTCTTTTGAGAGAGTGGAAAAGTTTTCTTCAATTATTTTGTTGAATAAGTTTTCCATTCCTTTGGTCTGTGTTGCTTCCCCCTCTGCTATACCCATGATACTAATGTTTGGATCCTTAAAGGTGTCCCACATTTCCCTCATGTTCTGTTCACAGAAATTTTTGAACTTGTTGAAATTTTTAGATTCAGACTGTTTCTTCTGTTTTGTCTTCCAGTTCTGATTTTCTATCCTCCATTTGGCTGACTATTCTTTAGAGTTTCTATAGAGTTTTGGGCTTGTTCAATTTGGCCCATATTTTCTACTGCTTTTTTAATGTATAGTTTCCATCCCTCTGTCAAGTACCCTTTTCACATCATTTTCTGATTTTCTTAATGCTTCCTGGAGTTCATCCTTGCATTTTTTTTATGTCTTCATTGAACTTAGCCAGCTAGTTATTGAGGACCTCTTTTTTTTTTTTTTTTTTTTTCACTCTCCTTCAGATCATTTAACTGTCTTTGGAGCCCCTCCTGGTTCTTTTCTATTAGGTCTAATCTAGCAAGGATAGCTTTCATACAATTATTGGCTCTTTATTGAGTTTCTGAAAGTTGTGCTATTTGCTTGGCCAGGGTTATATAGCTTGTCTCTTCATTTTGGGGTTCTGATTCTATTGTCTCTTTTTCACTATGCTCTGCCCATCACAATGGTTCAGAAAGCCTAGGGTGTGGGATGCTAGGCTGCTGGCCTGGGTAGGGTGGGAGGCAGTGGTGAGTGTGAGGCCAATGGCTGCTGGAATTCAGAAAGGCTGGGGCAGGGGATACTGGCCTGCTGGACTGGGTCCCCAATTGGAGGTGGGAAAGGGTGGGGACCACAATCACCTTAGTTGGGCTCAGGAAGGCTAGGGCGGGAACCGTGAGCTACTGCCCTGGGTCCCTGATCTGCCATGGGAGGGGGAGTTGCAAGAAATGAGTTTTAAATGAAAAGTGGTTGTGGTGGTTTGATTCAGGTGTCCCCCATAAACTTCAAGTGTTCTGAATGCTAGGTTCCCAGCTGATGGCAACTTGGGAATTAACACCTCCTGGAGGCAGAGTATTGTTGGGGGCGGGCTTATGGGTATTATAGCCAGCTTCCCCTTGCCAGTGTTTGGCACACTCTCCTGTTGCTGTTGTCCACCTTATGTTGACGAGAGAGTGATGTCCACCCTCTGCTCATGCCATCGTTTTTCCTGCCATTATGGAGCTTCCCCCTCGAGCCTGTAAGCCAAAATAAACCTCTTTTTTCCCACAAGCTGCTCTTAGTCGGGTGATTTCTGCCAGCAATGCGAACCTGACTGCAACAGTGGTATAAACATTTCTTTTTACAGTGCCCTATAGAAAAATCAATGGAATAATTCCAAATAAACCAGTTACCAAATATCACATTTCTTTTCCTGGATCATCAGCATTGTTGAAGAAATAATGTCACATTATCAAGTGGTGCTAGATAATTTGATGAATACTGGATTTGTGGGACACCCTAAGCCTCACACCACTTCACTCCAGGTATGGTGATCCTCTCCTGCATTGCCTTTAGGCTTCATTGTAGTCATATGCACATGGGTGTGTGTGCGAGCATGCTTACATGTGAGGAGATAGACAATAATGTTAATCCATCAAGTTTCATTTCTTTCATATATTCCTTAAACCTATATCTCTCTTCCATTTTTTAAAATAACATCACCACTTGGGTGTGGCCTTTCTTGCATTTCTATCTCCATGGAGTCCTCACAATCTGTTTCTGTTCTATCTCACACTACATTCTCTTAGGCTTCTGTGATGGGCTTGCTGACTTCTAGCATGTTTTCCTCAGGTCTTCCTTCCAATTTCATCAAATCACACAACTCCCTTGCATATTGCTATATATTAACATAAAGACAATTTCACTCAAGTATGTCATGTACCTGGCAATATTCAACACCTGAATCCATTCCTTCCTTTTCCTCCTCTCCCTCCCAGTTCCCTTCTTTTCCAAGTCTTGCTTCTACTTCCTTGCCATATATAGAAATGATTAGACACATACATATATATGAAATCTTAGATACATGACAAAAATATATTTACTTTTCTGAGTCTGACTTATTTGACTTGATATGATGATCTTAGATTCCATCCATTTTCCTGCAGCTGACACAATTTAATTTTTCTTTATGACTGAAAAAAAAACTATCCAATTTCTTGAAAATAAAATCAATAATAAACATGAAATATTCTTTTCCCTGCACTTTCTGCTTCTCAGCTTCCCAATATCTCTCCATATCAACATTCTCAGAAGCTCCAATGACTGTCATTAAAACTTCACTTCATATAACCATATGTCTACTAGATATTTCCAACTGGAGATGTTCAGACACTTAAGACTCAACCTGTCTGAAACCAGATTGGTTACCTACCTTTTGCCAGAATGTTCTCATCTCAGATTTCCCAGTCCAGTTAAAAATATTATTTACAGTAATTATCCTTGGCTTTCTCTTCTTTATTCTCTATTATATAAGGCCCAAGAGCCATGAATCAGTAGGTTAGAACTTGGCTTTCCCCTTAGCTGAGATATGCATCTAACTATCATACTTCCTACATCAGGACATTGAAAAAGACAAAAGTATAGGCACCTCATTTTCACCTGGGTGTTTCATTTCCGCCCCTTACTATATCATCTTAAGAAAAGGTTACCTAATAGTTGTGGATTTCCCTTCCAGATGAAACTCATTTGTGTTCACAGTCTCATTTCAAGAAAGAGGAAAGCAGAACCAATTTTAATTAAAACTCTGAAGACATCTATTCACCTAGCCAGCCAGACATTAATTCTACACAGTGCTCTCCCTTAAAGATTATTACCTTCTAATTAACACACTATCTTCTCTTGTAAATGGGACTGGTATTAGAAATTAGGGAAGAAGCTGATTTTTAATTTTTTGTTTATTTTTAATTAATTTATTTATTTGAGAGCAACAGAGAGAGAGAGAGAGAGAGAGAGGGTGCACCAGGGCCTCCAGCCACTGCAAACGAACTCCAGATGCATGTGCCACTTTGTGCATCTGACTTACATGGGTCCTGAGGAATTGATCCTTGAACCAAGGTCCTTAGGCTTCACAGGCAAGTACTTAACTGCTAAGCCATCTCTCCAGGCTCTAAGATGATTTTAAAAATCAAGTTTATTAATTAACTGCAAGTCTTTTTGTTTTGTTTTGTTTTGTTTTGTTTGAAACAGGTTCTCACTCTGTAGCCCATGCTGTCCTTAAATTCATTATACAGCCCAAGCTGAAATGGAATTCAAGGAAATCCTTCTGCCAGCTTCTGAGGAGCTAGGATGATAGACATGAGTCACATACATAGCTCAGGCTACAGATATTTTATGAGCATTCCAAAGAATTTTGGCAGCTGAGCACATTTGCAAAACCATCTCCACTGTCAAAGTATATAACATTTCCCTAAAACCCAAAAGTTTCCTTCTTTCCCCCTTAGGATTCTTATCCCTCATTAATTCCAAGTAAAAGATTTACCTGCAATTTGTCACTTAGGTTTTCTGGAACACAAACTCTTCTAAATCTGCCTTCTTTCATGTAGCACAATGTTTTTGAGACTAAACCCTTATTTCATGGATCTTGCCAATGTCTGTGCATATTTCCTAATATACGAATGCACAAGGTGCCATGTCCATTCACTTGGGAGTGAAGTCATTTCCAGTTTGGGGCTATGAGAGACAACCCATCTAAGAAAATTCATGACCTTTGTGTGAATTCTATGTTTCCATTTCCCTTAGTTTAACACCTAAGAACATCATTCTAGGGTTACAAATAAGTGTTACATTAAACTTCAAAAGGAAGTTCCAAACTGTTTTCCAAAGTGGTTCAAACATTTCACTTTCCTGTTTGTAATGCCAGTTCAGCAGAGTGATCTTTGGTGCTTGCATGCAAAGTTGTTATGCTGCTTTGATGAGTTTACCTTGATGAAATGTTCTCTTTTCTTCCTTTATTTTCGGATGTATAATTTGACCAGTGTAGTATAACCATCTTGATTATTGGCTGTGTTTTATATAATTTCCTAACCTTTTACTTTTAAGCTAACCTTACCTTTACTAAGCAGTTTTCTTATAAATAGCATAAAATTATAGCTTACTTACAATCTAGTCTGTCAGCCATGCTTTTCTTCTAATGTGTGTGTGAGAGAGATTTTGTGTGTGTGTGCGCGTGTGTGTGTGTGTGTGTGTGTGTGTGTGTGTGTGTGTATGAGGGTGCCTTGGGTATTGGTCCTCTCCTTCCACCTGTGAAACAGCATTTCTCTTGTTTTGCCCCTGGGGATGAAATGTGTGTGTTTCCTGATTTTACTTTTCCTCCTGTTTTAAAACATGTATTTTTCTGCATTGATAGATATAATTATTACTAATTCTGTACTGCTAAGTATGGATGTTGTTGTTTTATATAAGAATTTCTGAACTTTGTTCTGCTATTCAGTTTGGGTTAATCCTTTCAAATTATAAGTTGCTGCAGCATGCTTAGAGCCCCCTTTCCTGCAGATCTATGTAAGAAGGCCCTCCTATGAAAAAGTATGGATTGTAACCTCAAACACAGATCTGGTGTGACTATGGGCCTCACCATACTTGGCTTCCTCCTTTGGGCATCATTATTTGTTTTACTTTTTTGTCTAATGTGTAAAAGAGTTGCTCAGTATATTTTTCCATTTTTCTAGCTGTGTCCCTTTTTATAGACTTTTGTTGTATCAGGATAAATTACAAATTAATCATGGTTGCAAGCAGAACCCTGACACCTCTTTACAAAGAGACACAGTTGTTGGTGGTGACCCTACTATATTTTGTAGTTTACAAGTAGGAAAATATTATCTTTACAAAACAAAAACTGCTACTTATCCCCAAAATTGTTATCAAATGAAAATTTCCCAGTGGGATGAACGGTTCTTCAAGTTTAGATTGTTTTTCTTCGTACAGAAGTGGACGTCATTCCCTATTACATACAGCATCCGTTCAGGAAAAGAAGCTGAAGTTGTCTATGCAATACTGGTTAATAATGTATCAAGCCATCTTACAACTTCAGTGGTTTAATGTAACCGTATTCTCATGAGTCTTTGGGTTAGTTAGTTCTGATCTGTGTGACATTCCAGAACCCCATTCCTTGGTCTGTGGTCAGTTTTACTTCTATTAGTTGTCTTTACAGTTTTATCTTGACCCTTTCTCATATCTCATGTGTTGATTGGAACAACTGGAAGAAATCAAATCTATCACCTATATTCTGTTTGGTCTCATGATGGTGGAAATTTTCTTATAAAACTAGTGAAATTGGTTGCCTTCTTGAACTAAAGACATCTACCTGCATTCTTTTGGCCAATAAAAGTCACAGGGTCAACCATTTTCAAAAGTTGGAAGAATAGATATTCTCCTGCCTCTCATTGTATCTGCTAATGAAAGGCGTTGCCTCACATGGAAAGTACTTGAACACAGAAAGCACTAGGAATTGGAGCATAAACTTTACCTTTAGAAATTATCTTATTTTTGGAAACTAGCTCAGAAAGGTTATAGTGATCTGAAATTTTCTCTGCTACTCCATGCATCATTATGACTCACTGGAGCATACAGGCAATGGGACCACTAGGGGAGGGATCTCAATAATCAGCCATCTATGTCTGTGTCCTTGAAGCTTCTGCCCATTACTGTCATCTCCTTTGCTTCCCTCCCTGCCTTTTTGCCCAAGCTTGCAAATAGGTCATAACTTATGATTAGGCAAATTCTATATCATAATTCTTATCCTTGCATTGGAAGAAGCATCTTCTTAACAATTTGTACTTTCACCCTATCATAGTTACAAGTTCTGACCTTTCATTTCAGCTTCCTATTTAAGTGCATGACTATTTACTGTATTATCTGGTTTTGGAGATCAAATTCATGTCCTTTTTTACATTGCATTTTCTTCAAGATTAATTTGGAGCACTTTATATAAATAGATCTACCTTTGAATAAGCTGAATATAAAAAACATTGATGGATACATATGTTAGCTAGTTTTCTACTGAGCAAAAGTAATGGTTATAATTGTAATAAATACTATAAACCCTACTAGCTAGCATTTATTATGTTCTAGGAATCCATCACATCACAGTAAACATGAAGATAACTTAGAAGAAAGACTAGAGGATATCAGATAAGAAGTGCTTGAAGGAGGCAGAATAATGCTCCCTGGTCCTCACAGACTACCCATATCCTAATTCCTGTATCCTGTGGATATTCAGAATAAGGTGAAGTCCTTGAGATGGAGAGGTGCTCCTGAAGGATCCTGGAGGTTCAACTTAATCATCTCTCTAGATGTGGTCAGAGAAAAAGGTGATCATGGAAAAAAACCAAGGAGACAGATGTTCCTGGTTTTAAAAACTTAAGGAAGTCACTAGACAGAAAAAGTCTGAAAATCAAAGGCACAAGATTCTGTGTTGAGTTCTTCACAAAAGCATAGAGCTTTGATAAAACCTTCGCTTGAAACCAGTAAGACCATGTTTAGCATTCTGACCTTCAGACTACACAGTCAAAAGGTTGTGTGGATCACAGGACACTAATACAGTGGGATAGACAGGAATGAGTAGAAGAAGCATTTTTCAAGAATGTCCAGCTATCTTCAGATGCTCTGCTTTGGGAGTCCATTACTGAGACTTGAACCCTCTTTTTAAAGTCATGAGCTATGACCTCTCCTAAGACAATAACATTTCCTCTCTAAGGTAAAGATCTTCGAGGAGAACTTTTCCTCACTTTCTCCATGCATCACTATGCATGTGTATACATGACATTACAAACCATAAGAGAAACAGTTAACAAAGGCTGTGATTTTAGAGACCTTTATACCTCTGCCACTATCATTGCCCACAGACACTCAGCATATGTTTGCTGCATATAAAGATATGCTGCTATTTACTGAAGATACAGGAAACCGAACACTTGTCTGCTTCCTTGTTGAAATGTTTGCTTTTTAGGAGGAGCTCCTAAATGAGTGACCCTTCCCCACCAAAAATACCAGTTAACCTTTTTCCTCTTTTATGCTTGACAGTGATACTTGAGGTTTTCAGTGATAGTAGACTGAGAAGCCACAAAATTAAGACAATTGTCTCCTTCTACCCACTGTACTTACAAAGACAAAATATTTTAGTAACTTTTTATTTTATTTTTTTTTATTTTTGAGGTATGGTCTCACTCTAGCCCAGGCTGACCTGCAATTCAGACTGTAGTTCCAGGCTGGACTTGAACTCACAGCAGTCCTTCTACCTCTGTCTCCCAAGGGCTGGGATTAAAGGTGTGCACCACCATGCCCAGCTCCAGTAACATATTTTAAGAATGCCTAATGAAGGGATCACATGAGCAAAAGTTCCCAATCTCTTGAGTGCCTATTAGTGAAGACCACATCATGCATTCACAATCAGTTTAGCAATGATATTGATGGACATTTCCAAATGTTAGATATGTAGAGATAAAGGAAAAGGGTAATTGTTTCTCCAACAGTAATAAGGACCAAAACATTATATTATTAGAATATATTTTAGCTTTTTATACCTCTTTTTATAGCTATTGAAAAAATGTGGCTTTTAAGAAGGTGAATGACTTGAAATGAACTCTCTCTCTGATACCTTGTAGTGGTACAATTTTGGAAGAGCTGTTTAACTTCAGTCTTACACACTTAACATGTGTAAGTTTCTGAGTCAAAGACATGTTATCACTACTGGATTGTGCATGTTAAAAGACTTTAAAGCTACTCAGCATATATTTAGGATGCATAATATCAATATAAGGTCTTTTATACAATCTTTCATTTTTCAAAACCTACTTGGCATTTACAAGCACAGTGACAGAGCCCCGAATGTAATAACTGCACATACCTAGGATCTGCTGACATTCAAATCAAGAGATCTGCAAATGAAGTTGCCAAAACAATTCAGCATAGCAATTATAAGTTAACTCTCTTTTGTTTCATGCATCATTTTAGATGTTTCATTACTAACTCCTTTGGAAATGGAAAAATACCTAGCCCGTCAGCATTTTTCAAGCACATTGGGATTTGAGCAGCTGAATGACAGTACTTCCTATAAGAGATTTTCATCTCATAGAACCTGAGACAACAATCATCTGTCTCAGTTTTAAAAATTAGAGTAATAAACCTCCAATGCTTTTTCTTCCAATATTTTTCTGTTATTAGAATTCTGATGCAATCATTCAGGTCAAAAAGCAAAGGTAAGACTGTCTTTTCTAAACTCTTTGAAGGTAAGGCTGTCTTTTCTAAACTCTTTGTCTGCCAATCCATAATATAGGAGTCTGTGTGTGCATGTGTGTGCATGTGTGCATGTGTGCTTGGTTCCTGACAACCAGGAACATCTGTTTTTATAGGCAAGAATGACTATATGAGTTTTAAATTAGAAAACTACTAAAGTGCATTTACTTTGTCTTGTAATCCTTTTCAGGCTTCTTTCCTGTAATTCCCAACCCAGGATAAAAATTAAAATGATCTGGGTGTCTTTGAACAAATACCTACATACAGAAGTATACTGTTCTAATTTAATTTACTTATGGTACATTGGAATTTTTAAGTTTCCATGGTGATTGTTAATAAGTTGCCAAAATTGTGAAATAATATCCTGCACTCCTGGTCAGTGGTGCATGGTCTTATAGTACATGAGTGTCACCTGGGGGAGGTTTACCAATGCTAATGTCAAGTATACACATGGGCTTTATTAAATCAGAATGAGGGAGGTGAGAACCCAGCACCAAGGGTATTTTCAAGACCTTCCAGCTTGTGTTGTCCAGGCTTGAGATCCCCCAGCATGTGCTACCGAGGCTCGAGACTCCTCATCTTGGCTTTGCATATAAAATTAACAAAATTCATTTCACTAAGACGATTACTATGTCAGTGATCAGAGAATTGCCTCTTGTGTTTCTGACATATTTGCTTTTACAGTGTTCTGAGAACTAATAGTCTACCAAGAGCAAAGGTAAATATCATTTCAAAGAAGTGAATTTTCACCTGGAACTGGTCCTAGACATTCATAATTTTGTGACCTTTGGGGTCTTTCTTCTGTGTTTGGCGGAAATTTTACTCCTGATGTGTTATGTTATAAGGTCTTTTTAATTATGCATTTGGCTTTGGTTTAACCAACTACTTCCTGCTCACCATCTTTAATATTTGCTAATCTTAGAACTTTTCAATATTCTAGCAAAGTATAGTCTGCATTTCTTTTATTATCATCATTTTTCTGAAGCTCAATCATATATTAGAGAAGTTTCAGTGATGTGTAATGTTATTTTATAATCTTTTTAAAAATTTTATTATTTTATTTATTTTTGGAGAGAGACACAGAGAGAGAGATAGAGGGAGAGGGAGACAGAGATGGGCGTGCCAGCAGTCTCTCAGCTGCTGTGAACGAACTCTGGATATGTACGCCCCTTGTGGGCAAGTGCAACATTGCGCCCTTGCGTCACTGCATCTGGCTAAACGTTGGACCTGGAGATTGGAACCGCTGGAGATTGGAACCAGCGTTCTTGGGCTTAGCAGGCAGGCACCTTAACCGCTAAGCCATCTCTCCAGCCCCTATCTTATAGTCTTTATATTGTTTTTCCATACATAGAACTATCACTACTTGGCTCAATGTATTTTGTTAAGTAGCAATGGAAGCATTGGTCTGGACTTCCTGACTAATGTGACTGGATAATACTATAGTATTCCTTCCTGCTGGAGATGGTTATATATGCCGTTACATGTTCTTTGCTGGTCCTCTTGCAAAACTATTTCAAGACAGGATACTCAGCTGGCTAGATTAAAATGGGGGTTCATAGGATAAAATAAACTTCACAGTCTTTCTGTGTTAGTGTGTTAAAGCATGTATAGCAATAGATCAGTCCTACTGAAGGGACTATAGTCTCCCCAAAATGTGAACACTATTTTTCAAAATTCAGCACCATGTTCTTTCTTCTGAGTTACTCATTTCTCTATGAGTATCTGAACTTTAAGAAATTACAAACAGCCAAACAGCATGCAAAGCTTTTATAAAGAAAGAAAGCAATAGCATTGAGCAACACATGCTCATGCCAATAATCCCAGCACTGATGGCTGAAGCATATTAAGTGGCATGAATTTTTGGGCTAGCCTTGGCTACATAGTGAATTCCAGTCTAGCCTTAGCTATGTGAGACCGTCTCTTGAACAAAGAAACAATATCTGTATCATCGTAACTAAGTGATGCTGAAATATTCTGAAAACCACATTTGTAGGAGGGTTTGGAATGGTCTTTATTTTGCTTTTTCTCTTGCAAGTCAGGTGAGTTCCTTCTCCTTCACTTTATAATAGTATTTTGTCTCACAAATTGATTGTCTCTCCATTAACTCATCAAGTGTGCCAAATAAGGCCCTTTAAAATTACAAAGATCTTGGTGGAATATAATGTCATATATTGTTGAGAAAGAAAGAGGTGGCACAATTTATCTTCTTTACACACACACACACGCACGCACGCATGCACCCTCAGTTACCTCAATGTATCTACAATTTGGATGACCAGTCTGCTGAGAATGGTGAAGCAACTCACTCAACTCTCCCTTTTGTTTGGATATTAACCCACTGGGAATGACAGCTCCGTTCCTCAGGTGCTGTTCCTTCATTGTCCTTTAACCACCTTTACAATACAAATAGAAAGTAAATTCCAGCCTTTTGGACCATGTGCACAGCACATGCGATGGAAACACAGCGATGAAAGTAGGAACGCATAAGAACCAAGGACTTAGTCATCCTCGGGCCTGGGTTGCCATCCAGTGTGGAGAATGGACATAGTAATACAAGGGATCCCATTTGCTCCCTGCCTCCCCCTTTCCTGAGCAAGACTTATATATACTCTGTTCAAATGAAATAGTCTGCTGCTAAAGCCTCCAGCTTCTCCAGTTCTAGAAGCCTGGTTTTATTTATTTACTTTTGCTGCTGCAGAGTGAACCAAGGGTCCTGTTCATTTGATACAAGCACTTTACCTCTGAGCTAGTCTGAGCCCATGCTTTAGACTACTGTTAACTGTCCTAGAGAAGAGGGAAGCCAGGGAGAAGTCCTAAACCAGCAGATTCACTGGTGGATTAGAGCCAACTTCCTGGTTCAAAGATGGCACCTTCACATTGTATACTCACATGGTGGAAGGAAAACAGCTCTCTGGGACCTCTTTTTTAAATTTTTTTCTGATTTATTTTTATTTATTTATTAGAGAGAGAGAAAGAGAGAGAAGAGAATGGGTCCACCAGGGCCTCTATCCACTGCAAATGAACTCCAGACACTTGCACCACCATGTGCATCTGGCTTATGTGGCACCTGGAGAAATGAACCTGGAGCCTTAGGCTTTGCAAGCAAGTTCCTTAACTGTTAAGCCATCGCTCCAGCCCATGGGACCTCTTTCATAAGGACACTAATCACATTCTTTTGAGTACCTTTTTAATGATTTACTCATCTCCCAAAGGTTCACCTCCTAAGACTATCACCTTGGAGGTTAGGATTTCATCTTAGGAATTTGGAGAGGATACAGACACTCAGACTATAGCTTAATAAATGTTACTTTCTATGTACCATCCTGTCTGTGTACCATAATTACATACATGTTAAGATAAATTTCTCTATAACCCAATAATTACACTCCTAGGGATATACTGAACAAAATTGGATATATATTTACCCCCAATCAAATAAATAGTGTTCACAACAGCACTCTTTTACAATAGCTTAAGACTAAAAATTCAAATATCCATCAATAAAACATTCAAATGTCCACAAACTGATGAATTGTGTTATATCCATACAATTGAATATTATATTACAATGAGAATAAAAATTACTGTTATATAAAAAGCAAATAGGTATCTTATAGCTGAGCAAAAGAAGATAGACACATTCTTTATTTCACTTATATAAAGTTCAAAAACAGGAAACAGTAACTGATAATACCCATGTGGACAGGCATTTTTATGGAGGGAATGTGAAAATGAACTTTAGGGATGCTAGAATATTCTTTTTCATGTGTGACTGACCATGTCAGTGTGATTCATTTTTTTTGAAATTCAGTGAACTATACACAGAGTTTATGCATACTTTTGTAGCTATGCTATGACTAAATAACAAAGTAAACAATTTCAGTCATTAAATCGGAATAAAAGAAGCACACCATTCTCTCCAATGGGAAGTGGCCTTTTCTAGAAGTATGTTAAAAAGAAACTTTTCTGATTAGACTTTGATTCCTCTATGACAGTGCTTTCAATAACAAATATTCTAGTGGTTTTCCTTGGAAGAGAGAGCTCATAGTACGAGGGCAGGAAATAGATGAAGGTAGTCTAAATTCTGAGGCCAACTAGAAGCATCGCCCCAGAGATAAACATCACAGGAATTGAAGTTCAATTATCTATAGGATGAAGGGAGAAAGAAGATAAAAAACACTCCACAGCAGCTTCCAGCTTGGTAGATTTGAATGATCGTGTGGTTGAACAAAACTGGCCTTTGTGGTTGTGCTTTGTTTGAATTACTACAGGATAATTCTGAGAGCTATATTTTTTTGCTATTGAAAAATAAACCTTGAGCTTGTGAAAAGTACACAACTAGAAATAAAAATTTGATTCTCTTTAAATGTTTTAAGGCTAAAGCATGAGAAATGCATGAAACTGCTGCCTTCCCAGTGTGGGGAAATGCATAATGTGAAGACATAGTGGGGAATGAATTAAGAAGGAGATTCTAAGCAAAAATCGAGGTGTCATTTACAACTCAAGCTATTTGAAGTGTTTGTAACATAGCTAAACACTCAGCTGACCTAAGTAATTATCATGCCTTCTTGTTCTTTGTTCTATTTCCAAAGTATAAAATATTATTAGAAGACTTACAAGTAATACCTGGTGTTTGGATTCTACACTGCTTAATTTGCCACTCATATCTGAACTCTAGTATTACCAGAAAACAGGATTGTGCTGAATCTTTTATAATAATAGTTATTTCAGAAATCTTTTACAGCTTAAGGAAAATGGATGCAAATTTATCATTTTTATAGCCTCACAAGGGAATATCATGGGTATGAGTAAGATACTCCAAATAATCTCATAAAAATAAATATTTTTGAGAGGAAACATGATTCATAAGTTTGTATAAGATGGTCAAGAAATATTTATAAAATTATACTTGTTGGCAAAAAGATTTTTTTTTTCCAAAGTGTCATCATACCTCACAGTTTTCTTTTCTTTTCTTTTCTTTTTTTTGGGGGGGGGTGTTTTTCTGTTTATTTTGTTTTTTGTTTTTGTTTTTCATGGTAGGATCTTTCTCTAGCTGAGGCTGACCTGGAATTCACTCTATAGTCTAGGGTGGCCTCAGACTCATGATGATCCTCCTATGTCTCCCTAGTGCTGGGATTAAAGGCATGCCCCACCTCCCAGATTTCTGGAGATCAAGATATATCCACTAAATCCATACTAACTATGAAAGAAACACATTCTGTTTCCCTTTGTGTAAATCCACTGTTCTGACTATTGTGTAAACAAATATCCCCAAACCTAGTGACTTAAAACATTCCCCATTTCATTATTGTTTACAATTTGGGTGGGTTAGGAGAACTAACAAGGTTCTATCAGCTACTTTTCAACTTTAATGACATTGATTGAAGTTCACTGGTAGTGTTAAGGTGACAGATACTTAGAAACAAAAGAGATGATTTCACTCATATTTACTAATTTGCTAGCAGTGATTGGAAGTCTGGCCTGAGCTGTGACTGTCAACAGGTATACCTGCAAAGGACGTTTCCAACTTGGCATTCTTAGAGAGTAATCAGACATTTGCCTGATGATACAGGTTTCTGGAGACTAGGTTCTCACTGACAGGAAATGGATGCAACTGTTTTCTTAAGGGTTGATCTTGGACCAGTATTTTGGGAATAATTATTTTGTCTGTAATGAAACAATTCAATGCAAAGGGAAGGGCATCAAAGAATCCAAATTTTCATTTAGTCTACTACACACATTAAAAAAGAAAAATTGGGGCTGGAGGCACTTGCCTTCAATGCCTAAGGACCCATGTTTGACTCTCTAGGTCCCATGTAAGCCAGACGCACAAGGTGTTGTAAAAGTGCAAGGTCACACATGCGCACAAGGTGATGCATGCGTCTGGAGTTCGATGGCAGTGGCTGGAGGCCCTGGTGCACAAATTCTCTCTCTCTCTCTCATTAAAAATAAAGGCCACTCTGTTGGACTTGCATCAAAAAAAATTCTCATTTATAATTGCAGATTTCAAAACCCAAAATGAAAGCAATCCTGAAAATATTAATTGAAATTTTTTTCTAAATATATATGATTGTATCTAGATCTGAACATACCAATATATGAATGGAAATTTGAGAATAAGAAAGAAATAAATGATTTTGGATTCTTGCTGATGGCATTAAATAAGTAATGTGCAGGACCAGAGAAAAGTTGTAATTATTTTGATCCTTTGAGTTACAGAAAATAAATGAAACTCTTCTACATAGAAAACAATTATCAAATGATACCCATATACAACTTACTACATAATCTCCACGTGAAGTTGTGATGCTTAAGTGTTAGGGAACACATGACAATTGTGTCCTGCATGGACGCTATCCTCATGTTAGGCACATTATCAAGTGTAACTAATCCTCAAAAACAATCTTTGAATTAACTTTATTTTCATTTTATAAGTAATAAGACTAAGATTCATTTTTAAAAATTATACTTCTTGGGTTTAATTGCTGGTACGCATGTTTGCATGTGCATACAGAGGACAGATGATAACTTGGAGTATTGTTCCTTAGGCACTGCCCACTTATTTTTGTTTTTTTTAACATAATCTCTCATTGGCCTGGAACTCACAAAGTAAACCAGAGTGGCTGGCCAGTGAGCCCTGGGTAGTCCTCCTTAGTAGTAGGCTTACACGTTTGTACCCCTATCCTGACTTTTTTTTTTTTTTTTTGAGAGAGACAAAGAGAGAGGGAGAGGAAGACAGAGATGGGCGCGCCAGCAGCCTCTCAGCTGCTGACAATGAAATCCAGATGCATGTGCCCCCTTGTGGTCAAGTGCAGCATTGCGCCCTTGTGTCACTTTGCATCTGGCTAAACGTGGGACCTGGAGATTGGAACCAGCGTTCTTAGGCTTAGGAGGCAGGCACCTTAACCGCTAAGCCATCTCTCCAGCCCTCCTGGCCTTTTTATCTGGGTTCTGGGGATTGAACTTGTGTGGTAACACTTGCAAGGAAGCACTTTACTAATTGAGCTTTATCTCCCCAGTTCTCAACAATGCTTTCTTAGATGATAAATGAATGATAGATAGATGATAGATAGATAGATGATAGATAGATAGATAGATAGATAGATAGATAGATAGATAGATAGATAGATAGATGATAGATAGATGATAGATAGATGATGATAGATAGATAGATAGATAGATAGATAGATAGATAGATAGATAGATAGATGATAGGTAGATAGATAGAGGCACAATACTTATTGTATTCCCAATTTGGTATTTCAAAATTAAGCCTATGTCATAACCATACATGAATTGCCATGCTAAGCTGGCAGGTAAGGGAGGCTAAGATGATCACCCTCATGTGGCTGGGAAAAATCAGGACTACTGCTGGTGTGAGGTACAGACCTAGCACTCAATCCTCTTGATAATATCCTACCAAATCAGAGCACAGAGAACCTGACTGATGTTTGTCTGGTACTAATTGGTGGTATTTATGTAAGATATTCATTGGCCTGTTCAATCTGCATCTGTTACTTTTTTATTGCTGGGACAAAATACCCAACCAGAAGCAGCTTATGGAGGAAAACAAAAAGCACAAGAGCACCAAGTGGACCTGGACTGAAACACGTCAAGGCCCACCTCCAATGACACACTTCCTCTAGCAAGGCTCCAAGTCCTAAATGTCTCACACACTTGCCAACATGCCCTGCCCCATAGATGCTTTGTCTATGAATTAAAACTTCTTTGCTAGAATATCACATGAACTGTCCCTAGCCAAGTTTCTAATAAGTGTTTACACTATGAAACATCATCAGCTGAGCCATATTTCTCTTGGGCTATAAGTAACTAATACAGAAACTCAGAGGTTGTCACTCAGAAGGTGGCTGAAGGGTCAACTAAAAGTGATGGGCACACACAGATCTGCACTCATCACTCCTTGCATTGAGGTACTTTTCTTATTGCTATAAAGAAAACCGACAAAAGCAACTTAAAGAAGAAGGGTCTGTTTAGGCTTGCAGTTCATGCTTACTACCAGCATGACAGGGGAGACATGGAGGCAGGGGCGCAGAGCAGCTGGTCACATTGTGTCCATGGTCAGGCAGCAGAGAGAAATGAACATTGGTGCTCAACTTCTTTTCTCCTTTTCATTCAGTCCAGGACCTGCAGTCCATAGAATGGTACTGTTCCCATTTCTAGTGGGTCTTCCCTCCTTAAGTAAACTAATCTAGAAAACCCCTCACAGACTTGCCCAGAGATTTGTTTCCATGGTGATTCTAAATCCTGTCAAGTTGACAGCAGAAATTAAACATCACAGTCCTCTTGGCACTCCAGGTGATCAAACAGAGAGAAAACAGTGATATGCATTCAGCCTTGGGGTAACTTGCGCTGCACTCTTTTAAGAGTGACAAGAAAACTGGAATTCTGACTTCTGAAGTATTATCTACTGCCAGTAAATACTGTAAGATCAGATGAAAAGGAGAAATCTTATGAGAGAAGAAAGCATCCATGAAGACAGTCTCGTTTGTAAAGGTCTTCACTGGCAAGAGCTGTTTTCTGTCACTGGAATGTTTATTCAGAGCTTCAGTCTTTAGAGCTCTAGAAGGTCATTGGCCCCTTCTGGTTCATTATAAAACAGGTCCATATTGGATTCCCAGTAAAGAGAAAATGGTCCCATGCAGGCAGTGACACAGACGTCTCCATCAATTAAAGTTGTTTAGACTAAGTTCTGAATCTGTCATGAATATTATGGAAAGTCACACCGCGATACCAAAGATTTCAGGTTGTGATGAAGAAATATGGTTGATTTAGTATCTATACTATAAGTAGTCCTCAGTGGGAGAAGACACAGGCATTTTCTAAACTTCTCTTCATTTAAAGGGATGTAGTGAATCAAAGCCTGGCCTGCCTAGCCACAGGTAGCACACAAAATTCTCCTTTGGCACAGCCATGCTGGTCTATAGGCTGAAGGTCTTTATGTAATCTGAAAAATTCGATAACATCTAAAGATATCTTTAAAACCCTAGCTATCTTAGACTAATTTTGCCTTTCTATTGCCCCCCTCCAAAAGCTCCAAATGCAAGCTTCGATGTGTAATTTTGTGAAAATAAGAGCAATAATCTCAGTGCCAGGCTTGAATTTTTGTGACATGGAAAATAGCAGCTTCCCACAGCAGAAGAATAATAGCAGCATATCGACCAACAGGACAAAAAAGGGAAGAGAGGAAAGAAGAAAAGCAATTCTTTGGAAAATTATGATGTGTACTTCCCCCAGCACTATAGAAATGTTCTAACAGCCATAAAATTTCACAGATAAGAATAAAATTCTGCCGTATTACTCATTTCACTTTAATAGAAGCCAAATTTGGATGGAAAATAGAAACTATTTCCATGTACAGAAACAGACTTCTACACCGGCCAAAGAAAAGATGTGTCTAGATTCCACTCTCTGAATTTTAAACAGTGAGCTACTTTGAAATAATCTCAATTCAATTTGCATATAGAAAAATCTGTGTTTGTCCCACTTCACCACACATAAGCTATAAGATACAAATTTGGTTCAATATTGGCATGAATGGTCATGCCCCCTGACAAAAGATATGTCCACTCATGACCTGTGAATGTGACCATATTTGGGGAAAGCAATTTTAAGATGCAATTAAGCTAAGAATTTTGAGATGAGATCATCTAGAGGGGGATGGCTAAATGCAATGACAAGTATCTGTAGAAGGGGAGGGAGCGGGGTATTGGACTGCAGAAGAGGATCAGTGTGATGATAGGCTGAGACTGAAGTCATTAAGTCATAAGCCAAGCAGTGCCTGGCAGCACTAGAATCTAGAAAAGCAAGCAAGACTTCTCCCCTGCTACCTTCATAGGGCATATGGTCCAACTGACACCTTGTTTGCAGACTTGGATGCTTCAGAGCTGTGGGAGAATGAATTTGTATTGCAGGGATTTGTTACAGAAACCATAACAAATTAAAGAGGGGTCCAAGCGATTACTGGTGAAGTACAAGAAAACATGGGTACAAAAGAGAAGTGAAAGAATGAAGAGAAGGAATGAGGGTGCTTACTGTGCTCCTTTATATTGACTGTCAAGCGGTCAGGACGTAAAATCACCTGTGAGAGATCACCTAGAATAGGTTAAGCCTTTGGGCATGCCTCGGAGGGATGATCGTAATTACATTGACAAGACCCACCTTAACTGTGGGGTGTGCCATTCCATGCATTGTGGTCCTGGACAGTGTAAAAAGGACAGAGCTAGCTGAGTACCATCATTCATTGCCATTTACTTCCTCAGTGGGTAGAATGTGACCAGCTGCTTCAAGCTCCTGCTGCCAACCCTCCTGGTCATGCTGGACTGTAAACTGGAACTATAAGCTGAAATAAACCCTTCCTCCCTTACACTGACAAAAACCAGTTTAATTATTCAGCTACACACCAAGGAGAAGGTAATGGATACAGTCATCTAGCCATGAATGTGAGCAACTGGAGCTTAAAGGTGCTGGGGAAAGTCTGGGAGTCATCATAAAATATGTGCATCTGAGTTAATGAACGTAAAGAGGAGGAAACTAGGGTATTTATTTTCCAGTTAGAGGGCTTCCCATCCCCCCTACTACTTGCAATGTGAATAGCAAAATTAGTTTTGGACAATGGCCCCCATATAAAGAAGTGCTGACAACTGGAGGTCTGGCCACAGCGGGATGTTTTAGTTACTTAATCTTGGATAAGATGTAGTAAAGTTAGGCGTAAGGTAAGAAGAGCAAAGCAAATAAGCTGTGAGAGGTTTTTCATGCTTTCACTAAAGTTTCCAAGACAAGGGATATGCAAAGCAGGGTTTGGGATTGGCTAAACTGAAAAAACAATTAGTAAACACTGTGGATAGAGACTGTTTCTAGTTGTCTGCTATCCAACCTAACACCAGAAGGGAATGTGGATGAGAGATACATAGGGAGGAAGCTGAGGATGTGGATGTGTATAGGGAACGGAATTTTTCCATGTCCTCAGACTTAGGTCCATATCATTTTTGTTTGTTTGTTAGCTTGTTTTGTTTTGTCAAAAGTTACTGCAAAGCTATGATAATCAAGACAGTGCAATATTGAGAAAGAACAGTAAAATAGATCAGTGTAACAGAAAAGAGAGACAAATATACTGGCTGGAGAGATGGCTTAGTGGTTAAGGCGCTTGCCTGCAAAAACTGAAGGACCCAGGTTCGATTCCCTATTCTCATTTATAATTGGGTAGTCCTCCTTAGTAGTAGGCTTACATGTTTGTACCCCTATCCTGGCCTTTTTTTTTTTTTTTCGGAGAGAGACAAAAAGAGAGGGAGAGGAAGACAGAGATGGGCACGCCAGCAGCCTCTCAGCGGCTGACAACGAAATCCAGATGTATGCACCCCCTTGTGGTCAAGTGCAGCATTGCGCCCTTGTGTCACTTTGCATCTGGCTAAACGTGGGACCTGGAGATTGGAACCAGCGTTCTTAGGCTTAGGAGGCAGGCACCTTAACCGCTAAGCCATCTCTCCAGCCCTCCTGGCCTTTTTATCTGGGTTCTGGGGATTGAACTTGTGTGGTAACACTTGCAAGGAAGCACTTTACTAATTGAGCTTTATCTCCCCAGTTCTCAACAATGCTTTCTTAGATGATAAATGAATGATAGATAGATGATAGATAGATAGATGATGGATAGATAGATAGATAGATAGATAGATAGATAGATGATAGATAGATAGATGATAGATAGATAGATGATAGATAGATAGATAGATAGATAGATAGATAGATAGATAGATAGATAGATAGATAGATAGATGATAGGTAGATAGATAGAGGCACAATACTTATTGTATTCCCAATTTGGTATTTCAAAATTAAGCCTATGTCATAACCATACATGAATTGCCATGCTAAGCTGGCAGGTAAGGGAGGCTAAGATGATCACCCTCATGTGGCTGGGAAAAATCAGGACTACTGCTGGTGTGAGGTACAGACCTAGCACTCAATCCTCTTGATAATATCCTACCAAATCAGAGCACAGAGAACCTGACTGATGTTTGTCTGGTACTAATTGGTGGTATTTATGTAAGATATTCGTTGGCCTGTTCAATCTGCATCTGTTACTTTTTTATTGCTGGGACAAAATACCCAACCAGAAGCAGCTTATGGAGGAAAACAAAAAGCACAAGAGCACCAAGTGGACCTGGACTGAAACACGTCAAGGCCCACCTCCAACGACACACTTCCTCTAGCAAGGCTCCAAGTCCTAAATGTCTCACACACTTGCCAACATGCCCTGCCCCATAGATGCTTTGTCTATGAATTAAAACTTCTTTGCTAGAATATCACATGAACTGTCCCTAGCCAAGTTTCTAATAAGTGTTTACACTATGAAACATCATCAGCTGAGCCATATTTCTCTTGGGCTATAAGTAACTAATACAGAAACTCAGAGGTTGTCACTCAGAAGGTGGCTGAAGGGTCAACTAAAAGTGATGGGCACACACAGATCTGCACTCATCATTCCTTGCATTGAGGTACTTTTGTTGTTGCTGTAAAGAAAACCGACAAAAGCAACTTAAAGAAGAAGGGTCTGTTTAGGCTTGCAGTTCATGCTTACTACCAGCATGACAGGGGAGACATGGAGGCAGGGGCGCAGAGCAGCTGGTCACATTGTGTCCATGGTCAGGCAGCAGAGAGAAATGAACATTGGTGCTCAACTTCTTTTCTCCTTTTCATTCAGTCCAGGACCTGCAGTCCATAGAATGGTACTGTTCCCATTTCTAGTGGGTCTTCCCTCCTTAAGTAAACTAATCTAGAAAACCCCTCACAGACTTGCCCAGAGATTTGTTTCCATGGTGATTCTAAATCCTGTCAAGTTGACAGCAGAAATTAAACATCACAGTCCTCTTGGCACTCCAGGTGATCAAACAGAGAGAAAACAGTGATATGCATTCAGCCTTGGGGTAACTTGCGCTGCACTCTTTTAAGAGTGACAAGAAAACTGGAATTCTGACTTCTGAAGTATTATCTACTGCCACTAAATACTGTAAGATCAGATGAAAAGGAGAAATCTTATGAGAGAAGAAAGCATCCATGAAGACAGTCTCGTTTGTAAAGGTCTTCACTGGCAAGAGCTGTTTTCTGTCACTGGAATGTTTATTCAGAGCTTCAGTCTTTAGAGCTCTAGAAGGTCATTGGCCCCTTCTGGCTCATTATAAAACAGGTCCATATTGGATTCCCAGTAAAGAGAAAATGGTCCCATGCAGGCAGTGACACAGACGTCTCCATCAATTAAAGTTGTTTAGACTAAGTTCTGAATCTGTCATGAATATTATGGAAAGTCACACCGCGATACCAAAGATTTCAGGTTGTGATGAAGAAATATGGTTGATTTAGTATCTATACTATATCTATACTATAAGTAGTCCTCAGTGGGAGAAGACACAGGCATTTTCTAAACTTCTCTTCATTTAAAGGGATGTAGTGAATCAAAGCCTGGCCTGCCTAGCCACAGGTAGCACACAAAATTCTCCTTTGGCACAGCCATGCTGGTCTATAGGCTGAAGGTCTTTATGTAATCTGAAAAATTGGGAACTTGGCTTCGATGACATCTAAAGATATCTTTAAAACCCTAGCTATCTTAGACTAATTTTGCCTTTCTATTGCCCCCCTCCAAAAGCTCCAAATGCAAGCTTCGATGTGTAATTTTGTGAAAATAAGAGCAATAATCTCAGTGCCAGGCTTGAATTTTTGTGACATGGAAAATAGCAGCTTCCCACAGCAGAAGAATAATAGCAGCATATCGACCAACAGGACAAAAAAGGGAAGAGAGGAAAGAAGAAAAGCAATTCTTTGGAAAATTATGATGTGTACTTCCCCCAGCACTATAGAAATGTTCTAACAGCCATAAAATTTCACAGATAAGAATAAAATTCTGCCGTATTACTCATTTCACTTTAATAGAAGCCAAATTTGGATGGAAAATAGAAACTATTTCCATGTACAGAAACAGACTTCTACACCGGCCAAAGAAAAGATGTGTCTAGATTCCACTCTCTGAATTTTAAACAGTGAGCTACTTTGAAATAATCTCAATTCAATTTGCATATAGAAAAATCTGTGTTTGTCCCACTTCACCACACATAAGCTATAAGATACAAATTTGGTTCAATATTGGCATGAATGGTCATGCCCCCTGACAAAAGATATGTCCACTCATGACCTGTGAATGTGACCATATTTGGGGAAAGCAATTTTAAGATGCAATTAAGCTAAGAATTTTGAGATGAGATCATCTAGATGGGGGATGGCTAAATGCAATGACAAGTATCTGTAGAAGGGGAGGGAGCAGGGTATTGGACTGCAGAAGAGGATCAGTGTGATGATAGGCTGAGACTGAAGTCATTAAGTCATAAGCCAAGCAGTGCCTGGCAGCACTAGAATCTAGAAAAGCAAGCAAGACTTCTCCCCTGCTACCTTCATAGGGCATATGGTCCAACTGACACCTTGTTTGCAGACTTGGATGCTTCAGCGCTGTGGGAGAATGAATTTGTATTGCAGGGATTTGTTACAGAAACCATAACAAATTAAAGAGGGGTCCAAGCGATTACTGGTGAAGTACAAGAAAACATGGGTAGGAAAGAGAAGTGAAAGAATGAAGAGAAGGAATGAGGGTGCTTGCTGTGCTCCTTTATATTGACTGTCAAGCGGTCAGGACGTTAAAATCACCTGTGAGAGATCACCTAGAATAGGTTAAGCCTTTGGGCATGCCTCGGAGGGATGATCGTAATTACATTGACAAGACCCACCTTAACTGTGGGGTGTGCCATTCCATGCATTGTGGTCCTGGACAGTGTAAAAAGGACAGAGCTAGCTGAGTACCATCATTCATTGCCATTTACTTCCTCAGTGGGTAGAATGTGACCAGCTGCTTCAAGCTCCTGCTGCCAACCCTCCTGGTCATGCTGGACTGTAAACTGGAACTATAAGCTGAAATAAACCCTTCCTCCCTTACACTGACAAAAACCAGTTTAATTATTCAGCTACACACCAAGGAGAAGGTAATGGATACAGTCATCTAGCCATGAATGTGAGCAACTGGAGCTTAAAGGTGCTGGGGAAAGTCTGGGAGTCATCATAAAATATGTGCATCTGAGTTAATGAACGTAAAGAGGAGGAAACTAGGGTATTTATTTTCCAGTTAGAGGGCTTCCCATCCCCCCCTACTACTTGCAATGTGAATAGCAAAATTAGTTTTGGACAATGGCCCCCATATAAAGAAGTGCTGACAACTGGAGGTCTGGCCACAGCGGGATGTTTTAGTTACTTAATCTTGGATAAGATGTAGTAAAGTTAGGCGTAAGGTAAGAAGAGCAAAGCAAATAAGCTGTGAGAGGTTTTTCATGCTTTCATTAAAGTTTCCAAGACAAGGGATATGCAAAGCAGGGTTTGGGATTGGCTAAACTGAAAAAAAAAATTAGTAAACACTGTGGATAGGGACTGTTTCTAGTTGTCTGCTATCCAATGTGGATGAGCGATAGATACATAGGGAGGAAGCTGAGGATGTGGATGTATATAGGGAACGGAATTTTTCCATGTCCTCAGACTTAGGTCCATATCATTTTTTTGTTTGCTTGTTAGTTTGTTTTGTTTTGTCAAATGTTACTACAAAGCTATGATAATCAAGACAGTGCAATATTGAGAAAGAACAGTAAAATAGATCAGTGTAACAGAAAAGAGAGACAAATATACTGGCTGGAGAGATGGCTTAGTGGTTAAGGCGCTTGCCTGCAAAGCTGAAGGACCCAGGTTCGATTCCCTAGGACTCATGTTAGCCAGATGCACAAGGAGGTGCAGGCACTGGAGTTTGTTTGCAGTGGCTGGAGGCCCTGGTGTGCCATTTCTCAGTCTCTCTCTCTCTTTCTCTCTCTCTCCCTGCCTATTTCTCTCTCTCTCTCTCTCCAATAAATAAATTTTAAAAATAAATAATAAAAAACTTAAATATCCTTACTATGTGCTGGAAGCCAAAATGAAAAAGTTACATGCTGCATACTTGCACCTACTTACATTTTAGAGAAGGCAGGAGAATAGAGAAAATAAAAACATCACTAGTTGCCAGGATCTAGGGAGGGAGGGAAAAATAAATGAGCAGAACATTTTGTGGATTTTTAGGGCAGTGAATTACACTGTATAATATCACAATGGTGGATACATTTTTCAAAATTCATAAGATGCACAAAACCAAGAGTGAGCCCAAATGTAAGCTATGGGCTGTAAATGATAATCATGTGTCAATATAGTGCCGTTATTCATAAGAAATGCACCATTCTTGTGGGGAACGTTGACATGAAGGCGGGTATGCATATATAGAGGCAAGAACATACAGAAAATCTAATCTCTGCACTCTCCTCTCATTTTTGTAATGAACTTTAAACTAGTTTTTAAAATGCATATTAAAGAAAAAGAAACCTATATGACAGGTAAGGAGATAAGGCTAGCAGATCAACAAAGTTCATTCTGAGAGAATTATTCCTTTTGACACACGACAGCAAAAATAAAAGCAAATTTCCATCATATCCTGTCTAAATCCAAGGGAACATTGGTAATATTCGTTAAAACCCCTTCAAACAGTGAATTAAGAAGTTAGTCAATATTATTCCTCTTTGTCCCTTCTCTCCTAATCAAAATATAAAATACTTGTGCTTTGATTTGTTCAGTCTACACATGTGATTGAGTGTATTATATAATAAAAAAAAACAGACGCAAATACTTTTCTAGTACATATTACATTCTTCATAATTAGGTCAAGTGAGAAACAATATGAGCCAAAGAATATGTAAACATATAGCATGACAGGCACAGTGACTCTTTGGGGAGTAAAAGGTCTTCCATCTACAAATGAAATGATGCAAAAATTTATTTCAGCATCAGATAGTAACATCACACTTTCTATACGTCTTTCATCATAAGGTATGATGGAAGTATCATGTGATACCTGTCTTTAGAATATTGCTGCAGTCTGCTGGCCTCCAACAAACACTGTCATCTTGGGAAAGGATATGTACTTTCAAATCCACAGGTAGACGTAAGAGATCCTGTTTGAAATGGTTGCTATGGGACATTCTACATAAGTTAATTAGCAAACATCAACTCTGGTTTCAAAGGGCAAGAAGGTCTCTCACTTGAGAAGGGAGAATGACTCCCTAATGGCTGGAAAAAGGCCATCGTTGTTTTCTTTCCTGCAATCCAGCAACACTATACTGCACAGTATCTTCTTGTCTTTCTGTTTTCCTCCCTCTCTCTCTCCACATCCTTTCTTCTTTTCTATAGTTTTATTCATTCTTTGGATTATTGTCCCTTTTTGGCATGGGACAGACAGGGAATGTGAGCAAAAGATAGTCATTACATCCCCATCACAGGACAAGGACTGCAGAGACACCTTAGATGGGGTTTTGACAGTGTCTAAAAAGTGCCCAAAAGTATTAGTTAAACAATGGAGAAGCCAAGGAAGTTTTTATGAGAGATGAAAATATGAAGGGTTATTGCTGCAAAAATCTGTGAGAAGTAGGGTTAGGTTGGAAAGTGACATAAATCTTTTTGTTTAGAGTTTTTAAATATTGCTCTACATATTTTTATGGCTTGTTCATAGTTTCTTGAAAAGAACTCTTAGTTCTCTTTTCAAGATGTTTAATTTCCATAAAGAGCATACACTAAAACATCACACTGCTCCCATACATATGTACAATTATGTGCCAACATATAATTGTGTGCCAATTTCAAACTATTTTTGCTTTTAAAAAACAAAATTTAAAAGAAAATGAATTAAAACTCTGACTCAGATAACTCATAGGAGTCTGGCTGGGGCCAAAAAATCAGGATAACGTAATAGTTTATCTGATGACAAGTTAATTGAATTTCACGAATAATTATGAAAAAAACAAAAAGTAGTATCTCCTACTCAAGTATATTCAAGCAAACATCCCAAAAGCATTAAAAGTAAAATGAATGAAGAAAGATGGGGAAATGTAAATATGATTTACTTTCCTTTTAGAATTTATTTTTATTTTTATTTATTTATTTGATAGAGAAAGGGAAAGAGGCAGGTAGAGAGAGAGAGAGAGAGAGAGAGAGAGAGACAGAGATAGATAGAGATCCATCTCTCCATCCCTAGAATTTATTTTTTAAATACCATATTTCTTTTTTATTACATGTGTGTATGTGTATGAGTATATGGGTATGCACATACTACAGCACATGTGTGGAGGTTTGAGAACAACCTCAGGGTGTTTGTACTCTCCTTAAGCTTTGCTTGAAATAGGATCTGTCATCTCATTTTCATCTTCATGTGTGTCAAGCTAGCCCATAAGTTCTGTCTCCTGAAGGGTTAATAGCCTTCCATGAAAACTAGAGGGAACTAAAGAGTTAATAACTAACCTTAAGATGAGAAGGCCATAAAGAATGGAGACATCCAGTCCTTCCTAGTCAACTCTGCTAAAGAGCCTATTCCGAGCAAATAACTTTGATGCCTTATCTACTTCCCTTGGACCTGCAGCTAATTCAGTATGTTTGCCTTAGGATCCTCCTTATAAGTTTGAACCCCAGCCTGACTTGGTGCTTCAGCCTTCATTCCATGGGAAAGCTACTGCCCCTCACTATACTTCTCAATAAATAATCTGTAGAGATCAATTCCGGTGATCTTTCTTGCTTTTCTCCTACACGTTCCTTACATCTCCTACTGCCATAGGTGCATTGGGTTCACAGAGGCATGTGCCACTTTGCCCCCAGCTTTGGGTGTGAGCTAAGGAATTTTACTTGGGCTTACAGGCAAGCACTTTTGACTATCAAGTTATATCCTCAGCCCCAAATAACATATTTCTAAACCATAAGAACAATTCTATTTTAATGGTGAATTTATGTTCACTAAATTATTCTTAATTTTATTTTATTTACTTTTTTGAAAATCTAATTTTTTTAAGGACATACTTAGGATACATCATGTGTTGGTACCATCCTTTCCCTTGTCCCTGACCCCCTTCTGCTGGGAGCCCTCCTCAGTGGAGTTGCTGGTATTCCTTATGGGGTTGTGGGTGATGCTTGTGAGAGCAACAGTCAGATATTGGGGGGACATACCTCTGGGTATAACATCCCAACCTGTGGCTCTTACAATCTTTCTGCACTCCCTTCCACAAAATTCCCTGAGCTGTGTTGGGTGTGTTTGAAGTCTGCTTCAGTGATGGGCTCTCAGAAGCCTCTGGATCTCTGCTTTGGTAGGTGTTGAGTATGTTCAGCATCTGTCTCCATCACCTTGGCACTTATTGTCAGGCACACCATGGAAGCAGCACTCTTGCTCATCTCCCCAAATCCTTTGTGGTTTCAGCTGGGCCTTGGCTGAAGTGCAATGGGTGGTTTATTTCCTCAGGTCTCACTATGTTCTAAAACAGAAAAACAGATTCTCCAGCGAAGAGTGAAATCAGCTAGCTTAAATTGGATGAATATTATTAATTTAGGGAGAATTTGATGGATGTAGCCCCTCTTTTAGCCAAAGACTAATGAGAACTTATCATTGGAGAGCATAATCTTTGTCTCCATAGGATTCTGACCTGGTTCCTAGTTCCAGATATGGATTCCTTTTCACTGAGCAGATCTCTTAACCAATCAGAAAGCCATTGGTTACCAACCAAGGCTGTGTGCCACCATTACACTGGTGTGTACTTCTTGTCAGGGTGTTTGCTTCTGAGTAATTTACACCTCTTGGTTCCTCACACTGCTGTTGACCAGTTTCCCCCAGTAGCTCATGTAGCACTTTCCAGCACTAGATGGGCGAATTGTCTGGGCTAACTGGCTCTCTTTCACATTCCAACCAGGTCTCTCGGTGTTCTGTGTCAGCAGCATATAGTGTCTTCAGCATTTACCTCAGGCAGGTAATCAAGTGCTTTGACAGAAGCCTGTCTTGTGTTTGTGGACCATGTAATTCTCTCTGATCAACAGCTCATTGTGGGTAGCAACCAGTTTCTGGTACTGCAAGTTATAGGCCAGAGACAAAAAAAATTCTAAAGTTAGGCTTCATCCCATCCTCTCCAGGGCCCTTCTTTTCAAGCACTCCTCCCATACTCCTGTTGAGGGTTAATCTTTTAGTCTACCTTCAAGGATAAAGGTTTCTATGGTAACAGTTCACTTTAGGTTTAGTTTTCTGTTCCTCCTAACCTTCCCTTCCCCTCCCCCAAACCCTTCCATCCCTATTGTCTGGGCCTTGAGTTGCCTATCAGGTATGCCAGCAACTTGAACTGATCCACGTTAGGACCTTCAGATGAGTGAGAACATGTGGCATTTGTCTTTCTGTGATTGTGTGTGTTTGTCAGTAGGATCTGTTCCAAGTCTGCCCATTTTCCTACAAATTTCATGGTATCACTTTTTCTTACTGCTGAGTAGAATTCCATTGTGCAAATGTACCACAACTTCCTTGTCCATTCGTCCAATGATGGGCACCTGGGTTGATTCCAGTTCTTAGCTATGATGATTTGAGCAGCTATAAATATAGTTGAGAAAACATCTCTGGAGTGAAGCATGAAACATTTAGGGAAAATGCCCAGTAAAGGAACTATTCAGTTCTCTACCCCTTTTTTTCAGTGGGTTGTTTGAAATTTTATTGTTTAGTTTTTTTTAGTTCTTTGTAGATTCTAGGTATTAGGCCTCTGACAGTGGTATAGCTGGAGAAAATTTTCTCCCATTCTGTGAGTAATCTATTGGCTCTGATTATGGTATGTTTGTCTGTGCAAAAGCTTTTTAGCTTTATGAGATCCCATTGGTTGAGAGATTGTTTAATTTCCTAGGCTACAGGGGTATTGTTCAGGACGTCCTTCTCCACTCCTATATTGTGGAGAGTTCTTCCTATTTTTCCTTCCAGTACTTGAAGAGTTTCAGGTCTTCTATTGAGGTCATTAATTCATTTGGACTTGATTTTTGGTATGGTGGCTGAGTGGGTCTAGTTGCATTTTTCTATATATGTTCATCCAATTTGCCCAACACTATTTGTTGAAGGTGTTGTCTTTTCTCCAGTCTATGTTACTGGTAACTTCGTCAAAGATCAAGTGGCTATAGTTACTTAACAAAAGGTCCAAGTTTTCAATTATGTTCCACTGGTCTATATTTCTGTATTTATGCCAGTACCATGCTATTTTTGTTTCTATAGCTTTGTAGCATAGCTTTAGATGGGGTGTGTTGATACCTCCAGAGGTGTTTCTTTTGCTGAGGATATGTTTGGATATCCAAGACCTGCTGAAATTCCATATAAATTTTGAGATCATTTCTTCTATCTCTGTGAGAAAATGATGCTATAATTTTTATTGGTATTGCATTAAATCAATATATTGCTTTTGGTTGAGTTGCCATTTTCACAATGTTAATTCTATCTATCCAGGAGCATCAGAGGCCTTTCTATCTTCTCAAGTCCTCTTTTTTTTTTTCTTGAGTGTTTTTATGCTTTCATTATATAGGTATTTCACATCAATGACTTCTGTTATTCTAAGATATTTGATTTTTGTGTGGCTATTGAAAATGGTTTTTTTGTTGTTGTTATTGTTGATTTGCTAGAAGTTCTGCAATTTGCTTAGTCAGTCACATATCTTGTGTCTTCATTTTGAGGTTCTATTACTGTTGCCTCCTAGGGGTTTTCATTGGAGACTTCCATTGTAAGACTAGGCAACCTTGTTGGAGATCTCTCAGTTGGTGGTTTTGTGTTGTTTCTTTTGTCTTGTAGTCTACCCATCTCAGCGTGGGAGTCTTGTTTAATTAAGGAGGAAGCAAAAGGTTGCCCTTACAGTGTCTTCAGTGAGTGCACCATTTTATGTTTGAATAGAATAGGCTTCTGATGTCTTCATATTTTCTGATGTGCTAGTTGTGGAAGGCATAAGCACACCAGCCACTCTGGCTGGTGCTTACTACCAAAGGTGGGATTGGAGGCCTGGGACCCCTTGGACCTGGTCTCAGCTGTGTCTTGCCTGTGGCTCAGGGGTCATAGCACCTGCCTTTGTTCTCCTACTATATCCAAATGGGCATGTTATGGAGCACTCACTGGTTCCCCCCGGCAGGTGATTGCCTGGTATTCCTGTGTTCCCCTTCTGGGGCTGAGGTGATACCCCAAGTAGTTCCTGGGAATGGGGTATAGTGTTAGAGAGATGGTGGGGCATCACTGGATTCCACAGCCCAGGTCAGATCAGGGAGTTGGTGGTGTTGGGGAGATAGGGGCACTGGGCAAGAAGTGCACACAAGGATGCCTATAAGCAGCACAAAGTTGTGGATGGTCTGTGAGCAGGGGTGTGGGAAAGGCTGTGTACAAGCCAGCCCACCAAGGAGGCAAGACAGGAAAGCATGTATCAGGGAGGAGCACAGGAGGAGGTAGGTGAGCACCAATGGATAGTGGGCTCAGTCAGCAGAATCTTCCAGAGCTTGGCAAGAAGCAGGAGCATGGGTGGACCTTGGGCTCAGTTGGCAGAGCCTGTGGGAGCACAAGAGAGACATGGGGAGTGCAGGTACCTGCATGAGCACTGCAGGAGACACTGGAGTGTGAGAGGGTCGTGGGCTCAGTTTGCAGAGCCTTTGGGAGTGCTGCAGGAGACAGGGGAGTATGGGTGGGCTGTGGGTTCAGTTGGTGGAGCCTATGGGAATGCAAGGGGAAAGACAGGGGAGGACAGGGCCATGGACAGATGCAGTGGAAGTGGGAGCATGTGGGTAGCTTAGCAGGAGATGGGAGCTGTAGACCTTGGTCAGAAGTAGCAGTAGGGAAAGTGGGTGTGGTCAGCCAAGCCTGCAGGTAGCACAGTGGAAAACCTGGTCTAGGAGTCAGGGACATTGCTGCTGGGGCAAGTGGTTTTTTTTTGGGGGGGGGGGAACCTGAGGCTCTGTTTGGGCTACCTGAGAGTGTGGAAATCAGGAGATTCCCAACTGTGCCCCTCTGTGCCTGCCCACTGGAGGTCTGCTAAGTTCTGCTCTACCAGGAGCCCCACATATCTTGCTTGATATTACCCTGGGAGCTGAAGCGTGGTAAGAAGCCTGCCATCTTGACTGGCAATCAATTTAATATATTCTTAAAGGATTTATTTATTTATTAAGACAGAGAGAGAGAATACACACCAAGGCCTCCAGCCACTGCAAATGAACTCCAGACACATACACCACCCTGTGCATCTGGCTTAAATGGGTACTAGGGAATTCAATCTGGGTCCTTAGGCTTCATAGGCAAGTGCCTTAAGTGCTAAGTCATCTCTCCACCCAGTTCTTAGAGTTAATTTTAAGAAAAAATAATAATGAAAAGCTAAATCCATACTTTACTAATTTAATATCACCAAAAATGTGACTTCTTTTTCTTAAAATTAGCTTTCACAAAGATGAAGAAGGGGAAATTCCTGTGTCCTGATTGTACACTAAGCTGTTGGTTGTAGGACCTGCCATCACTGCATTCACATAAGCTTTACACTGGAGAGGAGATCATATTGCTAATGAAGGATGAGAATACCTCATCTTTGTCTCCTTCTCACCTGCTGGTGCAGAAATGTTTCCCTCTCGTTGCTTACATTACACAGTCCCTTGGTTTAGTAGCACAAAGGTAGGTAGTTCTTTTTGGTTCTGATGGTACCACAACAGATAAAACCTTTCACTCTCATATGCAAATAGTTAGTGAAGGAATGAAATAAGTTGGACTTTCTAACATAACCTATTCACTGCTATTTGAAATGCACTGAGTCACACAACTCACTTTGTACATTTAGTGAAGGTGGGAAGGTTGGACTTTTACTTCATGAAGATGCAAAAGTGAATAGAAGACACACAGTGAGATTTCTGAAATAAAAGGATACCACTGGCTACTTATTTCATCAGTACTATTCAGAGCTTCAGGAGTAGTGGGAAGCAAGCAGCATATCTAAACGGCTGTCAGCTCAGACACTCGTGGAATATTCCTGGTACAGCAAATACCTCCTGCTGGGTTTGGTGTGACTCAGTGGTTAACAAGTGGCAAATTTGTCTCTTAGCTGTTGTTTTAAATTCTTTGACCTTACTGCTAGCTTCTCAAGAACTTAAGAAAGAATGGAAGTGTGAAGGTCAATCCAAGAGTGGGGGTGGGGGGGGGAGATACCAAAGTCAACGGATTCCTCCTATCACTGAACGGATTCCTCCTATCACTGAACGTTGATAGGAACTTGGCTTGGTATCAGGTACTGGCGTTGGTTTGCTCTTTCCACTCCAAACTTCTGAATCATCAGAGGAGGGAGGTCTAATGGGAGAAGGACTAGGACTTTCTCATACAGCCCTGGGGCCTTCCCTCTGACTCCATTAAGATGCGAGGTGTCTCCTCTGAGTGTGCAGATGGCTTGCTTCTGAGTTAATGTTAGTGGACCAAAGACTGAGTAACTGGAAAGGCAGGTCAAGGACCCTTTCCGAATGCACAAAAGACATCACGTTCAAATTTTACCTTTTAAAAAAACGGAAACTCTCCATTCCAGCCTAACTTTCTGGCTTATGGGAATTCCCTAAGAAAACTTCAGAGACAGGAAAACAGATCTACAAAATGTCATACCTCTTGTACCATTTAATTGTACTAAATCATTTCCTATTCATTTCAACTAAAGACTAAGCAGTTTTCAAAAGCCCAAACCAGCAATGAAACAAGCATTTTCCCTGGCAAAGAAGAATTGTTCTAAATTTTTAGGATCATCAGATAGGAAAGACTTCCTTTTGCCAAGATCTAAGCAGACATCCACCTCAATTTCAGCTTTCAGTTCCAGAGTCTAAAGAAAACCTGCCACTTCGCCTCCACAGCCAGCTATGCTTGGCGCAGAAGCCTGTGACACCAGTTTACTAAATGCACTGCAGAGAACCAGCCTGCCGGCCCTGGGTAGGAGCTCCTTGGAGGTTGACAGCCGATGGGCTCCCCCTAGGGGCCACGATGCTTCTCAGAGAGACCTCACAGGGCTGGTTGCCAGGAAACAGACTCCTTGGAGCTTCTGGGGAAAACAGAGGAGGGGAGGCCCCAGTATGTGGCTGGGTGAGGTGGCGTCATTGCCAGGAGCGCGCTGCTGAGAGTTGATCCAACAAGTTGGGCTCCTAGAATCCCAGTGCAGGAACTCAACACTTCATCCTTCTCCTGGGCCTCCTCTCTCCCTGCTTTCCTTACACTATGTTTTTTCAACTTTTTTTTCAATTTTTTTTTTTTTTTTTTTTTTGGAGAGAGACACAGAGAGAGACAGACAGAGAGAGAGAGGAAGACAGATAGAGATGGGCTCACCAGCAGTATCTCAGCTGCTGTGAACAAAATCCAGATGCCTACGCCCCCTTGTGGTCAAGTGCGGCATTGCGCCCGTGCGTCACTTTGCATCTGGCTAAACGTGGGACCTGGAGATTGGAACCCGGTTCTTAGGCTTAGCAGGCAGGCTCCTTAACCACTAAGCCATCTCTCCAGCCAGCTCTCCTTACATTTTTTGTATTTCTATTTTGTAGCCATTCTTGCAAACATCGGGCAAAACTGGATCCAGCCCTTAGAAATAGGTGGCTAAGCTCTAAGAGCCTTAGAGCATTGTTCGTTCAGGAGGGTGTTTCATTCTTATGGCCTCATACCTACGGAGCTCTTCAAAGCTGGAGAACAATTGCACCTTGATTTTTGCCTCTGCAAGATGCCATAAGGTTTTAGAAAATACTACTTCAAAAGAAGGTTTTAAAGAAAACCATGCTTGCTTTTTGTGATGACTGCACTTGGTACCATTATAAGAAACCTACTTAGTTGTTGAGCCAAACCTTTCAAAATTTTCATCATCCTTTTAATGGCTTTCAGGTGCTTAAGAAGGATTTTGCAAGTATTTTCTTTGCTGACATGAATCTGTTTATGTGTCTCCTTGGCAAGGACCTCTATGGTGGTACTGTTTAAATTTTTATTTATGAGAGAGAGAGAGAGAGAGAGAGAGAGAGTGTATGGGGCACCAGGGCCTCCAGCCACTGAAAAGGAACTCCAGATACATGTGCCACCTTGTGCATCTGATTTACTTGTACTGGAGAATTTAACCTAGGTCCTTAGGCTTTGCAGGCAAGTGCCTTAACTCCTAAGCCCTAAGCCATCTCTCCAGCCTGATGGTACTGTTTACTAGGCACCTCATTCCCCATCAGTGCTCCCTTTTTCCTACTCTGCTTAATTGTGCATAATGCATGTATTACTCGGGGGGGTGGGGGGAGTTCAGGAAACTCAGGCCACTGAAAGCAACAAGAAGCATAAGTCATCTAAAACTTACGCAGACAAGTGCTGGACAGTCAGCGGCTGAGGAGGTAACAAGCAGACAGAGCAAAGTCCTGCACCAGCCACCTGGGAGCAAGAGAGCTGGTACACAAATATGAGCTTGCAAGAGTGGAAAACTGAGAGATCAGCACTTCCAACTGGAGGTGGGAGGCCTAAGAAGAGGTGGTGCCTTCAACAGGAGGCTCTTGCCTCCTTCCCTGTTAATCAAGCTGAGGTTGCTGCAGGTCAGCCACATCAGAGTCTGGACGAGAACTGGGCACAGGGCAAGGCAAGAGAAGGCCGAATCCTCTTCCTCCGCTAAGCCTTTCTCTCATAGCATCTAGCCATGATGATCTTCTCACAGCATGTCAGCTGCTTCACTTCTCATTTCCAAACTGGGCAAAGTCTTCTTGTGGCCAGCTCTAGCCCAGAACCATAGAGAGAGAGGTTGTGAGAATCATCATGCTAGCTTAGTGAAGAGGCCCCAGTACAAAACTATGATAGGGTTTAAATTTCTGTCTTACAGACTGTCTACTTCAATTTCAAATTTCTTTTGATTGTATGTAAACACATACATAACCCTATGGTGAAATGCAAACTGGCTATATTGCTAAGGGAGTCCCTTGATGATAATTCAGACACACAATATTCGAGGGGCCAACATGTGTACTAGAGCCTTCTTGTCTCGACTGGAGCTTGATGCTCCTACAACTGTGCAACCAGGACATCAGCCAGTATGGTTTGTTTTGCTAATAAAAGGAAACAATACAATGTGGCTTGAGCAACCCAAAAGGCTTCTTGGTGCAAGCTGTTGACAAACTTAGCCTTGAGGCATGGACTAATCGGAGCTCTGAGTGCGGTTCTTTCCTTGTTTCTTCATGATGTCCTTATATCTGCTTATTCCATCTGTGACCATCTGATTAGTTGTGCAAGACTGTGACCCACAGTGACTGCAGTCACATGCACCCTTACATGCAGCAGACAAAGTCCTCCAAGGCTTGTGTTAACTATAGTCCTCTGAACCAACTTCTGGGTCCAGGAAGTATCGTGAGACTAAGTAGTACAGGTCACAGTTATCTGCAACAATTCCCATGGGGTAATGGGTTGGATCACTAAGATGTCAGTGCAGGGCCATGGATGGTGCATGAGCTTGTCAGGGCTGCTGTCATAGACACACACACACACACACACACACACAAACCCTCCCACTCCAGATGACTTAAACAGCAGAAATGTATTCCCGTGTAGTTCTGCAGATGGAACACCCAAGATGAAGATGTTGTCATTGTCATGAGACGACTTCTGAGTTAAAGATGGCCACTGTCCCACTGTGTCCTCATGAGACCTTTACTCTGCACTGTTGTCCCTGATGTATTTTGCTCATCTCATAAGGACACCAGTTCTATTGGATTGGGTCACCATGACCTTATTTAACCTTAACTGATGCTTTAAGGTCTCAACTCCAAATATGGTCACATTAGACTTAGGCTTCATCATATGAATTTCAGGAAGACACGATTTAGTCAAGAAGTAGAGGGGGATGATCTTCTGAAAGAGTGTGACTTCAATAGTGTAGGAAAGAGATACACTGAGGAATCAATCAAAACATACATTATATTCCAAAAATCCTCTAAATTTAGTTCCTTTTATTCATGATCAAAAAATATGAGCTTTTCCAGAACAAATGACTACTACATAGATGTCCATTGCTAAGTGGACATTTAAAAAGTATAGTCCAAGGAGCATTGTCTTATAATATCTGTACAGTCATACACACATACTCACACACACATATGCAGTCTTTTGCTTAAATAAATAACAGTAATGATAATGTATTTGTCAAATTTCTGACTTCAACATAATTAAATGATCCTAAGATATCCCAGAGCCTCCCCGATGCAAAAAAATGTTTATTATTGTGCAACATGGCATTTTCAACATAACATTTTGTCAACACAAGATTTTCCCCAAATCTGACTTATTGAAATGCCCATGGAATGAAGTTTACGAATTGCTATTCTCATAAAGTGTTACCCTTTACTCACAGTAAAAAGAAATGAATTGTACGCATGAGAACATTGCAGGTTAAATGATCCCACAGGCATTATGTGATGAAGGGTGGGGCACTTTATATTAGTTTAATTTAGGTTTACTCTGCTTATTTTTTTCCAATAAAAATCAAAGTTTCCAACTCTGGGAATGGAAGCTGATAGATTTCATTCTTTGTCTTTGCTCTCATGCTACTTCACAGAAACCACTCAAATAGAAAACCTGAAAGCGACTGGTCATCACATGTTTGCACCTGCTGCAGCCACAGGCTGCAAGAGACCAAAACGAGAACAAGAGACCTCAAGCTGATGGTACTGTTTACTAGGCACCTCATTCCCCATCAGTGCTCCCTTTTTCCTACTCTGCTTAATTGTGCATAATGCATGTATTACTCGGGGGGGTTGGGGGAGTTCAGGAAACTCAGGCCACTGAAAGCAACAAGAAGCATAAGTCATCTAAAACTTACGCAGACAAGTGCTGGACAGTCAGCGGCTGAGGAGGTAACAAGCAGACAGAGCAAAGTCCTGCACCAGCCACCTGGGAGCAGAGAGCTGGTACACAAATATGAGCTTGCAAGAGTGGAAAACTGAGAGATCAGCACTTCCAACTGGAGGTGGGAGGCCTAAGAAGAGGTGGTGCCTTCAACAGGAGGCTCTTGCCTCCTTCCCTGTTAATCAAGCTGAGGTTGCTGCAGGTCAGCCACATCAGAGTCTGGACGAGAACTGGGCACAGGGCAAGGCAAGAGAAGGCCGAATCCTCTTCCTCCGCTAAGCCTTTCTCTCATAGCATCTAGCCATGATGATCTTCTCACAGCATGTCAGCTGCTTCACTTCTCATTTCCAAACTGGGCAAAGTCTTCTTGTGGCCAGCTCTAGCCCAGAACCATAGAGAGAGAGGTTGTGAGAATCATCATGCTAGCTTAGTGAAGAGGCCCCAGTACAAAACTATGATAGGGTTTAAATTTCTGTCTTACAGACTGTCTACTTCAATTTCAAATTTCTTTTGATTGTATGTAAACACATACATAACCCTATGGTGAAATGCAAACTGGCTATATTGCTAAGGGAGTCCCTTGATGATAATTCAGACACACAATATTCGAGGGGCCAACATGTGTACTAGAGCCTTCTTGTCTCGACTGGAGCTTGATGCTCCTACAACTGTGCAACCAGGACATCAGCCAGTATGGTTTGTTTTGCTAATAAAGGAAACAATACAATGTGGCTTGAGCAACCCAAAAGGCTTCTTGGTGCAAGCTGTTGACAAACTTAGCCTTGAGGCATGGACTAATCGGAGCTCTGAGTGCGGTTCTTTCCTTGTTTCTTCATGATGTCCTTATATCTGCTTATTCCATCTGTGACCATCTGATTAGTTGTGCAAGACTGTGACCCACAGTGACTGCAGTCACATGCACCCTTACATGCAGCAGACAAAGTCCTCCAAGGCTTGTGTTAACTATAGTCCTCTGAACCAACTTCTGGGTCCAGGAAGTATCGTGAGACTAAGTAGTACAGGTCACAGTTATCTGCAACAATTCCCATGGGGTAATGGGTTGGATCACTAAGATGTCAGTGCAGGGCCATGGATGGTGCATGAGCTTGTCAGGGCTGCTGTCATAGACACACACACACACACACACACACACACAAACCCTCCCACTCCAGATGACTTAAACAGCAGAAATGTATTCCCGTGTAGTTCTGCAGATGGAACACCCAAGATGAAGATGTTGTCATTGTCATGAGACGACTTCTGAGTTAAAGATGGCCACTGTCCCACTGTGTCCTCATGAGACCTTTACTCTGCACTGTTGTCCCTGATGTATTTTGCTCATCTCATAAGGACACCAGTTCTATTGGATTGGGTCACCATGACCTTATTTAACCTTAACTGATGCTTTAAGGTCTCAACTCCAAATATGGTCACATTAGACTTAGGCTTCATCATACGAATTTCAGGAAGACACGATTTAGTCAAGAAGTAGAGGGGGATGATCTTCTGAAAGAGTGTGACTTCAATAGTGTAGGAAAGAGATACACTGAGGAATCAATCAAAACATACATTATATTCCAAAATCCTCTAAATTTAGTTCCTTTTATTCATGATCAAAAAATATGAGCTTTTCCAGAACAAATGACTACTACATAGATGTCCATTGCTAAGTGGACATTTAAAAAGTATAGACCAAGGAGCATTGTCTTATAATATCTGTACAGTCATACACACATACTCACACACACATATGCAGTCTTTTGCTTAAATAAATAACAGTAATGATAATGTATTTGTCAAATTTCTGACTTCAACATAATTAAATGATCCTAAGATATCCCAGAGCCTCCCCGATGCAAAAAAATGTTTATTATTGTGCAACATGGCATTTTCAACATAACATTTTGTCAACACAAGATTTTCCCCAAATCTGACTTATTGAAATGCCCATGGAATGAAGTTTACATGAATTGCTATTCTCATAAAGTGTTACCCTTTACTCACAGTAAAAAGAAATGAATTGTACGCATGAGAACATTGCAGGTTAAATGATCCCACAGGCATTATGTGATGAAGGGTGGGGCACTTTATATTAGTTTAATTTAGGTTTACTCTGCTTATTTTTTTCCAATAAAAATCAAAGTTTCCAACTCTGGGAATGGAAGCTGATAGATTTCATTCTTTGTCTTTGCTCTCATGCTACTTCACAGAAACCACTCAAATAGAAAACCTGAAAGCGACTGGTCATCACATGTTTGCACCTGCTGCAGCCACAGGCTGCAAGAGACCAAAACGAGAACAAGAGACCTCAAGGTTAAGGCATAATGAAGTATGTGTGCCAAGCTGGTTGTGCACTAGGAGCTCTGCAAAACAAAGAAGTAAAGAGCCAGTGACCAGAGGAGAAAAATCAGCGGCAGCAGCCCAGAGACCAGCAAGACCCAGAGAGTCAATTTTCAATGACTGCACAGGCTGGCGTGCCAAGAGCTCAGCTCCACCTCCTTGCTCTTGGGACCCTTTTTCCAATTTTAAACACTTGGACACCATAAGGAGTGGATGCTTCCAACATATAGCCCAAGACATCTGTTAAAGCAAACTAAAACAGAAAAAGCTGAAGGTAATTTGGAGGTTTCCAAACACCTGTGAGTCAGACAACACGCAACCCTCCCCTTCTCCTTAAAAGCACAGATGAGCTTGAACCTTCTGGGCATTTCGGTAGTTTACCATCTGTACCAGTAACCCTTGCCTGCAGTACAGAGAGTCTTCTAGGAGGATGTAAAATCCAGAAACCAAGATAAGGAAACATGTTTACACCTGCTACATCTGTTCCATCATTTTCAGGCCCTGTTTCACAGTGGACATTCTGCACAGGCTTACTTTTTAAAAAAATTATTTATTCATTTATTACTTATTTGAAAGAGAGAGATTGAGAGAGAGAGAGAGAGAGAGAGAGGAGAGAATGGACATGTCAGGGCCTCTAGCCTTTCCAAATGAACTTCAGATGCTTGTGTCACCTTGTGCATCTGGCTTATGAGGTTCCTAGGGAATCAAACCTGGGTGCTTTGGCTTTGCAGGCAAGTGCCTTAACTGCTAAACCATCTCTCCAGCTCAGGTTTACTTTTGAAATCATTCTTGTCCATTTAAATTGCACCTATACTCCATGAAAACAGGGTGGAAGAAAAAAGACAAACTTAAGAGCCTTATGTCCAAGGTGATGTTTAAAGGGAATGCTAGCTCTATTTTCCTTCTACCTTAGACAATGAGTGGGAAAAGTCATTACTAACAAAGTAAGCACAGCTCCAGAGGTAGACAATAAAAATCATACAATGTGGGGAGGGCATGAAACAGTTTCTCTTGGAAAGTAAAGTCTTTAGACCAGTAATTATTGAAAAGCAGTAGATAAAATAATAGGTCAAAAAGAACACTAAACCCCAAAGATCACAGTTATCCTTCTTTCCTCTAGGAAAACCATTAATAACTCCAACCAGCTTCCCCATTCCCAGGATAACTAGCCACACAGTGTACTCCTGAAGCCTGAGGAACAGCATGATTTACCCAAGCCATTCCAAGAGTGAATCTTTTCATGTGTTTAATTATTAAGGAAAGAACCAAAGCTGTGTGTAGGGGGGGAGTACAAAGGTCCACAAGGGTTTTCATATGATGTCCATATAAATTTGATGATGCATGACACATTTTGCTAGAAAACTTTGGAAGGTAGGCTGGATTATAGAGGACAAATAGTATAATAACTGTGTTGCATTGTGTATCTTATCTATTCAGAGCATTTAAGCTGGGACATTCATGGAAAATGGTTGATACTCATATTACTGACAAGTGTTTTGTATCTAATAACATTGACACTCACATGTTGAATTTGGGGAGGACTATGGTCAGCCTAAGGCATGCACAGTGACAGACAGAAGACCTGACTATCCACTGAAGTTGTGCTTTAGGATCTATTTGGTTTAATATTTTTTTAGCTATTTTTATTGACAACTTCTTTAATTGTAGACAATATCCCATGGTATTTCCCCCCCTTCCCCCACTTTCCCCTTTGAAATTCCACTCTCCATCATATCCCCTCCCCCTTTCAATCAGTCTCTCTTTTCATTTTGATGCATTATCTTTTCCTCCTATTATAATGGTCTTGTATAGGTAGTGTCAGGCACTGTGAGGTCATGGATATCCAGGCTATTTTGTGTTTGGAGGAGCACGTTGTAAGAAATCCTACCCCTCCTTTGGCTCTTACATTCTTTCAACCCCCTCTTCTGCAATGGACCCTAAGCCTTGGAAGGTGTGTTAGAGATGTTTTAGTGCTGAGTGCTCCTCTGTCCCTTCTTCTCAGCACCATGGTGCCTTCTGAGTCATCCAAAGGTCACCACCATCTGAAAAGAGAAGCTTCTCTAACCAAAAGTGAGAGTAGCATTAATATATGGGTATGGACATTAAGAGAAATGCTTACTGGGCAGTTTGGTGAGCATAGTATATACATTTAGCCAGACACCAGCAGACGTTAAACCCATAGGGCTCATGACTACCCCTGTTGTAGGTTTTCAGGATCAGGGATGTATTCCCTCTCATGGAGTGGGCCTCCAGTCAAATTAGAGAGTGGTTGGTTTCCCCCATAACAGACATTCCACTCTTGTACCCGTTAGCTCATTTGGCCTGGCTGGCCAAATTTAAGGCTTGCAGTGTCCACTGTTGAGTATCTTCACTGGTGATTTCTCTCTCCCCATTGAACTGCATGCAGTGTAGTTTTTCTAGCTTTCTGTCAGCTGGGCCATATGGAGGAAGCTTTCAGCTCAGCTCCAGCAAGTTTTCTCAGTGATCTTGCAGCCCAAGTATGTGGAATCTTCAGCAATAGGCTCTTACCATCTATTCCTGGTAGGAAACCAAGGGCCTTGACAATGGCCTATAATGTTTTGGGGGTATCTGTGACCTCCCTGGCCAACAACTCACTGGAAGGTATCCCATCCCTGGCATTGAAAATTTTCTAGTAACAATTTATGGCTTCTGAGTGTTCCATCATCCAGAAAAGTAGGTTTCCATATGACTTATTTATGTCCTCTTAGATTTTGATTAGCCCTCCCTCTATCTTTCCTTTACTCAATCTCTTCCCCTGACCTCACTTAAGCCTTTTTGCCCCCATTAATCTGTTCTTCAATTGGAATTAATTGTAAAGCATATTTTAGCATATGGCCCAGGGTACCAGTGATGATGGTCAGCTATGGGACCAGATCTCTCCTGCTATGCCCCACACTTACTCAGAAACCCTGTAGTCAAGGTCCTAAAAGAGACCAACTCTGGCTGTATAGCAAATGTTTGTTTTCTCTGAAAATCTTTCAGTTCCTTACATCTCCTTCAGTGATTGCAAGGTTAGTTTTTTTCTACATAATCACTGAAGAATAACACATTGCTCAGGAATGGACAGTATCATTTTGCCTAATGAAACCTACCACATCTGTTTTGTCCACTTGCTAAAAGGAAGGATATCAATAAAAGAAAAGAAGGGGCTGGAGAGATGGCCTAGTGATTAAGGCACTTGCCTTCAAAGCCTAAGGACCCAGGTTCTATTCCCTAGAACCCACATAAGCCAGATGCATGGTGGCTCACGTATCTGCAGTTGGTCTGAAGAGGCTGGGGGCTCTGGTGCACCCATTCTCTCCACCCATCCATCTCTCTTTCTGCCTCTTTATCCCCTCTCTCAAATCTCAAATAAATAAATAAATAAGAAATAAATAAGAAAAGAAAAATGTGATTTATCCAATGAAAATCAAAATTAGTGATTGTAGACTATGTACATCCTGCAACTTACTCTTGGACCCTGGAGAAAACTTGTGTAGAAACCAATGCTTAATGGCAATGGTTTATATTTATAGTTCTTTAAATAGTATGTGTTCTACATGTTAAATGTATTTGATGAGTTAAATTTACATCACTGAAAGTGCTACAGAGAGCTAAGAATGGGATTGCTTCCTGTATAGTTACCCTTCTCATTACTATGATGAGATACCCAACAGTAACACTATAAGGAAGGTAGGTATGATTCTGTCTGATCTTCAAGGGCTCTGTCCTTAGGTACTTGACCCTGTGTACTCTTGGACAGAATATCATGGCAGTAGGAGGAACTGGCAGAGCCTGTTCTTAACTTTTTGAAGGTGGGAAAAACAGAAGAAAATGCTGGTAGTTATATGACTTATTCCTTTCCTTCTTTATTTAGTCTGAGCCTATGGCTCATAGGATGGTACTGCCCACGTCCAAGGTGGGTTGTCTTCCCTTTGTGCCTCACCAGTTTTCTAGGTTATTTCTAAATGCAGTCAAGTTGCCAATGAATATTAATCATCACACATTCTCTAAAATGATAAAACCAGAGCCCTTAATACTTCAGCTCATCTCAATTCCGTGGTATTTGTTCCCCTCCTCTGTACTTTAATTTGTTCTTTAGATATTTTGAGCACTTGCTATTTCTGAATCATGTGTAGAAGAAAAGAAACACAATCTGTTTTCTTTGTTCTTTAATATTTTGCTTCCTAAGAACATTTTCTTTGGAGTTCTTCTAGGTCTTCTTTTCGTAGTGTAAAGTATAAGTCAAAAGTATCCAGCTTGTTTTATAACTCAGTTTTGGAGGATACAGGAGAAGGAAATAGTCATTTCTCCAACTGCACCGATGAAGCAGCTACTCTGTACAGAACACTTAGTTTGAAATACTGAAGATAAACTAGATCTTCTGAGCCTCACCTCTGAGGAGCTTCTTTCAGCACAAGAGACAGTAGAAGCCTTGTTGCTGGAAGTGAGAAAAATGTGGTCACCAGCCTTTTTCCTGGGGTTTTTCCTCATGAAGTCAACAATGACTTTCATATTGCATGTGATTTTCATCACTATAACATCCAGCATCTGTAAATGGACTTAGATTACCATTGTTGTTGGAGGAAGCAACATTTTATCTGCAAGAAAAGTATCTATTCCTAAACCTTTAGACCATATTTAGTACAATTTAATCATTGTGTAGAGATTCTGTTATATGTCTTAACAGGTCTGATGTTCTTGGTATAATAGAATTATTCGTTAAATGACAGTGATTTATAATTTTAGAGAATATAAATGAAACTGCCCAATCAAACTAAATTTCTGTTAATCCTCTTCCTCTATCCAAATTCAAGATCAGATAATATCTTTATTTATTTTTCTTTTCTTTTCTTTTTTCAAGATAGGGTCTCAGTGTAGCCCAGGCTGACCTGGAATTCACTATCTAGTCTCAGGCTGCCCTTGAACTCACAGTGATCCTCTTATCTCTGCCTCTGGAGTGCTGGGATTAAAGGCATGGACAGGAGTCATGGGGAGAATGCTAAGAGACATTTTTCTCTCATCATTGGTGATATGAGAATCAGAGTCTGCATCCCTCTAAAGTACAGGATGCACAGTAGTTACCTGGGATGTTTGGTCACATCTTCCCAGTGAAGCTTCAAAGAGATGGGCATTGAAAGAGCTGGTCTTTTTCACAGGTATAAGTGGGCTCTGGTGATTATTCTATGACATAGTGAGGTTGCTGGTCATTGGTCACTTCTCCCTCTGGAATGACAACCTTGTATCAGAGTGTATCACTTGGCAAGCAAAGGACAAGATGCACTGTAGTTTCATTTTGTTCTGCCTAGGAGATGTTGTATAGTACACAAACACATATAGCAGCCCTTCCTTTATCACTCTCTGACTGAATCTTGCTTGGTCTCTGTTTCCTAATATGTGAAACAGGGATAATAATAGTTCCTCTAAGACTTAGAGGAGAACGATGATAGTTTATGAAAAGTGACTGGTACATAGCTGGGATTCAACAATTGCTCACCTGCTTTCCCCTGTAATTCAACTGTACCATCAACTCCCAGTAGTCTAGCTCATACCTAAACCAGATTTTCTGGGGTTGTTCCCCTTGTCTCTAACCTCCACAAGTGATGTTTTATTCATTAAATTTTTCTTTCTCTTTTCTTGCTTTCAAAATATTTTGAGAATCAATTTTAACTCCGTAGATACACACAGAATACACATGCTCACATGTACTTTTATATGCACACATCTGTATAATTATATATACTCTTTAAATCAATCAGGATGATATTAGCCAACATTAATTGTCTCATTAGGATTCCTGTTAGCCAGAGCTGGAGCTGGGAATACTTGAGAAATAATTGAGTCTAGTTAATTGTAATTCTTCCTAGGGATTTTATTATGATAGCTCCTAAGTTGATTCTAACAGTTTCTCCACATTAGCTCAGTATTCTTTATGCAACTTCTCGGGTGATAAAAGGCTGGGTGATTTATGTTTGGGCTGCTCTCTTGTCTTCCTTCTCCACCCTCTCTCCATCTTCAGTGTTTAATGCTTCTCGATGTTTCTTTGTTTCCTCTCTCTCTGTGTTTGTGTCTTCTTCTCTATCTCTTTGTTACTCAGATCTGTTATAAGTTTCTCATCTCCCTCAACTGTCTTAGTGAGAGGTAAATAAACCAGGTACGGGATGTGTGTTCTAGAATCAGAAGGATGTAGGTATAAATTCCAGAAATACAAAAATTTGTATTGACCTTTGTTTTCCCAGCTGTGTGTGCAATAACTCAAGTGTAATACTCAAAAGATGCATGGTAATACAGATATAAATATTGCCATTCAGTTACAATAAAATTGTTTCAGCATATATCTATTCATATACTATACAATTTAGAATTTTGAGGCCTTTACAAAGCCCCTTTAAGCATAATTGTATATTTATTTAATTAATTAGTAAATAAATTTTTAGTGCTGGAATTGAACCCAGCACATGCCATGTAAGCACTCTATCACTTAACCATATATTTAAAAAAATATATATATATATATGTGTGTGTGTGTGTGTGTGTGTGTGTGTGTGTGTGTGTGTGTATGACATACTCAGTGTGTAAGCAGAACATGGTAGTACCATCCTTACTCTCATCCCTATCTCCCCCTCTGAAGGGAACCCTCCTCATTGGGGATGCTGGTTATCCCTGTGGGGAATGTAGATTGTGCATTGTGGGGGTAGCAATCAGTTATGGGGAAGAGGCAATGTCTCTGTGTGAAATGTCCCAACTTGTGGCTCTGACAATCTTTCCACCTTCTCTTCTGTGAATTTCCCTGAACCAGGTTGGGTTCGTTTTAGGTCTACTTTAGTGATGGGCTCTTGGGAGCTTCTGTGACTCTGGATCTGTGATTTGATAGGAATAGAGTGTCCTCTGTGTCTATTTCCTTCACCCTTATGCTGATATCAGGTTCACCAAGAAAGCAGCACTCTTGCTCATTTCCAAATTACTCTGTGGTTTCAGCTGGGCCCTGGTGAAGTGCAATTCTCTCCTCAGTGTTCTGTGTCCATCTGAAAAAGACAAGAAGATTCTCCAAAAGAGAGTGAAGTTAGCACTGGTTAAATATGATAACCATTGTCATCATTTTAGAGAGAATTTAATAGGTGTAGGCCCTCTTGCAGCCCAAGATTGGTGGGAGCTTGATATTGGAGAGCGAACTCATTATTTGGATATGATTCTGACTTGTTTCCCAGTTCCATCTATGGGTTCCTTTCCACTGAGCAGATCTGTTAACCAGTCCAAGAGCAGTTGGCTACCCACCAAGGCTTTGTACCACTATTGCACTTCTGTGAGCATCACGTCAGGTTATTTGCTACTAAGTAGCTTAGACCTTGAGTTGCTTGGACAGATGTTGGCCATTTTCCCCCAGTAGCTCATGTAGCACCTTCTGGTACTAGATAAGCTAACTGTCTGGGGACTGGTTCTCTTCCAGATTCCAGCCAAGTCACTCCATGTTCCATACCGACAGCATATGGTATCTTCAGCACTAGGATCTTACCATTAACTTTTGGTGGGTAATCAAGTGCTCTGACAGAAGTCTGTCTTCTTTTGGGAAACCTTGTCAGTCTCTCTGATCAACAGCTCATTTTGGATGTTAACCACATCCTGGTACTAGGAGTTATAGGCCAGAGGCAAGGGAAAAGAAGGAAGCAAAAGAAAGGTAATATAAAAGAGAAAGAAGGAGAGAGAAAGAGAGAGAGAGAGAAACAGGAGAAAAGTAAAGTTAGGCTTCATCTTACCCTTTTCAGGGCCCTGTGATTCAGGTATTCCCTCTAAGGTCCTGTTGAGGATACAGTCTTTTAGTCTGTCTTCCAAGATTTTATGGTAACAATTCCATCTACAGATGAGTTGAGACCATGTGACAATTGTCTTTCTGTGATTGGGTGAGTTCACTGAGATACCCTTAAACATCCCAAAATTCGGCTGTACAATACATTTATACTTTATTGGAGTACATCTAAAGAATGCTCTGCAAAGAAGATCATTCAAGCCCTGTTCATATAATCATTGATTATCTAAGCAACAGTAGGAAACCATTAACTTCCTGAGTCTCTTGCCTCACGTATGAGATCAAGTGGTTGAAAAGGTCATCCCCAAGTTATTCAATTTCTGAAAAATAATTCTAGTTTTCCTTTGCTAGATTAAAATAGTAATACTTATTTCATGATAACATGCTCATACCAAGCCATGCAATAACTTATCCACGAACTCAATTCCACATATTTAGGGAAAATTTCTTGGATTATACCATGGAAAACTTGGTATCATTGGTTTTTATGACTAATAATACTTATTTTATACTCTAGCGGTTATATATATATATATAACACCTACATGCCTTATAGTTTTTGAATATTCAAGGACCATGAATACAAATTCCATAATAAATGCATAATATTTCATAGGCTGTTCCCAACAAAACACCTCGATTACTAATATTCCACAAGACTATGAATCTTGTGGCTGTATTGATTACCTCCCTCCCTGCCCAGTTTTGTGGAAGACTCTAAATTCTCTGCTGTTGTTTTATTCTTCCTTTGACCTAGAACCAAATGTGACGTACAGAAGACAGAACATATGTGTAGCTACATTCTTCCTTCAATTAAGAAAATCCATGCACAAAGTAGGCTTATATTCCTCTATATATGATTTTACAAAGGCTCTCCATAACTTTAGTATTTGAAATAGCTTTGAATTTTAGACTTTATTTGGATAATTGGTTATTGCTAATGACATGTCATATATTTAAAGTACTTTTTAGATGGAAAGTCATTCAAATTCCTATATCTTAGGGCCAACAATTTCCAATGGTGATTCTCGTGGTATAGATTGCTACATTTCATTTGAAGCTATTACAAACAGAAGTAGACACTGGATTGAAAATTGGAAATGAAGAGATTACATACAATTTTACACAAATTATTGCTATTTATCTAATGCAAAATGCATGTGATTATATCAATGTACATAGTACATGTTTGCTGGACCTACAAAGTCTATAAGTCTGTAACTTAACATTAATCAAAGCTATTTTTTTTTTTTTTTTGGTTTTTTTGGTTTTCAAGGTAGGGTCTCACACTAATCCAGGCTGAACTGGAATTCACTATGTAGTCTCAAGGTGGCCTCAAACTCACAGCAATCCTCCTACCTCTGCCTCCCAAGTGCTGGGATTAAAGGCATGTGCCACCACGGCCAGCTTCAAAGTTATTTTCTATTAGCCTTCAATGTACATTTTGAGGCTTCATGAAACTTGGGTAGCAGCTGACAATTTAAATACTAATTTGGAAAAAATTGTATACATTGGGAAAATTACTTTACCAGTTTATATCTTCACATTAAAGATGTAGAAAAGGATTACTATTCTCTAAGATTACTGCCAAAGGTGCTCAAATGTAAATGAAGGTGGTCTAAGGACTTCACAATGGGGATGGAGATGGGGACCACTTTGTTAAAGTTTTTGTTCTAAACAGTCAAATTAAAAACTACGTCTATGGGCTAGAGAGATGGCTTAGAGGTTAAGGCGCCTGCCTGCTAAGCCTAAGAGCCAGGTTCCAATCTCCAGGTTCCACGTTTAGCCCGATGCAAAGTGACACAAGGGCACAATGCTGCACTTGCCCACAAGGGGGCGCACACATCTGGATTTCATTCACAGCTCTCTGTGTCTCTAAAAATTAAAAATAAAAACTACGTCTTATGAATTAAGGGTCATTCTAATTAATGCATGATTGATATCACCGTCCAGTTGCCTAATAAATGGTTGAGGCATCAGGCATCACAAGTTGCTAGGCAGCATAGGAAAGCACATAAGGTCTCCATTTGCCTTGGCTTGGCTTCTGCAGATCCTGAAGAAGTAATCTGCAAAGACATTTTAGTCTCAGTTTGTCTTTTTTAAGAGTGTGTGTGTGTGTGCGCACATGCACGCAGATGTATTCATGCTGTGGCATAGCATGTATGTGGAAACCACAGGACAACCTCAGGTGTCATTCCTTACCTTCCATCTTGTTTGAGGCTGGTCTCTTGTTCACTGATACATACAGCAGCCTGAATGGTCAGCAAGCTTCTGGTGATTCTCCTGTCTCTACCTCCATCTCACTGCAGGGAACCTGAATTACATATTTTTACATAGGTTCTGGGGGCTCTGAACTTAGGTTTACACATTAACACAGCAAATACTTTTACCCATTGGCCCATCATTCCAGCTTTTTTTTTTTTTTTTTTTTTTTTTTTGAGAGAGAGACAGAGAGAGAGGGAGAGGAAGACAGATAGAGATGGGCACGCCAGCAGTCTCAGTTGCTGTAAACAAAATCCAGATGTGTGTGCCCCCTTGTGGTCAAGTGTAGCATTGCGCCCTTGTGTCACTTTGCATCTGGCTAAACGTGGGACCTGGAGATTGGAACCGCTGGATATTGGAACCAGCATTCTTAGGCTTAGGAGGCAGGCGCCTTAACAGCTAAGCCATCTCTCCAGCCCCATTCCAGCCTCTTAATTGGTCTTTATAATCACAGTAGCATGGCAAGAAACTAACATTGTTATTATTATTACATTTTCCACCTCCATGTTTTATAGGTAAAAAGATGGGCTGAGATAAAGATTACATATTTTATCTCATATGTGGAATCTAGACACACATACTATATATATATATATATATGGCATTAAAATGAGGGGGCATTACTTGTAGGAAGGGGAAAGAGGAGGACATGAAGGCAAAGTAGAATATACATGTATAAAAATATCATATGAAACACACTATTTTATATGCTAGTTAAAATAAAATTAATAATTTAAAATTTCAGGCCGCAGAAGTTTATGCACTTGGCCAGAGACAATTATCCCTTAGTAATACTGGCATTATCAATTGTCAGGACTTTTAGATATCCCTTAGTACTGCTGGGATCTTCTAACTTCAAGCTTCACTGTTAAGTGACCAGGAGAACATCAGAAGTGGGTATCTACATTGCAAGCTCATCAGGACCATGACAATTTTTTATACCTACTCTTATCCCAGGATCTGGAACAGATATGATGTTTGCCATACGTTTCTCAACTGAAGGTTAAATGTCCACAATAGAAAATGTGGAGTTCAGACCTAGCTGGTTTTAGGTTTGAAAAGTGCAGTGAACAGTGATGTTTACTTTTCTTAGTAAGTTTGGTAAATGGTTGATCCACTTTTGTCCTCTTTCTCCTGAAAGCCTCTGACATCTCTGTCAGGGGAGTTTGTTTATCCCAAATCACATCTTTGCTGCTTTCTAGTAATGCCATGTTTGGATGTTTACCACTCAAATCCAGCATAAAAGTGTTTTCTTTTTTAGGTAAGATCAGGCAAAGAGGTACTGAATGAATAACACTTGATTGGGGATTGTAAATAGCCATGTAATTAAACTGTAAACACTGTGTGTGGTGATTTTAATGTAATTTGAGGACTTGTAAATTACATGGTCATAAAATGGCACTTGGGCTTATGCTTTGCAAAAATATCCATGTTTGCATGAGATTAATTAGTGCAGTTTGCATAAAGACATTGAGTAAAACAGTCTCAGAGTATTCTCATTTGTAAGGTTTTCTTATTTATAAGGCCTTCTTGAGTTTTGTTTCTACCTCTCATGCCTCAAGAAATTATCCTCATTGTCTGCAGATTTCTGTAGTTGAAAATTAACATAGACTCCATAAACAGTCAATGGCTTAAGTTATGCTTATAAATAGCTTTTCTCTCTTTTGGAATGGGTTGGTTATACTACAAGCTGAATATGTGGTTAGTTCTTTGATTTAATTCATTTGATTTAATCAGATGTCCAAATGAGGCTGTTTGGCAGTTAGGATTCATATACACAATTCCATGAATCATAGACACCAAAGGCCAGGAAAAGGAAGCATGGCAAAGGTGGGCCCAAAATGTCCTTAGCATGATCTTCCTCACATGGCAGGAACTGGCCAGCTGTTGTCTTCTTTTGTGCCCGGTGATAGGAATTGTAGAGTACCTAAGAGAGCTCATCTTCTGAACCAATCCTTGTATTTTTCTATCTTTAGAGCTCTTTCATTTTGCAAATGCTGACTCAAGCTACCACAGCACTATTGGGAATTCTCAAAGGTTTATTTGATCATGAAACCATGATGGGGATGAGGATGGTGAATAATTTCTATGAAGTCTACTTGCCAGGTATTTTGCTAAGCATTTTATAAGCATTAGGTCATTTAATTCTCACAATCATATTGAGCTGATATATTTTAATTTTCACTTTAATCGTAAAAACCTGAAATACTAAAAGAGACGAGTAATTTGTCCAAGGATCCACAACTCTGTAGGGTTAGGTTGAGAACCAGCTGTGTTTATCCCTGCAGAAACCTTGCTCTTTATCTCTTTGTTATATTGCTGTAAAAATTAGTGTTGCACATCTTGAAATCTCATAGGCATCCCATTTTTCTTTTGATGTCCTTTGTTCTTTTAATAGTTTTTAGGAAGGATCTGAGTTAACTAAGAGACAGAAAGACCTGTCTTTCTGTCTTACTTAACGGTATATCACATATAGAAACATGAACATTATCAATTTATGGCACAGTTGGGCTCTGCTCCCTTCATACCTTGTATACAATTTTACTATGCCAGAAGGACCACAAGCTGTGGGTAAGTCAGTTGCTTACTTTTTGCAGAGTTGTCAGGGGAGAGAATAGATATCATAAGAAGAAAGTTTGGTATGCTCTTACAGACAACCCTTTGAGGCTCCAGACACATGGAGAGACTTTTGACAGGAGAGGACTGAGCTGAAATGAAGTAGTGGCTAAAACACAACCCTCAAATGATCATTAGCTAACATCCCAAGGGATGATGAGAAAGAATATTGGCCACAATTCTCATCACTTTGCCAAAACATTCTATTTTCATCATTATGACTGCCTTCAGAATGATATAAAACAGACATTCACTCACTTCTAAGCACTTGATTATTAATCCATGACAAAAATATGACATACAAAGCCAGATTTTCATGGACCCAAACAATCATAAAACTCATTAAAGCAAACAATTAATTGAAACTAGACAGATGTATCTTAAATAGCCAGCTTAATTGTGCCACAGACTGGCCATTTCTTTCATTGATTAGGCATTTTTCGCATCTACTAGTATCCAATATCATGTCAGTTGTTGAGAAGATAAAGATGAATAGAACATAAGCCCGTGTCTTGTCAATAGAAGGCTGCATATTGACTTTGGTTCAGAGGTGACTACTACTCATAAAACATGTTACATGGATATAAATATCAACAACCTGGGAACAGTCTGGGAACATAACTTTTTAGCACAGGTGGAGCTAAACATAGATGACAATTTTGATTTGAACAGCAACATTATCCACCCCTCCTCAGATCAAACTTCTGTACATGATTCAACATGCTCTCATCTCTCACATAGTGTTAGTGATTAAGTCCAGCTGCTTGTCTTCCTTCTCTGTAATAGACTCAGAATCACCCTTCCTCTTTTAGGCCTTACTACCTCATTCTTGACCTAAACCCTGTTGGCCTTGTTCTACTGAATGGCAGCTAATGAAATATTATCTTTGAGAGCTTGATTCTGCTGTGTTGAACCTTGAAGTATACCAAAGAGAGTTGTTCTAGCATTTGGTTTTTGGTCACTGAATCTGTCACCTTTGTTGCCTTTAAATTCTGAAGAAAACTATCACCTTTTAATACTGTACAAATATTTAGCTTGTGCTCACTGAAGCAAAATTTTCAAGTATTTGATTTTTTCTTCAGATTATTTTACTCCAAGACAAATTAAATATCACTGTGAAGCATATCTTCTCCCACTTCTGAGTGCCTTTATCCAATCTAAAAAAGGCATAAAGGAACAGCCCACACTTCATTGTGAGTGTGACAAGCAAGATGTTTTATCATACCCAAAAGCTTTTCTCTAGGTGAACACGCCTCATCCAACCAGCAACTCTGGAAAGGAGCCACAAACCTCAGTACTTATCAGACCCCATTCTGTACAGCCCCAAATGAAGCAAGTTTCTTCTTTTTTTCAAATTTTCTTACATGCTGTGTGCCTCCTTTTCTTGGACTTTGAAAATCAAATGAAAAATGAAAGGACAATAACTGAAGAAACTAGATGGAATGAAAGAAAAATGTAAAAAAAAAAAAAAAAAAAACCTAATATTCTCCAGGAGCTTCCATTCAGAATTGTCTCTTCTCTTCCTGTCATCCACCCTATGCCCGACCTCAAAACCAATGTGAGGCAGAGCAGATCCCAGTCTTCCCTGAGAATCCAACTCAATTAGACTGGTTAGTACCAGAGCTGGTGCTAGGGTCCTTCAGGTTGCCAGAAGGTCACATTACCTCCAGGAATGTATGTGACAGCAGTCCATGCATAAACTCCCATCGCTTTCCTTTAGCATCTTGCTCCTGGGATATGAGTTAGATGAAAAATACACCACTTGCAAAGTTGTCCAGGTTTATTGTTTTAAAAGTCAGTCTTTCAGTGGAACATAGTCTGCCTGGCGAAATATTCCAGTATTTGCTGCAGCCATAGGCTGTGCACAGAGGAGCCACACTTTAGACAGCAGGGCACCTCAACCAGAAAGTCAGCCAAAGAGTGGTCCTGAGCTCAGGGCCCCTGGAGGCTGCAAGTCCTTCCAGTGTCATTCTCTCACCTGGTCTCCTTCACGGCTCATTACTTAGAACCCAAGGGCTTAAAACTAAAAATAAGTAATGGGTTTCACATGAAAATTCTAGTATGGTCTTTTACCTATAGCTACTTCCTGGAAGTACCAGGGGAAGAAAAAGCACACATCACATAAATCTGAGCATTTTTAGACAGAAAGAATTTGATATATTTATCCACCAATCTATAGATCTATCACACATGACTTTCCACAAACTTGGAATTTTCAAGCAGCCAGGACTCACTTTGAACCCCTAGAATGCTGCATCCTGAGGGTTGTTGGGGTTTATCTAGTCACAGAGGAAAGGACTACCAGCTACTTGCAAGAGATTTTCTTCCTGAAAATACGGACTCCTGAAGCATTGGTGCTAAGAGAAGTTCCAAGGTCTAGGAGGAAAGTGGTATGTTTTGAAACTAACTTTGTTCAAAACGCTTGGTGTAATTCAATGATCCATGAAGGAGAGCCCTGTCTGGGAACCAGACCAAGTTCCCCCATCAAACAAACTGGAGATACAATCTGGCCTGTTGACACTAAAGGAATATTCCACTTGCTCCACTGTGAGCAAAATGAGACTCTTAGGCAGCATGATCTAGTCTGAATAGACTCAGATCCCGACCAGCTGCTGCCTGCATTATTACCATCCCTGGGCCAATAAGAGAGCGCACTGCTGAATGTGAACTGCTTCTTGTCCGTCTCTGGACTGCAATTTCAGCCATTCTGAGGATAGATGGCTGGTTTAAAAATGCTTTACATCAAAGCGAATCTCACATCAGTATGCACTTCATGTTCATAACTGTTTTACCCTAAGTAGCTTTTTAATATTTTATTATAATTAGTGTATGTAGTTGTGTGCCCCTCTCAAAACTAAACTTTTATTAACCCCACATGTTCTATGATTCAGTAACAAACGAATGCATTGGGAAAGTCATAAACTAATCAACCAGTAGTTATTGAGCATCCCGTGATGGTTATGGTGGAGCTGCATGAGATCAGCAGCTTCAGCATCTCCAAGCTTATATTTTACCACTGACACCTTAGTGAGTCAGAAAAGAAGAGAAACATTGCTACTAGACCCAATACTCATTCTTCCAAAGTGCTGGACACATTGTAGACACTCAATAAATGTTTCATGAATTATGGAAGACCTGAAATTTTCCTCCCAAGTTCCTGCTAAACTACCTTAGTGATGAACCCACTGAAACAGTGCATGACTCCCAAGAGCCATTTATTTCTCTCTAGCTCAAAATTTGGATTAGAAGCAAAACTTCAACATAACACATTTTTCTAGTCTTACTTCTTGTCCTCTTTGAGTCTTACATCTTACTTATTAATGGCTAAAGAAAGATAAAATGAATTTTCCTGATTTCTGGCCCGACTCCGCTCCTCTCCTGGAAGTCCCAGGTCCCTGAAGCCTCATTTTGTAATGAGACCAATATCAGATTATCTTCTAATGGAATAGGTGACATTTTCTCTGTCAGTAATTTTTAATCCTTGAATCTGTAAGTGGGTTCCAAGGAGCACAGAAATCTCTTGGAAATTTAAATTCATTGTTTTTCCTGTGAGAGAGTTTATAACTTTCACTAGGCACTCTGGTGTAGAGTTCTAGCCAGGCCACTTCTCACCAAAGTACAGTGTGTATAATCTGAACAGAGTACTACTCAGAAGAAAGCCCAAGATGCTATGGCTTCACACTCTGTGCTTAACAGCTGGTTGGAAAGTTAAAGACTAATTATAAAAATTAGTATGTGCCTGTAAATTAAAAAGTAATTCTAACAAAATATAGGAATGCATACTTGTAATCCTAGGACTAAAGAAGCTGAGGCAAGAGTATCATGATGTGAGGCCACTGTCAGCTATGTGGTAAATTCAAGGCCAGTCTAGACTATATTACTAGACATCACATCATTTAGTTTTTAAAGTGATTCTAAAGGGTATGGATGTAGCTGTGGTGGTTTGTATCAGGTGTCTCCCATAACTTTATGTGGTCAGAATGCTTGCTCCCCAGCTGGTGGCAATATGGGAAGTGGAGCCTTGCTGAAGGAGGTGTGTTGCAGGATGTGGACCTTGAGGTTTATGAACCCCTAGTTTGCCAGTGTTAGTTCAGCTCACTCTTCTGCTGTTGTCCACCTGCTGCGGCAGAGGTGATGTCCAGCCTCCGCTCATGTCATCTTTTCCCCTGCCATCATGGAGCTTGCCCTTAAGACTGTAAGCCAAAATAAAATCTTTCCTCTTGTTACCTGCTTCTGGTCAGGTGTTTCTACCAGCAACAAAAGGTAACTATAGGGCTGGAGAGATGGCTTGTCTGCAAAGCCTAAGGCCCTCAGTTGGATTCCTCAGTACCCACATAAAGCCAGATGCATGCATCTAGAGACTGTTTCAGTGGTTAGAGGCCTTGGCGTACCCATTCTCTCTCTATCTGCCTCTTTTTCTCTCTCACATTCTCTCAAACAAATAAATAAAATAAAAGGTAGCTATAACAGTAGCTCAGTGGCTCAGTGCTTTCTTAATATAGGTGTGGTAGTTTGAATATGGCCCCCAATATATTCAATGTTTTATTACTTTATAGTTTGCATCTGCAATCACCTTCCTAGAGGCAATGTCACCGGGGGCTGGTCTTAAGGTGTTAATGGTGGGTTTGAGATTCCATTGTAAAGATATGCAAAGTGTGCCTAGCAGGAGTTCCTGTAAGTGTGCTGTGTGACCTTTTGGCTGTAGTTTTTGCTCTGTGTGCTGTGTGGCTGGGGGGTTTTGCTCTCTTGACTGGTCCTGTGAGAGCAGGCCACTTCTCCTGCCATTATGGAACTTCCCCTGGATCTGTAAGCTTCAATAAATAATATCCCTTCCTCCATAACTGTGCCTGGTCTGGAAGTTCATCTCAGCGAACCTGAAGCTGTCTGCTACAATAGGTAAATACTCTTAGGCTCATATTCTAGTTCTGAAAGATAAACAACAAAAACTTGATTCTTTTTCTATCAGAGTCATCAAAGTTTTCTTTACATGTGTTTTTTCTTATGACCTAATTTATAAAGATAAATTTCAGTATTTTTCTTAGAAAGCCATCTGATAAATGATTACTTTGATGTAGACTCAGAAAGAACACTCAATAAGATTCAACATCTATCCTTTCATTAATAAAAGCTCTTACCAAACTATGTTTAAAAGAAACATACCTCAAAATATTAATGGTTACCTGTGAAAAACCCATGCCAGGATCACACTGAATATGGACAAGCTGGCTGTTTCCTCTATGATCAAAAACAAGGCAAGGATGCTCACATCTACCACTCTGGAGTTATAATTTTGTTCATATAAAGCCATGCCATCTACAAATATGGATAATTTAACTTCTTCCTTTCCAATATGAAGCCACAATATTTCTTTTTTAATTACTTAGCTGGTCTTGTTAATACTTCTACTATTGTACTGTATAATAACTACTCCATCAAAAGTTACTAGAATGTAGAAATGAATTTAATAAAGTTACATGACACAAAATTAACATACAAAATATTAGGTTGTTTTTGAAAGTACTGAGAATTGAACCTAGGGACTTGCAGCTGCTAGGCAAATACTTCACCAATAAAGTACATCCACAGTCCCAAAAATCAATAGCACCTTTAAGCACCAATAATAAAGTTGCTGAGAAGAAAAAAAAATTCTAAAAAGGGGTCATGTTCATATAATTAAATCGTTAGGAATAAGTTTAACCAAGGGAGTAACTGTAACAAATATCACAAACCACTGGTGAAACATTACTGAGAAAATGAAAATTGTGTTCATGTAGAGGAAGAATTAATATTCCTAAATGGCCACAGTATACAAGGTGAGCTGTAGATACAATGCAATTCCTGTAAAAATGGCAATGACCTTTTCCACAAAAACAAAAACAAAAACTCTAAAATTCACATGCAACCATAAAAAAACCCACAACAGCAAAAACACAAAGGCTGGAAGCATCACAATATTTAACTTCAAACTATACTATAAAGCCATTGTTTCTAAAACTGGCACAAAACAGGCACATACATGAAGGAAACAGACAAAGAACCCAGAAATGAAGCCACTATCATATAGTGAACTGATTATTGAACATTGGTGTCAAAAACACATTGCAGAAAAGCTGTCAAAAGTGGATATGCATACACTGAAAAATGCAACCAGATCCCTTCTTCTCATGGTATACAAAATTCAACTGAAACTAGATCACAATCCTACATATTAACCAGAACTATGAAGCTGCCACTAAGTGTCACAGGAAAACAGCACGTTGGTATAGGCAATTTTTTGATGGACTCCAAAACCATAGACCACAGAGTTAAATGGGATAACATCAAAATACATAGTAGGCACAGCAAAGGAAGCAGTCATCAAATGGAGATGCAATCTACAGAATGGGAGAAAATACTTGCAAACTATTCAACCAACAAGAGATTGATATCCAGAATAAATAAGGAACTCAAACAGCTTAACACACACATGCACACAAATAATCCAATTAAAATAGACTAGGGCTGGAAAGATGGCTTAGCGGTTAAGGCGCCTGCCTCCTAAGCCTAAGAACGCTGGTTCCAGTCTCCAGCGGTTCCAATCTCCAGGTCCCACGTTCAGCCAGATGCAAAGTGACGCAAGGGCGCAATGCCGCACTTGACCACAAGGGGGCGCACACATGTGGATTTCGTTCGCAGCAGCTGAGAGACTGCTGGTGCGCCCATTCTCTATCTGTCTCCCTCTACCCTCTCTCTGTCTGTCTCTCTCTGTGTCTCTCTCTAAAAGAAAAAAAAAATTAAAAAAAAATAGACTAGAGAACTAACTAGACATTTCTTTCTTTTTTGAGGTAAATGTCTTACTCTAGCCCAGGCTGACCTGGATTTCCCTACGTAGTCTCAGGTTGGCCTCACACTCACAGTGATCCTCCTACCTCTTCCCCCCACATGCTGGGATTAAAGGCACATGCCACCACACCTGACCCCTAACTAGACATTTCTTAAAAGAAGACATATAGACAGAGAATAAGATATGTATAACAATGCTCAGTGATGTTTCGTAAGGGAAATGCAGATCAATCCCACAATGGGATGTCAGTCCACCACTAGTGAATAGCTGTCAACAAAACAACAAAACCGAAGTGCTGGCAGAGATGTGAAAGAAGGGGAACTCTTCTATACTGTTGGTAAGAATCTAAGTTCCTGAAACTAGGAATACCGAAAAACCAAATGGAGATTATTGAAAAATATCAGTACAACTACCATCTGATCCAGGAATTCCACTACTGGACATAGGTCCAGAGCATATAGACTTATTCTGCCTCACATATACCACATAAACCAGGGCTGCCTGTGAGACAGGGAACCCGGCATTCCGTGGACCAGCTGCTCATGTGTGCTAAGTCACCCAAAATGGGCCTAGGTATCTGTGAGGGTCTGTACTCAGAAGATTCCTGTGCCCCAAAATATGGCACTGAATTTTAAAAAGGAAGAAAGAGATAGATGAAAAGAGCTAGCATGCCCTGTCCCATAAGCCCAGCAACTCAAGAAGCTAAGGCCGGAGGACCATAAATTCAAGGGCAGCCTGAGCTACCAAGTGAGTGTGAAGTGAGAGTGTGAAACTTAGTAAGACTTTCTCTCAAAAGAAAAAAAGTCAAAAGAGGGTTGGAGGTACAGCTCAATGAAAAAGCACTTACCCAGTATGCCCAAGGCCCTGGGCATAGGCCTCAATATAAGACAGCAAAGAGAGTGAGAGTGCAAGACCATAGCAGACAGGTATACAGTTATCATTTGAGTATTTTTAAGGACACTGAAATGCTTCCCACCCAACTCCCCACTGCTCTTTGAACAAGGGATTCTGGATTCTCATTCAGCATGAGGCCAGGTAACCATGTGGCTGATATACTGGTTTCAGCTTCCTAAATGACCTTCCATTCCAGTCTGACTCGTCCCCCTTATCTCACAAGCACCTTGATGGGCACGTGACATAATGATATAAACTCTTCTTTAAACTTCTACAATGTCCTGGATCATGTCAGTTATTATGTTACTCATTTATATGCTGAAAAATCCTTGCTGTCATGGTACTTAGCATATGTGTCGGTCATTTATGTTTGCCTATCTTGTGTCATAGTTATTCATACATGCACATTCAAATCTCAACACCTAATCATGGCCTTAAAAGTGAAATGGGTCTTCAATAAATGTGGCATGAATGATTTCATCAAGAAAGAATGAAGGGTGTGTTTTGGCCTCTTTCTGACAGGAATCACCTTCCTAAGTGTCTTCCTTTGCTCACCAGGGTGATGCCAGCAGAAAATGAACAGATGCTAGTAAGTTCTGGTCCCTTTTCCCAGTGTGGTTGCTTTGTAATCAACTAAGTAACCATTACCTGGCATCTCTTACCAGCTCCAAATCAGGCAAACACCACACACACAGAAACTTAGTCTCTGTTGACAATGAGGTCTTATTTATTCACCCCAGCACTTTCACTTTGCATTCAGAAGAGAAAGCAGCTGATAGGAGATTGTGGGGAGAAGAATCAGATCTACCAGAAGTAAAGAGGTGGGGAGGGGTCATTCACTTGTCACATGCAGCCCCTTCCCTGTCTGGAGCATCTTTAGCTTCCTAATTATCTCCCTCCCCTGTCCTGCATCTGCCTCTCACAGCTGAACACTCCCAGACAGCTTTACAAATTGGCTCTGAAATTGTGAGGCAGTAAAAATTCCACAGAGTCTGAAAAAATACATACTTTCTCTGCCCGTGTTTATTAATCAGCTGCTATGTCATGCCTGTCCTTGTCCACCTGTGCATTGCCCTAGGCAATCCTGAGAAACAGCAAACTTGGGCTTTGTCCTGTGCTTCTCCATCCCTGGTTCTGCATCTTTCTGAACATTAAATGCCTCTTTCCTGTTTCTTTTCAGGGGTTCTCTTGAGTTCCTATCAGATTTACAACCTCATTCATACCTGGCTATTACTGACATAATATATCACTCTGCCTAAGAGTATTTGCATTTTAAAATACATTGCCTAGAGAGGGCAATGTTCATCCTAAAGGAATCAAAACCCCAGTTCTATAATTTCAAATGCTAGTGGGCTGGATAGATGTGCTATCTCAGGTCAGAGGATTCCTGGCAGCCCTCAAATCATACTCAGAATGGAGCTGCTTGCTGCAGATATCGGAATTGTGATCCCTAAAGCTTCTCCTTCCGTTGTTACAGAATTAAGAGAGCTTCATTTCTGCAGGGCATCATCACTAAATATCCGCTGCCAATGCATTCAGCCCAGGAGGCCCAAATGGAAAGTGAACTGAAAAATATTCACACTATTTGAGTTGCCTTTCTGATGCTATAGGTCTGACTTCTGTGAACTTTGGCACATTTTGACATTCTTAGGAAAAGCCAAGCTTTCAAATTCAAAGCTGATATGCAGTGTCTATCACAAACAAGCGTGGTAATCTGTCCTTGCTTTCTTGCACTGAAAGTTGTTTATTGGCTCTTCATGTCCTGAAAAATAAAATCAGGAGACCTCAGCATGGAGCACAAGACCTAGCCACTTCTTCTAATCACCCCTTCCTCCCAGCTCTATGATCTTCTCCCTGAAGTCCAGATATCCCGACAGTAGGGACACTCATATTCAAAGACCGAGGGGTACAGATACTTCCTTGGACCCAGGCACATTTCTTTGTACTGTTTTGTTTCAAAATATATCTAGCCTCGTAATTTTTTTTAAAAATCTTAATGATTGTCCTCCTTGTCTGGGTTGGGGAGATAGCAGGTAAAGTGCTTGCTGTGTAAGTATGAAGACCAGAGTTTGATCCCAGTGCCTATATAAAATGAGCCAGGCATGGTGGTATGCATCTGGAATCCCATTACTGGGGAGGTGGAGACAGGATGATGCCTGGAGCTTGCTGGTTAGTCTAGTCAGATTGGTGAGCTCCAGGTCAATGAGACACCCTATCCCAAAGAAAAAGCAGACAGTGCTCCTGAGAAGAACTCATGAGTTCATTCTCTGGTCTCTACTCACACATGTACCACCCCTACCCCCTACAAGAACTGCATACAAAGGCACATACACACCATATAAACACACATGCAAAAAAATTTTCCATCCCTTTAATGCATGGTTTCTTAAGGCCATATGCCCATTATAACACTAACCATGTCACATTGCAACTTTCTATGTACTACTCATAAGACCATAAGCCCCTGAGCTTTATATTTCCATATTTCCTGGACCTAGCTCAGAGGCTGTCACATGGCAGATGTAGAAAATTCAACTAACTGGTCATCAAATAAATGAAGTTAGCCATGTTTTTGAAAACTACATGGATCCTTTCATCTTCTAAGTGCAATGGAACTTTTCTTTTAGAACTTTACAACAGTGGTCAGCAAATCTGCTTCTGGGTCAAATCTAGCCCACCCTTTGTTTCTATAAGTAAAGTTTTATTGGAATGCTGTCAAACCAATTCATGTAGAAATGCTCTATGACTGTTTGTAGCCTGAAACAGCAAAGTTGCAACAAAGAGCCACTAAGGTTAAACTTGTTCCTTATCTCTTAATAGCATGTTTAACAGCTAGTGTGGTAACATCTGCCTTGAGGAGAGAGAGAGAGAGAAGGCAATAGTTTGCTGGATGTAAAATGGAGAATGGGAAGAGAAACTTCAGAGATTAGATCAGATATAAAGTATAATGATGGCCTTCAATTTTCTCTGCTATAAAGGGAAGATCAAATTTCAAACACCATCTCAGATTGGAAGCATGGTCCTCTTAGTAAAGGTAGAAAAGTGAGGACAACTCCACAGCAGAAACCCAAACCCAAGGGTGCTGTTGTCAACAGTTTATGAAGGCAGAGAGAAGGGCAAAGCTGAAGTTAGTGAGAGCACCAGTGCCTAATAATAATTATAGCAGAGAGCTTTTCAGGTGCCCTATTAAAATAATGCTTTATCCTAATAAATACCAGCATAACAGTCTGTTCTCAGAGCCCCCTATCTGCACTTTATTCTTTATGAGCCTTCTAATGAGTACGCCATATTTATTTCCTTGAAAGACGTATCACTCCCCATCTCAGCCTATTATTTACGTATATGATGTGGTGTGCAAAGCTCCCAAAGGAGCCCGGGATATCTCTGTTCCTTTCAATGGCCTATGTCACCCTTTCAGGACATAGGGAAGTATATGAACAGGACTTGCAAAATAAAAGGTTTCTCTGCTTTCAACAAGGCAAAAGACACATAAGATGAAAAGTAGCACTAAACTCAGGGTTGGTGTGTAGGTATATTTGTCTCAATTCATTTAGAGAATAATCTCTTCCCTGCTCTGTTCTATATTCCTTGAAAAGACATTGGCTCTCAACTCCTCAAAAGGGAAGGAATCAAGAAACAAATGGCTTATTTAGAACTCAGGACTTATATCAGACTTCATTATCTCTTTATCTTTTATTATTCAGGCCAGGTGTTATATCTCAAGTCTATAACCCCAGCACCTGGAGAGCTGATTTGGGGGGGGGGGCACCTTGAATTCAAAGCTAGCCTGGACTTCAGAGTAAGATCCTGTCTCAAACAAGAAATAAAATAAAATAAGAGTTACCCTATACCTTTGAGTTAAGAGTCATTTGGGGACTAGAGAGATGGCTCAGTGGTTAAGATGTTTGCCTACAAAGCCTAAGGACCCAAATTCATTTTCCCAGTACCCATATAAATCCAGATGCACAAAGTGGCATGTGCATCTGGAATTCATTTACAGTGGCTAGAGGCCCTGGTATGCCCATTCTTCCCTTCTCTCTATCTGCCTCTTTCTTTCTCTGACTTTCTCAAATGAATAAATAAATAAATATATTTTTTAAAAAGTCATTTTGGCTTATATCAGTTTTTCCATGTAGATGAACATTCAGACAGGTAAATTTACTGTTGGTTTTCTTTTCTAAAATTTTTATTGATTTATTTGTGAACAGACAGAAGGGGGGATGGGTGCACCAGGCAGTCTCTTGCTGTTGCAAAGGATCTCTAGACAAATGCACCACTTTGTGCTTCTGGCTTTATGAGGGTACTGTACAATTGAATCTGGGCCACCAGGATTGGTACACAAGCACCTTTAAACACTGAGCCATTTCCCCAGCCTTTACTGGTGGGTTTCATTGCTAAGTATTAAAATTATTCTTGCCATACCCATAAACCCATGAATTAACCTACCTTATAAAAGGAAAGTAAGGAAAGAACAAAAACCTGGTGACAATTCTGTAATAAATTATATAGTTCCAACAAATATCCACTCAGGTCAAATTTCCCCATTGCCTCATAATTATTATGTAGAACAAATCTAGTCTCTGTTAATTTACAGGTTCTCCTCTAATGTTAAAGAAAATGCATTCTTAATCCCACATAATTTGAACATTTTTAATGTGGCTGATTGTACCTTTTTGGTATATGCTGCTGTGTATTTTCTGTAGTCAAAACTAGAAGCTTGCAGTTCTTAAGAAATATTTGTGCTTCAGAGAGCCATGCTGATAAGTGACATAAGTTCTAGGAGTTTCCTCAGACTAATTCAATGAGGGGTATAGAGAGAGGAGACATAGGAAAAGTAAGACTGCATATGCGGATGGTTGTTGAAGCTGGGTGATGGGCATGTGGTCTTACTTTTTCTACTTTAGTGCATATTTAATAATTTTTATAACTTGCTATGGATGTAGCTTAGTCATAGACCACCAGCCTAGCATGCACAAAACCCTGGATTCAACCCCCAGCACCACAGAAGATAATTCCAGCTGATTTCTTTATCTGAGCATGGTGACACTGGCCTGTAATCCCAGCATTCAGAAAAGGAAGGGAAAGGAAAGGAAGGGAAGCTAACGATTGGGTTAAGGCTGTGGTGCAGTTGTAGAGCATGTGCTTAGCATATAGGACAACCTCAGGTCAATTCCTAATACCATAAAAATGCTAAGCATATATTTTATTAGTTCCATAAAGGTATTCTTTGAATGAAAATCATAACCCCTAAAAAGTATATGAGATTTATAATAAAATATAGTAGAAACCCATACATTTCCTCTAGCCCAAACTTTATACCTGATGGTAGCAAGACCTTCTTATTATGTATGTAGTAGCAATATACTAAATTTAGGCCGTTGAAAGGTGGTGAAAAAAGTATGACTACTTGTTCACAGAATCTGAGTTCAGCTTCCTTCTCTCTCTCTCTCTCTCTCTCTCTCTCTCTCTCTCTCTCTCTGTGTGTGTGTGTGTGTGTGTGTGTGTGTGTGTGTGTGAACTATCTTTGAGCAAACCTCTTAGAAACTTTTAATATGACTCAGAAGAAGGAAAGATACCATTGGGGAAATAAGAGGGACACTGATTTGGAAAGGGACAAAAGCACATGGTTCTGTTTACCTAGCCTTCTAGGGGAAGCACTAATGACCTGGGAGTCAGCCACCATATTAGCTGCCCAAAGCCATCAATCAGCCCATTTGCTGAGTCATGTGATGCCTGCTTTCAGGCTCAGATCTCTCCTGCCTCAGAGTCTGAATTTATTTTCATTAACAATCTCATCCTTTTCCTTGTTCTCTCCTGATTGCTGATACCTTTACAGCCACTTTCAGATGTCACTATGCCCTAGCTCAGTACCTGTGAGTGCTTCTGTTCAAGGGATACTAAGTTCTTTGTGTGGAGCTAAGATTTTAGAACAAAACTATCTTCCCATGATGCATCCCATCTCCATTAATGATGTGAGATTGTGTCTTAAAATCAATTCAGCTATACGACATAATCCTACAGCCTTGTCCTTGTCATAATGGCTTTAAGGCTGCCATCGAAGACCTACAGTGCTCTTATTTCTATTATAAAATTCTGACTATATTACTTTTTCTGTTAATGATAATTGTTTTTAAGTTCACACGAAATTATTTACATCATTATAAATATCACTGAACACCAAGAAAAGAGCTATCAGTAAGCTGGCCTATAACTTAACAGTGTCTCTCTTTACTAACTTCTCCCTCAGGTCAGATCCATCTTTCTGGATCTCTTATATCTTATGTCTCTACATCTTCCCAGTCTGCTTCCTGTTCACTTTCCACATTCAGGAAACCATGGCTTACCTCTACCTCCTTTAACTATTAACCCATCCTCAGTAGGCTAGCACAATAATAAATAAGCTAATAAATAAATAACAGCTAAATATCTACTTGTCAGTAAATACTACATTATAATAAAAATTGTGCTGTATGCAAATATATAATCAATTGAGAAAATTCCACAATACATATAGTCTATTCTTTATGAGGTTTGATGTAGAGGTAAAAGGAAAATAGATACAGAAATCAGAAAGGCAATTACAAAAATTTAACACATTTACCTCTAGATAGTGGCTTTCCAGCCCTTTCATAATTTTTATATTTTCAAAATTATTTACAATTAATCTATACTGCTTTTAGGAAAATACAGTAAAATTTAAGTATAGTCTACCTAATCTCCTTTGTACATTTATCAAAGCATTAATTGCCAAGTTTATTTATTTATATCTATGATACACATTCCATGAAGAGCACTATCTTAGGCTCCATAGACATACCAGTAAACAAAACTGAGAGGGATTGTATTCTACACATTTACATTTGAGTAAAGAAGACATGCATAAATCATTAGTTCAATGTACAAAAATATCCATTTAAAATGTAAAGAATAAGAAAAAAACATAATAAACAGTGCACACATGGGGGGGGGAGCTGAATTTAAAAGGCCACTCTAAGTAGACCTCAACAAAGAGACATTTTAATTAGAACCTGAAATGTGAGAAAGACTTACTCAGGGAGACTGAGAAAGGGTGCTGGTAAAAAGAAGCCTTGCAAGTTCAATACATAGACAAATGCTTGATGGGACTGAAGCATAATGTATATTGGTAAAAACGGGCTTGGAGAGTAACCAATGGCCAGTTCAAAGTGGGGTGAGTCTTCCAGATTACCTTGTTTGTTACTGTGAGAATACCTGAAATAAACAATTTAGAGCGGGCGTGGTAGTGTGCACCTTTAATCCCAGCACTCAGTAGATAGGTAAGAGGATCGCCATGAGTTTGGGGCTACCCTGAAACTACATAGAAAATTCCAGGTCAACCTAGGCTAGAGTGAGAGCCTCCCTCGACAAACAAATAACCAAAAAAAGTTTAGAGATGAAAAAATATAAAGATTAATTTTGACTCATAGTTTCAGTAGTTTCAGTCCATAGATGGTTAGGACCTTTGTTTTTGCACCCAGGTGAGAACATCATTGTGGGTAACATGTACTCAAAAATATCTTCATGGCTTCCAGGAAGAAAAGAGAGAGAAAGAAGGGACCAGGAATGAGATGCCCTGCAAAGGTACACCTCCCTAAGGCCTACTTCCTCTAGCCTGACCCCATCTCCTAATACTGCATTCAGCTATGACCTCATTAGTGAAATAAACCACCTTTGTGGCACAATCAACTCTCAATCCTTCCACCATCTAGAGATCAAGCATTCAACAAAGGAGCCTTTTATGAGGACATTTTAAATCCATACATTAATATAGAACTACCAAAAAGTTTGAATTATTTAATTTGATGGAAGCAATTGGAGTATTTTAATCAGAAGGGTAACATGATCACTTCTTTTAAAACTCTTTTCAAAATTCCTCAGCCATTGTATAAACAACAGATTGTGGAATCCAGATATAAAAGAAAACAGCCAATGAGAAGGCTAGTCCTATAATTTAGAGTGAACAGGATGGTAATTTGAAAAGGACAGTGGTAGGATCTGGGTGAACAGATTAAAGAATATTTTCAACATACAGCATAAAGGACCTGGGGGCATTGGGAACATAATACATAAGAAGGTAGTTAAGAACATTGCAAGGGGAATAAGTTTAAGTCAATCAAATGGACAGTGTTATAATTTCCTGACATGGATCAGTTAAGAGAAAACTGGGTCATGGGTGGGAGATTGGAAGCAAGAAGCCTTGTACTAATGTTAAAGTAGAAATGCCTGCTAAGCTCTCATGTGAACTATTGATAAGTATACAGTCCTTCTGGGCATTATACAAATGTGTGACTCATCAGCAATTTTGTTATTTCTGGAAGCCTGAAACTAAATTATTTCCTCTTCTAAGAAGCTATCCTATAGCTAGACAGATTAGAAATAGGCATGTAACTGTCATATCAGATTCTCCTGTGTTAGAATTTGCATTGGAGGAGGAAAATCAGCAAGAGATTCTCAAAGAAGAGGGGCCATCTTTCAGTCAACAACATTTGTAATTTTCAGTATATTGTCCTGTACATGTATTTTTAAAATTTATTTTCAACCTTTTTTATGTTTGATGTGGTTTCTACTATTTCAACTATAATGCATTTTCACATTTTAGTATACATATTTAAGCATATATTTTACAGCAAATACCTACATATTATTTCTTGTTTCTATCAGTAACCTTGTTGTGTAGCCATTTTTTCCATAACCCCAACATTCCCTCCTAGAAGGAAAAGCTAACAAAACTTACATAGTTCAGGAAGCTTAGAAAGTTAGGACTCATGAGGCTCCCCCTCTAAAGTAAGCAATTGCTAGGGGAAAGGAGATCCTTTGGTGAAGCTTTTGGTGGAGCTTTCTGTAAGCTTTTATAAGTTGTCAGAAATGCTATGGGTTTTATGGTAATGCAGCTTCCTGAGTCACATATGCTTATTATTACCCCCATTAAACACTGATTCACCAAGTTAATCTTGTATGGAATTGTTTCTCTGGCATGTTTGTTGGTGTCCTATACAGGATAGATAGGTGTTTGTTCATGCCCCTAGAAAAAAATCACAGAACAAACATATCCAATGGCTTAATTTTGTCCTTTTTTCTTACAACTACATTCTCACATAATAAAGATATATTGGTTCATAGTGGCTTTATTACAGCCTTACAAGTAATTATTTCCCTGTCTACTAGTGTGATAGTTTGAATATATGGCCCCCAATATATTCAGTGTTTAATTAGTTTGTAGCTTGCATCTGCAGCCACCTGGCTGGAGGCAGTGTCACTGGGTGGATCTTAAGGTTTGAGATTTCAATCTAAAGATATGAAAAGTGTACCTACCTGGAGTTCCTGAACTGTGCTCTGCTGTGTGGCTTTTGGCTTTTGCTTTCTCTTGCCTGGTCCTGTAAGAGAAGGCCAGCTTCTGCCATTATGGAACTTCCCCTGGATCTATAAGCTTCAATGAATATCCCTTCCTCCATAATTTTGCCTGGTCTGGAAGTTCATCTCAGCGAACCTAAAGATGTCTGCTACAGAAGTTCGTACCTGGAGTGGGGTGAGTTGAGCCTCACATGTGGATTTTGGTCTTTTGGAAACTTTGTTTTGGAGGAATGGGCATAGAGTTGGTGCTTGCAACTGAAGACACCTTTTGGAGTGATAAGACAAGTTTTATACACTATTCTGATGAGAGCTTGAGAATGCTAAATGCTTACAGTATTTAACTTCAAGGCTTGGCTTATGAGATTTCTAAAGGGAAGGAAAGACTGCAGAGGACTTTGTTGGAACTGGGCTACTGGCATAAGGGATGGCTGTGACCTGCTGTCCAGCCCAGAGAGTCTGACCAAGATTAAATTTGTAATGGACTGATGTGCTTGGCTAAAGATATTGTACTGAAAGATTTAAGATTTAAAGTTGAAAAACCTCAAGCAAGTTAAAATTAGAGGCACTGAGACTGGTTTTTGAAGCTACTATTGTCAAAACATTGGCAATACCCGATGCTTTACATTAGAACAATGGAGACAATGCCTGAGGAAAGACTGTTAGAAATGCAAAATCTTTTGGGAAGGAGAAGGAACCTGCTTTTCAAGGTTATTATTTATTTTGTCCCTGAATTAAGAATATGGCTGTGTCATGAACACCTGGTATTAGTTTTGGAAACATGAAAAATGTGTGGAGTGGTCATGATTTGCACACGGTTCTGGGAGCCACTGCTGAGATGTGGCATGAGGCAGTGCATGATGCCCTGATAGGCTGAAGCACCTTTGGAAGCTGGACCATGGTTTGCATGGAGACCTGAAGACATTTTGGATATACCAGGACTATGCAAGGGCTATCATGAAGTGCACTGTTGGCCTGGGATGGAAGTTTTCCCTGGCTATTCTGCCCAGCTGGAGGGGAAGAATTGGAAAACCTGGAGACTGTCAGTCTCTGGTTGTATTATACTTGAACTGCAGAAGTTTGATAATTTCGTGATGGTGGTGGTGTGCATTGATCTAGTCTCTCCTTGCAATGCCTTATACAAGTTGAAAATATTTACTCTGTATCTTTATATGTTGATAGTATTTAACATGTTTGATTTTACAGGACTCACTATCTTAAGTTGCTCAAGACCGACTGTGGGAACCTTTAAAATTGGACTGAATACAATTTACAATGTGTGATGGTTATGAATCTATTGGGGGCCAAGGGTGGAATATGGGAGTTTGAAAATATGGCCCCCAATATATTCAGTGTTTAATTAGTTTGTAGTTTGTATCTCCAGCAACCTGGCTAGAAGCAGTGTCACTGAGGGGATCTTAAGAGTGGGGTGATGGGTTTGAGATTTTAGTCTAAAGATATGCAAAGTATGCCTACCTGGAGTTCCTGAACTGTGCTCTGCTGTGTGGCTTTTGGCCTTTGCTTTCTCTTCCCTGGTCCTGTAAGAGAAGGCCAGCTTCTTCTGCCATTATGGAACTTCCCCTGGATCTATAAGCTTCAATAAATATCCCTTCCTCTGTAAATTTGCCTGGTCTTGAAGTTCATCTCAGCAAACCTGAAGCTGTCTGCTACAACTAGTATCCATGTTTTCTGATAAGAGTCAGATATTTCTAAGAACATTGTTGTTGCCTGGTATAAAATGTGTCATTTAGTTTTTATTGCTTGCAAGGTTCTCTCTATCATGGATTTTCATTCATTTGACTAACATATGGCTAAGCATGGATTTTTTGTTTTTGATTAACAGATAATATTTGTACATTTTTCCGAGGTACGATGAGATGTTTTGACAGGAAAATTAATCTATCACCTAAACTACTTTTCATTACAGTGAGTAAATTAAAAAATCCTCCCTTCTATATTAAGATATACTATATAATGCTATAATCTATTGTTTCTTAAGACACAAGAACTTATTCCTTCTAACTGTAGTACTGTACCTGTTAATCAAACTTTCCTCATCCTACCATCTAAAAAGAAAGATGGTTATATTAACAGGTACAGTGCACAAAGTGTCTGTGTGTTTTAAGTCATTTAAGAGTTAGATTGAAATTTCTAGACACATATAGTCTTGTCATTTAATCTACACTTTAAGGAGAAAGTTAAGTTTATTCAACAATTCATTTTACTATAATCAAGTTTTGCTAAAATGACCTTTTCTGTGAAATGACTTTTTAATTCTAGTTTTCAAAACTTGGAAATTGTTGCTTTTGCATGATGGATATAGTGTCTGGTGCATGAGATTTGCTTTGTTTTATCATGTCTGGACTCCTTCTGTTGTTCAAGAGCTATTATAAAACAGACAGTACATTCTCATTGAAAATACAGCTTAATATTAAAAACAGGTCATGGTGTCATGACCAAGTATTTCCAACTACTCAGAAGACTGAAGTAGGCAGACTGTTCAGGGCCAACATAAGCACATAGTGAGATCCTTTCTCTAAAAATTGTTTTCATTCTTTTTCATAGTTTTTGTTTCATTTAATTCTGTTTTAACCAGCAATTAACTTGAGTAGTCTTAAATACTACACTTTCGTCCTGAAGATAAGCTTAATTCTCTTTACCATCATATCCTTTGAGTCTGCCATATGTCTGCATGTTTGAAGGTTTAGACAGATACTTTGGCAAATTTCATACACAGATATTGGTGTTCCCTTCACTATCTTCTTTTCAGAACTCCCTCACGTCATAGTATTTAAGTTTGCTCTGAACACTGGCCTCTGGTTCTGTGAGTTCTCTCTTAGAATTTTTGCTACTTTTTGTGATGGTGACTATATCATATTCTCAATCTAAATGCCATATAAACTTGAAACTCTGTGACTTTTGTAAAAGATCACTACATAGAGATTTATCAGTTTTGATGGTCATACAAAGAAGTCAAACTTTCAGCTTTATTTCTCTTATTATTTCTTCTTTTAAAATATTTTATTTATTTATTTATTTGAGAGAGAGAAAGTGGGAGAGAGAGAGAGAGAATGGGCATGCCAGGGCCTCTGGCCACTGCAAAGAACATCATACACATGTGCCACCTTGTGTATCTGGCATATGTAGGTACTGGGGAATTAAATGGAGTCCTTAGCCTTCACAGGAAAGTGCCATAACTGCTAAGCCATCTCTCCAGCCCTTCTTTGATCATTTAAAAGCACTAATTCAGGTGAAATTTGGAAAATTATGTCCATATGTGTTTGTACCAGTGATTTATGAGTTAATTTTTGTGATAAGAAAATGTACTTTATATCTCAGTCACTTAAAGTTTATTGATCCTTTTTCATGAACAACCACATTTTGGTGATTTCTCTATGTATACTGAAGAAGAATGTATTCTGTTGCTGGAGAGATGGTTCAGCAGTTAAATGCACTTCCTGCACAAATATGAGGGGGCTCTAACCACCTGACTTGGAACTTCCAAATCCTATGTATAAGGCTGGGCATGGACATATTTGCCTGTGACCCTAGTTGTGTGTGCCTGTAACCCTAATCTCACAAGGCAGAGACCAAGGAATTCCCTGGGATTATGACAAACAGCAACCTCCAGTATTAGCAAAGAGACTCTAGTTCAGATAAGACCCAGCGGAAGAGGGATGGAGCAGGATACACCATGTTCAGCTATAGCCCCTTCAGTTGGGGCTGCCCCACTACTCCCACACTAGTACCTGCAAGGTCACATAGATATGCATATGTTACACACACCATCCCATGTTTTATGCATGTGCACACACAGAGAGAGAGAGAGAGAGAGAGAGACAAAAAAAGAAAAGAAATAAGAAAAATACATTCTGATGGTTTGGGTTGAAGTGCTCTATGTATATATCACTTAGGTCAGGTTCGTTGATAATGTTGTTTGAGTCTTCTGTATATTTATCTATTATCCATTTAACTGTTATATGCAATACAGAGAAAGGAGTATTTCTACTGTAATTGTGAATTTATTTCTACTTTAAGTTCTATCAGTTTGCTCATGTCCATTTAAGCTCATTTATAAGGAGTATAAACATTTAGACATATTATGTCTTCTTGACAAATTGAGCCCTTCATCACCATAAAGTTCCTTAGAGTGCTCTTTTCCAGCAGTCTACTTACCTGATATATTAATAGCCACCAGCCATCCCTGTTGCCAGCATTCTAATGTTTGGAGATTTCAAGATATATTATCCATCATCCTACTTTGAACTTATCTGCAGATTTATACTTAATGCACATTTTTATAAATAGCATAAAGTTGGGTCTTGCTTTTCATCTCATATGACAACTTTTAAAGGCAAATTCCCATTGATTCTTTCATCCACTAAGTAATGTTTGCTGATTGCAGTGGAATTGAGGAAAGGGAAGCTGAATTACAATGAACAGTTTGTTTCTTGAAATGTTCTTTAGTAGATGGTAATGGTATGGCATTAGCTTCCAGACAACTGGTGGCAGAATGGTGTAAGGATTTAACTGTAAAAATTCCTCAGAAGCCATGTGCATTGATTGGACTTTGTGTATATGTGGAGATGCCAAGGGAAGCTACAAAAGTACAAAGCTATAAGCAAACACAAGTGTCCTTCTGGTCCAAGCCCCTTGGCTTTATGGATATAGGAAGTAAGCCAACAAGATTAAATGACTTGCTCACAAAAGGAGTAATCTTCTGGAAAATTATTATAGGAAATAATCTTCCTGAACCAAGTGTTGGCTATCCCACTATTACAATAAGGGTTAGATAAATATTTGTTGTTTTTAAGCCTCTAAATATCTCTGCTTGTTTTGTAAGTCAGTGAGAAGTGAGGTTCTCTCATTCCCTGCTGTGGACATATATGGATCATGCTGCTCTCTCACTCCATATCAGCTTGAATGCAGGCATTTACTTTGCTCTGACAATTGGGACTCAAAGAGAGACTAAAACTACTGAGGGAGCCGTGCCGTCACACAGGGATGCTGAGAGTCCGGTATTTGCCAGTAAGAGACAGTACAGAACATCAGGAACTCCAAGTGGCTTTTTTTTTCTGTGATTTGTCCTTGGCTGTATTCAATCATCTTTGGTTTCTATGAATTGTCTATGTATATTTTGCCCAAAGATTCTTTTAAATTTCCAGGTACAACTCTTAAGAGTCACTTTGTCAGATTTTACTTAAATTGTTTATAATCAGAAGAGGAAGATAAAACACTGAACCCTTTCTTTGGATCCTTATATAAGTGGCAACATCACCTTTTAGAGATGGTAGAGACTTTTTTATTTAACACAGTAATGAAATCCAAAGTACAAGTAGCATCCAAACAACAAGAGCTTCTTTCCAAGTCCTGTTCTCTTGCCTACTTGAAGAAGCACAACATCTGACCAAAACTTGCCTCCAACCCCACAGGGAACAGCTTAGCTAGCGGTGGGTCGTGGCCCTTCCGTCTGTGGCAAAGACATGATCTCTGGGTCACCAGAGACCCATACAGAACACTTATGTCATTTATTGACTTGTCTGACCTGGTAAGCATTTGACTTGTCTGGCCTGCTAGATTTTTGAGTTTGCAGCCTTTCTTCTAGGTATGCAAGATCCTTTTATGCTTCATATCTTGATGACTTTCTATGTTTTACATTTTGCCTCATTTCCTTTCCATGCCTTCAACACCTTAAAGTCCTTCATGTGGTGACCAAGATCTTATTTTATTTGATGCTTGATCTTTTTTCCCTTAAAATGATGATTATTTCATGGCTTTCTATACTTCTCTTCTTATTACCATAACTTCTTTATATACACACCTCTTCCTATCTGTGACCTCCTAGAAGGTGGGCAGACCTACTTTGTGTGTGTGGGAGGGTATGAATGGGCATGCTTTTATCCCAAAGGCATAGGCACCAGCAAATTAATGACTGTGAATTTGGCAAGTCTCCTTCTATTACTTTCTTTACAAAATATTAGTAATAGTTTTTACCTGCCTCATAGGAGTGCCTTAGGAATCAATTCACATTTACAAAGCACTCAGAAAGCCTTGAGTTTGAGATACTGAAGAAGTGAACACATCATTATTATTATCAATGTGAGGCAAATAAATTGTGAAGAGAATACAGAGGACTGGGTTTGCAATAATATAAGGTTTTCTGGGAATGCTACCTCTCTAGAAATATATATTATGAAATAAATTTGCTTTCCCTAGAAGATAGTTCATAGAATGAGGTCACACCTCTGTACTAGCTATAGTTCCCTTCTTATACCTCAGGGGGATATTTTACACAGCATGCTATGTCATACATTTGATACCCTTAAGGTGTACATGAACACAACGGGAAGATGTTTATAAGAAGCAGTCAAATAAAATGCTATTCCTTTACACTGAATCACATAAAGCAAGCTTTCTGGATATTTAAAGTTAGAAATCCAAATCTGTTCAAAGTTTTTGTTTCAAAATGCCTTCTTCCTTTTCTCAACTGTCTCTCTGACCAGAGCACCTCTAGGCCACATGTACCTTTTGACAATGCCCTTCCTCCCCTACCACCAGCTGTTTTCTGATGGTTGGTCACTGCTTCCCCATCTCACTACTGATAACCTACTTTGATACAGCCACTGCGCTTCCTTGAAAATCCCTGGCTCCCTCTCAACACTTATCTTCTTATGCCCATGACAGCCATAACTGACCCCAACTCACTGGCCAAGCACTCCTTGGGTTTCCAGTGTACTCTGTAAAGAATTCCATCAGAATATTTCATTATTCACACATATCATTTTTATCTCCTCCTCCTATATTATACATTCCTTTCAGTATATTACTGCTAACTTTTTTGTTCTATATCTGTGATCCTAATATAATCATCCTCCAGTATCTGTAAGGATTAGCTTTAAGATCCCCTGTAGATGAAACATTCTAAGGATGTCCCTTATATAAAATAGTATAATCTTACATCAACCCCATACACATACTCTTGCATACTAGTTCATGTCTGGGAGACCTATATGCCTACTGCAGTGCAAAATGCAGATGAATAGTTGTCACCCGACATTGTTCAAGAATAAGGCAAAGAAAAATCTGTACATGTGCAATGATGCACAATTTTTAAAACAATTTTATCCATATTTATTGTGTCCATGAGTTTAGAACTTATGAATACAAAAAGTCAGTTTTACTACATAATGATAAAAATACAAATAACTGGATATTCTTATTTTTTGTTTGTTTTTTGAGGTAGGGTCTCATTCTAGCCCAGGCCAATCTGGAACTCAATATTTTGTCTCAGGCTGTCCTCAAATTCATATCAATCCTCCTACTTCTGTCTCTAAGTACTGGGATTAAAGGCATGCACCACCACGCCTGGCTGAAAATTTTTAAATTTATTTATTGGTGGGGGGAGAGGGAGAATGAGAGAGAATGGGTGTGCTAGGGCCTATAGCTGCTGCAAATGAATTCCAGATGCATGCACTACCATGTGCATCTGGCATATGTGGGTACTGGGGAATTGAACCTGGGACCTTAGGTCCTGAGGCTTCACAGGCAAGCACCTTAAATGCTAAGCCATCTCTCCAGCCCCTGGCTGGATTTTTATTAAAAATAATAAATAAATAAATAAATAAATAAATAAATAAATAAATAAATGCTAGGCTAATAGCTAATAGTAGATTAACATAATCTCTGCAGGTGCATTCTGAAGTGTGAATGGATGATACACAGAAGTCATAATCTTGGGAAGTTTGTGATGGGAGGGATTTTGTACACTGTCATAGGCTATCCCTAACTTTATCCCTTGGGATCATAGTAGCTATATGTTTTCCTAAAAATGGTCCCAAGGTCTATAAGTTTGGAGACCAGTGCATAAACACAAAGTCAACCAAGATGGTATTATTTTTACCTACAGGATTTCTGAGAGTCTTTTCCACAGGCCATTAACATTTAAGAGGGATATGTTGGTATTGCACACACTTTTTGGAGGGCATCTCAAATAGTATGGGTAATTTTATTTCTTTGTTGTTTTCACTTATTTGTTTTTATTTTGCAATTTTTACTGCATTATTGACTGAATCCATTGCCTCACACATAATGTGCAAGTACCAACAAGATGTGTTCTCAGGTCACTTCATAATTTTGTTTTAAGAAGGATCCCAGGGGCTAGAGAGGTGGCTTAGCAGTTAATGTGCTTGCCTGTGAAGCCAAAGGACCCAGGTCCAATTCCCTAGTACTCATATAAGTCAAATGCACAAGGTGGCACATGCATCTGGAGTTCATTTGCAGTGGCTAGAGGCCCTTGCATTCCCATTCTTTCTCTCTCTCTCCCATCTCAAATAAATAACTAAAAATATGTTTTTTGAAAAAAGAAGGATCCCAGTCTGGTCTAAAGTAGTGATCTTCCTTCCTCAGCCTCCCAAGTAGCTGGAATGACAGGATTGCACCACCAGACCTGGCTGCAACATGTGTTCTCTACAGAACTCTAAGAAAAGCCAGTGAGAAAAAAATATATTATTACATTTGACACACAAAGAAACTGTTGATCAGAGATCTGTTTAATATATCCAAAGTCTTGCCATTAGCTGTGGGTCTTGTAAGTTCTTGTCTATACCCTTTTCATTAAATAGTAATAGTAGAATTCTGAAATTATTGAGAGGCCATGCTGAGGATACAGACTTAAAACAAGAATTGAGAAAATCTTATACTTAACGGCTGAGATAACAGCAAAAAGCAAAAACCCACAAAGCAACAAGCACAATGGGATACATGTGATAACCCTTCCCCATCACCTGTAGAACTTCACTGAAATAGTTATTGCATTCTAGATTATGAGACACAGAACACAGGAGATACATTTTGCACAGGGTTCTGAGGTATCACCTTATCACAAGGGGAGACAGTTGACAAGAGAAAGACTTCCCAAATATACACTATTTTAGCTTATTTTCAGTTCAGGAAAAAACAGTTTATATTTAATCCATGATGACAATGTAGATTTGGATACCTCCTGAAGATGTTTAACATTAAAAGGGAAAATTAAAGAGGAAAGACCTATATCATAGTTCTGTTTGCAAAATAAACATTTTACAATGGTATTCAAAAATTCCTACTTTTCAAAGTTTTCCATTTCTTACTGATTGAGGAGCCTTGATTAGTGGTGCTTTGAAGTATGCATGTTGAATATGAGATTCTAAATATATTAAGACATAATGGGTTTTAAAACCAATTTTCCCAATGTCGGCATGGAAAGCCGTTCAGGCTTCTGCCTCTTTTCATAATCAGCTTGGCCTAGAATCGTTAGGCTAGCATTGTTGCTCCACACCAGCTGTTAGCTTTTCTTCCTTGAGTATAATTCAGAAGGAAGCAGAGGGCAGAGTCCAGGTGAAACTAATTTAGGTACTAGCTAGAGGAAACTACTTGTAGATCAATTTTATTCTGACAGATAAATTTGCCTTTGAGATCCAATTATACACAATATTAAGACTAGCATGAATCACCTATCACACTTGGAAACAGCTGCTAATTAAAGCACAGAGATACTAGAACATTCTAATAACATCCTGAAATCATTTTTAAGGATTCAAAATGAATGAAAGAAAAAGATTATTGTATGTTTCTAAGATAATTTCCAATAGCCACATTTCTAGAAAATTATTTCTGTCTTCAGTGAGCCACAGTGAAATCTTTATTTTTTAGTTTTTGTTTTTAAGTTCATTTAAAAAAAACCCTAACCTAAGGCTCAGGGTCCATTGCAGAAGAGGGGGGGCGGAAAGAATGTAAGAGCCAAAGGAAGGGTATGACTCCTTACAATGCAACGGTCCAGACAGAAATTGGCCTCTATATCCATGACCTTGCAGTGCCTAGCAATACCTTTGCAAGACACTCATAATAGAAGAAAAAGATGATGACATCAAATTAAAAGAGAGACTAATGGGGAGAGGGAGGGGATATGATGGAGAATGGAGTCCCAAAGGGGAACGGGGAGAGGGGAGGGAAATATCATGTTTTTTTGTTTTGTTTTGTTTTTGTCTATAAGTATAGAAGTTGTTAATAAAAATAAATAAATTTTTAAAAATCCCTAACCTTCCCATATAGTGTTAGGATTCCAGTAGTCTAGCCAAGATCCCACAAAAAATATTATCTTTCCAAAATAGTGTGGGCTGGAACTGAAAGAAAATACCTTAGAATCACTGTTGGGCTGAAAAACCAACATTTCATTTCAGAAGAAAAGACATGGATGATTGTGGTCTTCAGTTAAATAAACTAAACTAACGTGGAAATAAGGGTATAAACTTTATGTATCATGTCAATGATTAAATGAGTTTATGTCTGTTAAAACATTGACCAGTTTCTAAGAAAATACACATCAAAATATACACTCAGTTTTGTTTTTATTTAGATACTTTGAAAAAAGATGAGACTTTCCATTATGTTTTACTTTGATCTATTAATAGTCTTTATTACCTGTTTGGATGTATCTTCAAATTACCAAATTTTATGGCATTTAAAAATCACACAAGTAATAGGAACAGCGATTTTTTTTTTTTTTTTTTTTTTTGGAAAGGCAATTAGAATACAAGAATCTACTTCATCTGCACTGGAAGACACAGAATCACTCTCTTCACACCTTGTGATAAAGCCCATGCACATGAGTCTCAGGGGTACACATCAGACATCAAATATTTTTCAGTATGTTGTCACTTTAAGATTCTGGAATTTCAGAATAAGGCATGCAACTTTTCTTGGTAATTTATATTTTGTGACCTACACATGTCTCCTTTTGCTTTCCCCTTTCAAATTATACTAATAGTTTTGCAACTCATGATTGAAAACACTGTTTTTCCCCTCTCTGACTAAAATGCAATGAACAGATTTTGTCCTGCTGCTTCCTAAGGGCACAAGCACTGTGTCATCTACTGTGTGTCCTTTTACACTGGAAGCTTCAAGGAAAAGGATGTACTTGGAGTCAGATCACCAACTTCTTGCTTCATAAAAGCATACAAGAATCCATGTGAAAAGCAGGCCATGGTGGCACATGCCTTTAATCCCAGAACTTGGGAGGCAGAGGTAGGAGGACCACCATGAGTTCAAGGCTGCCCTGAGACTACATAGTGACATAGTGAATTCCAGGATCCAGGAGAGTGAGACCCTACCTTGAAAAACCAAAAAAAAAAAAAAAAAAAAAAAAAAAAAGAATTCATGTGGATCAGTTCACTGAGACTGTCTTAGTATTAAAGGCAAATTCAAATTCAAGAGAGAGAGAGATTCTTTCTGAGAAAATCATCAAAAGAAACATTGTCAGTAATATATATCTCATAATAAATGTATTTTGGGTTGTTTTGCTTCTTAATTTTTTAATACTTGTATGTATGCATTTATGTGAACACAAGAGAAGCACCTGGGGGGAACACAATGCACATGTATGCACGTGAATGTGGAAGCCAGAGGACAAGCTCAGGTGTCTTTTCTCTCAGATGCCATCCATAGAGTTTTTTTTTTTTTTATTGGCCTGGAGCTAACCAATTAGGGTGGACTGGTTGGCCAGTGGTCTCGTGGAATCCTCCTGTCTCTGCCTCCCCACTGTTGGGATTATGAGCACACACTGCCTGGCATTTATGAGAATACTGGGGATCAAATTCTCTTCATGCTTGTGAGGTAAGCACTTTACTGTGAGCTATCTCCCCAATCAATAATGATAAATATATTTAAATTAAATTAAATTGCCATGTGCGTTTAGAAAAATTTACATAAAATTATGATGAGTGTCAAGGTCATTATTCTCAGCTAACTCAAACCAACCAAGATCCCAATGAACATTTTAAGGTAAACACTGGATTTCAGTAACCGCAACAAGCCAGGCTCAACCATCCATCCTGATAATGCAAATGAAGAGGTGAGTAATGTTAAAAAGCACAGAAAAGAGGAAAAATAGAGGCTGGAGAGACATCTCAGCAATTAAGGTGCTTGCTTGCAAGCCTGACAACATGAGTTTAATTTCTAAGTGCCTACATAAAGCCAGACATAAAGTGATGCAAGAATCTGTGATTCCAACATACTTATGATAATGGGAGGCAGAGCCAAGAGAATCTGGAAGACTATAGGCCTGCTAGACTGGCACAAAAGAAGTGACTAAAATAAATTATAACAAAGAGACCCTGTCTCAAGCAAAAGTGGAAGGAGTAGAAAAATACCCAAAGTTATCCTCTACCTTAGGATTTGGAGAAGGACTGAATGAAATAATTTCTGTGAAGTACTTCCAAGCACTTGGAACAATAGGTGGCATGGAATTTTCTTCCTCTTTCATTTCATGATATGTGCATATGTGTGTGCCCATGCACATATACACTATACACATATACATGCCACACACACACACACACACACACACAAGAAGGAAGCATGAGTTGTAGTCACCAAATAACACTTTCTATTCCTCCTTCCTGGTTTAAACTGTGCTATACAATCCCAGTGAAATACAAAGATCATGCGACCCATACTGGCCAAGGAAATGGAAATTTCATTGAGCTATGGTAATAGTAAATTCCTTTTATGATTCCAAGGTTCTTTATTCCTCCAACAAAACATAGAGGCTTATAAGGTGATGCTGGAGTCACTATATGCTGGTCCCCAAGTGAGCATCTTCCCCATCCTACATCCCTATAACTTCAATTACTAAATGAGAACAAGGGTACTTCATGAGATCTGGTGATTAATGGTTTTCGGTCGCTTGATATCTCAGGTGTGGTCACATAGTGTACAACCACATGTGGGGCCCAAGCCAAGCAGCATAACACATAGGGCATGAGTATCTGGAGAGTTTGCAAAGAAAGTCCATGCTGTCTTGAGATGCCCACTTCCAAAAGGGAGCTGTCTATGCATTTCACAAGCAACAAATAGAAGCAAAAGTATTTAAATGGATATAAAAGAAAAGAATTCTCAGAGCAACAATTTAGATTGATAATAAGAAACTTCAGAAAACACATAAAATCCCATCTGCTCTGAGAGCATTCTGATCAAAATGACCACTTGGCGCTCAGCGTTCTGCGTCGCCGCTTGCATCACACTGGTGTGTGTTATTCTCCTGTCCCCAAGTGTGCCTCAAATTCAGGGACCCACAGGGCAGAACGTTTATTGTCTGTTCTGCATGGGAATCCACCTAAAATAAGTGGATGGAGGTGGAGAGAGTAAAAACAACAGAAAACGATCCCTTTTTACAGATGTGCATAATAAAAAGTCAAGCTTACCAATACATAAACAGTGAGTATTCACCATCCTATCACATGCCAGTTCATGGTGCCTCCATCTCTACACCTACAAGGAAATTGAGAATTAAGTATATTAAGTATATATGGTACAAACAACTGTTCTTTCCTAAAGGGTATAGTTTGATGTGGAAAGAATTTGCCCATTTTTACATAATGCTTTTAACGGAGACTGGATATGTTGCTTACGAATGAAAGAGGAAAAAATTGCATGCCACCTATCATGGTTCAAGTGTTTGGAAGTACATCACATAAATTATTTCATTCAGCCCTCCTCCAACTCCTAAATTTTTTCTCATGTGTGATAAGAGATGATAAAATTATTTTTGTTGAGTAAATTAAATTAGTTATTCAAGCATTATTTACAAATTATCCAGGAGTACTATGAAAAGTAAAATTATTATTTTCAAAGTTAGCTGTTTCCAAATCATTACCTGTTTTTCTTCACAGCACAGGGATAGGGTGGCTTGCCCTTGCCTTACCATGGTTAGTATTTAACAACTGTGGGTTAAAAAGTATTCCTTTTCAAGTGTTTGCAATACAATTTTAAAACTCATTTTTTTAACATTTTATTTTTATTTATTTATTTGACAGAAACAGCAAGAGAAAGAGAATGGGCACACCTGGGCCTCTAGCACTGCAAATGAACTCCAGATGTATGCACTACCATGTGCATCTGGTTTACGTGGGATCTGGGGAATCAAACCTGGGTCTTTAGGCTTCACAGGCAAGTTCCTTAACCACTAAGCCATGTCTCCAGCCCTAAAATACATTCTTATGTGTTGCAAAAGGGAGGAAAGAAAAAGGAAAAGAGTGGAGAGGGAGAAGGGAGGAAGAGAGGACAGAGAAGAGGAAAGAGAGGAGAGGAGGGGAGGGAATGGGAGATAAAAACATACTGAACAGCTTGGCATGGTGGTCTACAACTGGACAAACTGAAGCAGGAGAATTGCAAGTTCAAGACCAAAATGGGCTACATCGTGAAATTTCTCTCAATTCTCTCAAACATAGCAGACTGACAAAGAAAGTAGGCTGAAAGACTATATTAGCATTTTCTCATTGCTGGGACAAAATACAAAACCAGAAACAGCTTGTGGAAGGAAAAGGGTTTAATTCTGCTTACAGCGCTGAGGGGAAGATTCATGGCAGGGAAGGCAATACAAGAGCAGGCCCCAGGTGGCCACATTTCACACTGCATAGAAGAATTGCAGGTAGAGCTAGACTATAATACCTCAAGACCCGCCCCCAGTGACCCACTTCTTCCAGCAAGGCTCCACCTTTTAAAGATTCCACAACCTTCCTGAATAGCACTTCTAGCTAGAGATAAGGTATTCAAATGTATGAGCCTATGAAGGGCATTTCATCTTCAAACCAACACACAGAAAAGAAGAGAGAAAATAAGAAAGCTAAAACATTAAAAAAAAAAAAAAAAAAAAAGCTGGGTGTGGTGGTGCATGCCTTTAATCCCAGCCCTCAGAGGGAGAGGTAGGAGGATCACCATGAGTTCAAGGCCACCCTGAGACTACAGAGTGAATTCCAGGTCAGCCTTAGCTACAGTGAGACCCTACCTCGAAAAACAAAACAAACAAAGTTAATTTGGAGGATAGTATTCCATTAAACCTATGAGATCTTGAGCTAGCTTTTTAAAAGTGAGTGAAAAGTGACTAATAATTCTCCTTTGTGCATATTTGCTGTAAGGCAGACACTATTCATCCTTACAGTGAAAGAATATCTTACATGCAGTTGCCTTGTACCATGCGAGGAATGGATGGACAGATGTCTGCCAGTGAGTCCTCAGTCAGCTTAGTCTCCAGTCACACCTGGTCATCACACCCTGCGAGCACGAGGAAGAGAGGATACCAACACAAGATGTATCCACACGAAACTGTAAACAACAATAATAAGCATTAAAAAATATCATCAACAACACAAAAGCACCCAGAGGTTCATCTGTAACCAATTTCTTACAAGGTCAATACTGGAGACAAAGCATTGGAGAGCAGTGAAAACGCCCCCATCCACCCACTGTGGTCCTCCTTTACCTTCCTCCAGGATTTGCAGATTTCCTCAATCAAGCCTTCCAACCTGTTTCACTTTGCACGTTCAGAAGGGACGCTCAGAAACATTATGTGATGCAGTTAGAAGCCTCCTCAGTGTGGAAACCTAGCCAGTCTAGACACTGCCTTTTCATACCAATGTTTTTTTTTTTTTTTAATTTATTTATTTATTTGACAGAGAAAGAGGCAGAGAGAGAGAGAGAGAGAGAGTGAGAGAGAGAATGGGCGCATCAGGACCTCTAGCCACTGCAAACAAACTCCAGATGCCTGCGCCCTCCTTGTGCATCTGGCTAATGTGGGTCCTGGGGCATGGAATCGGAGTCCTTTGGCTTTGTAGGCAAACACCTTAATCACTAAGCCATCCCTCCAGCCCCATGTTTTTTGAGAAAAACAAAACAAAACAAACAAAAAAAAACATGAAAGAATACATTACTGTTCTCAGCTCTCTGCACGCTTATGGGCAAACTAAAACACAGCATTCAACAAGTGTTTATGTTGTATAGTACTTTATGAACTGGTATTAATAGGGGGGACACCTTTCAGGATGTGCTTAACACTAATACGCCAGAAAAAAAAATGCCACAGTAACATAACAACTGTTTTGACAAATTCTGGTCATGGGGCCGGGGAGATAGTTCAGTCTGTAAAGTGATTACTGTGCATGCATGGGGACTTGAGTTCAGATCATGTCTTTAAATTCTTTTTCCTAGTACATATCTTTTGTACATATACATCGGCTTCATATTAATATATCTGTTCTTTGTATTTTTAGAATTTGACCATATTTCCACTTCTTTACCCTCATACTCCTCTGCTAGTTCACTTCTGCTTTGCCAATAGTCCCTTTCTATTTTTGTGTCGTGTGTGTGCGTGTGTGTGTGTGTGTGTGTGTGTGTGTGTGTGTGACATATGAGAAAAGATGTGATATTTCTCTCTCTGGGTATGGCTTATTTTGCTAAATATGATCTCCAATTCCATCCATTTTTTCTGCACATAGCGCAATTTCTTCTTTGTGACTAAATAAAACTCCAATGTGTACATGCCACATGTTTTTTTTTTTTTTTTTTTAATCCCTGCATCAGTTAGTGGGCCCCTGGGCTGATTGCAGAACTTGGCTACAGTGTCACAGTAGACATGGATGAGCAGGTGTTTTGTGGGATGCTGACTTAGTTTCCTTGCAGAGCATTCTCACAAGTGTATAGTTGGATAAAATGGTGGCACTGTGTTTAGTTTTTAAGAACCTCCATAGTGAGTTCCATAGTGGCTTCCCTTGCTTATCTTCCAACCAGCAATATTAGGGTTCCTTTCCACCACCACCACCACACACATCCTCACAGGCATTACTGAAGACTGAACCTCCTGCCAGCAAGGCAAGCACCTGCCCAGAGAATCATGTCCTCACCCTCTTTTCACATTTTAAAACTCTCTCTCTATATATATATATATATATATATATATATATATATATATATATATATAAAATTTATTAATTTATTTATTTATTCTGGAGAAAGAAAGAGGAGGGAGGGGGTAGGGAGGGAAGGAGGGAGAGAACAGGTACATCAGGGCCTCCAGCCACTGCAAACAAACTCCAGATGCATGTGCCCCCTTGTGCATGTGGCTTATGTGGGTCCTGGAGAGTTGACTGGGTTTTGCAGGCAAACACCTTAACCACTAAGCCATCTCTCCAGTCCTCTTTTCACTTTATTTTCATTTTTTAAATTTGTTTTATTATTATTATTATTATTATATTTGGAGATAGACACAGAGAGAGACAGAGAGAGGAAGAGGGAGACAGAGAATGGGCTCACCAGCAGTCTCTCAGTTGCTGTGAACAAAATCCAGATGCATGCACCCCCTTGTGGGCAAGGCTTGCGTCACTTTGCATCTGGCTAAACGTGGGACCTGCAGATTGGAACTGGGTTCTTAGGCTTAGCAGGCAGGTGCTTTAACCGCCAAGCCATCTCTCTAGCTCACATTTTATTTTTTATTTTAAGGAGCAAGTTCTCATTGAGCTGCCCAGGCTGGTCTTGAACTTACCCTACAGACCATACAGTCCTTGAACTTAAAATGTTCCTGCCTCAGCTTCTGGAGTAGCTAGTATTTCAGACCTGTGTTCAAATGTTGTTGCTTAAAGTTATTAAAACTATCCTTGTCAAGAAGATTCCAAGGGACACATATGAATGTTTGAAAAATCTATCAGAGACACTAGAGGTGTCAAAACATATGGGGGTCTCCGTTGTTAAGATCAGCACCACAGAAAATGCCAAGGTATTTAGGTGAAAATGAGGTAGTCATGATAGAAAGGAAGTTTTTTCATTTTGTGACAAAGGAGACTTAAGGAGGCAGCAGAGTGTGCTGACAGCATTGCTGGCAGGAGGAGGGAAGGCGAGTATTGCTACAGTATTGGGGAAGCTCCCAGGCTGCCCCTGCTACCATTCAAATCCTTCTTCATATGCTGACCTCCTCCTGAAGCAGAAAATTTGCCAATTACTAAGGCAACACTGTCCCAACTCTTCTAAAAACTTTTCCTCTTTTCAGTGTTTAAGGAATGTTTAACATGAAAGGGTTGCTGGTCAAACTAGTTTAGAAAATCAAGCCCACAATATCCCTCACCAAGATATTAATACCAAGCATTAGCTATAAGATCTGCCATAGACACATCTGCCAACTTATTCAGTCCAGTTTTATGAACATTTTTCTATCTATTATCTATATCTAAACAGAGTTGATTTGAGTAAACTTCATTCAGTAGAGATGAGCTAGAGTATTCCTTCTGTCCTTTGCCTTAAAGGTCCTGACGCCTCTCGTGGAAGCTGCCCACTTGCAAATTAGGTCTCCACGTAAAGCTTTCAATAACCACTAATGCTTATAATCCAAGGTGGCTAGCAAAAGTCTCCCGGCATTTGTGTAAATGAGAAAAGGCTTATAGTTACTTTTCCCAAGTACTATTTCTGAAGGATAGTAGCACCTGGATATTACTTATGTTTTCTACTTTTATACAAAAATGAAAGAGAAAGGTAAGCATGCATTCGTATTGGTTTAATCAAGTAACATTTCTTAAGTAAGTTAGCAATGAGAGGATTGTGTACAAGTCTTCTGCTTCTCCTCTCTTGTGAAAAAATCTATCGACAGAAAGGCAGGAGGCCACAAAATAGGGTGACATCTGCACCTCATGACCTTTAAACAAGTCCTTTCTGAAACCTGCAGAAAGCTATCAGAGTGCTGCTACCTCATAGTAGAAATCAGGGGCTAGGAAGAGGGCTAAGCAAGTAAAGTGCTTGTTACATAAGCATGAGGGCCTGAGAGGATCCTCTGCACCCACGTAGAAAGCTGGGGAGGTGGAGATAGGAGGACCCCTGGGGCTTGCTGGCCAGCTAGTCTAGGGCAATCAGTGAGGTGCAGGCTCAGAAAGAGACCCTATCTCCAAAAGCAAGGTGGAAAGTATTCTGGAAAGACCTGATGTGAGTCTCTGGCTTCTACGCACACACCTTCATACACATGTTTACTACCTACATGCATCACAGACACACGTACACACACAGCATAAATCATCCTGAATGGAAATCACCTCAAACATTTTAGATGTTTCCCAAAACATTTACATATTTTAGACTTAAATATTTATCTTTTGCAATAAGAATGAGGCACTAGAAATTATTTCCATGTTTTCATTAAAGTTAGAAAACATAATAAACTAAAGAACTAAAAGGCCTCATAACTAAAGTTATCTCCTAAAGGATATAACTAAAAGTATGTCCTTCACTTACCTAAAAGAAAAGCAGTTTTAAGTCTTCTGTAGTTGTTGAGCTTTAGAAAATTTTCAAATATTAATTTACATTTATAAGAGGAGATATTATACTTTTTTATTTTTCATCATTGTCCATATCCTAAGTGATAATTTAAAAAATAATATCAAAAGTCCCAGTACCCTCACACTCCAACTTGAAATTGGACTAGAACAACTAAGAAGCTGCAGGGTAAAAATATTTTAAATGATAGAAAATTATGCAAGCCAAATAAATAAAATTTCTTAAGAAGTGCAATGGTACATTATAATTTGTCCTACATATTTCAACTTGGAGAAAAATTAAATTATCTGTTCCTTGCCAAATGAAAAGGTAGTTCTAACATGCAAGTATTTTCATGGGTCACTTGAGATTCTGTCTATTAGGCCTGAACTAGATTGGTTTCTGAACATAACTAACTATTGCTTATCATGTGATTTAATATCACTGATGAATAAGATCCCATTTTACAATTTGTTCAAAGTCTCTTAGGTAATTTTTACCATATCAATAGCACAATTTACATGTATTTTGCAAAATTATGCATAATTGTTTTATTAAATATTAACAATTACTCATATGTTGAATCACCCCACTAGGTTTTTTTCTTTTATTTTTTTAAAGGAAAAAATGGGCTGGAGAGATGACTTAGTGGTTAAGGCACTTGCCTGCAAAGCCAAAGGATCCAGGTTCGATTTTTCAAGACCTACATGAGCAATATGCACAAGGTGGCACATGTGTCTGGAGTTCATTTGCAGTAGTTGGAGGCCCTGACATGCCCTCTCTCTCTCTCTCTCTGTCTTTTTCTTTCAAATAAATAAATAAAAATAAAACAGAAAAAGAAAAGAAAAGAAAGAATACCTCTAGTCATCCCACAAAGCATAAAACAATGCCTTGCATAAATTATCAAGTAATCAATATTTTAAAATAAACAGTTATTTATATGGCTGGCCAAATGCATATTAAATTGAGCAAAGCATCCTCCACATTGGTTCCCCATAAGACTGCAAATGAAATGATGGATTAGCCTCCCATTATATAACAGAGCTCCCCAAAATTATCACAGAGGCATTATCACCCATTAATTTTTCCACCAACCTAACATAAATACAGATAATAGAAATGGTAGCAGAGGCAGCCAAGAACTGCTGGAGGAGAATTGGCTTTAATCTTTGAACAGTTTTGTTACCCACACAAGTGTGACCTTACCTTACCTCCTCCCACCTGCATTGTAGATGACTCAGCATCTTACTTCAGGCAGGATGGCACACGGCCATATTGGTCTCTCCATCATGCACTGTGAGGGCCATGACCTAGCAGCCAGCTTAAGTTAGGTACCATAGGAGTCTGGTGACATAAAGAACAGAACTAGAGCTGTGTCTCCCAAAGCTCTATCTCTGTATCTAAAATCAATCTAACTTGTCCATAGAATCACCAAGATCATAGAAAAATGAGTATGATGGAGTATGAGTATGCTGAGGCAAGAGAATCACCAGTTTAAGGCCAATCTGAGCTACATAGTGAGACCCTGTCTCAAAACAACAAATGATGATGAAGTACAAAGATGCAAAAAGCATAGATGGAAACCAATCTTCAGAAACAAAGTGATTTGCTTGAGGTCTCAAAGTCACTGCTAAGAAACAGGGGCTGCATTCAACTTCTTTTATAGCTCTGAGGTCTTTCTACCACATAACAAAATAGTTCTACAAAGGTTGTCATGAACAAAAGAACAGGAAAGGACTATTTCTAAGACAGAGAAGGGAGAGTTCATGGAAGTATAACCAAGGCCATAGGCTTCTATTAAGCTCCTATTTAAGGCATCAAGCCACCTACAGGTTGTTTGTTTTGTATTTTACATAGACATCCAGGTCAATCACCTTCATGTCTTTAAATCTTTATATGTCTTCATGTCTTAAATCTTATACCACTTTCCTATAGAAAATATGCATTAATTTGATTAGTTAATCATCATATTCATGCCTATGTAGCCCAAACTAACTATGTGATATTTGCTTCCTATTTCTTTACAACTATTGCCTTTAATACTAACAACCTCTTCGCCTTTCTTCCGTCACCCTAAGATGTGGATACATCTTTCAGAGACTAAGGAAGAAGAGAGGGAAGGAGAGAAAATGAACACTTCATAGCTTAGCAGCACTGTTTCCTCTGTGCAAGGCTTGAGTCTTCAAAATCATCCACTGTTTTACCAATGTTGGTCCCACATGCTAATAATATGAATTGAGACTTACTTGTCCAAGGAGGTATCAGCTTTAGGGAAGCTTATATTTTTTCCTTACTCAAGAAATAAACCTTATGCAATGTGGTGATGCACACCTGTAATCCCAGCACTTTGGAAGCAGAGGCAAAAGGATGGCCACTAGTTCAAAATCAGCCTAGTCTATATATTGGGCTCCAGGCCAGCCAGGGCTACAAAAAACAGTAAAGAAAAGAAAGAAGAGAAGAAAAATCAGGAGAGGAGGTGAATAGAGGAGAGAAGAGGCAAAGTAAGGTGAGAGAAAGGGAAAACATGAGAAAAATGAGGAAAATAGAAGAAAAATATAGAAAAGGAAAACAAAGCTTATACCCCTGCCCTGGCCACATAACTAAAACAAATGGGATATGATTATTCAGCCATCTTGGCTGATGGAACATTCCACCAGCCCAGCCATCCTGTCTGAGAAGTACACCACAGATACAAAGCATCCAGCATCCGTTCTCTCCTACTGGGGAAACTGGCTCACTCAAGAGGGATTTGTGGCAGAATTGATTCCCCAAACAGCTTGTTTTGTTTTGTTTTGCTTCCTTTGTATGTAGGCAGAATGTCTTAAGCTGCCAAAGTAGGAAATAAATGACATTAAAAATGTTTTCCTGTGAAGCAGCAAATGATCTCTTTTACCCTAATATTCACCGGAGACTTCCTAGAGTTGTGAAAACAGGACAAAGCCACCGTGATGCTCCTGGAACTCTTCCTTTTGACTGCATCTAATTTTGGCTTCTTCCCTTCTGCTCTCTGAAGTTGCTGATGTCTATGGCAATATGCAATATCATGCCAGCTTTAATTCAGGTGAAGCTAAAATTAGAGGTAAACTTGCTGGCTTGGTGGTCTCATGTCACGAATCACAAGGAAAAGTAGACACTTAGGGCTAAGTTGTAAAAGGGACTCTCCAAATTAGCATTCACAAAGCACTCATTGGTATGCAGGAACAGCTGTCTGGTATCCTCCCCACCTAAGAGCAAGCTGGTGACTTACTTATCAAAGGCTGTACTAATCGCTGGTTAAGAGGATAATTGCAAGTTGATAAAACAGTGGAACCACAGAAGTACAACCTGCACAGCTTATCCACTCAGCTAGAATGAACTCACCTGATTCAGTACTAATTGTAGTCTCAATATTGGAACTTTTTCTGTAAAGCCTGCCTTTAACTAACTGATGGAACACACATCCTCATCTTTTCAAATATCTGCTTATCTTGCCAGGATCGTCTCTTCTGATGTAAAATCTAATCACTAGGGAATAAGGCAATTCAATCCAAATATTTACCATCTGATTTATATACCAAGAGATCTAATAAAGTAGATGTAATTCTTTCCTCCCATTCACTTTGGTTTTGTATGAAGATTATAATGGACCAAGTGTTTGCACCTTCCCAAAATGCTTGTGTTGAAGCTCTAACCCCCACAGAGTGATACGTAGAGATGGTGTATTTAGGAGATAGTTAAGGTTGGAAGTGAATGTCATTAGGATGGAGCTATAAGGTAGGATTAGTGTCCTAACAAGAAGAGATGGCAGAGTTCTTGTTCTCACTCTAGCTCTCTCTGTCTCTTGCTCCACTTTTCCCTCCCTCCTTTTTTTTCACATAACAACACACTAAGAAGGTGGTCTTCTAAAAGCCAAGAAGAGAGCCCTTGATAGAAAACAAGCCAGCTGTCACTTTGATCTTGAACATCTAGCCTTCGGAAATGTAAGAAAATGTTCTGTTGTTTAAACCATCCAGGCTACGCTATGACTGACCAAGCTGACTGAAATAAGGTTCCAGTTGTAAAATGATTTCATATGTAAATCTATAAATATTAATATGATAGTTGCAATGAAATATGTATCATGCATTGTATAGCTACACATAAATTTAGATCCCAGTGTATCCCACTAAGCACAGTTGCAGTTTAAGTCTTAGCTGGTAAAAGTTTATCTCTCTGTTTAGCCCATTTGGAAAAGGTATTCCCTTTGGGGGACTGCTTAATAAGTCAAACACATAACAGAAACAGTGTTGACCTCATTAACATAAGCTCCCTTCTCCTGTTTATAACTTGGTCATAAACCTTCATAACTGCTCAGTAAGAAAACCGTCTGGATGATAACAGTACTCTGAGGGGATGTTGTTTGCAGATCAGTGAAGCCAGGCCACATGTCCCTGCACCAAAGAGCTTTAAAAGTGCTACTATCAGTGAAAACAAAACTACTTAAAATTTATTACATCAGTGCCACTATGTAGAAGAGAATGTGACAATGTGGAAGAAAAGAAATTTTTCCTTGTATATTTGAGCCAACTTAGTGCAGGCTTTTTTATACATTCCCTTATTCTGAAGCATAGTCAATTGCAAGGCATACCTTTGATTCAAAGCTATATATCTATATATGTATGTATGCATGTGCATATAGACATAAACAGATGATAGATAGATAGATAGATAGATAGATAGATAGATAGATAGATAGACAGACTGTATAGGTATGTGGATATATGTTTAAGGACATTTAAGTGTATACCAAGATATGTACATTGATAGTGTGACTTATTTCGATTAATAATTGTTTTAGTTTAAAAATATGTCACACAGTACATAAGTTACCTTTATTTTTCAAGTGCCATGTGTGTGCATGTGTGAAAATTATAGTATGAAAATCTTTAATCTTTGCATTTGCTGTTATAACAATTTCATTTACACAGCAACTCAGGGGAAAAATAGAAGGTCACTAAATAGAAAAGGTTGTAGTTTAGATGTGGCTGTTTCTTCTTTAAACAACAATGTCTCATTAAGAAATTTCTGTAATTTCACTTTAATTTGAAAGATAAATTGAACATATTCATATTTTTTTCCACATTGGTTACATGTCTCTGTCCTGTATTCTGTGACATCTTATATTACTAAGTACTGACTTTTGAGGTTGGATGCACATGGGGAGAATGAATTAAGATGAACCATGGATTATGAACACGTCTACCAAAGTGCAGGGCTTTAGAAGTGAACATACACCATTTTCCATATCAGCACCATTAAGGTAAGTCTTCTAGATTTCTAGGATATACCTCAGACCTGAGGCAGCTCTTCTAAAAACTCTTCTCTGAAAATACATTGAGGTTGTAAATCTAACTCCCACTTAACAGGACTGTCAGCCTGCAGAGGAACAAGCTGAGCAAGGAAGCAGTCAGAGACATCCAGAGTGGAACTTTCTATAAGATAATGCTGGGTCAGCTCAACAAGGGGCATGGACACAGAACTAGAGAGAAGGAAGGGAGAATGGGCTTCCAGTGGACAACTAAGAGACAAGCAAAAAGAACATCTGGCACAGGCACATATCTTGCCTTTCTATTTCTCTGAACATTTCTTAGAGCACACCAACAAATGGTCCATGTTAAAACCAATGAGGAAAATTTGAATACAGACAGGCAATTCATTAAAATTAACTTTCAGGTGATGTAATACATGGTGGCTAAATAAGAAAATTTATTCTTAGACAATATTTTTAACCTTTTTTATTGACAATTTTTAAAATTTTATTTATTTATATATCTCATGAGGGATAGATAAAGAGAAAGAGAGGAAGAGAGGGAGAGAATGGGTATGCTAGGGCCTCTAGCCACTGCAAATGAACTCCAGACATATGCATCATCTTGTACATCCAGATTTATATGTGTACTGGGGAACTGAACTTGGGTCCTTTGGTGCTAAGCCTTCTCTCTGGTCCTTATTGACAATTTTTTTGGGGGGTGGGGGGAGAGACACAGAGAGAGAGACTGAGAGAGAGGGAGAGGAAGACAGATAGAGATGGGTGTGCCAGCAGTCTCTCAGCTGCTGCAAACGAAATCCAGATGTGGTCCAGTGCAGCATTGCACCCTTGCGTCACTTTGCATCTGGCTAAACGTGAGACCTGGATATTGGAACTGGCATTCTTAGGCTTAGGAGGCCGACACCTTAACCGCTAAGCCATCTCTCCAGCCCCTTATTGACAATTTTAAAGCAAGTGCCTTTAACCACTGAGCAATCTCCCCAACCCTATATTTACAATTTTCATAAATGTACGTAATGTATTTTGATCATAATCCCCTCCTATTACATTTTTTGTTTCCCCCTTCTACTGAACCTCTCCTTCTTTCTTCTATTTCTTCTATTTAGGTGTTTTCTTTTTTTGTTTTCTTTGTTTTTTTTTTTTTTTTTTTGTTTCGCCCTCTTTTATGTTGATGGACCAAATATATTTCAGGTCTTGTTGAAGTAACATCAGTGACTGAGGTCCTGAAAGAACACCACTCCGTGTTTAGAAGACAGCATTCCTCCCCACCCTCTGGCACTTACAGTGTTTCTACCTCTTCTTCCAAAATGTTGGCCTGGGAGGATGGGACAGAGATGCCTCATTTAGTGCTGAGCCATCAATTATCACTTATTTTCATTCTTTGACAAGTTTTGAGGCTTTCCAGTAGTCACCATCATCTGCAAAAAAGCAAACAAAAAAATAGCTTCCCCGATAAAAGGTGAGAGAAGCATTAATCAAATATTTAGAGGGCAATGTGATGGATACAACATAACCATTTAGCCAAACAGTAATAGCTTCCTCCCTAGGTTTTATGAAACCCCAGCCATAGGGTTTCAACTAAATTTTCTATACCATATGAATTCCCCCCACAAATCCAATCATAGAGCAATTGGTTACCCCCATAACAGTCATGCTACTAGTGCACAGTGGGAACATGTCATCTGGCTGGTCAGTTATGTAGCTTGCAAGGTCCATTTATGTTTAAGACTATTGATGACTTTCTTCTGAAGCATCCTCCACAGCATTTTACAGCACTCTGACAGCTAGCCAGCAGGAAGGAGGCTTACAGCTCAGTTTGATCTTGATTTCAAAGTGGCTTAAAACTGAAGCATGTGGTGTCATCAGCAAGAAGGTCTTACCATCTAGTTCTAGTGGAAAACCAACAGCATTGGAAATGACCTGTATTGGTTGGGGTGCCAGGGACCTCCTGGACTACAACCCACTGGGAGGTATCCCACCTCTGGCACAGGGTTTTTCCTGTAACCACCTATCTGGAAACACCATTATACTTCTGGCAGCATCATTATTTACTCTTGCAGGGCACTTCTGCCTAAATCCTCTCTCTTTAAAGAATACATATTTTTAGTGCTGGAGAGATTGCTTAGTGGTTAAGGCCCTTGCCTATTAAGCCTAAGGACCCACATTCAACTCTCAAGGTCCCATATAATCCAGATGCACAAGGTGATGCAAGTGGGCAAGGTCACACATGCACACGGGGAACACACATCTGGAGTTCGATTGCAGTGGGTGGAGGCTCTGGTGTGCCAATTTTCTCTCCCTCTTCCTCTCTCTCTCATATAAAAGGCAGTCTGTTGGGCTTGCTTCAAATAAAAAAGAAGGCCAGTCTTTTAGGCTTGCCTCAAAAAATACGTATTTTTAGATTATCAATCAAGAAGTTTTCCATATGCTTTTGCCTATTGCACTTAGTTTTGGCTAAACCTCTCCTCATCCCTTCCTTGCCTTCCTCCCCTGACCCCATTTAAACCTTTCCACCCCCAATATTCTACCTGTCTACTTACATACCTACTATCTACTCCTCTTAAGACCACCCATTCTTCTATGGTGCTTTTCTAGCCTTTAAAGAATATATATTTGAACTATGACAAAGTATGTAACATTTAAAACAATTCTCATTAAAGTATAAAGCTAGTATACTGAATGGTACTGGCTATTCACTTTAGCTTGCATTACTAGGGTGTTTAATATTCTAATTTACTTATATATTTATAATTTTCCTAATGAAAAGTTAAAGTGAATGAATCTGAGTTAATGAAGTTGTTTTACAAAGATAGCATTTCAGTGTTTTTAAAATACTGGATAAAAATGTACTTAAATGCACCAAAGGACTATTATTAGTGAATTAATTAGCAACATAATTATTATAAAATGCAAATCTCTTCTTTATTTCCTACTTGATTTACCTTGTAAACATTACATAACATCTGGGTTCATTAGTATATTAGGATGACTATAACACTACCCTCAAAAGTGTCTAGTGAGGATCCAATGATGCAATCTTTTATAAATTGCATGCTGTGATAGGAGTTCTATGTACAGGTATAAGCTGTTGCTGACCTTGTAACTTATCTTCTAATAGCAATCAATGTATTTCTCTACCTAGGAGTGGTAATATGTCTATAGATTCAAAATTATAAACATGCACATCTTTGAATACATCTTCTATTGTTCTGTTATCTGGCAAGGAGAGAAAGACTAGCACCTTATTTACTACACACGCTAACATATGCATAAACACAGAGTCATTTATGGTTATTGAAGATTATTGTCTCAGTACAATTTGTATTTAATTTATCTTACATCATTCCTGAGTACTGCTAAGATCAGAAACCAACATTGTCAAGTCATGGATAAGGTTGCTTTCATTTACCAGGCTATCTGACAAGAGGGACACTAGTATCCAGCTATGAAACCCAAAACTCGGCAGGTTTTGAAAACACCAAGCAGATGTTCAACTACTAAAAATTCTGAATCTCCTCACCAATCTCTGCTTTAGTTATTTGAACTTCATCTTCTTCTGTTACATAATCACTGAGGCAAACTATTTTATGTAACTTAACATGCAAGAACTGATTTAAGTTCATCAGATCATCAATCATTGATCAAGTTCATCAGAAATAATTTTTCTCCAAGACATATTAACAGAGTCCTTAAATGTTACTTTCAATGTAAAAACTTAAATGGCCAAACCATAGATAAGTGAAACACATCAGAATAGAAAATAAAACGTTTAATGTCATAATAAGGTTAGGCATCATGGTGCAGGACTCTAATCCCAGCACTGTGGAGGCAAAGGCAGGAAGAACATGAGGTTCAGGTGAGTCTCAACCATGCAATATGTACAGTAAGCGCCAGAAAGCCTAGGGTAGACATCAAGATCCTATGTCTAAATAAACATTTTTTAGTTAAGGTATAATGCACCATCAAGGAATATTAAAAACATGGAAGGTTTATTTTACCTTTCTGACAATTTTCTATTGTGCATTTAATGTATTCTGATCACTATTTCCTCCCCTTGCCCCCACTTCCCCATCTCTCTTCCATCTTTCTTTCCAACTAGTTCCTCTTCTATTTTGATGTCTTCTTTTTTTTAATTTTTTTGCCCTCTTCCTTCATCCACCATTGAGTTGATGGGCCAAATATCATGCAGGCTTGTGCAGGTAACAATAGTCCCAGTGAGGTCATGAATGTGATAACCATTTCATGTCCAGAAGACAGTGTTCCAAAGCCCTCCTCCCCATCCTCTGGCTCTTACATTCTTTCTACCCCTTCTTCTGCAATGGGGAACTTAGAATTCTCAAATGTAGGGTGTGTCCAAATTTTTAGAAAATATGGCAGCAACACTATATGCAAGAGTGTGGAACTTTGCATTTGGCAAGAGCCTAGAGTGTTCTTATGCCCTGATTAGTCATTAGAGGTCTTATTTGAAGTACCCATCCCTATGGAAAAATTTCCTGGGTGAACTGGGCATAACCAATTTCCTTTATAAGTTGATAGTGCTCATTTGGGGCTCATCCCAGCCTTAAACAAGCAGCCTACATGTGGGTTGGATGGCAGATTTTGTCAATGGGAGTCTGAAAAGGTCACCTACATACATGCATAACATCTCCCATTATGTCAGAAAGTAGACAAATATTTTAAAAAGTTGTTATCACCCACTCTTCCAAAATTAGACCTTCCTTAAGAATACTGAATATAATATATTGCCAGAGATTTGTCGTAACAAGGAGACATGGATATCTCAAAACAGAAGATTCAGATTGCTCCAGTCAAAACCAGGAGGAAGGTAGATACCATCATTCAACTTTAAAGAGGGATGGGTGGATGGATGGGTCTGGGGCTTAGAAAGTGGCCTGCAGCATAAAGCAGTTATAACACGCTGAGTTGGCATATCAAACCCTGTGCTGAACAGCAGGCTCATGAAATATGACAACTGAAGACAACTGTGAGATGGGACAAGGTTTCTTAGAGAATTCAGTATGCTCCCAGGGAGAGATATAAAGGCATATATACACATCACCAGTCCAGTTGGAAACAAATCAGGAAAACATGCTGCCGTTGGCATTCAAGGGAAAAGTAGGGTCAAAGAACGTCAGAAACCCAAGCACTGCACAAAGAATGACACCCCTTGATGTGTCAATGAGGCAAGAAGAAGGAGACTGACAATCAATAAAAGCCCAGAAAGAAGCAACACAGAGGAGGGATGCAGGGGTTGTCAGTAATACATTCAGCCCAGAAGAGGCACAAAATGTGCACTCATCTGAATTGCAAGATAGGGATACAGAATGTTCCTTCAAATAACTAAATCATTTTGAATCTTCCTTCATAGATTTCAGATTTCACTTTGAGTTTCCATGTGTGACACACATCTTCCATAAACTTGTCATATAAAGATTTGATGTTTATATGTGTCAGCTTAGGGTGTGTCTATGTGTGTGCATGTGTGTTAAGCACTAGTTATAGCAGTCTACATATCAATAGTTGTTAAAAATATTTTAAAATAATACAATGACTCTCTTCAAAGTACCCAGAGAAGGACACTAGAATGAGGATATGACTCTAATGAGCAGAATATTTTACCAATATCTGCTATTGACAACCTATGTATAAAGTAGATTTTGGGGAGAAAAAGGATGCTCAAGACATTTTTTCTAAAACAAATTGAGTTTGCAGAACAAATTATCATGATATTCCCATAAATTCACCAAGATATCTAATCAGACATTGTAATTAAACCAAGTGACCTCTCCTCACATCATGTATTTAGCACCATGCTCTGGCAGAGACTCTAGCCCTGGACAATTTTCTTTCACATCAACATGTATTTCATTAACTGACAGGGTCATGAACTTTTCTGTTCCTGCTTTCTTGCCTTTTTCTCAAGCCAATGAAATATTCCTGGGGACTTCCCTCTAGGGCTTGATTTGTACTGATTCCTCTAAGCACACCTTTTCTGACCATTTTAGGTAAGGAGACCACAGCTGCAGTCTATACGGCTTACACATGAGCCCTTGCTAAGGGGAATTGCATGCAAATTTATATCAATACTATCCACCAACCAGAATTTCCAGTTAATCAATGATATCAACATATGCCGTAGAGTCTAAACTCTCAAACTGAAATGTTTCAACAAGTTCTCCACTATCAATAAGATTCATTGTTAACACATTTGGCAAGCCTTACTCATGAATCCATTCCTTTATCAACTAATGTATTATACATACCTTATTAAAAATATAAGAAAGGTCTAAGAGGAGTAAGAAGAGGGGATGGAGAAGAGGATAGAGTAAATAAAAAACAAAGATATTATGAACAAGCCATATGGAAACCCACGTCTTTGTTATCTAATTAAAATATATATAATTTTTTTTTTAAAAGAAAGAGTTTGGGCAAAAGTAGGCTGTGGGGATGGGTAATGATGCTCCAAGAAACTATAGGTTGTTATAGAAAATTCCCAGTTCCAAGGGTGGGATACCTCCCAGTGATTTTGTTGGGCAGGAAGGCTCCTGAGGCCCCCAAACAAGATAGATTATTTCAAAGTCTGTGGTTATCCTTTTGACGAGGTTACTACATGCTTCAATTTCAGAACACTGAAAAATCAAGCCAGAGCTTAGCTGGAAGCCTCCACCTCCCTGCACATTAGCTGTCATAGTGCTGGAAAGTGTCATGCATCCTGCTGGGGGAGACAAGTCATCAGCAGTTTTAACCATCAGTGGACCCTCTAAGTTACACAAATGGCCAGCCAGGAAAGATGTACCCACTAGTGCAATAGTGGTATGCTTGTTATGAGGGTAACCAACTGCTTGCTCTTTCTGATTGAATTTGAGGCCTGCTCCATGGGAGGAAACTCATGACTAATACTGAAAACCTAGTCAAAAGCTTATGACTGGGAAAGTCATAGACCTTAAGAAGGAAACAACTGTTTGTTTGTTTATTTGTTTGTTTATTTATTTATTTATTTATTTATTTATTTATTTATTTTACTAAATGGATATATTATGTAAAACATTGTTTTCTAGCAGGTCACATACTAACTACTGTCACTTTTGATTAAGGAAGCTTCTTTTATAGATGGTGGTGACTAGTAGAGAGACCCAAAACTCATCAAAGTGCTAATAAGAAGTGATAGTTGAGTGTTCAGCATTAAATGAGACATCTCTATCACACTCTCCAAGGTTCAGGGGCCACTGCAGAATTTAAGAGCCAAAGGATGGAGAGAAGTGCCTTGGAGTGCTGCCTTCCAGACTTAAGAGTGGCTTGTGTATTTATGAACTCACATTGGCTGTCACTATCTCCACAAGATCTGTAACATATAAGGGCAAAAAATAGCCGGGCGTGGTGGCGCATGCCTTTAATCCCAGCACTCAGGAGGCAGAAGTAGGAGGATCACTGAGAGTTCAAGGCCATCCTGAGACTACATAGTGAATTCCAGGTCAGCCTGAGCCAGAGTGACACCCTACCTTGAAAAACCAAATAATAATAAAAATAATTAATAGAAATAGCACAAGTTGGAAATAAACAGCTGTTCGGTACAGAGGTGACAGAGTAGGGGTAAACCAAGGAGGGGATTATGATCAAGACCTTTTTTATATGTATACAAGTTGTCAATAAAAAGAAACATTACACTAGGTATCTCCTATGTTGGGAGAAGTAATGGGCCCCAGGTATTTGAGCATTATTAGAATTTAGAAGTAAAGTTGACACTTGTTTCTATAGTGAAAACTGGGAGTATAACCATCCCAAAATATGCTATTTACACTTTTATTGTCTACTTTTGTACCCAAAATGGAATGGATTGTCTACAAAGGTTTGGTGATTAAATTTCTCATTAGCAAAAGTCAAACCAGAAGTTAATGCATAATTCTGGAAAAAAAATCTATGCAAGATCATCATTCACTTCCCAAGCACAGCCTGAGAGTTTATTGCCCACCATCAAATCTATCTGAAAGAACTACTAAAGGATTTGCTCTAAAGACAAGTGAGAAAGATGAACACAAAAAATTTTAACTTCACAGTCTTTTCCACATTGTTCAGCTCTTTATGTCGTTTGTTCCTCCTGTCACATGTGGAGGCTCAACCCATGAAATCACAACCCAACAGAACACTGACCATCCTCTGCTCTTAAAGGTTTTGAAAAAAATTGATGCTACAGATTCCAAGGAAAATTAAGATCTCAGGACACCTGTCTGAGAACCAGTTTTGTTCAGATAAGTCTCTGTGTGTTAATATCTACTCTGTCATACATTGAGATTTAAAATATAAACAAACATTCATTTATTTATAGAAAATGAATACTATCATAAAATAACAGTTGTGTGACAAGTAAGAATCTTTCCAAATAAACACACTTTGTAAGAAGGGGATAGTCTTTCTCAATTTGTAAGTTTCCCTAATGTCTGGCTGGGCAAAATCAGATGCATTCTGACAGACACATGTGTGTTTAACCTGCTGAGATGATGGCCTCTGAAGCATATGAAAGAAATCTGAATTCACACAGATATGTACTTCAAAAAAAAAGAATAGTATTTTAATAGCCCTTTCCAGAAATTTCTGGACATTCTTTTGTGAAACTATGCCATATTTCAGTCAGAGGAAGTTTCTAGATGCTTAGTTGAAATGGTGACTCAGGTCACAGAATTAGTTATTTTTATTTTTTGTGGGAAGAGTTGTTTTGTTTATGTTTTTGTTTTGAGACAATGTTTTGTTAATCCTAGCCTTGCTTCAACTCCATATGTAGGCAAGGATAACCTACAACTCCAGATCCTTCCACCTCTAACTCAACTGAGTGCAGTATTACAGGCCTACACCACCACACCCCACCATTTTTATTGTTTATATAAAATTCATTAATATTGCACAGTGAATTCTACCATGCATAAATTTGCGATATCATAAATTGATGCTTTAGGAAATATTGTTATGGTCATTGTCCTAATGTTCCTTTGTTTTTCTTTATTTTGCCCCAAATTCACATTTGCTAATCTCTCCATTGAGTACATAAAAATGATGATGGGCTGGAAAGATGGCTTAGCACTTAAGGTGATAGCCTACAAAACCAAAGGATCCTGGTTTGATTCTCCAAGACCCATGTAAGCCAGATGCACAAGGGGGCGCATGTGTTTGGAATTCATTTGCAGAGGCTATAGGCCCTGGCACACCCATTCTCTCTCTGTCTCTCTCCCCCTTTCTATCTCTCAAATAAATAAATAAAATATATTATTAAATGATGATGATCAGATAATAAAAATGTGCTATATATACACAATAGAGTTTATTCAACTGCAAATAAAATTGAAGTAATGAAATTTGTAAAAATGGATGAAATGGGACAAAAATTATCCCAAGTAAAGTAACACAAGCCCAGAAAGACACAGATTTGAATGTTTTCTTTCTCATTTGTGCATCCTAATTTTAAATGTCAGTATGTATGTAAATGAAGGAATGTGAGACAAAGTACAGGAGCCCACCTGAGGAACAGGAGGTGGTGATAAAGAAGAAAAGACAGAAAGAACCATGTACTATGAAAGCAGAAAAAGGCTAAGATGTCAGGGGAGAGAACAAGGGTAGGTGGTGGTGGGGTTGAGATTCCATTCAAAGATATGCAAAGTGTGCCTAGCTAGAGTTCCTGAGGTGTGCTGTGCTGTGTGGCTTTTGACTTGTGGCTTTTCTCTTCCTTCCACCTCTAACTCAACTGAGTGCAGTATTACAGGCCTACACCACCACACCCCACCATTTTTATTGTTTATATAAAATTCATTAATATTGCACAGTGAATTCTACCATGCATAAATTTGCGATATCATAAATTGATGCTTTAGGAAATATTGTTATGGTCATTGTCCTAATGTTCCTTTGTTTTTCTTTATTTTGCCCCAAATTCACATTTGCTAATCTCTCCATTGAGTACATAAAAATGATGATGGGCTGGAAAGATGGCTTAGCACTTAAGGTGATAGCCTACAAAACCAAAGGATCCTGGTTTGATTCTCCAAGACCCATGTAAGCCAGATGCACAAGGGGGCGCATGTGTTTGGAATTCATTTGCAGAGGCTATAGGCCCTGGCACACCCATTTCTCTCTGTCTCTCTCCCCCTTTCTATCTCTCAAATAAATAAATAAAATATATTATTAAATGATGATGATCAGATAATAAAAATGTGCTATATATACACAATAGAGTTTATTCAACTGTAAATAAAATTGAAGTAATGAAATTTGTAAAAATGGATGAAATGGGACAAAAATTATCCTAAGTAAAGTAACACAAGCCCAGAAAGACACAGATTTGAATGTTTTTTTTTCTCATATGTGCATTCTAATTTTAAATGTCAGTATGTATGTAAATGAAGGAATGTGAGACAAAGTACAGGAGCCCACCTGAGGAACAGGAGGTGGTGATAAAGAAGAAAAGACAGAAAGAACCATGTACTATGAAAGCAGAAAAAGGCTAAGATGTCAGGGAGAGAACAAGGGTAGGGAAAGTGAAAAGAGAGAAAGGGAAACAAAATATTTGTTGGAAAACACCATAATACAACCCAATTCTTTGTATAGTTGTGGTAGTTTGAATAGATGGTCCCCAAAATATTCAGTGTTTTATTAGTTTGTAGTTTGCACCTGGATGGAGGCAGTGTCACTGGGCAGATATTAAAGTGTGGTGGTGGGGTTGAGATTCCATTCAAAGATATGCAAAGTGTGCCTAGCTAGAGTTCCTGAGGTGTGCTGTGCTGTGTGGCTTTTGACTTGTGGCTTTTTCTCTCTGTGTTTGGTCCTGTGAAAGGAGGCCAGCTTCTTCTGCCATTATCAAACTTCCCCTGGATCTATAAGTTTCAATAAATATCCCTTCCTCCATAATGGTGCCTGGTCTTGAAGTTCATCTCATGAACCTGAAGCTGTCTGCTACAACGGTCATTTTATTTTTTATTTTATTTTTTTTATTATTAAGAACTTAATTTGTATGGATACAGCATGTGTTGGTACCCTTTTTTCCCTCCTCCCTGTCCCCATTCCGCAGGGGGTCCTCATCAGTGGGGTTGCTGGTATTCTCCATGGGGTTGTGGCTTATGGGTTGTGGGTGCAGCAGTCAGTTATTGGGGGTGGGGAGGGAGGCAGTGCCTCTGGGCATGACATCCCAACCTGTGACTCTTACAACCTTTCCACCCCCCTTCCGTAAAATTCTGAGTCTTGATGGATTTTTTTGGTTTGTCAAGGTAGGGTCTCCCTCTAGCCAGACTGACCTGAAATTCACTATGTAATCTCAGGGTGCTGTGGTGTTGTAGAAGTACTGTGTGGTATGTGTGTGGTGTGTATGTGTGGTGTATGCACATGTATGTGCTGATCAAACAGCCTCTGTGCTCCTTGTGGCAACCAGAGGGAATTGTCGAGGTATCCCTCCATCATTCACCTACCTGTCGTTCTTGTCATGGAGTCTCCTGATGATTCTGGAGCATGGCATTTGCGAGCCCCAGCAGTTAAAGACATTGCCTTAAAAACCAGCTTTTGTACCTCAGCTGCCATGAGTACTGCAGTAACCATTTTCCATTTCAATGCTGTAACCTTGATAAACGTTAAGATGCTGGATAACATCACAGTTTTCTGATGACAGTGGGTGAAAGGGCATATGCCACCACAGTGTCACTGTCAAAGGACATGTGTCACCACAGCGTCACCGTGAGAGAGCATGTGTCAGCACAGTATCACCGTGAGAGGGCATGTGTCACCACAGCATTACTATGAAAGGACAGTGTTGCAGTCAAGTTTGCATTGCTGGCAGAAAACACCTGACCAAGAGCAGCTTGTGGGGAAAAAAGAGTTTATTTTGGCTTACAGACTCAAAGGGAATCTCCATAATGGCAGGGGAAATGATGACACAAGCAGAGGTTGGACATCACCTCCTGGCCAACATCAGATGGACAACAGCAGCAGGAGAGTGTGCCAAACACTGGCAAGGGGACACTGGCTATAATACCCATAAGCTTGCCCCCAACAATGCACTGCCTCCAGGAGGCTTTAATTCCCAAATCACCATCAGTTGGGAAGCTAGCATTCGGAACACCTAAGTTTATGGGGGACACCTGAATCAAACCACCACAGACAGGTACCATCATACATCACTGTGAAACATGTCCTCCACAGCATCACTATGAAAATACTTTTGACCTTGTGCATCACCTGAATGTGTCTTGGGGTCTACCAGAGATTAATGAACCACTCTTTGAGAACCCTTCCCTTCAAAGATGGAGGGGAGGAGGCTGCTGCCGAGGAGGACATCCCATAAGCATTGGCTGACTGAATAAAGGATCCCCAAGTGTGGGATGCTGGAGGTGTTTAGGGAGGGTGCAACCTTCTGATCTGTTGGAACCTGTGTTTCTAGGACCCGTGTGAGCAAGGACAAAATTGTACTCATGAAGTGGCGACAGGATGGAAACATGAGGAGGAGCAGAATATTTTCTTAAAAGAAAAGACAAAGAGTGAAGGGGAACCTTTGCAGATATAATAGCTGAAGCAGAATCCAGAATTCTCTATTGTGAGGTGTGTACTTCAGATACTTCTACATAGACACTGTGTTCTACACATACAGCCCAAGAGTGATTAGTTAACATTCAATGCATTCTAATTAGGATTACACACCACACAGTGTTTACAGGGAATGTGAAAGATAATCAAGAGTCCACACTACCACTCTCACATCTCTTGGCAGTGTCACTATCACTAAAGGGCTTTTAAATTAGAATGAGAAATGGGTTTTCAATGGTGGAATGAGCTCCAGATTAGCCCAGTGCCTCTGCCATTGCTAAACCAAGTGAAGGGTGCAAAAGGAAAGGCAACACACAGCCTTGAAAAAGAGCTTGGATTCTTCCAGCTTCAGAGGGATGCTGCCACCCGCCACCAACCGTGAAGCCAGAGCACCTTCATATCTGCCCCATGAGCCTTTTGCTTGAGCTTGGACACATGGCTTAAGAAGAGACAGCCAAGACTATTGGATCTATAAAAAGATTGTTACTATTTAAAAAATGATTTATTAGTTTCCTGCTAATAAGATTTCATGTGTATGGGAATTCATTTTGAAACTTGCCTTTGGAAAAATATTGTGGCAAGGTGGTCACAAAGAAGATCCCAAATCCTCATTTTCCACAAACTAAAAATAACCTTCTGATAAAAAACAAAAAACAAAACAAAACAAAACAAACAAACAAACAAAAACTATCAACATTAACAGTTGGGAAAGAACAAAATTATTTCATCACAGAAGTTAGGATAAAGAAAAATAAGAAGAAAAGAAACAAAATAAGCAACAGATAACATTTCTTTTGGGGGGTTGAGGTAAGGTCTCACTATAGTCCATGCTTGATCTGGAATTCACTATGCAGTTCTCAGGGTGGCCTCGAACTCATGGTGATCCTCCTACCTCTACCTCCCAAGAGCTGGCATTAAAAGCATGTGCCACCATGCCCAGCTCTAACAGGTAACATTTGAATCAGCAAAATGGCTAGAAAACCAGGTGTTTTCCATTGGAAGCATGAGGTACCTAGAAAGCAAAGGATTAACCTTGCTTAAAGATAAGTTTGCTTCCTTTGAAGTCGTTGCAAAGCCTTTAAATATCCTGCCTCTTGCAATTGTCTTTGGCTGAGACATGGCTCAGTGGTTGATCATTTATTTGCTCCCATATGCAAGACCCTGTTCGATGCCCAGCACCACAAAAATATGAAAGGAAGTCAAAGTGGTTTTGAATATCTGGGGACCTAGGGTCATGATGAGAAATGTAATTTGTCATCTCACCCTTTGGAGGAGCTGTAGAATAAAGTCAAACCCCAGCCAACCAAGTGCCTGCATGACTTAGTCTCAATAAAACCCTAGACATAAAGACTCAGGGTGGTGTCTCTGGCTTCTTGTTCTCTGTACACACAGTTATGCTGAGACATGGTTCCTGTAAGCACTGTTCACACCACTCCACTAAGGGTGCCCAGCAGTTCCATGCTTAAAAGTCTCTTGAACCCTGCCCCATGTATCTCTTCCTTGTCTGACTTTAATTTGTATCCTTTTGCTATAATAAACCATGCCCATGAGTATAACAGCTTGTAATGAGTCTTGAATCCATCTATGCGTTATTGAATCTGGGGATGGTGTTGGAGACAGAATGTTCAGCTGGTGTCAGAAGTGTAAGTGGCTTGGGAACAATTCAATTTATGTTAGACATGAGAATAGTCCTAGGAACCACCCAGCTTTATAATATCACCCAGAAACCAAAGTAAGATGAAATAACTAAGAGAAGGAAGAAAACAGATGCAAAACTGATGTCTTCTTGTGTTGCAAATTGGCATCTGTTGCAAATGTCCAAACAGAAACCAAAAACAGACAAAACAATTTCACTAATTAAATTTCAAGGAAAACCACTGAGTGCCATGACATGCCATGCTCAGTTCCCCTCGATCATATGTATTCCTTAACATTAGATGAACTGGATTTGTGCATAGGGGAAAGTATAAACGGTAGCCAGAATGGGTAGAACACTAGATAATAGGCAGAGGGATCCTGCTCAGGATTAGCTCCCCATCTCATCCAGGAAACTGGCCACATGCAGTTAGCTCGAAGCCACAGTGGACTGGAGAGAAAGGAATTGGCTTTCAGACAATAGTGACTCTAAACAGTCTTTGTCCTTCCCTGTACCTGAGACAGCCATGATCCCATGTTTGTACTTCACCTGATGTCAAAATAGAATGACAAGTGAAAAAGGAAAGTTGGAGCCCTAAGGGCTTCAGCATGGCCAAGTTGTGCATTTCAAAGCAAGAAAAGTTTGGGAAAAAATGGTGTTTCTAACATCCTAGAGGTAAGAGTTATACAAAATCCCAAAGAACAAAGTTCTGATTTATTTCTCCTCCAGGACATTGTGTTTTCCTGTCAACAGCTTATGTGTATTGTACACAACAGCTAAGGGAAGACAGGTGGACTGCAACAGCCTATTCTACTGAACTGAAGACAGTTCTAGGCATAACGGTGTGTGTGTGGCAGACTCTAGCAGCCATGCCCTCGATACTGTTACAAGAGCAGCTCTTGTGAAATAAAACCAGCAAAACCATCACGAATTCTCCTCATCTCAGAACTCACTCCTCTTTTGGCTAGGGCCAGGGCCACAAGACACTACGTACTTTAGTATTGTGTGTTCCAAAGCCACGTAAAACTCCACTCTCTGTGGTGATTTCAATAGACCCAGAGAGACTCTGGAATTCCTTCTTGATCCTCAAATCTGTTTCATCTTTGACCCTTCCACCTTTTACCTTCACCAATTGTCTCATTCATCCAATAAGCCTGTTTCTTAGTTATCAGCAAAACTCTCATGAAAATACATTTTGCAAAGTCCCAAATTTATAATTCAGAAAAGCGGAGTTTTATTTTATTAAAGAAGTAGGACTCAGGATGGAGAGATGGCTTAGTGTTTAAGATGCTTGCTGGAAAAGCCAAAGAACCCAAGCTTGATTCCCTAGTACCCATGTAAAGCCAGAAGAACAAGATGGTGCATGGGCTTGGAGTTTGTTTGCAGTGACTAGAGGCCTTGGCATTCTCATTTTCTCCCCTCCACCCAAATAAATAAATAAAATAAAATAGTTTTTAAAAAGAATTAGGGCTCTACAATTTAAGGATCAAAGGAGCTTCTCTCAGTTTTGTGACTCCATGCCATTGACAAACTCATGCGCGCGCGTGTGCGTGTGTGTGTATGTGTGTGTGTGTATACATGTGTGTTTGTGTACTGTTATTCCCACATTAAAGAAGCAGACAAGAAAGAAGCAAGGGGATATCTTTGCTTAGATGGAAATCACCATGATATAGTGATATGTCCGATGCTCCTTGACTTTAACTAGCTTCATTTAATTTAGTAACAATTTATTTTACCAAGCATATGTCTGGAAAGTATATTTTCTGTTATTAGGTTAAACTTTCCTCAGTTGCTTGAAGCCTATTTCCATCCATTTATCTCTCCTTCCCTCCCCATTTCTCTTATTAGGATGTAGCTCTTCAAAAAGTTTGCAGAATAAACCAGATACATGTGTCCTTTATAAATCTCTATGAGGTTCTATTTTATTTCAGAAATCTAAATTATAACCATAAGAGTTGTAAATAGGGCACCTGGCATGGTGGCACATGCCTTTAATCCCAGCACTCTAGAGGAAGAAGTCAGCCTGGGCTAGAGCAAGACTCTACCTCAAAAAACAAAAACAAACAAACAAAAAAAAGAGTTGTAAATAGGAAAGAGGTTGTTATTCATCGATCCATCAGTAAGTTATATATGTTAAATCTTGGATGATGCAGTGACACAGAAGAGTGTTGTAGTAGCCTCTCTCAAGAATTAGCATCTGGGCTAGGGAGATGGCTCAGCAGTTAAGGGACTTGCCTGCCAAGCCTAATGACACAGGTTCAATTCCCCAGCACCCACATAAAGCCAGATGCACAGTGGCACATACATCTGCAGTTCATTTGCAGCAGCTGAAGGCCCTGGCACACTCATTAATATTCTCTTTATCTCTCTTCTCTCTCTCTCTCTCTCTCTCTCTCTGCTTGCAAATAAATAATTTTTTTTAAAAAAAGAAACATCATCTAATGGAGGATCCCAGTCAAGTATTTATACTCTTCCACAGAGTACAAAATATTGTACAAGGCTCACTTTACAGTTTTAATGACTATACAATGTTTCTATTTTTATAAGCTCCAACTTATTAGTCATAGTAATTAGAAGGATTTAAAACATACATGGTCAGCAGCAATGCACTGTTCACTCACTTGTCCTTTCTGCATTTACTTTCATTCATAAAGTATTCATAGAACACTTGTCCTAGGAAAGAATCCATCTTTACTCCATAATTCAATGTGTACATGGTGAAATATCTGACTACAGGACATTTAAAAGGCTATTAATATTAAAAGAATACATGTGCAGAATGTTTCAGGTGATTCTAATATCAAATGCCAGGCACAATATAGATAAATGGTCAATATTAATGGACTAAATGATCTGGCTTTCCCAAATAGGAATATTCTAGAATATAATGCCTATGTCAGAATCAGCCTAAAAAATCAGTATATCTATTATTATGCCAGCATGCTCAATGTATTTATTTAGAACTTACTTTTTATTATAAAGCATAATAAAAGATGATGTTGGAGAATTCAAGAAGACTGGGAAATTCTGATACTCATTTCATGAGATTATAATATTTAAGTTGGTTAAATGTGCAAAATGGGGGAAAAGTATGTTAAGGAAAAATTCATACTGGATATAGGGAGCATGTTATGGGGGGAAGTTTGATAAGTGAAGATGTGTGGAGGAGAGGTTGGACTGAGGGCTCCAGAGATGAGAAGGCATAATTTCAGTGGTGACCATTGGATAGAACTGGAGTTGACTGCTGAAAAAATGAAGCCCTTTTGCTTTCTTCTAAGGAGGAAATATTCTGAAATCAATCATGAGTTTGATGCCTGAGTCTGTTTCTCTCTCTCTCTCTCTCTCTCACACACACACACACACACACACACATGCCAATAGAAACAGTGTCCTCACCCTTGGGCCCTCACCCATTTCAACTCTCCTCCCAATTGCCATGATCAGTTTCAACAAGGTGAAGATTATTCTTTCTATCTTCCCAACTATTCTTCATCTATTCTAGTAGACTTCACTAGTTAAAAAAGAAGTTAACTATCATCTTGATATATTGTTTGTATTTATGGAAGTTGCCAATAAAAAAAAAGCTTTTTTTTTTTTTTTTTTTTGAAAGAAGATAGGTGATTCTCTTATTCCTCAGCACACTTGGCTGAAACCTTTGAGGTGAAGACATGTTCCTTCAGTTTCAAGTTCTAATGACTTTCAGGGAGCCATCTCAAGGGCTTTTTCAATGCCTTGGAGACATTTAGATGAAGTAGTTAATGGGTAGCCTGAAATTTCCTTGATATATTAACCTGAGAATATGTCTCAGAAACAAATGAATGTGTGGGGACTTCCTGAAGCATACAACCTCTAAAAGGGTAATTGTCAATAAGATTACTCTTATGTCTTATAATTACTAGAACTGAGCTCAAAACAAACCACATGCTTTATGATAAGTCACTGCCCACCATTCATTACCTTGAAACCTTTAGACTCCTGGACAGAGTCTAGTTCTCACACTCCATTTCTGCTAGGACCAAGTCTCTCCAACAGCATCTCACCTGCTCATGAATATTTCCTTAGGAAGGCCTCTCCCCTAATGTAATGTAAATATTTTATTCCACCATTCACAGACTAAAGACAAAACTCCTAAAAACTGAAGTCAGACCTCTTATGAAGAGTCTCTGTAGTTAAGGGATGCATTGCTTGATTTCAGAATTCTGTCAGCCGAGCTTCTGAAAGAGAACATTTTGGATCATTAAGAACTCCAGGAGAAGAAAATTTATAATACTATTTTGGGGATAGAGTAGAAGAAGGATAAAATTTAATGAACCTTCATTTTATGTAAATACAACAGAATGTTGGATTTATAGGACTGATAACATCAGGGAACTCATTTAGTTTTATATAACCCAAGGTCCCAAACTTAAGGAATTAATCTGTTAAAGTTATTATCCCATCCAATAAAGGCCCAGTAACTTTGTAAAATATGTATACCAAGACACCAGCCCCAGGTTGCAGAGAGCAGACTAAAGTTTCAGCTGATGCAATATAGGAAGGAGTTTTGTAGTATCTGAAAGAATGTGGGCTCAGTCTCAACAAGTGTAACTATAGAAAGGTACACAAGTTGCTCATTCTTAATGCAGTTATATCTTGTCAGAAAACTATCTTTAGGAGCTGGTCCCATGAGGGATACAGACCCAGGGAATTATGGCAAGTACCCTCTAGAAACACAGGAGAAATGAGGTGAAATGATTTCCAACATGGCTGACCTCAGGTGGAAACATCTTTCCACCAGACCTTGAAGGTAAGAGTCCTATGAGAAAATCCATTAAACCAGGATGCAAAGGATGAGGATGGAGTGCAAAAATGAGACTGGCTAGAAGACAAACAAATCATTTTTCAAAGAGAAAAACACAGTAGGAAAAGGCACCAGAGAAGTGATTCCAGCTGCCTCATATCTCATACCTGTTTTAGCATGGTACTAGTTAACCACTGGCCATTAAGACATGAGAGTTGATATTCTCAAGGAGGCCATCATAATAAAGTGACTACTTATAAAGATGTAGGTAGGATATAGAAAAACTATAAGACCACAATAGCCTCCTAGAAGTAACAGCAGAGACAACTTCACTCCCAGCTTATAGAGTAAGACAAAAACAGTCACTGAGCCTTAGAGAGTAATGGCTCAAAGGCCACATTGAAACCTGAGGGGGAGGAATATACCTTGAAATAACTTTTTAGGGAAGAAGCTAATGAGAAGTAAATAGCTAGATCTCAATTTCCTCTTCCACCTCTAGCTTCCTACCACCCCTCCCCAACCATTGACTGAACCACACCAGAAGCCAGATAGTATGAGAGGTTGTTTGTGCAGTTGGTATATGTTAGGTCAGACAGGTCCCAAAATGGAGTCACCAAGGACAGCAGGATGGCGCCAGAGACATAAGGAAGTGGATTATCCACATTCCTCAAGAAACTGCCCAGCCATTATCCCTTCCTTGCCTGCAATGCCCCAGGTCATGGTTTCCTGCCCCCTTATTTTGTCAATCACCTGGCCACTGTTCTGATGTCTTAGATCTCCCCTAAATGAACCTTTCTTGTTCAGCTGATGGCTACCCACATAAGGCAAGACCTTCATTACCCATGACAGGAGGACAGAGAGAAGGCTAATGATGGCACCATCATGGCTGTATATATACTATATACATAACTAATAAAGATATATTTAAAAAATTCAGACCATTTGCCTATATGTTGGCAGAAGTCTTCTAAATCAGTGAGAATTTGGAAATCAAAAGTACCATGTTTAGGCAAATCTCATTGTTGGACACAGAGACAAGACACAGATCTCTCTGGTGTTTATGCTGCCCCAGGAAAATCCCTAATGGCTCTTTCTCAGTTTCTCTGCCTTGTAGAGCCAGGGGCCTGCAGGCACAGGGAATCTCAGGATCCTGGCCCCAGCATGATAATGAATGGATACTAAGTTGCTGAGAACAGATGGGGACTTCTTTTTTTTAATATATATTTTTTATTTATATTATTCTGATTTTACATTCATAGTATTGGTTCCATTGTCCTCCTCCCTGTCCTCCCACTTTCAAAGGGACCCTCATCATATTAAAAGAATTTGTAACTGTTTTACATTTCCCTTATCTCTCTATGCTTCTATGGAACTACTAACATAAAAACAGTCTCAAGATTTATGTTTAAATTTAGATGTGCTTGATACTGAGTTTGTAAGAAAATTTCTAATAATGTTCGAATCTGATTTCATATTTCAAAAATGTGATTCAGAAAAGTTATGAGGAACAAAGTTCCAAAATCAACAAATGATAAAATCTATATGTTTACTCTGGGTAAATAGCGTAAGTCAAATCTGGTCTACTCATTTAATAAAAAATGTTATTATGAAAAGACTTTTGAGAAAAAAAAAAAACCTTAAATGGTCATAGTAAAAGTCTTATGTGGGGCTGAGGAGATGGCTTAGTTGTTAAGCACTTGCTTATGAACCTAGGGACCCAGGTTCAAGGCTTCATTCCCCAGTACCGATGAAAGCCAGATGCACAAGGTGATGCATGCATCTGGAGTTCATTTGCAGTTTCTGGAGGCCCTAGTATACCCATTCTCTCTCTCTCTTTCTTTCTCTTTCTCTCTCTCTCTCTCTCTTGCTCTCAAATAAATAAAAATAAAAGTTAAATTCAAAAAGGTCTTATGGTAAGGACAATGAAAATTTTTGTTGGTAGTTATGCAATGAACTGACTAAAGAAGATAAATTGGAGAGGAAACTTTAAATGTTGGATGTTAAATGTTTGATGAAAATGATTGGTACAGAATGGTTACATAGACTGTAAAGTAAAAGTATATAGATGAAGGTATGAGTAAAGTATGTGGATTGAGGTATGAGTAAGCTTAAACAGAAGGTTAAAGACAAAGTATTTAATCAGATTACAGATTTCTTGAGATACAAAATGACTATTAACCTAGGGCTTATATCAGACTAACAAAGCATGGTCCTGGCTGGTAGCAGGTTGCTATGGTGTTCAGGTTGTAAACTTAACTTTAACTCACTGATGTTAACTATGTCATTACTGAGCAAGTTTACCAAAGTGCCATAAACACAATTATAGAGTTGATTGTGTCATGAAATTTTGTGTATTTTGGAATTCTTTATAGTTCTATAAAATTGATTTGGAGTAGATTAAAAATATTTATTTTTGGTTCAGCAGTTAAAGGTACTTGTTTGCAAAGCCAGATGCACATAGTGGAGCATGCATTGGAGATTGCAGTGGAAAATGGCCCTAACATGCCCATTCCCTCTCTTTCCATGAAACTTGTCTCCTTTTTTCATTATATCATGGCAGTTTAATACAGTTCCTCTATCCTTTGGGTATGTTTGATAGATCTGAATTATAGATTATAGATTAGATGGACATCTTATTTAGCTTTTAAAAGTGCTAAATCTGGGCCAGGAGAGATGGCTTAGTGGTTAAGGTGTTTGCCTGCAAAACCAAAAGATCCCAGTTTGGTTCTCCAGGACCCACATAAGCCAGATGCATGGAGGGGAGGGGGCACATGCATTTGGAGTTTGTTTGCAGTTGCTGGAGGTCCTGGCATGCCTACTCTCTCCATCTCTCTCTCACTGCCTCTTTCACTCTCACAAATAATAAATAAATAAATGAAATAAAAGTGCTAAATATCATATATATGTGTGTCTGCAACAGAAGAATCACATCAGAGAAAAATCAGTCCTCCAGGCTTCCCAAAAGAGGGAGGGCCACTTGGTCAGCACGGCATTCACTTATCCTAGCAGATGACAATGCTGAGAGTCATAGAACTCATCACAGGTCCCAAAAAGTCTCTCCTACATCACCATTACTGACTTCCAAAATATAAAGTTAATTCTGGCAGCCTACATGGTCTTAATCAACCAGTAAAAATATATATATATAACTATGATATAAACAAAGATTCAGACTAATAGACTCCCCTATCTGATGCTGACTTACAATACTAAACTCTAACATTAACTTATGCCTTCTGCTTCTGCCTGTTCCTTATTAACTTCACCTACCCTGACCCCAGTTCCTCCCACTTGCCTTAGCCAGAATCAGAGCTACTCCTCAGGCCCCCTCCTTTCTTAGCCCTTACCCTATCTCATCCAGGGATAAGCACACCACCACTCCAATGGGCACTCTCAAACTTAAACTCTCTTGTGTTCCTACTTTTCTTCTGATCCCCAAATTCTCCTCTTGAATACACTGATGCCCCTCTGCCTCCTATCTCTTGCCCCAAGCCCTTCTACCCATCGCCTCTGAGTGCTCATCCTTCCCTTGCACCTGGCTTTTTGATGTCATAACAAGTTCCTTAATTCTTCCTTCTGTCTTCTCATAGGGTGTGCAGAGCCCATCTCCCTCACCTTCTCTATAAAAGATGTCACCAGTGACTGCCCCAAAGCCAGCTCCATACAGGGATGGTACAAGAGAAGTCTGTTTCATTTAGGACCAAGTCATAACAGCCATCATGGACCTGCCTCCCCATCATGTTCCCTGAAGGGAGACCCATTGATCATATTATGCAGCCTCTCCCATAAGAACCCACCCACCCCTACTTACTGTCAGCATGAAGAAATTAACCTCCATCTCTTATCATTAACAAAAGGCTGGAATATTAGGTCAGATCCCAAAATGGAGTCACCAAGAACAGCAGGATGGCACCAGAGACATAAGGAAGTGGATTATCCACATTCCTTAAGAAACTGCCCAGCCATTATCCCTTCTTTGCCTAAAATGCCTCCAGGCCATGGTTTCCTTCCCCCTTATTTTGTAAATCACCTGGTCACTGTTCTGATGTCACACCCTGGCTATCTTAGATCTCCCCTAAAGGAACCTTTCTTGTTCAGCTCTTCCTGTCCTCACCTTCCCCCAAGCCAAAAGCTTTCATCTTTGCCTCAGAATGGTTTGTGTGGTCCTGGTCACTCCCAAACCTTATAGTATAGTTCAGCCTCTCATGGTACAGATCTGGGGAACAGACCACAGAGAGTGAGGGTAGAGAATTCAGTGAAGCTCAGTCTCATTTTCTCTCTTTTTAAGGATCAGATCACTTTGGAAAACTTGACAAATACAAAGGAAAAACAGTTCTCAATAGTCCATCCCAGGGAAGAAATCTGCAGTCCAAACCCTCCATTCAATGTTGAATTCAGTTAATCCAACATATTTTCTGTGATATTTAAAATCTGGTTGTTAGCTTGACAGGATTTTGATCACCATAGAAAGAAATCTCTGATCATCTCTATGAGTAATTTTCTGTATTATATTAGTTGAGGTGGTAGAACCCACCCTAACTGTGGACTTCTGGGTTCCTAGAAAGTATGAAAAGAAAAACTTCTGGCTTCCTGCTCCTGCTGAGCTTTCCCCACCATAATGGAATGTGAAGAGACCAACCTGATGCCATGACAGGCTTCAGTAAGGTGCTACCCTAACTAGGCCTATGTTTCAATTTCCTGGAGGGGTGGGCTCTGGGGGATAAGTCAGTTCCTGGAGACATGTCCAAACATGTCCAGGCATGCCCAGACATGTCCCTTTCACCCCAACCAATCAAAGATGGACAAATGTAATTGCTGCTTGCTTAGCCAATCATGTTAAAATATTACCTAACCAGCCTGGAATTTACCCTAACTGTGCTTAAAAAGAGCCTGTGTGCTCCTCTCAGGGTAGCCATTTTGTATGATTGGTTGACCCCTGCATGCTGGCTGATTCTGCGGAATAAATGATCTTTGTTTTTAAATACTATTTGACTCTGGGGTCTTTCTTTTTTAAGACCTTTACATTTGGGGGCTTGTCCAGGATCACTGCCCCCCTTGACTTGATAGTGGAGTGTTTTTAGGGGAACATTTGGTCCCCACTGATCGGTGAGTTGGGGCACCCCTCTGTACTGTGTGTTTTTTGTCTGCTCTGTTCTTTGTTTTATTTTCAGTAATTCTGGCATCCAGGCACAATCTTGAGACTCACAGAGGTAAGGCTGATGAACCACATATTACCTTGGGGCCAGGGGATTCCAAGGATGCTCTGGAACCCCCTTCTGGTGGATCCAAAGGGCTCCTGTCTGACTCTGGTTTTAATAGACACTGACGGGTCACACCTGTCTGGCAGAGCCTATTCACATTTGAGTGTCTTTTTCTCTTCCCAGGAAATTTGTTTTCATGTCTGTGTGTCTGTGTCTTGTTTGTTGTTTTCTACTTTCTTGAAAGTTTCTTTGAAAGGTCTACTATGGGACAGACAACAGGTTCCACCCCACTGGACCTACTCCAGTCACACTTCAAGGATGCCTGGCAGATAATCTGAGTTTAACAGTACAGCCACAAAAATTAACCATCTTTTGCAGGAATGAGTGGCTGACTTTCAATGTGAGAGGGCCAGAGGGAGGCACCTTTCACCTTCCCAACATTTATCAAGTTAAAGGTATTGTGTATGGGAGTCCTGGGCATCCTAACCAGGTCCCATATAATACTGTTTGACAATATCTGGTGGAAAGCCCCACTTCCTTCCTTAAACTGGTTTTATTCAGGTATTCTGCCTGATGATGAGAGAGTAAGACACTCCCCCCAGGGTTAATAAACTTGAGTCAAAACTCAGCTGGAAACTGAAGAGAATTGAACAGAATATATGACTCATTTCTAAGGATTTTACACACTTGTTTGTCCTTATGATTATCAAGTACTTGCTAAATTCTTAATACATATTAAATGCAGAGAGATGTTGCATCTGTGCCTTCAAAAATACTATGTAATAATAAAAGATTTATTTGAAATATCAAAGGCTTAAAAAGAGTATTATTGATTCCTCAATGAAATGTTTCCACCTCTTAGAGCATTGAGTACATATAAGAAGGAAACATGAAAAATTCCTTGGATCTCTTATCAGAAATTTGGCAATGTTTCTGCAGAAGCAGTGTTTTGAATGGCTACTTCTCAGATTATGCAGCTCTCCAGCAGTCCCTTCATCACAGGTTGCATTTATTCCATCAAGCCTGCAGCTACCAAATAGAGTGCCTTACACAAATTAGCAAAAAAAGATCTCTCCAAAGGTGGACCATCAGGAAACCACTTCTTTTTCAGTGGATGCAATCACAGGCCAGGGTCTTTGCTTAGATAACCAGAGAGGTAAGGAAACTGTGGCTCCTATTTATGCTCCTGGATTGAGGTTTGTATGCAGACCCAGAGCATCTTTGCATTTATTCAACCAAGAACAAGTTCCAGGCTTGCATACCAACATGAACAATTGCTTTGCAGTATTTTAATGTTACAATTAGAATGTAGGTGGCAACAGCAGCTATAATTTATTTGTAGGCTATAAGTTTTAGAACTTAATCCTAATATAAATACCTTTAAAATGAAATTATTAGCTGCCAGGAACCAAAGAATAAAAGAAATAGTACTACTCTTAGGTTAAACCCACACCTTCTTTCTCAGGTTGACTCCATTTGCTCCACAAAGATGTTTCAAAATTGGAAGCCATAGTCCTCTGGGATAACTTGTTATCTCTGTTGCTATGTGTGTGTCTTCCATGACACTTCAGATATTTCCCCATAATAAATGCAATGTAGTGGAACACCCTGATGTGAACCATCAGCACAACTGAGAAAAGCATGCTGGACACAAGAAATCCTGTGATGTTGGCTCTAAAATATTCAATGGACTAGTAGACTTAAAGCTTTTGATTTATGCCTGTATGCATTATTTTGTAAAGTTACAGTAAGGCAAGATGCTTCTATGCCTCAGTCTCCTCATTTGTGTAATGCATTTTAATTAGAATGCTAAGGTCTCCTTTAGGTCTAATTTTTTTTATGGTTCTCATATGATTAAAAATAGAAATTATGTCTTTGACATAGAAGGTTCCAAGCTTTCTATTTTGAGTATCCTCCTAGGATATCAGCATAGCATTATCATTGCATCCTTAAGCTCTGTCCCTAGTCTCCAAAGTCAGGCATCCCAATGTCATTTTCTCTATTTTCCCATAGCTGAACTTCTTCTGTGACTTCCACAATCCCCTTGATGGAAGGGTTTTCCCTCTTGCCCTCTAAGCCACCTGCTAATTGGCATGTGATGGAGCATCCCACCTGTACGATGTCTCTCCCCTGCTAATAAATGACACAAATTAAAATGATAACACTTATCGTATATTCCACTTGAGATTAAATAAGGGAATGTTTTATTCTGTGTAAGTATCTTCCAGCTGTAGGAAGAAAATGTTAATCACACATTAAAGATGCCAAGAAAAATAAATTCAATGTGTAAATAGCTACTTTGAGTAATTAGCTATTTACTATTTAATAAATTCTAAATAAGATCTCCCAGCTCACCACAACACAGGAAAAAAAGTCTTCAAAGGGCACCATGAAAGAGTGGTGTTGATGAGAGCTCACAGCCCTGATGGAACATCTAAGTTTAATCAGATTTTGTCACAGTAAAAGAGCTCACAATCAAAGCTTGATGGGAATGGGACTGGTCTGGGTGGGATGAGAGAAAGATGATGGCGTAGCTCTTCCAAAGCTGGCAGAGTGAAGTCATCAAATACATAGCAATTGTATTAGTCAAATTTTCATTGCTGTGACAAAATATCTGGCATAAACAATTTAAAAGAAAGAGCATTTATTTTTGTTCATAGCTTTAGAGGCTATAGTCCATGTTCACTTGGCTCCATTATGTGATGGGTAAAAAACCATGTTAGGAACTGTGTTGGAGCAAAATGGGTCAGTTCATGGAAGACACTGTAGGCAGAACCTTCTGAAACCATGAGTCAAATAAATCCTTCTCTTTAAGTTGTTTCATCAGGTATTCTTTTGGGGGGGGTTATTTATTTATTTATTTTTATTGACAACTTCTATACTTACATACAAAAAACACATGATTCAACAGGTATTCTTATCCTGTTTTTTTGTTTTTTTTTCTTTCAAGGTAGGGTCTCACTCTAGCCCAGGCTGACCTGGAATTCATTCACTACATAGTCTCAGGGTGGCCTTGAAATCACCATGATCCTCAGACCTCTGCCTCCCCAGTGCTGGGATTAAAAGTGTCCACCACCACACCCGGCTCATCAGGTATCTTTTAACAATGATCAGAAAGGTAACAAACACAGGGACTAAGGCTTCAACACATGGAACTATGAGGACATTTCATATCCAGACACAACACAGATCACAAACGATTTTATTTATACTTTAAGTGTTGATGGAGCTATGAGTATATCTAAACCATGACAAGAGATCATTACTTGGATACGAATGCCTAGATTAATTACTTAAGCTAATGCTTTCTTACTGTAGGGACCTTGAAATATACTGGAAGTTTTCATCAGGAACCTACAAAAAATAATAAAAATAAATAAATAAAATTTAGAGCCGGGTATGGTGGAGCACACCTTTAATCCCAACATTCAGGAGGCAGAGATAGGAGGATTTCCATGAGTTTCAGGCCCCCCTGAGACTACATAGTGAATTCCAGGTCAGCTCAGGCTACAGCAATACCCTGCCTTGAGAAAAACAACAACAAAATAATAAATAAATAAATAAAATTTAAAACTAGAAGAAAGCAAGGAATACAATAAAGGAACAGATCACATAGGGATTATTACACATAGGGAGGGCACTAGGCAAGCATGTTTTTTTTTTTTTTTTTTTTTTTTTTTTTTTTTTTTTGAGGTAGGGTCTCACTCTAGCCCAGGCTGACCTGGAATTCACTATGAAGTCTCAGGGTGGCCTTGAACTCACTGCGATCCTCCTACCTCTGCCTCCCGAGTGCTGGGATTAAAGGCATGCGCCACCACGCCCGGCGTAAGCATGTTGGATCAAGAACCTCACTGGAGATGATGACCTGCCTGTCTGTGAGTCACTCAAGGGGAAAAGTCTATATTCAATGATTTCTCCAATGCAGTGCCTCCACCAGCACTTCTTTCATCAAGAATCCATGTCAATATCTAATAATGCCCGCAACATTGCAATGGCTGATCATGACACTAACACTGAACATTTTTCTTTTGTCCCATATATTATATTCACAGAGAAAATGCCCAAGACAAGTTAAATAAGATGACCATTTTCTTTTTTTTTCTTTTTTATGGCCTTGTTTATTTATTTATGAGAGAGAGAAAGAGAGAATGGGCACACCAGGAATTGTAGCCTTCTAGTTCTCTTGCAGGACTGCAAGCAAACTTCAGATGCATGTGTCACATTGTACATTTGGCTTATGTGGGTACTGCAGAATCAAACATGGGTCCTTAGGCTTCGCAGGCAAGCACCTTATCCACTAACAAACTTTTCCAGTCCCTCTGATTTTTTTTTTTATTAAGGAGAAACTTTGTATGGATACATCATATGTTGGTACCATCATTTCCCTCCTCCATGCCCCACTCCATTGAGGGCAAGGCTGGTATTGCTGGTATTTAACATGGGGTTGTATGTTATAAATTGTGAGAGTAGCAGTCAGTCATTGTCTGAATATTCCCTCCCACCCTGTGGCTCTTACATTTTTTCCACCAGCTCTTCTGCAAAATCCCTTGAGCCTTCCTGCTGTCCTTTAAGACTAATTTAGTTTTGAGCTCTCAACAGCCTCTGGATTTCTGCTTTGGTGCATTTTGAGTATCCTCAGTGTCTGTCTCCATCACCCTGACACAGGTTGTCAGGTTACCCTTGGAAGCAACACTCCTGATCATCTCACCATTTCCTCTGTAGTTTCACCTGGGCCCTGGCTGCTATGCTAGGGGTGGTTCACCTGCTGACAGGGACTCAGCTATCTATTCTTGACTTGTTGCTAGATTTTGGTTGTCCTTGGTTCTCACTGTTTTCTGAAAAAGAAAAACTGATTCTAACAGAGAGTGACATCAGGATAGGTTAAAGGGGATAAACATTGTTAATTTAGAGAGATTTTGATGGGGGTTAGCCTCACTTTGGCCAAAGACTAGGGACAGTTTCTCATTGGAATACATAATCTTGGTTTCCATAGGATTCTGATTTGGTTCCCATTTCCATCGATGGGTTGATTTCCACTGAGTTTATCTCTTAGTCAATCAGAAAACCATTGGTTACCCACCTAAGTTGTGTGCCATTATTGCACAGGTGTGTGCATCATGTCAGGCTGGTTGATTTTATATAGTAGTGTGCCCTGCTTGCTCACAACAATATCAGCTGTTTTCCCCCAACAGCTCATGTACTACTTTTCAGCACTATGTGGACTAACCACCTGGGAGCTGGTTTCTTTCCAGATTCAGAGGATCTCTCAATGTTCTGTGATGTCTCCAGCAATAGGGTCTTTCACCTCAGGCAGGTAATCCTGTGCTTTGACAGAAGCATGACTTGTTTTGGGGACTTCATAGATCTCTCTGATCAACAGCTTAACATAGATTATAACTAGTTTCTGATGCTGGGAGTTATAAGTGAGGACCAAATATGTTAGGGTTAGACTTAGTCCCACCCTCTCCAGGGCCTTTCTTTCCAGATGATCCCTTCATACTCCTACTGTCATATCTTTAATCTGCTATTTAAGAGGAAGGTTTCTATGGTACCAATTACTTTGGATATAGTTTTGTATGTATCTCCTGCCACCCTCACATTCCCCTTCCCCATAAAACTTCCAAAACTATTATCTGTCCCTCAAGTTGCTTGTCAGGTATGTTTGCAATTCAAGCTGTTCCAGTTTAAGAACCACAAATGAGGGAGAACATGTGGTGTTTGTCTTTGGGTGCTTGTGTAAGTTTGCTTGGTATGATCTGTTCCAAGTGTATCCATTTTCCTACAAATTTCATTATATCATTTTTCCTTACTGCTGAGTAGAATTGCATTGTGTATAGGTACCATATGTTCATTATCCATTCATCAAATGATGGGCACCTGGGCTGATTTTAGTTCTTAGCTATTTTGAATTGAGCTGCTAGAAACATGGTTGAACAAATATCTCTGCAGTGAAGAGTGGAGCCTTTAGGGTAGATGCCCAGTAGAGGGATGACTGGGTCAGTTGGAAGCTCTATTTTCATCATTTTCAGGAGTCTCCATATTGATTTCCATAAAGGTTGTATAAATTTGCACTCCCACCACGAGTGAATGAGGGTTCCTATTTACCCACATCCTCACAAACATTTATTGTCATTTGATTTTTTAATGATTGCCATCCTGACTGGAGAAAGGTGGGATCTCATAGTTGTTTTACTTTGTATTTCCCTAATGTTGGTTAAGGATGTTGGACATTTTCTTAAGTGAGTAGTAGTCATTTGCATTTCTTCTTCTGAGAATTCCCTATTCAATTCTCTGCCCCATTTTTGAGTGAATTGTTTGATACTTTATTGCTTAGTTTTTGAGTTCTTTGTAGATTCTAGATATTAGGCCTCTGTCAATGGTATAGCTGGCAAAGATGTTCTCCAATTTTATGGGTAGTCTATTGGCTCTGTTTATGGTATGTTTGTCTGTACAAAAGCTTTTAAGCTTCATGAGATCCCACTGGATGAGTGATTGTTTAATTTCCTCAGCGACTGAGGTATTGTTCAAGAAGTCATTCCCCACTTCAATGTCATGGAGAGTTAGTTCCCCCTATTTTTAATTCCAGGCAATTAAGAATTTCAGGTCTTATGTTGAGTTCTTATCCATTTGGAGTTGATTTTTATGCAAGGAAAGAGGAGTGTGTCTAGTTTCATTTTTCTACATATGGTCATCCAGTTTGACCAGCACCATTTGTTGAAGATGGTATCTTTTCTCCAGTCTACATTGTTGGCTCCTTTGTTAAAGAGCAAGTAGCTGTAGTTACTTGAACTAAGGGCTAGGTCTTCAATTCTTTTCCATTGGTCTATATTTCTGTTTGTATATCAGTACCATGCTGTTTTTGTTAATGTGACTTTGTGGTATAGCTTTAGATCAGGTATGGTGACACCTCCAGAGGTGGTTCTGTTGCTGAGGATATTTTTGGATATCTGGGGACTTGAATTTTGAGATTAATTTTTCTATTTCTGTGAAGAAAGATTATATTTTTTATTTGTATTGCATTTAATCTGCATACTGCTTTTGGTAGAATTGCCATTTTCACAATATCAATTCTACCTATCCAGGAGCATGGATAGTCCTTTCATTTTCTCATATCTTCCTTGATTTCTTTCTTGAGTGTTTTTATGTTTTAATCATGTAAGTCTTTCTCTTCCTTGATTAGGGTAATTCCAAGGTATTTGATTATTTTTGTAGCTATTTAAAATGGGACAGCATCCGTGGCTTATGTTTCTGTGTATTTGTCTTTTGTGCATAGGAGGGCTACTGATTTGGAGGTGCTGATTTTTGTATCCTGACACTGTACTGAAGGAATTTATCACTTTTTGAAGTGTTGTGGTAGAATCTTTGGGGTTATTTATGTATAAAATCATGTATTCTGCAAATAGGCCTAGTTTGACTTCTTTCTTTCCATTTGTATCCCTTTTATATTGTTTTCTTGTCTTATTGCTTGGTCTAGGACTTCTAATACTATGTTGAAGAGCAGTGGTGAGAGTGTGCAACCCTGTCTTATTCTTGATCTTAATGGGAGCTCTGTAACTCTTTCCCATTAAGTATGATTTGGGCTTTAGGTGCTTTGTATATAGGCTTTATTGTGTTTATATATAAACCCTCCATGCCTAGTCTTCCCAGCATTGTAATCATGAAGTGATATTGTGTTTTGTCAAAGGCCTTTTCTGCACATATTGAAATGATCATGTAGTTCTTGTGTTTAAGATTATTTATGTGGTGTATTATGTTAGTTGATTTCCATATGTTAAATAATCCTTGCATCCCTGGGATGACACCTGCTTGATCAAGGTGGATGATGTGTTTGATGTTTTGCAAGGATTTTGTTAAGAGTTTTGCATCTAAATCTATTTATGATTTTATTTTTCTTTTAAAAAAATTTTTATTATTATTATTTATTTATTTGAGAGCAACAGACACACAAAGAAAGAGGCAGATAAATAGAGAATGGGCATAACCAGGGCCTCCAGCCACCGTAAGTGAACTCCAGATGCATGTGCCTCCTTGTGTTTCTGGATTATGTAGGTCCTGGGGAATCGAGCCTTGAACCGGCATCCTTGGGCTTCACAGGCAAGTGCTTAACTGCTAAGCCATCTCTCCAGGCCTGACTTTATTTTTCTTATATTTCTGTCTGGTTTTGCTATTAGGGTGATGTTAGCATCATAGAAGGAGTTGGGGAACATCCTCTGTTCTCTGATTATGTTGAAAAGCTTGAGAAAAAAGTAGTTTCAGTTCTTTGATGAAAGATTGTTATAATTCAGCTGAGAATCCATCAGGTTCTGGACTTTTCTTTTGGGGGAAGTGTTTTTGATTACTTTTAAAATCACAAAAGATATAATAGGTTTGTTTAGGATATATATTTGCTATGAATTTAGTTTTGGTAGTTGGTATGTGTCTAGGAATTTATCCATTTCTTCTAGGTTATCCAATTTTGTGGAGTAGGGGTTTTGAAAATATGTCCTAATGATTCTTCCAATTACATTGATGCCTGCTCTGACCTCTCCCTTTTCATTTCTAATTTTGTTAATTTGAGACTTCTCTTTTTAATCGAATTGATCAGGGATTCATCAATCTTGTTTATGTTTTTCAAAAAACCAGCTTTTGCTTTTATCAATTTTCTTAGTTGTTTCCTTAGTTTCAAATTCATTAATTTCAGCTCTGATCTTAGGTATTTGTTTCTGTGTGGAACTCTTAGGATTGTATTGTTCTTGTTTTCCCAAAAACCTTTAGATGGATGGTTAGATTACTAATTTGAGATCTATCTATCTTTGTTATGAAGGTTTTTAGTGCTATGAATTTTCCTCTTAGGACTGCCATCATTGTGTCCATAATTTTTGGTATGTTGTGTTTTCCTTTCTTCCATGACCCATTAATTATTATTTTTTTTATTAAACTTTTTTTTATCGACAACTTCTATACTTACATACAAAAAATGCATAATATTTCCCTCCCCTCCCCCATTCCCCTTTAGAACTCCAATCCCTTCCCTCTCTCCATTAGTCTCTCTTTTAATTTGATGTTATCATATTTTTCTTCTATTATGAGTGTCTTGAGAAGGTATTGCTAGGCACTGAAAAGTCATGGATATCGAGGCCAATTTCTGTCTGGATAGTTGCATTGAAAGGAGTCATACCCTTCCTTTGGTTTTTCCATTCTATCCGCCCTCTCTTCCGCAATGGGCCCTGAGTCTTGGAGGGTGTGGTAGAGATGTTTCAGTGCTGGGCACTCCTCCATCCCTTCTTCTCAGCACTATGTTGCTTTTTGGGTCATCCCAGTGGTCATCACCATCTGAAAAGAGAAGCTTCTCTAACCAGAAGTGAGAGAGTAGCGTTAATATGTGAATATGAACATTAAGTGTAGTGCTTTCAGGGAAGCTTGGTGGGAATAATATATACATTTAGTTAGACAAGAGCAGGCTTTATACTCCTAAGGCTCATGACCTCACCTGCCATAGACTTTTGCTTAGGTTTTTCAGTACCAGGTATGTATTCCCTCCTGTAGAGAGGGCTTTCAGTCCAATTATGGAGCAGTTGGTTACCCCAAGAGTAGACATGCCACTATTGCACCCATTCAGTCATTGGGCCTGTATGGCCAAACTTGAATATTCAGTGTCCACTGTTTTCACTTCTGATGACTTCTGTCTCCCATATGCTGCATGCAGTGCAGCTTTTTCCAGCTTTCAGTTGGCTGGTCTCTAGGGAGTAGGTTTTCTGCTCAGCACCAGCTTGCTTTCTCAGTGACCTTGCCTCTCAGGCAAGAGATGTCTTCAGCAATAGGGTCTTACTATCTGTTTCTCAAGGGAAACCAAGGGCTTTGGCAATAGCCTTTAATGTTTTGGAGGCTACCAGGACCTCCCTGGCCAACAACTCACTGGTTTGTTTTCTTCTTTAATTCCTTTGTTTTCTTCTCTGATTCCTTTCATTTCTTATTTATTCCTTCTTTCATTTCTTTGAGTATAGATAACATCATTATTTTGAAATCTTTGTCAGGAATTTCATCTGAAACAGTCTCATTGGTGAACAATTCTGATGGATTTGTAATTTTCAGTGGGATTGTATTGTCTTGATTCTTTGTGTTTCTTGTATTATAATATAGTGACTTTTGCATCCTGGATTGATTTGATGCTTAGGTTTTCTATTTTCTGAAGTGTTCTTATATGTGGTGATCCACCTTTATATACTTTCAGGATATGAGTTTACAGTGCCAAGTGTAGCACTTGTACCAAAATCCAACCTCAGAAGTAATCCTAGCTGTTGAATTTGCTTGTTAAGCAAGTATTGTAGTGGACCTGTGGAACGATTTACTGGCAAGTTCTAAACTTCAACTGAGCAAAGTACACATTCAATTAAAATGAGCACAGAGTATACAAGTGTGGGAATTAAAACAAACAGTCTTATAAGGTCAAAATACCTAAGGGTGTGTGTTGCTGTACACCCATAATCCTGTCAGGTAGGAGGTAGAGAATTTTGTTCTGCTTTGGATTCCAGGTCAGCCTGGATCTGGATCAGACCCTGCCCCCAATAATGACAAAAGAAAAAGATAAAGGCCCTCTAACTCTAAAAGTACTACAGGCAGCAATATTCAACAACCCATGTTCAGCTTATTTGAAAATGGTAAGGCCAACTACAAATATATAACCCATAACCTGCCCTGACCTGGAAAGAGAGATTAGCACTTCCAATGCAGGTCTATGTACCTTTTGGTGTGGCTTCCAAACTCACCAATGCTGAGTGCCCACCTCGCTCCCTGGGCTGTGGAGCTTGAGCTTGGCTCAGCTGTGCCTGATGTGCTGCTGGTGTTGTGGGGTGGAGCTTGAGCTTGTCTCTGCTGTGCTGGATATGCTGCAGCTTCCACTGGGAGTTGGATGCTGGCGGTTCACGGTTCTGATGGTTGGGGGATGGGCAAGTTCAGGAAGCCTGTAGTTGCTCACACTGTTCCCCTGTATCTCTTTCAGTAGCTCAGCAGACTTTTTCTTAGATTTCTGGGCTCTGTGAGGAGACTCATGGGGTTGGAAAGTCCCCTTGTTTGGTCTCTATTGCTGCTCCTAGGCTAGCCTGGCGGATTGGGGCTGTGGTGCCTCAGGGTGGCTTGGCAGTTCAGGGAGGCAGTGGCTTGCAGCCTCTGTGGACCAGGCTGCAGATCGGGCCACAAGCTCCACAGTGGGATTCTGGCCATTTCCTGCTTTTCTGCTGTTTCCCGGAAAAAAAAAAGAAAAAAAAGAAAAAAATTCTGCTCTTTTCCAATGAAGAGTGTAGCTTTTTTTTTTTATATATATAATTTTTAAAATTTCTTTGTTTTTTAAATATATTTTATTTATTCATTAGAGAGAGAGAGAAAGAGGCAGAGAGAGAGAATGGGCACACCAGGGCCTCCAGCCACTGCAAACAAACTCCAGATGCATAAGCCCCCTTGCACATCTGGCTTACGTGGGTCCTGGAGATTCGAACCAGTATCCTTTGGCTCTGCAGGCAAACGCCTTAACCACTAAGCCATCTCTCCAGCCCTGTAGTTTTTTTTTTAATTTTTTTTTTTTTAATTTTTTTTTTTTTTTTTTTGAGAGAGAAAGAGAGACAGAGAGGGAGAGGAAAAGAGATAGAGATGGGCGTGCCAGCAGCCTCTCAGCTGCTGTGAATGAAATCCAGATGTGTGCAACCCCTTGTGGTCACGTGCGGCATTGTGCCCTTGTGTCACTTTGCATCTGGCTAAACTTGGGACATGGAGATTGGAACTGGCTTTCTTAGGCTTAGCAGGCAGGCGCCTTAACTGCTAAGCCATCTCTCCAGCCCAAGAGTGTAGTTTTGCTTAAATCCCTCCCTGATCTGGTTTGGCATGGATCCTATGCCACCATCTTACCCAGAAGTCTTCCCCATTAATTATTTAATAGTGTGTTGTTCAGTCTCCAGGAACGAGTATAATTTCTGCTTTTTCTCTTGTTATTTTCTTCTACCTTTAAAACATTGTGGCCCAATATGATGCAGGAAGTAATGTCAATTTTCCCGAATTTATGGAGTCATGCTTTATGCCCTAATATATGTTCTATTTTGGAGAAGGTGCCATGGGTTGCTGAGAAGAAATTATATTCTATGGAATTTGGGGTGGAATGTTCTATAGATGTCTTTAGGTCTAATTTATCTATGGTGTTTGATTTAATCTCTGCCATGTTTGAGGCTTTATGGGCTTTGGTACTTTCTTGGGCTTTGTACATTTTCATGCCTGCTCTAGTTTTGGTTATTGTGTCCTTCCTTTTGTAGATGCTTGAGGTTGGTTGTTTGACTTTTCTGTGTGGAGTATTACCTAAAGTATTCTCTGTAGATTTGTCTTTGTTATCATATAATCATAAGTCTGGCTTTTATCATGAAAGGTTTTACTTTCCCCATCTATTATGTAGGATACTTTCACTGTGTATAGTAGTTTGGGTTGAAAGCTGTAGTCTCTTTTTTTAAATTTTTTTAAATTATTATTTTATTTATTTTTGGAGAGAGACACAGAGAGAGACAGACAGAGAGGGAGAGGGAGAGGGAGACAGATAGAGACGTGTGCGCCAGCAGTCTCTCAGCTGCTGTGAACGAAATCCAGATGTGTACGCCCCCTTTGTTGTCAAGTAAGGCATTGAGCCCTTGTGTCCACTTTGCATCTGGCTAAACGTGGGACCTGGAGATTGGAACCAGGTTCTTAGGCTTAGCAGGCAGGCACCTTAACCGCTAAGCCATCTCTCCAGCCCTGTAGTCTTTTTTTAAAATTTTGAAATGCACCATTCCAATCCGTTCTGGCTTTCAGGGTTTCTATTGAGGAATCTGAGGTAATTCAGATGGGATTGCCTTTGCATGTATGAGTTGTTTCTCTCTTATGGCTTTAGCACTCTCTCTTTGTTTTATTTGTCTAGAGTTTTTACTATGATGTGCCTTGGAGAGTTTCTTTTTTGGTCCAGTCTGTTTGGTGTTCTGTGAGCTTCTTGTATCTCAATGGGTCTCTTTTTTGAGAGAGTGAGAAAGTTTTCTTCAATAATTTTGTTGAATGTGTTCTCCACACCTTTGGTCTAAATTCCTTCCCAATCTAGTATACCCATGATCTGGATGTTTGGTTATTTTAGGGTGTCCCGCAATTCCCCCATAGTCTTGTTGCATGATATTTTGAATTTATCAAAGTTTTTGGACTCCCCAGTCATTTCTTCTGTCTTGTCTTCCAAATCTGAGGTTCTGCCCCCCACATGATTAACTGTATTACTAAGGGTTTCTAGGGAGGCTTTTACATGCTCTATTTGATTTTTGTTTTCTGTTGCACTTTTCTCTGTGGTATCCATCCCTTTGTCAATTTCCAATTTCAGATCAGGGTTTGGTTTTCTTGATTCTTCTTAGAATTCATTCTCACATTTAATCATGTCTTTATTAAGCTTAATCAGCTGGTTATTGAAATCATCTATGTGTTGAATCACCTTCAATTCTTTTGAGGTCTTATCTGGTGTTTTCAATTAAGTTAAGCCTAGTGATGAAAGCTGTGTGCTGTAAGAGATGATTCTGCTCAATTTCATTTGTGTGATTGCTAGTTTTTTTTTTTTTTTTTTTTTTTTTTTTTTTTTTTTTCCTAGTGGTTTTTCAAGGTAGGGTCTGGCTCTAGCCCAGGCTGACCTGGAATTCACTATGTAATCTCAGGGTGGCCTCATACTGACAGTGATCCTCCTACCTGTGCCTCCCAAGTGCTGGGATTAAAGGCGTGCACCACCATGCCTGGCTGATTGTTTGGTTTTTTGACGATTTGCTTCCAGTTCAATGATTTGCTTGGTTAGGATAAATAAGATTATTTTGATTTCATTTGGGATTCAATTTCTATTGTCTCCTCTGTATTTTTATTGGAGGCTTCCATTGTGGGCAACCTTGGTGGAGATCTCAGTATGTTGTCTCAGATTGTGTTCTTTTTCTGTTCTTTTCTTTTCTTTTCTTTGTTTTTGCATTGGGGTCTACCTATCTCAGGGTAAAAAAAAAAATCTGTTTTATTAAGGAGGAATCAAATATTTTCCCCTGTAGGATCTTCAGTGAGTTTTCTATTTGGGCTTTGAACCAGATTGAAGTGCTAAAGCACTGACTGGGCACACAGGCCCCCCAAACACTGCAACCCTCACCATCTTGGTGTGCACAGTCCCCCAAAATGCTGGTGTCCCAAAATCACCAGCCCCAATAACATGCCCTCACTTTCCTGGAGCTCACAGACCTCAAAGACACAGCCCCCAAATGTGCCAAGCACCTCACCCAGCTGGAGCACACAGGCACCAGAAATATTTGTGCCCCATGCACAGGCCTCAAATACCTCATGCCCCTCATTACCCTGGAGGTCACAGGTCCGAAACAAACCTCACCCCTCCCCAGCCTGGAGAGCATTGGCCCCCAACACACAAAGCCCCTCACCAGCCCTGGGTGCACAGGCCCCAAACACACTGGCTAAGCTGATTATTTTCTCTCCTTTAAGCAACTAGATGTTTGCTACTGATGCAGGATTTGGGGGTTCAGGACTATAAGGAAAGTGAAAGAGAAAAGCAAACTAGAGTTGATCTCAACAGTTTGTTGAAGCACAGTGGGGGGGTTACAGCCTTCCTGCCAGATGGAGGCTGAGGCACTGAGATAGACTGGGGTTCAACAAACAGACTGGACCAGAAGCAAGTCCAAGGAAAGTAGGTAAGGAGTTAGAGCTAGTAGTGTCCTTGCTCAGAATTGGCTTTTTTTTTTAGGCAAGAATGGTCTAAGGGAGGATACCCCAGATGGTTTCTGTTCCTTCAAGGCCTTCTGAGTTAAGGGAAGTACATCAGTTAGGGGAGTTGTCAGGCTTATCAGGGACTGACTGCCTCTGATGTTTCTTCAAGGCCTTTAAGTCTTAGGGACAGTCATTAACCCTTTAGTTCCCTCTGGTTTTCAGGTAGAGCCATAAACCCTTCAAGGACTTGTCCCCCAGTGTATGAACCCCAAGTTTGGGTTCTGTCCCACCGTTAACAAAGAATTGATAAAGACAGACTAAAGAAGGATAAATTATGAATTAAGTTTATTTAGAGAGAAATCACAAACTGTGGGATATAGGAAACATAGTATCATGTGGAAACACTGCATACTTTTTAAGGTTTGTTTATGAGAAATTGAGGGGTTTTTGGGGGGGTGGGAAACTGGAGTAGAGCTGCAAGCTGCAAGTTTTCAAGGAAAAATTGAAGTAGAACTACAGGCACATGGAGCGGAGTTAAACTAAGGCTTTCAAGGAAAAATAAGTGGGAAAATAACAAAGCAGAAACTAAGAAATTCAGAGGAGAAATGAGTAACGCAGAGAGCTCATGGTTACCCCAAGTTTAAGGGAACTACATAGGTAGCAGGCCTAGTGTTAGAAAAAAAATATCCATTTGGTAGATCAGAGACCAGAGGAAAGTTATGCATGTATTTAAAGTGAGAAGTTACCCCAAACTATAAAGCAAAGTCAAGCAGGAAAACCATCTAAATCAAGAATCAGTTTTATGTTCTACTCCTACCCAGCCAGGCAGGGTGTGGTGGTTTGATTCAGATGTCCCCCATAAACTTAGGTGTTCTGAATGCTAGGTTCCCAGCTAATGGAGGTTTGGGAATTAAAACCTCTTGGAGGCAGTGCATTGTTGGGGATGTATTTATGAGTATTATAGCCAGTGTCTCCTTGCCAGTGTTTGGCACACTCTTCTATTGCTATTGTCCACCTGATGGTGAGGGGGTGATGTCCACGCTCTGCTCATGTTATTTTCCCCTGCCATCATGGAGCTTCCCCTCGAGTCTGTAAGCCAAAATAAACCATTTGTTCCCCCACAGGATGCTCTTGGTTGGGTGATTTCTGCCAGCAGTACAAACTTGACTGAAACACTGGGTGAGGGGGTATCCAGACTCATGTGTGACTCTGTGGCCAGACTGAAAAAAGAGGCAGGCCGACTGAACAGAACTAGAAAAACAGAGCTGAGCAGAGTGGAGTTAGTGACAGGAAGAAGATAGGAGCCTTTATAGGCAAGGGGAAGACCAGATAGGTTGGTAAGTTTGGAGGGTGGATCCCAGAGCCAGCCCGCCCATGTGGCCCATCTGTTTAGGTGGCATGATAAACTGTGGGCAGCAGGGGGCGCTGTAGATCAGTCTTGATCAGACATGAGTTTCATTTATGCCAAGAGTTCTGTTCTCCTGTCAGGGCCCAGTGGCATGTGGAATGTCATCTCCTGGTTCTCTGTACGCCTCAATCTCTGACTAAAACTGCCTTAAAATCTAGATTTCTCCTACCTCCTTCTCTATTTGACTCTACAACTAAGATCACTTGTTTGAAAGAGGTTTTTCTGATTTTCAGGCTCTTTGCCTTTTTGCCTTTCTGTTCCTTGCCTGGTACCACTGGAGCATCTCCAGCCTTGTAATGGTAGTAAGTTGCACAAAACTTTATCTCTGAGTGTGGAATAAGAAAAGGGGGCAGTGAGGGTAGGTGTTATGTTGACACTGCAGAACTGAAGCACCATAGAGTCATGTACCCAACATCTCCCTCAGACCTCCAGCTGCAGGATACATGGGCACATCATAGATCTGCTGTGGATATAAAGAGAGTTGATGCACACTGAGGCTCTTAGAAGAGTGATTAGCACAAAGTAAGTGATTACTGTTAGCTGCTAATGCTTTTTATTTCCATTATTTACAAAAATGTTGATATCCAGGTAAAAGGCTGATGAACATAGAAGATATAAATAACAGGACAATAAAATCATATCTATTCTAATAAACAAATACACCCATTGCCATTATTTTCATATACTTATGCTTAACATATATATTTAATTTATTTATACTTTTATTTATTTACTTGCAATCAGAGAGAGATACAGAGACAGAAAAAGAGAGTTTGGATGCACGAGGGCCTCCATCCACTGCAAATGAACTCCAGATACATGTACCACTCTGAGCATCCAGCTTTATGTGGGCACGGGAATCAAATACAGGTTGTCAGCTTTGCAAGCAAGTGCCTTAACCACTGAACCATCTCTCCACCCCATACATTTAGTTTTATAATGAAATTAGTGTCATACTATATATTTTATCTATGTATTTAGAATATTTTCTTATGTTCTTAGTATTCCTCAAAAACATGAGTTTAAAGTGAGAAGTTACCCCAAACTATAAAACAAAGTCAAGCAGGAAAACCATCTAAATCAAGAATCAGTTTTATGTTCTACTCCTACCCAGCCAGGCAGGGTGTGGTGGTTTGAGTCAGGTGTCCCCCATAAACTTAGGTGTTCTGAATGCTAGGTTCCCAGCTGATGGAGGTTTGGGAATTAACACCTCTTGGAGGCAGTGCATTGTTGGGGGTGTACTTATGAGTATTATAGCCAGTGTCCCCTTGCCATGAGTTTAATGAATATCTCATAGAGTACCTATGGCTATAATATAATTTATTCTACCATCCCTCAAATTATTACTAAGATTTTAGATGAATCTCAGTTTTCCATTGTTAGAAATTACACTATATCAAACAACTTCACTGCTAAGTTACTTTGCTCCATATCTTGATAGCCTCTGAAATAGGAAGTAGATCTAAGATTACGTTCTGGTCATTTTTGTGGTTAAAGGATAGAGACTCAATTTCTGATACACATCCTACTCATTCATAGAGAAACAAGGAGGCAAGGGCAAGGTGCAGGAGGCAGCACCAAGTGCCTTCTGAAGTTCTGTCCTGTGTTGGAAAGCCAAATACCACTAGGCCTTGATACAAACATTTCACCCTCCTCAGCCAAGGGTTACAGACATGTAAAAATTCATTGTAAGGGCTGGAGAGAGAAGGGAATTGAGATACACTATGTCAAGGACTACTAGTTGATGTTTTTTATATATATATATATATATATATATATATATATATATATATATAGTATTATTTATTTATTTATTAGAGACAGAGAGAGGGAGAGAGAGTGAGTGAGTGAGAATGGGCACACCACGGCCTCCAGCCACTGCAAACGAACTCCAGATGCATGCGCCACCATGTGGGACCTGGAGAATCGAACTGGGGTCTTTAGGCTTGGCAGGCACGCGCCTTAACCACTAAGCAATCTCTCCAGCCCTACCTTTATACATTTATGATATATAATAATGTATTTGTGATCCACAGAGGTAGAGAATTACATCAGTCTTACCTCTCATTTTGCCATGCTGCCTTAATTAGTTAATATCCTTTCCACCTCTTTTCTATTTTTGTTTTTCTTCCTCCTCTTTCCTCCCCCTCCTCCTCCTTCTTCTTTCCTCCCTCCCTCTCTCTCTCTCTCTTTCTCTCTCTCCATGCAATTCCATTATACTACCCTTAGATACTTATTCTCAAATATTTAAGATATGTCTGTTCAGTCTACATTTTAGGTTTTCCCTGCATAAGTGTGCATCTGTGACAAAATAAGAGATTTGGCATATTAAAAAGGTATGTGAATTAGACTTTGCAGGTACCACTTTGTATTTCTCATCACTTGTCACTGCAGCATTGTTTGTGTTGTCTGTCAGGTTTCCATACATGAATCTAGTTCATTTTCTGCATGCCTCCCCTTCGTGTGCATAGTTCTTATTTCCACCTTGCTGCCTTACTTGCAAACAATCTACATGAGAGAAATCCCATAAACGGGATTCTCTCACAAGCACATCCTTTGTAGTATAGCTTCATGTGATGTGGGAAAATCAGACTATGTAGATTTTTCTAGTTATTTGTTTTCTTTAGTAGAAATTTTATTTTCATATCTACTATTTCATGTACATACTGAGTATTTTAATCTTTTATTTCTATTTCCCTGGTTTTTGAAGAGTTTGCGAGCTAGGCATGGTAGTACAATGCCTGCAATCCCAGCACTTGTGAGGCTGAGGCAGAAAGTTCAAAGCCAGTCCTGTTTACAAAGAGAATGGCAAGATAGCCTTGGCTATATAGTGAGGACCTATATAAGAAAATAAAAAAGAGGGTTCCCCTGTCTACCAGGAGATGGGTCACCTCCACCTCATCTGCTCGGGCCCAGAAGTAATTACAGGAGAACAAGTGGTGACCCAAACACTGCTCTCACAGCTAGCCTGAAAACCAGTTCCAGAGAAATGGTGACTGTGTCACTCAAATCTCATAAAAACAGAGATCTAGAGACTATAGAGAAAGAAACACCAAATAATGTGTTTATCTTGCCCATGAAGGCTCAGGGAACATTGCATGAGAGGGGGTGGAAAGATTAGCAAGAGCCTCAGGGTGGGTGAGAATAGCCCATGACACCATGTTTCCCCCATCTCTGCAGAGACTAACTGAGGCCTCTTGGTCCCCACAGTGAATATCAATAACCCCACTGAAGACTCTTAGCACTATTGGGGTGGTAGAGAGGGGGTCTATGTGTGCAACCTTTTTATAAAAATAACAATAAATTAACAAAAAAGAAATATAGAAAGGGAAGTAGGGATAAAGGAAGGAAGAAAAAAGAGAGGAATGAAGTGAAGGAGGGAGGAAGGAAGGAAGATATAGAGGAAGAAAGGAAGGAAGAAAGGAAGAGAGGAAGTAGAAAGGAAGGGAGGAAGGAAGGGAAGAAGGAAGGAAGCAATGAAAGAGAAGGAAAAGGGAAGGAAAGGTGTGTTTAGTGTTGGGAGAATGATGAACCCATAAGGAACCATTAAGCTCCCTGTCCCCAGCAATCTCAAGAGTCCTCATGACAAGAGCAAGATGGCACATCCCAAGGTTCAGAATCACAGCATCATTTCATCAGCCCCACCTTTGTTTCTGCACCCAAGTCCTCAAACCCTTACAGACACCATGTTGTGCAGTCTGTGACCCTTACAGATACCATGTTGTGCAGTCTGTGTTATTGTTGAGCCTGGGTATTTTATGAAACATAGACTCTCTAGACCAGGGGATCTTAAAAAATCGGGTGATAACTGCTCAGGATTTGCGTGAGGGGTGATGACAGAGATTTTGCCCTCAGCAACAAGGCTTTCTTTTATGTGTAGTATAAGAGATCTAAGTGAGGGTGGCACTGAGGAGCAATGTAACACATTAGCCAAAGTACATACTGGTGAGACAGACAGCCTTGGAGCATTTACCTGTTCCATTGCAGAAATCTGCAGCTCTTTGCTGAGACCCTCCTGGTTTAGCATCCCCCATGTGTGACTGGAGAGACACTTTTGTAATCCTAGGACTCAGCCTTAGAGATAGGCTTACCCCATAGGGGCCAACCAACATTCTCAACCTTAATCTTAAAAGTCATCATATGTGTACTTCTTTTTCATAATTCTCAATTGATTTTAAAAGTCAGGAAATAAAGAGGATTGTTGAGGCTCCTACCAAGAATAGAATAGTTACTAAAAACATACAGTAACCAGGATTCACTCCAAGGCATTTTAATTTCATAGTTTTCGGGTAGGACAACTCCTGTATTTTATTTTATTTCTAGGAAATCTTCATTTTTAACAATATTTTCATGTAAGACTATGATCAAGCTGGTGATGACTCTGAAACACTATAAACACCTATATGACCATCTGGAATATTTGTAAAACATGGATGGTTCTCTAAATCCAGATATTTTAGAATTTTACTTTTTAAAAAATTTTATATAAAATTTTTGTAGTAACACCTAATATCTACTTAGTATCTATTTTTACCAATCATACTATCATGAACCTTACATACATGAAAGGTGAGTCCTTTAAATTATTATAAAAGGCACACATTTTTAGTCCAAATTTTTCCATGTGAGAAATTCAAGACCCAGGGAAAGTTTGTAACTTTCCTCATGTGAACAACATTTATGAAGTTTGAACTCTTCTCAGGTGAAATATCTCTCCACTTCTCCATTATGCTTTCCTATCTGTACTTACATTTACCCACAGGATGAGCTTTCCAGAAAGACAATATCCCTTCCTACCATCTAAAATATTACCATTCCAATCTGTTTTCTTCCAAAATCAGAACATTGTACCTGGATCCTTCTGCTGCTTATAGTACCCTCTAGATAACACTACATGCCTTCAGTAAGACACAAATTGATGAAAATGAGAGAGATAAACAAATGTGAACTGATATATTCTCTGCCTGATAATACATGGCAATTAATGAACAAATAATAGCTACTTGTTATTGCCTCATTTTCTAGGTACACAGCAAAAGTGAATAGTGTGATTCTGCTGGTGCAATAGAAAGAGTCAGAAACTAGAATGAGATTGTAGATGCTAAGTCCATCTCCTTTACTCTGGCAAGTTAGTTGCACTGCTTCCTTAGTGAAAAATAATAGTCAGTCAAGGTCAAGATGGTGTGTTCACACATCTCCCACTTTGTTCCTTGGAAACCATACTACCTGATCATGTGGTTTCCTTTTCCAATTTCAGTTAAGGCATGGTTGAAAAAGCTTCCCAGTCCAGGTCTCTGGAAAGCTAGACCCAAATGATATGGTTGGCAATTCATCTGAGTTCTAGCTACCATGCTGACATAGATAGTAGCTAAAGTCTTTCCACCCTTAAGCCTAAGATTGCCATCAGTTGAGACAAGATAGAGTAGCAATTAAGTAGAAAGCTTTCCTCCTAAGCTTAGCATCTAACTCTGAGGGAGCTTCAGGAAGATCATATTATCATAATGGCTTGTTAGATGTATCTACTTTTGTACAAACATTTCTATAACCAGCTGTTTTTCTCCACATTGAAAAATATGCAGTTTGATCTCAAAATGAGAAAAAGAGTAGAAACATTCTACCCTGACTTTTCTCACTCAGGTGGTAGGAAGCAAAGCCACCAGGGTGCTGGTTAAGACACCTATTGGAATAGCTTCATGGTGAGTGTGACCTCACATCAACTTCAAAGCTCCTAGGTAAGGAAGGGTCACACAGCTCTTTCCCAGCTCTCTAAGGCAGCTGCAGTAACCACCACAGGGGCCACCAGGGCCTCGTTAGTGAGAGAATGTCAGCCTGCTCCCCAGCCAAACACCCCTCTCCTTCTCCCAGTCGCCCCTTCTCGTAATTCACACCTGGTTAATCAGAGTCTTCAATGACACCTCAAAAGTCAGAGCACCACCTTTTGGTAAATGAGCTCTCTGGAAGATGTCCACCAAGCAGACAATTCAGCAAACTGGCACACCCTCCTAGAATTCAGAATCCCCTATTGAAAGTTCTTCATCTTCATACTAAATCAATTGCATGCCCTTAAATAGCTCAGGTTTTTAAATGGTATTACCTGTGTTCAAATTCATAGGTATTTTCGTGAGTCTGATCAAGCTTTTGAGTTACAAGTGTATTGCCTGGGCATCTGAGTGATGTATAGCTTTTTTAGTGCTAACCTTTTCCCCACCCCACCTTGATCAAACTAAGGAAACACACCTGTGATTACACGCGGAGGTTCTGAGTATTTCCCATGTGATGCATATTTTCCCTTCACTGATAATAAAAGCTTTGTGCCACCTGTGACCTAATAGGTTTAAGTTGTTTGTTTGCTAATCAACATGAAGCTCTCACCTACTTAGCCCTGGACTTGACCCTCAATTGCCTCATATGCTAGAATCTAATAATTTCCCCTGAGTTCTAGTTACAGCGTGCACCTGGCATTTCCTCTATTATCAGAAGCTTTCCTCACAGCATGAGCCTGTGCTTAGGACATAAGGTGCTTTAAGGATGAAAGTCAGGTATTCACAAAACACAGAATTCAAGAACTCCCTGTCCTTCCCTGCCACGCATATCCACATAGAACACCTTGTGTGTGCCTTCCCTGACAGGTTGAAAGGGCCTTTGAGGTTTAATCAGCAGATAGTGGCAAAAGGATAACACGGTGTTCATAGTGGGATTCTTATCTCAATGCTCCTGCTGGCAGAACACCAGTAGCTGCATGCCTTGCAGTTTACTTAGCTGTAAGGAATAGGGTCAGTGGGATCTGTAGGTTACTGTATATAAAAAATACTACTTTCTCAACCCAGAAGTGATCTCTAGGTGATATGGAACTGCAACTTTTCAGAAGCTCAGGGTGTAATGTTTCTTTTTAAGGGAAGGCATTCCCTCCCCTTACAGTTCATATTCTTTCTTATACTCATTTTATCTCCCTTATGCTCATCTTCTGACAATTCCTAAGTTACTGATGTGGGTCCTCTTTAAAATACCTTTTACTCTAACAGACGATGGTTCCTATTGAAGTCAATGATGCAACGTTAAAAACCTAATCTATTGATGCGCCAGAAAAAAAGAAAATAAATCTTCCCTAACTTGCAGTGCCAGAGCAAACAAGCAGTTTGATTGTGGATTCACAAGGATAATTTAAATATTCTGTGAAACTCCTGCTTTCCTCGTGTAAAAGTTGTGCCTGTTCCATATTTTCCTTATATCTTCTTATCATTATTTGGAGGTTCTTCTAGTTATGCTAGTTAGTGTTCCAATTATTTCACTAATTGAGATGTCCTGTGGCAGCGTTCTGTCGCAGTCCTTGGACACGCAGCTCTAGAGTCACCTGGGAGTTGTCTGGAGAGCAGTGTTGTGACCTCTCCCTTAATAACTCACCATTGGCATTTCAACAAGACCTCCATTTCTAATTGTTTGGAGAAACACCACCCTGATTTCCATCGTGGTTGTTCCTTTGCACATCCCCCCAGCATGGTTAGTTTTCTTGATAATAGCTGTTCTGACTGGGGTGAGATGGCATCTCAAAGTGGTTTCAGTTTGCATTTCCCTGATGACCAGAGATGTTGGACACTTTTGCAAATACTTATTGGCCATTTGTGTTTCTTCTTTTGTAAACTACATGGTTGTTGGCCATTTGGTGAGGTGGGGGTCAATTTTTACAGTTCTTTCTACTTCCTGGTTATTAGTCTCTGTGTGAAGTATGGCAAAGATTTTCTCCCATTCTGTAAGCCAGAAATAGAATTACCATATCATCTGTAAGGTCAGAGCTTTGCAGCCAGGGAGGGCAAACCATGAAATCTAAAGGGTTTTCTTGGATCCAAGGTTAAATGCAACATACTTTATTCAGGGAAGAGCCAGCATTTTGATTTTACATTCATAGTAAAGGATCCATTGTTCTCCCAAGGAGAATTTATTTTCTTTTTTTTTTTTTAATATATATATATTTTTTTTTTATATTATTTTGATTTTACAATAGTAAAGGATCCATTGTCCTCCTCCCTGTCCTCCCTCTTTCAAAGGGACCCTTGTCAATGGGGAATGTGGGTCAAGCATTGTGAGGTTGGTTAAGAGTTCTGGGGGGTTGGCCCCAGTCTCTGTGCATAATGCCCCAACTATGGCTCTAACAATCTTTCCGCCCCCTCTTCCGCAAGTTTCCCTGAGCCACATTGGGGTCATTTTAGTTCTGCTTCAGTGATGCGGTTTTCGGGAGCCTCTGTGTCTCTGGATCTCTGGCTTAGTTGGAGGTGGATGTTCTCTGTGTTTATCTCCTTGGCCTTTTGCTGGTGTCATGATCGCCATGAATACTGAACTCTTGCCCTTCCCCTGCGTTGTTCTATGGTTTCAGCTGGGGCCCTGGTGAGGTGTGGTTAGCTGATCCTCCCTTCAGGTTCGATGTCCACCTGAAAAAAGATAAGCAAATTCTCCATCGGAGAGAAAAGTTAGTACTAGGTAGAAGGGATGACCATCTATGTTTTGGAGGGAAATTTATATGCGTTGGCTCTCTTCTAGCCCACATTTGGTGGTATCTTGATCTTGGAGACTGAGCTCATTTTTTGTACCTGGTTTTGACTTATTTCCCAGTTCCAGCAATGAGTTCCATACCACTGAGTGGATCTATTAGCCAAATCAAGAGCAGTTGGTTACCCACCATGGCTGATTGCCACTACTGCACTTGTATGAGCATTACGTCAAGTTGTTTCCAGCTGGGTATCTTAGACTGCCAGTTGTTTGGACAGATGTCGGTCATTTTCCCCCAGTTGCTTGTATAGCGCCCTCTGGTACTAGACTAGCTAACTGTCTGGGGACTGACCCTCTTCAGATTCTGAACATATCTCTTCGTGTTTGGTCTCACACACGTAAGCTGTCTTCAACAGTAGGGTCTTGCCATTAACCTTTGGTGGGTCACCAAGAACTCTGACAGAAGTCTGTCTATTTTGGGAAACCTTGTAGGTGTTTCAGATCAACAGCTCATTGTGGAAGTTCACCCCATGCTGGCACTGGGAGTTATAAGTCTGCACCTAGGAAGATGAGGGAAGAAAAAGATAATATAGAGGAGAAAGTGAGTATAGAGAGGGAGAGAGAGAGAGAGAGAGAGAGAGAGAGAGAGAGAGAGAGAGAGAAGCAGGACAAGATTAAGGTTGGCCTTCATGATGCTCTCTCCAGGTTCCTGTGGTTCGGGTGTTCCCTCTGCGGGCCTGTTGAAGGATCAATGTTTTAACCTGTTGTTCAGAATAAAGGGTTTTATAGTGTCTTTTCCTTTTGGGTCCCAATTTGTATCCCCCTTGTTCTCCCTCCCACCCTCTCGTTCCCTCCCACCCTTACCCTCCCTCCCTCCCACCCTCCCTTTTGTCTGGGCTTCAGAGTGTTTATTTGGTTTGGCCACCTGCCACATGGTTTCAGGTTAGGAGTGACAGATAAACGAGACCATGCGACGCTTATCTTTTTGTGCTTGGGTGAGCTCACTGAGGATGATCTGTTCCATGTTTGACCATTTTTTTTCAAATTTCCTTATTTCATCTTTCCTTACTGCTACGTAGAATTCCATAGTATAGATATACCACATCTTTGTTATCCATTCATCTAGTGATGGACACCTGGGTTGATTCAGCTCTTTGCTATTATGAATTGAGCAGCTATAAACATGGTTGAGCAAATGTCTCTGATCTGAGGCTTGGGGCCTTTAGGGTATATGCCCAGTAAGGGAATAACTGGGTCCATTGGTAGGTCTATGGTCATCCTTTTCAGGAGCCTCCATATAGCTTTCCATAGTGGTTGAACCATTTTACATTCCCACCAGCAGTGAAAGGTTGTTCCTATTTCTCCACATCCTCGCCAGCATTTATTTTCATTATTTTTTTTAATACTAGCCATCCTTACTGGGGTAAGGTGGAATCTCATAGTTGTTTTAATTTGCATTTCCCTGATGATTAGGGATGTTGAACATTTTCTTAAATGTGCATTTGCTATTTGTATTTCTTCCTCTGAGAACTCCTGTGCAGTTCTCTGCCCCACTTTGTGAGTGGATTGTTTGATGATTTGTTTTTAGGTTTTGGAGTTCTTTGTAGATTCTAGAAATCAGGCCTCTGTCAGTTGTATAGCTGGTGAAAATTTTCTCCCATTCTGTAGGTAATCTGCTGGCTTTGGTTATAGTATTTTTGTCAGTGAAAAAGCTTTTCAGCTTCATGTGATCCCAATGGTTGAGTGATTGTTTGATTTCCTGAGCTGTTGGGGTTTTGTTCAGGAAATCTTTTCCCACTCCTATATTGTGGAAGGTTCCTCCTATTTTTTCTTCCAGTAGCAGCATAGTTTCTGGTTTTATATTAAGGTCTTTGATCCATTTGGACTGAATTTTTGTGCATGGAGAGATGTGTGGGTCGAGTTTCATTTTCCTACATATGGATGTCCAGTTTGTCCAGCACCATTTGTTGAAGATGCTGTCCTTTTTCCATTCTACATTGCTAGGGCCTTTGTCAAATATCAAGTAGCTGTAGTTTCTTGACCCAAAGTCTGGGTCTTCAATTCTGTTCCATTGGTCTATATTCCTGTTTTTGTGCCAGTACCAGATTGTTTTTATTACAATGGCTTTGTAGTATAACTTTAGATCAGGTATGGTGATGCCTCCAGAGGTGCTTCTTTTGCTGAGGATGAGCTTGGATATCCGAGGCCTTCTGCCTTTCCATATGAATTTTGAGATAGTTTTTCTATCTCATTGAAAAAGGAAGTTGGGATTTTTATTGGCATTGCATTGAATCTATAAAGTGCTTTTGGTAAAATTGCCATTTTCACAATGTTAATTCTACCAATCCAGGAACATGGGAGGTCTTTCCATTTTTGTAGGACTTCCTCAATTTCTTTTTGAGAGTTTTTATGTTTTCATTGTATAGGTCTTTCACTTCCTTAGTTAATGTTATTCCAAGGTATTTTATTTTCTTTGTCGCAATTGAAAATGGGACGATGTTAGTTATTTCTTTTTCTGTCTCTTTGTCCTTTGCATACAGAAAGGCTACTGATTTCTGTGCATTGATTTTGTATCCTGCTACTTTGCTGAAGGCGCTAATCACCTTTAAGAGTTTTGAGATGGAAGTTCTCGGGTCACTAATGTATAGAATCATGTCATCTGCAAATAGGGCTAACTTAACTTCTTCATTTCCAATTTGTATCCCTTTGATTTCTTTCTCCTGTCTTATTGCTTGAGCTAATACTTCTAGCACTATGTTGAAGAGCAGAGGTGAGTGGACACCCCTGCCTTGTTCCTGACCTCAATGGGAATTCCTTCAGTCTCTCCCCATTAAGAATTACTTGGGCTTTAGGTGCTTTATATATCGCCTTTATTATGTTGAGATATAGGCCGTCCATGCCTATTCTCTCCAATGTTTTGATCATGAAGTGATGTTGTATTTTGTCAAAGGCCTTTTCTGCATCTATTGAAATGATCATGTGGTTTTTGTGTTTCAGCTTGTTTATGTGGTGTATTACATTGACCGATTTCCGTATGTTGAACCACCCCTGTGTTCCAGGGATGAAGCCTACTTGATCGAGGTGGATAATGCTTTTGATGTACTGTTGAATTCGGTTTGCAAGAATTTTGTTCAGGATCTTTGCATCTATGTTCATCAGAGAAATGGGCCTATAATTTTCTTTTCTTGTGGCGTCCCTGCCTGGTTTTGGAATTAGGGTGATACTAGCTTCATAGAAGGAGTTGGGGATCTCTCCCTGTTCTCCTATTGTGTGGCACAGTTTGAGAAGTATTGGTTTCAGTTCTTCCATGAAGGTTTGGTAGAACTCCGCTGAGAATCCATCTGGTCCTGGACTCTTCTTTTTGGGAGGTGTTTGATTACTTCTTCAATCTCGAAGGGTGTGATGGGTCTGTTTAGGAAATTAATCTGCTCTGGGCTTAGCTTTGGTAGGTGGTATGTGTCTAGGAATTCATCCATTTCCTCCATATTCTCCTGTTTTATGGAGTAGAGGTTTTTGAAATAAGTCCTAATAATTCTTCCTATTTCACTCATGTCTGTTGTGATCTCTCCTTTTTCATTTCTAATTTTGTTGATTTGAAGTGTTTCTTTTTTTCGCTTAATCAAATTGGCCAGGGGTGTATCAATCTTGTTAAGTTTTTCAAAGAACCAGCTCTTTGTTTCATCAATTTTCTTAATTGTCCTCTTAGTTTCCAATTCATTAATTTCTGCTCTGATCTTAATTATTTCTTTCCGTCTGGAGCTTTTGGGGTTGGCTTCTTCTAGCTTTTCCAATGCCTTTAGGTGGATGGTTAGGTTATTGATTTGGGATCTCTCTGTCTTTGTTATGAGGGCATTTAGTGCTATGATTTTCCCCCTAAGAACTGCCTTCATTGTGTCCCATAAGTTTTGGTATGATGTGTTGTTGTTGTCATTGAATTCTAGAAATTTTGCAATTTCATTCTTTATTTCATCCACAACCCATTTATTGTTTAAAAGTGTGTTGTTCAATTTCCAGGAGGTAGAGGATTCCTGGTGTACTTTTTGTTGTTAATTTCTAGCATTACAGCATTGTGATCTGATATCATGCAGGAAATTACATCAATTTTCTTGAAAATATGGAGGCATGCTTTGTGGCCCAGTACATGATCTATTTTAGAGAAGGTCCCATGGGCTGCTGAGAAGAAGGTGTAATCTGTAGATTTTGGGTGGAATGTTCTGTATATGTCTGTTAGGTCCAGTTGCTCTATGGTGTTGTTGAGCTCTCTTACTTCCCTACTAATTTTCTGTTTGGACGATCTATCCATTGTTGATAGTGGAGTATTGAAGTCCCCAACTATGATGGTGTTGGTGTTTATTTCTGTTTTGTTGCCAAGTAGATTTTGCTTTATGAATTGTGGTGCACCTGTGTTTGGTGCATAAATATTGATGATTGTGATATCCTCTTGTTGGATTGTTCCCTTAATAAGTAAGAAGTGGCCTTCTTTGTCTTTTTGGTTACTTCGGTTTGAAGTCTATTTTATCCGATATAAGTATAGCTACGCCTGCATTTTTTTTTCTTATTTGTGTTTGCTTGGAATATCATTTTCCACCCTTTTACCCTGAGAAGGTGTCTGTCTTTAGTGGTGAGGTGGGTTTCTTGAAGACAGCAAATTGAGGGGTCCAGTTTTCTGATCCACCCTGTTAGCTTATGTCTTTTGATGGGTGAATTAAGGCCATTAATATTCAGAGATATAATTTTGAGGTTTGATTTAATACCTGCCATATTGTGGTGGGTTGTGGTCTTTGTTTTTTTTTTTTTTTTTTTTTTTTTTTTTTTTTTTGGTTAATGTGGACTGCCTTTGGGGCTCTTGAGATTGGTTATTTGTTTCTTCTGTGTGGAGAATTCCCTGAAGTATTTTCTGTAGGTTTGGCTTTGTGTTCATGTAGTTGTAAAGATGATTTTTATCGTGGAACGTTTTTCTTTCACCATCTATTATGAGGATACTTTTGCTGGGTAGAGTAGTTGTGGCTGGAAGCCATGGGTTCTTAGATTTTGTAGTGTTCCATTCCAGGCCCTTCTAGCTTTTAGGGTTTCCATTGAGAAGTCTGAGGTAATTCTAATGGGGTTCCCTTTATATGTAATGTGCTGTTTTTCCCTGGCTGCTTTTAGGATTTTCTCTTTGTACTTGATGTTTAGAGTCTTAAAGATAATGTGTCTTGGAGAATTTCTTCTTTGGTCCAATCTGTTTGGAGTTCTGGTAGCTTCTTGTAATTTGATGGGATTTTCTTTTGAGAGAGTGGGAAAGTTTTCTTCAATTATTTTGTTGAATAAGCTTTCCATTCCTTTGGTCAGTGTTTCTTCCCCCTCTGGAATACCCATGATCCTAATGTTTGGACGCTTAAGGGTGTCCCACATTTCCCTCATGTTCTGTTCACAGAAATTTTTGAACTTGTTAAAATTTTTGGACTCACGAACTGTTTCTTCTGTTTTGTCTTCCAGTTCTGAGTTTCTGTCTTCCACTTGATTTACTCTGTTCTTAAGAGCTTCTATAGAGTTTTGGGCTTGTTCAATTTGGTTCATATTTTCTATGGTTTTTATGTATAGTTTCCATCCCTCTGTCTAGTTCCCTTTTTGTCATTTTCCGACTTTCTTAATGCTTCTTGAAGTTCATCCTTGCATTTCTTTATGTCTTCATTGAACTTAGCCAGCTGGTTATTGAGGGCCTCTTTTTGTTCGTTCTCCTTCAAATCATTTAATTGTCTTTGGAGCCCTTCCTGGTTCCTTTCTATTAGGTCTAATCTAGCAAGGATACCATTCATACAGTTGTTGGCTCTTTGTTGAGTTTCTGAGAGTTGTGCTATTTGCTTGGCCAGGGTTGCATAGCTTGTCTCTTCATTTTGGGGTTCTGATTCTATTGTCTCTTCTCTGCTTTGATTTGAGACATCCTTTGCAGGACTGGGTAGTGTAACTGGATTTACTTGCATCTGGTTTTTCATGCTATTCCTTTTTCTCTGTAGTCTGCCCATAGCAATGGTTTAGAAGCCTTGTGTATGAAATGTAATGTAAGCCTACTGTCCTGGGGTGGGGTGGGGTGCAGTGGTGATTGTCTGGGCAGTGGTCCCTGGAGTTCTGCCGGCTGGGGTGGGGACACTGGCCTGCTGGCCTGTGTTCTTTTGGAGGTGGGAGGGTAGGGGACCACAGCCACCCTAGTTGAGCTCAGGCAGGGTAGGGCAGGGACAATGGCTTACTTCCCTGGATTCCTGATCTGCCCGGGAGGGGAATAATGGCACCTGATTGATGCAGGCGTTCCAGCGGAGGGCCGCTGCACCTCAGGGAGGTGATGTGGACGTCCCGGGAGTTACTCGGACTGCCAGGGTCCGCCAGGCTCTGGCTGGTAATGGCGGCGGTTTGGGTCTCCCACCCAGGAGGGACTAACCCGCGGTGTTCCCTGTCCTAGAGCGTGGGAATCAGTGGATTCCTTATTTTTTCACTCAGGAGGGGCCACTGCGTCTCAGGGGGTGATGCCGGTGTCCCAGCCGCCGTTCGGACCGGGAGGGGCTGCTCTCAGAGAGGGTGCGGACATCCCGGGAGTCGGACTGCCAGGGTGTCCCAGGCTGTGGCTGGTAATGGCCGGGTTTGGGTCACTCCGCCCAGGAGGAACTAAACCCGCGATGTTCCCTGTCCTAGAGAATGGGAATCAGTGGATTCCTTATTTTTTCACCCACCCCCTCCCTCTGGCAGCATGCAAAGGCCAGCAAACCCTTTCAGGAATCTTTTTAAAAGCTTAAAAATCTTGCTTTTACTTCCCTGTAAGGTGAGGCGGAGTTAGGTGGACGCCATCTTCCTCCGGACTCCAAAATAATGGATTTTTTTCATGACATTTCAACAAGAGCCTGAATTTCCCCAGCCCCACACTCAAGATCTCAGATTCAAAGTTCAGAACTATTGTCAGATAAATTTTCAAACTTTTTAAATGTCATGCGATGTTCCCTGACAAGAGAATGGTAACATGCATTTGGATTCCTTATTTTTTAACCCAGCCCCTCCCTCTGGAAGGGCATGCAAAGGGCCAGCAAACCCTTTCAGGAATCTTTTAAAAGCTTAAAAATCTTGCTTTTTTTTCAGAGCAGTGGGACTTGAGAAAGAGTGTCACTATGGAACCAAGGTTGGTATCAAACTGGTGGCAATCCTCCTGCTTCAGTTACAGGTCTATGCCATGCCCAGATTATTCTGACTTTTCTACTAGGAATTTCTTTTTTTTATATTTTATTTATTTATTTATTTATTTATTTATTTATTTATTTATTTATTTATTTATGAGACAGTGAAAGAGAGAAAGAGGTAGAGAAAGACAGAATGGGCACACCAGGGCTCTAGCCACTGCAAATAAACTCTAGACACATGTGCCACCTTGTGCATCTGGCTTTCCATGGGTACTGGGGAATCAAACTCTGGTCCTTAAGCTTTGCAGGCAAGCACTTTAACGCCATCTCTCCAGCCCTCTACTAGGAATGTCTATTGTCACATTGTAATGGATTGTTCCCTCCACTAGACCATCTTAATCTTGATAAGAAGAGGGTAATACAGGAAAAACAATCTTTTAGGTAATAAGAAAAAAAAAAAGACATTTATCAGAAGTTAAAGAAATGGCGTGCTAAAAGAACTTCTGTTTACAAGTCCTGCAGTTCTAGTTGGTGATGTTTATGTTCATGGCTCATTCACTCATTTTGAAGATATTCACTGATGGTTCCTTCAGTTTCTATAACATGTTGAATGCGTTAGCTATCATATATGTAAAATCATGCATGAAATTTAGATTGTCACATAGAAAATTACTAAGGATCAATTTAGTAAGAAATCATCTTAGATGATAAATTCTATAGGAGAAACCCAAAGTGTTCTTAAAGACATGGAAATGGGGGGGTCCCCATGTAATCCAAGATAAAGAATTCATTAAAGACATGAACTGCAAACTACTGCTAGAGGACAAGTAGACTGTGAATATTCACAGATACCTGGCAGAGAAAGAAGCCTGTGTTGATGACTTTATCTGAGACTTAAAGTAAAATTTGAATGTATACTTTTAAATAGTAGATCTAACTTAGTTTAACTTATTTATGTATAACACAAGGGAATCGGTAAAGTCAAAAGGTGGTCTCTAAAGCTTATATATGCATCCCCAAAATGCCAAAATTCACCTAAAAACCATAAATAATTTTAAGATCTTTACTCTTTTATCTAAACAAGATATAATGGCTAAGCCTGTAAATAAGGTAATGGAACGAACCATCATTTAATAACTACTTTCAATTTTGCTTATCTTTGTTGTTCTCAATTTTGTCTTGTTTTATTTTGTTTTTGAGACAAGAGTCTATGTAGCCCAAGCTGATCTTTAACTTGAATCTCCCTGACTCAACCTTGAGAGTTCAGGATTGCGGGCATGTATTGCTTTGTGCAACCTCAAATTCTTAACTAAAGAGGTGGTATAGAAAATAGTTGTGTTATCAAACAATACAGCTAGATGCAAGTTCTCCCTTAAGTGTATAACTCATGACAGACTAGTTTATATAAACTACATGATGTGCAATTAAAAGAGTCCCATGGTTTAATCTAATGGAAAGTCATCTGTCATTTACAATAGTTCATTATGGATTTGAGCAACAATCTGAGGTTGGTCTCTTTCCTCGGTATGCCCAGATGCCTTGACCTGGTGTCTACTCCATATCTGAGCTCAGTTCCATGACCAACAACAGCATTTAGTAATTGTTTCTATGCCACTTACATTCATATTTTCATGGGTCGAGCAAGTCACATGGACATATTTTCAAAAAGTAGAGAAATGTACCAGAGTCCTGAATGAATGAAGAGTTTAACAAATTCCACAACCACCAAGGGTACTGCTACAGAGATCACTGCTGCCATGACTTGGAGACATGGTCCTGTGCTTGTTACTAATATGTTAATACAGATAACTGATCACAGACTTTACATTTTGATTATATTTTATTATAAATGAATTTCATCCTGCTTCTATGACTGCCTTGACATATTACTTAGAAATTTTTCCATCCCACACTATTAGATTTATATTATTATTTTCAACTTTTTCTCATAGTGACTCTTGAGTGTGGAAATGCTAAAGCAAATCAACTTGCTAAATATCTATTGTCTTCCAGTTTCTTGTACCAAATTTCATGCCATTACAAGTGGTATTGTTTTCAGTTGGTCAGATGATGAACTTAATATTTATATGTGATAAATATATAAAAATTACATATGTATAGTCCATTTGTATAAGACAGAAATTGGCTGTTAATTTGCTAATTCAAATATTTTAAATGGAAAATGTTTTGGGTTATCTAAATTCAAAATAGTATTGTCTGCCAATAACTTTATCATACATGTTTTGTCATGTTTTCCCTTGCCTTACTTCACTGAATACATCTTCTTACTCTATAAAGAGTTGGAATTATTATGGAAGCTTCTTTCTCAGACAGGACTGTTTCAATATTTTACCATAAAGTATAATGTTTTCTATAAATGTTTAAAGGTCACCTAATTCTGACAGTGCCTCTCCATTCATGTTTACTAAATATTTTATGATGCGGGTGAGGGAGAAATAGAAGCAAGATAGTTTGGGGGTGAGTAGTCACCTAGAGAAGGCCCAAAGAGAGGAAATGGCAAGATTTTGCCCCACTTGCCTTGGCAAGACTAGAATTCAGCATCTGATCCAGTCTCATCTCTCAGCGACAGATAGCACCCTCTACCTTCTAACATTCCCAGGTATGCTGGCCACTCTTGGGCCAGCCGCTTGAGTCCAAAAAAAGAAAAAAAAAATCAGCTGTCTCACATACTCACCCAAGTCTGACATAAAGCCCACCCCAATAAACTATGAGAGGCTTGCCTCAGATCCCTGTTCTAATAAACCCTTCCCTGTTCCAGCCTGGCTGCCGGGATGGGAGGAGCAAATTTTCTTCCCTTCTGTTTCTGCTGCTCTTTTCTAAGCTCTGGGATCTTCACTAACTCATCTCTTAGCTTCTTTTTTTCTAATGTGAAGGAGAAAGCCTCTACACCCTCCCATTCCACTTCCCACAAGGGAGTGCTTGTGTTCCTTTAAATTTCCACATGTGTACATACCCATTCTAGCATTTCCCTGGATACAAATTTTCCCCAAATGAACCTTTTAAAATTCAACCTTTTGAAATCTCTTTCCTCAATACTTTGTGGGAATGGACAAGGATCTAAAGGTTTGGATTCACAGGCCAGGGGAAATATCTCCTGACCCCTGAAGCCCTATAACAGATAGATATTTAATGAATTTTATTATTTTATTGCTATGACGAAGCTAAGTTAACCTGTGACAGGATAAGGTCACTTGTCCTGGTGGCTCACCTAGATGCTGCTGGTGAGGATGGAGTCCTCTGAGTACTCTAGTTTACTCACTCCCACATGATTGTGGCATTTCTCTCTTCAGGCTTGTGCACCACACATTTGCTGGGGCCTGTTTATGTCTCTCCACCCATAATGCTCCTAGCTCCTGGTTGCATCACAACATCCCACTTAGCCTTTTTCCCTCTGGCTTGCAGTTCTGGTGTGTCTCAGAACGAGAAGACAACAACCCCATGATTCTGTAAATGCATTTTACTTTTATTAATTTTATTGCTATAATTTTGTCTTAGACTTTCTATGTTTAAGGATGATAATAACAGCATGACTGTATTATACCTGGGCATTTTTTTTCTGATAAATCCCACATTAGAATATATCTTTAGTCAGTTTTGGAATGCTTCAGCTAGTTATTTGTTAAACAGTTTTTCTAAGATTCTGACTCTACTTGTTTTTTTATATGTGCCCCACATATCTCATACTCTTTCAGGATTTTCCTTTTTCTTTCAGACTTATTTTGTACCTTTTGTTTTTTATAAAAACTTAGTTTGGATATTAGATTTTATTTTCAATTGTTAATACTTTTACAATTTTAATATCTCCCTTTGATTTGTTATTTTCTTAGATGGTCCAGTTTTCTTCTAAATTTCTCCCTTGTGGATTCCAGGTACATGTGACGCAGCAAAGGGGACGAGTCAGGATAAGGACAGAATAGACTCTATTCCTAAGAGAGAAGAAGCAGGAGAGTTTCAGAAACACACAAAGGAGTAACAGGATAGCTGACAAGTGTTAACAATAAAAAAATGTTGGGCTGGAGATAGGGCTCAGCAGTTAAGGCACTTGACTCCAGAGCCTAACAACTGGGGTTTAGTTCCCCAGTACCCATGTAAGCCAGATGAACAAAGTGGCACATGCATCTGGAGTTTGTTTGCAATGGCTAGAGGCCCTGGAGCACCAGTACTCACTCTCTCTGTCTATATCTCTCTGCTTGCAAAGAAATAATAAAATATATTTTTTACAAAGGTGATGAAATGAAAAGAAGTTATCATGAAAACAACAAAACTCCTCCTTGGGAAGAGGCCATAGTGAGTAGCCACCACTGGCCAGCACCAGGCCTGCCAGTTGATATTGCTATGCTAGTGGGACTCAGGCTCCAGGGTTCACAGTATTTCCCATGGAGAGTCATTGCTTCCTCTTTCTGAGATACACCAGAACTGCAAGCCAGAGGGAAGAAAGCTAAGTGGACTGTTGTGATACAATCAGCAAATAGGAGCATTATGGGTAGAGGAAGATGGATACAGAGGCCACAGCAGAAGTGCGGTGCAAATGTCTGAAGTGAGAGGTGCCACAATCACGTAGGAGTGAGTACACTCAGGGTACAGTACATTCAAAGGATGCCTTCCTCACTAGCAGCATCAAAGTGAGTAGCCAGGAGGGGAGGGGTGACTTGATTGTGTCACCGACTCTGACACACATGACCCTTGTCAGGCAAGGACTGTGGGGCAGTACCAAAACACAGCCAAATCCAGGTGGGAGGAAACCACCCAGTGACAAAGATAAGTACAAGCCCAGGCATGCCTTCCATACCCTGGAGAACTTCAAAATCTGAAAGACACCCACAGCAAGTGCAATCACCCAGCACACCAGAGAGAAGGCTGTGGCTGGTGGGTGTGGCGAGGAAGGCTATCCACCAAGGGAGGCATCCCACATTCAGTGGAAATCCCAGGCAGAAAGCTGAACTGACACAGAAACTTGTCTCAGCAGAAAGGACATTATCATCTAACTCGTTTGAATTAATGAGTCTAGCAAACCTCCCAACACTGCAGAATCAGCTACAAAAGACAACTGAGGGACTAATGGAAAAAATACTCTCATCCCACCTAGGTAGAAATAATATATATTTATTTTATTTTCAACACCTATGTTTGTCAAAAGAGTCTCTTCAACAAGGAAATTAAAAGAAAAATAAGATACAAAAGTTCTAAAAACTATTTCTTTACCAAACTGAATGGTAAATAAACAGAAAAAAAGGATTCAACTTCATTATTGAATGAAAAAAATAAGAGTTAAACTAATGAAGTGCTGTTACCATTGCATACTGATAATGCCAGAATAAAGATCATGGATACTGAGGTGTACTAATGATGTGAATTAATTGGTATGTTTAAGCTGTATCTTTACACTTTGTGCATATCAAATTTCATAAAACACTAGCTAAAAACATTTCCAACTCTTACTAACCCTCTTGACAAACTAGAGGGAAAAGGAATTCCTTTAACCTGTGTAGGATTTAATAGTGTGTTTTGAGAGCTCCCTGTTGAACTGGGGAGTTCAGTACCAGCATAGGTAACAACCCTGTCATAACCTGAAATGAAGAGGAGCTGTGTTACAATCTGTGTATGCCTTTCACAGGATGGTCTAATGACAACGTGCCCAGCCTACACCAGGGGCCTTTCTTATGGAGAGCTTGTTTATACTAGGAAATGGCTTCAGGACCCCTCTTTGACTCATGTCCATGTCATGCTTTCTGACCATCACCTTTTAGGTGGAAAAAAATCCAGCTGAGGCAGTCCTTGGTTCACTGAAGAGGTGAGAATACAGGTCCCACAACAATCACAATAGGAAACAGGTTCAATGACCACCACTTACCGATGGCCAGGGAAGGTCCAGTGAGTCAGAGGACAGTCCTCCATGCCTGGGTCAGGCAAAGAAGGAATGAAGATTCACAGGAGGGAGAGGCAGATAGGCAGGGACAGAAAGAGAAGCAGAGAGATAGAGACATTGAGCAACTATCAGTTCAAATACGGTGTGAGTCACTAAGTTCATGGGAACCGCTAAACATCTGAGAGGCCAGATAGCTCATCAGCCAGGCAGAGAAGATGCCTCTAGCCACCTGTGTGAGGTGTGGCTATTTGGGTGTGCCCTAGAACTGAAACTGTGCCAAGAATAACTGCTCCCTGCTGGAGTGAGAAAGTGAAAACATGTTCAAAATGGACAGGAAGGCAACAGAAAACTGTACAAATTCAGTATATGGTGAAATATAGAAAGTCCTCCCCAAAAGTCTCAATTGTGACTTCCATTTGGCAGTTTATTAGAAGGTTATAGTAAAGAAAGGAAGTAAGAAAGAAAAAACATCATCAAAAATACAGTACATAGAAAGTACTGGCAGGGGCTAGAGACATGGTTCAGTGGTTAAGGAACTTGCCTACAAAGCCTAACAACCCAGGTTCAATACTCTAATACCCACGTAATGCCAGATGTGCAAAGACGTGCATGCATATGGAGTTTGTTTGTGGTGGTTGGAGGCCCTGGCATGCCTGATCTCTCTCTCTCTCTTTGCAAATAAATAAATAAAAATATGTTTAAAAATTACTGGCAAACTATTGACATTAGAAAGTTTGTAGTCTAAAATATACAATTTTGTATATTCCTAAATATGTGAAAACTCTCTAAAGTTTAAAGTAAACTATTGTCTAAAATACTAATTATAAAAGATACCAAAATTACCTAAAAGTCCAAGAATATGTTCTCAATCTCATTATGTATAAGTGAAATACAAACTGAAAATAATATGACTAAGTCAATAACATTGATGGGTTGGGGATACAGGTAAGTGGTAGAGTACTTGCCTAACATGTGCAAGTTCCAAAGTTTGATCCTCAGCAATGAAAATCAGAAATACTAGAAATGAAAAAATGGAGTAAGTCAAACAGAAAACTCTGCAGAAAGTCTCACCAGTAGAATGGATCAAGGAGGGAACAGAATATCTAAGATAGAAGACCAGGTGGCAGATCTAATTCAGTCCAACAAAGAGAAAGACAAATTTAATAGGAAGTCATTAATGGGAATTTCAAGACAATTGGGATACTATTAGCAGTTAGAGAGAAAAAATCAAGTCACATACAAAGACAAGTCCATCAGGATAACAGCAGATTACTCAATACAAACTTTACAAGCCAAAACAGCTTGGAATGATATATTCCAAGTTCTGACAGATAACAACTGTCAACCAATATTACTTTATCCTGCAAAGCTATCCATCCAAATAGATGGAGGAATTCCATAACAAAAGCAGACTAAAGGAATATATGAACACTAAACCAGCCCTAGAGAAAATACCTGAAAGAATCCTCCATGCTGAAGAGAAAGAAACATGCACACATAAGGAACCTGGAGAAAATAAAACATGCTCAATACTAGTTGTGATGGTTTGTGTCAACTTGATCTGTTTAGAAACCCACAGACACTCCTCATAAATGGGTCTCTGGGGTTGCTTCTATGAAGGATTAACTAAGGAAGAATCCTTCCCCGAGGGTGAGCCCTTCCCCCAGAGTGGGCAGCCCCTCTCAGAAGGGGGCGCTTTATAAAAAGAAGCTCTGGGAAGGAAAGTATCCTCTCCTCCAACCTGATGCCAGTGCTGCTTGCTCTCCTGCTTGCTATTCGATGCTTGGTGCTTGGTGCTTGCTACTTTCTAGCATGGACTAAAAAGCAGCATCTCTCCAGGACACCTCCAGGCCTCAGTGCCAGATTGGGACTGCTGAGGTATCCAGCCTTGTGGACTGACTCTCAGGCCCACAACATGCTATTGCTGGACTGTCATAAGCTAATCCAATGAATTCCCTTTTAATACAATTCATTCTATCAGACAAAGACAGAACAAAAAAAGAAAATTACAGACCAACCTCCCTCATGAACATAGATGCAAAAATTCTCAACAAAATATTGGCAAACAGAATGCAAGAATATATCAGAAAGAACACTCACCCAAACAAGTAGACTTTATCTCAAAAGTGCAGGGATGGTTCAACATGTGCAAATCAATAAGTGCAATACACTATATAAATGGACTGAAGGACAAAAAGATGCAGAAAAAGCATTTGACAAAATCCAGCATCGCTTCATGATAAAAGTCCTACAGAAACTGGGAACAGAAGGAACATATCTCAACATAATAAAAGCTATTTATGACAAACCCACAACCAACATAATACTAAATGGGGAAAAACTTGAAGTTTTTCCACTAAATTCAGGAACAAGGGTGTCCTCTGTCCCTATTTTTATTTAATATAGTACTGGAATTCTTAGCCATAGCCATAAGGCAAGAGACACACATAAAAGGGATACAAATTGGAAAGGAAGAGATCAAATTATCATTATTTGCAGATGATATGATTCCATACATAAAGGACCTTAAAGATTCTACCAGCAAACTGTTTAGAGCTGATACACACTTATAGCAGTGTAGCAGGACATAAAATAAACACACAGAAATCAGTAGCCTTCATATATGCTAACAACAAACACACTGAGGATTAAATCAGGAAATCACTCCCATTCACAATTGCATCAAAAAAAAAAGTGCCTTGGGATAAACCTAACCAATGAAATGAAGGATTTCTGCAATGAGAACTTTAAAACACTCAAGCGAGACATTGCAGAAAACACTAGGAAATGGAAAGACATCCCATGTTCTTGGATTGGAAGAATCAATATTGTGAAAATGTCAATCTTACCAAAAGCATTCTACACATTTAATGTAATCCCCATAAAAATTCCAATGACATTCTTCATGGAAATAGAAAAAAAATCCTAAAATTCATTTGGAACCACACAAAAAACCTCAAATAGCAAAAACAATTTTGAGCAATAAAAATAAGGCTGGTGGTATCATCATTCCTGACTTTAAGCTATATTACAGAGCCATAGTAACAAAAACAGCATGCTACTGGCACAAAAACCAACACATAGATCAATGGAAAGAATAGAGGACCCAGATGTAAATCCAGGCAGCTATAGTCACATGATCTTTGACAAAAATGCCAAAAATATTCATTGGAGAAAAGATACCCTCTTCAACAGATGGTGCTGGGAAAACTGGATATCTATATGTAGAAGGATGAAAATTGATCCTTATTTCTCTTGGCATAGGCAATGACTTTCTGAATATAACCCCAGTTACTCAGGAAATAAACCACCAATCAACCTCATGAAATTATAAAGCTTTTGTATAGCAAAGGACACTGTGAATAGAGCAAAGAGGCAACCTACAGAATGGTAGAAAATCTTTACCAGCTATACATCTGACAGAGAATTAATATCCAGGATATACAAAGAATTCAAAAAACTAAATAATAAGCAATCAAACAACCCAATTAAAAATGGGCTATGGAACTCAATAGAAAGTTCTCAAAAGAAGAAATACAGATGACATGTAAACATCTAAAAAATGCTCTGCATCCTTAGTCATCAGGGAAATGCAAATTAAAACTCTTTTGAGATTCCATCTCACTCTAGTCAGAATGTCTACCATCAAGAAAACAAATGACAATAAATGGTGGTGAGGATATGGATAAAGAGAAACACTTCTACACTGTTGGTGGGAATGCATTCTAGTACAGCCATTATGGAAATCAGTGTGGAGGTTCCTGAGACAGCCAAAAAGTGATTTACTCTATGACCCAGTTATCCCATTCCTAGGCATATATCCTAAGGACTCATCACACTACCTTAGAGATACTTGTTCAATCATGTTTATTGCCGCCCTATTCATACTATATAGGAAATGGAACCAGCCTGGAAATCACCAGTGCAGATAAACAACAGTGGACACTGCAAACCTTAAATTTGGCCAGCCATGCCAAATGAGCTTAGAATAAAATGTCTAGACTTAAAAGCATATATAAACCAGATATGGGGGTACATGTACACACCTATAATCCCTGACTACATAGTGAGTTCCAAGCCAGCCTAACATATGAGAGATTTAGACACCAAAGAAGGGAGGAAGAGAAGAAGTTCAATAAAATAAAAAGCATATAGAAAAACAAATGTCAGGAGCTCTTGAAAAGGCTCTTTGTTTCCACCAGAAATAGATGGTAAGACCCTATTGCTGAAGATTCCACATGCTTGGGCGACGAGGTCATTGAGAAATTAAGCCGGAGCTGAGCTGAAAACCTCCTCCCTATAGACCAGCTGACAGAAAGGTGGAAAGAGCTATGCTGCATGCATCCCTGTAGGAGAGATAAGTTATCAGTGGTGATAAACAACAGTGGACATTTCAAGCCCTAAGTTAGGTCACTCAGGCCAAATGAGCTAATGGGTGCAATAGTGACATTTCTGTTATGGGGGAAACCAACCACTCTCTAATTTGACTGGAGGCTCCCTCCACAAGAGGGAATACATGCCTGTTACTGAAAACCAAGTCAAAAGCCTATGGCAAGGGAGTTCATGAGCCCTAGGGGTATGACACCTGCTGTTGTCTGGGTAAATGCATATATCACACTCACCAAACTTTCCTGTAGCACTTTTCTTACTGTTCATACCCATATATTAATACTACTCTCACTTTTGATTAGAGAAGCTCCTCTTTTCAGATAGTGATAACATATGGGATGACTCAAAAGGCACCATAGTGATGATAAGAAGTGACAGAGGAGTGTTCAGAACTGAGACATCTCTATCATTCCAAGGCTCAGGACACATTGTGGAAGAGGTAGCAGAAAGAATGTAAGAGTCAAAAGAAGGGTAGGATTGCTTACAATGCAATCTTCCAGATACAAAATGGTCTGGATATCCATGACCTTGCAGTGCCTGGCACTACCTACACAAGACCATCATAATAGGAGGAAAAGATGATGACATCAAAAAAAAAAAAAAAAAGACACACTGATTGAGAGGAAGAAAGAGTATGTTGGAGAGTGGAGTTGCAAAGGGGCAAAGGGGGGAGGGAATTACCATGGTTCATTATATATAATTATGGAAGTTGTCAATAAAAAAACATATAAGTATATGTAATTTTTTAAAAGAAAAAGTTTGGACAGAAGTACCCTAGGAAATATATAATCTTTCATTCAGAAGCCATAGGTTCTCACAGAAAACTTTTAGTGCCAGAGGTGGGCTATCTCTCAAAGAGTTGTTGGTCAGAGATGTCCCTAAAGACCCCCAAAGCAGTGCAGGATATTGCCAAGGCTCTTGGTTGCACACCAGAACTAGACAGTAAGATGCTATTGCTGACAACACCACATGCTTTGGTTTGAAGACACTGAGAAATCAAGCTAGAACTGAGCTGGAAGTCGCCTTTGTGGAGTAGCAGCAATAGTGCTAGAAAGTGCTATGTAGCCTGCTATATAAGAAAATTCATCTTCAGTATTTGGTTTTTTTTGTTTGTTTGTTTTTTGTTTTTGTTTTGTTTGTTTTTTTGAGGTAGGGTCTCACTCTAGCTCAAGCTGACCTGGAATTCATTCTGTATTCTTAGGGTGGCCTCAAACTCATGGTGATTCTCCTATCTCTACCTCCCAAGTGCTGGGATTAAAGGTGTGAATCGCCACGCCTGGCTCATCTGCAGTTTTAATAAGCAGTGGACCCAGTAAGGTACACAACTGGCCAGCTAGACACTGTACTACTACTACTGTAATAATGGCATGTGTATGATGGTCTGATGGTAACCAACTGCTCTCTAATTAGATTTGAGACCTGCTTTACAGGAGGGAATTCATGTCTGATACTAAAAACCTAGTCAAAAGCCTATGGCTTGGAAGGTCATAAGCCCTATGGGAAAGCTACTACTGTTGCTTGGTTACATGAATATATTATATTCAACAAATTTCCCTCTAAATATTTATGTTTATATCCATATATCAGTGCTGCTGTCAGTTTGGGTTAGAGAGATTTCTCTTTTCAAATGGCAGTGACTGGTGGGGAGACTCAAAACTCATCAAAGTGCTGAGGAGTGACAGGTAAGTTTTCAGCAATAAACGGGACATCTCTATCACCAGAGGAGGTGACAGAAAGAATGTAAGAGCCAAAGGGTAGGAAGGAGCACTTTGGAATGTTGCCTTCCAGACACACAGAGTGTTTGTTACATTCATGTCCTCATGGTGTTTGCTTATCACCTTCTAAAGAACTGCATAATATCACATTCTGAATCTTAGCTACAAATAGGTTAAGACCTGCTTCTAAAACCATAGAAAAAATGTTAGAGATGGCAGCAAGCAACTGATCAAAACATGGGCACATTGTGGCTCAGAATAGCTCGGCAGCTAAAGCATGCCCAGGCCTCATATGCACTATCATCAGAATGTCTCCTGAACACCACTGAAAACCTTCCAGTATGCGGTAATGAGACCTGAAACAAAATCCAGGTCTCACTTAAGCATGGAAATTTTCATAGCTGCCAATTCCATCTCCTTCCAATAGTCCATCACTCATAATTTAAAATAACTCCCTCTACTATTAATAGATATATTACATTTCCTATTATTTCTCCTTCAGAGACAAAATACTATAGTGAATATTGTAGTCGATTTAGAAATTGCAAGTTTTTTTCTTTGACATGCATTAGATATATTTATAACAATACACGGGGAAATGTTGATAAGAAAGAATAAATTGTCAACTCAATTTTTTTTGTGATCTCAGCATTAGCTGATAGACATTTAGGGGTTCAAGTTATGGGTCAAAAAAAATCACAGTGTACTACATCACATTTATTTACAGATTGTCCTTGAATACTGTATTGTTATTCCAGGCATTATGGAAAAAAAACACTGCACAGAAGGCAATCATCTTTATTAGAAAATGGCCTTGGCTTCCTCAGTCTATGTACAGAAGTAAGATGGAGCAAGAAAAAGTCACTGCTGTTTCCTTCAACCTTGAAAAGAAAACTAGTATTTATCAAACATCACGTCTTTCAATAGATTTTCATGGGCCAAATTTCATATAGTGTATTTTGCTAGCAAGGGGGAGGGGGAGGAGCTTGACCATGATGATAAGACACCAGTAGTTCAATCAGTTTTAAATCTCAGGAGCTGTGATGGATCCAAATTTTAAATATGCTTATTATGACTTGTTAAATCCCATGAGCTGTGGAGTATGGCAATTCCTGAAAAAGTCATTCTTCTGGCAGATTAAGAAAACAGTTTGCTTTTGCCTCAGGCCATTAGCATTTTAATAAAATGGTCCTCAACTGTGCTAACAATTTATCTTTATAGGACTTTATCTATTATTAACCCTATTAAATAACAAGTTTACTGGTGCTGACATGTAGACTTTCCAGCCCTCATCAAGCATGCTTCTCACTCTAGCTCTCTTTCACTCTATTTAAAATTTTAGTTCAATGAAGCTGAATTTCTGTGCCAAGTACATGTTTGCAAGTTTGTTGGTTTGTTTTCCTTTGGACCAATTTGAAAATGATTCTCATTTCCAATAATAGTTGATTAAGCTAAACACATTTTATGGGCTTTGTTGAGGACCACAGTCTGTTTAGCAGGGATAATTTACTACTTTTGACTGATTTAGGAGAAAATAGACAGTTGTCATACTTAAGGAAAATGTGTACTAGGAAAGAACACGATATCAAAAAATACAAGCTTTATGTTTTATTTTCACATTGGAATAAAGTATATAATGAGCAATTGTGTTTCATACCAATAGTATGATGTGCTAATTTATTAAAATAAATATAAACACCCTTATTTAATCTATAATTTATAAAGGAAAATGAATTTAGCATTAAACTTCTATAACACAGAAAAAAGAAAACAAAACTACAGAAGTGCTATTATCCATCATATATTAGGGAAAATCAGCCTAAACCACCATGATAACATCAAGGGCTATAGAGAGAAAAGGAGCAGTTAGAGTGCAGGATAAAATAATGTTGTAAACCAGGCATGGTGGTGCACACCTTTAACCCCAGCACTTGGAAGGCAGAGGTAGGAGGATCACTATGAGTTCGAGGCCACCCTGAGACTACACAATGAATTCCAGGTCAGCCTGAGCTAGAGTGAGACCCTACCTTGAATAACCAAACAACAACAAAATAATGTTGTAAAACTAATTTTAATTTAGAATAACTTCAGTCCTGAATCAATTGGATTAATAAACAACTAAAATTAAAATTCAAGTTTTCCAGAGAATTAAAATAGCCAGTGATTATACAACACAACAGTAATAGATACATTTCCAAATTTCCCAACTCAAAAAGAAACTGGGAACTTGGAGAGGAAAGACAGTAAGATGGTCAGACAAAGGAAAGATCTTGTTATTACCTGACAGTTGATTTTTATTTTTAATATATTTATTTATTTACAAGGAGGAAGAAAGAAGAAAAACAGAGGTGGGGGACACACCAAGGCATCTTAGTCCTGCACATGAGCTTTTTCATATCTAGCTTTACATGGGTACTAGAGAATTTAACCCTGGTCAAAAGGCCTTTAAAGGAAATACTTTAACTGCTGAGCCATCTCCCTAGCCCTGACAAAGCTTAAAATAGCTAGCATCACAATGAGCAAAGTGTAAAGAAAATGATACTTTAAATATATAATGAGACAAAAATCTCAGAGATGGGCTGGCAAAATGGCTTAGCAGTTAAGGAACTTGCCTGCAAAGTCCAAGGACCTGAGTTTTATTCTCCAGTACCCATAGAAGGACAGATGCACAAGGTGGTGCATATGTCTGGAGTTTGTTTGTAGTGGCTGGACCTATCTGACCAGCATAACAAGTTCTATGCCTACCTAAGCAACATAGTAAAATCTTGTCTCAAAGTTAAAAAAAAAAAGTATAGAAATATAGCTAAAGGTGGGTGCCTGCCTAGCATGCCCAAGGCCTTGAGTTTGAACTCTGGTGGCACAAAAATAAAATGCAAGTAAGACTATGGTTCTATATAACCCTTATTAAAATACTACAGATTAAGAAAGAAAAATTAACACCCCTACTCTCTGAGGAGTCTGCTTTCTTTCCCTTTCTTCCCTTCTTACTCTAAAATAAACTTTATTTTTTTAAAATCCCCCCAAAATTGACACCTCAAGAAAGAAATAGGCAATATACATAATATAATCCTTCTCTTGTTAATTTATTTAAGAATTAAAAAATCAAGAAGGACAAAGAAAATTGGACAATATTAATAAACTACTTTAATACAATTTATATTTATAGAATCTTGTTTAGTAACTTTAGAGTTTACATTCTTTGTTTACATGATATATTTACCAGGCTAAGTAATATACTGGACCATATAACCAGAATTCATAAGTGTAAAAATCATTTAAACCATGTTCTCTGACAAAACCAGTAAAATTTGAAATGAACAAAAAGGATAACTCAGAAAACCTCAAATACCTGGAAACTGAATTACACATGCTTCTGAATAACTCATGGGTCAAACAGGATTTTTGTCATAAGAAAAAATAGAACATATTTTGATCTGATGAACAACAGCAAAACATGTTACCATTTGGGAGAAGCATTTTTGAAGGAAAATTTTAGGCTTAAATCCATGTATTAAAACATAAAACTATCTAATTACTTAAATTTCCACCTCAAGAAGCTTTAAACATACAAAATGAATTTAAAACAGCAAAAGCTAATAAATAATAAATGCAAGTACATAATCAGTGAAATGAAAATGCAAAAATAATAAAGAAAATGAAGCTGAACAAAGGTGGCACATGCCTAGAATCCCAACACTCAGGAGGCAAAGGAAGGAGGATTGCTGCAAATTCAAGGCCAGTCTAGTCTAATAACATTGAGAGAGTCTTAGCAAGATGGACCAAAACTAAATGGATTTCATACCACATACTACAAAGACAATAAAAGGATATGAAGATAATATTGTAAACAACTTTATGCAAAATTTGAAAACTTCTATAAAACTTTAAAGTATTTTATTGGCTTTGGTTTTGATTGTGGGTGTTTTGTGGAGGGGAGTTGTTGCTCTTTTATTGTTTGTTTGATATTTTATGTTTTTGTTTTGTTTCAGTGCTGAGGACTGAACCTCATGGCCTTGTACTTTGCTAAACACTCTACTATCAAGCTAAATCCCTAGCCCCAACCCCTTAAGAACATTTTTAAAATATTCAGTTCATCAATACTAACATTATTTCATTGTGAAAAGACTAAATTCTTTCCCCCTATACTCAAAAACAAGATTGGGATACATATTGCCACTATCAAGTGTATTCAGGGGAGAATTGGCAATATTAGCCAAACCAATAAACAGAAAAATAAAGAGCTGACTCTCCTTGTTTCTCCATTAGCAGATGATGTATTTCTTAGTGAAAAATCACTGGACATTTACCTGAACTGAGCAATATCTGTAACAGGGTAGAAAATTAAAATACAAAATCAAGTGTATGATTATAAATTAGGAGTATATAAGTACAAATAGGAGATTTTAGATTACACATATAGTAGATTAAAAACATATTTAAGAGCTGGAGAGATGGCTTAGTGGTTAAGGCACTGGCTGCGAAGCCTAAGAATGTCCATTTGATCTCCAGGTCCCACATTTAGCCGGATGCAAAAAGTGATGCAAGAGTGCAATGCTGCACTTTCCCACAAGGGGTCAAATGTATCTGGAGTTCGTTCACAGCTGCTGAGAGGCCAAATGGCATGCCCATTCTCTCTCTCTCTCTCAAATAAAAGAACATATTTAAACACAAGCCTTCAAAAATAAGCAAAGTATACACCTTGAGACATTATTATTTAAGAAAAAATAAGAATACCTCTAAAATGGGATAATATACAATGTTCACATAAAGAAATTTTCCCAAAATGAGATACACATTCAGTACAATTGCATTCAACATTCCAGTGAGGTTTCATATGAATTGACAAGTGTATGTGAGAAGAAAAGTACTTTTAAGTTATTTTTTCATAAATAAGGTCAAAGTACAGTTATTCTACCTGATTTCAAGCCTAATTATAATGTTGTAAACATCAAAACAATGTGGTATTGGTCAAAGGTGAAGTCAAGAAATAGAACACAGGGGCACAAAAATACAACCTACACATAGATGGCCAACTAATTTCAACAAGGTGCCAAAGGTAAATCAATAGGGAAATAAATGAATCAAACAGTATGGGGCCAAGTAAAGATCTATAAAGAAAACTTTCAGATTGACCTTATCTCACATTGCTATATTTTGTGACATTTGTGTGAGTGTGCATGTGTGAGTGTGTATGCACGTGTTCACATAGTATATGTGATGCAGTGTAGAGGATGTATGCTGTACACACATGTGTGCAGATGCAGACACCCTGAATGTGTACACAAAGGTCAGAGAAGAATGTCTGGTGGCCTCCTCTATTGCTCTTCAGCATGTTTCTGAGACAGAGTCTCTCACTGAACCCAGAGCTGCTATTTTAATAGGTCAGATTGGCTGAGCAATGAGACCCAGTGACTCCCCAGTCTCTGCTCCCTCCAGGACTGGGGTTACAGGTGTCCATGGCCACACCCAACTATTTATGTGTGTGCTATGGGATCAAATTCAAAGTGACTCAGACTTTCTCAGGCCCTCATGTTTGTGATGGGCCCAAAAGCCTGTGTATAAAAGACTTGATCACCAGAGTGGCACTATTATCAGATGGTAGAACCTTTAATAGGTGAGGCTGTGTGGGAGCTCCTTAAGTGCCTGCCCTAGAAGATTACAGAACCCATCTTGCCCTCTTCATGATTCTGTTTGTTTCTTAGACATAAGATTTATCATGCCGTGTGTTCTCAGCAGGGACTGCTACCTTGCTATGGATGCTCAACAGTGGAGCCAATCAATCATGGTGGGTTCCTCCAAAACAGT